>CM059807.1:15705032-17040865 GCA_030435695.1 Brachymystax lenok tsinlingensis | reverse complement strand
CCTCTGACACCGCCTGGTGTAGAGGTCCTGGATGGCAGGCAGCTTAGCCCCAGTGATGTACTGGGCCGTACACACTACCCTCTGTAGTGTCTTGGTCGGAGGCTGAGCAGTTGCCGTACCAGGCAGTGATGCAACCAGTCAGAATGCTCTCAATGTTGCAGCTGTAGAACCTTTTGAGGATCTGAAGACCAAGGGAATAGGTTTTGTCGTGCCCTTTTCACCATTGTCTTAGTGTGTTTGGACCATTCTAGTTTGTTGGTGATGTGGACACCAAGGAACGTGAAGCTCTCAACCTGCTCCACTACAAACCCATCGATGAGAATGGGGGCGTGCTCGGTCCTCCTTTTCCTGTAGTCCACAATCATCTTCTTTCAATCAAATTTCAATTAATCAAATGTATTTATAAAGCCCTTCTTACATCAGCTGATGTCACAAAGTGCTGTACAGAAACCCTGCCTAAAACCACAAACAGCAAGCAATGCAGGTGTAGAAGCACGGTGGCTAAGAAACACTCCCTAGAAAGGCAGGAACCGAGGAAGAAACCTAGAGAGGAACCAGGCTATGAGGGGTGGCCAGTCTTCTTCTGGCTGTGCTGGGTGGAGATTATAACAGAACATGGCCAAGATGTTCAAATGTTCATAGATGACCAACAGGATCAAATCATAATAATCACAGTGGTTGTAGAGGGTGCAACAGGTTAGCACCTCAAGAGTGAATGTCAGTTGGCTTTTCATAGCCGATCACTCAGAGTATCTCTACTGCTCCTGCTGTCTCTAGAGAGTTGAAAACAGCAGGTCTGGGACAGGTAACACATCCGGTGAACAGGTCAGGGTTCCATAGCCGCAGGCAGAACAGTTGAAACTGGAGCAGGTGGACTGGGGACAGCAAGGAGTCATCAGGCCAAGTAGTCCTGAGGCATGGTCCTAGGGCTAAGGTCCTCAAAGAGAGAAGAAAGAAAGAAAGAAAGAAAGAAAGAGAGAAAGAAGAAAGAAAGAGAGAAAGAGATAAAGAGAGAGAAAAAGAGAGAGAGGATTAGAGAGAGCATACCTTTGTCTTGATTACGTTGAGGGATAGGTTGTTATTCTGGCACCACCTGGCCAGGTCTCTGACCTCTTCCCTATAGGCTGTCTCGTCAGGCCTACCACTGTTGTGTAATCTGCAAACTTAATGATGGTGTTGGAGTCGTGCCTGGTCATGCAGTTGTGGGTGAACAGGGAGTACAGGAGGGGACTGAGCACACACCCCTGAAGGACTCCAGTATTGAGGATCAGCATGGCAGATGTTTTGCTACCTACCCTCACCACCTAGGGATGGCCCGTCAGGAAGTCCAGGATCCAGTTGCAGAGGGAGGTGTTTAGTCTCAGGATCCTTAGCTTAGTGATGAGCTTTGAGGGCACTATGGTGTTGAACGCTGAGTTGTAGTCAATGAATGGCATTCACACAAAGGTCTTGTGGAGTGTGGAGTGTGGAGTGCAATAGAGATTGCATCATCTGTGGATCTGTTTGAGCATTATGCAAATTGGAGTGGGTCTAGGGTTTCTGGGATAATGGTGTTAATGTGAGCCATTACCAGCCTTTCAAAGCATTTCATGGCTACGGACGTGAGTGCTACGGGGTCATTTTGGCAGGTTACCTTAGTGCTCGTGGGCACAGGGATTATGTTGGTCTGCTTGAAGCATGTTGGTTTTACAGACTCAATCAGGGACATGTTGAAAATGTCAGTAAAGACACCTGCCAGTTGGTCAGCACATGCCCGGAGCACACGTCCTGGTAATCCGTCTGGCCCAGCGGCCTTGTGAATGGTCTTACTGTTCTTAAGGTCTTACTCACGTAGGCTACGGAGAGCGTGATCACACAGTCGTCCAGAACAGCTGATGCTCTCAAGCATGTCTCAGTGTTGCTTGCTTTGAAGTGAGCATAGAAGTGATTTAGCTTGTCTGGTAGGCTCGTGTCACTGGGCAGCTCGCGCCTGTGCTTCCCTTTGTAGTCTGTAATAGTTTGCAGGCCCTGCCACATCTGACGAGCGTCGGAGCCGGTGTAGTACGATTCAATCTTAGTCCTGTATTGGCGCTTTGCCTGTTTGATGGTTCGTCTGAGGGCATAGCAGGATTTCTTATAAGCTTCCGGGTTAGAGTCTCGCTCCTTGAAAGCGGCAGCTCTACCCTTTAGCTCAGTGCGAATGTTGCCTGTAATCCATGGCTTCTGGTTGGGGTATGTACGTACAGTCACTGTGGGGACGACGTCCTTGATGCACTTATTGATAAAGCCAGTGACTGATGTGATGTACTCCTCAATGCCATCGGTAGAATCCCAGAATATATTCCAGTCTGTGCTAGCAAAACAGTTCTGTAGTTTAGCATCTGCTTCATCTGATCGAGTCATTGGTGATTCCTGCTTTACCTTTTGCTTGTAAACAGGAATCAGGAGGATAGAATTATGGTCAGATTTGCCAAATGGAGGGCGAGGGAGAGCTTTGTATGTGTCTGTGTGTGTAGTAAAGGTGATCTAGAATTTTTTCACTAGGAGCGCCGTCTCTGGGTGAGCGGTTTCCTTGTTTGCTTATTTCCTTATACAGCTGACTCAGTGCAGTCTCAGTGGTCTACAGCTTATCATGAGATATTCTACTTCAGACAAGCAAATTCTAGAGACTTCCTTAGATCTCGTGCACCAGCTGTTGTTTACAAATATACACAGACCGCCCACCCTCGTCTTACCGGAGTGTGCTGCTCTGTCTAGGCGGTGCAGCCTATATCCCGCTAGCTGAATGTTTTCCATGTCATCATTCAGCCACGATTCAGTGAAACATAAGATATTACAGTTTTTGATGTCCCGTTGGTAGGATATTCGTGATTGTACCTTGTCTAATTTATTGTCCAATGATTGTACGTTGGCAAGTAATATTGATGGTAAGGGCAGATTCCCCACTTGTCGTTGGCGGATACTTTCGAGTTACCCCGCCCTGTGTCCTCTATACCTGCATCTCTTTCTCTTGCCAACGGGGATTTCGGCCTTGTCGGGTGTCTGAAGTACATCCTGTGCGTCCTGCTTGTTGAAGAAAAAATCTTTGTCTAATCCGAGGTGAGTGATCGCTGTCCTGATATCCAGAATCTCTTTTTTGCCGTAAGATACGGTGGCAGAAACATTATGTACAAAATAAGCTACAAATAACGCGCAAAAACCCTCATAATAGCACAATTGGTTAGGCACCTGTAAAACGGCTGCCATTTCTTCCTGGCACCATCATAGATCATAGATCATATTTACATTTAAAGAGAGAGTAGTAACGTAGTTACATTTACAGACAGAGTAGTAATGTAGTTACATTTACAGAGAGAGTAGTAATGTAGTTACATTTACAGAGAGTGTAGTAATTAGGGATGCACCAATATAAAAATTTTGCCCGATACCGATATCAGATATTTTCCTTGCCTAAAAACCTGATACCGATACCGATAATCGATATTTAACAATTTTCCCGGCCTTTTCAGCATTCTAGTACAGTTAAATAGTTGAAAGACACACATATATAGTTTTGTTTTGACTATATTTAAAAAATATAAATTCACCTGGTAACAAATGTTAGCAAAAAGAGAGTGTAGCTGGTGCATAAGATTATTAAGATTATTAGTGTCTTAATAGCACTATAATGATGTGATATTTTGGTAATTTGAAAAACTGAGGTTTCAATAAAAAGTTATATGAATAGTAGAGATTGAGCCTTGAGATTGTGAAAAAGATTAGATGTGGTTGGAAGCAAGTAATTAGTGGGATGTTTAAAAGTAAAGGTATGAATAAATATTAATATTGCTTGGCTTTATAGTTGGATAACACTAGTAAATTTGTGCAGAATTGTTATGTATTCTAGACATTATAATCTGTCTCCACTGGGTGGTACAGTGTCTAGTACAAGTAGAATGAATTAAGTATTGACAATCAAGCTGATAAGGAAGCACCAACTTTTTGAAGGTTCAAAATTTGTTAAATAATAGTTTTGTATTTTACTAAACTAATGCAAAGGTTAAACTGATAGGGGGGTACTGGTAAGGGGCTCTGGGATTGGTTAGTTTAAAATAAGGTCAATTCCACTTAATGAAACAGCTATTAAATGTGTTGGTTGGAAATTGGTCTATTAACAATAACAGAATATTTGTACATGATTATGACAGTGAGAGACCAATCATATAATACCATAGGGGTGAATGAGGGTAATGCATGCTAAATACAGCATGGGAAGGCCTGACATTTCTGTTTATTTTTAACATATGGTTTAACACACACCAGCACATGCACAATCTATGCAATACTGGGGGTCTCACTGGAGCGTGGGATTTAATTTGTGTAGATATTTTTTGAGTTTCTGAAGGACAGGGAAAGAAAGGGAGAGGAAACATTTTAATAGGTGTCAAAAGCTGAATATAAAAAAAAACCTGAATATTAAAAATTCATAATGAAGACTGATCAACTTCATTATGAATTTAATAGACAGTGGGATTAGATTATAAAATTCATGCGAAACACCATTCTCTATCCAAATTATACTATTACTTTGGGAAATTAGTAAAATGGTTTTTGGGAAAATTAAGGGGAAATATATGTTAACAAGGGATTACAGTACTCCAAATGGGTTGTGACATATGTATTGATGATTTCATTTTTTTGTTTCAATACAAATTTCACCAGATTGGGATTTATGGAGTTTGGGATTCAAGGAGATTTTAGGATGATCATTTGATATTTGGTAACATTTAAGAATAGGGGACTTCTCATGAAAAGTGACATTAGATCATGTTTTAATACATGAGAGGGATATTTTCACTACAACCAGTGTGGGTGAACCGAAAACACTCCCACACTGGCTGTAGAGTGAGGGACAACTGTGTCCGTTGGGAAGTTGACCTGTGAACTAAATCTAAAATAGACATGCTGGAATGGTATATGCAGGGAGAAGGAAGGCTAAAGGAGAACAAGGGTTATTCATTAAAATAAGTATAGTATAAGGATGCATTGGGATAACTTGCTTTTAATTCTAGTTTCCTTTATGTCTGTTTAAAAAAAAAATGTCATTGTCAAATTGTCATTAGAAGTTTAATGTTACATTGTATTGATGAATAGAGATGTCTGGGTAATAGAATACAAATAATTGCATATAAGGTTTATAGTCTGTGTTTTGCAAAAACACCCAATAATGGAAATGATTGGGATGGCATAAAGACCAGCATAATATGGGCATAGAATGTAACAGTTGGACGTTTTTCCCCAGCTTTAGTTACTTTAAGAGTAAGGGGAAGTTATTAAACAAATATAATTTTTTCTCTTAAGTCAATGTGTTTTCAGGTTTTGTGGAACATGAGTGATCATTGTTCCAGAGGAGGGATTGATGTATATTGACTAATTGATTTGAAAATATATTAGTATGGTTATAGCTGTAAAGGTGCAGTTAGGAGAAGTGACTAGTACGTTATTGTTTAAATGGAATAATACAAAGGTTGAATATTCTTCCAACTCGTTAATCTCTTTCCTAATTTCTAACAGTCGGCGAACACTTGATAGATTACAGGCAGTAGTCATTCTCATGGCAGTTGCCGAAGGGATTACAATTAAAGGAGATCACAGGCATGGGCCATGTGAGTAGTAGCAGGGGTAACTTTAGTAGCATTGTTGGGATATTAGTTTATGAAGACTCATACCATATGGATTGGTAACTGGGAGACTGATACAGGAGATGCTGTTATTCAAATGTCACAAATGATGTTGTCAGGAAATAACCCATGTGTTGTAGTGTGCATATCTTCAGGTGAAAGCAGAGATGACCAAGGGCATAGGCTGAGTTCTGGAGATTGAGGGTACATCAAGATACACCTGGCTCGAGGTACTCCTTACAACACCTGCAGTGGTAAAGATTGTGATGGCTCTCTTTGGTGGGTGCATCATTCTCACGAGAAGTAAGGTCCACCATGTAATGGGTGAGCTTGAAAACACCATAACAGAAGAAGAGGAGCTAAAGAGAGAGATTAGATTTCATGCAGATGGGTTAAGCTTAGGAGTTAACTTCTTTGGGAGCAGCGCATGAGGTGACCGTTTTGGAGAGCCTGGCGTGCCCAAAGTAAAATGCCTCCCATTCAGGCCCAGAAAATAGGATATGCACATATTTAGTACCATTGGATAGGAAACACTCAACATTTTGTCTGTGACTGTAACAGAACGGATATGGCAGGCGAAAACCTGAGGAATTTCTGTCCTTGAAAAAGTGGTTTTGACAGATTGCCTCATTTGGAACCCTCCCTTATGAAAATGCCCATATAAGGGCATATGAATGCAGTACCTATCGCTTCCTCTGGATGTCAACAGTCTCAAGAAAGTGTTCTGATTCTTTTTAGATGCTTTTAGAGCACAGAAGAAGACGAATAAGGAAGTGTCCACACAGATGTCAATACAAGTAAATGCGCGCTCACGGCTGGCGCGTTCTTTGTTTTTTTCCTTTCTTATCACCCAGTTTATATTCCGGTTTAAATTTTATACTATTTATACATAAAAGTGTTCCTAAGGATACATTTAAAATTATGTTTGATTGTTCTTGGACAAGTTTATAGGTATAAGTTGAACGAGTTCTCTTCACGTTTCAGTGGACGATTGGAGGCTCTATTTTCTCATTATAACGTGACAACCAAACGGAGATTTATGGATATAATACATGACTTTTTCTAACAAAAGAACCATGGATTGTCTTCGTTGGACACTTGCGAAGCCCTCAGCAGAAGTTCTTCAAAAGGTAATTGATTTGTTTTCGCTGTGAAATATGGGGAAGTAAATGAAAATGACATGACTTGGGAACACCTCTCAGAACCTGGGGCCAAAAGGGGAAGACTGGGTGAAAGCATGAGGAAGCTTTTTAGGGCTTTTATTTTTGTGAAGTCCAGCAGAAGCGCATCCTTAAGGCATAGAGTCAGGTGAAGAGAGAGTGGGAATTGTCATGGTCTTAGATGTAGGTTTTTGGGCATATATATTTATGCATAACATATCACATTGTCAATACTGTTATGTTTTTTTTTTGCTTTCCAAGTCTTCTGTTATCACTCTCTTAGGAACCAGAAGGAGAGGGGGTTGCCAGCTTCAGCTGGAATGTCAGTTTGTTGTGTGATGAGTAATGGACATAAGAGGTTGTATGGTGTAATCATAGAACAGAGGCCGTAAGTCTCTAAGTTTGAATACCTCACAGAAGGAAGGGAGAAACCTGAATCAGGACCAGAGGTTCCCCATCTGGTGATCTAAGATGAAAAGGTCCGGGTGTTCCGGAGTAAGTGGAACCAGCCAAGGACGGAAGGACCCTACGGGGTGGAGTAGGCGACGCGGACGGCTGTCCAGGTGAAAGGGAGCAACACGTGGTACCACCTGAACCACTGCACCAAGGTCCCGTCGGAGAAAAGGAAACAACCGTCGAGGCATGAGGACACAGAGGATGCTGATTTCCCAGGCGGGAGCCCGGAGGGAGCAGGAGCAGCGGAGGAGATCAAGGTGCCAGGAAAGAGCCAAGAAATCAGCAGACCAGGTGGAAGCCAGGAGGCGACTGATGTACCACCTGAGATATCAAGAAGACGATGAAGCCTCACGGACAGGAGGGGAAGGAACTTTCCTCACAAGTGTTCTGGAAACAGGAGAGGGATACTTCCCCACAATTGACTTTTCAGACCTTAATTGGTCCCCTTAATAGACAATTGAGGCCAGAAGAACAGTGACATGACCATGACAATCGCATCAGTGAACATGAATGAAGGGACAGAAAGCACACGTACAATCAAATGGAAGGTTGCAAGAAGAGCCTGCTGAACAGCCAGAGAAGAAAGACAAGGTTAGCATTCCAGTTCTACCTCAAATCATAACAGAAGCAGGAGAACAGAAGTCAATCTCAATCAAGAGGATCAAACCACTACCCGAGACTGCGTTCTGTGGGTGGACACACCATCAAACCAAAGGGGTGGTCATCTGGGATCCAAAAGGCTGCGATCTAAGAATAACCAAAGACGACATATGGCTGCTTACTATGAACAAGATTGAACACATTGAAGGTGAAGAATTTATTGTTGAAATAGCAAGTACAAGGCTAATTGAAGGGAACAGTGTAACAATCATTCGCCTTGATCCTACACCAGTACCAGAGCAAGAAAAGCCTGTGACAACTAGGGCAACAACAACAACGACAGCAGCAACAGTTGTTACCACTCGGTTGCTAACAACTGCTCTCACCAAACAGACCGATACAAGTACAAAGAAACCTGAAAAGTCAGAGTCAGGTGGAATTTTCACTGACATTTGGAACTACTTGACCAACACCCACACTAACACTGTATCTCAGGCTGAAGATATTGTGTCTGATGCCTCAGAACCAACACCACTCAAGGACAATTCATTGGAAGAAATAATAAAGAATGACTGGTATAAATGGGCTAGGTACACAGCAGCTAAACATGGGACTGACAATTGCATTTTGTGTAGCAAATCACCTCAATCTGACTTATTAATTGTACCTGAACCTGCATCATTTGAAGAATGTGCTAATTGGAAAAATGCTAACAGTGGTCATCGAAGTACTATATTCCTTTGTGTAATATAGAATGTAGAATTGCCCTAGGCAGCACCAAAGGTAGAAACATATTAAACAGAACTAGGTTGGGGGAACATGAATGTGCTGCCTGTGACATTAGAACTGAATTAAATGGACCTCAACATGACCAAAGAACTGTTGTTAAAGGGAAATATGAGTGTTTTTATAGCAAAGGTACTGAAGACGCTGAAGGAATTGATGTAGGGAATACAACTGTTGTGTGTGATATTATTTGGGTGTTGGAAGCTGCAGGTATTCGTAAATTTGGAGATAATGGCCTGATACTGAATAAGAAAGGTTTGTGTGGCTATATCACTCAGGTTTCACCGTCTCTCACTATGCTAAAAAGAAAACAGGATAGGAGTATAGCCGACAGTTTTTGGATGTGTGGGAACAACAACCTCTTGAATGTTTTACCTGAAGGATGGACTGGGCTTTGTACTTCAGTCGGAGCAATTCAACAGGTTACCATCATTAAGCCTCAGCAGGATAACCTCATTACATCCAGAGTTAGGAGGGCTTATGAATCAGATCCCAAAGTATACCTTGATGCAATTGGGCAACCTAGAGGAGTGAGTTTAAGGCCAGGGATGAGATTAAATCAGGATTTGAATCTATGTTTTTATGTGTAACACCTAAGAATCTAGAATGGATAAATTATATTTATTATAATCAGCAATGATTCATTACCTATACTGACTCTGCTTTAACTGCTTTGGGTGAACAGGTACAGGCTACCAGTGAGATGACATGGCAGAATAGACAGGCTCTAAATTGGCTACTAGCTGAGAAGGGTGGAGTCTGTGTGATGTTGGGAAATGAATGTTGTACCTTTACTCCCAACAACACAACACTTGATGGATCTTTCCCAATAGCTATGACCAAACTGAAAGGGTTATAGACAAGAAGTTACAGTGTGGGATTTGATACCCATGTCTGGGACTGACTAGACTCAACTTTGTGAAAGTGAGATGCTATTTTTGCTAGACTGACTTGATCTGGTAACAATGGAACTGTTGTGTCCTATCTTTGTTGGTCCAAAATATAGTTAAACAGATGGAGATAGGTCAATACCACCCCACAGTGATTGTTAATTCTGAAATTGGAGCTCCTGGAAGAGTAGACAAATAGACATGGTAACCCGAACTGTCTATATGGGGTAATTCCAGGAGGAGGTTATGCTTGCCATGATTTTCGTCCAGAAGGGTTTCCTGTGTATATCCTGTGTAATTATACATGTGCACAAAAAATGTCCTAAGAGGGGTTTCAAATGGTGTTCTCTGACACCTGAGGATGGACATTTTCATTATATTGTTTTATGCTGTGTCAAAGGGGGATTGTCCTTTGTGCAAGGATATGGAATGTGACTAGGCCAGTTCTCTCTTGTATTTCTCTTAGTTTCTTTTTTCCTGATTTACTATTTTATTCTCATATTCCTTCGTTACTCTTCATATTCTACAACACTGAGACAAACTCAGGCAAGGCTATACAATACATGCTCATTGCTTTTACATTTTTGTTGTTTGTTTATATTGTTTTATTCTTTTATAGGCTGTATCTTTTCCTTCCATCTCTTTTTGTTGAAGGTTTTTGGTCCCGCCTTATTGTATTTTATGTGTTTTTGTTTGGATTGGATCTTTTTCCTCAGGTCCAATGTGGGTGGAGGTTTTTGGTATTCCGTTTGGTGGATATTTTTAGATTGTCTTGGTTTCATTCTGTTGTCATCTTATTGTTCCTTTGTTACCTGTTTTGAGTTGTTTGGGACTTAGTTAAGTCCCAAATGGGGGTTATATTGTAGATATTTTAATGATACTAAGTACATTTTCTGATTATTTGGAAAGACTACACAATTAACCATATGAACATATGAACTCTCAGAAACAGGGCATCAGATAACACATGCACCACTCCTCAGCAGAACACATGCCAAAGGTTGTCTCGGCTAGTGACAAGGCTGCAAAGCTGAGACCCGTAAATACATATGTTAAGAGTCAGACATAGATTCAAGTTACTGGGCCTGTACAATTAGACAGGCGAACCAGAAACAAAAGGACTTCTAAGGAATAGAAACATATAGGATAGGGCTCGGGCGCCTGCAGGGCTACTAACAGAGCCCAAACAGCTGTCAGGTGTGAGCGCCAGCAAGCAAGTACTGAGACAGAGAGAATGTGGTGAGGAGAGGTCAAGACAAGTTATTTTCATATACAGAGAACAGTGCATTGAAACCATAAGAAATAATCATATACATCAAGTAGAGATATAATACTAATTTAATCCATTAAGGTCTAAAAGATGACAGCAGAATGGCCAATACAATAAATATATGTACACAATAAATGTATTATTTTATAACATTGAAGGGCCTGCCACCATATAATCTAAACTTGGAACAGATAGGGGTGTTACTGGGCGTGAACAAGCAAGAACTTGGAATGAAAGATGATGGTGACAGATGGAATAGGGAGGAACATTATTTACATATGGGGTGTATCTATATGCTGTAAAGGTATTTAAACTGAGTGCTGTGTTCAGAAAAATAGAAGTTTCATGAACGGCTCAGCTTTGGTACATTCTGTATTAAAGCTTATTAGAGTTTTACATTTTTAAAATGATTTTCCACGACACTAGCTGAATTATGCTAGTTTTTGTCCTCATTGCCAAACTCTATCAATACTGCACCCTCACCTTCAAAACCCCTTTGCTAGTTATACAATAAAACAACTAAGACATTTGCTGGAAAGAAACATACATTTATGTATTGTTTTATTGTTTTGTTGAATAGTCATGACTGGTTCGAGATATCTCTCGCAAGACGACGGTGGCGAAGGATATCATTGCTACTTAACGCAGATCTAAGTTCAGTTTCGAGGTCCACCGGCGTCTTTGGCATGAAGTTAGCTGGACGTTTCTGACTGGTCTTGGAACTGTGACAACGGCTTGGCTCGATGGGATATGTAGTGATTTTGCCAACACAGACAGATATGTACACAGTCTTGTACCCTTGACCTTTTTTTAATTGACTATTTTAAACGTATTTGTTGATTAAATCAAACTTTATTAATATAATGAGTAATCCAGGAATGTCACAAGTTAATTGACATGAGAAAACTAAAGGAAATAGCAGCGCTACAGAGCACTATGACTATAATAAATGGATGAATGACTTCCGGACACGAAGGGTCCACGGAGCTCTTCCTCACCACTCTATTTCAAGTCTAACTAAAGTTACTGGCGAGCTCATCATGCTTGTGACATTATGCTAGCTAGCTATCCCCATTTTAAATATGTGGTTTTACTTGTCGCATCTCTGCTTGTTGCGTTTTCCTTGTGTTTGTGTCACCATCAGATGCACTGTTGAGCTGGAACACTGTTGAGCTGGAACACTGTTGAGCTGGAACACTGTTGAGCTGGCTCTAAGAGCCGGCTATTGTAGGTGAACGTTGGGAGCCGGTTCGCATTTCAGAAGAGTCAAATCTATTTATAAAATATAAAAAAATTAAGATATGAAGAATACAAATATTTAAATGAATAGAATTAATTAATTCAAAGAATGAAAAAATAAATAAAATAATATAGGCCTAAATGCTCAAGCGCCAACACATTCGTTCAGACTGTCTGCTCAGACTAACATCCTCACCTGTTGTTCCTGTCAATCAGACACGCAGTGTCAACCAATGAACCAAAGATGTGTGAGGGAGGGCCGAGCCAACTCACTCACAGTCACACACTTAGCAGCCGAGGAGAGAGAGGAAGGACAGCTGTGAAAACAACAGCTGGAAAATGAGTCAGAAGCACAGTAGCATTTCGATACATTTTAATAATGTAGACAATGTTAGAGCACAGTGTAGAATTTGCCAAAACAAAATCTCATATAAAGCCGGTTCTACGCACAACCTACACCGGCATATGCGAACTGTGCACCCAACTGTGAAGCTAGCTGTAGCGGAGCTTTGTGAAACTAGCGGGCCTGCTAGTGATAGTGGTGGAGCCACTATCACCACTATGTATCCACTCAGTCAAGTAGGCCTACTCCGTGACCCACAGCAACACAGTCTTCTATGGACCAGTTTATGCCAAAGTCTATGTCTGTAGCAAAACAAGGCCAAATTGATATTGCATTGGCTAAAATGATTGCCACCGATTTCCTACCATTTTCGATCGTGGACAGAGGTTTTCGAAATTATAGCAATAGTCTGAATCCAATGTACCCAATTCCAAGCAGGAAAACCCTTTCAAAATCACTTATTCCACAACTGCACTAGAGCACACGGGCTTCAGTGTGGGAAAGAGTCCAAAAGCTACTGCAGTTTGCCTTACCACTGACTGCTGGACATCAAGGGTATCCACTTCTTACATGTCGGTTACATGTCACTTCATTGAAGATTTTTCGATGTCTAGCTGTCTTCTGGACTGCTTTGAGTTCAGTGACAGACACACCTCAGAGAACTTGGTAGAGGAACTGTAGAGAGTGGCCAGAGAATGGCAAGTAGATGGAAAAGTGGTCTGTTGTGTTAGCAACAATGCAGCTAACATAACCAAAGCCATGAAAATGTTTAAATGGACCCATCATCCATGTCTTGCCCACACAATCAACCTGATTGTAAGAGATGCACTGAAGGTGATGAAGCCCACCGTGGACAAAGTGAAAGCAGCTGTGGAATACTTTCACAGGAGCACAGTAGGTGCTGAAAAACTAAAGTCTACACAATGCCAGATGGGGATGCGTGAGCTGAGGCCTAAACAAGACTGCACTACAAGGTGGAATTCAACATTTTATATGTTGAAGCGGTTTCTTGAGTCAAAGGATGCCATTATCTCTACCCTGGCCATTGTCAATGCACCTGTTGATGCTCTGACCCAAGAGGAATGGGAGGTGGTGGAGGAGGTGTGCAGAGTCCTGGAACCCTTTGAGCAGGTCACTGTGGAGATGAGTGGAGAGAGGTACAGTAAGCAGTTATTACTACATCATTATTTAATCCAGTATTATATATGTATATGAGCAGTAGATGAGAATGTAGTATCAGTAGACAAACATGAAAAGGTTACTGTTCTCTCTTTTCAGCTATGTGACAGCCTAAAAAATGATACTCCTGTGTAAGGGTCTGCAGCGAATCACAGCCGGCCGCCAGAGAGAAGCAAATGTAACCACAGGACATGTGACAGAGCTGATGGACACCCAATGTTCATCAATGGACAGAAAGTTCCACAGAATGGAATATAATCACGTGCTATCAGAAACCGCTGCACTTGACTCCAGGTTTAAGAAGTTAGCCTTCTGTGATGCCAGAGCGATTGATGAGGCTCTTCAAAGAATAACCTCAGCAGCAGGGAGGGACAGCCCCAGCAGTCAGCTGGCTCAGGCACCAGGGCAACAGGAAGAAGAGGGAGCAGATGGAGCAGAAGTACCAGCAGTAGTGCCACAAACGTCTGCTGTTTGGATGCTGTTTGACGAGAGAGCAACTGGGGATGCAGCACGAAGGAATCCCTCAGCAGATGCCATAATGGAGGTCCGATCCTATTTGGAGGAGCCCCTCCTCCAAAGATCTGCAGATCCTCTGAGCTGGTGGAAGAACAAGGCCTCTGTCTACCCACGGCTTACTAAAGTCATGACAGGGAGACTCTGCATAGTGGCCACATCCATTCCCTCTGAGAGGGGCTTCTCGAAAACGTGACAAATAATTACTGAGAGAAGAAACCGCATCAGCCCCTCGAAAGTGAGGCAGCTTGCATTTCTGAATGCAAATCTCTCATAAAAGCAAAATATGGTCAGCATTGCTGTGTGCTGCTGGTTATAACATGGCAATAAAGAAGAGAGGGAAAAGAGGGACCAGTTTAATGTTTTAAGTGGGATGCTGCAGTTCTGCACATTGTTATTTGTTTTTCTTTTATATGGTGCAATATTCTATTATTATGTTGTTCAGATTGTATTCGTTTTGAATTGTTACATTTATATGCACTTTGTTTATATACATTTAAAAAGTTTTACTTTAAATGCACATGTGTAATAGCATCCTTTTTTTATATTCATTTCAATTTGTGGGATGCTGCAGTTTTGCACATTGTTATTTATTGTTCTTTGATATGGTGCAATATTCTATTATTCTGTTCAGATTGTATTCGTTTTGAATGGTTCGATTTATATGCAGTTTGTTTATATACATTAAAAAGTTATACTTTAAATGCAAATGTTTAATAGCATTCTTTTTCATAACAAACCAATGCATTTTGAAATACATTGTGGTTAAGGTAGAGTATGATTTCATTTAATAATTTAATTAGAATTGTTTTAACACCAATCATAGTCAAACTATCACAAACTGCTTGACTTCAAAAAATACAAAACATGTTTTTTTAAAGAGCCATTTGGGAGCCAAAATGTTTGTCTGTAGTTATAAAAATAGAAAACACATTGACAGCATGGGAAGCAGTGGTGCTTCTGCTTACATGCAAAAGTGAAATATGTGTATTTATGCGGTTTACGAAATCACAAACCACCACTGATTACAGTCCTAATGGTATATGGGAATATTCTGTCATTAAATAGCAGAAAACAAATAATTCAGTAGACATTAATACCAGTTATAGACTATGGTGATATTGTTTATAATATGAATGCAGCTACCACTGTCTTGAATCTATTGGACACATTTTATCATAGCGTGAAAGTAGGCTGGCCCTCTTCGAAGTCTCCCTCTTTGAAGTCTCATGTCTCAGCCCCCAGTATTTATGCTGCAGTAGTTTATGTGTCGGGGGGCTAGGGTCCGTCTGTTATATCTGGAGTATTTCTCCTCTCTTATCCGGTGTCCTGTGTGAATTTAAGTTATGCTCTCTCTAATTATCTCTCTCTCTCTTTTTTTTTCTCTCTCTCTCTCGGAGGACCTGAGCATTAGGACCATTCCTCAAGGCCTACCTGGCCTGATGACTCCTTGATGTCCCGAGTCCACCTGGCCGTGCTGCTTCTCCAGTTTCAACTGTTCTGCCTGTTTTATGAACATTTTAAAATCTTGTCCATGTTCTGTTATAATCTGCACCCGGCACAGCCAGAAGAGGACTGGCCACCCCTCACAGCCTGGTTCCTCTCTAGGTTTCTTCCTAGGTTTTGGCCTTTCTAGGGAGTTTTTCCTAGCCACCGTGCTTTTACACCTGCGTTGCTTGCTGTTTGGGGTTTAAAGCTGGGTTTCTGTACAGCACTCTGTGACATCAGCTGATGTAAGAAGGGCTTTATAAATACATTTGATTTTGATTTGATTTGATAGATCGATACATTAATTAAACTCTTTTGATTTATAAAGCCCTCCTGCATATTCTTCCGCCTGACCTTACTTAATTGTTACAGACATACGAGATTCCAGAACTGTTCTCAGGGATGGCTAACGCTGGAGATTCCTTTCAATCTCCACTGATTTAGGTAAATCTGCTTTTAGTTTTTTTGCACCTTACTTGTGGAATAATCTCCAAGGCTCTCTAAAATTGGATGAATTGGTGCCTCTAGGGCAGCTGTCACCAAGAGGTCAACAAATATTTCTGTTAAAAAACTTTAACGCCTTCCTTTGCTATTTTCTTTTATTCCTCTCACACTGCTGGCGGTAGGTGCACCCGATTCAGAAGCCCTGCGTGCTGGGTAGGCGAAGTGTTCCCATTTTTTACAATTTCATGTGTCTGAAGGTACAAACTCTTCCTTCCCGGTGGGGTCGGAGAGCAAATCAAGTGCACTATAGGTCTCCTGCTGGCTAATCGGATGTCTCAGATGACTGTGTCTGCAGTAACGTAGCAGGCATAAAAGAAAGCTACAGCATAAGTGATACTATGAGATTTCAAAACGTTACTAGAGAGACTGTCAACGAATGCAGCAAAGAGCTGCTGTTTTTATGTTCATGCTTAAGTTCTTACTCAGCACTGTCAACACTTTGTGTTCAACATTTTTATAAGCCATAAAATTAACTTTCTTCCTACCTCCACTCACGCTACAACCAGCACTGCAGTTGTAATGAATGAGTAGGAAAGTGTATCTATGTTGTTATTATTAGCGGCTTGGGTCTTTTTTAATATTGAAGAATATTTCACTTTCTCTGGTCATAGGAGTAACAACATTAATTTGTGAGACTGAGCTTCAGATGCAGGCACTATCAGCCCAGTAAAATGTCAATAAAAAGCAAATTACTTAAATGTGTGCTCACTCAGCTGTGCCTCACATATAATACAACAACTGATCTATTACCAGTGTGATCCTATAGCCTATGTCAAATGCTGAAATATACTCTACATATTTTTTAAACGGTCCGAACAACAATGCATTGGCAGGGAAATTCAAGCAAAGTCAATATGTGGTGATAATGTATTGGCCAATAGCCTACTGCACTAACCTCATTGCTACAGAACTGTTTTTAATAGGTTTGTGTTGCATAGGCTTACGTTTTTTGAGTCATGTTAAAAGAAAATCTGAGCGGTAGATCTTGGCATGCATTTTGACTCAGAAAAGGTTGGTTACCTTTGCTCAAGGGCAATTCAAAAGGCTGATGGAGGACCTTTTTACTGAAGAACATTTTTTGTTTTTTTATGATTGTGTTTTGTTTTCATGTATTGATGTGAATATTGACTGTATATTGCTGTGTATATTGCAGGGCTCTCTGTAGGTTTTCACTCCAACCCCAGTTGTAGCTAACCTGATTCACCTTATCAACCACCTAATTATTAGAATCAGGTGGCTAGATTGGGGTTGGAGAGCCCTGGTATATTGCAGGGCTCTCCAGGAACAGGATTGGAGAGCCCTGGTGTAGTGTATATTGATGTGTTCACAGGGATCATCTGTAAAAGAGACCTTGGTCTCAGCATGACTCCCTCTCAAAATGAAGGTTAAATAAAGAGGTAGACTACATCCCAAATGGCATCCTATTCCCTATATAGTGCACTACTTTTGACCAGGACTCTGGTCAAAAGTAGGGAACTCTAAAGGGAATAGGGTGTCATTTGGGACTCAGCTGTGAGATGGAGCAGCAGAAAAGTGGGCTCCCCTGTCCCAGGTAATGAAGACGGATGCTTGGCCCAGTGCCGGGCAGCGCTCGGCAGGCTGACACAGCTGAGCTCTCCCTGCTCCATGGTCCCTGACTGTCAGCCAGCCCTGCCAGCCTTGGCAGGTATAATCTCACAAGACACAAGCCAACACGCTAAAACCAAATCCTGCTTAATGAAGTGGACAAAAATAGAGCAGTGTCTAAGCGGGCAGAACCATGTATGACCTTGTCCCAAATGGTACCCTATTCTCTTTTATAGTGTACTACTTTTTACCAGGACCCATAGAGCCTATATAGGGAATAGGGTGCCATTTGGGACAAAGTCGTGCATGGTGCTGCCCGCTTACACACTGCTCTATTTCAGTCCACATTTATTAGCAGGATTTGGTCTGTGTGCTCAGTGCTGGCAGGTGTATTATGTAATTATACCTGGCAGGGTATATCACATAAGACAGCCTATGTGTGTGAACTGTGAAGTGATGACACATCAGGAAATATGAAGGTCTTGTATTGTATACTGGACCTTTTTTATTTTACCTTTATTTAACCAGGCAAGTCAGTTAAGAACAAATTCTTATTTTCAATAAAGGCCTAGGAACAGTGGGTTAACTGCCTTGTTAAGGTGCAGAATGACAGATTTAAATCTTGTCAGCTCAGGGATTCGATCTTGCAACCTTTCAGTTACTAGTCCAACACTCTAACCACTAGGCCACCTGCCACCCCAAATCTCTTGATGCTCATAATATCCCAGCCAGTGCAGGATGGTGTGCCTCTATATCATGTGAGGAGGTAAATGAGGGCTGGTTAGGACTAGTGAGGGCTGGTTAGGACAAGTAGGGGCTGGTTAGGGCTAGTGAGGACTGGTTAGGACTAGTGAAGGCTGGTTAGGACTGGTTAGAACTGTTTAGGACTAATGAGGGCTAGTTAGGATTAGTGAGGGCTGGTTAGGACTAGTGAGGGCTGGTATGGATCTCATTTGGGTGGAAGGCCACTGAGAGGTAGTAACTAGATTGTGGAACATGGAGTGTGTCCCAAATGGCACCCTATTCCCTATATACAGTAGCGCACTACTTATGACCAGACCACTATGGTCAAAAGAAGTGCACTATAAAGGGAATAGGGTGCCATTTGGGACACATCCATATGCTTGCTGGGGTGCATCAGGAATTCATCATACATACTCGATATGGCTGAAGGATAGTTATTAAGCTCGGCATTGATGGTAGGTACTATAGAGTACAATTATATTATTGGAATTTCAGCCTTCATGTATGTCTCTCAAATCGATGTTGAGCTCCTAAACAAATTATTTTATGCTGGTGAAAAGTTGAAATATTTATCTTTTTTCAAGACCGTCTTCCGTTATATCAACCTGTCTAACGCTATTAATGTGCAGAAAGCAGACTCATAATAAGTACTCCTTCAGATACGGCAAATTCAGTCAATTTCGTAACGACTCGTGTAACAAAAATAATGGTTACAATTTCATTAGTTCTGATTGTAATAATCTTCCATGCAAACCAAGGAAACAAACCAATGAGATTCTTAATCTAATCTTTTGAATATTTGATAACAGTGGAGGCTCCTCAGAGCATGAAGGGGAGGACCATCCTCCTCAGTGAATTTCATTTAAAAAACTGTGAAACATTAAAAAAGCTATCCTTTTTAGATGAAACTGTACTAAATATATTCACATGTCACCAAATAATGACCCTAAGCACACAGCCAAGACAATGCAGGAGTGGCTTCGGAACAAGTCTCTGAATGTCCTTGAGTGGTCCAGCCAAAGTCTGGACTTGAACCCGATCCAACATCTCTGGAGAGACCTGAAAACAGCTGTGCAGCGACGCTAGCCGTTCAACCTGACAGAGCTTGAGAGGATCTGCAGAGAAGAATGGAGAAACTCCCCAAATACAGGTGTGCCAAGCTCGTAGCGTCATACCCAGGAAGAATTGAGGCGGTAATCGCTGCCAAAGGTGCTTCAACAAGGTACTGAGTAAAGGGTCTGAATACTTTTGTAAATGTGACATTTCAGTTTTTAATTTGTAATAAATTTGCAAACATTTCTAAAAACGTTTTTGTTTTGTCATTATGGGGTATTTTATGTAGATTGAAAAAAATAATTAAATACATTTTGTGGAAAAAATGTGGAAAAAGTCAAAGGGCCTGAATACTTTCCGAATGCATTGTATTTATTTTTTTACTTTCACTTACTTAGCGAGTGAATGCAGCTAGGTAATTTAGCCTACTTAAACACCTGGCTCAAACAGAGAGGGATGCTATATTAGCTAGCTGGCTATGGCTATCTAACACTGGAACACCCGCAGGTGTAACTGCTAAACTGCTTGTTGCACACTGTACTGCATGATTTTAGCAGGTTTACTAACGCATTAGTTGTAGTATATTGACTATGACGTTAATATGGTGAAAATGATGTAGGATGTGTGTAGCGGTTAGCAGTTATGTTATAAAAGTTTGGCTTGGAACGTTTTTTTTTCGCCTGGTCACAGACAGCTGTTGTATTGTGCACTGAAGTCCACAAGTGAAGCGAAAAGGTGAGTGGAGGAAAGAGCGTAGAAACAAGAAGGAATTATATACACAACGAGTGATCATGCAGTTTACAGTGGGGCAAAAAAAGTATTTAGTCAGCCACCAATTGTGCAAGTTCTCCAACTTAAAAAGATGAGAGAGGCCTGTAATTTTCATCATAGGTACACTTCAACTATGACAGACGAAATGAGAAAAAGAAATCCAGAAAATCACATTGTAGGATTTTTAATTTATTTATTTGCAAATTATGGTGGAAAATAAGTATTTGGTCAATAACAAAAGTTTATCTCAATACTTTGTTATATACCCTTTGTTGGCAATGACAGAGGTCAAACGTTTTCTGTAAGTCTTCACAAGGTTTTCACACACTGTTGCTGGTATTTTGGCCCATTCCTCCATGCAGATCTCCTCTAGAGCAGTGATGTTTTGGGGCTGTCGCTGGGCAACACGGACTTTCAACTCCCTCCAAAGATTTTCTATGGGGTTGAGATCTGGAGACTGGCTAGGCCACTCCAGGACCTTGAAATGCTTCTTCTGAAGCCACTCCTTCGTTGCCCGAGGCGGTGTGTTTGGGATCATTGTCATGCTGAAAGACCCAGCCACGTTTCATCTTCAATGCCCTTGCTGATGGAAGGAGGTTTTCATTCAAAATCTCACGATACATGGCCCCATTCATTCTTTCCTTTACACGGATCAGTCGTCCTGGTCCCTTTGCAGAAAAACAGCCCCAAAGCATGATGTTTCCACCCCATGCTTCACAGTAGGTATGGTGTTCTTTGGATGCAACTCAGCATTCTTTGTCCTCCAAACACGACGAGTTGAGTTTTTACCAAAAAGTTCTATTTTGGTTTCATCTGACCATATGACATTCTCCCAATCCTCATCTGGATCATCCAAATGCTCTCTAGCAAACTTCAGACGGGCCTGAACATGTACTGGCTTAAGCAGGGGGACACGTCTGGCACTGCAGGATTTGAGTCCCTGGCGGCGTAGTGTGTTACTGATGGTAGGCTTTGTTACTTTGGTCCCAGCTCTCTGCAGGTCATTCACTAGGTCCCCCGTGTGGTTCTGGGATTTTTGCTCACCGTTCTTGTGATCATTTTGACCCCACGGGTGAGATCTTGTGTGGAGCCCCAGATCGAGGAAGATTATCAGTGGTCTTGTATGTCTTCCATTTCCTAATAATTGCTCCCACAGTTGATTTCTTCAAACCAAGCTGCTTACCTATTGCAGATTCAGTCTTCCCAACCTGGTGCAGGTCTACAATTTTGTTTCTGGTGTCCTTTGACAGCTCTTTGGTCTTGGCCATAGTGGAGTTTGGAGTGTGACTGTTTGAGGCTGTGGACAGGTGTCTTTTATACTGATAACAAGTTCAAACAGGTGCCATTAATACAGGTAACGAGTGGAGGACAGAGGAGCCTCTTAAAGAAGAAGTTACAGGTCTGTGAGAGCCAGAAATCTTGCTTGTTTGTATGTGACCAAATACTTATTTTCCACCATAATTTGCAAATAAATTCATAAAAAAATCCTACAATGTGATTTTCTGGATTTTTTTCCTCATTTTGTCTGTCATAGTTGAAGTGTACCTATGATGAAAATTACAGGCCTCTCTCATCTTTTTAAGTGAGAGAACTTGCACAATTGGTGGCTGACTAAATACTTTTTTGCCCCACTGTATATGCTGCTGAGTTCTGTGATTGCGTGTATTCATTCCACCGATTCTGTTGAAAAAAGCGGGGGATAAACATACCTGAATTTGTCCAATAGAAACTCTTGTTTGCAACTGTTGGACAATTACAACCTAGATCAGCTTGATGCAGGCAAGAGTGTGCAAGGTGGTATTGAAAGTGTCCCTGTCTGTCACCTAATTTCTCTCGACCTGCACACCTACGTTGTAAACCTTCATTTGTCGGCTAGGTTGTAGGAACCTCATGTACAGTAGTAGCCTAAACCTATCAATGTTACATTGAACTGGGTGAATGGAATATGAATGACAGTCATCCAATATGCTGTAATAGAAATAAGGCCACACTCCTCATTTTAATTTATTTTTTATAATCCTCCCTCATCTTAAACGGCACTGACCGCCACTGTTGGATAATAATTTTAAGATGGTGGTGATAAATTGGTCATGCGGAAATGGCAAAGAAGTCCTGTGCTGAAAAAAGAAATTAAATCACTGTGTAGGAGGACTATGATTTATAGTTCTTTTCTAAGATTTAAGGGTTTAGCAGGAACAGTAAAGCCTTGTGAGGTGTGAAGTGTAGTGAAGTGAACCAGGAGGGTCTGGGCCCCAGTGTATGTCCCAAATGGCAGTCTTTTCCATATATTGTGCATTACTTAATTAGAGCTCTATGTGCCCTGGTCAAAAGTAGTGCACTATATACTGTTGGGAATAGGGTGCCATGTGGGGCGCATCCTATGAGGGAAGTGCAATGACGCTGTGCCATTGGCAGAGCAGGGGCCAGGGGGGAGAGGCAGTATGCTGTGTAGTGTGGAGTATAGCACCCTTCATCAGTGAAGACAGCGGTAGGGGAAGGGTTGAAAGGGACGCAGTCTGGCTCCTCCGAGTGTGTCAGCCTGTCATAGGGTGGTGTGGAGATAGATCACAGCTCTTACGGGCCCTAATTTAGACAGCCTGTTAATGCCCAGTGAAACCTACTACTTGGGAGACACACCTGCTGTAAAAGTCCAGCCGTTAAAGTGCTTGTAAAAGCCATTCTTCACTCCACTCTGAGATATACATGCATGTACACAGGCACATACACATGCATTTTCAAGATCTCTCTCTCGCTCCCTCTCTCCCTCTCGCCCGCCAGCCCGCCAGCCAGCCAATCCTGTGAGTGCTCAGCACTACTTTGTTGTTTTGCAGTGTTGGTCCCTTCAATTATTCACTGCCTGCTGTAACAACCACCGCTCCATGAAAATACACACTTTAGCACATCTCCTATGAGCTGACAACCTTTTAAGCACCATCTGAAGACCAGCCAGAGAGTGTCTGAGATGTGTGTAAGAGATTGGGATTGTGTGTGTGTCTCTGTGTGTGTGTCAGGGTAAAGATAGTTTATCAGCCATGGGGTTGTACAGGCGGAGAGGCGAATAGTGGAGTAACTGCTATGGTTACCGATCATTGTACCACTTATTCCCCAACTCTAAACCAGAAAAAGCTTAGAAAATAAAATTCTCTTCAGTTTGTGCAGGTTTCTTTGCCTTTGTGATCTTCCCCGTCCTTTTCTCTCCCTCCCTCTCCAGACCTCTCCTTCCTCTCCAGACCTCTCCTTCCCTCCCTCCCTCTCCAGACCTCTCCTTCCTCTCCAGACCTCTCCTTCCCTCCCTCTCCAGGACTCTTTGTCACGTGTTTCCAACAGTTCGTACAGATTCAGTTGAATCAGGCAATATAGAAATAATGAAGACACAACTTGATTAGAATTAGATCATTATTTTACTGGGGGAAAAAAACACTTTGAAAACATTTATACTGGTTAGTACCAGTGTTGTACAATGTGAAACATACTGTACTGCATGAAATGTTAGTTCAGTTACAGCAAGTTGTAAAAATAATCTACAAATTCTCATGATATACAGTGCCTTTAGGAAAAGTATTCAGACCCCTTGACTTTTTCCACATTTTGTTACATTACAGCCTTATTCTAAAATTGATTAAATTGTTGTTTTTCTAATCAATGTACACACAAAACCCCATAATGACAAAGAAAAAACTGTTTGACATTTTTCTAATTTATTACAAATAAAAAACTGAAATATCATATTTACATATGTTTTAGACCCTTTACTCAGTACTTTGTTGAAGCACCTTTGGCAGCAATTACAGCATTGAGTCTTCTTGGGTATGATGCTACAAGCTTGGCACACCTGTATTTGGGGAGTTTCTCCATTCTTCTCTGCAGATCCTCTCAAGCTCTGTCAGGTTGGATGGGGAGCGATACTGCACAGCTATTTTCAGGTCTCTCCAGAAAAGCTTAATCAGGTTCAAGTCCGGGCTCTGGCTGGGCCACTCAAGGACATTCAGAGACTTGTTCCGAAGACACTCCTGCATTGTCTTGGCTGTGTGCTTAGGGCCATTGTCCTGTTGAAAGGTGAACCGTCGCCCCAGTCGGAGATCTTGAGCGCTCTGGAGCAGGTTTTCATCAAGGATCTCTCTGTATTTTGCTCCGTTCATATTTTCCTTGATCCTGACTAGTCTCCCAGTCCCCGCCGCTGAAAAACATCCCCACAGCATGATGCTGCCACCACTGTGCTTCACAGTAGGGATGGTGCCAGGTTTCCTCCAGACGTGACGCTTGGTATCCAGGCCAAAGAGTTCGAACTTCGTTTCACCAGACCAGAGAATCTTGATTCTCCTGGTCTGAGAGTCTTTAGGTGCCTTTTGGCAAACTCCAAGGGGGCTATCATGTACATTTTACTGAGGAGTGGCTTCCATCTGGCCACTCTACCATAAAAACCTGATTGGTGGAGTGCTGCAGATATGGTTGTCCTTCTGGAAGGTTCTCCCATCTCCACAGAGAAACTAGAGCTCTGTCAGAGTGACCATCGGGTTCTTGGTCACCTCCCTGACCAAAGCCCTTCTCCCCGAATGCTTAGTTTGGGTGGGTGGCCAGCTCTAGGAAGAGTCTTGGTGGTTCCAAACATTTTCAATTTAAAAATGATGGAGGCCAATGTGTTCTTGGGGACCTTCAATGCTGCAGACATTTTTGGTACCCTTCCCCAGATCTGTGCCTCAACAAAATCCTGTAACGGAGCTCTACGGACAATTCCTTCAACCTCATGGCTTGTGTTTTGCTCTGACATGCACTGTCAAGTGTGGGACCTTATATAGACAGCTGTGTGCCTTTCCATCTCTCTCGATAAAGTGGCAGCATAATCAATGTGGGATAAACTCATCAATTAAAAGGATGGACGTTCATGGATATGTCTTATTTTCTTTTGGTGATGACAGAAGGTTTCATTTTGTATTAATAGAACTTCTGAGGCGTTGAAGATGGATGTCTTGATTTAAGTGTGTAATATATATATATATATATATATATATATATATATATATATACAGTTGAAGTCGGAAGTTTACATACACTTTGGAGTCATTAAAACTAATTTTTCAACCACTCCACAAATGTCTTGTTATCAAACTATCGTTTTGGCAAGTCGGTTAGGACATCTACTTTGTGCATGACACAAGTAATTTTTCCAACAATTGTTTACACACAGATTATTTCACTTATAATTAACTGTATCACAATTCCAGTGGGTCAAAACTTTACATACACTAAGTTGACTTTAAACAGCTTGGAAAATTCCAGAAAATGATGTCACGGCTTTAGAAGCTTCTGATAGGCTAGTTGACGTAATTTGAGTCAATTGGAGGTGAACCTGTGGATGTACTTTGGTGTGAAAAGTGCAAATCAATCCCAGAACAACAGCAAAGGACCTTGTGAAGATGCTGGAGGAAACAGGTACGAAATTATCTATATCCACAGTAAAACAAGTTCTATATCGACATAACCTGAAAGGCCACTCAGCAAGGAAGAAGCCACTGCTCCAAAACCGCCATAAAAGACCAGACTATGGTTTGCAAATGCACATGGGAGAAATTTTGGGAGAAAAGTCCTCTGCTCTGATGGCCATAATGACCATTGTTATGTTTGGAGGAAAAAGAGGGAGGCTTGCAAGCCGAAGAACACCATCCCAACTGTGAAGCACGGGGGTGGCAGCATCATGTTGTGGGGGTGCTTTGCTGCAGGAGGGACTGGTGCACTTCACAAAATAGATTATGTGGATATATTGAAGCAACATCTCAAGACATCAGTCAGGAAGTTAAAGCTTGGTCAAAAATGGGTCTTCCAAATGGACAATGACCCCAAGCATACTTCCAAAGTTGTGGCAAAATAGCTGAAGGACAACAAAGTCAAGGTATTGGAGTGGCCATCACAAAGCCCTGACCTCCATCCTATAGAAGATTTGTGGGCAGAACTGAAAAAGTGTGTGCGAGCAAGGAGGCCTACAAACCTGACTCAGTTACACCAGCTCTGTCAGGAAGAATGGGCCAAAATTCCACCAACTTATTGCGGGAAGCTTGTGGAAGGCTACCTGAAACATTTGACCCAAGTTAAACAATTTAAAGGCGATGCTTCCAAATACTAATTGAGTGTATGTAAACTTCTGACACACTGGGAATGTGATGAAATAAATAAAAGCTGAAATAAACCATTCTCTCTACTATTATTCTGACATTTCACATTCTTAAAATAAAGTGGTGATCCTAAATGACCTAAGACAGGGAATTTCTACTAGGATTAAATGTCAGGAATTGTGAAAAACTGAGTTTTAATGTATTTGCTAAGGTGTATGTAAACTTCAGACTTCAACTAATATATATATATATACACTGCTCAAAAAAATAAAGGGAACACTTAAACAACACAATGTAACTCCAAGTCAATCACACTTCTGTGAAATCAAACTGTCCACTTAGGAAGCAACACTGATTGACAATAAATTTCACATGCTGTTGTGCAAATGGAATAGACAACAGGTGGAAATTATAGGCAATTAGCAAGACACCCCCAATAAAGGAGTGGTTCTGAAGGTGGTGACCACAGACCACTTCTCAGTTCCTATGCTTCCTGGCTGATGTTTTGGTCACTTTTGAATGCTGGCGGTGCTTTCACTCTAGTGGTAGCATGAGACGGAGTCTACAACCCACACAAGTGGCTCAGGTAGTGCAGCTCATCCAGGATGGCACATCAATGCGAGCTGTGGCAAGAAGGTTTGCTGTGTCTGTCAGCGTAGTGTCCAGAGCATGGAGGCGCTACCAGGAGACAGGCCAGTACATCAGGAGACGTGGAGGAGGCCGTGGGAGGGCAACAACCCAGCAGCAGGACCACTACCTCCGCCTTTGTGCAAGGAGGAGCACTGCCAGAGCTCCTGCAAAATGACCTCCAGCAGGCCACAAATGTGCATGTGTCTGCTCAAACGGTCAGAAACAGACTCCATGAGGGTGGTATGAGGGCCCAACATCCACAGATGGGGGTTGTGCTTACAGCCCAACACCGTGCAGGACGTTTGGCATTTGCCAGAGAACACCAAGATTGGCAAATTCGCCACTGGCGCCCTGTGCTCTTCACAGATGAAAGCAGGTTCACACTGAGCACGTGACAGACGTGACAGAGTCTGGAGACGCCGTGGAGAACGTTCTGCTGCCTGCAACATCCTCCAGCATGACCGGTTTGGCGGTGGGTCAGTCATGGTGTGGGGTGGCATTTCTTTGAGGGTGGCATTTCCTCCATGTGCTCGCCAGAGGTAGCCTGACTGCCATTAGGTACCGAGATGAGATCCTCAGACCCCTTGTGAGACCATATGCTGGTGCGGTTGGCCCTGGGTTCCTCCTAATGCAAGACAATGCTAGACCTCATGTGGCTGGAGTGTGTCAGCAGTTCCTGCAAGAGGAAGGCATTGATGCTAAGGACTGGCCCGCCCGTTCCCCAGACCTGAATCCAATTGAGCACATCTGGGACATCATGTCTCGCTCCATCCACCAACGCCACGTTGCACCACAGACTGTCCAGGAGTTGGCGGACGCTTTAGTCCAGGTCTGGGAGGAGATCCCTCAGGAGACCATCCGCCACCTCATCAGGAGCATCCCCAGGCGTTGTAGGGAGGTCATTCAGGCACGTGGAGGCCACACACACTACTGAGCCTCATTTTTACTTGTTTTAAGGACATTACATCAAAGTTGGATAAGGCTGTAGTGTGGTTTTCCACTTAAATTTTGAGTGTGACTCCAAATCCAGACCTCCATGGGTTGATAAATTTGATTTCCATTGATAATTTTTGTGTGATTTTGTTGTTAGCACATTCAACTATGTAAAGAAAAAAGTATTTAATAAGATTATTTCATTCATTCAGATCTATGATGTGTTACTTTAGTGTTCCCTTTATTTTTTTGAGCAGTGTATATATATATATATATATATATGCAGTTGAAGTCGGAAGTTTGGAGTCATTAAAACCCTTTTTTCAACCATTCCACAAATGGATTAAATATATATATTGATTAAATATATATATTTATATCGATTAAATATATATATATATATATATATTTCATACATTTTAGAATAAGGCTGTAACGTAACGTGGAAAAAGTCAAGAGGTCTGAATACTTTCCGAATGCACTGTATGGCTGAAAGTACACTACCCAGTCTATTTCCTATAGTATCCTAGTATCAAAATCACCAGATACATCAATCATTATTACTATGATAATAATCATATAAAACAATACTTTTATCAAGACATTTGGAGATTCAACCTGACTAAAGATTTACAGTAGTAATAGTTATCACTGCTAAGATCTCTCTTTGAATTGTAGGATGCTACACAGATCTACTGAAAATGCAATGCACCGACCCATACATGACTTTGAAGAAAGTTAAGTAAGACAGACAATATGAGAGCGTTGTGCGCCCCCCCCTTGTCCCAAAATACAATCACTTCCCAACGTCAGATTAATCAGAGCTGCATCAATCAATCATCAAAACTCAAATCAGCTTCCCCAACACAGAGCAGAGCGCAGAGAGCAGAGAACCAAGCAACGGCTGAGTCCCAAATCACACCCTTTTCCCCATAGGACTCTGGTCAAAAGTAGTGCACTATATAGGGAATGTTGTATTATTTGGGATGAATATCATCTCTCTGGATAAACTGGCAGCAGAATCAATGTGGGATAAACTCATCAATTAAAAATAGGATGGAAGTTCATGTCTTATTTTCTTATTGGTGATGACAGAAGGTTTCATTTTGTATTAATAGAACTTGTGAAGCGTTGAAGATGGATGTCTTGATTTGAGTAATTATATTGCTCCTTAGAGATGATCCTTTGGAAAGGATGAGAAGTCAAACCACGGCGAGCAGTCAGTGCACGCGTTGCTGGGTCTGGCTCCAGTAAAATACATTACAGTGACTGCATTCCCTACTGAGTACACAACTTTTCAATATAGCCCTATGGGCTCTGGTCAAAAGTAGTGCACTAAATAGGGAATAGGTTGCCATTTGGGACACAGACACTAGCTCTCATCTGAATAAGACAAAACTTCTCATTCATGTCTCTTTTGTTGCAATTGTAAAGTTTTAATATCTATCCATGCCTGGCATCTTAACTACCATCACAAATCACTTCTAGTGTGCCAACTGACAAAAGAGATTGCGATAGCCTTCGTACAGTAAAATACAATTCTTAGCTTTCCTGGAGTCCATATGCCATTTGGGACACATGCCACATATTATGTGTTTTGCTCCTCCTCTTCCTCTTCTGCTGGTACATTGGTTTCAAATCATCCTCAAATAGCCTTAGATTATAAATATTCCTAAATTCATGGTATGGATCCCCAGGGTCAAAATCATATTTTATCTCCTGGATATAAACCATATCTTAAAGCATAACCATACATCAAGGATTCATTAAAAATGATTTCATTTACTATATTTCACTGTTCTCAATTCATTCATGGTACTCAACTGTATTTCCATTTCCCATTACAATCCTATTTGCATTAAAACAGAGGCATAAATATTGCCCATTGGATGTCTTTTGATACAGTTACAATGAATGTATTGGTACTCTTAAACCTAATCTCTCCCCGGGTTCCAAAGACAGGTACCAATGATGACTCTGAGGAGAGGAGGAAGGGGAAGGCCAGCTTCTGTAGGGTGTCCAAGACCACACACAGTAGGCTACTGTCTGTGGAGCAAGATACACACATCCTCATCTCCTATAGCACGGTCCTTCACATATCAAATGTATGTAAGGTAACGCTACGCTGTATATGTTACTGCCTCTCTCTCTCTCTCTCTCTACTTCAATATCAATATCAAAGTGAGTAATGTTGGATATTGCTGTGCCTTAGGGACAGTGTCCAGTTGGGACCAAAACAAGGCAAAACACATTTTCTAATAACAGTATAGGAAATGTTACAAAGTCTATTGCTACAGGATATAGGGTTTGTATCCATGGTGTGTCACACAACACAAATGAACAGTTTTGTAAAGGTACACATCAAACAGAGAAGTGAGTAGATATACAATACCCCATGTTAAAACGACTTCACCAGTGAGTAAAATACAGGGTGTGCATCCCTCATTCTAGGAAGGTCAACAGAGAGTTATTAGAAGTGTACACTATGTACCATCATTAATGAATACAAGCAAAAGTGGTCAAGGAATATAAAGAAACGGGCCTCTCTTTTCTCTCTCTCTCCATATTCAGCATGTCCACACGGATCCACAGTTCAGTGCCACAACCCGCTATGTTTCTGAGAAACACACACTCACACGTTAGCATGCATGCATGCGCACACACACACACACAAACACACACACACACACTCACTCACTCACACTCACACACAAACACTCACGAGGAGCAGCAAACACATTAGGTTATTTGCTCTGGTGGAACAGTTTAACGAGGAAATGTGAAAATCTTCCTTAAATTGTGTTATTCTGCCACTTGAGCACAAGCAAAGGTTGGAAAGTAATCATTACAGGCTCCACAGAACTGCCCTGCGTGTGCATATGACATGTACTGTATCACTGCTGATTTGTATCATAGGCTGGACAGGAAGCCCATTAATTAAGACTCAATAGCACAATACACAGGAAGTGAATGACAAGAATACTGAGAGGTTGGTTTGACATCAGAATAGGGTGCCATTTGGGACACAGACAAAGTTTTCAGGTAGGAAGGAGTTATCACTATCCAATTTGTGTATCTGATCAGAACAAAAGTGGTGTTTTCACAGGAAGGGAGCAGTGTATTACAGATGTAGGATTCATTTGAGCCAGTTTGCTACAGCAGAAAATAAATCCTACAGCAACAGGACATTGGAAATATTATGTGGATTATAATTAATGGACATTTTTGTAGGGGTTGATACATTTTTTGTAAGGGAAAATAAAGTCTGAATTTTCAATGTGGAAATGGCAAATTTAAGAAGCCTTTCTAAACTTCAAATACACTAAAAGTTTACAATTTCCTGTAACAGGGTGATCAAATTAAGATACTACATCTGTAGAACTTATTCCAGTCATTTGGTTTGTGCTATTGCGCCTCGGGAATACATCATACAAGCATGAAGTAAAACACATACAGGACAGAGAGTAAATGAAGCAGCAATACAAGTCAAATATGAGTAAATATACTGTAGATATAAAGATAATACCTTTCACCATAATCAGTGTGGCACAAGTGATCTAGGCTAGGTCTTGTCCACTTTCCATAAACCTCATGATAACAGTTATGTTTAGCTAACAATGTAATGCAGAGTAAGACAGAAGGGTCACAGCATAAGGGTATCAGTCCCTGGGTGTGAACTACAAGAAAGAAAAAAGCCTGTGGCCGTAGTTCAGTGTCACTAATGAATGCGCAATGAGTATTAGGGCTCGATTCAATCCGTATCGCTGAAGTTCAGTGCTATAGTAAAGGTAATTTCCGATTGAGCTGACATATGCAGCGTGTGCCGTGAATGCAGTCTCTGCGAACCCGGGAACATTTAAATTTCAATCGCGATACAGCGCGATACAGATTGAATTGAGCCATTAAGCTACAATTGACCTAGTCTATGAAAAATCATATCTATAAAACGACCTCCCTCGTTCACACACAAACATGTGCACAGTCAGACATAAATGGTTTCCCTGACAACCACTGTAAAATATCAGATTCTATGTGTTGACATAGAGGCTGGGTGGAGAGGATCGGAAGTAGCCGACAGACATCTCCATCCTATTCTGTCATGACGGTGAGGTGACAATCGCTGCCAAGTAATAAACGAGGGATAGCAGTAACCCTGAGTTATTCAATTCAAACAGTCCATAAGAAATACCAATACAGGTAGTTAAAAATAAGAGCCGTGTTAAGTATAGATACTTTTAATTATTGGTATACTCTCTCTTCTATTTGTGGTAGATGTATAGATAATGGAAATATATTCTCTAAAGCTCTGAAAACAACCAACACACTTTATAAATACATTTCCATCCTAAGGGAGATCTACGTACTTTTCTGGAAAAAAAAAGCTTTCATCCATGTACCTCCTAGTTCACATAACAGACAGGTTGGTAAGGGGGAAAATCTTTCACAAAGTCTCTCTTCCCTGCAGCTGCTGCATCTCTCTCTATGACTCAATTAAAGAAGACTTGCTTGGCTCCCGAGCTCCAAATCTAGCTCTATTTTGTGTCTCTTGACACAGAGGCTAAAGGATGATCTCTCCATTTCTCTCTTTTACCTTCTCTCCCTCACGGGTGCTCTGTCAGTAGAGGCATTTGGTTGAGACAGTGAAAATGGATGGGGGGAAATTTACAGTTCACCTCAGTAATTGCTACTACACTTGGTCTGAGAGCAGAGGATTGAAGCCTCCTGAGTGAGCAAAACTACCTGAAGCCTGTCGTCCACCTCTTCAACAGAGCGCTCCCGTCCAGGACCTCTCAAGGAAAGCCGTCACCATAGGCTATCGGTGATGAGATACACAGCCAATAGGCTGACAAAGGTCAGAGGTGAGCGGTGTCACAAAAGGTCATCATATTCGAGCATCTTGGAGTGCTGGCGGGTTTTCCACAGGCGGAATAGACGGAAGTCAAAGTACATCTCGATCATCTCCTTGCCTACGGGAGGGGAGGGGAATGGATAACTACAGATTAATTAATCTTCACCTCTCCACTAGCTAATCTGTTTTCATAAAAGAAAATAATCAATGTTTTTCTCTACCCAAATAGCTACTCTCAAACGTTGATTGAAATATAGTGTTGATTGAAATACAAGTGTTTATGTACTGTTGGGGTTAATGAAAGAATGGAAGAGAGACAAGAAAGAGAGAGAGAGAACGGTGGAGAGATAGAGGGGTCTCGTGGGTCGATAGAAGAGAGGAAAACACTCAGTGGAGATAATTATACTGAACAAAAATATAAATGCATTATGTAAAGTGTTGGTCCCATGTTTCATGAGCTGAAATAAAAGATCCCAGAAATGTTCCATACCCAGAAAAGGCTTATTTCGCTCAAATGTTGTGCACAAATTTGTTTACATCCCTGTTAGTGAGCATTTGCCAAGATAATCCATCCACCTGAAAGGTGGGTCATATCATGAAGCAGTTCAAACAGCATGATCATTAAACAGGTGCCCCTTGTGCAGGGGACAATAAAAGGCTACTCTAAAATGTGGAGATTTGTCAAACAACACAATGCCACAGATGTCTCAAGTTTTGAGAGAGAGTACAATTGGCATGCTGACTGGATGAATGTTCACCAGAGCTGTTGCCAGAGAATTGAATGGTAATGTCTCTACCATAAGCTGCCTCCAACGTTGCTTTAGAGAATTTGGCAGTAAGTCCAACCGGCCTCACAACCATAGACCACGTGTAATCACGCCAGCCCAGGATCTCCACATCTGGCTTCTTTCCCTGTGGGATTGTCTGAGACCAGCCACACGGACAGCTGATAAAACTGTGGGTTTGTACAACCAATTAATTTCTGCACAAAACTGTCAGAAACGTCTCAGGGGAAGCTCTTCTGCGTGCTCGTCGTCCTCACCAGGGTCTTGACCTGACTGCAGTTTGGCGTTGTAACCAACTTCATTGGGCAAATGCTCACCTTCGATGGCCACTGGCACGCTGGAGAAGTGTGCTCCTCATGGAGGAATTCCTGTTTCAACTGTACCGGGCAGATGGCAGACAGCGTGTAGGGCATCGTGTGGGCGGGTTTGCTGATGTCAACGTTGTGAACAGAGTGCCCCAATGGTGGCGGTGGGGTTATGGTATGGGCAGGCATAAGCTACGGACAACAAACACAATTGCATTTTATCGATGGCAATTTGAATGCACAGAGATACCGTGATGAGATCCTGAGGCCCATTGTCATGCCATTCATCCACCGCCTTCACTTCAGCATGATAATGCACGGCCCCATGTCGCAAGGATCTGTCCCATTTCTTCCATGGCCTGCATACTCTGTTCCATTTCTTCCATGGCCTGCATACTCACCAGACATGTCACCCATTGAGTGCGTTTGGGATGCTCTGGATCGACGTGTACGCCAGCTTGTTCCAGTTCCTGCCAGTATCCAGCAACTTTGCACAGCCATTGAAGAGGAGTGGGACAATATTCCACAGGCCACAATCAACAGCCTGATCAACTCAATGTGAAGGAGATGTGACGCGCTGCATGAGGAAAATGGTGGTCACACCAGATACTGACTGGTTTTCTGATCCATAGATTAGGGCCTAATTTATTTATTTCAATAGACTGATTTCCTTATATGAACTATAACTCAGTAAAATCTTTGAAATTGTTGCGTTTATATATATTTTTTGTGTTGTTGAGAAGTAATTAGCATATCATCAATAAGTCTCAGGGAGAAATTATTAATGAGGGGTGCGTTCAGAGCTCAGGAAGTAGACATGTCTGTCAGCGTGTTAACTAATGTCCTGTTTATCTCGGTCTGCCTTGCTAGGTTTGATTAATGTTCACTATTTACATCCAGGGAACAATGTACGGCAAAAAGCAGACAGTGGGAAATGCGTGTGTGTATGTGTGTGTATATGTCTGTGTGTGTCATACACTCACCCTGTGCAGACAGCTCTAGCGGGGATTTGAATTCGATGGCATGAGGTCTCATTAGCCTCTTCAGATTGTGGATTAGCTGTGGAGGAGAACATTTTACATATCAAAACACCCATCTGGCAAAACAGACAAATCTCTTGAGAGGAGAGAAAAGTGTTCTGTTTACAATAAGAACAAATGCAGACATATTGCCACCCATTCTCTTTACAAAGGAAAATAACTGTCAGTTGTACTTCCAAAGGCAATACAACAGATGAAAATAACGGGAACAGCAGAATGGGAAGTGACCTGTGTTTGTCTCATTATCTGCTGTTGGGTGGGCTGTAGTGGGGCTGTTGTGTACGAGGAGAGTGCTTATTGCTGGAGAGAGCCTGTCCGAGCACATTACCTTACATCAATCTCTCCCGTCCCTCTCCTGCCCACTACTCTGGCTTCTCTCTGCATCTTTCATCTCCCTACACCTCCCCTCTCCTATCCCTCTCCTGCCCACTTCTCTGGCCTCTCTCTGCATCTCCCATCTCCCTACACCTCCCCTCTCCCCTCTCCCGTCCCTCTCCTGCCCACTTCTCTGGCCTCTCTCTGCATCTCCCATCTCCCTACACCTCCCCTCTCCCCTCTCCCGTCCCTCTCCTGCCCACTTCTCTGGCCTCTCTCTGCATCTCCCATCTCCCTACACCTCCCCTCTCCCCTCTCCCCTCTCCCGTCCCTCTCCTGCCCACTACTCTGGCCTCTCTCTGCATCTCCCATCTCCCTACACCTCCCCTCTTCCTCTTTTCTCCTGCCCACTTCTCCACCTGCTACCTGCACCTTCCCGTCTCCCCGCTTCTCTGCAACTCCTCTCTCCGTGCACCTCTCCTCCCTTCCCATCTCGTTTCCTGCCCTCTCCCTGCACCTCTCTTCCCCTCTTCTCCCCTCCCCTCGGTCCCTGGGGTCTGGACCTGCAAGTGCCACCACCCCATGGTGCCTCGCAACCAATTAACATGTTTTTCCAGGAGCCAGTTTCGTCTTTGCTGACGCCATTCACACAGCAGCAGCAGCAGCATGCTGAGGCACTAAATCAATCTACAGAACCTCTGGGGAGTCTGTGTGTGTATGTCTATGAGGTTATGGTTCACGGCCCCTAGTGGGACTCTGAAGCTGCTAACATAACGTGCTGCAGGGTTATATTAACCTCAGCTCCCCTGACTAGGTTGACAGAGATAAATGACAATCCAGCTCATAATTAGGTTGAACCCTTACAACCTGGTCACTGTTTTAATTGCAGAGTGGAATACTGTACAACAGAAGGATTTGGTCATAAGAAATCAGCAGACCCAATGATTAACAGAATCCAGAGGAGGAACTATTTGTTTTTGTTTTGTCCTTTGTAGACTAGAGGTGATTACTCACCAAAAGAAGACAGTGATTAAATCAAATTAAAGGAGCAGAATGGGCTGTTTAATTAAAAGAAGTGGCATAAAACACTTCTACCCTGTCTGTCTATAGATAGCAAGATAGAGTGCTGGAGGCAGGTAGAGGGATCATGAGGCGGATCTGTCACACACACATACACACACAGAGGGGCTGGGGACACCAAGATTGACACACCCAATCACGCCCCTCTGATACTCATGTGTGCTCTCACACACACAGACACACACAAACACACACAAACATACACAAACACACCGACTCTGGAGAAAGGTGTTGATGCTCAACCCGCTCAGTCTTCCATCACAAAACACCAGAAAATGGCCAAAAAGAGTAGAACCAGCTCATCTGCTTTTACACTATGATTTGACTATTAGATGTTCAATAACCCAGGTACTGAAGGTAGGCTGGCTGTGTCCAGGTACGTAGGTCTCTGTGAAACTAGCAGACTATAAATAGACAGATGACTTAATCTTTCTGTCTGCATCACAGCTGAGGTAGCAGAGGAGAACATTGTTAAAAGCAAAAAAAATGCTTCCCTTGTCCAGCCTTCAGACTACCACAAACACACAGACGCACACAAAATGCAGAATTGTAGCACTTAAGCAAGCTTTTATTCATACTAAAAATAAAATGTATTAAATTCTCTGTGTTCAATACTAAAGTGCACTTCATTTAACATAACAAGCTTTTAAAAATGCAATGTTGGTGCACAATTTCTACTTTACAATATATTTTATTTATTTATTTAACCTTTATTTAACTAGGCAAGTCAGTTAAGAACAAATTCTTATTTACAATGACATCTACCCCGCAAAAACCCTAACGACACTGGGCCAATTGCGCACCGCCCTATGGGACTCCCAAGCACAGCCGGGTTGTGATACAGCCTGGAATCAAACCAGGGTCTGTAGTGATGCCTCTAGCACTGAGATGCAGTGCCTTAGACCGCTGTGCCACTCAGGAGCCCTCAAAAGAATGGAAAAAGCCCTCTTTTCGTAGAACAACCCAGGTACTGTAAGAGGGCTGGCTGTGTCCAGGTACGTAGGTCTCTGAAACTAGCAGACTATAAATAGACAGATGACTAAATCTTTCTGTCTGCATCCCAGCTGAGGTGGCAGAGAAGAACATTGTTAAAAGCTCCAAAAAATGCTTCACTATTTATTTATTTTCCCCTACTGCAAGTTGTACACACAGACACAGACGCACACACACACACACAGTAAAGGGGTCAGACAGACTGTAACAACACTGCTGTCTGTGCCAGACTATGGGCACAACCACACACTACCACGCTATCACGCTACCACACCACCACACTACCACACTGCCCAGTGAGCTGAAGTGTTCCTGTAACCATGTTTGACTGCCTAACAGCGTACAAATACAGTACATTTCATTATTTGAATGAGTAAACACACATACTGTAGCATGTGTACGGAGTGTTGTTTCTTTGTGTGAGTGCAAGACCATCTGCACTAAGTGCCTGCATGGGCGTGTGCGTACATGCATGTGTTTACATGAAACTGTTTGTGTGCAGAGCCGCTTGTTCCCCGCAGTGTCTGTCAGTGTGGCTTCGTCTCTGTGGGGGTTGGGAGCCAGGTTCAGGGGGAGTGTGTGTGTGATCCTCCTCATTGCGCCTCTACCTGCCTCCAGCACTCTATCTGTCACCATGACAGCATGATGACAGTGTCAGTTTAGGAGCTAGCTAGGCAGCTTAGGGCTTAGGGAACTGGTCACATCCTACTGATGCATACTGTACATTCACAGTGTGTAAATTATGTACCACTGGTGTGTGGGTGGTGGGTGGCACGTGGCTCAATACTGACTAAAGTGAACCATGAATAAAAAGAGAGGGAGAAATAGTGCATTTACTCTATAAAGAACCAGTAAAGTGGTAATAAAAACTGCTCAAATCAAATGAGTGACATACAACAGGTGTAGACCTTTCAGTGAAATGCTTACTTACGAGCCCCTAACCAACAATGCAGTACAAATAAGAATAAGAAATAAAAGAAACAAGTAATTAAAAGAGCAGTTGTAAAATAACAACAGTGAGACTATATACAGGGAGGTATCGGTACAGAGTCAAGGTGTGGGGGCACCGGATAGTCGAGGTAAATGAGGTAATATGTACATGGAGGTAGAGTTATTAAAGTGACTATGCATAGATGATAACAACAGAGAGTTGCATCGGTGTAAAAGAGGAGGGGGTAGCCATTTGATTGGATGTTCAGGAGTCTTATGGCTTGGGGGTAGAAGCTGTTTTGAACGAAGCCTCTTGGACCTAGACTGTGGTAGCAGAGAGAACAGTCTATGACTAGGGTGGCTGGAGTCTTTGACAATTGTTAGGGCCTTCCTCTGACACCACCTTGTTTAGAGGTCCTGGATGTCTGTCAGACTATGGGCACAACTACACACTACCACGCTGCTAGAAACTAAAACAGGAAACGCCCATGCTCAGGTCTGTTCAATGCTGGTCCGACCAATCTGATTCCACACTTCAAGATTGTTTCAATCACGTGGACTGGGATATGTTCCGCATAGCGTCGGACAATAACATTGATGAATACCCTGATTCGGTGAGCGAGTTTATTAGCAAGTGCATCGGTGATGCTGTACCCACAGCGACTATTAAAACCTTCCCCAACCAGAAACCGTGGATTGATGGCAGCATTCGCACAAAACTGAAAGCGCAAACCACTGCTTTTAATCAGGGCAAGGTGACCGGAAACATGACTGAATACAAACAGTGTAGCTATTCCCTCCACAAGGCAATCAAACAAGCTAAGCATCAGTATAGAGACAAAGTAGAGTCGCAATTCAACGGCTCAGACACGAGAGGTATGTGATAGGGTCTTACAGTCAATCACGGACTACAAAAACAAACCATCCCGTCGCGGACCACGATGTCTTGCTCCCAGACAAACTAAACAACTTCTTTGCTCGCTTTGAGGACAATACAGTGCCACCGACACGGCCCGCTACCAAAACCTGCGGGCTCTCCTTCACCGCAGCCAACGTGAGTAAAACATTTAAATGTGTTAACCCTCGCAAGGCTGCCGGCCCAGATGGCATAGCTGGCCCTAAGAGCATGCACAGACCAGCTGGCTGGTGTGTTTACGGACATATTCAATCAATCCTTATCCCAGTCTGCTGTTCCCACATGCTTCAAGAGGGCCACCATTGTTCCTGTTCCCAAGAAAGCTAAGGTAACTGAGCTAAATGACTCTCGCCCTGTAGCACTCACTTCCGTCATCATGAAGTGCTTTGAGAGATTAGTCAAGGATCATATCACCTCCATCCTATCTGACACCCTAGACCCACTCCAATTTGCTTACCATCCCAATAGGTCCACAGACTACGCAATCGCAATCACACTGCACACTGCCCTAACCCATCTGGACAAGAGGAATACCTATGTAAGAATGCTGTTTATTGACTACAGCTCAGCATTTAACACCATAGCACCCTTCAAACTCGTCATTAAGCTCGACACCCTAGGTCTCGACCCCGCCCTGTGCAACTGGGTCCTGGACCTCCTGACGAGCCGCCCCCAGGTGGTGAGGGTAGGAAACAACATCTCCACCCCGCTGATCCTCAACACTGGAGGCAGGAGGCAGAATAAATGTGGCTTGTCACCAAAAACACTCACAAACTTTTACAGATGCACAATCGAGAGCATCCTGTTGGGCTGTATCACCGCCTGGTACGGCAACTGCTCCGCCCACAACCTTAAAGCTCTCCAGAGGGTAGTGAGGTCCGCACAACGCATCACCGGGTGTAAACTACCTGCCCTCCAGGACACCTACACCATCCGATGTCACAGGAAGGCCAAAAAGATCATCAAGGACAACAACCACCCGAGCCACTGCCTGTTCACCCGCTACCATCCAGAAGGCGAGGTCAGTACAGGTGCATCAAAGCTGGGACCGAGAGACTGAAAAACAGCTTCTATCTCAAGGCCATCAGACTATTAAACAGCCATCACTAACATTGAGTGGCTGCTGCCAACGTACTGACTCATATCTCTAGCCACTTTAATAATAAAATATTGGATGTAATAAATGTATCACTAGCCACTTTAAACAATGGCACTTTATATAATGTTAACATATCCTACATTAATCATCTCATATGTATATACTGTACTCTATACCATCTACTGCATCTTGCCTATGCCGTTCGGCCATCGCTCATCCATATATTTATATGTACATACTCTTATTCATTTCTTTACACTTGTGTGTATAAGGTAGTTGTTGTGAAATTGTTAGATTACTTGTTAGATACTACTGCATGGTCGGAACTAGAAGCACAAGCATTTTGCTACACTCGCATTAACATCTGTTAACCATGTGTATGTGACAAATAAAATGTGATTTGGATGGCAGGAAGAACTGCCCCAGTGATTTACTGGGCAGTATGCACTACCCTCTGTAGTGCCTTGCAGTTGGAGGCTGAGCAGTTGCCATACCTGGCAGTGATGCAACCAGTCAGGATGCTCTCGATGGTGCAGCTGTAGAACCTTTGAGGATCTGAGGACCCATGACAAATCTTTTCTGTCTCGTGACGGGGAATATGTTTTGTCGTGCCCTCTTTACGACTGTCTTGGTGTGCTTGGACCATGTTCGTTTGTTGGTGATGTGGACACCAAGGAACTTGAAGCTCTCAACCAGCTCCACTACAGCCCCGTCGATGAGAATGGGGGGCGTGCTCGGTCCTCTTTTTCCTGTAGTCCACAATCATCTCCTTTGTCTTGATCACATTTAGGGAGAGGTTGTTGTCCTGGCACCACACGGCCAGGTCTCTGACCTCTTCCCTATAGGCTGTCTCGTCGTTGTCGGTGATCAGGCCTGCCACTGTTGTGTCATTGGCAATTTTTATGATGGAGTTGGAGTCGTGCTTGGCCATGCAGTCATGAGTGAACAGGGAATACAGGAGGGGACTGAGCACGCAGGTAGATAGTGTGATCAACAGCTTATCATGAGATACTCTACCTCAGGTGAGCAAAACCTTGAGACTTCCTTAGATATTGTGCACCAGCTGTTATTTACAAAAATACATAGTCCGCCACCCCTTGTCTTACCAGACGCCGCTGTTCTATCCTGCCGATACAGCGTATTACCAGCCAGCTGTATGTTGATAATTTCCTCGTTCAGACACGACTCCGTGAAGCATAAGATATTACAGTTTTGAATGTCCTGTTGGTAGTTTAATATTCTGCGTAGGTTATCGATTTTATTTTCCAAAGATTGCACGTTTGCTAACAGAATGGAAGGCAGTGTGAGTTTATTCGATCGCCTAACGAATTCTCAGAAGGCAGCCCGCCCTCCGGACCCTTTTTCTCCACCTTCTCTTAATGGAAATGACGGGGATCTGGGCCTGTTACCGGGAAAGCAGTATGTCATTCATGTCGGGCTCGTCGGACTCGTTAAAGAAAAGAAAGAAGAGGGTAGCAGCAACATTATGTACAAAATAGGTTACAAACAATTGCAAGGAAACAAACAAAAAAACACAACTGGATAGGAACACGTAAAACATCAGCCTTCTTCTCCAGCCTTCTTCTCCGGCTTAAGCTGTTCAATATTGTAAGTTAACTGGATAAGGTAGCAACATTTGCAGAGATCCCGGTTGGAACCAGGAAGGGTAACAGCAGGAAATCCAGGAATCTTCCAACTCGGATTTCTGGAAAACCTGCATGGCGAATTTTGGAAAATGTTACCAGCATTTTAAAAGCCTAGTACAGGGAAACTAGAAATCCATACCTTTTCTCCATTGGCGCTCCCCAGAACATAGCAGCCCATAATATGAATGAGGTTTGGCTCAGGATTCAGCTTGCTCATAAACTGACTCAACTTCTTCCAAAACCTGTCAAAGAGAGGGAGAGATTAAATTATTCTATGTCTGAAATTAGTCTACATTGTATATATCTGAAATACAGTGACAGTTATCAAGGTGATATTGTTGTCAGAAGTGAGTTGTCTTACTGGATCATATCCTCCTCCTTCTCCACTTTGGCAAATGTGGCCACTTTGTTCTTGAGCAGGTACAGATGCCCCGGACCTCCCTGGAGAACAGGTTCATTTCAGTTACAGTATGTTCATGTAGCAATAACGGCAGCAGCAATAAGCTGACCTGAACACTGATTTTCAAACAGTAGGAGCACATTCTCACAGAGAGTGTTCTTTAACGGAAACATTTCCAGCATAATCCAGGTAGAGACGGGCATCAGCTGTCTAGGCCCCCTACTTTTTAAAGTGTTTACTAATGAACTTCCACTGGCACTGAGTAAAGCCTGTGTGTCTATGTATGCTGACATGTATTGCAGTCAGTTTTAGAATGGGTAGCAAGTAATAAGCTTGTCCTAAATATTTCAAAAAATTAAAGGATTGTATTTGGGACAAATCATTCACTAAAACCTAAACCTCAACTAAATCTTGAAATGAATAATGTGGAAATTGAACAAGTTGAGGAGACTAAACTGCTTGGTGTAACTCTGGATTGTAAACTATCATGGTCAAAACATATTGATGCAATGGTAGCTAAGATGGGGAGAGGTCTGTCCATAATAAAGCGCTCCTCTGCTTTTTGATGACATCGCTATCAACAAAACAAGTCCTACAGGCCCTAGTTTCATCACACCTGGACTACAGCCATAGACATAGGCAAATTACAGTTGGCCCAGAACAGAGCAGCATGGCTGGCCCTTAAATGTACATGGCGAGCTAAGATCAATAACAATCTCTCCTGGCTCAAAGTAGAGGAGAGATTAACTGCATCACTACTTGTCTTTGTGAGAGATATTGACATGTTGAATGCACCGAGCTGTCTTTTTCAAACGCCTAGCACACAGCTCAGACACCCATGCATACCCCATAAGACATGTCACCAGGGGTCTCTTCGCAGTCCCCAAGGCCAGAACAGACTCTGGGAAACATACAGTACCACATCAAGTAACTCACACAGATGTAGCTCTTTCCTACAGTCAAATAACCTAGTGGCTTCATCGGTGGAACGTTATTCATATTTTTCATAATTTCATAATTAATCAACATTATTCTTTTTTAAATGCTGAAAACTCTGTGTTTCTATGTCAAACAGTTTTGTTATATTTCTGTCTTCTGTGATGTATATAAAGTGTAATATTGGGATGCAAACTCAAAATGTAATACATTTCAACTCTGTATCTGACATGGTACAAGTATCTGAATTTTTTTAAGCCCATAACCATGTGTGTGAGATGTACACTTTTGTTTCAATGTAGATTTGTTTAAGACTACCAATAAACACTCTGTGTGACCCTGATTTAGCCCACAGCAGTAAAAGGTTAAAAAACATACAACTACACCTTATGGAACAACGCACAATGTGAAGAGACACACACACAGGCACACACACACACACATTGTAATGTTGTAATATTGTTGTATTATGGTATTATAAATGTTGCATTGTAGATATGTAGTGGTCGAGTAGTGGTGTAATAATGTGTTGCATGATACTGTTTTATAAAAAAATAAATGTCTCAAGCAGCTTCTCTTTCCTCTCTCACCTGACAGAAGATGAGCATGTTCCAGATCTTACAGCCTTTCCTATAGGCCGTCAGCTTCTTCTCTATCTCCTCTGTGATTGGAGGGAACGAAAAAGGAATACATGTTACTTTCTGCTGCCATAAGACGGGGGGGGTCATGTGCAGAACTATGGACAGGATCCTTATTCAGTGCACGCAATGAATCTAAGAAAACATCACACAATCTACTTACCAATGATGTCATCGAATGTGGCATGTTCATGATCCTACAGAAAAAGTTCAAATAAGAGGACCCAATAAGACATCTACAAGATAGTTCTAACTACCGGGGTGGTTTACGTTAAGCAGTCGATATTTTCCATATGAACTGTTTTCATTATGAAGTGTAGAAGAGACTCTCCAAAATCAATATTACAGTAATCCGAATGTCTAAGGCATTATCATAACATACAGTAGAAGTCGTGTAACGGATGAGAGGGACTCACATAAAGGATGGGGATGACGGAGGGATCGTCCCTACGGATGATGTTAGGAACATATTCAGCTTTCGGGACCTTGGAGGATATCAGCTGGAAGAAGACAGACAGAAAGTCTCAACTTCTATACGAATGTCAATGAAAAGCTGTCTACAATGGGTATATTATATACTGTAAGAAATATCGTAATAAGAATGGAAGTAGTACAAATCAAAATTCAGAAACGAATCTACTTAGTGCTACGATATCAGTTTAAGGTATAGCATAGAGCTAGAGACATATTCTACACAGGTTACTCTTTTAATTCATAACTACACACTGTTACTAACTATTAATAACATACTGTTAATAACTATTCATAACACACTGTTAATGACTATTCATAACAACACACTGTTAATAACTATTCATAACACACTGTTAATGACTATTCATAACAGCACACTGTTAATAACTATTCATAACACACTGTTAATGACAATTCATAACAACACACTGTTAATAACTATTCATAACACACTGTTAATGACTATTCATAACAACACACTGTTAACTATTAATAACAACACACTGTTAATGTCTATTCATAACAACACACTGTTAATAACTATTCATAACAACACACTGTTAATAACTATTCATAACACACTGTTAATGACTATTCATAACAACACACTGTTAATAACTATTCATAACACACTGTTAATGACTATTCATAACAGCACACTGTTAATAACTATTCATAACACACTGTTAATGACAATTCATAACAACACACTGTTAATAACTATTCATAACACACTGTTAATGACTATTCATAACAACACACTGTTAACTATTAATAACAACACACTGTTAATGTCTATTCATAACAACACACTGTTAATAACTATTAATAACAACACACTGTTAATGACTATTAATAACAACACACTGTTAATAACTATTCATAACAACACACTGTTAATAACTATTCATAACAACACACTGTTAATAACTATTCATAACAACACACTGTTAATAACAACACACTGTTAATGACTATTAATAACACACTGTTAATAACTATTCATAACAACACACTGTTAATAACAACACACTGTTAATGACTATTCATAACAACACACTGTTAATAACTATTAATAACAACACACTGTTAATAACTATTCATAACAACACATTGTTAATAACTATTAATAACAACACACTGTTAATAACTATTCATAACAACACACTGTTAATAACTATTCATAACAACACATTGTTAATAACTATTAATAACAACACACTGTTAATAACTATTCATAACAACACACTGTTAATAACTATTCATAACAACACACTGTTAATAACTATTAATAACAACACACTGTTAATAACTATTCATAACACACTGTTAATCACTATTAATAACAACACACTGTTAATAACTATTCATAACACACTGTTAATAACTATTCATAACAACACACTGTTAATAACTATTCATAACACACTGTTAATAACTATTCATAACAACACACTGTTAATAACTATTCATAACACACTGTTAATAACTATTCATAACAATAACTCCTCTCCATGCACTGCAATTGTTATTTTCTTATTTTCTATTTTTTTATTTTTGCTATGAGAGGCTGACTAACTGGTCTCTTAGGTGACCTGAGCATCTCACCATGATTTTGGGTGGGATGAAGTCCTCTCCCTCACAGGCTGCTCTCTCCATCTCTCTCTCCTCCTCCCAGTCTGCATCCTCCTGGGATCCTTCATCTAGAGCCCCTGAGGAGGACTGCAAGTCCCCACCTAACACACACACACACACATAGTGGGGGAGAGATGAAAGGATAGCAAACAGACTATTAAAGGAGAGTTTGCAATCAGAAGCAGCGCACCTGGCAGCTGGCTGTTTGCAGAGAGAACATAGAACAGGCATAATAGAGACAACCAGAGGAAACAGAACACATTATCCCTTCCCTAGACATCAACAGCAATACAGGAAACAGAACACCTTATTCTTTCCCTAGACATCAACATCAATAAAGGAAACAGACCACATTATCCCTTCCCTAGACATCAACAGCAATAAAGGAAACAGAACACAGTATCCCTTCCCTTGACATCAACAGCAATAAAGGAAACAGAACACATAGACCACAGTTTACAGAGAGATACAAAAAATGGAGATGAAAGACAATACTTGGAACAGACAATCACAGAGCTTGGAACAGACAACCACAGAGCTTGGAACAGACAATCACAGTTTACAGAAGATTTAATAATGAGTAGAGATAACCTTGTTACCGGAGCCTGGTACATTGCCTCCTCATAACCATGAGAAAAACATAAAAGTTTTATCTCTTTATTTCAGAGGCAATTAATAAAGGCCTTTCTCCTGAAACACATTCGATGATATGGCTTAAGGTGCAACTCATGTATGCTAAACCTCCTCTCTTTCTATCCCTCTCTCTCTGACTTAGAAGTTGAAATTAGACTTTGACTTAGAAGTTGGAACAGACAACCACAGAGCTTGGAACAAACAACCACAGAGCTTGGAACAGACAACCACAGAGCTTGGAACAGACAACCACAGAGCTTGGAACAGACAACCACAGAGCTTGGAACAGACAACCACAGAGCTTGGAACAGACAACCACAGAGCTTGGAACAGACAACCACAGAGCTTGGAACAGACAATCACAGAGCTTGAAACATACAAGCACATATTCAGACAGGACCAGGACACATACAGAGGACGACAGAGACGTACAGTTTGGGCGTAAAGAACGGACAGAAACGGTAGAGTCACAGTCTGACGTGAAGAGGACGAGGACAAATACAGTCATGGTCAAACTGTCTGTAGAGGAGAGCTTCTTTCAAAGATCACAGAGAGAAAATGTGTGTGTGCATGTGTGTGTGTGTGTGTGTGTATGTGTGTAGGTACGTAGTGTAGATACAAGCTTTTTCATGTTTGTGTGTGCCTGTTTGTGCCTGAAAATTATTGTTTAAAAAATAATGTACATGCTTGTGCCGAGTATGCTTGAGTGAAGGTGTGATCGCGTATGTGTCATTGCATGTCAGCTTGCATGAGTGAGTGTGTGTATAGTATTTGTGTGGACTCACTGTCTCTGGAGCCATGTAGAGAGTCAGGCTTCATGGGGATGGGGTCACTCCAGGAGCGGTTGAAACTCTTGGCTCGGCGGTCAGCGTATGCTGATGAAGGAGTGGAGTAGAATGACAATGAGTGGAGGATGACGAGGGGGATCACACACACACTTTCCCTAAGCAATCCCATACACACACACACACGCAAGCCCTAAACACACACATCTATATTCTCCTGAAGTGTACACTTGTTCACTATTTCCCACAAATCTAAAAGCATTGGATTGGTGGAGGCTAGAGGGAGTTTTCACCATACTTTCAAATCAGTGAATGAAAGGAAGTAGTGAGAATTGGGACATAACCACTCAGCACAGACGCTTCCCAAATGTACAACACATTCCGTTTCATTTAAAGCAGCGCCCCTGTTTGGCTGAAAACAGTTTAGTTGTATTCCTCTGACTGAGTCATCATAACGATATAGTGGCACTGAGTGGGTGAGCATCTGGTGTTCCAACTCACAGCTGGGGCTGGCGTATCCAAACCATCCAGTCACTTAACGCCTGCTAATGAGGTCCATTCCTCTACCAGCTTCTGCTAACAAGACATCCTACTGTAAACCCCCTGCTAAGGCTACATGCATTTAGCACAAGCACACTAATGAAGTCCACATAATAATAAGCTACGACGCCACACTCACTGGGGAACTCACTCTGAGCCTTCATTCTGCGGCTGCCCACCATTCTCAGGTGCTTCCGGAAGTTTCTGTTGTAGAAAATAAAAGAGGAGAGGAGAGAGAAGGAGGGAGGGAGGGAGGGAGGGAGGGAGGGAGGGAGGGAGGGAGGGAGGGAGGGAGGGAGGGAGAAAATGGAGGGGAGAGGGAAAGAAGGAGGAGTGAGAGGGAAGTAGGAAAGAGACAGAAAAGAGAGCAGGAGGGGAGAGGGTTTCAGCATACAGGGAAAGCCACAGACACAGAGAGTGAAAGGCAGAAGAAGATGAACAGTTTAGTAACTTATCTGGACAGGAAAGTGAAACAGCTTTTCAATCAATGCCTGGTCATGGACTGCAGGACTGAGTGTTTGAAGTTATTCATATCTGATTCAGTTCAAACTCTCCCATGACCTGACTCAACTGCATCAGAAGAGATTAACTCTTTTACAAAGGTTGGTCGGTCTGAGTCATCCAAAACCTCCTCAGAAATAAAGATCTAAAACATTGTGGAACTGTGAGAAAATCATCCAAGCTTGTGAAACATGATTCTGTCTGTGATTCAGCTATCATCCACTGACAAGCTCTTAGTCACACAGAAAGTGTTCTCAATGTAGGACACTGTAGAGAAGATTTAATAATGAGTAGAGATAACCTTGTTACCTGAGCCTGGTACATTGCCTCCTCATAACCATGAGAAAAGCATAAAAGTTTTATCTCTTTATTTCAGAGGCAATTAATAAAGGCCTTTCTCCTGAAACACATTCGATGATATGGCTTAAGGTGCAACTCATGTATGCTAAACCTCCTCTCTTTCTATCCCTCTCTCTCTGACTTAGAAGTTGAAATTAGACTTTGACTTAGAAGTTTAATACTGCCCTCCCTCCCTCTCATCCCTCATTACTCCTCCTCTTTTCCACCCACTTCAACCCTTATTCCCTTGTCTCTCGCTCTACAAAGCTGGGTGTCTGGCATCACGCATCCATGGTTACGATTCATGTTGTGGATCAAACAGAGTCATTATGCATGCTTGCGTGTGTGTGTGCACGTGCAAGTTATTGTCTTCAGTTTACCCACAAACACTGCATGCCTTAAAGGATGAAAATAGGGAAAGACAGGAAGTACAGAGGGAAAAGGATACGGGGAAACAGAGGAAAGAAACAGCCCGAAGTGGAACACAGTGGAAGAATTGAAACAAGCCTAAAACAGTGTTTATCATAATTCATGAAGGCTTGTTTGAGTCATGGTGCTATTGTGCATGCATGCCTCTGTGAGACACTTTTAGCGCCGTTGTCTCCAGGTTATTTGGTACCGCATGTTTTCCAGCATGCATTACTGAACCTCTCTACTGTTGTAGTGGGGTCATTCTTGAATAGCAGTGGTAAATGTTGTCCCTTGACTTGCAGAAGTGTAGTGACATTGGGTATTTATAGATATCGACACTACATGACCAAAAGTATGTGGACACCCGCTAATTTTACGGGGTGTCCACATACGTTTGTATATATTGTGTATCTATTATTTTGAATGCTAGAAAGTCAACAAAGTACGTTAAATATTTTGTAGTTCAATAAAAACAAAGAAGGCTATTAAAATACCTTTTTTTACTAGTTTAGTGTAACTCCCTCAATTTTATGTCATTGGTGTTACCATTTTGAAAATCACTGATTAAAAAGATATACAAGGACCTTGAGCATTCTCTCCAGTAGCAAACTGTTATTTACCTAATCACACTCTTTGTCACAAATTTGAGGATTCCATTGCTAATTTGGTGTGTCTCAGTGGAGGCTGCTGAGGGGAGGACGGCTCATAATAATGGCTGGAATGGAGTCAATGGAATGGTACCACATGGAAACCACGTGTCTGATATGTTTGATACCATTCCATTGACTAGACATTATTTTGAGCCGTCCTCCCCTCAGCAGCATCCACTGGTGTGTCTAAATCCAAAGTGTCAATATGAAAGGATCGATGACCTTAGATTTGAGCATTTGTAGCCTCCATTTTAGCCTCCATCTTTGATGATACCATCAATAGCTAGGTTTCCATCCAAACTCTGGCGACAGAGTTTCATGCGAATATTCTAAAATCTACATAAAAACAATATGTGCATTTCCCCACCAGAGAATCGCTTCCATCAAATTGATTTGTTGCAGATAAAAATCTGTGCGTGATGAAGTAGCGCACATAAAATAATTTTAAGGTTAAATTCCCCTGTACCGAATAAAAAATACAAGTTAAATGGGTTTCCATCACGTCACAAAAATGTTTGATTTATACAGCGAGTGTTCCCATAATGGTATTGGCATATGCGCTCTAGCCAACAGCACACAGATGCAGATACTGTATCTGCATGCTGTTGGCTAGAGCACACATATGGCTAGAGCACACATAGCCTACATGATGAGATTGTTATAGACAAAAGAGCAAGGTTATTTTTATTTGTCAAACGGCAACCACGCATTGATGATCAAGTCACCAGAATAAGACCCTCAATATGTATTGGAAAGAAGCATCAAGCTCATCACCTTGCACTTTCACCACCCTGATAAATTCATCATCATTTATTTCATCTGTAGCCTAATAAACTCCATGTTTTCTAGACGAGTCGTAGTGGGAGGACCACACAACATGCCATCGTGTGACTTTAAATTTAGTTCGATATGAGGGTTATTATGTCAATATTTCCGCATAAAAGCGTTTCCACTGATATTTCTTGCATAATTAATTTTACAGACACAAAAAGATACCACCTTGTCTAGAGTATTTTGTTTTGTTGACATTTGGCAAGTTTACAGAAACATTTTCTGTTTCCATTAGGCCTGTCATTTTTTATCTGACGTGTACTTTAGGCGCATAAAAAGGTTGGATGGAAATCTGCTTATTGGTGTTACTACTCCTACTGGTGGCACAATGTTATCATAATGGTAAATGTGTATTATTTAAAGTCATTAAGCTATCATATATACTGAACAGAAATATAAGTGTTGGTCCCATGTTTCATGAGCTGAAATAAAAGATCACAGAAATAATCAATTATGCACAAAAAGCTTATTTCTCTCAAATTGTGTGCACAAATTTGTTTACATCACTGTTAGTGAGCATTTCTCCTTTGCCAAGATAATCCATCCACCTGACAGGTGTGGCATATCAAGAAGCTGATCACACAGCATGATCATTACACAGGTGCACCTTGTGCTGGGGACAATAAAAGGCCACTCTAAAATGTGCAGTTTTGTCCACCAGAGCTATTGCCAGAGAATTGAATGTTAATTTCTCTACCATAAGCCGCCTCCAACGTCGTTTTACAGAATTTGGCAGTACGTCCAACCAGCCTTACAACCGCAGACCAAGTGTAACCACGCCAGCCCAGGACCTCTACATCTGGCTTCTTCACCTGCGGGATCATCTGAGACCTGATGTCAACATTGTGAACAGAGTGGTGGTGGGGTTATGGTATGGGCAGGCTTAAGCTATGGAAAAGGAACACAATTGCACTTTATCAACGGAAATGTGAATGCACAGAGATACCGTGATGAGATCTTGAGGCCCACTGTCATGCCATTCATCTGCCGCCATCACCTCATGTTTCAGCATGATAATCCATGTCACAATGATCTATACACAATTCCTGGAAGCTGAAAAATGTCCAGTTCTTCCATGGCCTGCATACTCGCCATACTCCAATTCCTGCAACTTCGCACAGCCATTGAAGAGGAGTGGGACAACATTCCACAAGCCACAATCAACAGCCTGATCAACTGTGATTTAGATGGTGGTCACACCAGATACTAACTTGTTTTCTTAACCACTACCCTACCTTTTTTCAAAGGTATCTGTGACCAACAGATGCATATCTGTATAGTCATGTATATCCATAGATTAAGGCCTAGTGAATTTATTTCAATTGACTGATTTCCTTATATGAACTGTAACTCAGTAAAATCTTAGACATTTTTGCACGTTGCGTTTATATTTTTTGTTCACTGTAAATTGATTTAGAATGGGAAGATGTACCCAAAGATGTAACCAAATAAAAATATAGAAAAATAATTCCACCGTAATTGAAGAACGACCCAGTGTGAATATTCTAATTAGCTAACCATGTTGGAAAAAGCATACCTCAAGTTGTGCATTCTGTGTCTAATTTATAATGGTTATTAGTTTACTGAGACTGTTACCTAACAGCAAAGGTAATCTGTGTTTTCTAGACAGCTGGGTTTCAAATTAAATATTGTCAAGGTCTCTTACACAAATCAACCGGATGCCTGTGATGGCACGATGTTCTGCCTGAAATGACTCCCGAATGACTCAGAGAAAGAGAGAGAGAGTTCTCTGTGTGCTATAAAGAACAGATCATGTGTGTTGGTGCTGACTGATATTATCCTTCAGACCTAGATTAATGAGGAAGGTTCCGTTGTGCATGCGTGTGTGTGTTACTCTTCTTCGTCCAATCGCCACCCATCCATATTCTTTCCTTTCATCTAAATGTAATAAATCTAACCAAATCGAAACAATCTTATACACATGAGAACCCTGGTGCACTGAATACACTGACAATATACTGTACCCTTCATGCTGTAAGGACAGAGCTACACTGTGACACATTGATGCATACAGTCACAGCCAAATAACACTATCCAGGAGAAAAGTGAGCTACACACCAGTCTGGATGAACACAGTCACACCTCAGTGTGCACTGCAGCAGCTCAATGTTTAAAACGGTCACACCAACACCTGCACCATGAAAAATGGCAAACGTTGATTCATTGCCACGGTTACACACCACTGCCTATTGTTGCACAGCCAACGGGACTGCGGACTGAAAAGTAGAACAATTTAGCAAATGGCTACATTTGACCAAAGCCTTATGGGTCCTGATTAAAAGTAGCACACTACATAGGGAATAGGGTGCCATTTGGGACAGCTGTACCGCTGTAGATGGGACAAGGAGCTGGGTTTGAGTTAGTGAGACTGACACTGTGCTACAATAGCTTTCCTCCTTTTTCCACCAGCCCATCCATGTCCAGACAACAATCACAGCAAACCAGACACTCACGCACACCAAATTACTATTGACTTCTGGAGTCAATTGTCTGGCCCTTTTTGGTGACAGGCAAAGGTTTCCCTGGTTTTTCAAAACCTTTCTTTATGCAACAGCAAAATGCATCAGAAAATGATCTAGTATTTTGGTCAGGGTAGATTTTGTAACTTTAATATGGCCACCTGTCAGCATGCTCCATTGGAATGCTTGGCAAATGTGTAATTTGAGGGTATTGTGAAAATTCCATAATCTGAAAAAGTTCAAAGTTATATGATTTTAGTCTACAATTTTACACGTCTCTGAGCTCACATGCTCAACATTGTACTGTTGAGAACGCAATCAGTACTGGGATGTTAAAGTCGTTTTCACAAAGTGTTGTATCATAAAGAGCCTTAGAACAGTGAGAGGCTATTGAGACAAGGTTGGTCATTAGAGTTGGTCTGACGGGCTGTGTGTGTGTGTGTGTGTGTGTGTGTGCGTGTGCGTGAGGGGGGGGACACAACAACAATGCTAGAAGGTACAGTGTGTATGTGTGTCTGTGTGTGTGTGTGTGTGTCTCTGTTTACGTGTGTGTGTGTCTCTGTGCAGGGGTTATTGGGGCGTGGGGGGAAAACACACTACAGCACTACGTACAGGTACAGGTACAGGACAGTCAGGTCAGACATGGACCGTACCTCTCAGTCTCGGTTATTGGAGCGGTTGCCTCTTGTTCCCTTTTCCTCCTCTTTCTCTCAGCAATTCCCCGGAATGCCCTGCTGGGATGTTACAGTGTTAACGGGGTCAGAGGTGAGGGGCTGGGGGTGTGAGTGCAGGGTTAGAGAGCGTTAGTGAGACGGGAACCACGTCACACAGGGTTAGCTACTACAGTGTTGGCACAGGTCAGCGGCTAGTGGGTTAGAGCCAGCAGAACAGGTAAGTGTTGTACACCACACACAGACATGGTGCACACTGCAAACTGACACACACTGCAGACTGACATACTGCAGACTGACACACTGCAGACTGACACACTGCAGACTGACACACACTGCAAACTGACACACTGCAGACTGACACACTGCAGACTGACACACTGCAGACTGACACACACTGCAGACTGACACACTGCAGACTGACACACACTGCAAACATACAAACACTGCAGACTGACACACACTGCAAACATACAAACACTGCAAACATACACACACTGCAAACTGTCACACACTGCAAACTGACACACACTGCAAACTGACACACACTGTAACATTAACACACTGCTAACTGACACATACAAGGATACTACCAAGCCACCAATCAGAGACCAAGAGGAGCAGAGCTTAGACAGAAACATGGCCACAAAGGTAAAGTACACAGGAAACTATCCATTGCACCAATTGTGTGTGTGCATGTGAGTGTTTGAGTGTTTGAGTGATTGAGCGTGTGGGTGTTTCCCTCTGAAATGGATATATGCTGTGACACGGTGCCAAAAGAAGTAACCATCATGTCTGACACCGTTTATCAGAGTCCTAACCATGTCCTACGCACTAGGCTCAACCACTGTCAGTCAGACAGATGATGAGAGCTGTGTGTGTGTGTGTGTGTGTGTGTGTGTGTGTGTGTGTGTGTGTGTGTGTGTGTGTGTGTGTGTGTGTGTGTGTGTGTGTGTGTGTGTGTGTGTGTGTGTGTGTGTGTGTGTGTGTGTATGTGTGTGTATAAACTAGACTGTTGTATGCTGTGGTATAAAATAATAATCACTATCAAGATGATATAATAGATTACTTTACAACCAAGTCTAAACCAGATCAATGAACACTGAACAACACCCATGACATGTAATCTATTCACTCTCTGTGCGTCCCAATGACATTCTATTCCATGTGTAGTGCACTACCTTTGACCAGGGTAGTGCACTATAAAGGGAATAGGGTGCCATTTGGGATGAAGCCTCTTCTTCTATCTACACAGGGACCACTGAAATGATTAGTGGCATAATTACTTCATCTTGGAACTACCTACAATGTGGAGTTTTCATTACACCTACTGTATGTATAATACAGTATTGCGTAACTATAGTACATTACTGTAGGCAATTCTCTGTTCCTTCTGAAAGGTTGTCCTTATGTTGCACTGAATGAACTCAGAAGAGAATGATGTGTGTGTGTGTGTGTGTGTGTGTGTGTGTGTGTGTGTGTGTGTGTGTGTGTGTGTGTGTGTGTGTGTGTGTGTGTGTGTGTGTGTGTGTGTGTGTGTGTGTGTGTGTGTATATATACAGTTGAAGTCAGAAGTTTACATACACCTTAGCCAAATACATTTAACAATTCCTGACATCTAATCCTAGTAAATATTCCCTGTTTTAGGTCAGTTAGGATCACCACTTTATTTTAAGAATGTGAAATGTCAGAATAATAGTAGAGAGAATTATTTATTTCAGCTTTTATTTCTTTCATCACATTCCCAGTGGGTCAGAAGTTTACATACACTCAATTAGTATTTGGTAGCACTGCCTTTAAATTGTTTAACTTGGGTCAAACATTTTGGGTAGCCTTCCACAAGCTTCCCACAATAAGTTGGGGGAATTTTGGCCCATTCCTCCTGACAGAGCTGGTGTAACTGAGTCAGGTTTGTAAGCCTCCTTGCTCGCACACGCTTTTTCAGTTCTGCCCATAGTTGCAAACCGTAGTCTGGCTTTTTTATGGCAGTTTTGGAGCAGTGGCTTCTTCCTTGCTGAGTGGCCTATAGGACTCGTTTTACTGTGGATATAGATACTTTTGTACCGGTTTCCTCCAGCATCTTTACAAGGTCCTTTGCTATTGTTCTGGGATTGATTTGCACTTTTCGCACCAAAGTTCGTTCATCTCTAGGAGACCAAACGCGTCTCCTTCCTGAGTGGAATGGCGGCTGCGTGGTCCCATGGTGTTTATATTTGCGTACTATTGTTTGCATAGATGACTGTGGTACCTTCAGGCGTTTGGAATTTGCTCCCAAGGATGAACCAGACTTGGAGGTCTACAATTTTCTTTCTGAGGTCTTGGCTGATTTCTTTTGATTTTCACATGATGTCAAGCAAAGAGACACTGAGTTTGAAGGTAGGCCTTGAAATACATCCACAGGTACACCTCCAATTGACAAGAATTATGTCAATTAGCCTAACAGCTTCTAAAGCCATGACATCATTTTCTGGAATTTTCCGAGCTGTTTAAAGGCACAGTCAATTTAGTGTATGTAAACTTCTGACCCACTGGAATTGTGATACGGTGAATTATAAGTGAAATAATCTGTCTGTAAACAATTGTTGAAAAAAGTTATTGTGTCATGCACAAAGTAATTAGAAATTTGTGGAGTGGTTGAAAAACAAGTTTTAAACTTCCGACTTCAACTGTATATATATATATATATATATAGATATAGATAGAGGTATGACCCTGGCTGTGTCTGGTACAGAGAAACAGAACACTACGCTACCGTCTCTCATCTGACTCATTGTTCTATATAACTCTGTCTGTCATATATTCTGCCTTGTTGGATCCATAGATTAATACAATATAATACTAGCAATACTGTAAGACAAACCAGTTCAATTGAAAATGTTTATTAATGGACGATAAAGATGTTGTTTTAAATTAAGCTTATTTACAATTTAGACCAATTATGTTGAATATGTTTATTCATTGGAGATTTGGATACTCAGTAATGTTTTATTCATTGGAGATTTGGATACTCAGTAATGTTTTTCCATAACTTCAAACACTCATCCCAGCAAGGGAGTTAGGGATTAATGAGGACACTGGAGACGGTAGGTAGTAGCACAGGAGGAGATAGATAGCCAAGGGTCAAAAGGAGGGTAAATTGTCTGAGACGCACAGAGAGAGAAAAAGAGTTACTCACGATATTCTATAGATGCAGGAGTTGGTGCAGGCAAGAGTAGGTGCAGGCAGGAGTTGGTGCGGGCAGGTGTTGATGCGGGCAGGAGTTGGTGCGGGCAGGAGTTGTTGCGGGCAGGAGTTGGTGCGGGCAGGAGTTGGTGCGGGCAGGTGTTGATGCGGGCAGGAGTTGATGCGGGCAGGAGTTGGTGCAGGCAGGAGTTGGTGCGGGCAGGAGTTGTTGCGGGCAGGTGTTGATGCAGGCCATGTGGAGAGGACAAAAAAGTTAGACACTTCAGTAATAAATATTGGACTTGACAGACAGATATACTGTACACTTGGGAGGGTTAGCTGTTAATCATATGATATTCCAGTCAAGGACAATAGGGGCGGCAGGGTAGCCTAGTGGTTAGAGTGTGGGACTAGTAACTGAAAGGTTGTATGTTCAAATCCCTGAGCTGACAAGGTACAAATCTGTTGTTCTGCCACTGAACAGGCAGTTAACCCACTGTTCTTAGGCTGTCATTGAAAATAAGAATTTGTTCTTTAACTGACTTGCCTAGTAAAATAAAAAATAATCCCAAATGGCTCCCTACATTGTACACTACTTTTTACCGGTCAACAAAGTACACTATATCTGGAATATAACACAGGGCCTGTGACACCTGGTGTGGATCCAGGGGGAGTGAGTACTAAGTAAGGAGGAGAGGACAGGTGACGCAGCAAAGGAGCGGAGTGACAGAGACATATGGAGAGATAAGGAAACAAAGACATTGACAGACGTGCTCAAAGAGGGAGCGAGAGAGAGAACGTGGGGTCTGGAGAGGAGAGGATAGATGAGTGGAGAGAGAGAGCGTGGGATCCTGAGAGACGTCCGGAGAGGAGAGGATAGATGAGTGGAGCGAGGGAGCAGGGAGAGAGAGAGCGTGGGATCCTGAGAGACGTCCGGAGAGGAGAGGATAGATGAGTGGAGCGAGGGAGCAGGGAGAGAGAGAGCGTGGGATCCTGAGAGACGTCCGGAGAGGAGAGGATAGATGAGTGGAGCAAAGAAGCAGGGAGAACAACAGAGGTGCGCTGGGAGGGCAGAATGTGTGTGTGGGCCGTAATTACTAGTTCAACCAGACAGGTGATAATTAAGCAGTCAGCAGAGAAAGTGTGTGTGCGTGCGTGCGTGTGCGTGTGTGTGGAGAATGGGTTTGCAAAGCTACCTGTAACTTACCAGAGTTACTAGAATCTTTAGTACTTTTGGTAATTAAGAGGTAATCTATTTTAACTTTAGTAATGTATACTCAAATAACTTAAAAAATATATTTTCATATATAGTATAAATGTTTTATATCTGTGTCATATTGTCCATGAGTTTCTAGTAGATAGACCATATGGTTCAAGAGAAAATAGCTTATTCAATGAAAAAGGTATCTAATCAACAATGGCATTATATACAATTATCTCTGCAACTTTTCAACTATTTACTTTTTTCACAACTGCCACCAGTTTGGTGACAAAACATTTACAAGAAAAACATATTAACATAGTAAAATAAATAAAAAAGTGTTAAAAAAATAAAGGATATTTAATGCTGAAACCCTCATACGGGGTGGCAGGTAGCCTAGTGGTTAGAGCGTTGGACTAGTAACCGAAAGGTTGCAAGATCGAATCCCCGAGCTGACAAGGTAAAAAATATGTCGTTCTTCCCCTGAACAAGGCAGTTAACCCGCTGTCATTGAAAATAAGAATTTGTTCTTAACCGACTTGCCTAGTAAAATAAAAATTTTCCTTATGAACCCTGGGGAAGAATGTGAAACCAGCCATGTGATTGATAAAATATTAAACACCAATTGTATTCACTATGTTGACAGTTAATATTTAGGATAATGTTTTACAGCTTTGTCATAAAATGTATTACATAAAATGTGTCCCCTTCTAAAACCACTGGCCTCCAACTGTCCCCTATAAAACCACTAGCCTCTAACTGTGTCTAGGCCACAGCCAAGGCTACATCCCAAAAAGCACCCTATTCCCTTTATTGAGAACTACTGTGTATAGGGAATATTGTGCATATTTGTGAGGCACTCTAGAACTCATCCATCATTAGCACACGGAACTCTTTGAGGCACCCATGTCGTGTTCAGTAGGAGTGGAGCAGAGTGGTGAGGTTATATCTGGTATCCTATACTCACGCCTGCATTGTGGTGGTAGCCGTCTGGAAGCTGAACATGTTCTCTTTGGGGAACCAGCTATTAGGGTTATCCTCTACAAACAAAGGAGACAAAGCAGCAGTTTAGCCCACAACATTACACTTCAAATGTTGTTGTCTGTCAGCTGTTACCCTCCTCCATACAATGTTAAGTGCTTTGAGTTTGAGAAAAACATTATGACCGCAAATGAGTCTTATCATAGGGGACAAGGGATAGGGATAAAGAGATACATAGACACCTAAAGGCCCCACTCCCCTCCATCCTTCCATCCTCCTCCATCATTATCATAATAATTAAGCAAAATTCTGTGAAATTGGTTTTCAAACAGCTAAATGCTTTTTTAAGTGCCAACTGTATTTTTGAAAAATGTCAATCTGGTTTTGTGTCGTTTTTTATTGTAAATTCAGCAAAAAAAGAAACGTCCTCTCACTGTCAACTGCGTTAATTTTCAGCAAACTTAACGTGTAAATATTTGTTTGAACATAACAAGATTCAACAACTGAGACATTTCTGGGGGGAATGGCCCTGGCCCTCACCCTCCGATCCAACAGGTCCCAGACGTGCTCAATGGGATTGAGATCCAGGCTCTGCGCTGGCCATGGCAGAACACTGACATTCCTGTCTTGCAGGAAAGAGCACTTTTTGTCAGTCCTGTCTTTTCCAGCGACAGTGGGTTTGTGCCCATAGGCGACGTTGTTGCCGGTGATGTCTGGTGAGGACATGCCTTACAACAGGCCTACAAGCCCTCAGTCCAGCCTCTCTCAGCCTATTGCAGACAATCTGAGCACTGATGGAGGGATTGTGCGTTCCTGGTGTAACTCAGGCAGTTGTTGTTGTCATCATCCTGTACCTGTCCCGCAGGTGTGATGTTCAGATGTGCCGATCCTGTGCAGCTGTTGTTCCACAGGTGCATGTTCATTAATTGTTTATGGTTCATTGAACAAGCATGGGAAACAGTGTTTAAACCCTTTACAATGATGATCTGTGAAGTTATTTGGATTTTTACAAATTATCTTTGAAAGACAGGGTCCTGAGTGTACATCACATCTGGATAGATATTACTTATACTGTACAATATATATCGTGTTTTCAGTCATAACTATTCTAGAACATGAGATTTTAAATCCACCTCTCAGCTACTCTCAGTCCATACCACCTATCTCCGTAAACCACCATCTTATGACTTCCATGTGCCATATATGTGCTGAGATGTTTTACATACATTCTGAACCTGTCTAATCGCATGGTTTCTACTGATTGCGAGTTAAAGATGAAAGTATTATACATTAAAAGTGTGTGCAAAGCTGTCATCAAGGCAAACAGTGGCTACTTTGAAGAATCTCAAATGTTAAATATATTTTGATTTGTTTAACAGTTTTTTGGTTACTACATGATTCCATGTGTTATTTCATAGTTTTAATGTCTTCACTATTATTCTACAATGTAGAAAATAGTAAAAAAATAAATAAATAAAAACCCTTGAATGAGTAAGTGTTCAAACTTTTGACTGGTACTGTATGTATTCAGTTTATATACGTAACCCATTGGCAGCATTTTCAGAAAGCATGGCATTGATTTTCACTGCTACGCAGACAATACACAACTTTACATGTATGTGTCACCAGAGGATGTTAGCTCCACAGATAAATCATTAGACTGAATTATTGATTTAAATACTTGGACGGCTAACAACTCCCTTCAGCTAAATCAAGACAAGGCCAAGGTTCTTAATGTATTATTGGAGCAAAAGCAATAAAGATAAAACACCAGGGAAAAAAACTTAGGTGTCATTTTAGATTCTTAACTCAATTTCGAATCACACATTAGAAACTTGACCAAAATAGCTTTTACCTCCTGATGAACATTGCCAAGGTGCGGTCGTTTCTATCTCAGGCTGATACAGAGACTCATCCAAGCTTTTCTTACAAGCAGGCTTGACTACTGTATTGCTCTCCTGTCTGGTCTACCCAAGAAAGCCATTTGTCAACAGCAAAACATACAGAATGCTGCAGCACGGGTACTGACCAAGACCAGACAGAGAGCACACATTACACCGGTTTTAAGGTCTCTGCACTGGCTGCCTGTTAGTTTTAAAATGTATTTGATTATTGTTCTATTGGTTTTTAAATCAATCCACAAATGTGCACCCCAATACATGTCAGACATACTTTGTGTTATGCACCCAAAAGGTGGTATAGGAATAAACACAGCCCGCCTAAAGCGGGGTGGAGTTAAATTGTATGTACATATGAAAGACTGTGTTCCCATTGTGAATTTAGAACGTTCTCTGAATAAAACCTGACCATTGTAGCTGGGCCTCAGTCTGTTTTATTTGTCATCAAAGCTTTACAACCTTTGGGTTACAGACTGATTAGTTAATTAAAAGTTCATTTTAGAACATTGAGAACAAGATTCTCGTGACAAAGGTCCCTCAGGTCCTCTGGCACTGGCCTTTTAACTATCCCAAAGCCTAGGATCAAGAGGCATGGAGAGGCAGCCATTATAATTATGCCCCCAGCCTCTGGAATATCCTGCCAGAGAACCTGAGGTGGGCCGAAACTGTGGACATATTTAAAAGAGATCTTAAAACACACCTTTTTAGCTTTGCTTTTCCTTAGGGTGCTTTTTAGTTCCGTTTTTATTGTTATATTCTTTTGTTTTTTGTGTAGTAAAGATTTCTGTTTATTTTTTTTATTTTTCTTAGTTTTTTTTCTGTGAAGCGCAATGCATTGCATTCATGTCTGAAATGTGCTATATAAATAAAGCTGGATTTGATTTGATCATCCTCCTCCTCCATCCTCCATCCTCCTCCTCACCTCTCTCCTCAGCAGAGCCTCGTCTGTCTCTGCCTTGGTCTTGGCTGTACATCCTCTCTAGCTTCTTCCTCTGTTTTCCTCCGTCTCGTGGGGATGTCTCCAGATCCAGGGAGCGCTGGCTCGGACATGGGGCCCTGATGCAGGTGACACAGTCTGGGGTGCAGTCCTCCCGCGAGCCCCCCCTCCTCACCACCCAGTCCCGGATGTTATGGGCACTCCCCGAGCTCTGCAAGGGCTGGGGCTTGGGTCTGTGGCTCTGTGGGCCATGGCTATGGTTGCTGCGGTGATGTTTGCTGCCTGGTGGTTGTTGTTTGTCGTAGGATGGCTGGTTGGCGGAGGGAGGAGGGGACAGAGGCTGCTTCAGCACCTCCAGCTCCAGACTCTCCTCGCTGCCTCGCCCCCCTAGCATGCCTCCCTCCCTGGTGATGGTGTAGACCCGCTGGGCAGCTGGTTTCAGGCTGGTCAGGCTCCCCTCAGAGGACCTGGGAGGTGGCTGCTGCTCATCGGAGGAGAAACTGCCCTCCGCTGAGAGCCCTGCTGAGAGCATGTGCTTGGAGGGGCCTGTGGGCTGCAGACTGCTGGGCTGCAGGGTGCTGGGCTGGAGACTGCTGGGGTGGGGATGCAGTGTGCTGAGCTGGGACTGGAGACTGTGAGCCTGGGACTGGTCCTGGCTGGCCTTGGCCCCACAGCGGTTCTGAGGGTGTAGGTTGTTGTTGTGAAGACGACTGATCTCAGGGGGGTCTGTGTCTTGGCTGATGAAGGTATTAGATAGAAGCTGATCTAGAGAGAGCAAGCGCAAGAGCAAGAGAGAGAGGACAAAGATATGAGAGGAGGAATGAGATGTGAAGAGATGGATGACGGAGAAGGGAAATGAGAGAAGGGAGGAAATTATGAGGTATTTTGAGAGGATGAGTTGGAAGATAGAAGGGGTTTGGCAGACTTACCCGGTCCTCTGCCTCGGGAAGATACACCCTCTCACAGTGAAATTTGCCAGATATAGTGTGGTAATGATTTCAGAGCATTTAGTGCTGCTATACAGTGGGATGAGAGGAAAGCCATGTGATGAGGAAAGTCATAGGAAATGTGAAGACATGTGATGGAAATGTGAAGCCATGTGATGAGGAAAGTTATAGGAAATGTGAAGCCATGTGATGGAAATGTGAAGCCATGTGATGAGGAAAGTTATAGGAAATGTGAAGCCATGTGATGAGGAAAGTTATAGGAAATGTGAAGCCATGTGATGGAAATGTGAAGCCATGTAAAGAGGAAAGTTATAGGAAATGTGAAGCCATTTGAAGTGGAAAGTTATAGGAAATGTGAAGCCATTTGCAGTGGAGAGTTATAGGAAATGTGAAGCCATTTGTGACTCGTTTCAGGAAACTAGGCGTATGTCGTGCGTCACTACTTCACAGCAGAGGCATTTGAACGTAAACTTTTTTGATAGAAATGCCTTCTGGAACATGTGCCTTAATAAAGAAATGTGCATGCCATCTGAAAATACCAATATATTTGTTAAATTATGAGCCTAGTTGGTTTAGCCACGGAAAAAGACAGGAACTTTCCCGCTAGCCATGACTGGCTGAGATAACGGATGGGCTGGACATGCCGAGAGATGAGTTCGGATTGGTCTGCCATGTAGCATGCTTCTGTCTATAACATGAGCTGGTCAGTAGATGTCGGTAATCCTTTCTAATGCTGCTTTTTTGAAAGATATCACATAGTATTATCAGTGGAATGCCCGGTGGAATTAGAATATGATAACTAAGGGAGAAGGAGAAAATTCTAGCGTTTGTTTGCAAATATGCAGAGGGAGTCGAAAATAGAACACACAGAAGGCTGTTGTATAAAACACCTGTCTCCGGATTACATTCAAACTAAGGGCAACCATATCCGTAACAGTGAGGGAGAAGCGTCCATCCATGTATACGGGTAAGATAGTCTAGCTAGCTACATTTTCAGATGTTATATGTTTTCAATTTCAAGTTAAAGCGTACTGTTAGCTAGCTAGCTAACGTTACCTGGCTCACTAGCTAACATTACATGTATGATCTGTGTACTAATATTATTTGTATCTCAGAGCCATTTGCATTGCTAGTTATAGCTAATGTTAGCTAACTAGCTAACATTGAACCTGGTTGCCTGCAGATTCATGCAAGTAGTAACATTATGAGTTGGGATTATGGTTCATTGTTTAGCTAGCTAGCTAGATAGCTACATGTCTTAACAAAACACTCTACTATGCAAGTAACCATTTCACTACATCTTTTTTAACTTCGATTTTATTTGATATAGTATGTGTTAACCAGAGACGGTAATGTGAAGAACATGACCTGCACCAAAGTAAAATTAGGATATAAGCCAATGAGACCATGTCCAAGTTCTAAAATGCTGAGGTAGAATGCCCTGCTTTTATTTCATCACACTCACAATCATAAACTATATTATGTAAATTGGCTTGCCATTAACTTCCTGTAATAATGAAGACAAATGAGCTAAAGTGAAGACGTTGTCATCTATTTGATATGGTCATTACTGGAACTGGCTAACCAGCTAACTTAACATTAGCTAGCTAGCTAACAAGCTAGAAACGAACCAAACATTGTTTAGACAGTTGCTTTTAGTTGCCTGGTTTGCTAGATTGACATACAGTACAAGTCAAAGGTTTGGACACACCTACTCATTCAAGAGTTTTTCTTTATTTATACTGTTTGTTTTCTACATTGTAAAATAATAGTGAAGACATCAAAACTATGAAATAACACATATGGAATCATGTAGTAACCAACAAAGTCTTAAACAAATCAAAATACATTATATATTTGAGATTCTTCAAAGTAGCAACCCTTTGCCTTGATGACAGCTTTGCACACTCTTGGCATTCTCTCAACCAGCTTCAGGAGGGAGTCACCTGGAATGCATTTCAATTAACAGGTGTGCCTTGTTAAAAGTTAATTTGTGACATTTATTTCCTTCTTAATGCGTTTGAGCCAATCAGATGTGTTGTGACAAGGTAGGGGTGGTATACAGAAGATAGCCCTATTTGGTAAAAGACCAAGTCTATATTATGTCAAGAACGGCTCAAATAAGCAAAGAGAAATTACAGTCCATCAATACTTTAAAACATGAAGGTCAGTCAATCCGGAAACCTTCAAGAACTTTGAACGTTTCTTCAAGTGCAGTCGCAAGAACCATCAAGCTCTATGATGAAACTGGCTCTCATGAGCACCGCCACAGTTAAGAAAGACCCAGAGTTACCTCTGCTGCAGAGGATAAGTTCATTAGAGTTACCAGCCTCAAAAATTGCAGCCCCAAGAAAATGCTTCAGAGGTCAAGTAACAGACACATCTCAACAACAACTCTTCAGAGGAGACTGAGTGAATCAGGCCTTCATGATAGAACTGCTGCAAAGAAACCAAGACTAAAGGACACAAATAAGAAGAAGATACTTGCTTGGGCCAAGAAACACGAGCAATGGACATTAGACCGTCGAAATCTGTCCTTTGGTCCGATGAGTCCAAATTTGAGACTTTGGGTTCCAACTGCTGTGTCTTTGTGAGTCACAGAGTAGATGAACGGATTATCTCCTCATATATGGTTCCCACTGTGAAGCATGGAGGAGGAGGTGTGACTGTGTGGGGATGCTTTGCTGGTGACATTGTCAGTGATTTATTTAGAATTCAAGGCACACATAACCAGCATTGCGATCACATCATTCTGCAGCGATACGCCATCCTATCTGGTTTGCGCTTAGTCCCACTATAATTTATTTTTCAACAGGACAATGACCCAACACACCTCCAGGCTGTGTAAGGGCTATTTGACCAAGAGGGAAAGTGATAGAGTGCTGCATCAGATGACCTGGCCTCCACAATCACCCGACCTCAACTAATTTGAAATGGTTTAGGATAAGTTGGACCGCAGAGTGAGGGAAGAGCAGCCAACAAGTGCTCAGCATATGTGGGAACTCCTTCAAGACTGTTGGAAAAGCATTCCAGGTGAAGCTGGATGAGAGAATGCCAAGAGTGTGCAAAGCTGTCATCAAGGCAAAGGGTGGCTACTTAGAAGAATCTCAAATAGAACATATATTTTGATTTGTTTAACACTTTTTGGTTCCTAAATGATTCCATATGTGTTATTTCATAATTTTGATGTCTTCACTAGTATTCTACAATGTAGAAAATATAAAAAATTAAGAAAAACCCTGGAATGAGTTGGTGTGTCTAAACTTTTGACTGGTACTGTATAATAAATCCCTTTTTAAATTGGTGGATTTATTGATGTTAAAATACACTAGTTATGCTATCTTGGACCACCAGGCTGCTGATGTCGGACCACAATAGAATGTTAATGATGTCACATCGACAACTGTAGATAAACCTAGTATTAACCAGCCTTTAGTCTTGGTTGTTTAGTGCATGGCATCACATGTGAATCCTTGAAGAGATGGGTGGGGCTAAAGCTTAAGAGGGTGTGAACAATGCTGAATGGGTGTAGACAAAGAAGAGCTCTCAAGTAGGTTTACCAAAACATTCAAGGGGAATTTTCTCAAAAGTGAGGTTATAAGTTTATCAACTTTCCAAGTAGAATTACTTTCCCATTGTTCCTCAATTGTAGTGTATGATATACCATTTTCTAGCTCGAGTCTCTAGTTTCATCTAATGTAAAAAACACAATTTCAAATTTCGCTACATAAGGCCAAATCGAGCCGGTCGGTTACATACAAGTTCTAGGAAATGTGAAGCCATGTGAAGAGGAAAGTTCTAGGAAATGTGAAGCCATGTGAAGAGGAAAGTTCAAGGATATGTGAAGCCATGTGAAAATGAAAGTTCTAGGATATGTGAAGCCATGTGAAAATGAAAGTTCTAGGATATGTGAAGCCATGTGAAGATGAAAGTTCTAGGATATGTGAAGCCATGTGAAGAGGAAAGTTCTAGGATATGTGAAGCCATGTGAAGATGAAAGTTCTAGGATATGTGAAGCCATGTGAAGAGGAAAGTTCTAGGATATGTGAAGCCATGTGAAGAGGAAAGTTCTAGGATATGTGAAGCCATGTGAAGATGAAAGTTATAGGATATGTGAAGCCATGTGAAGATGAAAGTTATAGGATATGTGAAGCCATGTTAAGATGAAAGTTATAGGATATGTGAAGCCATGTTAAGATGAAAGTTATAGGATATGTTAAGGCATGCGAAGAGGAAAGTTATAGCAAATGTGAAGCCATGTGAAGAGGAAAGTTATGGGATGTACTAGATGAGGCTGGACACTGATAGAGTACCTGATCCGTTGCGGTTCTCAGGGTGTGTGTGAGACAGGTAATCTCCGAAAGCTCTGGCTGCTCTGCAAAGAGAAGCACAACACAACACTCTTATTAGCACTGGACCACTGGCTGCCTGACTCTCACTGTGAGCCTGCCTGGCTGCCTGTCTGTCTGCCTCTCACTGTGAGCCTGCCTGCCTGCCTGTCTGTCTCTCACAGGGAGCCTGCTGACTCCAACTGAGAGTGACTCACCACTCACCAGACCAAGACATCTCCTACTCAGTAACGGCATCCCAAATGGCACCCTATTCCCTATATAGTGTACTACTTTTGAACAATAAGGTGCCATTTTGGAAGTAACCAGTGTTTTATGATTGTCCCACCCAATAATTGAATAACCTGAACATTTGTCTCATTAGCTTTTCATCCAATTGGCGACAGATTTTCATGCAAATATTCTAAAATATGCGCATTTTCCCAACAGAGATGTGTTTTTATCAAATTGACTTGTTGCAGATCAAAGCCGGTGCTGATGACGTAGTACGCAAAAAAACACCTTTTGCTATTCAAGTCCCATGTACCGGATAAAAATATACGTTTAAATTGGTTTCCATCCCATTTTCAACTCTCACAACAAAAAAAAACTGCTAAACTGCTATGCGCTCTAGCCTATATGATGAGATTATTATTATGGGCAAAAGAGCTAGATGATTTGTCAAACCGCAGCTAAGCATCGATTATCATGTCACCATAAGACCCTCGATATTTAGGAGCATCAAGCTCATCACCTTGCACTTTCACCACCCTGTGAAGTTCATCATAATTTATTTAATCTGTAGCCTAATAAACTGCATGCTTTCCCGATTAGTCGTAGTGGTGCGCATAAAAGCGTTTCCACCGACATTTCTCACATAATTAATTTTACAGTCACAAAAAGATGCCACCTTGTCTAGTGTATTTTGTTTTGTCGACAATTGGAAATTAGGCCTGTCATTACATGTTTTATCCGACATGTACTTTACCCGCTTAAAAAGGTTGAACGGAAACCTGGTTAGTACCTTGGTTTTACTCTGATTTCACTATGGAACTGTCTTCTTAAACCGAAACTACTCGAGGTCTCTTGACGCAGGTATTCTATCTATACATTACGAACATGTTCATGACACGTGGCCTAAAACCATTATTTTGAGTGTGAAATCCAATATGCAGGTGTGTTCCAGACCGGTTTAATACGCTTCCTCACTCTTGTACACGGCTCTAGGGCCACACATGTGAGTGGCGATAGTACAGTATGGGAATAAACCCTTTCACATTAACACACACACACAGACAGCGGGAGGGGAGAATTGCGCATGGATAGTGTAAACAGGGATATGTGGGGCTGAGTATGTACATGAGTTCAATCTATACCTTCATCAAACAAAAAAAACACTTATTTCATGTGTCATAAATTCCATCTCCCCTGTGGTTCACTGAAGTGGGTCTGGGGATGGATTTGCAGTATGAAACAAAAGAAGTGTGCAATTCTTTCTCCAGCTTTCATCCTACATAATATGGCCCAACATGTTCTGTACCACACACAACAGCAGCAGTGGCGGTTCTAGACCATTTCAACTGGGGGAAACAAGCTGGGGCCAGTTGTAGTGTTAGAGGGGCCAGTTACATTAGACGTTATTGTTGTCATATCATTTTCTTCACTGCATTGCAGGCATTAGCAGGCAAAAGACCATGTCCCTCTAGTAAATGTGTGGGTTTAATTAGTGTTCCACGTTGCCACTGTCTAATAATTAGTTATGCAAAAATTATTTCATACTCCACATTTAGGCCCCCCCCCAGAACCGCTAGTGATCAGCAGGGTAATTTTGCATAAAAACGTGTCCCAAATGGCACTCTATTCCCTATATAGTGCACTACTTTTGAACAGGATCTATAGGGCTCTGGTCAAACGAAGTGCACTATATAAAGGGAATAGGGGGTCATTTTGGACACACAGGCTTACTTTGCCATTAGATCTGGCCAACTTGCAGACTTCTGTTCCAGCTCAGTGTTAAAATACCAGATTGAACTAACAATGAAGACCATTGTTGGATCAGGTTTAAGAGCTGGGCAGGAACAAAACACTGCACACTCTACTGCTCCAAAACCAATCCTCTGACTCATTATTTTAGTTCACACAAAACATGTTAATGATACTAAAAATCTAATAGAGTGGATTATGAAATATTATAATACATTTAATCATGGTTATTCAACATCAAATAGGAGAATATATTATAAGGCAAAAAAAAAATCATTTTCCCTTTCCCTAAGAATGTGGAATGAATGTGGAATGTAGCTAGGTCTATTGTTCTTACTCTCTTAATTGGCAACAGAAAATAACATGGTCAGCTGTACTATGTTGTTTAATAACGTTCCCACACAAACACATTTCTACAAACACATTTCTATAGCAAGTACTCCCACATAGCTACGCATACTGCACATAATATAGGCTAGAGACAGAGAGGATATGGGTTAACACAAGCAATGCACGTGTGTGTGTGTACATACAGTATATATACACACACAAAGACATGAATGCACACAAACACACACACGCATGCACGCGCACGCGCACACACACATACAGCAATACACATTCCCACTGACTGTGGGAATGTGTATTGCTGGCTGGTGTTGTGCAGTCTGTACACATCTCTGTGTGGATGCTGCTCTGAAATGCCATGCCGCCCTCCCTGCTACGACACACACTCTAACTAATTAAATATGAAGCAGCAAGTGCAGCAGCAGAGAGAGAGAGAGAGAGAGAGAGAGAGAGAGAGAGAGAGAGAGAGAGAGAGAGAGGGAGGGAGAGGAGCAGAGTAGAGATAGAGGGAGAGGGAGAGGGAGAGGAGAGGGATGCTATCATCGCTTATCTCTCTGGCTCTCCACTCCTTCCTATAAACATTCTAAAGGGCTGTGTATAAAGGTAATGGGGATGACCACACACATCCAAGACAACCACTTCCAGAGGACAAACTAGCTACTGTCATGGAGCCAATTGTGGAACTACTATGTGTAACAGTGTTCCTTCCGTCCCTATCCTCGCCCCAACCTGGGCTTGAACAAGGGGCCCTCTCAACACATCGACAACAGTCACCCTTTGAAGCATCATTGCCTATCGATCTACAAAAGCCACAGCCCTTGCAAAGGGAAACAACTACTTAAAGTAAGTGACGTCAGCGATTGAAACGCTACTACCGCACAACGCTAACTAACTAGCCATTTCACACCAGTTGCATATGGTCCAATACAACAACTACTGACATTTTGCTGATACTAGTCCAGCCTGCATTGCAATCATGCCCAACAGCAGTAAATCCATTTCATCATGTACCTCCCCCAACTCATAGAATTAAATATAAAATCCTTAATTATAGGAACTCTATGGCTCAACTCATATCTGTAGCTTCCTTCCTTATTCTCCGTAAATGTTAATGTCTCTGCTTCTCAAGGACAGCCCACAGAGAACCAGAGACAGTATGTGGATTGAAGCGTAAGCCAATTAAGCAGCCACCATATGAATAAATCACTTTTTTCCCCAGCACTTTGAACATCGATTAAAAAAACACAAAAGAAAACTCAGTGGCGAAGTATTACGACATTCATTAGAGAGAAGAGTGGCATAGTTAGATAGGAGAGGAGTGTACCACCCCCATGTATCTCTCGGTCTCCATCCCAAATGGCACCCTAGTCCCCTTACAGTGACTTGGTCAAAAGAAGTGCACTTTATAGGGAACAGGTTGTCATTTGGGATGTATCGTCTGTGCGCCTTGCTTTGCTCTGCCCTCACGCTGTCTGCTCTACTGTCTGGCAGATTGTATACTGCTTTTAGGAGCAAAGAATCCTGCATGTTTTCAGCCATGTGACGGGGGGAGAGAAGGGAGGGGGGAGACGAGTGGGCCGGGGAAACAGGAAGATGATGACAGGGGGAGATGTGTTTAAACAACATAAATAGAAAGCAGGGATGATGAGGATGAGGAGAGTTTATTAAGAAATAAAGTGGAGAAAATAATTGAAGAAAGGAGATGTAAACCCTAACTGCATGTTCTGTGAAAGCAGGGCAAATACAGTGCCTTGCAAAAGTATTCATCCGTTTTTCTTATTTCGTTGCATTACAACCTGTAATTTAAATGGATTTTTATTTGGATTTCATGTGATGGACATACACAAAATAGTCCAAATTGGTGAAGTGAAATGAAAAAAATTACTTATTTCAAAAAATGCTAAAAAATAAAAATGGAAAAGTGGTGCGTGCATATGTATTCACCCCCTTTGCTATGAAGCCCCAAAATAAGATCTGGTGCAACCAATTACCTTCAGAAGTCAAATAATTAGTTAAATAAAGTCCACCTGTGTGCAATCTAAGTGTCACATGATCTCAGTATATATACACCTGTTCTGAAAGGCCCCAGAGTCTGCAACACCACTAAGCAAGGGGAACCACCAAGCAAGCGGCACCATGAAGACCAAAGAGCTCGCCAAACAGGTCAGGGACAAAGTTGTTTAGAAGTACATATCAGGGTTGGGTTATAAAAAAAATATCAGAAACTTTGAACATCCCACAGAGCACCATTAAATCCATTATTTAAAAATTGAAAGAATATGGCACCACAACAAACCTGCCAAGAGAGGGCCGCCCACCAAAACTCATGGACCAGGCAATGAGGGCATTATTCAGAGAGGCAGCAAAGAGACCAAAGATGACCCTGACGAACTCCATAGGACCACTTTAAGCCCCCAGCTGTGAGCTGGACACCACATGTGAATTGATTGCCCCCCATTCATCTTCAGAGTTCGTACTGTTAGGTGACCTAAACTGGGATATGCTTAACACCCCGGCCGTGCTGCAATCTAAGCTAGATGCCCTCAATCTCACACAAATTATCAAGGAACCTACCAGGTACAACTCTAAATCGGTAAAAACGGGCACCCTCATAGATATCATCCTGACCAACCTGCCCTCTAAATACACCTCTGCTGTCTTCAACCAGGATCTCAGCGATCACTGCCTCATTGCCTGCGTCTGTAATTGGTCTGCGGTCAAACAATCACCCCTCATCACTGTTCAATTCTCGAGCCAACTCTTTTCTATGTATATATCAATGATGTCGCTCTTGCTGCTGGTGATTCTCTGATCCACCTCTACGCAGACGACACCATTCTGTATACTTTTGTCCCTTCTTTGGACACTCTGTTAACACCTCCAGACGAGCTTCAATGACATACAACACTCCTTCTGTGGCCTCCAACTGCTCTTAAATGCAAGTAAAATTAAATGCATTCTCTTCAACCGATCGCTGCCCGCACCCGCCCGCCCGACTAGCATCACTACTCTGGACGGTTCTGACTTAGAATATGTGGACAACTACAAATACCTAGGTGTCTGGTTAGACTGTAAACTCTCCTTGCAGACTCACATTAAGCATCTCCAATCCAAAATTAAATCTAGAATTGGCTTCCTATTTCGCAACAAAGCCTCCTTCACTTATTTTCTATTGTGTTATTGGCTGTACGTTTGTTTATCCCATATGTAACTCTGTGCTGTTTTTGTCGCACTGCTTTGCTTCATCTTGGCCAGGTTGCAGTTGTAAATGAGAACTTGTTCTCAACTGGCCTACCTGGTTAAATAAAGGTGAAATATAAATTAAAAAAAAGCTGTACACTCCACAGAGCTGCGCTTTACGGGAAGAGTGGCCAGAAAAAGCCAATGCTTAAAGAAGAAAATAAGCAAACACGTTTGGTGTTTGCCAAAAGGCATGTGGGAGACTCCCCAAACATATGCAAGAAGGTACTCTGGTCAGATTAGACAAAAATGTTGCTTTTTGGCCATCAAGGAAAACGCTATGTCTGGCGCAAGAGACTTGCAGCTGTAATTGCTGCAAAAGGTGACTTTACAAAGTATTGACTTTGGGGAGTTCAATAGTTATGCACGCTCAAGTTCTGTTTTTTTGTGTTTTTTCTTGTTTGTTTCACAAGAAAAAATATTTTGCATCTTCAAAATGGTAGGCATGTTGTGTAAATCAAATGATACAAACCCCCCAAAAATCTATTTTAATTCCAGGTTGTAAGGCAACACAATAGGAAAAATGCCAAGGTGGGTGAATGCTTTCACAAGCCACCGTACCTTGGCTTTTCTCTGTGGTTCTGTAGGGTATAAAGGAATAAACACATTCATGTATACATGAATACTGTAGCCAAGGAGGCTGCTGAGGGGAGGACGGCTCATAATAATGTCTTGAACGAAGCAAATGAAATGGCAAACACATAAAAACTTTGTGTTTGATACCATTCCACCTATTCCTCTGCAGCCATTACCATGAACCCGCCCTCCCCAATTAAGATGCCACCAACCTCCTGTGGTAGCCAAGCCTATATATCAAGCCGCTGTGGTAGCCAAGCCTATACATCCAGCCCTGTGGTAACCAAGCCTATACATCAAGATGCATTGGTAGCCAAGCCTATATATCAAGCCACTGTGGTAGCCAAGCCTATACATCGGGTGCAATGTCAAGGCATTACACTGATGTGTGCAGACGGCTAGGACGACATACTTGAGGGGCCTTAATCGAGGACATGAGTATGGTTACCTGACCTGGAAAAATGTCAGGCCCTAGTTAAAAGCTATAGGGTATCTAGGCTATAACTAGGGCCCAGAGTTGTTCCTCATCAGGTTGTCAATAAGGAATACTGGCCCTATACATGATATTGAAATAATCTGTGGAAGACAGAAACTAGTAGAGTTCAGCTCCATGAGGTAGTGGCTGGATGTGTCTGTCTGAAGCCTCTTTCCTATCGGTGTCGAAGAGCAAGCGTTCTGTGTTCTGGCCCTGGATGTCTCAGCGAAAAACAAGAGTGTCTCAGGGACACCAAATGAGGCTCTTAAATTACATGTCAGAGTAATTTGGAAAAAGAGGGGCACAGTGTATTCCTCCTCAGCCACTGAATCTCACCACTCAGATCACCTCCCTGAGAGGATGACCTTTTTCTGACACCCCAAATATCTCCCTTATCTGTCTCGCTTACTCTCTCTTTCTGAGACACCCCAAACATCTCCCGTATCCATCTCCCTCACTCTCTCTTTCTGAGACACCCCAAACATCTCCCGTATCCGTCTCCCTCCCTCTCTCTTTCTGAGACACTCCAAACATCTCCCGTATCCGTCTCCCTCCCTCTCTCTTTCTGAGACACCCCAAACATCTCCCGTATCCGTCTCCCTCCTTCTCTCTTTCTGAGACACCCCAAACATCTCCCGTATCCCTCTCCCTCCCTCTCTCTTTCTGAGACACCCCAAACATCTCCCGTCTCCCTCCCTCTCTCTTTCTGAGACACCCCAAACATCTCCCGTATCCCTCCCTCTCTCTTTCTGAGACACCCCAAACATCTCCCGTATCCCTCCCTCTCTCTTTCTGAGACACCCCAAACATCTCCCGTCTCCCTCCCTCTCTCTTTCTGAGACACCCCAAACATCTCCCGTCTCCCTCCCTCTCTCTTTCTGAGACACCCCAAACATCTCCCGTATCCGTCTCCCTCACTCTCTCTTCTTCCTCCCCTCTCTTCATCACCCTGAGTCACTCTCTCATCTTCTCCTCTGAACTCTGTTGTCTCTCCAATACAAGTACACCAAATCGAGTGAAATTAAGTTGACACAACAAACATCAAGTTTGCCACTTAGTGCCTTAGTTTCTAGTCCTCGCTTGTTCACTGTCTCGGGGAGTCAAATGGAAATCTTTGATTTGGCAGGCCTCCCAAGTCCCTGCTGGCTGTCACTCTCTACACTGTGGTTGTTAGGTGATTCAATTAATGTTTGTCAGAGTCCGTAATAAATATTGCTTTGTAATTGGATTAAACCAACACCAGATGTAGGAAATCACTGGGTAGTTAACGCCTAGTAGAGTTAATGTGTATTTTGACCACATGCAGATAGTCTCAGTCTGCATCCCAGATGGCACCCTATTCCCTACATACTACTTTTGATCAAGGCCTGTATAGGGAAAAGGGTGCCATTGGGACGCAGGCTCAGCCCGGCTAAGCATAACATGAGAATCATGAGCGCCGTAGCCGCCAGACAATGAGTATTCAGTGTTAGTTCCTGACCCGCTGTATCCTGCGTTCCATCCAGCTTTTATACCTGCCATCGGAGCAACGGTGACACGGGTGTAATTACTCAGATCAATGAGGTTAGGCAGCCTCCCTTGTATCACTGCATCCCTGTATCATTACAGTCCAGCCTCGCTCTACAGGCTGTAATCAGAGTAATTACAGCAGCCAGATACCACAGATACCTCTCCTCTGCACTGTAATCCCTGCCATACAGAGAGAGAGAGTGAAGGATGAGAGAGAGTGGAGAGAGAAAAGAAAAAAACAGCACCCACTCTATTCTGGAAGAGAGAGAGGATGATAGAGAGAGACAGTGAAGGATGAGAGATGGTGAGAGAGAAAGAGAGAGAAGGATGATAGAGAGAAGATAATAAAAAAACAGCACCCACTCTATTCTGGAAACCCTAATCTTATGTCTTTGTCACTTGATATTTATCTGTGTCACTCTGACTGCCTGAGAGTACAGAGAGAGAACCGTGAACACAGGAAAGTTTGCATTGGGTGAAAAGGCTGGTGGCTTAATTAAGAAACATTAGGACTGAGATGGCCTGAGATTCAGACAAACACTAGGTGTCAGGCAGACAATTACCCCTCTGTCAGACGTGGCTGTAGGTTCAGCCCTAGGGCACTGTGACTGAGTAATACCAATGTGGCAGGCCAAATGGCACCCTATTCCACTACATAGGGAATAGGGTGCAAGTTCGGACACACCCATCCAAAGACCAATGTACTGCGTCCTATGGGAATACAACTATAGGCTGTTGAACCATCTATTCCTCATATTTATACCATGGCAGCAGAATCAAGCTATGAAATTACATTGTACCACAGATTCAACAGTTACGTTAACACTTCAGGAGTTCTATTGAGTGCTATACCCAACTGTTTTAGGCATAGGATTCCAAAAGTAGAAGGCTGCTGAAAACATTAAAGTGAATGTCAGATGGTGTCAACACGTATTTGTATCATAGTTTCTTTAGAAATCAAACCTCTAAACATTTGTCATGACAATTCATGTTTAATATGGGATGTAAACTTGAACAAATGCTTAATAAATATGTGCACAAATCTAACCAGACTGATTTTTAAAGAAACATTGCTGATGTCAACAAGATGAAGAGGCAGCAGAGCAGTGGTCTAATCTCTACCCTATGTACCCTAAACTCACACTGCACTGGGAGATATTAAACAGACAAATTGGGTCTTATGAGAAACAAGCCGGGAGGAGTCAGAATACACAGCAGGTTAAATAGATTTAGGGAGAAAAGATAAATCAATCCACCTTTTGCAATAATATTCCTCCGAATTCTACTAAAAGACCCAGTGTAGTCAAGTGTACACGTTTTGCAATGTTACCCGGCCAAACGCATCAATATTTTGTTCCACTGCACAGATCAGTCCATTACCTTGTGGGTATGGATGGACCTCTGGGCTGAAACCACCCCTAGTCTGCTACGCTGCAACACTCATTCTACTGACGAAACCTGCTTTAGTCTAGCCAAGGAAGATTAACAATAGAAAATAACAGAATAGAGGAGACAGTGTCCTGTCTGTGTCCTTAATGTTTTACCTTCATTCTAGCAGTACATCGATAATATGTGTGGTAAGATATGTCCTGAGTAACACGGGTTAGTTGTCAGAACTACTTGGTGCATGTTAGCTACAGGGGAAACAGTAACCTTCAGCATTCAGTCTCTGTAGACATTCAGAGCTGCAATAGGGTCAGTGGCATTTCTCTCTATAGGTGGCTAAAGCAGTCATTTACTTTTGTTTGGTCAGCTTTGTGACTTATTTAGATGTTCCAAATGTCTGGGCAGCTTTAAGGGATTCCATTCTTCTAAGCAGATGTGACTTGTCCATTCATTGGCTAGATTCAGTTGTCAAAAGTAGGGCTAAACAGTTAAGCCAGCCATTCAGACTCAGAGACAAAGAAGTGATTGGGGCTGTTTGTCAGTCAGAGGGATGAAATGGTTTTACACTCGATACCATGTAATGGTGGTGTGGTGATACCTCACCACCATTACATCAATGGGTTGTCTAGGCTATCTACGGGTAAAACGGTGCACTAAAGCTCTGGGGGATTGCTTCCTGAAGAGCCATAAACACGTCTCGACATCTGTCATAGAAAGAGTAGAAAACATGGCTCTTGGGCCTCAGTCCAATAATATGTATTTGACACTGTGATCAGTTTGATTTATGCTGTGTTTAAAAAATATATATATAGAGAGAGAGAGATCTATGACATGGTGTGCTGCTAGTTCTTCTGAAATGCTCATAATCGTGCAATGTTACATATTACAATATGCAGGATTAATTGACAGCGCCCTGACACATCTGGCACTATGTGAAAGGTGTGAGGTCCTGACTCATGGTTCTTCAAGGGAAATAATCACCAAACCTGATGCGTTAGAGATGAGTCATAAACGTTGTGTCATGCCCAATTATAGATCTTGCTAAACAAAAAATGGACCAAATTGGGGCACGCTTCTTGCTGTTTGGTGTTTATTGGTCACATACACATATTTAGCAGATGTTATTGCGGGTGTAGCAAAATGCTTGTGTTCCTAGCTCCACGTTGTGTCATGCCCAATTATAGGTCTTGCAAAACTAAAATGTGACCAAATTCGGGCACGTTTCTTGCTGTTTTGGTGTTTAAATAATAGTGTAGAATACATTTTCTGGCACACTGTAGATCCCAGCCTGTTCGTTCGAAAGCTTAAAACAGTGGAAACATTTCAGAAAATGTGTTGTTGCCTACCATGCTACATGCCATTTACAATCAAGGGTTTAGGATTAAATTGTGTGCAGTTGATATTCCTTTTCATATCAGATAAAACACTCCTAAGTAACTTATCTAAAACGTATAAAATACTAATAACCCCCTTTAGGCTACTGGGCTTCAAGAAGCTTGATAGTAGGAAGTGTAACGCTCGAAGAGAAATGCAGTAGTATACAGTACATAAGGAGTGTACAATTAAACAGCTTATTTTACTAACTCTTATTGCTGAAATGTTCTGTTGCCAAAAAAGCTGTTACAAATTCCCAAGGCTGTACAAGGACTTGGAAAGATGCATTATGATTGTTGCCTAATACAAATAAAACACAGCAGAGTTACAGGAAGGTAGCTATGACAGCAGATTTAGCCTATCAATGAAATGAAAGAAATCATTGCAATTTAAATACTTTTGCAAAGCAGATATTTGATCACACAACGCCACAGCAGTAAACTGGGAAACAAATATATTATAGGCTAGCATTTGTATATAATTATAACTTTAGTTTCAGTTAGTTTACTATCAGCACCGCGACATGCACCATGCATCCCTCCAGTTATTATACCTGAGAGCTACGGAGGAGCTCCGTCCCCCGGGCACTCACCTAACTTTTGCGGCCACAGAAGATATTGCATCGGTCCTTAAAGTCTTCCTTTTGGACCCGGCAGTTCCCATGCTGAAGTGGAAACGACACAAGATAAAAGCCAGATCATTCCACTGATGGGCGATCAGATATGAAGGAAGAAAAACGCTTGTAGGAAAAGCGGAACCATCGCATCTGGAGAAAAACTCCCCCTTTTTGCTGAGTATTTTTTTTTTTTACCAGTTTTGTTATTTCATACTCAATTAATTTCAATCTACAAAGCTCAGGCTAAAGATGAAAAGCCTGTAGTGTGTGACTGCAAGCGCACCAACAGCAGATTCACTGGTGGCTCGTAGCGCGCAGTTGACTGCCTGCCCCTGTCGCGCTCAACTCCTCATTGATTCAACTGAAGCGGAGAGGAATGGACGGACAGGAAGGAAACGACAGCCATAAAAGGACTACCTCCCAGCAGATGAGGGCTGGGTCATTCAGAGCCGTCTATGGAACATACCATAAAGGTGCTGTTTGAATAGAACAGAATAGTGACATTTTGATTAGCTAACTGATTTCCATGAATTGTTCATTTATAATGAAACCAGTTGCAGGGACAGTGAATATAAAAACTGAATGGAAGAAAACATTAATATCACATTGTATACTCTAGATTGAGTAGCCTACTTTCATTTCCACTTTTGCTAAGAGGTAGTCAAAAGGCATGACTCATATCCCATTGAATTGTGCATCCTATGGCACAATTATTATTTATAAAGAGGAAGTAAGTCAGAACTTGCCTCAAAGCAAAGCCTGGATCATCATCCATCTTGGTGACCTTGTCACTGACATCAACAGGTTATATACCGAGATGACATCATTGACCAACCATACCATCCATCTAACCAAATTCTATTGGCAGGTGTGGTTTAGTGCTGTGGACAACACCCCAAACTCCAATACCTATTTCAGCACCATGGACAACCCCCACTCCACAACAGCTCTTTCAGCACCACGGACAGTGTCTATGATGGAAAGGCAGCATGTGACAGCAATGTAATAAAAAAATAAAAAAAAGATGTGAGCGCATCCCAAATGGCACCCTATTCCCAATATAGTGTACTACTTTTGACCAGAGACCGTCAAAAGTCATGCACTATATAGGGGGTAGGGTGCCATTTGGGATGTGTCTTTGGATCCACAGGACTGACGGGTTGCTCCTGAGGACAGCAGAGACTTCCAGACAGAGACAAAGGGATGGGTAGAGAAGCGGGGAAAGTATGGTTCAGTTACACTGAACACACAATTTTTCCCATGCCTGCTGAAAAGCAAGAAGGAAATTCATTTATTAAAAAATTACAATTTATTTCAGAAGTTTTGTGTGTGTGAACCACCCTTCAGTTTTTGAAAGATTGTACAGGAAGAAAGTAGTGTGAATGTTTTTCCCATATTTGTAGAAGAGATTACAGCCTGATAGATTAGAAACAGAGTTCCATGTGGACATGATAGAGAACACAAATGCTAAGAGCACATTTGGACATCTGACCATGCAGATGTACTTACTAGCGAGTCCTCTTCAGATTTGCAGCCAATTAGTACAATGGGCAGATAGTGGGAGAGAAATTCAGACCACAACATTAGCCAAGGATGGGGTTGGCTTTAGGAGAGAAGTGTAGGTCTTTTTAGAGAGGTTTTGGGGCTATTTAAATAATCAAAATGATTGCGAGACAGTCTGTAACGCCCAGGCCTGAGTGCACAGGCTGGAGGGTTTAGTTTTGCTTCGGTGTAGGGGTGGCTTGTGTTCTATGGTGTCTATTTCTATGTTGGGATAATGGTTCCCAATTAGAGGCAGCTGAGTCTCGTTACCTCTAATTGGGAACCATATATATGTTTTAGTTTTGTGGGTTATTGCTTATGTGATGGTTATTGTGTTCAGTCAGGTTCTTGTCATTCGTGTTTAGTTAGGTTCTGCCCTTCGTGTTTAGTTAGGTTCTGCCCTTCGTGTTTAGTTAGGTTCTGCCCTTCGTGTTTAGTTAGGTTCAGCCATTCGTGTTTAGTTAGGTTTCGCTAGTCATGTTTAGGTTTAGGTCTCTGTGTCCAGTTTAGGATTTAGCGTTAGGGTTCACGTCTTGTTCTTCGTTTATTGTTTTGTTCCGTCTGGTCCCGTTATTTCAATAAACATGTATTCTGGTTACGTCGCTGCGCTTTGGTCTGTCCCGAGAGAAGATAATCATGACACAATCATAGAGAAGAGTACCTGCCTATTTCTCTACTTAACTTCTTAGGGAGAGGCAGCTGAGGTGTTGGTTTTGGAGAGTCTGGCATGCCCAAAGTAAAAGGCTTGCCACTCAGGCCCAGAAACTAGGATATACTAGGATATACATAATTAGTACTATTAGGATATACAACTAGGATATACATAATTAGTACTATTGGATAGGAAACACTCTGAAGTTTCTAAAAGTGTTAAAATATTGTCTGTGAGTATAACAGAACTGATATAGCAGGCGAAAACCCGAGGAATGTCTGTCCTGGAAAAAGTGTTTTTGACACATTGCCTCATTTTGAACCCCTCCCTATTGAAAACAGCCATATCTGGGAGTAAGACTGCAGTACCTATTGCTTCCACTGGATGTCAACAGTCTCTAGAGAGTGTTTGGTGATGTTAGGTTGCTCTGGATGGTAATAGAAGAAGAATTTCGAACTAGTCACAGGATGTAAACAGAAGAGGAGGCGCGTTCACGGGCTTGCGCGCTGTGGTTTTTTCCTTTCCTATTGTCCAGTTTATAATCCGGTTGAAATATTATAGTAAATATACATAAGTGTTCCTAAGGATACATTCTCAATGATGGTTGATTGTTCTTGGACAAGTGTATAGGTATAGGTTGAATGCGTTCTCTTCACGGTTCAATGGGCGAGTGGACGCTGTATTTTATGAACATAACGCGCCAACCAAACAGAGATTTATGGACATAAACAATGGCTTTTTCTAACAAAAGAAGCATGAATTGTCTTGCTTGGACACTTCGGACTATCCTCAGCAGAAGATCAAAGGTAAGCGATTTTATATTACCGATTTTATGCGTTTTATGAGACCCGCGTTGGTTATGGATTTATGCTAATGCATAAAATATGAGAGGGGCTATCCTCAAACAATCAATGGTGGAGGGTTAATGCACTATTTGCTTTGGTCATTTTGGTAAGTTTGCTAGCGGATTTTGTGTACTGTTGGTAGGTTTTCAGGCAGATGAGGTCAAGCATGTTTCGTGTTGCGGAGGCAAATGTTCATGTTTCTGAATAACAATGAGCAACAGCTAAATGTTCATTTTAAAGTGAGGCATGGGGAGGGGCTCTACGCAGGGTTTGCCTGCACAGATAGTCTACGGTGTTTTGAGTGTGGGGATTTGGGGCATAAGAGCTTTGCGTGACCACAAAGGCCATAGACAAAGTGAGGGTACAAGCACCAGTGGGGGAAATTGAGGTCAACGTGTTGGGGGCAATGAGGCGCAGACAGTAGAGGCTGGGCCTAGTCATGCTATGCATGGTGGTGTAGATGAGGCTGGGCCTAGTCATGCTATGGATGGTGGTGTAGATGAGGCTGGGCCTAGTCATGATATGCATTGTGGTGTAGATGAGGCTGGGCCTAGTCATGCTATGGATGGTGGTGAAGATGAGGCTGGGCCTAGTCATGCTATGGATGGTGGTGAAGATGAAGCTGGGCCTAGGTCATGCTATGCATTGTGGTGTAGATGAGGCTGGGCCTAGTCATGCTATGGATGGTGGTGAAGATGAAGCTGGGCCTAGTCATGCTATGCATTGTGGTGTAGATGAGGCTGGGCCTAGTCATGCTATGGATGGTGGTGAAGATGAGGCTGGGCCTAGTCATGCTATGGATGGTGGTGTAGATGAGGCTGGGTCTAGTCATGCTATGGATGGTGGAGTAAATGAGGCTGGGTCTAGTCAGGTTATGGATGGTGGTGTAGATGAGGCTGGGTCTAGTCAGGTTACGGACGGAGGTGTAGATGAGGCAGGGTCTAGTCAGGTTACGGATGGAGGTGTAGATGAGGCTGGGCCTAGTCAGGTTATAGATGGTGGTGTAGATGAGGCTGGGTCTAGTCAGGTTATGCTAGTGGATGAGGAGAGTATAGTGGGGAAGTGTAAAAGACTGGGGGGAGGAGGAGGGTGTCAAGCGGAAAAGGAAAAAGGGGGAGGAGGGGAGAGGCTGGGGTGGTCAACGGCACCAAGGAACCTTTGCCTGGTGCTGGGGGGAGGCCCTGACTAGAGAGAAAGGGCAGGTGGTCAGGATGGGAGATGGAGATGAGGAGGAGGAAAGTGAGTCTGAGGAAGAGTAAGAAAACTCCTCCTCAATGGGTCCAGAGCTGACAGACAGTCAAGCAGAGGGGTCAAAGTACACGGTGAGGGAACTGACAAGGTTCCTGAATGAGACCAAGTGGAAAAAAGTTCCTATTTTTCTTTCTGATCCGAGAAGGTTTGTAAGATCAGCACAACATGCAATGAAAAATGAGGGGCATGGTGTCCTCTCACCCAGGAAATGGCTTAGGTTGAGGAAGTGGGTCACAATAGTGCGTAAAGGTCTGCCTTCAGACCCTGTTCAGATCAATGGTTTCTTTCTGGCACTGGGGCTTTTTGAGCTTTGCTATTGGTCTCTTTCTTTGCTGGCTTTTCTCCCACTTCTTATGGAGACTCTTTAGGTAGGCTCGCTCAATAGAAATGGAGCCAGAGATGCGAGAAAGAGGAGTGTGTTGGGTGAATATGTAAAACAAAAAAAAGGATTTATGTGGGTGTCTTAGACAGGAAATCTCACAGGTAGCGCCTGAGGAGACGCTGATGGTCGGCGGGGACTGGAACTGTACATTGGATTTTACGAAAGACAGAAATGGGGAAGAGCTGGGAGGGGCTGTCACAAGCAGTGGTGTCAAGACTGGCCAGGTGGTGGTGGCTCCTGTCCCAAGTGTCATGTAGAGGTAGGGTGCTGATAATCAACAACCTGGTGGCATTTTCCCTGTGGTATAAACTGACTGTCCTCAACTGCTCGCAGACCTGCAACGCAAGCTGGTTGATTTTTTTCTGGTCGGGCCATCACTGGCTAAGAGCGGCAGTGTTGTACATGACCGTCCACGAAGGAGGACAGGGCCTGGTGGAACTGGAGAGCAGGGTGGCTGCTTTCCGACTAAAGGTTGTGCAGAGACTGCTGTACCATACTGATGTTGGCTGGAGGGAACTAGCATGCGCGCTGCTGAGGAGAACTGGCGGATTAGGGTTGGACCGGCAGCTGTTCCTCATGAAGCTGGAGAGGATGAGTACAGCAGGTCTCTCAGATTTTTATACCGCAGTGCTGAGGGCCTGGCAGCCGTGTAGAGCCTGGGCTGTGGGTGTGGGAGGAGCCTATCTTCCACAACCCAGCCATGCCTTTGAGATCGGTTCAGTCGGCTACTCTGCAGAGGCAACTGATGGCAGCGGGTTTACTAAGGCTGGGCGACCTGCGACTGCTGGGAGAGGAGGAGTGGAAAACCCCGGAAGTCCTGGCACAACAAACAGGAATAACGTCTCTTAGGCTGCTGGAGAGATTCCTGAAGGAGGGTCCAGGAGGGACTGTCTGAGCCGGTAAGGGGGGTTTGATGCGGCCAAAGGGGAGGGGACACCAATGTTTCCGCCACTGCAGGTGACGGCAAAGACTGGAACCTGTCAAGGTGGTCTGGAGGACTTGTTCGATTTTAACACTCTGAGCCTGGGGGAGTTTGAGGGGGTGGGAGGTAAAGCCCTCTACAACCTCTGCATTAAGGTAAGGAACATTAGGAGCCTAGCAGGAGTGGAGGCACATCAGTGGCAGGGGGTAAGTGGGGCGGAGAGTATGGTGGGTTTTAGATGCAGGGGGCTCTACAAACCTCCAGTACCAAAGGGGTCAGGGGACAAATAATGAGAAGGCCAAATGTGTTTTGTTGAATGTTCTGTTTGCTCAGGCAAAGTTGGCTATTTGGCTAACAAGGAACAGGGTTAAAGGTGGGGGGGGATAACAGACCCTTTACTATTATTTCATGGGATGGTCTCTGCACGCCTTAGGGTGGAATTTGAGTTCTAAAAAATTATAAAAATTGTGGAGATGTTTCAGGATATTTGGTGTGTTGGGGGGGAGATGTTTTGGATATATGGTTGAAGAAGTGGTGAGGTTTTGATTATTGTGATGTGTGGTGTTTTGTATCGTGGGGTAGAGGGCAAGGTGAGTATGGTACATGTATGCGGTACTGCAGTACAGGATATATTTTGGTGTTTATTTTAAGGTGGAGGGGGTGAGGTTTTAATGAAATTAGAATGTTTCATTAAAGACAAAAAGTCAGTCTCTCTCTCTCTCTCTCTCTCTCTCTCTCAAGCGGCACTAGCTCCAACACACATAGCTGACAAATGGACTGCCATGAATATTTAAGAAGCCATCTGTGTTCTCCTCCTGCTGTGGTCTAACTCTGCTTGCGTCCCGCTGCCCATCTAAAGTGACAGTAGGTTTAAAACTACACACTCACACAACCCTAACACTGCTACCGCAGAAAATCCAGGTTGGAATATTCCTGGAATCAGAAGGCAATAAGAAGGCAATAAGCAGGAAATCCAGAATCCTCCAACCAGGATTTCTGGAAAATGTGGGAATTTTGAGTTACTGGAATGTTGTAACCCTACACAGAGAGGAAGGCTGAGTGGAGAAGTGGAGACAGAGCGATGTATAAGAAAGGAAGGAGCAGCTCTCAGCAAAGTGTGAATAAATACAGCCATACTGAAATACTAAACACTGTGAATAAATACAGCCCTACTGAAATCCTACACACTGTGAATAAATACAGCCCTACTGACATCCTACACACTGTAAATAAATACAGCCCTACTGAAATCCTACACACTGTGAATAAATACAGCCCTACTGAAATCCTACACACTGTGAATAAATACAGCCCTACTGACATCCTACACACTGTGAATAAATACAGCCCTACTGAAATCCTACACACTGTGAATAAATACAGCCCTACTGACATCCTACACACTGTAAATAAATACAGCCCTACTGAAATCCTACACACTGAATAAATACAGCCCTACTGAAATCCTACACACTGTGAATAAATACAGCCCTACTGACATCCTACACACTGTGAATAAATACAGCCCTACTGAAATCCTACACACTGTGAATAAATACAGCCCTACTGACATCCTACACACTGTAAATAAATACAGCCCTACTGAAATCCTACACACTGAATAAATACAGCCCTACTGAAATCCTACACACTGTGAATAAATACAGCCCTACTGAAATCCTATAAAGTGTGCATAAATACAACATTGCACATGATCAGCACATACAGTGCCTTCGGAAAGTAGTCAGACCCCTTTACTTTTTCCACAATTTTATAAATTAGAAAACATTTCTAAAAAACTGTTTTTGCTTTGTCATTATGGGGTATTGTGTGTAGATTGGTGAGAAAACAAAACAATTTATTCAATTTTAGATTGAGGCTGTAACGTCTCAGCTTACCAGCAGTATGACAGAATAATTTATTGACTCGATCCTCCAACAAAGTGCATTTCACAGCTAAACGTGTGGGACACTCAGTGCTCTATCCTCAAGTTGTGATAGGCCTGTCAGTACAGTACAACACTCAACTGTACACTAGGTCCATCCTGATTCCAGGTTTTTTCTCACCGAATGCACTGTATACTGTACAGTACAGATTATTTCCAACATATTGAATATTATTGTACTAGATTCCCCAAGAAAATAGCAGTCTAGTTGAATGAATATGGATGGATCTATCCTGTTACCCTCTTCCTGTAGAACCAGAAGATGGAAGGACTGGAGAGAAGGAGGAGTGTCTTCAGTGGGATGTATATAACTGTGATGGTGAGAAATGTTTTGCTGTCTGAATTACAGCTGTACAGATCCTTTGGGAAGAATTTAACTTGGTTAAAGCTTCTCTAGTGTCCGTGAGCTATTTACTCTGAAAAATAAGAACCTAACAGCTTCACAACAGGACATACAGCACACTGTGTCATGAAAACCGCCCAAAACAGACTTACTTATGCAATGAAAATAGTATTGGAGAGAGGACAGTGATGGAAAGTGGGGCTGAATCCACATACTGTATAGGCTGTGTATTTTACACAGACACAGACACAGTCCATGAAACGCTGTCATGCTACGCTCTTTGCTTTATATAAATCTTTGCTTCATAAATCATCTTTGACCCCAGGCAATCATGATTGTAGAGAACAACTGGTTCATGCTCTTTGCTTCATATATCTCATTATTGCATTGCGGAGGACAACTAGAAATAAGAGCAGAATTGTTTGTTGATCCTTCTGGTTGGTTGTCAATGCAGCATAATAGCTGTCAATGAGGTGAGGCGGAAGGACGCTGCAGTCAGGTTTAACAGGGCCGTTTTGAATAACTGATGATTATTACACATTCTCAATTTTTCAATTACAGCATATGAGGACGCTGCAGTTATAACCTCACCAGGTCCCTGAGGCTGTAACAACTGTCTTATTGAAGTAGCATGTCTCTCTCTCTCTCACACACACAGAACACACTTACAAATGCATACATACGCACGCACATTCACACACACTTAAACATACTCGGCTGCACAAAATCATGTCGGACATTGAATTCATTCTCTGCCCACTATGGTAATTACCATATTGTACACATATTTTCACATTGCATAGCTGTCGTTTGATCTACATATTGAAGCAGGGTTGCATTATTGCTAATTACTGTTCCGACCTTTCTCAAGGATACAGCAATATACCCCTAATTCACCAGCAGGGATGTTATGTGAATCCATTTAAATATGACCTTGGAGAGCCAACTGACAATACAAACATTCAGCTGATGGATTGGCCTCCAATGAGATGACAGTCCTGGTGAGATAGTTAGTTGCTCTTTAATGATCATGGGGAGATATTGGAAGAGGAGAGGAAGAGTGATGGAAGAGGAATGGAGAAGAGTTATGGAGGAGGATGGAGCAGGAGGAGGATGAGGAGAAGGGATGGAAGAGAGCAAAGGAGGAGAGATAAGTAGGGAAAAAAGAAATGCATGTTGGAGCAACGAAGGAGAGGAGGTAGACAGATGGAGAGGAGAGATGGACAGATGCAGGGGAAGAGAGAGGGAGGGATGAGAGGTAGAGGGGGGAGGGGTGAGAGGAGGTAGAGAGGGAGGGATAAGAGGAGGTAGAGAGGGAGGGATGAGAGGAGGTAGAGATGGAAGGGTGAGAGGAGGTAGATAGGAGGGAATTGCATCAGTATCTTTAGGTGGAGTTTGGCAGCATTGGTTGTGTTGCGTTGGAGGGTCAGACAGTGAGTAGGCTGCAAATCATGTGTAGGAAGTTAATTGGATTGCTGGAATGGCTAATTGCATCAACCTTCTGTCATGCTGAAGAGTCACTGAGCCATCAATGTCAACACTCAGACAACTACTCCCAAATCAACCTCACTACTTGGGATGCAGCCATTCTCTCTTTATCATTCTGTCCCATATTTCAGAAACACATCAGTCTCGGTTCCCTTTAGCAAACATCCATCTGTATTATTAGACTGAATTCTAACATAATTTAGAATTCATTCTATGATTCTAACAGAATTAGAATTAATTCTATCAGTCCTTGAAGAGTGTTATCCTCTCTTCAAATGGAGTTGCTGAAGCCTCTTCAAATGTTGTTGAAGAGAGAAAGATAGAGCTTGCTTGCCTTGACAATGCCCCAGAGGACACGAAAGTGGAGGATTCCAAAGCTTACCAAGAGGCATTGTAATGGAGCAGTATTCCTTATAAACAAGTTTTTCAGAAAAGAAAAAGTGTCACAGTCATTTGAACTCCACTGTGTTCTGCAACAAGCCAACAACTGAGGGGAAAGGCAAACAAAAGTCATTCAGGTCTCTGCATCTGTAGACTTAGATCATCAACAACATAGTTCAGGCAGTAGGAAGCTCTCTCATCCATTTATATGCAGATGTTTTTTACCATTCCACCATAAGATTTGCCACCAATACTCCTTACCACTGCACTCTATACTCCTCTGTAAACTGGTCATCTCTGTATACCCGTCGCAATTGGTTAATGCTTATTTATAAAACTCTCTTAGGCCTCATTCCCCCCTATCTGAGATATCTACTGCAGCCCTCATCCTCCACATACAACACCCGTTCTGCCAGTCACATTCTGTTAAAGGTCCCCAAAGCGCACACATCCCTGGGTCGCTCCTCTTGTCAGTTCACTGCAGCTAGCGACTGGAACGAGGTGCAACAAACACTCAAACTGGACAGTTTTATCTCAATCTCTTCATTCAAAGACTCAATCATGGACACTTACTGACAGTTGTGGCTACTTTGTGTGATGTATTGTTGTCTCTACCTTCTTGCCCTTTGTGCTGTTGTCTGTGCCCAATGTTTGTACCATGTTTTGTGCTGCTACCATGTTGTGTTGCTACCATGTTGTTGTTATGTTGTGTTGCTACCATGCTGTGTTGTCATGTGTTGCTGCCTTGCTAGGTTGTTATCTTAGGTCTCTCTTTATGTAGTGTTGTCTCTCTTTATGTAGTGTTGTGTTGTCTCTCTTTATGTAGTGTTGTGTTGTCTCTCATTATGTAGTGTTGTGTTGTCTCTCTTTATGTAGTGTTGTGTTGTCTCTCTTCATGTAGTGTTGTGTTGTCTCTCTTCATGTAGTGTTGTGTTGTCTCTCTTTATGTAGTGTTGTGTTGTCTCTCTTTATGTAGTGTTGTGTTGTCTCTCTTTATGTAGTGTTGTGTTGTCTCTCTAGTTGTGATGCGTGTTTTGTCCTGTATTTATATTGTATTTATTGATTTATTTTAATCCCAGGCTCCCGTCCCCGCAGGAGGCCTTTTGCCTTTTGGTAGGCCGTCATTGTAAATAAGAATGTGTTCTTAACTGACTTGCCTAGTTAAATAAAGGTTGAATAAAAATGAAATAAATCAATAAAATCCATTCAAATCAAATCAAATGTTATTTGTCACATGCGTAGAATACAACAGGTGTAGACCTTACAGTGAAATGCTTACTTACAAGCCCTTAACCAACAATACAGTTAAGAATAAGAGTTAAGAAAGTATTTACTAAAATAAACTAAAGTAAAAAAATAAAAATAAAAGAAGAAAATATAAATATAACAAATAATTAAAGAGCAACAATAAAATAACAGTAGCGAGGCTATACACCGGGTGTACCGGTAGAGAGTCCGTGTGCGGGGCACAGGTTAGTCGAGGTAATTGAGGTAATATGGACAGGTAAAGTGACTATACATAGACAATAAACAGAGAGTAGTAGCAGCGTAAAAATGGAGGTGTGGTCAATGCAAATAGTCCGGCTAGCCATTTGATTAGCTGTTCAGGAGTCTTATGGCTTGGGGGTAGAAGCTGTTAAGAATCCTTTTGGACCTAGACTTGGCACTCCGGTACCGCTTGCCGTGCATTGGCAGAGAGAACAGTCTATGACTAGGGTGGCTGGGAGTGTTTGGCAATTCTTAGGTCTAGCATTCTAACAGAATAATAATACATTTCTATGAGACATTGAAGAGAGGTCTGTCTCATATGTGTTTAAATGCACACATTTAAAGTCATAAAGTCTCAGTCTTCTGCAACAACAGAGGCCAAAAGCAAACAACAGTCATTCAGGTCTATGTAAAATATCCACAAAATGATTATTATCATCATCACCTCTCCTTTCAATTCAAATTGAAGTGAGCCATGAAGTGAGAGAAAGAAAGGGACTCTGTTATAATTGTAAACAAAAATGGGAGAAGAACCAGAGTCCAAAAACAATATACTGTAGAATAAAAAAACAGACCATTTCTTTCCGTACATTAAGTTCAACATTTTGAATAACTGATGATTATTACACATTCTCAATTTTTCAATTACAGCATATGAGGAGACAGGAATGACATAGGCTACCATTTATTTTTCTCCACAACACAAAAACCTTGAGAGTGACAGGGAAGTGTGGAGACATGGAAAGTATGTAGGAGGTGGAAAAGAGAGAGAATGTCAGCAATGTGTGAAAGAAGGACACACTGCAAATCAGTGTGAGACGGAGATGGTGAGAAAGAAGGAAGGAGGAGGAGAGGAACATGATGTTGGCACAGTACGACTTTATGAACTCCATCAAAACGCACGGCAATAAATGTAGAAACAACTAGCCACTTATGTTGAGATTTCTAAATGTCATGGAGTGCGTCCCAAATGGCACCCTGTTCCTTATATAGTGCACTACTTTTGACCAGAGCCCATGAAGTGCACTGTGTAAGGAACAGCGTGCAACTTCTGATGCTTCCATGTAGAAATATGAAGAAAAAGAACGACTGCAGGGTGCAATGAGGAGGAAGAGGATCCCTCCTGGTGTACAGCGCTGATGGTCTAGAATATGTTCCATACTAATCGATATGAGCACGAGTGTTCAGTCATGTGTTGACTATATGGTCCAGTGGGTATATCACATCCTCTACCCATTATTAAGCACCAAGCACCTGGAGAGCACCACTGGGACGTGCGCCATCACAGGGCAGAATCCCTCTAACCAGAACAGAGTCACAAACAAACATACCCACTGGGACGCCATCACAGGGAAGAATGATCCCTCTAACAATACAATATCAGAATTTCTCAAACCAATCATCACTCAAGCTGGGAGATACTTTTGGTCATGTAGTGTATGTGGACACCTGCTGGTCAAACAGCTCATTCCAAAATCATGGGCATTAATATGCAGTTGGTCCCCCCCTTTGCTGCTATAACAGTCTCCATTGTTCTGGGAAGGCTTCCAACTAGTCCCTGCTAGGTAAAGCCCCCGCCTTATCTCAGCTCACTGGTCACCATAGCAGCACCCACCCGTAGCACTCGCTCCAGGAGGTATATCTCACTGGTCACCCACAAAGCCAATTCCTCATTTGGCCGCCTTTCCTTCCAGTTCTCTACTGCCAATGACTGGAACAAACTACAAAAATCGTTGAAACTGGAGACACTTATCTCCATCACTAGTTTTAAGCACCAGCTGTCAGAGCAGCTCACAGATCACTGCACCTGTACATAGCCCAACCAACTACCTCATCCCCTAACGTAGTCATTTATTTATCTTGCTCCTTTGCACCCCAGTATTTTTACTTGCACATTCATCTACTGCACATTTACCATTCCAGTGTTAAATTGCTATACTGTAGTTACTTTGCCACCATGGCCTATTAATTGCCTTATGTTCCTTATCCTACCTCATTTGCACACATTGTATATAGATTTGTTTTTTTCCTACTGTATTATTGACTGTATGTTTGTTTTACTCCATGTGTAACTCTGTGTTGTATGTGTCGAACTGCTTTGTTTATCTTGGCCAGGTCGCAGTTGTAAATGAGAACTTGTTCTCAACTTGCCTACCTGGTTAAATAAAGGTGAAATAAAAAAATAAAAATAAAAAAACTAGATGTTGGAACATTGCTGTGGGGACTTGCTTCCATTCAGGCGTTCCAAATCATCTTAAAGGTGTTCGATGGGGTTGAGGTCAGGGCTCTGTGTAAGCCAGTCAAGTTCTTCCACACCGATCTTGACAAACCATTTCTGTATGGACCTTGCTTTGTGCACAGGGGCATTGTCATGCTGAAACAGGAAAGGGCCTTCCCCAAACAATTGCCACAAAGTTGAAAGCACAGAATAGTATAGTATGTCATTGTATGCTGTAGCGTTAAGATTTCCATTCACTGGAACTAAGGGACCTAGCCCGAACCATGAACAACAGCCCCAGACTATTATTCCTCCTCCACCAAACTTTACAGTCATCCGTTGGACTGACAGATGGGGAAGCATGATTCGTCACTCTAGAGAACGCGTTTCCACTGCTCCAGAGTCCAATTACGGCAATTACACCACTCCAGACGACGCTTGGCATTGCACATGGTGATCTTAGGCTTGTGTGCAGCTGCTTGGCCTTTAACCCATTTTTAATGAAGCTCCTGACAAACAGTTATTGTGCTGACATTGCTTCCAGAGGCAGTTTGGAACTCAGTAGTGACTGTTTGCAACCGATGAAAGATGATTTTTACTCACTACGCACTTCAGCACTCGCCAGTCCCATTCTGTGAGCTTGTATGGACTACCACTTCACGGCTGACACGTTGTTGCTCCTAAAAGATTCCACTTCACAATAACAGCACTTATAGTTGACCGGGGCAGCTCTAGCAGGGCAAAAATGTGTTGTAAATGTGGCATCCTTTGACGGTGGCACGTTGAAAGTCACCAAGCTCTTCAGTAAGGACATTCTACTGCCAATGTTTGTCTATGGAGATTCCATGGTGGTGTGCTCGATTTTAAACACCTGTCAGCAACGGGTGTGGCTGAAATAGTCAAATCCACTAATTTGAAGGGGTGTCCACATACTTTTGTATATACAGTGCATTCGGAAAGTATTCAGCCCCCTTGACTTTTGTTACGTTACAGATTTATTCTAAAATGTATAAAATAGTTTACACACAATACCCCATAATGAGAAAGCACCTTTGGCAGCGATTACAGACTCAAATCTTCTTGGGTATGACGCTACAAGCTTTGCACACCTGTATTTGGGGAGTTTCTCCAATTCTTCTCTGCAGATCCTCTCAAGCTCTGTCAGATTGGACGGGGAGCATCGCTGCACAGCTGTTTTTAAGTCTCTCCAGAGATGTTCGATCAGGTCCGGGCCCTGGCTGGGTGATATAGGAATTTGTATGTTTAAGTAATGACTAAGAATATTCTCATCTGAAAATGTATGCAATGATGATCCAATCATGTGTGTGTCTAGAACTTTTTAGAGACTAGAACATGGTGTTACTATCTTGCAATGTAAGAAGGGGGTATCTGGGAGAACAAAGAATTCTTTGTGAAACCAAACTACAGAAAAGAGGCCTTCTCATCCTCAGGAAGGGAGGCATGGCTAGGAACTGTCCAGTTTGAAGTATGTTGCAGAAAATGATAAGCCATGAATGTACATTGTGGAAAAGTACTGCCGCCTATAGCGGGTGGAGATATTTGTATGTACAATATAAAAGACTGTGTTCCCATTTTGAGATCAGAACGTTCTCTGAATAAAAAACCTGACCTATTGCAGATTTGGGAATTTGTCTAATTCTTCATTTACCAGAGCCTTACAACCTCTGGGAATTATTCAAAGCCTGAGTGATAGTTGAGTTCAACAATTGAGATAGCAAAATTCTCGTGACACTGGGCCACTGCATTCAGAGACTTTTCCCGACTTGTCCCGAAGCCACCTCTGCGTTTCTTGGCTGTGTGCTAAGGGTCGTTTTCCTGTTGGAAGGTGAACTGTCGCCCCCAGTCTGAATTCCTGAGCGCTCTGAAGCAGGTTTTCACCAAGGATCTCTCTGTACTTTTCTCTGTTCAGCTTTCCCTCAATCCTGAGTAGTCTCCCAGGCCCTGCCGTTGAAAATCTTCTCCACAGCATGATGCTGCCACCACCATGCTTCGCCGTAGGGATGGTGCCAGGTTTCCTCCAGATGTGACGCTTGGCAATCATGGCCAAAGAGTTGAATCTTGGTTTCATCAGACCAGAGAATTTTGTTTCTCATGATCTGAGTCCTTTAGGTGCCTTTTGGCAAATTCCAAGTGGGCTATCATGTGCCTTTTATTGAAGAGTGGCTTCCATCTGGTCACTCTACCATAAAGGCCTGATTGGTGGAGTGCTGCAGAGATGGTTGTTCTTCTGGAAGGTTCTCCCATCTCCACAGAGCAACTCTGGAGCTCTGTCAGAGTGACCATTGGTTTCTTGGTCACCTCCCTGACCAATGTCCTTCTCCCCTGATTGCTCAGTTTGGCCAGGCGGCCAGCTCTAGGAAGAGTCTTGGTGGTTCCAAACTTCTTCGTTTTAAGAATGATGGAGGCCACTGTGTTCTTGGGGACCTTCAATGCTCCAGACATTTTTTGGTACCCTTCCCCAAATCTGTGCATCAACACAATCCTGTCTTGGTGCTCTACATACAATTCCTTCGACCTGATGGCTTGGTTTTTGCTCTGACATACACTGTCAACTGTGAGACCTTATATAGACAGGTGTGTGCCTTTCCAAATCATGTCCAATCAAATGATTTTACCACAGATGGACTCCAATCAAGTTGTAGAAACATCTCAAGGATGAACAATGAAAACAGGATGCACCTGATCCCAATTTGGAGTCTCACAGTAAAGGGTCTGAATAGTTATGTAAATAAGGTATTTATTTTTTATGTGTTATGCTTTGTCATTATGGGATATTGTGTGTAGATTAATGAGGGGGAAAAAAAGAAAAGGGGAAGGGGTCTGAATACTTTCTGAATGCACTGTATAGTGTATTTTAAAACCTGTTATGTTACATACTAGTCTCTCGTGAAAGATGTGTGATTTGGTACTGGGTTGCTGATTAATCACATGCCAATCCCATATGGACCTTTTCTCTGAATTTAACACACATGTTAGACGTGTTAGCCTAGGTGTTCCATCATAATTAGCTGGTTTGTTGTGCTGTAGTAAGCACATTGCTCACAGTTTTTACAGGGCGGGTAGGGGTGTGAATCTTGGTACCTTGGTAGTGTGGTCGTGTGGGTCTTCACGTGCATCGAGCAAGAGCTGTTTTTAGAAGTTTCACTGGTGCCTGACGCAAATCACAGGCACACTAGCATCCTAACCTCCCACTGAGCAAACAGCAGCAGGCAGAAATAGCTGCACAACGGGACTTAGGTTGCCTCCCAATTGGCACCCTATTCCCTACATAGTGCACTAGTTTTGACCAGAAGCAGTGTACTATATAGCAACTAGGGTGCCATTCGGGAAGCACCCTCAGTAGGTGCTATTCTTACCTGTAGGTCCCTCTATCATCACTCCTTATTACTGGACCAATCAGACCAGCTCCCCCACTGTCATCAGGAGGCCTCTGCCAAGTCTGGGGTCCAAAATGGAAACCTATTCTCTAGTGTACTGCTGTTGGCCAGGGACCTTAGTACGTGGTGCACTAGGGAATAGGTTGCCATTTCAGATCCAGCCTGGCTGGGTCTAATTACTGGATCTAATTATAGCTAGACCCATCATCACCTGACAAAATAGCATAGCTGCCATAGCATTCCAACTGTACTGTACAAGCTCAGCGTAAAACAAAGAAAAGCCTTAGCTCCTTAACTAAAAAATCTGCCATTCATATTTAGGTAATTCATGTGTCAGGGATTTAATTCTAAATTTGAACACTTAATTTAAGAAAGAATCTCTGAATATATGTATTTCTTTCTATGGTGTGCGACCCCTTTGGTCATCACTAGTTACCACAGCTACAAAGTCAGAAGGTCTGCCCAAAATGTGAACATTTCTGTGAAACTGTGTTCGTTTTACTTGTGAATTACTTGTGAACGAAAAATAAAAATACGAAATGAAGATGTGTCCATTTGTTTGTCTACATTTCATTTTAAATACAATACAGATATAGACCTATTTTGGGTTAAGACAAGTAACTAAGAGTAAGGGCAATGATAAGCTTGCATGCTGAGTTTGAATAAGGCATCCGATTAGCACTTTGCATTTATAACAGTTGGTTTTACTATATTTAATAAATAACCAAATCATTGATGGATCAATATATTAAACAAATGCATGTCTCTCTTCTGCCCCTGCAAGCCGATCAGCATACGAGTCATCACATTCCCTCATCTGATTTGTCGAGAAGGTGGGCCATCTGACGTTGTGTTAGTGGTAACTAGTGACGACCACTGCTTTCGCTTCCTATTCCCCAAGTCAAATCTAATCATAGATATTTTAGATTGATGTTGTCCTTGAACTCCTTAGAGAATCTTGAAACCACTGTGCTCAGAACTGGTGAGTGGACCAAAAGAAAAACATATGATTCAGTGTAGAAGGTATGCACTTCAAAAAGAGAGTTTTAAAAGGTCCCTGAAGTCTGTCAAATGAAAACGTAATGGCAGCTGAAAGAGGTTGCTGTCCTAAAGTCCCTCACTTTTTTCAGTACTTCTAAAGCACAGAGACTTTCTTGAAAGGTGTCCTTGTCATTTCCTCCCTGGATGTCACTAAGAATCATTACAAGCAGCTTCTAAACATAAAACTGCCCTTACATAGAAAATAAAAACTTAAGCGGACTCCATAACTTACATTTGTTATTGTTTTTCATGTTTGAATAACCAATAAAATCGAAAATAAAATCTAATATAGGCCACCCAAAAAACATCAAAGTTCCAACTTTGCCAATTTTCATAAGAATTAACACAACACATGAATTACTCAATTAACAACAGACATAATTCATAAAATAATATATACAGTAAACCTTGCCTACATCTTTATTCCATTATGCAATATAGATTATCTGGGCAATCTGGGATTTCAAAAAATAACAAAGCAGCAGTTGTTTTGGTATCAAAACATAGTTTGATTGTTTGATCTCTACAGCTTCACTCATCAAAAACACACTAGAGTGAAAGAATGATTAAGCAGATGTCAATCAGGGTCCTCTCTGCCAAATGTCTAATATTCCACCTGTCAATCAAACAAGCTGTGCACCCGGGTGAACTGTCAGTCCCTAGTCTCAGCAGTGTCTAGCCCATTATTATGTAAATCCTCTTCATTATCATAGATTCCCTCTTCCCCACTGTCTCCTGACTCAAAACAACAACAGACTTCTACACTTTCTGCAACGGCTCTATATTAAAATGTAAAGCGACTGTAAAAGAGAAGCAGCACATTGCTGTGGGAAACAGTCTTTTCAAGCCACTTCGATACCAAAGTGACGTCATAGCAGGTTAGGAGAATTAACGGAGCAGGTTAGCAGACTGAGGTTAAGGTTAGGAAAAGGGTTGGAGAAAATGCTCTCCTGACCTACAATGAAAGTAACTAGGTATCGAAGTAGAGTGAAAATAGTTATTCCTACATTGCTGTCTTTACACTATCCAATATCCATAGCAAACGGTATTACTTTCGTTTTCAAATACACTATATATACAAAAGTACTGTATGTGGAAAACCCCTTCAAATTAGTGGATTCGGCTATTTCAGATACACCCGTTGCTGGCTGGTGTATCAAATCAAGCACACCGCCATGAAATCTCCATAGACAAACATTGTCAGTAGAATGGCCTTACTGAAGAGCTCAGTGACTTTCTATGTGGCACCGTCATAGGATCCGTAGCTGATGTGAGCCAGACCTTTAAATAGGTCAACATTCACAAGGCCGTGGGGCCAGATGGATTTACAGGGCGTGTACTCCGAGCATGCGCGGACCAACGGGCAAGTGTCTTCACTGACATTCCCTGACCGAATCTGTAATAACTACATATTTCAAGCAGACCATCATAGTCCCTGTGCCCAAGAATGCAAAGGTAACCTGCCTAAATGACTACCGCCTCGTAGCACTCACGTCAATAGCCATGAAGTGCTTTTAAAAGGCTGGTCATGGCTCACATCAACACCATCATCCCGGAAACATACTCCAATTTGCATACCGCCCTAACAGATCCACAGATGACGCAATCTCAATCGCACTCCACACTGCCCTTTCCCACCTGGTCAAAAGGAACACCTATGTGAGAATGCTGTACAATTTACATTGACCCCCCCCTTTGTTTTTACACTGCTGCTACTCACTGTTCATTATCTATGCATAGTCACTTTACCCCTACCTACATGTACAAAATTACCTTGACTAACCTGTACCCCACCCACATTGAATCGGTACCGGTACCGTAGGGAAATTTTCTTAACTCTATTTCTTGAACTGCATTGTTGGTTAAGGGCTTGTAAGTAAGCATTTCACGGTAAGGTCTAAATTTGATTTGATTTGTGTGTGTGTCACTGTCAGGGTGGCATGCTCGGCTGCATCTCACTCTAACCTGCTGTCAGCGGGTTCCTCGCCTCCTCAACAAGGCTTAATTACTGTACTGTCCCCTAGCTGTCTGGGGACTTGGGCCCTGATCCAGGTGAATGTCATTTTCATTACCCATAGACAGAGATGCACACACACATGGTCCTACTGTATACTCCTCCAAATCGCTTGCCTGGCTACCCAGACTCCTAACTCTGACCAAATGCTACGCCACGCCCACGGAAGTTAGTTTCTTCTCCGCAATCTGAAGTCTGGATCGGAGTACCTCCTCGACCCTTCACCGAATGCGAACACATTCGGCGCCGCCTGATTGATCCAGGTTGGCCAGAGCCAAAACGCACATGGGTAAAGTGGCGGTTTGAACATTTGTCATCGGCTTTGATACTCTGATTAGTTAAGACGATCCAATCACTGATGGCTTTGTTTTGTACACTGCCCCTCTTCACCACAAACAACTTCAATGATCGTAGTCTCAGACTAAAGTATGTAGCAAATGACAGAGCAGCGGAAGAATTTAGTGTAAGTCGTCAGAATACCAAATCGCACAGAACACTTTCCCACTAACCATTTACTGATGGCGATGTCTTATGGACGTCTTTCCCAGGTTGATGCGCAAGAGACCAAACAGCCTCCGATCACGCGCTCAGATCATGTTCGAGCCTCGGATTGGACAGTGAGACACACGCTCGCACCTGCAGGCAAGTTTTTTAAATATTTTTTTTATTTGTTTATTCATATTACAAAAACTTGCAGGCGACGTGCATATGTTTCCTTTCTCTCTTATGGCGTCATGGCTGAAGCCAGCACAAATTCATACTATGTATGTGTCCAGGTTAAACGTGGGACGTACCTCATTATTATCAAACAGTCGGTTAAATCCATGGTTAATGCATCATTTTCAGATCCAATTGAAGCGATTTAATAGACAAAACAACAATGTCATTGAACCAATTGACTAGCCAGATATCAGGGCAATCATCAGCAAAGACGCAGTGCAAGCTGCTAGTATTTTGGACAACCAAATTGATGTCAAAATGATTGATGAAATCGAAATGTGTCAGCTGTATGGTGATTTACGATTCATAACTTACATTTTAGCGGTACTACCAGTAGTAGTAGGCCAACGGATAACACCAAGACGGAATGCGTTTGAAGTGATGATGCGGTGCCAAGAACAGCCAGCATGTACAGAAGAGTACATCGCCAGTGGAACGCACACACTTCGTGCAGATCAGCAGCTCCACAATGATGTGATCGACTGTCTCCAAGATAGGTGCTTTTCGTGGCAGCCAAAGGAGACAATCGAAACAGGATGCGGTGAGCAAAGTCACTTGGCTCGAATTTAGTCAAGCTTGCTCTATACAGTTGAAGTCAGAAGTTTACATACACTTAGGTTTGAGTCATTAAAACTCGTTTTTCAACCACTCCACAAATTCCTTGTTAACAAACTATAGTTTTGGCAAGTCGGTTAGGACATCTACTATGTGACACAAGTAATCTTTCCAACAAGTAATCTTTCCAGTGGGTCAGAAGTTTACATACAAGTTTACATAGTTGACTGTGCCTTCTGATAGGCTAGTTGACATCATTTGAGTCAATTGGAGATGTACCTGTGGATGTATTTCAAGGCCTACCTTCATACTCTGTGCCTCTTTGCTTGACATCATGGGAAAATCAAAAGAAATCAGCCAAGACCTAGGAAAATAACTGTAGACCTACACAAGTCTGCTTCATCCTTGAGAGCAATTTCCAAACGGCTGAAAGTACCACGTTCATCTGTACAAACAATAGTACGCAAGTATAAACACCATGGGACCACGCAGCTGTCATATTGCTCAGGAAGGAGACGCATTCTGTCTCCTAGAGATTAACGTACTTTCGTGCGAAAAGTGCAAATCAATCCCAGAACAACAGCAAAGGACCTTCTGAAGATGCTGGAGGAAACGGTACAAAAGTATCTATATCCACAGTAAAACGAGTCCTAAATTGACAACCTGAAAGGCCGCTCAGCAAGGAAGAAGCCACTGCTCCAAAACCGCCATAAAAAAAGCCAGACTACGGTTTGCAACTGCACATGGGGACAATGATCGTACTTTTTGGAGAAATGTCCTCTGGTCTGATAAAACAAAAATAGAACTGTTTGGCAATAATGACTATTGTTATGTTTGGAGGAAAAAGGGGAGGCTTGCAAGCCGAAGAACACCATCCCAACCGTGAAGCACGGGGGTGGCAGCATCATGCTGTGGGGGTGCTTTGCTGCAGGAGGGACTGGTGCACTTCATGAGGAGGGAAAATGATGTGGATATATTGAAGAAACATCTCAAGACATCAGTCAAGAGGATAAAGCTTGGTCGCAAATGGGTCTTCCAAATGGACAATGACCCTGAGCATACTTCCAAAGTTGTGACAAAATGGCTTAAGGACAGCAAAGTCAAGGTATTGGAGTGGCCATCACAAAGCCCTGACCTCAATCCTATAGAACATTTGTGGGCAGAACTGAAAAAGCGTGTGTGAGCACGGAGGCCTACAAACCTGACTCCGTTACACCAGCTTTGTCAGGAGGAATGGGCCAAAATTCACCCAACTTACTGTGGGTAGCTTGTGGACGGCTACCCAAACGTTTGACCCAAGTTACTCTATGGCTGGATTTATGTATTTTTTCTAATGCTAGATTAATTTGGCAGACCTAACTTGATTCACCCTCTTTCTGCAAGGGCTAGTCTAGTCTAGAGACCTAATCATATTTGTTTGAATATTTTGTTAACGCCTATAGAGATGCATTCAGGTAATTAATTCATTATTATACATCAACATTTTAATTTGATTACAATTATTTGTCAATCATTTTGAAATAGACAAAAATGTTAAATAATCTACTCTATTACCCTATACATAACATTATGAGTTTGGATTGCACGTCTTTTTGTCAGGAATAAAAACTGTCACAAGTTACACTTCCCATTGTGTTTCATTTTGTCATGGTTTTAACAACATTGCAACATCTGCATTCTTTTAAAGAAAAATAGCATAGGTTTTCGCCTGGAATAATATAACTCTTGAAGCTCACATTTGGCCTAGACTAGAGGCTGCACAAGAGCCTAGGACAATGTGGTAAAGTACTGTTATTCCATATCCACTTAATGTTTTCTTTAATTTTTTGCTCACCTCACTTTTCTGGGGTAAAATCCGTTAAACATTGAATACATTTTGTCTGTCCTTACCAAAAAAGATACATTTTCAACGTCTGTAAATACATATTTTCGATGTCCGGAAAATACGTATATTTTCAAATGCCCGGAAAATACGTATATTTTCAAATGCCCCGAAAATACGTATATTTTCAAATGCCCCGAAAATACATATATTTTCAAATGCCCCGAAAATACGTTATTTAGATGTCTGGAAAATGTATTTTCACCTCACTCAGCACCTAAAATGCTCCTGATGTCAACGTCTAAAATATGTATTTTGAACATAATTTTGCTTACTGGGTTACCAACTAGAGTAGGGAGAAGACTGTCACATTGCTTGAGAAAGACTACCCTGAGGAATTACGTTTTACTGCGGTGTGCATCCCAAATGGCACATTATTTCCTATGTAGTGCCCAACTTTTGACCAGGGCCTATAGAGTTCTGCTCAAAAGCATTACACTACAGAAAATAAGGTGCCCTTTGAGACGTAACCTTCATGATTCATACAGTATCTGACACATTTTTGGCAACTGATATGTCCACGGTATTAGTCAGTTAAGAGAAGTGAGAGAATCTGGCCATGCATGGTGTGGTGAATCTGTAATGCTGCACACTGAGTCAGGTCTCCAGTGTTCATCTCATCTTTCAGACAAGCGTTTTGAAGAATAAACACATGGATCAGCATTCATTACATCTAGGATTTGATGAGCCTTAGCTTTGAAACATGTCAAGGTCATTCTCCTGACATGACTGTAGGAGGGAGAGAAGGAGAAAGCGAGCAAGACAATACAGCAGGCTACATTCATGTTGATAAATTGATCATGTAGGAGATAACAAGAAGATGACTTTAGTTGGGGGCATTTCTTGCAAACTCAGATACTACTGTAGGTATAACTGGCCAATTTGCTGTGAACCATAGAATACACTGCACCATATAAAAGAATCTTAGAGAATACTATTTTTAAAAACAGAAATTATGGCAAGATTCTACATCTCTAGGATGAAAAGGGTTATATGTAGAACCCTTTGCCTTTCGAAAAACCTTAGTCTTTCTAAGAACTGCCAAAAAGGGTCAGATGAAAACAGTTCTTGGTAGAACCATATCCCTCTGGAAATAACCCTTTTGGAACACATTGTATCTAAGAGTATATAGGAAATGGTATATTTTCGGCACTTGGCTCATTGATTTGGTTGTGTGGCCTGACTGACTGAGCAACGTGCCACCATCGTCACCACATGCTAATTACTCAGAGAGCTAATTGGTCATGTGTGCTGCATGTATCACATGTGAGACGGAGGGGCTTTCGGACTAGAGCTGCCTGCCGCTGCGCTGTGACCCACTTACCTGCCTCGCTGCCTGAGGGAGGGACCTGATTTGTTTTCCCCTTCAAAATGGATGATATCGGAAGCTGGGATCTGGGGGAGGAGGGTGAGGTGGGGGGGATAGAGGAGGAGGAAGGGGGTGGATTAGGAGGAGGAAGATGGTGGAAGAGGAGGTGGAGGGGGGAGGAACGGAGAAGGAAAAGGATGGGGGAGAAGGAGGAGAGTTCTGGGCTGAGGATTGAAAATGGGAGCAAGACGGGCCACTAAAACAGATTAAATCAATACTGCCCTTAGGGTTTTAGCCATATTGCTAGCTTTCACTCTCTCAATTTTTATTTTCAGCTTTCTCTACCAGGTGGCTCTGCATGGGCTTTATATTCTTTATGATCTAGTGTGGTTTATTTCTTCCAAAGGCCCAAAAGTATGTGGACACCTGCTCGTCAAACATCTCATTCCAAATCCTGGGCATGCATATGGAGTTGGTCCCCCTTTGCTGCTATAACAGCCTCCACTCTTCTGGGAAGGCTTTCCACTAGATGCTGGAACATTGTTCTGGGGACTTCCTTCCATTCAGCCACATTAGTGAGGTCGGGAACTGGTGTTGGGATATTAGGCCTGGCTCGCAGTCGAGTTCCAATTCATCCCAAAGTTATTCGATGGGGTTGAGGTCAGGGCTCTGTGCAGCCCAGTTAAGTTCTTCCACACCGATAACAACAAACCATTTCTGTATGGACCTCGCTTCAGCATTCTCATGCTGAAACAGGAAAGGGCCTTCCCCAAACTGTTGAAGTTGGAAGCACAGAATTGTATAGAATGTCATTGTATGCTGTCGCATTTTAGATTTCCTTTCACTGGAACTAAGGGGCGTAGCCCGAACCATGAAAAACAGCCCCAGATAATTATTCCTACTCCACCAAACTTTACAGTTGGTACAATTCATTCGGGCAGGTACAGTTCTCCTGGCATCCGCCAAACCCATATTCGTCCGTCGGACTGCCAGATGGTGAATCGTGATTCATCACTCCAGAGAATGCTCCAAAGTCCAATGGAGGCAAGCTTAACACCACTCCAGCCGACGCTTGGCTTTAAGCATGGTTATCTTAAGCTAGTGTGCGGCTGCTCGGCCATGATAAAACATTTCATAAAGCTCCTGACAAACAGTTATTGTGCTGACGTTGCTTCCAGAGGCAGTTTGGAACTCGGTAGTGAGTGTTGCAACCGAGGACAGATGATTTTTACACGCTTCAGCACTCGGCGGTCCCGTTCTGTGAGCTTGCATGGCCTACCACTTCGCGGCTAAGCTGTTGTTGCTACTAGACTTTTCCACTTTACAATAACAGCCCTTACAGTTGACCGGGCAGCTTTAGCAGGGCATAAATTTGACAAACTGGCTTGTTGGAAAGGTGGCATCCTATGATGGTGCCACGTTGAAAGTCACTGAGCACTTCAGTAAGGGTGTTCTACTGCCAATGTTTTTCTAAAGAGATTGCATGGCTGTGTGCTCAATTTAACACATCTGTCAGCAACGGGTGTGGTTGAAATAGCCGAAACCAATTTGAAGGGGTGTCCACATACTTTTGTATATATCGTGTAAGAAACAAACCAATTGGCACCCTATTCACTGTAGAGTGCACTACTTTTGAACATGGTCAAAAGTAGTGCACTATATAGAGAAAATGGTGCCATTTAAGGACGCAACCTTAGTTTGGTGGTTCCAGTTCTAGACACAGCAGTTCCCTAGTCTCTATGTCACCTGCCTCAGCCCGTTTCAGCCTGTACGTCTCACATTGATCTGGTCCTTGTATGACCCAGTTACACATCCATATTATATTACTGTATATTGATCCCTTTTCCTCAGTCACATGACAACTCATGTGTCCATCTCTCAGACCCAATTTCCCCTAAGTAGCTGGCTGTGTAATCAAGGGTCAGTGTGTATATTCCTGAGGGGGAAATCCCTCATGCTGTACGTTTATAGCCGTATAAACAAAAGGAATGTCAAACCAAGCCATTAGGCAAGATGATCCCCCATCCCTCTACCCCCCTCCCTCTTTCTCTCTCTGTTCCCCACAGGTCCATCCCTCTACCCCCTCCCTCTTTCTCTCTCTGTTCCCCACAGGTCCATCCCTCTACCCCCCTCCCTCTTTCTCTCTCTGTTCCCCACAGGTCCATCCCTCTACCTCCCTCCCTCTTGCTCTCTCTGTTCCCCACAGGTCCATCCCTCTACCTCCCTCCCTCTTTCTCTCTCTGTTCCCCACAGGTCCATCCCTCTACCTCCCTCCCTCTTTCTCTCTCTGTTCCCCACAGGTCCATCCCTCTACCTCCCTCCCTCTTTCTCTCTCTGTTCCCCACAGGTCCATCCCTCTACCTCCCTCCCTATTTCTCTCTCTGTTCCCCACAGGTCCATCCCTCTACCTCCCTCCCTCTTTCTCTCTCTGTTCCCCACAGGTCCATTCCTCTTGCTCTCTCTCCTCTTTCACTTCCCCAGCTAGTTCATCTCATAATCAGATTCTTCCATAACTTCCTTTGCCTTTCATATTCAATCACGTTTCCATAACCCTCTCTGTCGTACACACTCAACACTTCAGAATGTTATGCACAATGCCACCACCCAATGGTTAATGAGAGAGGTGCAGTATCACACTATTGCACTCCAGCTCATTGGGTCTCCAGTCTCCATGGTTTGATTTGGTCCCAGATGATGTATTTTATGAATTGTCAAGGTATGCAGAGGATGGCAAAAAAACAAATGAGCAGTTTGTTAGACCTTACTCTAATCTCCCTGACATTTGACCCTACAAAATCCTTCAAGTGGAACTGACAGCGTTTTAACTACTTTGCAGATATGAAACAAACATACAATCATAATATACAGTACCAGTCAAAAGTTTGGACACACCTACTCATTCCAGGGTTTTTATTTATTTTGACTATTTTCTACATTGTAGAATAATAGTGAAGACATCAAAGCTATGAAATAACACATGGAATCATGTAGTAACCAAAAGAGTGTAAAACAAATCCAAATATATTTTAGATTCTTCAAAGTAGCCACCCTTTGCCTTGATGACAGCTTTTTACACTCTTGGCATTCTCTCAACTAGTACGATATTTGCTGCCTCCACCCATTCAGGATGCACTGTTTTAGTTTCAATGATATTTGAACAAAAAAGGACGACTGTAACTAAGTCTGGGAATGTTAATATACTGAAACTAACAAGGGCAATGATCACAAGTCAGTCATAACGTGGCTAATAGGCTAGCGCACATGTCAAACACAAGGCCCGCGGGGCTGAAATAGGACACAAGCGAGTATAAATGATTCAACAGTTGAGTCATCTACTTTATGAAATTACAGCCTGATTACAACTTCAATTGTGCTGCTTTTGTGTGTCCTGTTGACAGCGTGCCATGGAGGGAAAGTGTACAGACACATGCCGCAGTCTTGCTAGGCTACTAAACAGTCTGGCTTCGGTTTTTAACCTCTACGGGATCGGTGTTCCCCCCCGCGGGACGGTTGAGCTAACGTAGGCTAATGTGATTTAGCATTAGGTTGTAAGTAAAAAAAAATCCCAGGACATAGACATAAACTTGAAGTCGGAAGTTAACATACACTTTAGCCAAATACAACTCAGATTTTCCTAATTCCTGACTTTTAATCCTAGTAAAAATTCCCTGTTTTAGGTCAGTTAGGATCACCACTTTATTTTAAGAATGTGAAATGTCAAAATAATAGTTATTTATTTCAGCTTTTATTTCTTTCATCACATTCCCAGTGGGTCAGTTGTTTACATACATTCAATTAGTATTTGGTAGAATTGCCTTTAACTTGGGTCAAATGTTTCGGGTAGCCTTCCACAAGCTTTCCACAATAAGTTGGGTGAATTTTGGCCCATTCCTCCTGACAGAGCTGGTGTAACGGAGTCAGGTTTGTAGGCCTCCGTGCTCACACACGCCTTTTCAGTTCTTCCCACAAATGTTCTATAGGATTGAGGGCAGGGCTTTGTGATGGCCACTCCAATACCTTGACTTTGCTGTCCTTAAGCCATTATGTCACAACTTTGGAAGTATGCTTGGGGTCATTGTCCATTTGGAAGACCCATTTGTGACCAAGCTTTAACTTCCTGACTGTTGTCTTGAGATGCTGCTTCAATATTTCCACATAATATTCCTACCTCATGATGCCATCTATTTTGTGAAGTGCACTAGTCCCTCCTGCAGCAAAGCACCCCCACAACATGATGCTGCCACCCCCGTGCTTCACGGTTGGGATGGTGTTCTTCGGCTTGCAAGGCTCCCCCTTTATCCTCCGAACATAACGATGGTCATTATGGGCAAACAGTTATATTTTTGTTTCTTCAGACCAGAGGACATTTCTCCAAAAAGTACGATCTTTGTTACCATGTGCAGTTGCAAACCGTAGTCTGGCTTTTTTTATGGCGGTTTTGGAGCAGTGGCTTCTTCCTTGCTGAGCGGCCTTTCAGGTTGTCAATTTAGGACTCGTTTTACTGTGGATATAGATACTTTTGTACCGTTTCCTCCAGCATCTTCAGAAGGTCCTTTGCTGTTGTTCTGGGATTGATTTGCACTTTTCGCACGAAAGTACGTTAATCTCTAGGAGACAGAACACGTCTCCTTCCTGAGCGGTATGATGGCTGCGTGGTCCCATGTTGTTTATACTTGTGTACTATTGTTTGTACAGATGAACGCGGTACCTTCAGGCGTTTGGAAATTGCTCCCAAGGATGAACCAGACTTGTGGAGGTCTACAATTTTTTTCTGAGGTCTTGGCTGATTTCTTTTGATTTTCCCATGATGTCAAGCAAAGAGGCACTGAGTTTGAAGGTAGGCCTTGAAATACACCAACAGGTACACCTGCAAGTGACTCAAATGATATCAATTAGCCTATCAGAAGTTTCTAAAGCCATAACATCATTTTCTGGAATTTTCCAAGCTTTTTCAAGGCACAGTCAACTTAGTGTATGTAAACTTCTGACCCACTGGAATTGTGATACAGTAAATTCTAAGTGAAATAATCTGTCTGTAAACAATTGTTGGAAAAATTACTTGTCATGCACAAAGTAGATGTCCTAACTGACTTGCCAAAACTATAGTTTGTTAACAAGAAATTTGTGGAGTGGTTGAAAAACGAGTTTTAATGATTCCAACCTAAGTGTTTGTAAACCTACGACTTCAACTGTATCTGATATGGGCAGAAAGATTAACAAGAATTTAAGCTAACTTCACTGTCTAATTTACAGTAGCTATTACAGTGAAATAATACCATGCTATTGTTTTAGGAGAGTGCACAATTATGTGTTAATAAACCAATTAGGCTCATTTGGGCAGTCTTAATACAACATTTTGAACAGATATGCAATGGTTCCTTGGATCAGTCTAAAAATTTGCACATACACTGCTGCCATCTAGTGGCCGAAATCAAAATTGTGCCTGGGCTGGAATAATACATTATGGCCTTTCTCTTGCATTTTAAAGATGTTACAAAAAAAAAAACATACGCATGTTTTTTTGGGTTGGGATTATATTTTACCAGATCTAATGTGTTATATTCTCCTACATTAATTTAATATTTAAACAAACTTCAAAGTGTTTCCTTTCAAATGGTATCAAGTGTAACCCTCTCACCAGGCTCGAATTTTACTCTCACGATATTAACTTACATAGAGTATCTCAACAGCATGGGATGCTAGGTGAGAAGGACATCTCCAATAAGAATTCCTATTGTAAACTATCTAGGGTTATGACAATAGGGTATTAACTTCAGATGAAATGATTATCTCAAAATCCATCCTTTCTCAACGTCTCTCTTTCTCTCTTTTTTCCCAGGCCTCCCTTTAACAAGGTCAACTCTCCTATTGGCCACAACTTAACAAGCAACCTTATTGGTCAAAACTTTATTTTAAAAGTAAACCAACTTATTACATTAAATAAATATTTATTCAAAATAAATGCATTAACAATATTACAATTAAGGATCAAATCAATCACCTTTTAAAATCTAATACCAATTAATTATAACAAATAACTCACTACTTGGTTCTAACAAGGGTATTACACTCTCTCCCCACCAAAATTAGGCATGTCCTCATGACTTGTAAACACACAAATGAAAGGTAATAAGTAACCGTGTCAACTCTTAACTTTGTCTACAACCTACAACTGAGACAAAACTTGTTAGATATTTGAAAAGGAAATACACTTGTTTTTCCCTTATCCGATCCACTTGTATAGTGTGGAACAATATCTGGAACTCCAGGTTTATCATAGGTAAGTAGTACAGGAGCTTTCTTTACTCTCTGAGATCTTCTTATCCCTGGTTCTTCTATTTCCTCCGAAGTTTCCACTTCTCCTTGAACTTCTCGTTCCTCTTCTTGAATCTCTTCCATTGAGTTAGATGCCTCATTATCTGCTTCAACTCCAGTTGCGTCCTCAGCTTCTTGGCTGGACTCTATTGCTTCTACAACTTGTTCTGTACTTTCAGGTTCCCCTGTCATTTGATTCCAGACTATGTCTAGGTCCAAGATAAACGGTTCTGACATCTCTTCCACTTCTCGGTTCCTACAGTTTGTATTAGGCACGTCATACCATACTCCAATGTCCTCATCTTCTGAGTCAAAATCCTTCTCATCTTCTGGATTCTTAACCTCTTCAACTTTCTCATCATTCAGAGGAGTACAGTCTCCAGGTAACTTGTCATTTCCTTTTTCTTCCTCCTTCTTTGCAGGGTCCTTCTACTAGGAGTTGGTTCTATGTTAACCACAGGTTCTAGGCGCACTTTCTGCCCCAGTGGTAGCAGGTGATTCCGATGAAGAATCTTAATGGGTCCATCTCCCCTTTCAGGCTTCAAACAGAACACAGGTAAGTTTGACATCTGACTTTCCACCACATATGGCGTAGAAACCCAGCGATCTGCCAGCTTATGTTTTCCGTGCAGTCCTAGATTCCATATAAGGACTCTGTCTCCAGGCATAAGTTGCGTGTAGCGAATCTTCTTATCATATCGCTATTTGTTTTCCTGGTTTTGCTTTCCAGCAGTGCTCTCAGCAAATTTGTAAGCAGCTTGTAACTGTTTCTTCATATCAGATACATACTTGAGGTAAGTTCTCTCTGAAGAGCTATCACTCGAGACTCCAAAACAGATATCAACAGGCAATCTAACTTCACGACCAAACATCAAAAAATAGGGCGAGTAGCCAGTCGCTTCATTCCGAGTACAGTTATACGAGTGCACTAGGTGCCCAATATACTGACTCCATTTGTTCTTTTGTATAGGATCAAGAGTTCCAAGCATGTTCAACAAGGTTCGGTTGAATCTCTCAGGTTGTGGATCTCCCTGAGGATGATATGGTGTTGTCCTTGACTTCTCCAGTCCATGCATATTCAGTAGCTCACAGATGAGTCGACTTTCAAAATCTCTACCTTGATCGCTATGCATCTTCTTGGGTAAACCATAATGGATGAAGTACCTCTCCCACAATACTTTGGCGACAGTGAATGCTTTCTGATCCTTCGTAGGAAAAGCTTGAGCGTATCTCATGTAATGATCCGTAATGACCAGGACATTCTCTGTGTTATGTGAGTCAGGCTCAATGGACAGGAAATCCTTACACACAAGGTCCATAGGTCCATCACTTTGCATATGACCAAGTGGAGCAACAATCTTCGGAAGTGTTTTCCTCTGTCTACAGCGAACACAGGACTTACAGTAATCTTCTACTTCCATCTTCATGCGTGGCCAGTAGAACCTGTCTCTGACCTGAGTCATCACGCAGCAACTTTAGAACCATAGTTCTGAACTTCTCTGGAAGTAGTAACTGAGCACGACGAGTTTCGTTTGGCGGATGTGTGATCCTGTACATAACTCCATCTTTAGCTTCTCCCACTCTCTCAGGAGCAAAGAGATTAATGGATGTTTGGTCTTTGTCACCCTGGTAATATCATGTTTATTAAGAGCAACCCACATCTCTCCTAAACAAGGGTCTTCTTGTTGCAATGCAGAAAGTTCCATAGTGCTCAATCTGGGCAAGTGAGACTTCAGCAATCTTACGTTACAGTATGCTTGAGGCACAGCATGTATAGAGGCTCCCAACTGATCAATCACTCTACTAGATGATCCAGGAGTTACTCTAACAACATTAGACATCTGGCACATGGCTCGGACCCCAGATGCAGGAATGTCTCTCCAATCTTGTTCCACTTCAGATTGCTGATGAGAGCGGCGAGATAAAGCATCGGCATCTATGTTCTGCCTGCCGGGCCTGTACTTGAGACTAAAGTCATAGGTAGACAACGCAGCTAACCAACGATGACCAGTGGCATCCAATTTTGCGGACGTGAGGACATATGTCAATGGGTTGTTGTCTGTTCTAACCTCGAACTTGGCCCCATACAGGTAATCATGTAGTTTATCAACCACAGCCCACTTCAATGCAATAAACTGTAACTTGTGTGCTGGGTAGTTGCGTTCAGAAGCGGTCAGGCTTCGACTCACAAATGCCACGGGACGCAGACCTTCACCTTGATCTTGGTACAGTACTCCACCTAACCCTTCGCGGCTAGCATGTACATGTAGAACGTATGGCAACTGAAGATCAGCAAAAGCAAACACGGGAGCTTTTGTGAGGCTTTCTTTCAATGTCTCGAATGCTGATTCACACTTCTCATCCCACCTTGATCCAAATGCAGTCTTCTCTTTATCTGTATCGCCCATCGGAATTTGATAGTATCCGCTTCTGAGATCTAACACACTGAACCATTTGCTCCCACTCAAACATGTCAGAGCGCTTGTTGAGGGTTCTGTAATCAACACACATGTGTATGGTGCTGTTCTTTTTCCTCACCACCACAATAGGAGATGCATAGGGGCTTCTCGACTCAGATATGATCCCAGAACTTTTCAAGTTATTAAGATGCTTCCTCACATCTTCAAGATCAGCTGGGGCCAAGCGGCGAGATCTCTCCCTAAACGGTTTGTCTTCAGTAACTCTGATGGTGTGGTGAGTACTCTTTGAACAACCCACATCAAACTCATTTGTTGAGAACACTTCTTTCCGTTCCATCATCTTTTCACATAACCTCTTCTTCCATCCTTCAGGCACTGAAGAATCTCCAAAGTTGAATGAAGAAGACGTCAGTCTCTCAGATGAATCCCGCTTACTTTTCAATGAAACACCCAGAGCAACATCTACAGAACACATATGAGCAATAGGCGTACCTCGTTTCAGGGTGATCTCCTTTGTCGAGACATTCCTGACAGTAAGGGTGATTCTTCTAGACGACACAACAGCAACCGTCTGGATTTCAGGCCTCACTAGTAATTATTCGGGGAACCAGGGTTCTTCAGGCCTCTCTACCAGAATGGTTTTAGTAGAAGGTATCCCAGGAAACTTTGGAATTCCAGTAACTCTCGCCTGCCCACCAGGTGGCAGGATGACAGGTTTTGTCTGTGCGAACCAGACCGTTACTCTCTTCTTGTCATCATCAGTTGAGCTTTCTATCATCCTCTCATATGCCTTTTTGATAGCAGGATGAACTTGTAGTGTGCTAAGGAAACCTTCACCTTCCTTTTCTTTACAAGCAGTCATAAGTCTCCTCACTACAGATGTATTGGTGCCGACCAGAATAGACACGTCACCTTTCATGGCCGGATCTGGACATACCAACACAAGTGCTTCCATGGTCTCTGCTACACCCACAACCGATCCTGAGAACTCAAGCTTGAGTGACAAATAGCCATCATAGGGATACTGATCAGAGCTAAGGTCCCATATCTCTAAGTTTCCTATCGAATCAATGGCAAATGCGTCAAGTACTTGTCGTCATAAAAGGATCTGTAAAGTAGAGTAATCTGAGAACCATTATCTAGTAAAGCTTTGGCATAGATACCTTCAATCTGTACAGGAACAACAGAACTTGGACCAACTAAACCTATAGGTAAGCATGTCTTTCATGTATTCATACTTGTGGGACTTGGTGGAACATATCTTCACCGGAACGTCAGGCCGCTCCTTTACTGGGTCCCTCTGTAGTTTCCCATAGACCGCTTTTGTTTGATTAGGCGTGTGTTCACTTTGCTCAAGTTCTCTTCACCTTCACAGTTTCTCTTGAAATGGCCATCTTCTCCACATCTATAACAGAACACTCCGGGTTTGCTGTTGGCTTGTGTCTGTTCTTGTGATGTTTAAGAGCAGTCGTAGGCCACGGAAGGAGAGTTGTATGGCATTGAAGCTCGTCTGGACGGTAGTTAACACAGTGTCCAAAGAGGGGCCAGAAGTATACAGAATGGTGTCGTCTGTGTAGAGGTGGATCAGAGACTCACCTGCAGCAAGAGCAACATTGATGTATACAGAGAAGAGAGTCGGCCCAAGAATTGAACCCTGTGGCACCCCCATAGAGACTGCCAGAGGCCCGGACAACAGGCCCTCTGATTTGACACACTTAACTCTATCGGAGAAGTAGTTAGTGAACCATGCGAGGCAATCATTTGAGAAACCAAGGGTGTCGGGTCTGCCGATAAGGATGTGGGGATTGACAGAATCGAAAGCCTTGGCCAGATCAATGAAAACGGCTGCACAGTAATGTCTCTTATTGATGGCGGTTATGATGTCATTTAGGACCTTGAGCGTGGCTGAGGTGCACCCATGACCAGCCCTGAAACCAGATTGCATAGCGGAGAAGGTACGGTGGGATTCGAAATGGTTGGTGATTTGTTTATTAACTTGGCTTTCAAAGACCTTAGAAAGGCAGGGTAGGATAGATATAGGTCTGTAGCAGTTTGGGTCAAGAGCGTCTCCCCCTTTGAAAAGGGGGATGACCGCAGCTGCTTTCCAGTCTTTGGGAATCTCAGACGTCACGAAAGAGAGGTTGAACAGGCTAGTAATAGGGGTTGCAACAATTTCGGCAGATTATTTAAAAAAGAAAGGGTCCAGATTGTCTAGCCCGGCTGATTTGTAGGGGTCCAGATTTCGCAGCTCTTTCAGAACATCAGCTAACTGGATTTGGGAGAAGGAGAAATGGGGGAGGCTTTGGCGAGTTACTGATGGGGGTGCAGGGCTGTTGACCGGGGTAGGGGTAGCCAGGTGGCAAGCATGGCCAGCCGTAGAAAAAATGTGTATTGAAATTCTCAATTATTGTGGGTTTATCGGTGGTGACAGCGTTTCCTATCCTCAGTGCAGTGGGCAGCTGGGAGGAGGTGCTCTTATTTTCCATAGACTTTACAGTGTCCCAGAACTTTTTTGAGTTTGTGTTACAGGAAGCAAATTTCTGCTTGAAAAAGCTAGCCTTGGCTTTCCTAACTGCCAGTGTATATTGATTCCTGACTTCCCGGAAAAGTTGCATATCACGGGGGCTGTTCGATGCTAATGCAGATCGCCACAGGATGTTTTTGTGCTGGTCAAGGGCAGACAGGTCTGGAGAGAACCAAGGGCTATATCTGTTCCTGGTTCTACATTTCTTGAATGGGGCATGCTTATTTAAGATGGTGAGGAAGGCACTTTTAAAGAATAACCAGGCATCCTCTACTGATGGGATGAGGTCAATATCCTTCCAGGATACCCGGACCAGGTCGATTAGAAAGGCCTGCTCGCTGAAGTGTTTTAGGGAACGTTTAACAGTAATGAGGGGAGATCGTTTGACCGCAAACCCATTACGGATGCAGACAATGAGGCAGTGATCGCTGAGATCTTGGTTGAAAACAGCGGGGGTGTATTTGGAGGGCAAGTTAGTTAAGATGACATATATGAGGGTGCCCGTGTTTACAGCTTTGGTATTGTACCTAGTAGGGCATCAAGCTTAGATTGTATGATGGCCGAGGTGTTAAGCATGTCCCAGTTTAGGTCACCTAGCAGCACGAACTCTGAAGATAGATGGGGGGCAATCAGTTCACATATGGTGTCCAGAGCACAGCTGGGGGCAGAGGGTGGTCTATAGCAAGCGGCAACAGTGAGAGACTTGTTTCTAGAAAGGTGGATTTTTAAAGTTCAAATTGTTTGGGTACAGACCTGGATAGTAAGACAGAACTCTGCAGGCTATCTCTGCAGTAGATAGCAACACCGCCCCCTTTGGCCGATCTATCTTGTCTGAAAATGTTGTAGTTAGGGATGGAAATTTCAGCGTTATTGGTGGTCTTCCTAAGCCAGGATTCAGACACGTCTAGGACATCCGGGTTGGCAGAGTGTGCTAGAGCAGTGAATAAAACAAACTTAGGGAGGAGGCTTCTAATGTTAACATGCATGAAACCAAGGCTTTTACGGTTGCAGAAGTCAACAAATGAGAGCGCCTGGGGAATAGGAGTGGGGCAAGGCACTGCAGGGCCTGGATTAACCTCTATATCACCAGAGGAACAGAGGAGGAGTAGGATAAGGGTACAACTAAAGGCTATAATGACTGGTCGTCTAGGACGTCCTGAACAGAGAGTAAAAATAACAGGTTTCAGAGGGCGATAAAATAGATGAAAGGCATAATGTACAGACAAAGGTATGGTAGGACGTAAATACAGTGGAGGTAAACCACTGTGGAGTGGTGATGAAAGAGATATTGTCTCTAGAAACATTTAAACCAGGTGTTGTCACCGCATGTGTCGGAGGTTGAACTAAAGTGTTGGTTAAGGCATATTGAGCAGGGCTAGAGGCGATGAGATGGGCCGAGCACAGGCTAGCTTCAGGCTAATTGGTGCTTACTCCGGGACCGACGTTAGCCAATAGTCACACGGATAGCAGCTAGCTAGCTGCAAGATCCAGGTGAAAATGTCCAACTTGCGGTAGGAATCCGGGGATATGGAGAAGCGACCTTATTGGTCAAAACTTTATTTTAAAAGTAAACCAACTTATTACATTAAATAAATATTTATTCAAAATAAATGCATTAACAATATTACAATTAAGGATCAATTCAATCACCTGTTAAAATCTAATACCAATTAATTATAACAAATAACTCATGTCAGCTTGGGGATTCGAACTTGCAACCCTCCGGTTACAAGTCCAACGCTCTAACCACTAGGCTACCTGCCCCCCCCCAAAAAAAAATTGCTGCATAGCAGCAAAGGTTGGAAAAATACTATTTATCTCTTTTGTTTTAATAAAATGCTATATAAAAAAATGCTATATAAAGCATCCTATAAATGGAAATTATAAAAGGGACATATTTTCTTCTAATAAAACAAAAGACAGTTTGCGCCGGAGTTGCACGTTTTTTTGTAAAAACAAATGGGCTATATCTGGCTCACAAATTCGTTGTTTTTTCAATATGGTCCGTCCGGTGATTAAGTTTGACACCCCTGGGCTAGAGTATCTATTTATGTAGCTAGCTATTTATTTAGCAAGCTAAAAACACAGACTAATATTATCTAGCTAGCTAGCAGCTGGGAGGATGTCATGTCATTGGAAGAGGGGGTGAGTGACCGACCGACTCCACTCAAATCGAGCCTACCTTTTCATGGTTGTTTGATCAATAGGACTGTGAAGTTCCCAAATGTAAATGAACTCCCGTGGTATTTACATATTTGCAGAAATCCATTCAGGTGTATTTAGTGGCTTTTGGCAAATGCGTTCTAATGATCTAATGTCGCGCTGTTGCTACTGCCTGTAAACACACAGTCCAGTTTAAAGTGACTGTTGGCAGGACGTGTGGCAAATGGCTTATTTGCATATAGGCCTACTGTAGCTCTGATTGGCTATGGCACACCGGTATGCGTAGACAACGGTCCTGGACAAAACATATGTTTTTATTCGGTTTTATTTACTGCAATGTCTATTGTCCATTTACATGGCCGCTTTCCCACTCTGTATTGCTATAGAATTTTCCCAAAAGCCTTACTATACGTAATTCCCTAACATTCTATACATTTATGAAAATGACCATATCTAAGTGCTTGTTGGTCAGAATATGTTTGTTTTTTTAAAGTGTCATAGGCCTCCCGATGTCGCAGCGGTCTAAGGCACTGATTGGTGCTAGAGGAGTCACTACAGATCCGGGTTCCTTCGCCATTCGCCTCTCCCGAGTTGCAGCGATGGGACAAGACTATAACTGCCAATTGGATATCACGAAAGGTGTCATTCTTCCTGGGGGTGTATATGAACAGATTTTAATAGGATTTCATGTAGCTAAAACGCTGTCAGTTCCACTTTAATCATAGCAGTAACAAACTCCGGTATAAAGTAGACAACAAACAAAGTAAAATCATACTATGAGCCTGTTTATTATTTCCTCAGCCTTACTCCCTGTAGGATATAGAGGGCCACAGCTGGAGCTTGTCTCTAGCTCTTTGTGGTGCTCCTCGGGGCTTTCTTCTTTGGCTGGTGCACCTCGATCAGCTGGATGCTGCGACGTTTGATCTCCTCGCGGGACAGGGAGCAGTCCTCCTCCTGACTGCGGAACTGGAATGTATCTGAGAGGGAGGAGAGGAGCAGGTGGAACAGGAGGTATTACACACAATAAGCAAACACCATTAGCTAAGCCCTCAACAGCCATTATGTAAATGTGCAGCAATGGCTTCATGCTGTTAATAATAAGATTTTGTTTACAATATACTGAAAAACCATGCATAACCATACACCCCAAAAAAAGCATACCTTCTGAGGTACTATCATACACAGGGCTGCTGGTCCTCTTGTAGTTCCTGGGCTCCATCATGGTGCTCTGCTCCAGAAAGCTCCACACCTGAGGGGAGAGGGGTGAGATGAGAGGGGTGAGATGAGAGGGGTGAGATGAGAGGGGAGAGGGGTGAGATGAGAGGGGAGAGGGGTGAGATGAGAGGGGAGAGGGGTGAGATGAGAGGGGATAGGGGTGAGATGAGGGGATAGGGGTGAGATGAGATGAGATGAGAGGTGAGATTAGGGGTGAGATCAGAGGGGAGAGATTCAGGCTCAGAGAAAAGCGGTAGAGAGATGAGGGCTGAGGAAAGAAAGTAAACCAGTGTTTCACCTTCTCATGGTCAGCTGTGTTTTCCTCAGTCTTCTCTAAAACTGTGGTCTGCAGTGTGGGCAGACGGGCACCGATTTCCCTCAGCTTCTCTATTACATCCAGACCCCCCAACTCCCTGGGAGAGTCCTACAACAAGATAGAGACATTTGGTTTAGAATCCTCTATTCCTGATTAAGATCTGGGCTGGCATGTATGAGAACAGTAGTGGTAAAGAACAGAGCCTCTGGCTGATAGGTGACCAGGGGTTCATGGTGACCAAGAAAGGGCCAGATGAGACTGAACTGTCCATCTATAACTTGATTGGAGTCCACATGTGGTAAATTCAATTGATTGGACATGATTTGGAAAGGCGCACATTTGTCTATATAAGGTCCCACAGTTGACAGTGCATGTCAGAGCAAAAACCAAGCCAAGAGGTCGAAGGAATTGTCTGTAGAGCTCCGAGACAGGATTGTGTCGAGGCACAGATCTGGGGAAGAGTACCAAAATATTTAAGGTCCCCAAGAACAGAGTGGCCTCCATCATTCTTAAATGGAAGAAATTTGGAACCACCAAGACTCTTCCTAGAGCTGGCCGCCCGGCCAAACTGTGCAATCAGGGGAGAAGGGCCTTGGTCAGGGAGGTGACCAAATAACCCGATGGTCACTCTGACAGAGCTCCAGAGTTCCTCTGTGGAGATGGGAGAACTTTCCAGAAGTTCTCTGCAGCACCACCAATCAGGCCTTTATGGTAGAGTGGCCAGACAGAAGCCACTTCTCAGTAAAAGGCACAGCAGCCCGCTTGGTGTTTGCCAAAAAGCACCTAAAATAATCTCAGATGATGCGAAAGAAGATTCTCTGGTCTGATGAAACCAAGATTGAACTATTTTGCATAAATGCCAAGCTTCACATCTGGAAGAAACCTGGCACCATTCCTACGGTGAAGCATGGTGGTGGCAGCATCATGCTGTGGGGATGTTTTTCAGCGGCAGAGACTGGGAGACTAGTCAGGATCAAGGGAAAGATGAACGGAGCAAAGTACAGAGAGATTGGGGTTCACCTTCCAACAGGACAACGACCCTAAGCACACAGCCAAGACAACGCAGGAGTGGCTTAGGGACAAGTCTCTGAATGTTCTTGAGTGGCCCAGCCAGAGCCCGGACTTGAACCCGATCAAACATCTCTGGGGAGACCTGAAAATAGCTGTGCAGCGACGCTCCCCATCCAACCTGACAGTGCTTGAGAGGATCTGCTGAGAAGAATGGGAGAAACTCCCCAAATACAAATGTGCCAAGCTTGTAGCGTCATACACAAGAAGACTCAAGGCTGTAATCACTGCCAAAGGTGCTTCAACAAAGTACTGAGTAAAGGGTCTGAATACTTATGCAAATGTGATATTTAAAATAAAATAATAAAATATGTATATACATTTGCAAAAAGCTAAAAACAATAACTGTTGTTGCTTTGTCATTATGGGGCATTGTGTGTAGATTGCTGAGGGGGAAAAAAATATTTAATACATTTTAGAATAAAGCTGTAACGTAACAAAATGTGGCACAAGTCAAGGGGTCTGAATACTTTCCGAGTGCATTGTATATAAAGAAAGGGATAAAATGGCTACCTTCATGCAGCTCATCCTGAAGAACAGGTTGTTGACACCCTTCTCCACCCCATGCAGCACTGATTGGGCCTTTCCAAGCTTGTCCTCCCAATGGCTGCAACGCTCCTCTTCCTGCTCAAGCTTCGCCTGCATTTCCTCCTTCAGCCGCTCAAACCTTTAGATAAACAGAGGGTGAGTCTCAATTGTATTTCCTCTCTCCACAAGTTCTGATGCTCGAGATCTGAAGTCTCTTCAGATCTTTTAATCTTTTTCCATGGATGGCACAGGAGTACTACTCTTCTGTGTAGCTCTACTGTACCTGTCAGAGCTGGGTCCGGCGCTGAACTTGAGCTGGGCATACTGGAGATCCAAGGCAGCCAGGGTCTCCATGCTCTGCCTGACCAGCTTCTCACACTGGGTCATCTGGTTGTGCAGCTGCTCACTGATGGCCTTCTGAGAGACCAGCCGTGTTTCCAGCTCCTACACAGTGGACAGAGAAACAGGTGAAGAGGTGGACACGTACTCAGCTCTAAGAGACTACCAGTATCTGACTGCCATGTTGACAGGATGCCCAACTCAAGTTCGGCAGCCCAGGAAGTCAACGTATATACAGTGGTACTTGGTGAGCAATTAGCCCTGACGAAGACCCAGTTTGGGGGAGAAACGTTGTCCTGTTAAACACTTTTGAAGCCTTATACCAGTGTGGATTCCAATTTTGATCAGAGACTATCAGGCAAGTTACAAGTCTTGGGGTTTGTTTCACTACCTTTGTTTTTTCTGTAACAAGTGATCACGTTTTCACATGTGTAGTTTCATGCTATCACATGTTGCGTTACATGTTGTCACGTTATCACATTAACTTCACGTGATCACATGAGTACGTGTTTTTGGAACACTTCACGTGTTCACATGTGATTTTCACGTAAGGTCTCAAACACATCAAACATCGCATCAAAGTTTCCATGTGTTTAATACCATTCCAATTACTCCATTCCATTCATTATTATGAGCCGTCCCCCATCACTAGGCTCCTCTGACTGCAATATAACTCAACAAAATGAAACGCCTACATCAATGTGTCATGGTACATAAAGTGCTCTTTGCAACAGTGGCTTACATAAAAAGGTAATTAGACACTGCATATAATAGGGCTAAGTAAACCACGTGGGCCACCATACCTGCAGATCAGTGCAGCTGAGAGCTTCTCTCAGAGCATCAATATCCTCCACCAGTTTGACTATGGACTGGGTAGCAGTGGAGACTGGGGCGGTCTGCTGGGCTGCAGGAGGAGAACACAACACAGACACACATCATTTCATCATCAATCTCCCTGCTCAACATGGGGAAATAAAATGTGAGCACATGAAAACAAGCAGCATGCTGAAAATGGATATCGTTGTATGTACGCATATTGCCTTTTCTCATGCAAATTATGTATGATTCAGAATATTATTGCCTTCAAGCTAGAGTACTATCTGGACTTGGGTGATCTGATGCTTAGTATTCACTGGATTTATTTGAATACATAAGGGTCTGTGGTCCTCTGTCATAGTACCTCTGATATGAGCTGTCTCTTCAGCCAGTCCCTCTCTGATAGTCCCTCTTCGAACCTGCAAAACAACAACGCTCATTGACTGCAATAGACACCCTTCTTGACCAGAGATGGGCAACTGACTGCCTGTGGGGCACCCCCCTTTTGTAAGCCTGCAAATCAATTCCGATTTTTTTAATTTTTATTGTTTTACTCAGTCGGGGTCTCAACTTACTGTTGAGGGTTAGAATAGTAAAATACACAAGTTACAATTTCGAAAATTGGTTGTGCATCAGCAGTTTTTCTCATTATGTCAGTCACTCAAGTAGCCCATGTCAGCTAACATTGTTTAGTTTGGTAAGTTAGTCTAGCTGCCAGTAGTAATCATGGTCGAATTACCAACCCGGGGCCTCCATTGTTTTTGTTAGCCACTCACTCAGATATTATATTAAAAACTGCTACTTTTTCTCTCCGCCCCATGGCAAAATGTGTAGAATTGCATGAAATGAATTATAAAATTGCTAAATCTTCTCACATGGCAAAATGTGTAGAATTGCAGGAAATTAGCTCTAAAACTGTTTTTTTTCTCTCCGCTGTCAAGTGTGGGGCAGCAATAAATAAATTCTTGCAAGGTATCCCCAACAAAATTTTGCTTAGAGCCGGCTCAGACTGCATGTGTGGGTATGCAGACCCGTAAGTCTCATGATGAGCTCATATCTTTTGTGGCCCCATCATAGTTGCCCATTCCAGCTCTTGACTAATGTGTTCTTTCACTTTCAATATTCCCTTTCAATATTCCCTTTCAATCGCTCTTTATTTTTCTAGCTCTCTGTTCCCCACAGGTCCATCTCTCCCTCTCACTCCCTCCCTCTCTCTCTCTTCCCCACAGGTCCATCCCTGTCTCCCTCTCCCTTTTCTCTCCCTTTTTCTCTCTCTCTCTTTCTCACTCTCTGTTCCCCATCTCCTTCTCTCCCTCTCTCTCACCCTCGCTTTCTCTCTGTTCCCCACAGGCCTGTCCCTCTCCCTACCTCCCTCCCTCTTTTGCTCTCACTCCCTCCCTCTCTTTCTCGCTCTCTGTTCCCCACAGATCCATCTCTCTCTCTCCCTTTCTCCCTCTCTGTTCCCCACAGCTCCATCCCGCTCTCTCTCTCCCTCTTTCTCCCTCTCTGTTCCCCACAGGTCCAGCCCTCTCTCCCTCCATCTCTTTCTCTCTCACCTGCTCTTTCAACTTCTGAGCTCCTTTGCTGCTTCGTCGCTCTCCCTCCCTCTCTCTCTCCAGCCGACCCTCCACCTCCTTCTCTTTCACTCCCCTCCTTTCACTCAACTCCTTGTCCATCATCCTGCGTTCCACCATTAGCTGCCTCTCCATCTGAACCAGCTGACTCGAGGCAAAAAGACATGCACACATCCTGGCTGGTATTCAAACGAGCCTTACCTTTTTCTCTCATTTGTTTACAATCATACAAAGACATGTAACCGAAGGTAATGTTATGTTATACAATTGTAAACATCACAAAATAGGCAAGTGGGAGCTAAAAGTTACTGGACCCCCGATTTGCCTTACCTTAGTGCAGTCCACAGCAGCCACTGCGGTGTGAGACATGTGGGCCACCTTTCCCAGCTCTGTCTGCCCGCTGACCACTGAGTTCTGCAGCTGATCCAGAGCCATGGGCATCTCACGCACCTCCTTAACCAGGAACAAACAACCCAACCCCAGGTTACATTAGAGCTAGATTTGTCTGCGTCCCGAATGGCACCTATTCCCTACATAGTGCACCATTGCCATATATTTAGAATTGTTTCTAAATTGTTTAATTCTAGACATTCAGTCGTAGCATTGTTTAAATATTCCCTATGTAATGTTAATGGGGAGCTAACATGGCTGCAATAGAACGTTGAAATGTCATGTAAATGCATCATAATCCAAAAACCGCATTGGCCCAGCTATCTAAATAGATGGCTCTGTAGTGTACTACTTTTGACCATGGCCCATAAGGTTTTTGCCAAGAGCAGAGCAGTGCACTGTATAGGGAATAGGGTGCCATTTGAGCCACTTTGCCAGCCCTACCTAGTCACACTGGTCTGTTGATGGAGATTACACTGACTGGAGTAAATCTCCCAAAGGAGACTTGAATTCAATGTTAAACATTTCATTGAATTCAATGTCCACAAAGAAAGGCTGATATCTGTGAATGTGATAGTGTTACAGACCCGATGTAGGTGGTCACAGACTCGCAGGTAGGTTTTTTGGATCCTCTCAGCCTCTGTGATTTTGATGGTCATCTTTTCTAGACTGTTCTCCAGCTCTCTCACACGCTGCCAAGGAAGACAGAAATGTCAACAATAAAAAAAACATTTCAAGCCAATGACTGAGCAGCGAAAATGCTTGGATCCTAGACATCATTCCCTTGGGTATTATAACAAGTCATGGTCACTCAATGTCAACTTGCACAAGGCCATTCACACACCAACTACACAGCGCCTCTCCTATTTCTAAAGATTTAATTAAATTGTCCTGAATATGTATATATGATGTGTGTAAATACTATTTTTGTCTCTTAGTCTTTCCTATATATAACTGTTATTTTATTTTTTGTTGTCTATTACTGTTCTGTACTTTGTCATGTATTTGTATGTTTTATGTGGACCCCAGGAAGAGTAGCTACCGCATGCGCAGTAGCTAATGGGTATCCTAATAAACTAAACTGAGCAGTAAGAGCTGTGTGAGTGGTGCTGTCCATGGTGCTATACCTTGACATTTGCTTTCTTATAAGTTTTGGGGGACAATGGAGTCTGTCAAATGACACCCTTTCCCCTATATAGTGTCACCTGGTCGTAGTGCTGCTCGTCTCCGTCCGTATTGGAGTCCAGCTCCAGGGCTTTCATGGCCTGCTCCATCTCCAGCAGCTGAGACCCCTTGGCCCTCACGGAACACTGCAACCCGTTGTGCTGCTCTATCAGAGTACACCGCCTACGCTTCTCCCGCTCCACAATGCTCTACGCACAGAGATATGCAAGCATATTATGTACAAGCCTGCATATACAACTGGGCTCTTCCAAAAATGTGATGCCTTCTTACAAAGCTAATATTGTCTATGCACGCGCGGGTCATTACAAGCTTGCCACCACCTCTCTCTCTCTGCCTGAGTTGAAGTTACACTGAACAAAAATATAAACGCAACATGCAAAAATATTACAGATACAGTTCATATAAGGAAATCGGTGAATATAAATACATTCATTAGGCCCTAGTCTATGGATTTCACATGCCTGGGAATACAAATACGCATCTGTTGGTCACAGATACCTTTAAAAAACAAAGTCGGGGCGTGGATCAGAACCAGTCAGTATCTGGTGTGACCACCACTTGCCTCATGCAGCGCGATACATCTCCTTCACATAGAGTTGATCAGGCTGTTGATGGTGGCCTGTGGAACGTTGTCCCACTCCTCTTTAATGGCTGTGCGGAGTTGCTGGATATTGGTGGGAACTGGAACACGCTGTCGTACACATCTCAATGGGTGACATGTCTGGTGAGTATGCAGGCCATGGAAATACTGGGACATTTTCAGTTCCTGGAATTGTGTAAATATCCTTGCAACATAGGGCCGTGCATTATCATGCTGAAACATGAAGTGATGGTGGCTGATGAATGATACGACAATGGGCCTTAGGATCTCATCACGGTATCTCTGTGCATTCAAATTGCCATCGTTAAAATGCAACTGTGTTCGTTGTCCGTAGTTTATGTCTGCCCATACCATAATCCCATCGCCACCATGGGGCACTCTGTTCACAACGTTGACATCAGCAAACCGCTCGCCAACACGATGCCCTACACGCTCTCTGCGACCTGCCCGGTACAGTTGAAACAGGAATTCCTCCATGAGGAGCACACTTCTCCAGCGTGCCAGTGGCCATCAAAGGTCAGCATTTGCCCAATGAATTTGGTTACGACACCAAACTGCAGTCAGGTTAAGACCCTGGTGAGGACGACGAGCACGCAGAAGAGCCCCCCTGAGACGGTTTCTGACAGTTTTGTACAGAAATTAATCAGTTGTGCAAACCCACAGTTTCATCAGCTGTCCGGGTAGTTGGTCTCAGACGACACAGCAGGTGTGGAGGAACTGGAGGTCCTGAGCTGGCATTATTACATGTGGTCTGCGGTTGTGAGGCTATTGGGCTTACTGCCAAATTCTCTAAAATGACATTGGAGGCGGCTTATAGTAGGGCAATGAACATTACATTCTCTGGCAACAGCTCTGGTGGACATTCCTGCAGTCAGCATGCCAATTGCACACTCCCTCAAAACTTGAGACATCTGTGGCTTTGTGTTGTGTGACAAAACTGCACATTTTAGAGTGGCCTTTTATTGTGCCCAGCACAAGGTGCACCTGTGTAATGATCATGCTGTTTAATCAGCTTCTTGATATTCCAAACCTGTCAGGGGGATGGATTATAATTGCAAAGGAGAAATGTTTACTAACAGGGATGTAACAAATGTGTGCAAAAAAAATTATTTGGGAGAAATAAGCTTTTTGTGCTTATGGAACATTTCTGGGATCTTTTATTTCAGCTCAGGAAACATGGGTCCAACACTTTACATGTTGCGTTTATATTTGTGTTCAGTGTATGTACCTCCATTGACAGTCCTGGCTTGGGCAGTGACCTGCTCAGGGTCCTTCCACCTCGTGGGGCTTTCTGATCATTCTCTAAAATCTCCTTGGCAGCACTGTACTCTGCCTGGGTCTGCCGCTCTGAACATCATATACAGGGAACAGAAGTCAATGAGAGAGGGGTGATAAATAAAACATTTGCAATCTATAGAGCATTTGATTGGTAATGGAGTACATTTTATGTAGCCTATCATATATTTTGCAATAAAAGTATTTTAATAATAATTTATTCAACTTTTATAGCGCTATTCGTTACAAAAAGAATATCAAAGCACTTCACAAGCAACACTAAAAAGGCAAGCAATTTAGAAAGCATAATTGATGAGACGGAAGGTCATAACAGGACAGCCCAAAGGCCGGCAGATAGTCATATTGAGTCGTTTCCATCTGCGTCCAAACAAAATGTATGCAGCTGGCAAAAAACACAAAATACATTGTATCACCCGTGGACCGGTTCGTACCTAAAACATTCTCTATTCAGTCTGTAAAGGCGTTGACTTCCTCTTTAACCCGATCTAATGGCGAGAAGGCGGAAGAAAATAGCCAAACATGTCTACTTTCTTTATGAAACCATTTTTTCCAACATCATGCTAAAGTGCCTAATGCCTAGGAACGCTTGTCCCATGTTGCGTTCAGCCAATACAGTTGCAGCAGTCTGTTGTTTACCCCTGGCTGAATGCAGGGTGCAAGTCATCAGGAAGTAGCATTAGCATGGTTGTGAAAAATTGTGTTTTTCTAAAGAAAGTATTGCTATTTTCCCGCCATTAAATCTAGTTAAGGATGAAAATCGATGCCTTTGCAGCCTGAATGGATAATGTTATTGGTATGAACCGGTCCACGGGGATACGATTGTATTGCCGGCTGCATTGTTTGGGCTGATGAGACAGTCGGAAAGTTCATGGCTTGAGTGGTCATGCAACTTCGGAAGGAGGTTGTCAAAGGGGGAGTGCAAGCTCCCTGGAGCAAGTCCAGTGACAGGCAGTCATTAGGGCGCCTCGTCGTCTGTGTTTGGCTTCCCTATATAGTACGACTGATGAAGTTTGAGCTTAGCAACTGCAGTTCATGGACTCCGTTGTAGGTGTAGCAAACTGGCTAGGCTCCACTACTACCAAAATGAAGCACCCACTTGGGTGGAGCTATGCCAGAAAGCACACCACATTTCAATAATAATTCAAGAGTAGCCTTGTAATTTAGTCCTCCTTACTACAGTGAACACATCAGCAGTCTTGCTTTCGGGCTTTTCTCCATCCTAAACCTCCGGACAGATGGCTGGCATTCAAATAAAAACAATTGCCAGCTAACCAGCGGACACATTAACTAGCTTGCCAACTTCAGTTTTGAAACTCCGTGGTGGATTCTGATATTAATTAGCTATATATGTAGATTTAAAAAAAAAAACGATGTTTGCAGGGGGGAAATTCCCAAAATGAATTAGTTATACAAATATTTACAAAATGTACAGGAGCTCTTTGCCAAGACGACCTCATGGCAAACACGGATTCAATAATTGTGTCTGGTGTGACTGATAGCCAGGCATTCGATATATATCTAGGCTACAGTGGTTTAGAACTTCACTTAGTTATCTTTTGAATGTTTACACTAAACGTGCATGTATTAGCCATCAGAAATAGGCCTACCGGTGGACAAATAACTTTTACCTAATTGTTGGATGCGGAGTCGCTGCTCTTGCAGAGTCAGCATCCTTGGCTGCTCTGTATCTGCTGACTGCATACTGCCCTGTCTTTTGCTGTACGACATTTGTGTTTTATCGTCGCTTTTCAATGGGTTTCTGCCACGCGTAGGACAATATCATGTTGTGATCTATATCATTCTATTGAGATGTCATAATAAAACATTAATACGGGTTTGATATCAGGCACGTGAAGTAGCCACACTAGGTATGTTCATAAAGTCACTATCTACTCCGATTTCAGAGCACTCTGAGTGTGCCATGGCGCAGAATAACTAATTTACAAACGCGCAGTAAACGTGGGCAAAAAAACGTCATTCAATTGTTGCCAACAGCACATTTACAGTCGCTCTAGATAACATGAAAACAGCCTAACCAGCTCTGCTAGGGCGAGTAAACTGGTCAGTGAGGTGTTCTTGCATTTGTGTCTGGAAGTAGCCTGCAAGCTAGCCAATAGTTTGGGTGCTTCACTGTGAGGTCAAAACGCTCTGATCAACCTGCGGAACGCTCTGAATTTACGCAATTTACGAAAGTACACTACTTATTCATTTGGGTCATTGGGAGGACGATTTGGGGCAGCACGATTTCCCATTTGGGTATCGATCTAAAAAAGTTTAAGAACCCCTGGGCTAATGTAATGTAACGTTTTTTTTAACCTTTATTTAACTAGGCAAGTCAGTTTAGAACAAATTCTTATTTACAATGATGGCCTACCCGGCAAAACCCTAACCTGACCCTGGGCCAATTGTGGGCCGCCCTATCCGACTCCCAATCACGGCCGGTTGTGTTACAGCCTGGAATCTAACCAGAGTCGGTAGTGACGCCTCTAGCACTGAGATGCAGTGCCTTAGACCGCTGTGCCACTCGGGAGCCCTGAATGCTGATTGGCTGAAAGCCAGGTATGACAAATTACTTTTTACTGTTGTAATTTCCTTAGTAACCAGTTTATAATAGAAATAAGGCACCTCTGGGGTTAGTGGTATTTGGCCAATATACCACGGCTAATGGCTGTATCCAGGCACTCCGCGTTGTGTCGTACATAAGAACAGCCATTAGCCGTGGTATATTGGCCACAAACCACACCTCCTTGGCCCTTATTGTTTAATTATAAACCAGGTGGTTTTAGCACTGAATGCCTGACTGGTTCCCTTGTTCTGATGAAACCAAGATTAAACTCTTTGGCCTGAATGCCAAGCGTCACGTCTGGAGGAAACCTGGCACCATCCCTACTGTGAAGCATGGTGGCTTCGGGACAAGTCTGAATGTCCTTGAGTGGCCCAGCCAGAGCCCAGACTTGAACCTGATCAAACATCTCTGGAGAGACCTGAAAATATCTGAGCAGCAGAGCTCCCCATCTAACCTGACAGAGCTTGAGAGGCTCTGCAGAGAAGAATGGGAGGAACTCCCCAAATACAGGTGTGCCAAACTTGTAGCGTCAAACCCAAGAAGACTCAATGCTGTAATCGCTGCTCATTTTATGAATTAGCAAAAATGTCTAAAAACCTGTTTTGGCTTTGTCATTATGTGGTATTGTGTGTAGATTGATGAGGGGGGAAAAAAACTATTTCATCCATTTTAGAATAAGGCTGTAACGTAACAAAATGTGGAGTCAAAGTCAAGGGGTCTGAATACTTTCCGAAGGCACTGTATAAAGACTGTTTAGTGACAAAAATAAGGGGTTACAGGCATGTACAAAAATGTATATAAATAAAAATGTTTTCTATCTTTCTTATACTGTATATCTCTCAGATATAGGACAGACACTTCAGAACAAACTTCCTTTTGATATTTTGTGGGACTGTTGTTCCATGTAGTGAATCTGTTATTCAATGTGTTTGTATGGGCTAATAGCAGTAAGGCCCACAATTATTTGTTTATATATATTTTTTAATACTTCCAGGGGTCTTATAATTCCAAATCAAATAGCTAAATGATGGCATGACCTTATTAAAAACAATTCCATATAGCGGAGTACAACCTCCCCCAGCTTAGAATCTTATGGGTTAAATCATCAGTTTTCAAATCATAAAGGGCAAAACCATAGTGTTCGCAAAATCATATCAAAGTATGATCTATTTTCTGCTACTCTTCCACCTTTTATTCTCAGTGTACTACAGATGTTCCATAACCCTGACTAGAACGTTCTACTCTGCTAAGGAAAAGTAATCTAAAGAAAGGGAAGGAGAAAAACAGACATCTACCGTTAGGTATCACACACAAATCCCTGATAATATGTCACTCAACAGTTTCCTTTCTAACAATGCAAATAACAATACTTATTCTACACGATTAAAGTAATACATTCACTCTAAATCAACAATACCATGTATAATGTTAATACTAGAAGAATGATATGATTTCTTTGCAACCCAATCTAATAAGATTGAATATTGCCTTTATCATAGTTGCCCCCAGGTCAGGCTTCCAGCTCCATTAACAAATTATTGATACTGGCTACAAATCAATCAATCACTATCAATCGATGAATCAGAAAGGAGCTGTTCCGTTACCACCATGAATGTGAAAGGCACAGATGGCAGCAAAAAAAAGAAGAGTAAAACATTGCATTGTAAAACATCTTCATATTGTTATAAAACATCAAGTATTAGTATTATGAACATCAAGTACAAGTATTATGAATGAAATGTAAATGTTATGACCTTGATCATAATACAACCTAACCTTACCATAACAGCTGAAAAATGATAAACATCCTAACATAATAATAATGTCTAGACTGGCATTGAGGACCACTGTCAACCGGACAGAGAAACAGTGCATCATGAATATGATGGATGTTATGCATCATCAACACTGTCTGAGCGGTTTGGTGGTTGTTTGGTTTGGTGATGTCTGACCCTGATCTGAATCTCTTCATCCTGCGATAGGAAGAGGGAGAGAGAGAACATGAAACAGAATGAAAAGAGGTGAGTAGTTGTAGGAGATTAAACAAGGAAAACAATGTTTTTTTAAAACTGATCTCTTGACTTCATTTTTTTCTTCTTGAGAATTCCTTGGTTTTTTGTTTATATAGTAGTTAGCATAACTGTAGTAAAGGTAATACTGGATCCTGCTTCAGTGGGTCTACGTGTGCATTCCGAATTGGAACTCATCCTTGTACATACTGTGTCGGTTGTGTCTGCAGTCTCCTCCCCCTTTGTGTGTTCCGCTCCACTGTTGGGATTAGAAATGTCAAAGTCGGAGAGAGCACTTTCTCTGGCCTCCTCATCATAGTCCGTCTCGTAATCATCATAGTCCGTCTGGTAATCATCTGATAACTCTGAGGGATGGAGAGCAAAAAACACAGGAATCGGAAAGGTACAGTAGGTGTGTGTGTCCCTCTCACCTTCCTCCAGGACTGGTTTGACAGACACACAGACCGAGGATCACACAAGGCAGTCTATAATAGCCTGGTCTCAAATCTGTTTCTGTCATCTTGCCAACTCCTTGTCACAGCAAACAATTGGCATGACAATTCAATAGGGAATTGGCAAGAGAGTAGAAACAGGCTGGGACCTAGGCTAAGTCAACGAAGTCCAAAGGAACATTTATTGGCAACTGTAAATTAACAACGATTATAGTGATAAGTCTGATCTCGCAGACAATGTAAAGTATGTTTAAATAGGTGAAATCTAGAGACAAGCATGTTGATTTTTGATCCAAAGGTTTCCTGCTATTGACACACTTGTTAAATTATGCAAGATAATGTGACAAGAATAGTAATTAATGAGGCAGCCTAGACAGTGCAGGAGAGTGCAGATAGGGTAGACATAGCAAATGTTTGGTGGTAGCAGCCCTGTTCCACCTCTTTATGTCATTATTTGTCTGTGCCAGTACAATGTTTGTCAATATCTGATGGATTATAAAAATTCAAAAAGGTTGGAGAATCTACATCCATTGTTGCATTTAATAGAATTGTTTTCAAAATCTTTTAACAATTTTGATGACCGTTGCTACTGTAAATTAGGAAACTGCTACACTCCAGTTCATAACAGGTTCCTAATAGCGACTGTTGGAAGCAATCAGTCAGAAAAGACATTAAAAACCATATCAAAACACAACATGAACCAGAGGTCTAGGAGAGGTCTCGCTTCACGTTCTCAGGAAGCTATGCAGTAATTTGTTTTTTTATGTATTACTTCTTACCAAATCTCTAGCCACTTTAATAATTAAAAAGTGGATGTAATAAATGTATCACTAGCCACTTTAAACGATGACACTCATATAATGTTTACATAATGTTTACGTATCCTACATTACTCATCTCATCTCAGTCGAGGATGCCTGGTCGTTCTTTAAAAGCAACTTCCTCACCATCTTAAATAAGCATGCCCCTTTCAAAAGATGTAGGACTAAGAACAGATACAGCCCTTGGTTCACTCCAGACCTGACTGCCCTTGACCAGCACAAGAACATCCTGTGGCGGACTGCTATTGCATCGAATAGTCCCAGCGATATTCAACTGTTCAGGGAAGTCAGGAACCAATACACTCAATCAGTCAGGAAAGCAAAGGCTAGCTTTTTCAAACAGAAATTTGCATCCTGTAGCTCTAACTCCAAAAGGTTTTGGGACACTGTCAAGTCCATGGAGAACAATAGCACCTCCTCCCAGCTGCCCACTGCACTGAGGCTAGGTAACACCACCGACAAATCCATGATAATCGAAGATTTCAACAAGCATTTCTCTACGGCTGGCCATGCTTTCCTCCTGGCTACCCCAACCCCGGCAGCTACTTGTCCAAGCCTTCCCAGCTTCTCCTTCACCAAAATCCAGATAGCAAATGTTCTGAAAGAGCTGCAAAATCTGGACCCGTACAAATCAGCTGGACTAGATAATCTGGACCCTCTCTTTTTAAAACTATCTGCTGCCATTGTTGCAACTCCTATTACCAGTCTGCTCAACCTCTCTTTGGTGTCATCTGAGATCCCAAAAGATTGGAAGGCTGCCGCGGTCATCCCTCTCTTCAAAGGGGGTGACACCCTAGACCCAAATTGCTATAGACCTATATCAATCCTGCCCTGCCTCTCTAAAGTCTTTGAAAGCCTAGTTAATAAACAGATCATTGACCACTTCGAATCCCACCGTACCTTCTCCGCTGTGCAATCCGGTTTCCGAGCTAGTCACGGGTGCACCTCAGCCACGCTCAAGGTACTAAACGATATCATAACCGCCATCGATAAGAGACATTACTGTGCAGTCGTATTCATTGACCTGGCCAAGGCTTTCGACTCTGTCAATCACCACATCCTTATTGGCAGACTCAACAGCCTTGGTTTCTCTAATGATTGCCTCGCCTGGTTCACCAACTACTTTGCCGACAGAGTTCAGTGTGTTAAATCGGAGGGCCTGTTGTCCGGGCCTCTGGCAGTCTCTATGGGGGTGCCACAGGGTTCAATTCTTGGGCCGACTCTCTTCTCTGTATACATCGATGATGTCACTCTTGCTGCTGGTGATTCTCTGATCCACCTCTATGCAGACGACACCATTCTGTATACTTCTGGCCCTTCTTTGGACACTGTGTTAACTAACCTCCAAACGAACTTTAATGCCATACAACACTCCTTCCGTGGCCTCCAACTGCTCTTAAATGCTAGTAAAACCAAATATATGCTTTTCAACCGTTTTCTGCCTGCACCCGCCCGCCCGACTTGCATCACTACCCTGGACGGCTCTGACCTAGAATACGTGACCTAGAGCCCTGGACGGCTCTGACCTAGAACTACAAATACCTAGGTGTCTGGCTAGACTGTAAACTCTCCTTCCAGACTCGCATTAAACATCTCCAATCCAAAATTAAATCTAGAATCGGCTTTCTATTTCGCAACAAAGCCTCCTTCACTCATGCTGCCAAACTTGCACTAGTAAAATTGACTATCCTACCGATCCTCGACTTCGGCGATGTAATCTACAAAACAGCTTCCAATACTCTACTCAGCAAACTGGATGCAGTCTATCACAGTGCCATCCACTTTGTCACCAAAGCCACTTATACCACCCACCACTGCGACCTGTATGCTCTAGTCGGCTGGCCCTCGCTACATACTCGTCGCCAGACCCACTGGCTCCAGGTCATCTACAAGTCCCTGCTATTACCTAGCAGCCCCGCCTTATCTCAGCTCGCTGGTAACCATCGCAGCACCCACCCGTAGCACTCGCTCCAGCAGGTATATCTCACTGGTCACCCCCAAAGCCAATTCCTCATTTGGCCGCCTTTCCTTTCAGTTCTCTGCTGCCAATGACTGGAACGAACTACAAAAATCGTTGAAACTGGAGACACTTATCTCCCTCACTAGTTTTAAGCACCAGCTGTCAGAGCAGCTCACAGATCACTGCACCTGTACATAGCCCAACCAACTACCTCATCCCCTACCGTAGTCATTTATTTATCTTGCTCCTTTGCACCCCAGTATTTTTACTTTGCACATTCATCTACTGCACATTTACCATTCCAGTGTTAAATTGCTATACTGTAGTTACTTTGCCACCATGGCCTATTTATTGCCTTATGTTCCTTATCCTACCTCATTTGCACACATTGTATATAGATTTGTTTTTGATTTTTGTCTTACTGTATTATTGACTGTGTGTTTTGTTTACTCCAATGTCTAACTATGTGTTGTTGTATGTGTTGAACTGCTTTGCTTTATCTTGGCCAGGTCATAGTTGTAAATGAGAACTTGTTCTCAAATTGCCTACCTGGTTAAATAAAGGTGAAAAAAATATATATATGTAAATACTGTACTCTATACCATCTACTGCATCTTGCCTATGCCGGTCAGCCGTCGCTCATCCATATATTTATATGTACATACTCGTATTCATTCCTTTACACTTGTGTGTATAAGGTAGTTGTTGTGAATTTGTTAGATTACTTGTTAGATACTACTGCATGGTCGGAACTAGAAGCACAAGCATTATAAGATTTGATTTGGTTGGCCTATGTGTGCTGCATTCGTCAGCTGGAGTTTTTGTTAAAGACAGCGAGTACTGCGAGTGCATCCGGCCGCCCATCGATTGCTATGGCACCTTGGAGTTTGGCAAGTTCGACGAGATCACTGTGAGTAGCCCTATTCCCTATATGGTGCTTTTGACCAGAGCCCATAAAGTAGTGCACTATGTAGAGAATAGGGTGCCATTTGGGACAGAGACACCATAGCAGTGTCATAATGATCTCACCTAATCCCCCTTTCTCTGTCTCTGTCTCAGGAGGCGGGCTACCAGCACGGTAAGACAGTGTTTGACATGTGGAATCGTAGTAGAGTTATGGATAAGATGATGAAAGAGGAATTTTACAAGACCAATAGCGGCAATGTGAGTCAGCAAGTTACACAGACAGCTTCCTAACTGCACCACACCTAGTTTCTATTTCAGATGTGTTGCACCAGCTTTTCCAACCCTTACTCCGACCCTTGCGCATCTCAAATCAAATTTTATTTGTCACATACACATGGTTAGCAGATGTTAATGCGAGTGTAGCGAAATGCTTGTGCTTCTAGTTCCGACCATGCAGTAGTATCTAACAAGTAATCTAACAATTTCACAACAACTACCTTATACACACAAGAGTAAAGGAATGAGTACGAGTATGTGCATATAAATATATGGATGAGAGATGGCTGACCGGCGTAGGCAAGATGCAGTAGATGGTATGGAGTACAGTATATACATATGAGATGAGTAATGTAGGATATGTAAACATTATATAAATGGCATCGTTTAAAGTGGCTAGTGATACATTTATTTCATCCAATTATAATTATTAAAGTGGCTAGAGATTTGAGTCGATGGCCGAATGGCATAGGCAAGATTCAGTAGATGGTTTTGAGTACAGTGTATACATTTGATATGGGTAATGTCAGATATGTAAACATTATATACAAAATTGTTTAAAGTGGCTAGTGATACATTTGTTACTTCCAATTCCTATTATTTAAAGTGGCTAGAGATTTAAGTCAGTATGTTGACAGCAGCCACTCAATGTTAGTGATGGCTGTTTAACAGTCTGATGGCCTTGAGATAGAAGCTGTTTTTCAGTCTCTCGGTCCCAGCTTTGATGCACCTGTACTGACCTCGCCTTCTGGATGATAGCGGGGTGAACTGGCAGTGGCTCGGGTGGTTGTTGTCCTTGATTATCTTTTTGGCCTTCCTGTGACATCGTGTGGTGTAGGTGTCCTGGAGGGCAGGTAGTTTATCCCCGTTGATGCGTTGTGCAGTCCTCACTACCCTCTGGATAGCCTTGCGGTTGTGGGCGGAGCAGTTGCTGTACCAGGCAGTGATACAGCCTGACAGGATGCTCTCGATTGTGCATCTGTAGAAGTTTGTGAGTGTATTTCTTCAGCCTCCTGAGGTTGAAGAGGCGCTGTTACGCCTTCTTCACCACGCTGTCTGTGTGGGTGTACCATTTCAGTTTGTCCGTGATGTGTACGCCGAGGAACTTAAAACTTTCCACCTTCTCCACTACTGTCCCGTCAATGTGGATAGGGGGGTGCTCCCTCTGCTGTTTCCTGAAGTCCACAATCATCTCCTTTGTTTTGTTGACATTGAGTGAGAGGTAATTTTCCTGACACCACACTCCGAGGGCCCTCACCTCCTCCCTGTAGGCCGTCTCGTCGTTGTTGGTAATCAAGCCTACCACTGCAGTGTCGTCAGCAAACTTGATGATTGAGTTGGATGCGTGCTTGGCCACGCAGTCATGGGTAAACAGGGAGTATAGGAGAGGGCTGAGAACGCACCCTTGTGGGGCCCCATTGTTGAGGATCAGCGGGGTAGAGATGCTGTTTCCTACCCTCACCACCTGGGGCCGGCCCGTCAGGAAGTCCAGGACCCAGTTGCACAGGGCTGGGTCGAGACCTAGGGTCTCGAGCTTAATGACGAGCTTGGAGGGTACTATGGTGTTAAATACTGAGCTGTAGTCGATGAACAGCATTCTTACATAGGTATTCCTCTTGTCCAGATGGGTTAGGGCAGTATGCAGTGTGATTGCGATTGCGTCGTCTGTGGACCTATTGGGACGGTAAGCAAATTAGAGTGGGTCCAGGGTGTCTGGCAGGATGGAGGTGATATGATCCTTGACTAGTCTCTCAAAGCACTTCATGATGACGGAAGTGAGTGCTATGGGGCGATAGTCATTTAGCTCAGTTACCTTAGCTTTCTTGGGAACAATGGTGGCCCTCTTGAAGCATGTGGGAACAGCACACTGGGATAGGGACTGATTGAATATGTCCGTAAACACACCAGCCAGCTGGTCTGCGCACACGGCCAGGGCTCTGAGGACACGGCCAGGGATGCCATCTGGGCCGGCAGCCTTGCGAGGGTTTTACTCACGTTGGCTGCGGTGAAGGTGAGCCCGCAGGTTTTGGTAGCGGGCCGTGTTGGTGGCACTGTATTGTCCTCAAAGCGAGCAAAGAAGTTGTTTGTCTGGGAGCAGGACATCGTGGTCCGCGACGGGGCTGGTTTTCTTTTTGTAGTCCGTGATTGACTGTAGATCCTGCCACATTCCTCTCGTGTCTGAGCCATTGAATTGTGACTCTACTTTGTCTCTATATTGACGCTTAGCTTGTTTGATTGCCTTGCGGAGGGAATAGCTACACTGTTTGTATTCAGTCATGTTTCCAGTCGCCTTACCCTGGTTAAAGCAGTGGTTCGCTTTCAGTTTTCTTGCGAATTCTGCCATCAATCCACGGTTTCTGTTTGGGGAAGGTTTTAATAGTTGCTATGGGTACAACATCACCGATGCTCTTGCTAATAAACTCGCTCACCGAATCAGCGTATACATAAATGTTGTTGTCAGATGCTATCCGGAACATATCCCAGTCCACGTGCTCGAAGCAATCTTGCAGCGTGGAATCAGATTGGTCGGACCAGCGTTGAACAGACCTGAGAACGGGCGTTTCCTGTTTTAGTTTCTATCTGTAGGCTGGGAGCAACAAAATGGAGTCATGGTCAGACTTGCCGAAAGGAGGGCGGAGAATAGCCTTGTATGCATCACGGAAATTAGAATAACAATGATCCAGGATTTTACCAGCCCGGGTGGCACATTTGATATGCTGATAAAATTTAGGGAGCCTTGTTTTCAGATTAGCCTTGTTAAAATCCCCAGCCACAATAAATGCAGCCTCAGGATATGTGGTTTCCAGTTTACATAGAGTCCAGTGGATTTCTTTCAGTGCCGTCGATGTGTCAGCTTGGGGGGGATATACACGACTGTGATTATAATCGAAGAGAATTCTCTTGGTAGATAATGCGGTCGGGTCAGGTGAACAAAAGGACTTGAGTTTCTGTATGTTGGTATGATCACACCACGACTCGTTAATCATAAGACACACACCCCCGCCCTTCTTCTTACCAGATAGATGTTTGTTTCTGTCGGCGCGATGCGTGGAGAAACCATGTGGCTGTACCGACTCAGATAACGTGTCCTGAGTGAGCAGTCGCCGATGTCCAGGTCTGGATCTCAGCCATGTTCAGGACCTTTATAGTGGATTAGAGCACACAAATACATGGGAGTGCAGGTAGGCCTCCACGCTTAAGTAAACAAAGGAAAGGAGCAGTGGTGTCCAAACAACAATGACAGGAATCCAATTACAGGGCTTACCCAGAAAAACGTCCAAAACCGGACTAATACCTGGTAAACAGGAGTTCACTCAAAACAGTCTAGATAGATCTGTTGTGATCAACAACCGAGAGATTACTCATTGTCAACTAAATAACCCTGAGGTATACTGGGTTTTCTAGCATCCCCCTTACTCACCTGGACTTTCTCTGACGGGATTGAAGCGTTTCCATAGCAGCCACCAGCCACAGAGCGAGTCGCCATAGTTGTTGAGGTTAGTTTCGTCCTGGCTGCCCACGTCGATGGCTATCACTACTTTGGCCCCCATGGAGCGAGCTACATCAGCTATAGACAGAGAGCGAGACAGACAGAGAGACAGAGGTAAAGACTGACCAATAGCCATGGCATCTACTGTGTACTGTACATCACATGCAAGTTAATGTCTCTAACTTGTACAGTATTACAAGTATGCTTACTTTTAATTTCATGTTTTATAGTCATTTGAGACACGGTCATATGAAAACTGACCAGGTAGGTTATTGATGTAGCCACCGTCCATGACTAAGTGTTCGTCTTTGGGGTCACAGAGGGGAGGCATGTACCCAGACAGTGACATGCTGGCACGCACATAACTCCACAGAGAACCTACAAGAGGAGGGCATGCTGAGGTTTAATACTTCAAGAGAATCAAAGAGCTAGAGGATGTGTCCCAAATGGCACCCTATTCCCTATATAGTGCACTACTTTTGACCAGGGCCCACATCAAATGGCATCCTATTCACTATACTTTAGTTAATTTAGTAAATATTTTCTTAACTCTATTTTCTTAAAACTGCATTGTTGGTTAAGGGCTTGTAAGTAAGCATTTTACGGTAAGGTCTACACCTGTTGTATGTGACAAATAAAATGTGATTTGAGTAAAGACAGACAGAGTGTCAGTGTGAACCCTCATGGATGAAGCAGTGATATCCGTTGTGACGTTGAAGTAGGGGATCCACAGGTTCTAGGACAGTAGGAGGAGCAAGAGGGGGAAATGGAAATGAAGAGAGGGCCATCTAAAACCACCACACAGAGGATTTCGCCTTATTTTGTTTGACCTTTTGTAAGACCACAATAAAAATGTAATTGACATCCTAAGTTTGTACCGACAGATCCAGCCTATTGAATATCATTAAAGAAATGCATAAAATGCAGCCTCCAATTGACCCTTCGCTAAGCCCCGCCCCAGAATTTTGATAATCTAATCGCAGCGCTCCAATGGATAGCAACTGTCGAAATGGAAAAGTGTCGCGGTAGCTATTGATAAAGAACAAAATAAAGACGAAGCAGCTGCTTTACAAGTGGGATGCACTGTTGAGCGCTACATCCCGAGGGGTTCATGCAGATTGTAAGGAGATTGTGACAGCCGGTTAAATGGCATCCCTTGAGAAGGCAAGAACAAGATGTATGTCAGGAGAAGTGCAGTATTATCATAAGTAGATACTTGGAATACAGAGGAGGAATGGAGGGAAAAATAGAGGCAGAGGAGGTCTAAGAGAGACAGGGAGGAAGAGGGTGAGCTTGAGTCGGTAAAAGGGGGTATGGGGTATTGTGTGTTGATTGATTGATATTTTTTGATATTTTATCAATTTTAGAATAAGGCTCTAACGTAACAATATGTGGAAAAAGACAAAGGGGTGTGGCAGAAGAATCAGAATTAGTTGGGTAACATAGATAATTAAGATGTCTTATCTGCATAATATGCTTATGTGATATACTTGTTATTAGAATGTATCCCTTTGGACTCTGGTGTTGTCAGTTGCACTTCTTTCCTCAGCTGGGGCTCAGTCCCCTGGGGCCCAGAGAAGGGAGAGGTCAGGCTTGTCTTTCACCTGTCCCTGGTGCTATGCAGAATATCAGAAAGGGAAGAGGACAGGAGGGAACATTGTCTTCATATGTGAATGTGTCTTTACCTATTATTAAACCATGTGAAGGGATGGCGTGACTAATGGATAACCAATTACTCCACAATGTCTGTGCGCCAGTCACTCCCTCCTTTGACTTTGGGGGATGTGTGTGGTAGTGTCTGGAACTATTGTATGTCATCTCTGATGTTGCACTTGTCCTGGGAGAGTGTATGACCTAGAGGCTCACTCCCCTCAGTGAGCTTGTCCAGGTGTGTGGTCAAGAAGGGGTTTTACTTGAGATGGGAGTATCTGGAGTTGACAATTGACTTATGCCATTGGATGAGTTGTGTTTTTGTGCTATGAATTACAAGGAACGAGATCTGATACTCGTCTTAGGGGCCAAACTGAACGATAATTTAAAGCAAATGCTATCTGGCTGGGGGATACTCCAATCACCTTGTGACCTGTTCCAAACATCTGTGGTTTGTTATGTAGACTAGGGGGTGGATCTTTGCTATAAAAGATCTCAGTAGCCTTTGTGTTGTGGCTCTCAAAGAATCATCAAAGAGATGGTGATTCATCGACCAGCCATTGCTATTGCAAAGCTCTCACTAATAAGGATTTGGTTTAAGTATAACTCTGACTTGTGTGATAAGTTTGTCTCTCCTCATTTGATAATACAGACATTAACTTCTTAGGGAGCGGCTCCCGAGGTGACGGTTTTGGAGAGTCTAGCGTGCCCAAAGTAAAATGCCTCCCACTCAGGCCCAGAAAATAGGATATGCACACAATTGGATAGGAAACACTCTGAAGTTTCTAAGAGTGTTAAAATATTGTCTGTGAGTATAACAGAACTGATATAACAGGCGAAAACCCGAGGAATTTCTGTCCTGGAAAAAGTGTTTTTGACAAATTGCCTCATTTTGAACCCCTCCCTATTGAAAACAGACATATATAGGAGTAAGATTGCAGTACCTATTGCTTCCACTGGATGTCAACAGTCTCTAGACAGTGTTTGATGATGTTTAGTTGCTCTGGATTCCTATCGTCCAGTTTATAATCCGGTTGAAATATTATAGTAAATATACATAAAAGTGTTCCTAAGGATACATTATCAATGATGTTTGATTGTTCTTGGACAAGTGTATAGGTATAGGTTGAACGCGTTCTCTTCACGGTTCAATGGGCGAGTGGACGCTGTATTTTATGAACATAATGTGCCAACCCAACAGAGATTTATGGATATAATAAATGACAAAAGAACCATTGGATGTCTTCGTTGGACACTTGGGAAGCCCTCAGCAGGAGTTCTTCAAAAGGTAAGGGATTTGTTTTAGCTGTGAAATGTGTTTTGTGTGAACCGCGATGGTTTATGAATTTATGATAATAGAAAAATATTGGAGGTGCTAACCTCAAACAATCAAATGTTGTGCTTTCGCCGTAAAGCCTTTTTGAAATCTGACAACGCTGTGATATTGCCAAGAAGCAGAGCTTTTGATGACTATGCAACACTTGTATATTGATGAATGTTTAATAATTCAACTTTTGGATTTTGAATTTGGCGCCTTGCATTTCACCGAGTAGTGTCGGGAGTGGGGCGCTAGCGCTTGTCTGATGCTTTAAGCACACTGTTTGAAGAAATAATTAAGACACACATGACTCAAGAGGGAGCCAGAGATCAAGATAGTTTAACCAGAAGAAGAAAAAAAAATATTCCCGACCCGCCCCTTCCTCCCGCTCCTGTTGGCCTTCACAGATTCTTCCGTTATGCTCCTGAAGTTGCCGGTAATAGACTACACCTGTGGTCGGCAACCTTTTCCATGTGGAGTGCCAATTTACAATTTCTACCGATCAATTATAATAACGTGTTTTTGTTCTCTTGCCAACTAGATACTTAAAGCCAACCAATAAAAACATTTCAGGTAGAATCTCCTGATATAAATAAATATCCAATCAGTGGTGTAAAGTACTTAAATAAAAAATACTTTAAAGTACTATTTAAGTCGTTTTTGGGGTATCTGTACTTTACTATTTATATTTTTGACAACTTTTTCTTCACTACATTCCTAAAGAAAATTATGTACTTTTTACTCCATACATTTTCTCTGCATTCATCTTTCTACTCTGCCTGTCTGCAATGAACATGAAACATTGTATCATCTGGATAAGGCCCAGCAGCACCCACTAGCAAACTTGCAACATTGTATAAACTATTCTGGGCCCTCAGAGTGTCCCGAGCCAGTGAGCTCCAGACAGACATGGCTGTATTTGTGCAAGGGATAAGACATAATAAGTTATTTGATTAAGTTTCCACTGGATCAGAAAATAACATTTTTCCCTTTCACACTGAGGCTCATTGGTTGTCGAAAGGGAGCGAGCTGGAAAGATTTACATTGAGGAACTATTGTCATTCTCAATGGATGTAAAGACAGACTTTCTTTACTTGCTGTTTGAGGTGTAGAAAAAATACTTTACAAAGCTCCACAGCTCATTAGTGGTGGTGAGTTAAGAATCAGAAATCCCCAAATGGGCACATTTATTCATTTGCGCACAGGCCAGGTAGCCTATAGGCCTACTTCTGCGTAATCAGGTGTGCGCCCTGACTCAACATTGACAAGAGTGCTCCAAACAGAATACAATTAATATATTTACAAAACTCGGGAAATATAATGAAATAACAACATCTCAAGACATCAGTCAGGAAGTTAAGGCTTGGTTGCAAATAGATCTTCCAAATGGACAATGACCCCAAGCATACTTCCAAAGTTGTGGCAAAATGGCTTAAGGACAACAAAGTCTAGATATTGGAGTGGCCATCACAAAGCACTGACCTCAATCCCATAGAAAATAGAACTGAAAAAGTGTGTGCGAGCAAGGAGGCCTACAAGTTTGACTCTGTCAGGAGAAATGGGCCAACTTATTGTGGGAAGCTTGTGGAAGGCTGCCCCGAAATGTTTGACCCAAGTTAAAAATTTAAAGGCAATGCTACCAAATACTAATTGAGTGTATGTAAACTTCTGACCCACTGGGAATGTGATGAAAGAAATTAAATCTGAAATAAATAATTTCCTCTACTATTATTCTGACATTTCACATTCTTAAAGTGGTGATCCTAACTGACCTAAAACAGGGAATTTTTACTGGGATTAAATGTCAGGAATTGTGAAAAACTGAGTTTAAATGTATTTGGCTAAGGTGTATGTAAACTTCTGACTTCAACTGTATGTAATGGTGAATTGATAGACAATCAAACTAACAATCAAAAGGAAAACAATTCACACAATGAAGTTATGAAACAAGGAATGCAGACGAATTGGCGGAAAGAGTGCATTCTGGAGAGAGATGTGCCTTGTACATCTAAGCCCTCCTTCTTGACTCAACATTTGAACACATTATCTTCACACATACCGTAGGTTTAGGAATACTCTCTCTCACAAACGCTGTCATGTCCAAAGCAGTAGCCATTTATGGAGAACCAATGCAATTGAAACAAATGCAATTTCACTTATCTGGTACACATGGAGCAACCCCGAAATCACAAACTGCACACTCACATCCTGCCAGAGGGAAGAGAGACACAGATGTAGATAATGTCAATGGGTGCATCCTAAAAGGCTCCCTATTGCCTACAGGCCCTGGTCAAAATCAGTGCACTATATAAGGAATAGGGTGCTACTGCCAGCTTCTGCCAGTGCTGCTGTTAGAGAAGTAGTAGACGTTGTAGTGAGCTGAGCTCTAGCCTCAGGGTTATGGACCACCAACAGCATGCAGACAGACAGACTGATCTGGTCCCCCTGGCTGTTCACCACACAGCCAGCTTTGACCTGACGCAAAGTCACTCTGCCCTCCAGCAGACTGAGGACCTGACAGAGAGAGACAGAGAAGAGAGGGTCAGAAAATACACACTGGCTCTATGGCAGGAATGTCCAATGTCTCTGGAGGGATGCAGTGTGTGCCGGCTTCTGTTCCAGCCCAGCTACTGATCAATCGGGACTGTGATTAGTTGAATCAGGTGTTAATGCTGGAGTGGAACAAAAGCCTGCACATGGTGTGTCTCTCCGGGGCCAGAGTTAGAGTGTATACTGAGACCCAGAGGGAGCCATGCAGTACCTGTAGTTGTATGAGGCACTGCAGGTCTTTCTTGGCAGCCTGGAAGATGGTGTTGATCTTGCTGTAGTGGATGTGGCCTGACTGACTTTCTACGGCCTCATGGCAGTGATACACAGCAGAGGGAGTGTGCAGCATAGTTACACTCTTCTTCAGAATGGACTGATGAAGGAGAGAGAGAGAGAGAGAGAGAGAGAGAGAGAGAGAGAGAGAGAGAGAGAGAGAGAGAGAGAGAGAGAGAGAGAGAGAGAGAGAAAAGCCTTTCTGATTTTCCATGTATCTTTATAACTTCATTGTTACTACATAGTGAGAGGTGTCCATTAAGATTCCAGTGGATCACATACCTTGTGTGGGACCTGGGGACTTGCTGGTGGTGTCTCTGCTTCAGCTTCAGCTTCTCGTATTCTGCCTCGCTGATACGTCATGTTGAGGTCAGCAGACGTGACACCTGAGAGGGTGAGGAGAGAGCATTCAGACACACGGAGCAGGGCTTGTACAGTACAGGTGTGTGTGTGTGTGTGTGTGTGTGTGTGTGTGTGTGTGTGTGTGTGTGTGTGTGTGTGTGTGTGTGTGTGTGTGTGTGTGTGTGTGTGTGTGTGTGTGTGTGTGTGTGTGTGTGTGTGTGTGTGTGTGTGTGTGTGTGTGTGTGTGTGTGTGTGTGTGTGTGTGTGTGTGTGTGTGTGTGTGTGTGTGTGCATGAGGTAATGGATGCTTACTTGACACTGCCACAGGAGTGGACTGAGAGCGAGACCTCTTTCCTTTAGTGGTGGGGCTGCTATCTAAAAGACAGGACTTCCTCTCCCCATTCTCTGAAACACCACAACCATACAGCAACACCATAAGTGTGTGTTTCCAGCAAGCCTGAAAATAAAGAAGAGCCGCACACTCTAGGAGCTCAGATGCAAAAAATATTTTATGTCCAACGTTTCGACAGGCAAGCTGTCTTCATCAGGGTATAGACAGCTTGCCTGTCGAAATGTTGGACATAAAATATTTTTTGCATCTGAGCTCCTAGAGTGTGCGGCTCTTCTTTATTTTCAAGTTTTCCACTCCGCTAGCCAGCACCTCGCCTATATAGGTGTGCGTTTCTTTTTCTTCTAGATTGTTTCCAGCAAGCCACCATTGTTCATAGTGACATAACATAACAGCCTGCACATTCATCCATCTGGATCAATATTTACATGATAAAGTATTCCAAATGTAATCCAGACATAATCCAGACTAGAGTTTCACATTTCCAGTAACTCTCCCAAAACTTCCACGTTTTACCAAAAACCCCTGTTGGGAGGATTCCTGGATTTTCTGCTTATACCCTCCTGATTTCAGAAATCTTTCAACTGGGATTCATTTTTGGGGGGGAAAGTTACCAGAACTATAGAACCCTATGCAAAACCAAAGGATAAATGATAATTCAATGCAATGATGCTGACATTGACCATCCCATAATAACTGACCTGTGTCACTGAGCCCCTTCTCATGGCCAGACTCTTCAGACTGAGTCTGTCTATGAGAACCCCCTCTCTCAGGCCCTGCCTCTTCAGACCGGGAGTGCTGTCTGTGTAGACCCCTGTTAGGGTTGGCTTCACCTATTACACTGTACACTGCCACCAAGGGGACTGCCTGGCTCTCCTGAAACACAACACACACAGAGAACCATCAGGTTTATGCATTCCCTTCAAAGATGAAACACCCAGTCATTAATCTCAGGTTAACCCAGAACTAAAGTATTGCGTAATTGGTCAGCTGCTGGGTCCATACATGTTAAAAGAAGCATTAAGAGATGCTAGAATGAGGAGCGGAACTGGAACGAGGAGCTCCAAACTCTCTCTTTGCAAGTTACGGGAAAGTCTATTGGCTGAATGTCCCATCCCCTTCTGAGAATTCGAAATATGCTAAAACCTGTGCAATCATGATTTGTCCAAATAACAAGTGACGAAAAACCTAAGCACCGGAACTATTGCTGCTCGTTAGCTACCGGCAGCCATAGTATAAATACACTGTCTGTGTCTGTCAGATCTACGATACGATTTATGTTTACGTAGTCTGCCGACGAGATGACCCAGTCATGGATCATCTTTCAGTATTGAGGTCTCTGTGTCTGTGTGTATGTGTGTGTGCGCGTGTCTCATACTGCATTGAAGAGCTCGGTGGTGAGACCTAGGTAGTTGTGAAGGGCTAGGAAAGTCACTCTCTGCAGGCGCACCATGATGATCTAGAAAGGACAACAAAAAGTAACAACGGCCCACTGTTTTAGGAGAGCAGAGTACAGCCAGGCTGTGTCCCTGAAAATACTCAGCGATTTTGTATCTTGCGGTTAGCTGTGTAGCTACAGAATAATGTTTCAGTTCCATAAAAACCAGTCAGGGGTGTAATCTCCAGTATTTGAGTGATATTATATAATGGCTGATTTCCCTGTGTACAGACCACATCCCAAATGGCACTGAATCAGATGGGCCCTGGTCAAAAGTAGTGCACTATACAGGGAATAGGGCACCACTTGGGACGCACCCTAGGACAGTCTGTCATTGATAGTAACAGTACCTGGATAACGGACCAGAGTCTCTGGGTATTTCTCAAACACACACTGGAAGGCAGCAACTGGAAGACGCAGTATGGTAGAAGGGGCTGCAGCTCTGGCAGATGCAGTCTTGTAGGGTGCTGAGTGACCCTGGGATGCACAAGGTGGTAGAGGATGAGAGGAATTTATTCTAACTTAGTTCAGTGGTGGCTGGTGTCACATTAAATCAGAGGACGGGCTCCTTGTAATGGCTGGAATGGAATAAATGGAATGATATCAAATACATCAAGCACATGGTTTTCCATTCCAGCCATTACTATGAGTCGTTTGCCCCTCACCAGCCTCCTGTGTCTTAGGTACTTATCAGAGTGGAGCGGATACATACACATGTGCTAGTTGAGTCAGAGGGTAAATGACAGAGTGGAAAGCGTAACGTACAGTGATGACATCCAGGATACTGAGCAGACTGTGGACACTGTCTCCTGGCAACATCTCCTTCACAACCACATCTATCCCATCCTATAACAACAAAATACATTTCATTTGCATTTGACTGTCAAATTTTACATACATAATACATGTAGTTGTAAACACATTGTAATGGCGGAGATCACTAAACCTCATGATCTTGGGGCGAAATGTTTGTCAAAGATGGAATACAATTTCCTTTCTATCACTGCAAATACTTTCGTCATTTTCCTATTCATTATGAGGTGAAATAACATTGTCTTCAGCACCAGATAGATATAGCATGTGGAGACCTTACACTCTCATGTATGCAGAGCTCCAGACGGCCATCTTGCACCACGTAGATGCTGTTGTCTATGTCCCCGGAACGGAAGAGTGGCTCCATCTCATGGAGCTGCACAAACACCATGTGACGACACAGCTCCAGGAACAGAGGCTTCACAAAGTGGCCCAAGACCCTGGTGAGATGGATTATACAGGGGTTATCACTCATAGGCTTTGCTAACACAACTGTTGGTAATGCAACGCCTTACAACATGAAAACCCATAATTTACTCAGTCTAGGTGAGGGATACTCAAATCTGGACCTTGAGTCTAGGTACACTTCTGGTTTTCGTTTTTACCTGGTAGTTCATTGAACTCACCAGGTGTCCTGGGTTTGTTGTTGTTTAACTTAAAAAATATATATAATAATAATATCCAGGCGAGTCAATTAAGAACAAATTCGTATTTACAATGACGGCCTGGAATAAAGTGCAAGAATGAGAATTACGAGTGTAACTTGACTCGAGGTCCAGATTTGAATATCCCTGGTCTAGGTGTTGACGTATGTTTGCGGTTCCCTCACCTGATGTTCTTTAGCATGTAGAGCACCTCAGAGGGCAGGTGGGAGTTCTGCACGTCAAACTCTGTGAGGTCAGCCTCCAGCAGAGAGGGTGGGAGGCTCCTTCCTAATGCGTAGGATTCGGGGACACAAAGTGTTAGCGTGGCGTTCAAACTCATCCTTAAAACTAACAAAACTTGGCCAAATTGTTCACCATTAGGAAAATAGAGGTTATCACTTCAGGTATCATCTGAATACACAGTGTAGTCATGACTCACTTTCGTGCTATAGACAGGACTTTAGTTCTCTTCCTGATTCGCTGCTTCTGGGACCCTGAGGTAGAGATAGGGGTTGAGGTAGAGGTAGAGGACAAGGTCTGCACCTGGTACGGAGAAAAACAGGGAGACATTTTTTTATTTAAATATACTCTGTGCAACCAGCCTGATCTCGCGGTAGCTCACATTCTGACAAGTTAAGTGAAATGAAACCAGAGCGCAGTGCTCAGTCTGCTTGACCAGGCTACAGTAGAGCCTAACATACAATCTACTGTATCTCTATGTGCTATTTATACTGACAATAACGCCAAACAGTTATGGGAGACACACTAGACAAAATATGTGAGGGACTGACCTTTCAAATAATCTGCCATAAAACATAACTGTCTCTTTTCCTGAAGCGATAGTGAGGCTGCTGCTCCTCTGAAAAACACATACAGAAACATGTCATGAACATATTAGGCCTAAATGGCTTTCAGAGCTAATTTACAGTTTTTGGGGGGTTCATTACAATGTTACAAACTTGAACAATGTTCACTATTTTACTGGTTTCAAATATTTGCTAATACAAGTAGGTAGTTACTGTACAACAACTGATTCTAACAATTAAATCAAATAGTTATGAGGGAATGGAGGCAGGCAATACAGACTGTACTGTTTGCATCTTCTGTAGAATAAAAACGCCTATGAGAGACACTCCCACCACAGCCAGAACAGCTACGATCACACCAGTCCACTGGGAGGGGAAAAGAAGATGATTATTTGGTGTGAACCAAACCACATCCACACTAATATATTGGCTAGGGGTTTGTCCCAAATGACACCCTATTCTCTATAAAATGCACTACTTTAGACCAGAGCCCTAGTAGGCCTACACAGGGTGCAATTTGGGACACAGAAACAGTAGGCTTTTGGCATGCTGATCTAAGAACTGTCACAAAAGCATTTTTTGCAGAGTAAGGAGAAGAAAGTGTTGGGTAGCTACCTACCAATGGCAATGGCATAGCAGTCTCTGTTCTGTCCTCCACCCAATGTTGCATCCTGGCCTTGATTTCACTGCCAAGTGGCACCAGGCTCTACAAAACCAAAAGGAAACCAACATTCATCTGATGTGTATTCATGACCAGGCATATAGGAGGTTCGATAGATGAATGGAATCAAAGACTGCGTATTAGATAGAGTAGACTATTGCCTCATAGAGTGGGTAGGAGACATAGAACTTGGTTTATTACTGGGTATGTACTGCAGCTGTCCTTATCTTTGTCATCCACCTTGTCATCCATTCCTGGCAACAACAAAACAAGATCACAGAAGAAGAGACTAGAAAATATCAGAAAGTCTTTCTCACACACTTCCATCATTCCATACAGTGATAGGCCTAATCAGAAGGGAATGGGGTTAAAGGTGCATTGTGTGAATTCTTGAACTCTTAAAAAGTAATTAAGGCAAAACTTCCCCTAACAAAACAGATTAGAAATGAGAACACATTGGCTGTAGTCACAGAGAACTGCCACAGTGTGACTTTCCACTGCACTGTAACCAGACACCCTCTGGCCACTGCACTTTCATACTTGAATAGACTCACCCACAAACAAGGAGGCTACACTACACACCAAAGTAAACATATTGTTCATGACAGGCATAACAATGGTTTAAAGTCAAATCAAATAAGACCTGTATAAGACCTGAGTACATCAAATATCAAATTTGCCTGTTCTAACCTAGTTCATCAAATACTGAGCAGGTGCACTGCAGGATTGTTTTCAAGATCTGGACTTTTTGCCTAGCTGTGCCTTGATTAACAAACTGACAAAACACAGGCATACCACTCCACGAACGTTTCCCTTGCCTTAATGTATCTATTGAAGAAATATTGAAGAATATGACTATATTTCCAATCAATTACATTTAATCCCAGATATTAAATTGGTGCTCATAGGTCCAGGCAGTGGACGGCTATATACCAGGGTAAAGGTGATTTTATATTCACACATTCGGACATTCAACAGACATTCACCAAAAGCCATTTAAAAATGTCAAAATCAATAACTAATTCACACATACGAAGTCCTGCTATGCAGTTTTTTTGCCATGCAGTCAAATAAACACAAAGGATTTGCACTACACTATATGGTTAAAATAAAATCTTATCACTTAGTGGCTCGTATTACCAAACGTTCCACTTTATTCTCCACTGTCAGTTGTCTACGCATGTATTTTCATTCCCTTGATAAATCACTGTACATTTCTGGAATTCCAATTGGCTATCACTGACTGAATCCAACCAATAACAAAACGTTTTATTCTGACGTCGCGGTCTTCCCGTGGGTACTGTTCAAGGTGAGTGGGTAGAATTTCCACATATTATCGCTAAAGTGAGATTAATCGAAGTCATGTAGCTAGTGCCTATCGTGCGTTTTACCCAAATGTTGATCTAGCTAGCTAACGTTAGCTACTTCAACAATGAATGTCCGCACTACAGCTGTTTAGAAACCGAGAGTGTTAACCCATGCCACGGGGTGTGCCAGCTACAGTAGCTAACGTTAGCTAGTTAACTCGTGCTATCAACATACAAGGGACAAAAGCCATATAGCTAGCTAGTTATAACAGCCAGCAACGAAACTATGGATAGAGGACAATGTTCAGACGTTTTTTTAATTATTAGCCATCTCTTCAGGAAGAATCACAACATGGAACATGTGGTAATTAGTGTCGTGTCTAACGTTAACGCTACAGGCATGATAACATATCGACCGTTAGTTACTAGTATCTAGCTCAAAATATCTCGCGAGAAAGCGAAGCAGTAGTTGCTCAACAATTGACTAATTTGCACAGGGTAGAAAACTGTGAAGTCAAGAATATACCAATTGATTTCTCATTCTTCATCTTAGTCTCATTTACTTAATTTAAACGAATGTGAAATAACTTATACCATAAATGTAGCTAGGTTCACCACAGTGAGAAGCTAACTGCAGTGAGCTAGATAGCTGCTTAATATAGTTTAAGCCTAGTCTGGAAACAATCAGTTGTAATCCCACCCATTTCATTGACTCCATACAGATTTGTCCTCCAGCTCGAGACCAAAACTCTTCGATGCGATGGGTGTATTGAATGCTCTTCTAAGGGGCCTTGTGAGAGGAGCAGATCGTATGGCTGAATTCACCAGCAAGCGTGGCTCAAGGACTCACTACAAAGGCAGAGGGGCACAGCCAACGGGAGTACTGACCTCCAGCAGAAAATTTGTTCCAGTACAGGCAATGATCCCTCAGTTTGTGGTGCCAAACTTGGAGGGATTCAAACTCAAGCCCTACGTGTCGTACCGCACCCCGGCTGGAACGGAGCCCGCTGTCACCCCTGAGGGTCTGTTCTCTGAGACTGTGGCCCCACAGATCCAGAAAGACTTTGAGGAAGGCTCCTTTGATAAGGAACAGCTAGAGAAATACGGGTTTGAACCCACACAGGAAGGAAAGTTATTCAAACTCTACCCCAAGAACTTTATACGATAAGTAGACCACAAAATCTGATCCATCTGGAACTCTGAGCGTTAAGGATCATTGACGTATTTTGTTTGTGTTTGGGAGGTCAAGAAGTTGTTTTCTGCACCCTGGTGTATTGTGAAAGTGCTTGCTGAAAGTACTAGTATGTGCACTTCTAATTAAAACATGTATATTATGTTTGTTTTTTATTATACCTCAAGTACGCATGTTGGCTACAGGTTATTTGAATGTAGTCGGTTTGCACTACGGTCAATTGATCATAGTACATGATTATATCAAACTAAGCTGAGATGTCCACCAAGTCTCACACACACAAAAGATAAACCTGGGGATCCAAATACGGTATTTGTATTGTAAAGTGTGTGTGTGTGTCAAATTTTATTAGTGACTTGCAGAATACAACAGGCGTAGACCTTACAGTGAAATGCTTACTTACGAGCCCCTAAACAACAATGCAGTTTAAAAAAATACAGATAAGAAATAAAAGTAACAAGTAATTAAAGAGCAGCAGTAAAATAACAATAGTGAGACTATACAGGGGGGTACCAGTACAGAGTCAATGTGCGGTGGCACCGGTTAGTTGAGGTAATATGGACATGTAGTTAGTTATTAAAGTAACTGCATAGATGATAACAACAGAGAGTAGCAGTGGTGTAAAAGAGGGGGAGGGGGTGAACAATGCAAATAGTCTGGGTAGCCATTTGATTAGATGTTCAGGAGTCTTATGGCTTGGGGGTAGAAGCTGTTTAGAAGCCTCTTGGACCTAGGCTTGACGCTCTGGTACCGCTTGCCGTGCGGTAGCAGAGAGAACAGTCTGACTAGGGTGGCTGGAGTCTTTGGCAATTTCTAGGGCCTTCTTCTGACACGGCCTGGTATAGAGGTCCTGGATGGCAGGAAGCTTGGCCCCAGTTTGGCCGTTTGCACTACCCTCTGTAGTGCCTTGCGGTCGGAGGCCAAGCAGTTGCCATGCCAGGCAGTGATGCAACAAGTCAGGATGCTCTCGATGGTGCAGCTATAGAAATTTTTGAGGATCTGAGGACCCATGCCAAATCTTTTCAGTGTATGTGTATATATATACACAGTTGAAGTCGGAAGTTTACATACACTTAGGTTGGAGTCATTAAAACTCATGTTTCAACCACTACAAATTTCTTGTTAACAAACTATAGTTTTGGCAAGTCGGTTAGGACATCTACTTTGTGCAACCTGCTATCTGCCAATCACGGGAATGCCTGGAATGTGCAATTGTTTACAGACAGATAATTTCACTTATAATTCACTGTATCACAATTCCAGTAGATCAGAAGTTTACATACACTAAATTGACTTTGCCTTTAAACGGCTTGAAAAATTCCAGAAAATGATGTCATGGCTTTAGAAGCTTCTGATAGGCTAATTGACAACATTTGAGTAAATTGGAGGTGTACCTGTGAATGTATTTCAAGGCCTGCCTTCAAACTCAGTGCCTCTTTGCTTGACATAATGTGAAAATCAAAAGAAATCAGCCAAGACCTCAGAAAAAAATGGTAGACCTCTACAAGTCTGGTTCATCCTTGGGAACGCCTGAAGGTAACACGTTCATCTGTACAAACAATAGTACGCAAGTATAAACACCATGGGACCACACAGCCGTCATACTGCTCAGGAAGGAGACACTTTCTATCTCCTAGAGATGAACGTACTTTGGTGTGAAAAGTGCAAATCAATCCTAGAACAACATCAAAGGACCTTGTGAAGATTCTGGAGGAAACAGGTACAAAAGTATCTATATCCACAGTAAAAATGTCCTCTGGTCAGATGAAACAAAAATTTAACTGTTTGGGCATAATGACCATTGTTAGGTTTGGAGGAAAAAGGGTGAGGCTTGCAAGCCGAAGAACACCATCCCAACCGTGAAGCACGGGGGTGGCTGCATCATGTTGTGGAGGTGCTTTGCTGCAGGAGGGTCTGGTGCACTTCACAAAATAGATGGCGTCATGAGGTAGGAAAATGATGTGGATATATTGAAGCAACATCTCAAGACATCAGTCAGGAAGCTAAAGCTTGTTCGCAAATGGGTCTTCCAAATGGATAATGACCCCAAGCATACTTCCAAAGTTTTGGCTCAATGGCTTAAGGACAACAAAGTCAAGATATGTCCTGACCTCAATCCCATAGAACATTTGTGGGCAGAACTGAAAAAGCGTGTGCGAGCAAGGAGGCCTACAAACCTGACTCAGTTACACCAGCTCTGTCAGGAGGAATGGGCCAAAATTCACCCAACTTATTGTGTGAAGCTTGTGGAAGGCTACCAAAAATGTTTGACCCAAGTTAAACAATTTAAAGGCAATGCTACCAAATACTTATTGAGTGTATGTACACTTCCGACCCACTGGGAATGTGATGAAAGAAATAAAAGCTGAAATAAATCATTCTCTCTACTGTTATTCTGACATTTCACATTCTTAAAATAAAGTGGTAATCCTAACTGACCTATGACAGGGAATGTTTACTAGGATTAAATGTCAGGAATTGCCACAGAGAACAGAGCTAGCGGGTGGTTGGGATAAGCTCTCAGGTACGTAACACAACGTCCTGCATCATCTTATTGAAGCTGGCAGTGGGAGATTCATACTGAATCCTCAGGTTTCTTCCTGGATGGAACTGTCTTGGCTCTGTGGTCTCCAGGGGGAGGCACAACCAGGGATGGGCACGACCAGTCGGCCCTGTAGGCCAGGGAGTTGTGGAGCATGTAGGATGCTAAGACGAAACACACTCCTCTGCCCACATCTAGAGGAAGAAGTGAAAAATACAGGTTTGACACAATGATACAACATTACCCGCTCTTACAATTATATAGTACTTTACTAAACCTTTTTGTTGGATTGCCACTTTAAAATCTATCAGACATGGCAGCTGTGGTAAAGGGGTAAATTTTCATGTGCACATCATGCCCCTGTCTAGCCCCAGTTTCCACGCTTCGCTCATAGGTGAGGTGAAAGTACGTGCCACATACTCTGTTGAGAACTCTGTGCCTTTTTATGAACTATGTGATCCAGTAAAGGGTGACAAAATGCCACAATATTGACCGTTATCCCATGATTAAATAGGTTCACAAGATATCAAAACATTTGAGAACCAGCTGTCATGTGATGTAATCTGTGGGAATATTGTGTGTGTGTGTTTGCATATATTTTACTTAGAATAGATTATTCCCAGATGTTCGTTTTTTTTCACAAGTGTGTCGTGAATTTTCATAACTCCAAATTGGCAGCACTTGTAACGAAGCCAGTTTTACATTTAAAACCTTTCATTGTGCATTCATTTTGTTTGTAGACATCTTTTACCACACAACCATTGATCCAAAATATGTTTACTGTGAAATATAATACATCCATTGGTTTAATCACAACCAATTTAGTCATTTTAACAACTAGTTAATCCAATAGCAAAACATTTAAGAGCCATGTTTTAAAATAGTTTTTTGAATGTATTGTAGCGACCCACACAGACAGCTGTGTGTTATGTGCAATGACATTCTCCAGGCACCCACCCCCAGGTGCCGCAGACAAGGCTCCAGACAGCCCACTCCCCCTGTCTCCCTCCCTGTGTCACCACGTGCTTCCCCGGAGCCACAGACTGTATTCCCAGTTCCCACATCCTTGTCCCCCATATCCCAGCCTTCATCCCCTGGGTCCCAGAGGGGCAGCCCCCTGCCACGGATGGAGCCCTCTGTTTCACATAGGGACACTGCAACCATCACGGCCACGCAGGCAAAGGAGACCTCCGGGTCGCTTCAGAGACTTTGTTTGTTCCCTCGGGGACGAGGGACTTTGTGGTGGGGGGGCTGTGTAGCGGCCCGCACAGACAGCTGTGTGTTATGTGTTAGGCTATTAGTTGGTTGTGTTGTACTTACCAGTACCCAGTGTTCGCAGGGTCCGACATGCCAATCAACCTGCTATCTGCCAATCACGGGAATGCCTGGAATGTTCTGATGCCGGGCATCCTGGTGGTTGGCGGAGTGGCGTTGGGCAGGGGGATGGAGCATTGGAAGTTAAGACCAGGTTTAGCCATTGTTATCTCTCTTACGTCTGGCCTTCACAAGAGAACGTCACGGTTGGTTTGTGGGGTATCTTTCATTTATTCGGCGTGGGCTACGGCCCAATAGTAGCCTGTGTGTAGTTGGATTAATAAACCGTAAATTTGTAAACTAAAACCTCTGTCTAGACAGTTGTTCCTTTATGATCTAGTCAGGTCATTACAGTATTATGCTGCAGTAATGTAAATTACCTTACATTTTCACATTAGGCAATACATTACAATTTACAATACATTACAATACAATTTTAACTACCCATTAAAATTGACTGAACATCAAATTTCCATAATTTCTATCCAATGTGTGATCAGAGAAGTGATCATTGAAGACATATACATGCTTCATCCATGGCCTGAAGGAGGGTGGTACACTCATGGGGATGCATTTCTTTCTGTTTTGGACTTTCTGGATTATTTGCGTATTGGTATTGTATTGATATTGTATAACTGCACTGTAGGAGCTACAAACAATAGCATTTCACTACACTGCTAATCTGTGTACGTGACCAATAAACTTTGATTTGATTTGTTGCAGACAGTACATCTCTGATCTTGTCAATATCAGATTTGTATAAAACTTACTGTGAAGTAAAATCACAAGTCATCATCATAGTAGTACATTAGAGTATATAAACTACTTTTTGTTTGTTTCTGCTTTACAGACGTATTGTACATTTTCATTACAGTTCTTTTCAATCACTTTGGCACGTTTTTCAGATGTACAGTATTAAAGTAAAACAACTCTGAGGTGATAACACTTGTAATGCCCCTATCTTATGTTCAGAACTTTTAATTGTGCACACATCTTTCACCCCTGAGTCATTCATGTAAAATCAAAGTTTTCCATTAAATATCTTGAGCACGTTTTGTTTAGTCACCAATACACCAGATAATTGTGTCCAATGACAGGTTGTGAGCAAGTTGAGAAATATTTAAGCCTTACAGTTTTATTGTCCTTATACAGTACATACATAACACACAATCAGAAGTAGGGGTATTGTAAAGCAGTTGAATACTGTAAAAACTTAGCAAGGTGTTGTATGCCTTTTATACCCCATGCAACATTGTACAAGATCCCCTTTTCTACGTGACTTGTCAACTGATACAGTATCGCCTGTCTCTCTGCTTGAAGTTCATCAGCTTACAGTGTATCAATGAAATTCAGATAATGAGTGGAATATATTGTTATATACAACCCAGGTATTTCAGCATTGCCTTGTACACTACACTATACCGTTTATTTTAATCGCTATGGTACTATTTCCAACACTATGAGGTGAATTTTTTAAACTCTTACTATAGAACTCCAAACTGGTAACACTGGTAACGCAGTTTTACATTCAAAACCTTTCATTGTGCATTAATTTTGTTTGTAGACGTATATTATCCAACATATACGTTTACTGTAAAATATAATGAGCACATTGGTTTAATCACCCAAACATCCTGCTGCTCTGAATCATTCCATTTCTCCAAACTTCAAATTTTGAAGTTAAGGGTTACATTTAGGCACTCATTCTGATTGATTAAGGTAAGAGTTAAGGTTTGGGACAGGGTTAAAACCTCTTAAGGATCATTGGAGCGCTAGCGCCCCATTCCCGACACTACCCGGAGAAATGTAAGGCGCCAAATTCAAAATCCAAAAGTTGAATTATAAAACATTCATCAATATAAAAGTGTTGCATAGTCTTCAAAAGCTCTGATTCTTGGCAATATCACAGCTTTGTCAGATTTCAAAAAGGCTTTACGGCGAAAGCACAACATTTGATTGTTTGAGGATAGCACCTCCAATATTTATGCATTAGCATAAATTCATATCCAGCGCGGGTCACACAAAACCCATATAAGAGCTAAAATAAATCACTTACCTTCGAAGAACTTCTGCTGAGGGCAATCCGAAGTGTCCAAGCAAGACAATCCATGTTTCTTTTGTTAGAAAAAGTCGTTGTTTATATCCATAAATCTCTGTTTGGTTGGCGCGTTATGTTCAGAAAATCCACAGTCTACTCGCCCATTGTACAGTGAAGAGAAAGCGTTCAAATTATACCTATCAACTTTGCCCAAACAAATCAAACATCATTTATAATGTATCCTTAGGTATACTTTTATGTATATTAACGATTATATTTCACACGGATAATATCCTAAACGATGTAAAAGGAAAATACAGAGGAACGCGCACACGGTCTCGCGCACCAAAAACTGAAGTGACTTCTTCCCTCCTCTTACAAATTCTTCTTCTGTTCAGTTGTCTTCCATGATAAATGCATGATACCTTGTCTAAAGACTGTTGACATCTAGTGGAAGCCATAGGTACTGCAAGCTGGGTCCTATTTTACTGAGAATCCCATAGACAGAGAGTGAGGGCATGAAAGTGAGGGCATGTCACCAAAAAAAAATCTGGATAGAAATTCCTTGGGTGTTCGCCTGCCATATCAGTTCTGTTATACTCACAGACATTATTTTAACAGTTTTAGAAACTTCAGGGTGTTTCCTATTATGTGCATATCCTAGTTTCTGGGCCTGAGTGGCAGGCATTTTACTTTGGGCACGCCAGACTCTCCAAACCTCCGAATACTGCCCCGGTGCCTTTAGAGGTTAAAACATTAAGTTTAGGCACTCATTCTGAATCATTAAGATAAGGATTACGGTTTGGGATATGTTTAAAAAAAAAAAAAAAAAAATAGTGTTCACGACTGGGATTAAACACACAATCTTCTGATCCATAGTCATGTAATGACAGCCATTCAGCAGCCCTGTCCACAACACCTTAGCAAAAACCCAAACTTACTTTATGGTAATAGAGCTCCCTCTCACCTCTAGTGGACGGTTTTGAAGGTATTTCCCAACGTCTTCAGGACGTGGATAGACGTCCAATTTCGACGTCAATCTTGAATGATCTCCTTGTTCTGAAGAAAGCCAGCATGTATTTTCAAACACTACAAAAGTAAGTCGTCTTGATTTAGCCGTGTGGAAATGCATGAGAGCCTTTCTACATTAAGTCATTAATCATTCTGAATTTGATACAGAGAGGTAGAGACTACGTTTGACAAGTTCTCAGTTTTGTCCTAAACTGAAATGGAAGCTGTAGCTTGATTTGATTGGATTTAATTTGGTGTGTGTTTTTGTGTGGCTTTCTGTGTGTGTGTGTGTTTGTTTGTTTGTGTGTTTGTTTGTGTAGCTTTCTGTTGTTGTTGTGTGTGTGTGTGTGTGTGTGTGTGTGTGTGTGTGTGTGTGTGTGTGTGTGTGTGTGTGTGTGTGTGTGTGTGTGTGTGTGTGTGTGTGTGTGTGTGTGTGTGTGTGTGTGTGTGTGTGTGTAGGAGGGGCTATGGATTGGCTATTCCCCGGTCATTCCCCAGTGTGTATTTCTGGCTGAAGAGCTGCAGTGTGGTCAAAGCTGACTGAGTCAGAGTTTGTTGTGGCAGGCAGTTCTAAAGGGCTAGTCTGTGTGCTATGGATTTCATGGAGGTGTTTTTTGTCTCTCTTGGCACTGCAGTCATTGTCTTTTATGGAGTGAAAATGGTCCGCTTCGCTAAGATGTTTCATCCCAGAGTTTGGTTCCCGCAGCCAGAGTCCTTCTTTACATCCATGGGAGAGTGGGCAGGTGAGCTCTGAGTGTGTGTTGACATGTTTAACTATACTTGTGGGGACTGCTTGTTTGTGTGTTTGTGTGTGTGTGTGTGTGTTTGTGTGTTTGTGTGTGTGTGTGTGTGTGTGTGTGTGTGTGTGTGTGTGTGTGTGTGTGTGTGTGTGTGTGTGTGTTCACTGAATATTGCCATTGGAGGCGAAAATAAGTTATTGTATAAGTAAGTAATTAGGAAGAATCATCTGTAAGTAATGTCTCATGAAGTGGTTAAACATTTATATGAAAATGTTATACTTGAATGCCATTTCCTGTAACACCTTGTGGCATCAAACCTCTGACTAGCTGCCTCTAAGGTATTGCACTGGATGTAAAGAAGTGTGACAACTTGTGGTCACAGTGTGATCTCACTGTGCAAATTATACTGAAGGACAACGAGTTCCATCTGGACCCAGATTAAATCTTTGGGTTGTCCGAGAATTTATAGCACGACTTTTGATGATCCTTGGTTGGGGTCTGAGCAGATGATTTGTTGCGATTGCAAACGTAATAAAATGGTGGTCCGATAGTCCAGGATTATGAGGAAAAACATTAAGATCCACAACATTTATTCCATGGGACAAAACTAGGTCCAGAGTATGACTGTGGCCGTGAGTAGGTCCGGAGACATGTTGGACAAAACCGACTGAGTCGATGATGGCTCCGAAAGCCTTTTGGAGTGGGTCTGTGGACTTTTCCACGTGAATATTAAAGTCACCAAAAATCTGAATTTTATCTGCCATGACTACAAGGTCCGATAGGAATTCAGGGAACTCAGTGAGGAACGTTGTATATGGCCCAGGAGGCCTGTAAACAGTAGCTATAAAAAGTGATTGAGTAGGCTGCATAGATTTCATGGCTAGAAGTTTTTTTTTTTTGTAAATTGAAATTTGCTATCGCAAATGTTAGCAACACCTCCGCCTTTGCGGGATGTGCGGGGAATATGGTCACTAGTGTAACCAGGAGGTGAGGCCTCATTCAACACAGTAAATTCATCAGTGTTAAGCCATGTTTCAGTCAGGCCAATCACATCAAGATTATAATCAGTGATTAGTTCATTGACTATAACTGCCTTGGAAGTGAGGGATCTAACATTAAGTAGCCCTATTTTGAGATGTGAGGTATCACAATCTATTTCAATAATGGCAGGAATGGAGCAGGTCTTTATTCTAGTGAGATTGCTAAGGCGAACACCGCCATGTTTAGTTTTGCCCAACCTAGGTCGAGGCACAGACACGGTCTCAATGGGGATAGCTGAGCTGACTGTGCTAGTGGCAGACTGACTGTGCTAGTGGCAGACTCCACTAAGCTGGCAGGCTGACTAACAGCCTGCTGCCTGGCCTGCACCCAATCTCATTGTGGAGCTAGGGGAGTTAGAGTTAGAGTTTTTTTTTAATCCAATGTTTGTAAACAAAGTAAACGTAAACAAACACTATATAGCCTCAAAACATGGTTAAAACTAACCAACCTTGCATCCATAGCTCTGTCTATGAATTTGAGAGTGGTTACATTTCTTCAGCTGTAAGGTCAGCTGTAAGGTCAGCTGTAAGGTGTAAGGTTTCTTCACTGTAAGGTCTACACCTGTTGTATTCAGCGCATGTGACTAATACAATTTTATTTTATTTTGATTTGATCCATCAGCTTTTTACTGAAACAGGGGCGGGGAAAACGCTTTGTTATTGTTTCTACTGCTGATTGTCCCTTTAAAGAATAGAGGGGTGTTTTGGTGAGTGAATTAAAGTTATTTTTAACACAACTATCAATGTCATGCCATAACTATCAATGTCATGACACAGCTATCAATGCCATTTTAATGTCACATTGATGTCATGTTGACACATTGTGTTATCTGGTGGGGGTGACGTGTTATCTGACACGGTCATCTGGTAATATTATTTGACTGGCCGACATCATTGATAGTCCAGGAAAAGAAAGCATGATATTTGCACACTGTTTCGATGCTTCACACCTAAACTAAGTGTATACAATGTATGGGTATTCTGCTTTCTTTTCTAAATGAAAAGCCCTCAAACTCAGCTCTGGACCTCAAAGCCAGTTCCACTGCAAATCAGGGACTGATTTAGAACTGAGTTTCAGTGGCTTGCGAAAGTATTCATCCCCCTTGGCATTTTTCCTATTTTGTTGCCTTACAAACTGGAATTAAAACAGATTTGGGGGGGGGGTTGTATCATTTGATTTACACAACATGCCTACCACTTTGAAGGTGCAAAATATTTTTTCTTGTGAAACAAACAAGAAATATGACAAAAAAACGGAAAACTTGACAATGCATAACTACTCACCCCCCCAAAGTCAATACTTTGTAGAGCCATATTTTGCAGCAATTACAGCTGCAAGTCTCTTGGGGTATGTCTCTATAAGCTTGGCACATCTAGTCACTGGGATTTTTGCCCATTCTTCAAGACAAAACTGCTTCAGCTCCTTCAAATTGGATGGGTTCCGCTGGTGTACAGCAATCTTACCACAGATTCTCAATTGGATTGAGGTCTGGGCTTTGACTAGGCCATTCCAAGAAATTTAAATGATTCCCCTTAAATCACTTGAATGTTGCTTGAGCAGTATGCTTAGGATCATTGTCCTGCTGGAAAGTGAACCTCAGTCCCAGTCTCAAATCTCTGGAAGACTGAAGCAGGTTTCCCTCAAGAATTTCCCTGTATTTAGCGTCATCCATCATCCTTCAGTTCTGACCAGTTTCCCAGTCCCTGCCGATTAAAACATCCCCACGGCATGATGCTGCCACTACCATGCTTCACTGTGGGGATGGTGTTCTCGGGGTGACGAGAGATGTTGGGTGTGCACCAGCGTTTTTGTTGATGGGCAAAAAGCTCAATTTTAGTCTCATCTGCACAGAGTACCTTCTTCCATTTGTTTGGGGAGTCTCCAACATGCCTTTTGGTGAACACCAAACGTGTTTGCTTATTTTTTTCTTTAAGCAATGGATTTTTTCTGGCCACTTTTCCGTAAAGCCCAGCTCTGTGGAGTGTACGGACATGGACAGATACTCCAATCTCCTCTGTGGAGCTTTGCATCTCCTTCAGGGTTATCTTTGGTCTCTTTGTTGCCTCTCTGATTAATTCCCTGCTTGCCTGGTCCGTGAGTTTTGTTGGGCGGCCCTCTCTTGGCAGGTTTGTTGTGGTGCCATATTCTTTCAATTTTTTATTAATGGATTTAATGGTGCTCCGTGGGATGTTCAGAGTTTCAGATATTTTTTATAACCCAGCCCTGATCTGTACTTCTCCACAACTTTGTCCTTGACCTGTTTGGAGAGATCCTTGGTCTTTATTGTGCCGCTTGCTTGGTGGTTCCCCTTGCTTAGTGGTGTTGCAGACTCTGGGACATATATATAAAAAATAAAACACTATCTTGATTAGATACGTATTCAACCCTGTGAGTCAATACATGTTAGAATAACATTTGGCATAGATTTCAGCTGTGAGTCTTTCTGGGTAAGTCTCTAAGAGTTTTGCACACCTTGATTGTACAATATTTGCACATTGTTATTTTTTTAACTCTTCATGCCCTGTCAAGTTGATTGTTGATCATTGCTAGACAGCCATATATTTTTTTGCCATATATTTCAAGTGAACAGTGGTACTTAGTGATGTGTTGTGTTGGATTTTCCCGAAACATAACGCTTTTTATCCAGGACATAAAGTTTCTTTGCCACATTTTTTGCAGTATTACTTTGATTGTAAATATGTATATTCTGTACAGGCTTCCTTCTTTTCACTCTGTCAATTAGGTTTGTATTGTGGAGTAACTACAATGTTGTTGATCCATCCTCAGTTTTCTCCAATCCCAGCCATTAAACTATGTTACTGTTTTAAAGTCACCATTGGCATGGTGAAATCCCTGAGTAGGGTTTTCTTCCTCTCCGGCAACTAAGTTAAGAAGGACGTCTTAATCTTTGTAGTGACTGGGTGTATTGATACACAATCCAAAGTGTAATTAATAATTTAACCATGTTCAAAGGAATATTCAATGTCAGTTTTTTTTTCTACCCATCTACCAATAGGTGCCCTTCTTTGTGAGGCATTGGAAAACCTCCCTGGTCTTTGTGGTTGAATCTGTGTTAGAAATTCACTACTCGACTGAGGGACCTTACAGATAAGTGTATGTGTGAGGTACATACAGTTGAAGTCAGAAGTTTACATACACTTAGGTTGGAGTCATTAAAACTCATTTTTCAACCAATCCACACATTTCTTGTTAACAAACTATAGTTTTGGCAAGTCTGTTAGGACATCTACTTTGTGCATGACACAATTAATCTTTCCAACAATTGTTTACAGACAGATTATTTCACTTATAATTCACTGTATCAAAATTCCAGTGGGTCAGAAGTTTACATACACTAAGTTGACTGTGCCTTTCAACAGCTTGGAAAATTCCAGAAAATTATGTCATGGTTTTAGAAGCTTCTGATAGGCTAATTGACAACATTTGAGTCAATTGGAGGTGTACCTGTGGATGTATTTCAAGGCCTACCTTCAAACTCAGTGCCTCTTTGCTTGACATCATGGGAAAATTAAAAGAAATCAGCCAAGACATCATAAAAAAATGGTAGACCTCCACATGTCTGGTTCATCCTTGGGAGAAATTTCCAAATGCCTGAAGGTACCACGTTCATCTGTACAAACAATTGTACGCAAGTATAAACACCATGGGACCACGCAGCCATCATGCTGCTCAGGAAGGAGAAGCATTCTATCTCCTAGAGATGACTGTACTTTGATGCGAAAAGTGCTAATCAATCCCAGAACAACAACAAAGGACCTTGTGAAGATGCTGGAGGAAACAGGTACAAATGTAACCATATCCACAGTAAAACGAGTCCTATATTGACATAACCTGAAAGGCCGCTCAGCAAGGAAGAGGCCACTGCTCCAAAACCGCCATAAAAAAAGCCAGACTCCGGTTTGCAACTGCACATGGGGACAAAGATAGCACTTTTTTTTTTTGAAATGTCCTCTGGTCTGAAGAAACAAAAATAGAACTGATGTGCCATAATGACCATCGTTATGTTTGGAGGAAAAAGGGTGAGGCTTGCAAGCCGAAGAACACCATCCCAACCATGAAGCACGGGGGTGGCTGCATCATGTTGTGGGGGTGCTTTGCTGCAGGAGGGACTGGTGCACTTCACAAAATAGATGGCATCATGAGGTAGGAAAATTATGTGGAAATATTGAAGCAACATCTCAAGACATCAGTCAGGAAGTTAAGGCTTGGTTGCAAATAGGTCTTCCAAATGGACAATGACCCCAAGCATACTTCCAAAGTTGTGCATAATGGCTTAAGGACAGCAAAGTCAAGGTATTGGAGTGGCCATCACAAAGCCCTGACCTCATCTTATTGGAAATTTGTGGGCAGAACTGAAAAAGCGTGTGCGAGAAAGGAGGCCTACAAACCCCACTCAGTTACACCAGCTCTGTCAGGAGGAATGGGCCAAATTTCACCAAACTTATTGTGGGAAGCTTGTGGGAGGCTACCCAAAACATTTGACTCAAGTTAAAAAATGTAAAGGCAATGCTACCAAATACTAATTGAGTGTATGTAAACTTCTGACCCACTGGGAATGTGATGAAAGAAATAAAAGCTGAAATAAATCGTTCTCTCTAATATTATTCTGACGTTTCACATTCTTAAAATTAAGTGGTGATCCTAACTGACCTAAAACAGGGAATTTTTACTAGGATTAAATGTCAGGAATTGTGAAAAACTGAGTTTAAATGTTTTTGCCTAAGGTGTATGTAAACTTCCGACTTCAACTGTAGATAAGATAGTCATTCCAAAATCATGTTAAACGCTATTATTGCACACAGAGTGAGTCCATGAAATGTATTATGTGACTTGTTAAGCAAATGTTTACTACTGAACTTATTTATGCTTTCCATAACAAAAGAGTTGTATACTTATTGATTCAAGACATTTCAGCTTTTCATTTTTTATTAATTTTGAAAAACATAATTCCACTTTGACATCATGGGTATTGTGTGTAGGCCAGTGATCTCAATTTAATCCATAAAAATTAAGAAATCAAGCTGTAACAACAAAATGTGGAAAGGATGTGCATACTTTCTGTAGGCACTGTATATAGTCAGACTTATATAGTCATACTATCTGACTAGATGGTCGGCCCTGTACGGGAGTGGCTGAAAGTCTCTGAGTCAGTTTCCTAACAGATCATATCGTGACTGACCTAATACTATACCACACGGTATGGGACATTGAGGGCCACGCAAACAAAATACATACACGCCCACACACAAACTGAAACACACAGGCACACACACAACTAGTCCTGTGTTCCTGAGGGAGCAGTCAACTGGTGTTACTGGGTCCTCTTCTCCTCCTTTGAGTGTGTTCTGCCTCCCACAGTACTATAAACTGTGGTGTTCTCTTTCCCCATAAAGGACCAACAATACGCAGCCTGACCACCTCCCTTTTCCCAAGCTCTGCTTCTATTCCATTCCAATCCAGCACAGGGGGAAAAAAGCAATTAGAACAGTATGTTCTGGAGCGTATTATCCTCTTCCTTCCCCTTAACCTGGAGGAGTGTCTCAAGCTCATTTGAAATCAAATGAACATACGTTTGTTTCTCTTTCTGTTTCCTTTCACTATCAAGCCTTTTTGAGTGTTCGTGACATGTTTGGTTAGAGTGTGTGCGTGTGTTTGTGTAGCCTTCAGTGTGTGTCTGTGTGTATATGTGTGTTTGTGTAGCCTTCAGTGTGTGTCTGTGTTTTGTGTGTGTTTGTGTAGCCTTGAGTGTCTAATACCGTGTCGTTTCTAATTCTTCCTCTGTGCGAAGTTTCTGTTGCGTCAAGATGTGTTTTGCGTCTGTTCTTGCTTCATCTCTCTGCCCTGAAGCAATGCAAGAGAAGACAGGAGTCAAGAGGAGGACAACAGACAGTCCGGACATTGTACATTCAGAGGAGACTGGATATACTTTAGCTAGCTACTGAGGGATAAAGGCACGCTGGCTAGCTTGGACAGCCCTAAGACCACTCAGTTCCGTTAAGATACTGCTGCCTTTGTTATATTAAGGTCAATAACCAATGCTCCCTTAACATCTCTCCCTTCCCCTCAGAGTGGAACATACCAGGGCTTCTGTGGTAGAGTTTGGATCAAAGGTTCTCGAAGGCTGGAGTTGTTATTCTGAACTTTTATGTTCACTATCACTCTGTGTGTGTGTGTGTGTGTGTGTGTGTGTGTGTGTGTGTGTGTGTGTGTGTGTGTGTGTGTGTGTGTGTGTGTGTGTGTGTGTGTGTGTGTGTGTAGGAGGGGCTATGGATTGGCTATTCCCCGGTCATTCCCCAGTGTGTATTTCTGGCTGAAGAGCTGCAGTGTGGTCAAAGCTGACTGAGTCAGAGTTTGTTGTGGCAGGCAGTTCTAAAGGGCTAGTCTGTGTGCTATGGATTTCATGGAGGTGTTTTTTGTCTCTCTTGGCACTGCAGTCATTGTGTGTGTGTGTGTGTTCCCAAGCATATACAATTAGTGAATTCCATTAGTCAGGCACAAACAAGATTCTTCTGGCCTGTTGGGTTACAGAGGCATGGTGAAGACGAAATATTTTATTTGTTTTTGTTCCCTCTTCAAGCCAGGCACTGCTTCATGGTCAGAAAGTATGGATTAGTTTGTTACTGGGACCACAGAGAAATAAACACGACTGCAAATACCGCAGCAATATTGAAAACACTCCAAATTAATTCTGCAGTTTATGAAAGTAATGCATCTCTTTTGCTAGCATGACACTGCTAGCATGACACTGTATAAAATTAATAGTCCAAAACTGAAATGATGTTTTGCTTAGTTGCCCAATAAAATTCACCCTGAATTCTATTTGGAGAGAGTTCTACTTAAGTGATAATGCCCGAGGAGCTGGCAAAACTTAGTCTCGGGCAGGCAAATCGTGCCAATATATCCTCCAAACACCGGCTTCACATTTATACAATGGGTTACCAACATTTTGATTAATTTATTCATACTATTTAATATTTCCAAAATATATATTTCCGACACAAATCTAGGGTTGCTACCCAAGCCGGCTGGTCATTCGTTCTATCGGTTCGGTTGCAAGAGATGCGACCCAGTTGTTCAGTCTTTTTGTTCTGTATCTATGGACCCAACCCAGACGTTCGTTCTAAGTGTTCCATTGTCATACTGGCTGGCAACGTTCTTATCCCTTGCTTGCTAGCTAGCCAGCCAACAATTGCTAACAAACAGTCACGTCAAACAGTGCAGCCAGAATAATTGTTTAAGCTGTTTTCTAGTGACATTTATTTGGATACATCCATAACAATGAGCAAATAAGGCGCGATTTCACCTGGCATAGAACATGTGCTCTCTCATTAGGACACTGTTGTTCAGAGGAGCTAGCCAACAACACAGCTAACACAATAACCTCAAACTGAAGCTGGAAAGACTGCAAACTAGCTGCACTTCGTTTCGCTCTACCTTTTATCAGTTGACATTTCTTTGTAAATATCCAGAAAAAGGATGCCAGCTGACTCATGATTTCGACTGGCTGAGAAACTCTGCCTGCCTGTCCGTCTCACCATTCCCAACACGTTCATTACTATGGGACAGCTGGAGATCGAATTTAAATATTGAAACAATGTTGCAAATGTCAGAGACAGACAGCAAGGTTTATACAAATCTCCAATGTTGAAAACTAAATATTAGTCTAAAAGAAATTTGAGATAATGTCTAGATGTTTTTATAGTGGATATCAAGTTTTTAAAGTGCCTGGCTGGGCTGATGGGACAGTGGATTGCGCAGTCAGATGGAACAGAGTAAATAGGCATTTAACGTTGTAGATTTGGCCGGTGGTGACTTGTAGAATAGACACCAGCTGGAATGCAGTTTTAACCAATCAGCATTCAGGATTAGACCCACCCATTGTATAATGTCTGACAGTGCTATAAAATACACAGACAGTTCTAGAATGAGTACATACTGCATGTGTGTGCGTGTGTGCGTTTATGTGTGTATACGTGTGCATGTGTGTGTGCGTATGTGTGTGTGCGTGAACAGAAATCAGACTCATCAGGACAAAGGTCAAATTAAACACACAGAGACTGATCTCCTGTTGGTTCTCTGTCCTTGCGGTTCTTTTATCAGAACTGAGGAACACGCTGTATGTATATGAGTACACTGTGTCAGGACAAGATAGCACATGCAAACAAACACAGAAGAAAATTCCTATTTTTATTGTCTGCAGGAGAGGAGAGGGAAGAGGAAAGGGAAGTTCTAAGTGGAGCAGTACACCCAAGCTGTGGTGAATGAAGCCTGTAGTGGTGGGAAATGTTACTGCCTGGTTACTTCTATCAGCAATGTGGAAAGAGATTTTCCAGTGACATCCTATCCCATCTTCCTCTGTTGCAGTGGTCACTGGTGGGTCAGACGGGATAGGGAGGGCATATGCCTTTGAAGTAAGTTCCCATTGTTGTTTCTGAATATGCCTGTGACATCCCACCTACCCATCACTAACTCCTATGGTTCAATACTACCGTCTGTCCATCACTAACTCCTGTGGTTCAATGCTACCTGTCTGTCCATCACTAACTCCTATGGTTCAATACTACCTGTCTGTCCATCACTAACTCCTATGGTTCAATGCTACCTGTCTGTCCATCACTAACTCCTGTGGTTCAATCCCACCTGTGCAGCTGGCAGGACGTGGGCTGAACGTGGTGATCCTGAGCAGAACCAAGGACAAACTGGATCGGGTGGCACTGGAGATAGGTGGGAGGAACTAATGTCCTTCTTCTTCTTCTGGGATGAGCAACATTGTCATTGGGGACTGTTTAGATGTTAGGTCAATGGGATCCATGATGTATCTATTGATCTTCATTCAGTCTTTGACATTGCTCTTTCACAGAAGAAACCACGGGTCAGAAAGTGAAAGTGATCGTAGCCGACTTCACTGAGGATGACATGTACGAGTGCATTGAGAAGAAGCTGAAAGGCTTAAATATTGGTGTATTAGGTACATGGTTTTCAGATTTTTGTAAGTGCAGAAAGTCGTGTCATTCAGTTGTATTTATTGGAAATGTTAAAAATGAGATTATAAACGGGGTGGTTTGAGCTCTGAATGCTGATTGACTGAAAGTCATGGTATATCAGACTAAATTCCACGGCTATGACAAAAATATATATTCTTACGGTTCTAATTACGTTGGTATCCAGTTTTTAATAGCAGTAAGGCACAATAAGAGTTTGTGGTATATGGCCAATATGCCACAGCTGACGGCTGTATCCAGGTACTCCGTGTTGCGTTGTGCATTCAGAACAGCCCTTAGCCATGGTACATTGGCCATATACCACACCTCCTCGGGACTTATTGCTTAAGTATAGTATTGTAAATAAAACAATAAATAATTATCTAAAAAAAAAATGGTCTACCTAATGCCAAGGAAAGTTAAAATCTTATCCAATCCACACAGTGAATAACGTGGGGATTCTACCCAGTCATATTCCCTGCAAGTTCCTGCAAACTAAAGACCTGGAACAGGTGAGAGGAGACAGACACTATTAGTTATCTATTAGCCTGTCCTCGTAACTCACATGTCCTCTCACCTACGTTGATGTTACCTGGTGGGAGACGGAAGACAAGGAAAGGGAAACACTTCACTATTGTATTTTTTTCCCCTTCCAGAAAATTACAAAAGTGATCAACTGCAATGTGAAAGCCTTGGTAAAGGTGGGTAGACCTACTGCTAGTAAATTCCATCATAGGTGTTTATGCTTAAAAGTATGCCTCAGGATTTTGGCAATGACGCCCTTTATCTACTTCCCCAAAGTCAGATGAACTCTTGGATAACATTTTTATGTCTCTGTGTCCAGTATGAAGGAAGTTCTAGGTTGTTTCGAGGGCCATTGCTAAGTAGCATTAGCGCAATGAGTGGAAGTCTATGTGTATCGCTTGTTTTATGTGTATCGGTGTCTTCTTGTTTTTAACTGACATGTCTTATACTTTATCCCACAGATGTGCCAAATAGTCCTGCCAGGGATGGAGATGAGGTGTTTTTGGAGAGAGGTTTTCCTCAATATAATATTGAGACTTCACACTGTCAATTAATCAAAAGTCCAGTTTACTGAAATTGTCTGTTAATTGCTTGATAAACATATGTTGATGAATGTTAGGAGTAGAGCTTGAGTAGTCCAGACCAGAGCCATGTATTTGGATATATATTCTCTTATGCGCTTACAGAGGGAAGGGAATGATCGTGAACATCTCCTCTGGTGTGGCCAGTGTTCCTTCCCCCATATACACCATGTACTGCGCATCAAAGGCTAGTACAGACCTGCTATCGCTTTCACTAGTACAGACCTGCTATTGCTTTCACTTTGAAATCGCTTCACTTAGCTTAATTTAAGTACAGGATGATCAGTAAGTTGTTAAAAAAAAACAATCTGTAATTAGTCGTTTTTGTAACAAATAATCAAAGTGATTTCAATGTTTCTATGTGTCGGTCTTTGTCCAGGTGTTTGTGGAGAGGTTCTCTCAAGGTCTGCAGGCTGAATATAAAGCTAAAGGAGTCATGATACAGGTGCAGTGATACATCTAAGCATCAGTGTGCATGGATCTATTTTACATTCATATGAAAGGGGGAAGGGTGCTCAAATGATCCATATGTGCACTGACTGTGTACTGGGGATCTGCTATCAGAGCGGGGGTCAATTCTACAGAAATTCAGTCAGTTTAGCAGGTGAATTTAAATTCTAGCTAAATCAATCATTTAAAAAAGTACTGGCACTTTTCAATTGGAAGTTGAATTCCCTTCCCCACTTGACCTCATTCAAATGGAACTGACCTTTGACTTTGTCTGCTCTATTTGTCTGATTTACTCTATTTCTCTTTCCTGTATCTCTGTGTCACAGGCGGTGGCTCCATTTGGGGTGTCCACCCCCATGACGGGCTACCAGAACCCCAACATGGTGACCCTGACAGCGGAGGACTTTGTCAGGTCGTCCCTGGAGTACTTCCTAGCTGGGGACAAGACCTACGGCAGCATCTGTCACACAGTACTGGTAAAACACATGAGAACATTTACAGATATGGAAAGGATAAGTATTTACAGTGTATAGTCAGAGCCATCACTGAAACCATGCCACTTGCCTCTCTATGTGTGTGTCTGTATCTGTTGTCCCTACAGGGTTGGATGGTAAAGACTGTTCCCCAGCAGATCCTCCATAGTGAGAGCGTGCAGGACAGTCTACTGGAGTATGTGAAGAAAAGACTGGGGAAATAGGTGACAGATCACTTGCAACACATACACTATTTTATCATCATATACTGTGCTTTCAGAAAGTATTCACACCCCTTGACTTTTTCCATATTTTGTTGTGTTATGGCCTGAAATGGATTAATTTGAGATTGTGTAAATGGCCCATAATGTCAAAGTGGAAATATGTTTTTAGACATTTTTACAAATTAATAAAAAATGAAAAGCTGAAATTTCTTGAGTCAATTTTTATTCAACCCATTTGTTATGGCAAGCCTAAATAAGTTCAGGAGTAAAAATGTCCTTAACAAGTCACATAGGTTGCATGGACTCACTCTGTGCGCAATAATAGTGTTTAACATGATTTTTGAATAGCTACCTCTTCTCTGTACCCCACATACAATTGTCTGTAAGGTTCAGTCGAGCAGTGAATTTCAAAACACAAATTCAACCACAAAGACCAGGGAGGTTTTCCAATGCCTCACAAAGAAGGGCACCTATTGTCGATGGGTAAAAATAAAAAAGCAGATATTGAATATCCCTTTGAGCATGCTGAAGTTATTAATTACACTTTGTCATTTCAAATTTAAACTTCTTAGGGCTAGGCCCCTTTATTCTCAATTTCCGCCTGAATGACGTGCCCAAAGTTAACTGTCTGTTGCTCAGGCCCTGAAGCCAGGATATGCATATAATTGGTACCATTGGAAATAAAACACAGCTCGATAGAAATGTTAAAATAATGTAGGAGAATATAACACAATAGATATGGTAGTAGACAATCCAAAGAAAAACCAACCATATATCTTTTTTTTGAGAGACCATCCTTTTAGAATGGCAAGTATGATATCATTTTGAAAATGAGCTATGTGCTATGTCTTCCACAGGGTGTCAGCAGTCTATGTTCAAGGTTTCAGTCTTGTAACTTCAAAAACGAAGAAGAAATTTCAGTTTTAGTACAGGGACACAGTCTTGGAAATTTGTGTTTGTACGCGCCATGAAGACAGGACGCACCTGCTTAAAATTGGTTTCCTATTGAACATACTTCTTTCCGAAATAAATATTATAGTTTGATTACATTTTACGGTATCTGAGGAGTAAATCAAAATGTATTTTGACTTGTTGAAAGAAAGTTTAGGGGTAGATTTTTGGATTCCTTTTTCTGCATGTTGAACAAGTGGATTACTCAAATCGATGGCGCCAACTAAACTGACTTTTTGGGATTTAACTTCTCAAGGATCAGTGGGGCGCTAACGGGCTCCTCCCGACACTACCAGGTAAAATGTAAAGCGCCAAATTCAAAATCCAAAAGTTGAATTATTAAACATCCACCAATATACAAGTGTTCCATACTCATCAAAAGCTCTGTTTCTTGGCAATATCACAGCATTGTCAGATTTCAAAAAGGCTTTACGGCGAAAGCAGCACATTTGATTGTTTGAGAGTAGCACCTCACATATTTTTCCCATAGCCATGTATCGATTAGCCATCATGGCACACACATAACACATTTCACAGCGAAAACAAATCAATTACCTGTTGAAGAACTTCTGCTGAGGTCATCCTAAGTGTCCAACGAAGACAATCCATGGTTCTTTTGTTAGAAAAAGTAACATATTTTTCCATAAATCCTCCATTTGGTTCGCGCGTTATAATCAGAAACGACAGCCTCCACTAGTCCATTGAAACGTGACACGAACTCGTTCATCTTATACCTATAAACTTGTCCAAGAACAATCAAACATAGTTTTAAATTTATCCTTAGGAACACTTTTACGTATATTTACTATTATAAATCAACCGGAATATAAACTGATCGATAACGACGGTAAAAAAGACTGCGCGCTTTCACGGGAACGCGCCCAGCCTACTGTTGTCATCAAGGGGGGACTTCCTTGTTTGGTCTTTTTCTCTGGTCTAATTCATCCAAAATGGAAAAAATACACTGTCTCGAGACTGTTGACATCATAAGGAAGCGACGGGTACTGCATTCATATGCCCTTATATGGTCATTTTCATTAGGAAGGGGTTCCCAAATGAGCAATGTGTCAAAATCACTTTTTCCAGGACAGAAATTCCTTGGGGTTTTGCCTGCTATATGCGTTCTGTTTCACTCACAGACAAATGGTTAACAGTTTTGGAAAATGCAGAGTGTTTCCTATCCAATGGTACCAAATATATGCATATCCTATTTTCTGGGCCTGAATGGGAGGCATTTTACTTTGGGCACGCCAGGCTCTCCAAAACAGTCACCTCATGCACCCATCCCCAAGAAGATAAAGAAGGATTTTATCTAACAAAACGACACTACATGTTATAGATGGGACCCTTTGGATGACAAATCAGAGGACAATTTTTTAAAAGTTAATATTTAATTGCTATTTGTGAATTTATTAAACTTTCGCCGGTGGAAAAATGTTTTGATGTGGGGCGCCGTCCTCAAACAATCACATGGCATGATTTCACTGTAATAGCTACTGTAAATCAGACAGTGTAGTTAGATTAACAAGAATTTAAGATGATTTCAACCGATATAAGACACTTATATGTACCTAAACGTTTAATATCCATAATTTGTATGATTATTTACTTGAATTGCGCACCCTCCAGATTCATCGGAAGTTGTCCCGCTAGTGGGACGCCTAGCCCCTTACACCCAGTCACTGCAAAGATACAGGCGTCCTTTGTAACTCAGTTTCCGGAGAGGAAGGAAACCACTCAGGGATTTCACCGTGAGGCCACTGGTGAATTTAAAACAGTTAGAGTTTAATGGCTGTGATTGGAGAAAACTGCGGATGGATCAACAACATTGCAGTGAAAATAAGAAAGCCTGTACAGAATAAACAATATTAAAAAACATGCATCCTGTTTGCAACAAGGCACTAAATACTGCAAAAAATGTGGCAGTTAACTGTTTGTCCTGAATACAAAGTGTTATGTTTGTGGCAAATCCAATACAACACATTACTGAGTACCACTCTCCATATTTTCAAGCGTAGTGGCGGTTGCATCATGTTATGGTTATGCTTGTAATTGTTAAGGACTGGGAGTGCTATAAAGTCCTAAAATTATGGCCGGAGTTTGAAAGTTGGCTGTCAGAAGTTTTACAATATAAGTTTACCTTTAATCCATCTACAGTATGTGCATATTTCAAGATATGGCATGTGAGGGTGTGATGAGATACCCAATGGGTTCGACCGCATTTCTCTCAAAAATCATTTTGAAAAAAATGTTGCTTAAAAACTGGAAATCAAATGACCATCCATCATTGAGACAGTGGATGAATCAAATGCATTAATATCTAAATATTGTGCTAGAGAGACAAACAAAATAGCACAATTTGAAACTATACGGCGTAAAATATTACAAGTACTAGAGATATTCAAATGATGAGGAATGAGAGAAATTATAGTGTGTGTTTGTGGGGAGCTGTGAGTGTGCACAGAGACAGTGCAAAAATAAAAGGTCAATAAAGATACAAGATTAACTCAGATAGTCCGTGTAGCCATTTTGATAGCAGATTTTACGGGCCTTCCTACTACACCGCCTGATATAGATGTCCTGGATAGCAGGGACCTCGGCCCCAGTGATGTAAAGGGCTGTCTGCACGACCCTCTGTAGCGCCATGTGATCGAGGGCAGTGCTATAGCCATACCAGGCAGTGATGCAGCCAGTCAAAATGCTCTCAATGGTACAGCTGTAGAACTTTGAGGGTTTGAGGGCCAAACTTTCCTCCTGAGGGGGAAGAGCCGCTGTCATGCCTTCGTGCACGTGTGTACGGACCATTTAAAGTCTAGTGATTTGGACAACGAGGAACTTGAAGCTCTCGACCTGCTCTACTGCAGCCCTGTCGATGTGGATGGGGGTGTGCTCGTCCTCCCTGTTTCCTGTAGTCCACGATCAGCTCCTTGGTCTTACTGACTTTAAGGGAGAGGTTGTTGTTCCTGTACCACACTGCCAGGTCACTGACCTCCTCCCTGTTGGCTGACTCATCGCCGCCTTTGATCAGGCCTACTACCGTCGTGTCGTCAGCAAAGTTGATGGTGTTGGAGTAGTGCGTGGCAACGCAGTCATGGGTGAACAGGGAGTACAGAAGGGGACTAAGCACACAACCCTGTGGGGCCCCTGTGTTGAGGATCAGCGTGGCAGAGGGGGTGTTGCCTACCCTCACCACATGGGGTCAGCCCGTTAGAAAGTACAGGATCCAGTTGCAAGGGAGGTGTTCAGACCCAGAATCCAAAGCTTGGTGACAAACTTAGAGGGGACAATGGTGTTGAACTCTGAGCTGCAGTCAATGAACAGAGTTCTCACATAAGGATTCCCTCTTATCTAAGTGGGTGAGAAAAGTGTGGAGAGCAAATGAGATAAAAAAAATAAAAAAAATAAAAAGAACAGCAGTAAAATAACAGTAGCGAGGCTATATACAGGGAGTACGGGTACAGAGTCAATGTGCAGGGGCACAGGTTAGCATTTCAGTATTTGGCGCATGTGACAAATTCGATTTGATTTGAAAACTGAAACCTACTTGAAGGTTTCAGATGGCATCTGGGATGCCATCCCTAGCCGTGTCCTCAGAGCATGCGCAGACCAGCTGGCTGGTGTGTTTACGGACATATTCAATCAATCCCTATCCCAGTCTGCTGTTCCCACATGCTTCAAGAGGGCCACCATTATTCCTGTTCCCAAGAAAGCTAAGGTAACTGAGCTAAATGACTATCGCCCTGTAGCACTCACTTCCGTCATCATGAAGTGCTTTGAGAGACTAGTCAAGGATCACATCACCTCCACCCTACCTGATACCCTAGACCCACTCCAATTTGCTTACCGCCCCAATAGGTCCACAGACGATGCAATTGCAATCACACAGCACACTGCCCTGTCCCACCTAGACAAGAGGAATAGCTATGTAAGAACGCTGTTCATCGAATACAGCTCAGCATTTAACACCATAGTACCCTCCAAACCCGTCATTAAACTTGAGAACCTGTGCAACTGGTTCATTGAAGAGAGAACAGAGTGAAGACGTGAGACTGGAGCCACATCTCCACACACACACACACACAGTGTGTCTGTAACTCTTATCAGTGTAGTCTCATCCAGGGTGCGAGACAGACAGGGTGGTGATTGAATGACCAGACAGCCAGTGTCTGTCTACGCACTTCAGTAAATCACTAAAACTGTTCATATATAAGCTTAAAAAATATAAGCCTCAACTATGGGATGATGTGAACAACAACTAATCAACAAGGCAACTTATAAGAATAAGAAGCAAATATAACTTTCCATCCCACTTACCGGTAGCTGATGTTGTTCGAGCTTGTCAGAGCAGGCTGACTGGCTAAGCACAGTGTGACTGGAGTGATTGGACAGTCATGATGAATTATCTTCATATGGTAAGGGAGAAAGACATAGATTCAGAGAACATATAGTAGATAGAGGAAGAAAGGGAGAGATGAGATGGAGAGATGATAGATGTTGAGAGGGAGGAGGTTAGATTGACCTAGACCAAAATCTTCCCTTGTTCTGCATATTACTGTCGGAGTCCCTTCAAGACTGAGACAGAGAGAGAAAGAGATTGAGCGAGAGGAGGGTAAACAAAGTCTGTTACTCTCATTATCAACACACAGCAAGACAGACAGACAGACATACACACACATATGCACGCATTCGCAAAAGAAGGCAGGCAAGGACACACACACACACCAACATTGTTCAGCATGTCGTGTGCGTCTCACTGATAAACCACGGTAATGGGAGCATATTAGGATGGCTAACATTATTTCAAAGTACGTAACATGCATTGTTTTTAGTCTGTGTCACTATCTAGTGGCAGTTTATCGTCATCACAAGCAGAAACACAGGAAGTTATGAGTATGTTACATTTTACCAGGGGAAAAAAATATTACATATTTAATATTACACATTTTTATTTATTTAACCTTTATTAAACTAGGCAAGTCAGTTAAGAACAAATTCTTATTTACAATGACGGCCTACGCCGGCCAAACCTGGACAAAACCCTTTCCCATGTCCCCATGAGGACAAAGGCTATTTTAAGCTTGGGGGTTAGGTTTAGGGCTACAATGAGGGTTAGGGTAAGTGTTTAGGTGTAGGATTTGGGTAAAGGTTAGGGAAAATAGGATTTTGAATGGAAATCAACTTTAGATGCCCACCAGGATAGAAGAACACATTGCAAAATCCTTCCCTAGCCCTGACTGCAAAAAAAGTTATCTCTCACATTGCCAGCAAGTGTGTGTGTGAGAGAGAAACAGGATAGCGGTTTTGCTTGAACAAGGGCTCAATTCACTCAGATCCGCTTTAGTCAACATCTGCATAGTGGTTGTTTTGGCAGTGGAGGAGGTTGAACTGCGTTAGAGCTGTCAAATTGGCTGCACAGAGTCACATTAAAAGAAATCTCATGCAGCCTTGTTTACAAGTTGGAACACTGGAATGTGAGATGTAATCTACACCTCGATTGGGCTGATAGAAATCCTAATTATTTTGTTTAATGCTTTTTAATTTGAGCGTCATTATTTCTATACAGCCTACACGTTCTCAACTTCTAATGCAAGTGGGATGGGTGTGGCTTCGCAACAATGATCAAGGGCAGCTGCTCACCGATTTGACTGCTCCAACACAGTTACACCTCCGAAACCGCCAAACATCAGCTATGCGGGTGTTGGCTATCACCGGTTAATGCTTGGTCTGATTGAATCTAGGCTCTATAATCTAGCTAGTTTACACTGACCTGAAACATTCTCTATCTTTAAGTAACACTGTTTATTTATTTTGTCAAGTTGACTGTGTCTTTAAACAGCTTGGAAAATTCCAGAAAATGATGTCATGGCTTTAGAAGCTTCTGATAGGCTAATTGACATCATTTGAGTCAATTGGAAGTGTACCTGTGTATGTATTTCAAGGCCTACCTTCAAACTACCTTCAAAAACTCAGAAAATAAATTGTAGACCTCCAAAAGTCTGGTTCATCCTTCTGAGCATTTACCAAATGCCTGAAGGTACCACGTTCATCTGTACAAACAATAGTACGCAAGTATAAACACCATGGGACCACGCAGCCGCCATACCGCTCAGGAAGGAGACGCGTTCTGTCTCCTAGAGATTAACGTACTTTCGTGAGAAAAGTGCAAATAAATCCCAGGACAACAGCAAAGAACCTTGTGAAGATGCTGGAGGAAACAGGTACAAAAGTATCTATATCCACAGTCCTATATCGACATAACCTGAAAGGCCGCTCAGCAAGGAAGAAGCCACTGCTCCAAAACCGCCATAAAAAAGCCAGACTACGATGTGCAACTGCACATGAGGACAAAGTTCGTACTTTTTGGAGAAATGTCCTCTGGTCTGATGAAACAAAAATTGAACTGTTTGGCCATAATGACCATCGTTATGTTTGGAGGAAAAAGGGGGAGGCTTGCATGCCGAAGAACACCAGCCCAACCGTGAAGCACAGGGGTGGCAGCATCATGTTGTGGGGGTGCTTTGCTGCAGGAGGGACTGGTGCACTTCACAAAATAGATAGCGTCATGAGGGAGGAAAATTATGTGGATATATTGAATCTCAAGACATCAGTCAGGAAGGTAAAGCTTGGTCAGAAATGGTCTTCCAAATGGATAATGACCCCAAGCATATTTCCAAAGTTGGGCAGAACTGAAAAAGCATGTGCGAGCAAGGAGGCCTACAAACCTGACTCAGTTACACCAGCTCTGTCAGGAGGAATGGGCCAAAATTCACCCAACTTATTGTGGGAAGCTTGTGGAAGGCTACCCAAAATGTTTGACCCAAGTTAAACAATTTAAAGGCAATGCTACCAAATACTAATTGAGTGTATGTAAACTTCTGACCCACTGGGAATGTGATGAAAGAAATTAACGCTGAAATAAATCATTCTCTCTACTACTATTCTGACATTTCACATTCTTAAAATAAAGTGGTGATCCTAACTGGGAATGTTTATTAGGATTAAATGTCAGGAATTGTGAAATACTGAGTTTAAATGTATTTGGCAAAGATGTATGTAAACTTCCGTCTTCAACTGTATATAGATAAATAGAATATCAAAATCATATGTTAAAATGCATGTTCAATGAAAAACCTTGGCTCAATGAATGCAACTGGAGCCCTGCGGCGAACATGTGGTAACTAGTGACAAATAACCCTGGACACTGAATGCTAGGGAGGCGCCAACGTTAGCCTGGTAGCTAGCTAGCAAGATATACTGCATGACCAAAAGTATGTGGACACATGCTCATCGAAAATCTCATTCCAAAATCATGGCCATTAATATGGAGTTGGTCCCCCATTGTGCTGCTATAACAGCCTCCACTCTTCTGAGAAGGCTTTGTTTCGGGGGCTTCCATTCAGCCACAAGAGCATTAGTGAGATCAGGAACTGATGATGGGCGATCAGGCCTTGCTCACAGTTGGCGTTCAAATTCATCCTAAAGGTGTTCGATGGGGTTGAGGTCAGGGCTCTTTGCAGGCCAGTCAAATTCTTCCACACCGATCTCGATAACCCATTTCTGTATGGACCTTGCTTTTTGCACAGGGGCAATGTAATGCTGAAACAGGAAAGGGCCTTCCCCAAACTGTTGCCACAAAGTTGGAAACATTGTATGCTGTAGCGTTAAGATTTCCCTTCACTGGAACTAAGGGGCCTAACCCCAACCATGAAAATTAACCCCAGACCATTATTCCTCCTCCACCAATCTTTACAGTTGGCACTATGCATTGGGGCAGGTAGCGTTCTCCTGGCATCCGCCAAACCCAGATTTGTCCGTCGGACTACCAGATGGTGAAGCGTGATTCAACACTCCAGAGAACGCGTTTCCACTGCTCCAGAGTCCAATGGCGGTGAACTTGTGTTGCAACCGAGGACAGACAATTTTTACGCTCTTCAGCACTCGGCAGTCCCGTTCTGAGAGCTTGTGTGGCCTACCACTTCGCGCTTGAGCGTTGTTGCTCCTAAACATTTCCACTTCACAATAACAGCACTTACAGTTGACCAGAGCAGCTCTAGCAGGTCAGATAATTGACGACCTGACTTGTTGGAAAGGTGCCACATGGAAAGTCACTGAGCTCTTCAGTAAAGCCATTGTACTGCCAATGTTTGTCTTTGGAGATTGTGTGCTCCATTTTATACACCTTCCAGCAACAGGTGTGGCTGAAAAAGCCGAATCCACTATAGCATCATCATGTTATCTCAGGAAGACAAGTAAACGTATAACATGATTTCCTGACACCACACAAAAACATAGTTTACACAGTATGGGACTGATATTGATATATACTGATCAAAAAAATAAACGCAACACTCAACAATTAACAATTTTACTGAGTTACAGTTCATATAAGGAAATCAGTCAATAGAAAAATGTATTAGGCCCTAACCTATGGATTTCACATGACTGGGCAGGGGCGCAGCCATTGGTGGGCCTGGGAGGGCATAGGCCCACCCACTTGGGAGCCAGGCCCAGCCAATCAGAATTAGCTTTCCCCAACAAAAGGACTTTATTACAGACAGAAATACTCTTCAGTTTTATCAGCTGTCCGGGTGGCTGGTCTCAGACCATCCCGTAGGTGAAGAAGCTGGATGTGGTTGTTCTGGGCCTGTCGTGGTAACACGTGCTCTGCGGTTGTGAGGCCGGTTTTCTAAAACGACGTTGGAGGCAGCTTATGGTAGAGAAATTAACATTAAATTCCCTGGCAACAGCTCTGGTGGACATTCCTGCAGTCAGCATGCCAAATGCCTGCTCCCTCAGAACTTGAGACATCTGTGGCATTTTGTTGTGACAAAACTGCACATTTTAAAGTGGCCTTTTATTGTCCCCAGCACCTGTGTAATGATCATGCTGTTTAATCAGCTTCTTGATATGCCACACCTGTCAGGTGGATGGATGATCTTTAAAAAAAAAAATGTTATAAGGGGTGGATCAGCTTTAATATTGCGGAACGATTGTTGCTTCCATCAATGTAATTGTCTGCGTCATTTCCAATCCCCCATATATTTCTGGGGGTAAATATCCATATACAGTGAGGGAAAAAAGTATTTGATCCCCTGCTGATTTTGTACGTTTGCCCACTGACAAAGAAATTATCAGTCTATAATTTTAATGGTCGGTTTATTTGAACAGTGAGAGACAGAATAACAACAAAAAAATCCAGAAAAACGCATGTGAAAAAAGTTATAAATGAAATTGCATTTTACTGAGGGAAATAAGTACCCTACCACCCCCCTCCCTCAATTGGAGTAAACTAATAAACAATAACACATAGGCTTCTACCTTCAGTTTATACATAGTATACACATTTTACAGACACAATCTATTTTACAATAGTTATATTTTGTTTGTTTTTAGTCCTTCCTCTATTTCTGATGTCCATCCAGTTTGATTTATATTTGTAACTGCTATTTCACAAAATTTCTGAACCTATATACATTTTACAGCTCCCGTATGTTTTACATTTGTTATCTTGTTGTTATTAGTCCCACCCTTCAGCTCCATTCAACCCCTCCCATCTATCTCTTAACACCATCCATTTTGAATTTCTATTTGCCATATAGTTTTCAACTGTGCCATATAATTTTCAACCTTTCTATTCTCATAGCTTCTAGAGATTGTAAATTAAAGAAGCATTTTTTGCTAAAACAACTATTATATTATTGATTGACTGATTATGAATTTTCAAATCACCCAGTATTACTATCTGCAGCGTTAGTTCTTGGTAAATGTTGCAATTCTTCAGCCACACCTGGACCAGTGACCAAAAACGAGCTAGATATGGACAGTACAAAAATAAATTATCTAATGACTCTGCCTCCTCACAGCAAAATCTGCAGAGCTGGGAAGATTGTATCCCCATATAACATTCTATTGGTTACAAGAATTTTGTATAATAATTTAAATAAAAATAAAAAAGTTTTGAATCCGGCGTTATTTTGGTGTCAATTAGTAGTATCTCTAGTATCTCTACTTGCACATTCATCTTCTGCACATCTATCATTCCAGTGTTTAATTGCTAAATTGTAATTATTTCGCCACTATGGCCTATTTATTGCCTTACCTCCCTAATCTTACTTCATTTGCATACACTGTGTATAGACTTTTCTATTGTGTTATTGACTGTACGTTTGTTTATTCCATGTGTAACTGTGTTGTTTGTGTCGCACTGCTTTGCTTTATCTTGGCCAGGTCACAGTTGTAATTGAGAACTTGTTCTCAACTGGCCTACCGGGTTAACTTCTCAGGGATCACTGGGGCGCTAGCGGGCTGCTCCCGACACTACCAGGTAAAATGTAAGGCGCCAAATTCAAAATCCAAAAGTTGAATTATTAAACATCCACCAATATACAAGTGTTCCATACTCATCAAAAACTCTGTTTCTTGGCAATATCACAGCGTTGTCAGATTTCAAAAGGCTTTACGCGAAAGCAGCACATTTGATTGTTTGAGGGTAGCACCTCACATATTTTTCCCATAGCCATGAATCGATTAGCCATCATGGCACACACATAACACATTTCACAGCGAAAACAAATCAATTACCTGTTGAAGAACTTCTGCTGAGGTCATCCTAAGTGTCCAACGAAGACAATCCATGGTTCTTTTGTTAGAAAAAGTAATGTATTTTATCCATAAATCCTCCATTTCGTTCGCGCGTTATAATCAGAAACGACAGCCTCCACTCCTCCATTAAAACGTGACGCAAACTCGTTCATCTTATACCTATAAACTTATCCAAGAACAATCAAACATAGTTTTAAATGTATCCTTAGGAACACTTTTACTTATATTTACTATTATAAATCAACCGGAATATAAACTGATCGATAACGACGGTAAAAAAGACTGGGTACTGTTTACTTAAAAGATACACTTCCTGGTTTGCTCTTATTCTCTGGTCTAATTCATCCAAAATGAAAACTTACACTGTCTCGAGACTGTTGACATCTAAAGGAAGCGATGGGTACTCCGTTCATATGCCCTTATATGGTCATTTTCATGAGGGAGGGGTGCCCAAATGAGCAATGTGTCAAAATCACTTTTTCCAGGACAGAAATTCCTCGGGGTTTCGCCTGCTATATGCGTTCTGTTTTACTCACAGACAAATGGTTAACAGTTTTGGACAATTCAGAGTGTTTCCTATCCAATGGTACAAAATATATGCATATCCTATTTTCTGGGCCTGAATGGGAGGCATTTTACTTTGGGCACGCCAGGCTCTCCAAAACCGACCCCTCAGCTGCCACTCCCTAACAAGTTAAATAAAGGTGAATCAAAAATAATAATCATAAACCATGTGCCATGGAATAGGTACATCGAAAATCTCGTCCCAACTATTTTTCAATTTATATGGCACAGCTGAGTCACGACTTCGACTGAAGTCGGTTCCCCTCCTCGTTCGGGCGGCATTCGGCGGTTGACGTCACCGGTCTTCTAATCATCACCGATCTAATTTTCATTTTCCGTTTGTCTTGACTTGTTTTTTACACACCTGGTTTGCATTCCCCATCATTATCTGTTGTGTATTTAACCATCTGGTTTCCCCCCATGTCCTTGTGTGTGATTGTTTATTGTGAAGCCGTTTCTTTCCGGCTGGTGCATTTTATATATGCCTCGCCTGTTTTGCGTATGGCATGTTGATTTGTATTTACGCGTTTAGCGTTTTGCATGTATATTTGTTTGAATAAAGTTTTGCTCACTCAGTACTGTTCTCCTGCGCCTGACTTTATGCACCAGCTACACAAGAGCCTGACAAGCTGTCAATTTTTTGGTCCTTAAATGAAATTGGTATATGTTCTTATTCATCGCAATTTTCTTTAACCATTTATGGTCTTTAATGCAGGGCCGACAGACAAGTTCCTTAGTTTTTCCCCCCATCTACTTGCCTCTTCCATTTTGTGGTAATGCTGTTGGTTGTAATTTTGGGTAGGGCAGACATTTCCATATGTCTGTGTTAGCTGCATGTGTAACATAACTCCACCAGTCCTAAAAATTTACCTTTTTTAAACATTTTATCAATTAGTATATTTGAGTTTAACCACAATATTTGTTGTTATTATTTGTTCTGTCTTTTCAGGTGGATTAAACTGAAATTGCAACAAACCTTCTAAGGCTTGTTTAAAAATGTACAATATTTTGGAGAGTATTTTCATTTTCAAACAACTGAAAGTGAGCAGTTGTAATCTGAATAAAGGGAAAAAGGCCATTCTTGAACATGGGGTGAGACATTCCTACCAATTTACCAGAGAACCATTTCGGATTTAACTTTTGTATGGCTGATGTCTTTAGTGCGAGGTCTGACGCTTTAATATTTAATCATTTCTGCCCTCCAAATTCATATTCATTATATAAGTAGGCCCTTTCAATTTTGTCTGGCTTGCCATTCCAAATAAACTTGAATATTCTTTGTTCATATAATTTAAAAAGCAGGTCACTAGGTGTAGGCAAAACCATAAGCAAATAGGTAAACTGGCATATGACTAAAGAGTTGGTCAGGGTGATTTTTCCACAAATAGATTGGTATTTTCCTTTCCATGGTAGCAAGATCTTATCTATTTTTGCTAACTTTCTATAAAAATGTATTGGAGTGAGATCATTTCTTTCGGGATTTATATATCGAGTATGTCCACATCCCTGTCAGACCATTTTATTGGTAAACTACACGGTAATGTAAAAGTATAATTTTTTTGTGATCAATATGTAATACAGTACACTTATCATAATTTGGTTTTAATCCAGAGAGGTTAGCAAAAGTATATAGATCCTCTATGAGACTGTGGAGGGATTCTAATTGTAGTTTTAAAAGAGAACATGAATCATCAGAATACAATGACACCTTTGTTTTTAAGCCACGGATTTCTAATCCCTAATATTATTGTTGGATCTAATTTTAACAGCTAACATTTCGATGGCAATAATAAACAGATATGCCGATAATGGACAACCTTGTTTTACTCCTTTTGACAGTATAAAACTTTGAAATTAAGTCATTATTTACTATTTTACACCTAGGGTTACTATACATAACTTTAACCCATTTTATAAGAGATTCTCCAAAATTGAAATATTCTAGGCATTTATATATAAACTCCATTTATATATAAACTCCACTTCAAAATCAGCTAAGAAATCCAGGTCTGGTGTCCCCGATATTTCATAGTATTTTATTGCTTCCAGTACTTGTCTTATATTATTTCCGATGTATCGTCCATGTAAAAAACCTGTCTGATTAGGATGAATAATATCTGACAATACCTTTTTAATTCTATGCGCCAAGCATTTAGCTAGAATTTTTGCATCACAACACTGAAGTGTAATTTTTTTAATGGACTGGATCTTTATATATATATATATACACACCACTTGGATCCTATTTCAGTAATAATGAAATCAGACCATATTGTTGTGTGTCCGATAATCTACCATTTATATAGGAGTGGTTAAAACATGCTAATATTGGTCCTATGAGTATATAAAAAAAGGTTTGGTATACTTCCGTTGGTATACAGAACACAACCTACCCAATTCAGTTGGAAAAAACTCTGAACAGCTCACTTGCGCACCAAAGTCACACATAGACCAACAAAATACCAGTAAGACATTCAACCCAAAATGATTTGGTGAAGATTATTCATCACATTTTTCTACTAACTCCTGTTAAATTATCTAGCTAAAAACTGTGACACTTTGTACGAGAGTGATTTACATGGTTATCAAAACGTCATGCCAGGGTAAGCCTACCGAAACACAGCCCTTATTTAAGTGTTTCCAAAATACCCTATGGGAAAAATGGTGGAAAAATTATTGGAACCATTTCCCTGTTTGACTGCTAAGTTTAATGGGTTTATGACACCTCCACTGTGGGGTTCTATTGCTAATAACAACCGCCCAACTTTGCGATGAAGTGAAAACTGAGGCACGCACCCTAGCCTAACCGGCTAACATAGAAATTAAGCTATAGCATAGGCAGAGACAGCCAATCAATTTTTTACATAATTTTGCCTGATTTAGATATGTTTCTGCTTATAATTTCAGACATTTTGGTAGGCTGTTAGTCAACTTGTCTATAATTAGACAGGCCTACATTCAGCTTCTCTTCTGTCATAATATGTTGCCCTAGAATACTAAATAAGCCCTTGCTCACCAGAATAATGACATAAATCGATAGAATGAATGCTTCAATCTAGTTGACATTGATAACGTTTAGGGGTTTAGGAGCCAGTGAGAAATGCCAAAATGTTTTTCTGTGCAAAATTTCAAAATGACATCAGTTTGACCGGTTCTAAGGAAATAGAAAGCTGTGGAAACAACCCAACACGTTTCTAATCAGATTTCAGTTTGGCTTGGATGCATATTTTATGTGGTTGAAATACTATCAGCTTTTATGATGCTGATTAAAACCTCTTAAGGATATGCCCCTTTTTTTCAATTTTCGCCTGAAATGACATACCCAAATCTAACTGCCTATGGCTCAGGCCCTGAAGCAAGGATATGCATATTCTTGGTGCGATTTGAAAGGAAACACGTTGAACTTTGTGGAAATGGGAAAGGAAGGTAGGAGAATATAACAGAATAGATCTACAAAGAAAATACAAAGAAAAAAACAACCGTTCTATTTATTTTCATCATCATCTTTGAAATGCAAGAGAAAGGCCATAATGTATTATTCCAGGCCATGTGCAAATTATATTTTGCCCACTAATGGCAGCAGTGTATGTACAACGTTTTAGACTGATCCAATGAACCATTGCATTTCTGTTAAAAATGTTGTATCAAGACTGCCCAAATGTGCCTAATATGTTTATTAATAACTTTTCATGTTCAAAATTATGCACTCTCCTCAAACAATAGCATGGTATTCTTTCACTTTAATAGCTACTGTAAATAGGACAGTGCAGTTAGAGTAACAATACTTTAAGCTTTCTGCCAATATCAGCTATGTCTATGTCCTGGGAAATGTTCTTGTTACTTACAACATGCTAATCACATTAGCCTACGTTAGCTCAACCGTCCCGTGGAAGGGACACCAATCCCAAAGAAGATTTATTAAGATAGATGCCTTCTGTGGAGGTGCTAACTGTGCATTCACTCTCATTTTATCAAGATGCTGAAAGAAAGAAATTGTATTTCTCCAACGTTTTTCATATATTTGGTGTATAATTTTACTGAGAGATGCTTAATTCTTCAGGAGTTAATCTGAAGGCTATGTGAGAGGTTAGACCAGGCCTGGGCAACTCCAGTCCTTGGGGGCCTGATTGGTATCACACTTTTGTCCCAGCCCCAGCTAATACACCTGGCTCCAATAATCAGCTAATGATGATCTTAAGTTAAAAAAGCAATTAGTTTAAAATCAGGTGTGTTTGCTAGGGATGGGGGAAAAGTGTGACACCAATCAGGCCCTCGAGGACTGGAAATGCCCAGGCCTGGGTTAGACCTTCAGTCAGTGTCCAGATTTCAGTTTCTATTTAAAAAAGTGAACTACGCAGAAATTGCTCAACCTTTTCCTTTTTGCTAAAATTTTAGTAGTTTGCCTAATTTCAGTTTATTTTACAAAACATGCAGAAATTCTATAGATAATCATTGTACCATCTAAATCGCTGTGAATATATATTTTCCTTCAAAATAATATTGTATTTTCAGCTGTTTGAAGCTGGTGTACAAAACTGAACGTAAAAGATGCAAAAACTAAATTTAAGAACGGGAAGCATAGAAATAGCGCATATATAGAACAGATCTACTGCTTCTTTTACTTGCTTTCAATGAGAATGAAAGATCTATAAATCACATTTCATTTCTAGCTTTAACCCATCTGATCAGTAGACCAAAGTTCCTTTGAGGTGCCATAGGCCTATTTAAAGTCCCCATCTTGTGACTGTGTAATTTGTACAGCACCTCACAATCTTCACACATAACATAGATGGTACTGCTATCACCCTCTTTTACCACTTCATCAAATCTCTCTCAAACATTTATTTTCTGGCCCTCCCTTCTCTTTATTTACAACTCTTCATTTTGCAGATTTTCCCTTGTTGAATTAAACTCTGACATAGTTAATGTTGATACACATTAAAACAAAAACTTGTCTATTTGGCTTGGTGTGGGGTATTTGGCCCGCCTCAGTTACATGCTGACTAGACCGGGCGCACGTAAGTTGATTTTGTCCATCCTCACAAGACACGATCAGGACACGTAGGTTGAAATATCAAAACGATCTTTCATCTTCATCTTTCAATCACCCACGTGGTAATATGCTCCTAAAAGGAGATGGGAGAGGCGGGATTTGCAATGAATGAATAACATGTATGTGTACATTTATTTTTTGCAACGGGAGCGGGATCAGCATGTTACATGAGTGTTTCATGCATTTCAACCTGTCTCCAAATTAGTATAGTTGGTTCTGAGTTTGTTTCAATATTTCAACCTGCGTGTCCTGATCGCCTCTGGTATGGATGGACAAAATCAACATGCGTAAGATGGCGCACGCAGACGCACGCGCCTGCCTGGTATAGTCAGCATGTTAGGCCATAAAGCACAGTGGCTGCGGGTTTTCGGTCCTTCCTTGTACTTGATTAATGAATTAAGGTCCCTAATAAGTAAGGAACTCCCCTCACTTGATTGTCTAGGTCTTAATTGAAAGGAAAAAAACTAAAACCTGCAGACACTAGGCCCTTCATGGAATGAGTTTGACACCCCCTGTCCTAAACCTTAAGCTTATACACTCAAGCCAGATAGCCTAAAATAATGAAAGAAAAACCTCAATGTAACCTATAGATATAAATTTCACAAGAATGACAGTTTACATTTATGTATTTTTTAAGGTGTTGTTTTCTGTTTATTCACCCCACCCAGATAAAACTATGACCGCGGGGACTGCGGGTTATGAGTCAACCTGTACATCACTAGCGCACACCATAGCATAAACATAGTAAAACATTACACAACTGAAAAGGAAAACAAGCGTTTCTTCTTGGACAAGTTCATGTAGTCAGTCCTTCCCCATTTGAGTTCCGTTTCATTCCAAGTGGAGAAGACCCAGCACCCAGGTTGGATGACAGAGTGCTATGGCAACTAGTGCCACTAGAGGGCACTCAATATAGACCTTTCACAGCAGTTCCAATGGCACAATTAGTCCAGATTCATCTCTGGTTAGAAAGAATTAGGCACCACACACATAGTAGAGAACACCACAAGTGTCTGTCTGGTGAAACACAGGGAATTTCCGGTGACAGATCTGTTTGACATAGACTAGTAGTTACTCAGGCTACTGTACGTTCTCCTTCCAACCCACAGTTTGAAGGATGAATATCACTTTCTCCTGAAATCAAAAGTGTTCCGTTTATTGTGTTTAGTGATTGGACTTTCCACACCTGAGTTACTGGGTCATTATACGGTGGGACCTTGAACACGTTAAATACCACCTTTCAGTGTTCTATTTCAAAGCCTTTTCATGGATCAAGTGATGAGTCAATTGAACCCTTGTCACGTTGGCACAAGTTCAGCTTTTAAAACTGTATGTTTGATGGGGAGAGAGCGAGAACAGGTGAGTGAGAGAGAATGAGAGAGAGACAGAGAGAGAGAAGGAGAGAGATAGAAAGAGAGAGAGGAGGATGAAGTAATCTGCCTATGCCCAGATTATGCGCTGTGCATAGCGCTGTGCATAGGCCCTGTGCATAGGGAACTCAGCTTAATGTTGAGAGTTAGAATAATATAATTAATACGGTGCAATTTCAATATTTGGTATTGCATCAGCAGTTTCTCTCTTGTTATGTCAGTCACTGACAGTCACTTAATTAGCCCATGTCAGCTAACATTGTTAAGATTGCTAGGTAAGGTAGTCTAGCCAGCTATCTAAACCTTGGCCATGTGCCCAAGGGCCCTGACCTCCAGGGGGTCCCCAGTGATTTTGTTAGACACTCTCTGTCAGATATCATTATGATCATGGCATAAATCATGGCAAAATGTGCAGAATTACAGTAAATGTGCTTCAAACCTGCAAAAGTTTCTCTCCACCCACTGGCAAAGTACAATTGCATGAAATTAGTTTTAAAATTGAAATATTTTTGTTTTGCCCAGAAGGCGAGCCCTAGGGTTCCCCAAACAAATCTCAAGCTATGGGCGGCTCTGAACAGAATGCTGATTTGCAGGTTCCCTCTCAATAATGCCACAAAGAAATTGAAGCTCAATGGAATAAAAATAAAATACAAATGCATGAAGACACTCAACAAATGTATAGTACAATATTTCCTTGTGTTTTGGAGAGGAGAATATGGAGTGTTTAAATTGTGCTGTATTTTTAGCAATAATAAATAGAAGTCTAGCAGCAACAGTCGTGATGCGTGTGTAGTGTGAATGTGAGTGTGTGTGTGTTTGTGTGTGAGAATGAGTGAGTGCATGTGTGCTAATGTGCGGAGGCTCAATCCCAGTTCAAGTGTTCAGCAGTCTGATGGCTTGTGGGTAAAAACTATCTCTGCGCATGGTGGTCCAAGACCCAATGCTCCGATACCGTCTGCCCAGCAGTAAGAGAGTCTTTGGCTTGGGTGTGTGGGGTCCTAGATTATTTTACGCAGAGGAACTTAAAACGTCTGACTCTCCACTGCAGTCCCGTCAATGTGGATTGGGGCATGTCCTCCTCTCTGTTAGCCTCACAAAGCCACCTGATCCCCCAGGCTTACATTATCGATATCCGTGCAGCGTTTCATGTAAGCTTGCGGGATCAGATGGCTTGCGAGACTACCTCTCTGCTTCCTGAACTCGATAATCAATTCCTTTGTTTTGCTGATGTTGAGGGAGAGGTTACTGTCCTGGCACCACAATGCCAGTTCTCTGACCTCCGTGTAGGCTGACTCATTGTTGTTAGTGATCAGGCCTACAACCGTGGTATCATCAGAAAAACTTGATGATGTAGTTGGTGTCGTGTTTGGCCACGCAGTCGTGGGTGAACAGGGAGTACAGAAGGGGGCTGAGCACGCACCCCTGCGGGGCACACGTGTTGAGTCACCTATCCAGTATTGTCCATTCAGTGATGAACACAAGGAGGGGAGGGGATGAAAAAAACGAAATATAGTGGTTCTTTGTGGGTGGGCGAGAGGACAGAACAAAAGCCTAGCTGTCTTTGAAGACTGAGTGCTTATTTTTTAAGTAAACAGAGAGGAAAGGGTCCAATGAGCGTCCAAAACAAGCACACAGTCACCACGGCCCACCCAACACGCATGGTTATGGACCAGGCTGGACGACCTCAAGACGAATGGTTATGGACCAGCCCAGACCACCTCAACACGCATGGTTATGGACCAGGCTGGACGACCTCAAGACGAATGGTTATGGACCAGGCCAGACCACCTCAACACGCATGGTTATGGACCAGGCCGGACCACCTCAACACGCATGGTTATGGACCAGGCCGGACCACCTCAACATGCCGGACCACCTCAAAACGCATGGTTATGGACCAGGCCGGACCACCTCAACACGCATTGTTATAGACCAGGCCAGATCACCCCAACACACAAGCTGGAGCAGGCCCAGAATAGTCATCAGAGCTGAACTAGGACAGCTGGACAGGAACCATGACAAGATTTTTGGCGTTTTTCACTATAGCATTCATATGTCTTGTTTTTCCATCAGAGGAATGTGCTGAGCTTGCAAGTATGACACACCACAATAAATATTGGAACATTTACATTCTGTGACATAACTACCACCATATCCATCAACTTTTGTTTTTGTGAACATCAAAAAGGATTTTCACCGTGTAATTTCAAGGCGTAATTATTTCCCTCCAAAGTAATACCACCCATCCTCCCTGTCCTTCGATGCAGGTCTTTGAAACTCTGAGTATAAATTCCTACCTTTCATCTCCTTCTAAAGAGCATGCAGTCAAGGACAAGGTGAACTTTCGACAAGCAGGAGGGGAGCAGGAAAGACAGAGAGAGGCAGAGAGATGGACAGAGAGGGAGAAGTGGAGAGAGAGAGAGAGAGGGAAGTAGGCAGAGAGATGGAGAGAGAGAGAGAGAGAGAGAGAGAGAGAGAGAGAGAGAGAGAGAGAGAGAGGCAGAGAGAGAGAGTCAGGGAGATGAGAGAGGGAGAAATGGAGTGAGAGAGAGGCAGAGAGATGGAGAGAGGCAGAGAGAGGGAGAGATAGAGAAAGAGGGGGAGAGAGAGAGGGGTAGAGAGAGGACCCCACATTACAGAGATAGATGGGGAGAAAGAAAGAGAGAGAAAGTAATTGTGCACACAAGAGAGATTGGAGCGCACTACACTCCACTCACATATGGTGGGGCTTTGCTTGTGTAGTCCCACTTCAAGGCAAGGGCCTTGCAAACATAAACAGAGAAGAGGCTACAGCTGGGGAGAGAGGAGGGAGAGGGGCCGGGCCTGCGAGCCACTTGCTTACTGATCCCCATGTTCACTAAACAATGGATCAGATGACGCAGGCCCCTTTGGCACCGCTACACAGACACGGCCCAGAAATGCCTTTCTTCTCAACATTCATGTCTCCCTACTCTCAATATTTACTCTACTGAAACGCACAATTTTCCATTGCTTTTGTCCTGTTTGAAAGGAGACACCTCCCTCGCTCTCTGTCTCACATTTTACAGTTTGACATCAGGGCGTTCAGAGAGGACATGCATCTCATTATGGAATATCCAGAGGAACATGAAGACATTGACTTTCTATTAAAAATCATACTCTACTATAGAACCGCATGTAATATTTCAGTCATTCTGTCTAGGTGTGGAGAATTAGCAGGTCTGAGCCCATTTAGTGGATCATTAACATTCAGACAGTGGGCTTGCAGTCTGTTTCCAGGCGTGTTTAGGAACCAGAGACTAAACTGGAGGATTATTCCTTCTTTTGTGTGTGTGTGTGTGTGTGTGTGTGTGTGTGTGCGTGCGTGTGTGCGTGCGCGTGTGTGTGTGTGTGTGTGTGTGTGTGTGTGTGTGTGTATCCAGTCTACCTCTTTTATTCATGTAGAACAACAAGAGAGGAAGGGCCCAGGAGCTAGTGAATTTGACAGCAAATGGATTGCCTAGGAAACCAAGACAGGAATGGTTGACCAATGGTGTGTAATTTCCTAATGAAATGAAAGGGGGAATGTTTTTCAATTTCGAGACCTTCTTGGAGAGTTATCGTAACAACTGTGGGATATTCCCCCGCTTGATGGAGGTCTTTGCTTGCTGAGACACCTAAACACCTAAATATGCCCCATGGGCCTTAATGAAACTTAGATACGCTCACTATATGGACTCTCATGTACTGTATGCCCATGAATATCTGTGTACTGCACAAAGCATTGAACATAGTACTTAACATAGTACATACACAGTAACACTAAGGTATATTATACCCAGTTATTAAAAAATAATTTTTGTTTAAAATAATAAACGTTTTAGAAATTTAGGAGGCGAGAGAGCATATTAGGAGGAGAGAGAGCATATGGAGGAGAGAGAGCACATGAGGAGAGAGAGAGAGATACAGAGCATATTAGGAGGAGAGAGAGCATATGGAGGAGAGAGAGCACATGAGGAGAGAGAGAGAGATACAGAGCATATTAGGAGGAGAGAGAGCATATGGAGGAGAGAGAGCACATGAGGAGAGAGAGAGAGAGAGATACAGAGCATATTAGGAGGAGAGAGAGCATATGGAGGAGAGAGAGCACATGAGGAGAGAGAGATACAGAGCATATTAGGAGGAGAGAGAGCTTATGGAGGAGACAAAGAAGGGAAAAGGTAAGATAGATATGGAGAGGAGAGAGGAAGGGAGGCATCATAAGAAATAAGGAAAGGTAAGAGAGGGTGCGAGGGGATAATAATCGTTGAAAGAAGACAACATACAGTGGCAAGAAAAAATATGTGAACCCTTTGGAAATACCTGGATTTCTGCTTAAATTGGTCATACAATTTGATCTGATCTTCATCTAGGTCACAACAATAGACAATCACAGTCTGCTTAAACTAATAACACACAAACAATTATAAGTTTGTCTTTATTGAACTCACCGTGTAAACAGGTTAGCTGACCCCTGACTCCAATTAGCTTTTGGATAAGTTATTAGCCTAGGGATCACATACTTTTTCTAATCTACACTATGAATGTTTAAATTATGTATTCAATATAGACAAGAAAATACAAAAATCTGTGTGTTATTAGTTTAAGCACACTGTGATTGTCTATTGTTGTGAATTAGAGGAAGATCAGATAAAATTTGATGATCAATTTATGTAGAAATCCAGGTAATTCTAAAGGGTTCACATACTTTTCTTGCCACTGTATATGAGAATGGATGGATGGACTGAGAGACGAGGAATGGATAGAGATATAGATAGAGGTTCTGGAGATGAACAGTGCGCTACTACTCAACACTTTTAGGAAGATCGTGAATCAAACTACTCATTTTTGAGTGTGTAGAAACCTCAGAGCTACAGGTTCCAATGTCTCCAGAGGCCTTTCTTTCAGTAATCAAACCAAATGCTCTGTCGCTCTGTCTGTCACTCCCTGACTTCTGCAAATAAACCCAGCCACGGAGAACAAGCAGGCCCGTCTGTCTGTCCGTGCATCTGACAGACAGATGGATGGACTGACAGACATTTTGGTTATTGTGACAGGGAATCCAAAAAGTCCTGACACAGAGAAAAATGGGAGCGGTAGAAAAGCAAGCAGTCCGTTTTTGTTGGCCAACATTGTTGCCCAAAATATGGAACAAAATGAGGTAAACGAGAGTGAAATGATGGTAGACACAAGAGGACCCATAATCCAGTGAACACAAACAAATATTTGACTCTTGTACTTGTGTCTTTCAGTCCTCAGTGCCTTTTGTTGTTTTTATTTATTTATTGACAACTATTCACAGAGGACAGAACATCACTCACTCTGTAATGTCTCACATCACTGATGATCTGGAATCCATTTAGATAGCTTTTAGGCACGACAACATTGGGAATTACTGGGGCATGATGAAATGTATAGGTGTCTAATTATTGAGAGTAATTTGTACATTTCTAAAACCTTAAGCCTGATTGTCATTGCACCTGAACCAGACTGGCAAAGGGGTGAGGGAGGTGGATAGCAATCTGTTCATTGTGACGTGGGTGTGAGGGTGAGAGAGAGAGATAAAGAGCTTTTATTCTCCTCAGTCTCTGACTTCAACAGGTGTGGTAGATGTGTGGCGTGTCTGTTTGTGTGAGACACACATTGGGCACCTTCTACCACCCAGAAGGTCTTAACACACACACACATGCACACACACATGCACACACATATACAGCAGCTTTGGCAAGGGAGCCGAGTGTTCTGTTGAGGCACGTATTTGTCTCACTGTTAATTGATAGCTATCAGCTTTCTCATTTCAGATAAACACAAACCCAAACAAAGCTGCTCTTTTAGGGGCCATGCATACCTCAGTGCAACAGCTGAAAGAGGTCAAACACAGTTGTGTGGCTCTCTCAATTTAAATTCAATTCAATTCAAAGGGCTTTATTGGCATTAGAAACATATGTTTACATTGCCAAAGCAAGTGAAATGGATAAACAAAAGTGAAATAAACAATAAAAAGTGAACAGTCAATATTACGCTCACACAAGTTCTAAAATGTTGTATTATGTCTATATACAATGCTGTAACGATGTGCAAATAGTTCAAGTACAAAAGGGAAAATAAATAAATATGTGTTGTATTTACAATGGTGTTTGTTCTTCACTGGTTGCCCTTTCCTTGTGGCAACAGGTCACAAATACTGCTGCTGTGATTGCACACTGTGGTATTTCACCCAATAGATATTGGAGTTCATGAAAATTACATTTGTTTGTTAATTCTTTGTGGGTCTGTGTAATCTGAGGGAAATATGTGTCTCTAATATGGTTATACATTTGGCAGGAGGTTAGGAAGTGCAGCTCAGTTTCCACCAAATTTTGTGGGCAGTGTGCAAATAGCCTGTCTTCTCTTGATTGCCAGGTCTGCCTATGGCGGCCTTTCTCAATAGTAAGGCTATGCTCACTGAGTCTGTACATAGTCAAATATTTCCTTAATTTTGTGTCAGTCACAGTGGTCAGGTATTCTGCCACTATGTAATCTCTGTTTAGGGACAAATAGCGTTCTAGTTTGCTCTGTTTTTTGGTTAATTGTGTCAAGTAATTATCTTTTTGTTTTCTCATGTTGTGTTGCTGTCCTGGGGCTCTGTGGAGTCTGTTTGTGTTTGTGAACAGAGCCCCAGGACCAGCTTGCTTAGGGGACTCTTCTCCAGGTTCATCTCTCTATATGTGATGGCTTTGTTATGGAAGGTTTTGCAATCACTTCCTTTTAGGTGGTTGTAGAATTTAACGGCTCTTATCTTGATTTTGATAATTAGCGGGTATCGGCCTAATTCTGAGGCTGCGTTTATTGTAGCTGGGGATTTTAACAAAGCAAATTTGAGGAAAAGGCTACCTAAATTCTATCAGCATATCGACTGTAGTTCTCACACTGGAAAACCACTTGACCATTGTTATTCCAACTTTCGGGATGCATACAAGGCCCTCCCTCGCCCTCCTTTTGGCAAATCTGAAACTCAAACAGGAAGTACCAGTGCTAAGGACTATTCAACGCTGGTCTGACCAATCGGAATCCACGCTTCAAGATTGTTTTGATCACATGCACTGGGATAAGTTCCGGGTAGCTTCCGAGAATAATAGTGACGTGTACACTGAGACGGTTACTGATTTCATCAAGTGGTGTATAGGAGATTGTACCCACTGTGACTACTAAAACCTACCCTACCAGAAATTAAAACCTAACCTACCAGAAACCATGGATAGATGGCAGCATTCGTGTAAAACTGAAAGCTCGAACCATGGCAATTTAACCATGGCAAGGTGACTGGGAATATGGCAGAATACAAGCAATATAGTAATTCCCTCCGCAAGGCAATCAAACAGGCAACACGTCAGTATAGAGACAAAATGGAGTCGCAATTCAACGGCTCAGACACGAGATGTATGTGTCAGGGTCTACAGACAATCACGGACTACAAATGGAAAACCAGCCACATCGCGGACACCGACGTCTTGCTTCCGGACAAGCTAAACACGTTCTTTGCCTGCTTTGAAGATAACACAGTGCCACTGACGAGGCCAGCTACTAAGGACTGAGTAAGACATTTAAACATGTTAACCCTCGCAAGTCTGCCGACCCAGACGGCATCCCTAGCCGCGTCCTCAAGGCATGCGCAGACCAGCTGGCCGGTGTGTTTACGGACATATTCAATCTTTCACTATCCCAGTCTGCTGTTCCCACATAATTCAAGATTGCCACCATTGTTCCTGTACTCAATAATGCAAAGGTAACAGAACTAAATGACTATCGCCCAGTAGCACTCACTTCCGTCATCATGAAGTGTTTTGAGAGACTAGTCAAGGATCATATCACCTCCACCTTACCTGTCACCCTAGACCCACTTAAATGTGCTTACCGCCCCAATAGGTCCACAGACGATGCAATCGCCATGACACTGCACAATGCCCTATCCCATCTGGACAAGAGGAATACCTATGTAAGAATGCTGTTCATTGACTATAGCTCAGAATTCAACACCATAGTGGTAGTGAGGTCCGCACAACGCATCACCGGGGGTAAACTACCAGCCCTCCAGGACACCTACAGAACCCAATGTCACAGGAAGGCCAAAAAGATAGTCAAGGACAACAACCACCAGAGCCATTGCCCGTTCACCCCGCTATCATCCAGACGGCGAGGTCAGTACAGGTCCATCAATGCTGGGACCAAGAGACTGAAAAACAGCTTCTATCTCAAGGCTATCAGACTGTTAAACAGCCATCACTAGCACAGAGAGGCTGCTGCCTACATACACAGACTTGAAATAATTGGTCACTTTAATAAATGGAACATTAGTCACTTTAATAATGTTTACATATCTTGCATTACTCATCTAATATGTATATTCTGTGTTCTATACTTTTCTACTGTATATTAGTCTATGCCACTCTGACATTGCTCATCCATATATTTATATATTCTTAATTCCAGTCCTTTACTTAGATTTGTGTGTAATAGGTATTTGTTGTGAAATTGTTCGATATTTCTGCACGGTCGGAACTAGAAGCACAAGCATTTCGCTGTACTCGCAATAACATCAGGTAAACACGTGTCTGTGACCAATAACATTTTCTTTCGTTTTATTTGAAGGCTGGTCATGGCTCACAGGTGGGACGCCCCAGGTGTGGTAAACAGCAACACATCTGCCACGCTCATCCTCAACACGTGGGCCCCTCAGGGGTGTGTGCTTAGTCCCATCCTGTAGTCCATGTTCACCCACGACTGCGTGGCCAAACACGACTCCAACACCATCATTAAGTTTGCCGACGACATGACGGGAGTAGGCCTGATCACCGACAATGATGAGACAGCCTATAGGGACGAGGCAGTGTGGTGCTAGGACAACAACCTCTCCCTTAACGTCAGCAAGACAAAGGAGCTGATCGTGGACTACAGGAACCGGAGGGCTGAGAACTCCTCCATTCCCATCGATGGGACTGTAGTGGAGTGGGTCGAGAGTGTCAAGTTCCTCGGTGTCCACATCACTAAGGATCTATCATGGTCCAAACACACCAACACAGTCGGGCCTAACACACGCCTATTCCCCCTCAGGAGACTGAAAAGATGTGGCATGGGCCCTCAAAAGGTTCTACAGCTGCACCATTGAGAGCATATTGACTGGCTGCATCACTTCCTGGTATTGCAACTGCTTGACATCCGACCGCAAGGCGCTACAGAGCATACTGTGGACTGCCCAGTGCACCACTACGGCCGAGCTCCCTGCCATCCAGGACCTCTATACCAGGCGGTGTCAGAGGAAGGCCCTAAAAATTGTCTCCTGCCACCCAAGTCATAGACTGCTCTCTCCACTACTGCATGGCACTAATTCTGGGCAACAGGACCCTGAACAGCTTCTACCCTCAAGCCATAAGACTGCTAAATAGTTTGTTAACCTCTAAAAGTCTATAGCCCATAGAAACACATTGAATAACACATTCATAAATTGAAAAAGAAATAAGGTTTTGAAGTGTCTGTACAATACAGTATCTAGGAGATATAAGAAAGCTAAGGAAATATTTGTATTTTTTTGGACACATATTTAACCCATTTGTTTGTTGGCACCTCCATACTTCCATTCTTTAAACCTGTACCGGGTTACCTTCAGATTAGTCCCATGACAGTTGTAGGGGGTCGTAGAGTAAAACGGACATCACCCTAAACCCATTGATTCTTGAAAAATATAACTTACAATTACCTCATGGGCTTAGTTCAACTGTTGTACCCCATCAGAACCCAAAATACAACCTTGTTTTACTACAGTGTTTGATGAACAATATAAATGTAATCAAACACTGTATAGCGTCAAAACATGGTTAGAACTATAGTGTTGATATCATGGATGGTCAGCCCTTGCATCCATAGATCTGTCTTTTCACAGTGCAACAAAAAATTATTACTTAAAAAAAAATTGTTATCTAATGTTTTTTCTCAATGTTTCTGGTGTTTTTTATGCTCAAAATCTCAAATTGTTCTACAACTGTATCAAAACCTCAGGAAAGGCGCCAGGGTATGCATGCCTTCCTTCCCATCCATTAATATTGTTGATCCGCGTGGCCGTTCCAGACTCCAGTCACTGTTGATGGACAGGGTCAGCATAGATCTCGCTGCTTTGCCTAGCTTCATTTGTTGCATTGAGACGATTTCATGTTTTGCCCATGCGTATTGCCTAAACATGTTGTGTGACTAACCCTGGGGAAAGCTCTGCACACTTGGGCTTGTCTACATTATTTGATGTTGCATCCCTTGAACTGAATGAAGCTATTTAGCTAGCAAAAACAACCTAACAAATGGACAATATACTGCACCTCAAAAAATATATATTTGGGGTTTTCCAAGGACAATTTTGTATAATTCAGAGAGGGAGGCCAACACCTGTGCTTCCTGGCCTTCATTAGAGGAAGGGACAGAAATCATCTGATCGGGACAACAACAGCTGCTGAAGGCCTCTGGATATGATACTCAGGCACATACTCAGGCACACACACACTGCCAAACATACCCTCGTAAAACTGACTATCCTACCGATCCTCGACTTCGGTGATGTCATTTACAAAATAGCCTCCAATACTCTACTCAACAAATTGGATGCAGTCTATCACAGTGCCATCCGTTTTGTCACCAAAGCCCCATATACCACCCACCACTGCGACCTGTACGCTCTCTTGGCTGGCCTCACTTTACACTCGTCGCCATACCCACTGGCTCCAGGTCATCTACAAGTCCCTGCTAGGTAAAGCCCCGCCTTATCTCAGCTCGCTGGTCACCATAGCAGCACCAACCCGTAGCACGCGCTCCAGCAGGTATATCTCACTGGTCACCCCCAAAGCCAATTCCTCCTTTGGCCGACTTTCTTTCCAGTTCTCTGCTGCCAATGACTGGAACGAACTACAAAAATCTCTGAAACTGGAGACACTTATCTCCCTCACCAGCTTTAAGCACCAGTTGTCAGAGCAGCTCACAGACCCCTGCACCTGTATATAGCCCATCTGTAAATAGCCCAACCAACTACCTCATCCCCTACCGTATTTATTTATTTTTCTTGTTCCTTTGCACCCCAGTTTTTCTACATTGCACATTCATCTACTGCACATCTACCATTCCAGTGTTTAAATGCTATATTGTAATTATTTTGCCACCATGGCCTATTTATTGCCTTACCTTCCTTATCCTACCTCATTTGCACTCTTTGTATATAGATTTGGTTTTTTTCTACTGTATTATTGACTGTATGTTTGTTTTACTCCATGTGTAACTCTGTGTTGTTGTATGTGTCGAACTGCTTTGCTTTATCTTGGCCAGGTCGCAGTTGTAAATGAGAACTTGTTCTCAACTTGCCTACCTGGTTAAATAAAGGTGAAATAAAAATAAATAAATAAACATGCACAGATAGAGCTCTACCTGTGCAGAGCACATGCCCCTTTGCCCTTCCAGTCTCCACATTTCTATTTTGGGTGGTGGTATAATATCCCCAAAAAATTTTGTATACATATTTTGTTGTTGTTGTTCTGAACAGACAATGGCACGGAAATGCCCCTGTCTGTGTGTGAGCATTTGTCTACAACTATGTCTACAGCTCAATGTCATCACATAGATTTTTTGGGTTGAAATGACATGGAAACAGCATTGATTCGACCAGTTTTTGCCCAGTGGGATGTGTGCTTCAGGAACATCCTAACCAAGCAAGGCTCGATTTTTCCCAGACCTCAAAAGTGGTCTCTTGATGTAGTTTAAAGTAACTGCCCAGTGAAAATCACACTTTTAAACGTTTATATTGTGTCGTCGCTAAAGTACTGGAGCATAGTGGGATTTTGTGGGATTTTCAGAGCAAAAACCTGATAAACAGGGAAAAATCTGAAACCTGGAAAAACAAAACAGAGAAAAAGGAATTTGGGAAAACCTAATTCATTTAATGATTTTTTTGCTCTCATAACTGACTTCTTTAGGGATAGAGTGAAGCAGCAGCTATATTCCTGAAGTGACCAACCTCCCTGCTCCTCAATACTTCTTCCACTTCATCAAAGTTTCATTCAGGTTGGATACATAGTGCCAACAAATGGAGTTGGGTTGGATATTGTAATAGTAAGCTATATTTCTAACAATCTTCTATTGTGACTGGAATTGTTGGTCATTGCTGATAACTGCAGCATTTATTGCAGTTTAAAATAGTTTAACAAAATACTTTACTCATCAGATTCTTTTTTTTTGTTCTTGCTTTGATGTAACTAAATAATCATGAAAAGGCATTTTGTGGTGGCAATTTTATGGGGGGAGCACATGCCCCCCAAAAGATCTGTGTACAGCCCTGATGATACCTGGCTGTCAAAGGAGATTTTCAGCAAAACTGATGCACTCGTGTTCTGCAGAATAAAATAAGGAGATGGGGTTCTGCTGTGCACTTATCAGCGACAAAATGTACGTTTTGGATACCCGGAGACAAGAATCTAACACTTATTTTGATTGTTTTGATCACCAAAAGGTTCACTCTGAAGGACATATGAATGGACTTCATTTTCAAGTAAAGGTAGGCGTACATCCTTTGCCATTTGCAGATTAGGCTACTGTTGAAAGCACATGATAGTAGACAATATCCCTTTGAAGCATTTGATTTATCAAGCTATATTTTTCTTAATGACACTTTTTTTACATTTTGAACGGCATTTTTCAGTCATTTCAATTGTGGATATGAACATTTCGTTAGAACCTTCTTTATTATGTGTGTGTAATAATATTTAATATTAATATTTACATTGCAAACTATTCGGATGAAATGTGCCCATTTATTGGTGACCCCAGCCTCCTTTGAGTCGGTGGGGGATGGGTGAGGCTGGAGTGAGGGCTCTTGACAGTGGAATTCCTAACAGTAGGTGCAACTTAGATGCAAACTGCAAACATTGGGATAGAAGTTGCAGCATTTGACTCTCTCTGTGTAAAAGGCAAGCCACACTCCATGTCTGCACCTGTGACAGCACTACTTGCCTTCCTATAGCGCTGTATAATTCCCCTGCCACATTTCCTACTCTTAAGGGATAGTTCAGTATTTTACATCTTCTACTCAGATGGTTCCTTACCTGGTTCAATTTTAAATAGCTATTACTAACTTCAGGTAACTTTAGCCACCTCTAAGAAAAAAATTGGGAGTGATTGGGGAACAAAATAAATCACATCAAAATCAAGCCAAATCACATCAATGTGACTTCCAACCAAGTCAGAGAGTTAATTTGAGGTAATTTGGCCACAAATTTTTTACTTGTTTTTTCCCCCCCAATCTCTCCCTAGTTGTTTTTATTAGCGGTGGCTAAAGTTAGCTAAAAAGAGAGGGAAGGAAACCAGTGGAACAAAGGACTGTTTATTTTATCTTGTCTCATTGCTGCAACTCCCCAACAAGCTCAGGACAGGCAAAAGTCAAGTCATGCATCCTCCGAAACATGACCCGCCAAATCACACTTCTTAACACCCGCACACTTAACCCGGAAGCCAGTTGCACCAATGTGTCGGAGGAAACACTGTTCAACTGATGACCAAAGTCAGCCTGCAGGCGCCTGGCCCACCACAAGGAGTCACTAGAGTGTGATCAGCCAAGTAAAGCCCCCCCGGCCAAACCCTCCCCTAACCAGGACGATGCTCTAATGGAATTCTATCTCTAGATCTGATCTTACTTCCCTGTGACGAAACACACCAGTATCAACCCTGTTTAATCACAAGTGTCAGCCTATGGTCATCAGACCTGGTCCACTTCTTTTCACTCTCTCTCTCAATCAATCAATCAATCAATCAATCAAATGTATTTATAAAGCCCTTTTTACATCAGCAGATGTCACAAAGTTCTTATACAGAAACCCCAAACAGCAAGCAATGCAGGTGTAAAAGAACGGTGGATATGAAAAACACCCTAGAAAGGCCAGATCCTAGGAAGAAACCTAGAGGAACCAGGCTCTGAGAGGTGGCTAGTCCTCGTCTGGCTGTGCCGGGTACAGATTATAACAGAACATGGCCAAGATTTTAAAATGTTCATAGGTGACCAGCAGGGTCAAATAATAATAATAATCACAGTGGTTGTCGAGGGTGCAACAGGTCAGCACCTCAGGAGTAAATGTCAGTTGGCTTTTCATAGCCGATCATTCAGAGTATCTCTACCGCTCCTTCTGTCTCTAGAGAGTTGAAAACAGCAGGTCTGGGACAGGTAGCATGTCTGGTGAACAGGTCAGGGTTCCATAGCCGCAGGCAGAACAGTTGAAACTGGAGTAGCAGTACGGCCAGGTGGACTGGGGACAGCAAGGAGTCATCAGGCCAGGTAGTCCTGAGGAATGGTCCTAAGGCTCAGGTCCTCAGATAAGGAGAAAGAAAGAAAGAAAGAAAGAAAGAAAGAGAGAAAAAGAGAGAGAGAGAATTAGAGAGAGCATGCTTAAATTCACACAGGACACCGGGTAAGAGAGGAGAAATACTCCAGATATAACAGATGGACCCTAGCCCCCTGACACACTAATTATTGCAGCATAAATACTGGAGGCTGAGACAGGAGGGGTCGGGAGACACTGTGGTCCCATCCGACGATACCCCCGGACAGGGCCAAACAGGCAGGATATAACCCCACCCACTCTGCCGAAACACATCTCCAACCACCAACTTACCATCCTGAGACAAGGCCGAGTATAGCCCACAAAGATCACCGCATGTGTGGTAGGTGGAACTAAAGTGTTAACTAAGGCATATTGAGCAGGGCTAGAGGCTCTACAGTGAAATAAGGCAATAATTACCAACCAAAACAGCAATGGACAAGGCATATTGACGTTAGCGAGAGGCATGCGTAGCCAAGTGATCATAGGAGTCCAGTGAGATGCTTCCGGCAGCTAGTGGACCGGGGCTAGCAAGTTAGCAGAAGGGCCTTGGAGGGACGTCGTGATGGAAGAAAGTCTGTTGTGGCACTCTCGGGCTGTTTCAGCAGGGCTCCGTGTGGTAAACCAGGCCAATTGGCAAAATAGGTATAGTGGCCAAAGGATTTGTCCGATGGGCATCTTATGCTAACAGTCCGATGTGCCCTGGACAGCTAGAAGGCCGCGGCTAGCAGGCTAGCGGGTGGGCATTCAGGTGACGGCGTGATGGCGGAGCCAGTTGAGAAAATCCCCTCGGGCGAGTCACGTCGGGGGCCAATCATGATGGGTCGGCGGGGGTCCAGGCCAGTTGGCAAAATAGGTAGGTAAGACACTTGGCAGTTGGTCAGCGCATGCTCGGAGTACATGTCCTGGTAATCCATCTGGCCCTGCGGCCTTGTGAATGTTTACCTGTTTAACAAGAATTTAAGCTTTCTGCCAATATCAGATATGTCTATGTCCTGGAAAATGTTCTTGTTACTTACAACCTCATGCTAATCGCATTAGCCTACGTTAGCTTAACCGTCCCGCAGGGGACCTACAAATCCTGACGAAGTTAAAGATCTTACTCACATCGGCTGCGGAGAGTGATCACACAGTCATCCGGAACAGCTGATGTTCTTATGTATGTTTCAGTGTTACTTGCCTCGAAGCGAGCATATAAATTATTTCGCTTGTCTGGTAGGCTTGTGTCACTAAGCAGCTCTCGGCTGTGATTCGCTTTGTATGCATATGGTAAATCAATTATTTTGCTATTATCATTAAACCCGATCCAGTGCCACAATATGTTTTGTTTGGACCGCAACCTGACCCTCAGGTTTACAGTGCATACTCCCACAAATAGATTTTCTAGCAGATTATTGTTATCGTCGGTATTTATAAGCATTATGGAGCCTTTCCTGGGCACACCCCTTTTTTACCCATGTTCCCCTTCCCTTTAGGTTTTTGGCAGTTTGGGTCTAGTAGGCCTCAGGTATGGCAGTTTTTTGACCACTCCATTCCATGCTAAGACTTAGAACTAAGAAAGCTGCTACTAGTCTATACCTTTTGTTTACAGTGTAAATCTGATTGCTTTGACTTTAATCATTGATGGAATATAGCCTATGAAATTACTTTTTGTTTGGAAAATAAGTTTGGTTTTTACACTATCGGGGGTTTTGGATTACCTGTTCTGTGGTTTCTTTGGAAGCCCATCCGACTACGGCATCAAATACCTGTGACCTCAAGGCAAGTTTGGAATTGGATTACAAATTGCCTTCATACTGGAATTGACAGTTAATTAGTGACCGCTCTGATTCTATTTAACTAGCAATCATAACACAGACACCTGTTTCCAATGATGATGAGTGGCTCCAGTCTTCTTGAACATGTTGAACATTTGTAAGAAGAAAATTATTTCTTGTTGTAATAGCCTTTTCAGCATGTCTGAAACTTATCCCCTTTTATTACTTCTACTACTATCTGTTTTGAGATACATATTCATATTTTTTTTACGTTTTCATTCTAATCTCTTGCTTTGTTACATAATGCCATTACAGTTTTTTTAAAGATCTTAAGATTTGTGCTTTATCTATGTTGCTGGACTCAGAAGTGAACTTAGTGCAAACCTCCAACACTTGTTGCTGGTGCTGGATATCAGGGGCGGACTGGCCATCTGGAATTTTTGGCAAATGGGCTGGTCCATTTTTAGCCCAGTGGGTCTGTCTAACTTTGATTTTTTGGTGCAAAATGATCATTATCTGGTTAATAATTGAGGCAGCAGGTAAAAAAAAAAGGACTGTTATGTTATGTTAGAAATGCCATTGCTGATTTCTGGTCCCATTCCGCCCCTGAGGTGTTTCTTAGTAGTTCTGTGAGGAGGACCCCTTCCCTGGGGGCTAGCTGTGAGCTTAGCCTGGGAGCGATGGTGATGGATGAGAGCTGAAGAATAGGAGGAGGAACCAGGTCTATGTCTGGTCCAGTTAAGCTCCAGAGAATCCAGGTCCCAGAGGACTACTGGTACTGTTTTATTGTTTGCTAGGTCAGAGCTGAAGCACTGAGCAGCTCTGCACATTCCACTATCACACTATTCTTCTTCTTTTACTTCTTCTTCTGCGTTCCGGAGCCCCTGCTCCTCTGTCTCATGAGAGGGAACAGCCCTGGTCTGTGTAGTACTGCAATAGCTGAGCCAGTCTCTGGTCTGTGTAGTACTGTCATAGCTGAGCCAGTCTCTGGTCTGTGTAGTACTGTCATAGCTGAGCCAGTCTCTGGTCTGTGTAGTACTGTCATAGCTGAGCCAGTCTCTGGTCTGTGTAGTACTGTCATAGCTGAGCCAGTCTCTGGTCTGTGGTACTCCTCAGAACCTCTTCAGGAAACGGTTTCACTGAACCAACGCGCACACATACACACACACAAACAGGATTTGGCCCAGAGAGCGCAGGAAAGTTGCAAAATTGCATATTAGAAACTACTATAAGTAGGAAAATGTTGCCTTAAGTATGTGTGCTTGATACTTCATGAAGTGCAACTTGCATGGATATAGATTAAGGGTACTTTTCTGATAATCATGGAAAGGTATCATATAGGGTCTTATTTCTAAGCCAGGAGCAACAGTCCCTAAAACAACAGCCATTAGAACAGGGACTAACCTTATTCTGGGACAGAAATACTTCTCAGCCACCGGTGGTATGAATTACTATGTGGTGTTGCTACCATCTGTAGCTTTCATAGGAAAAACAATGAATAAAGCAACATTCGTTAAAATGCTGTGCACACGGATTTAAATAATTTAACAGCATAATTAAGGGGGTGTGGGGTGGTAGTGTAGTGTAGTGTAGTGTGTGTGTGTGTGTGTGTGTGTGTGGAGGGGAGGGGAGGGGATAGGCGGGTTTGGAACAAGGTTGTGTGTGTGTGTGTTTGGATGTCCTCAGCCAATAATTTTGGGGTGTGTCAGGAGAGCTGTGGAGGGGAAAGGTAATATCGTAGGGCCTGAACACAACTTGCTAAGTTAGGCAAATGGGTGGTAGGGTTAGCTCACAGGTGGTCTCACACACATCATACACACTGACACCCCTTTTGTACCAGTTGAGGGCACTCCACACTATAGAGGTGGTTAGATTTGGCTCTCTGCCCTGCCCTAGCAGGAATATCTGCCCTCCCCTCACCTGCGGATGGTTCCGGGGGTCTCTCTGATGATGACGGTGGTGTGTCGGGTAGGATGGTGGATGCTCTTGGAGGTGTGTGATCTGGTAGTAAACGTCACCGCTATATGTCTGTCTGTGGTGCTGGGCCATAATTATGGTTCTGTGGGGCTGCAACAGAACTCTTTTGACTGGAGGAGGTGAAAGTCGCTATGTCCTCTGTTTGTCTGGATCTTCTGCTCTGGTCTACTGGTCGGTTGCTGGCCTGTCTCTTACTACTAATTCGCCCGGTCTCCCTCCTTCCTTTAAATATTTTCTTAACTCTATTTTCGTAAAAATGCATTGTTGATTAAGGTCTTGTAAGTAAGCATTTCACATCGCATTTGGCGCATGTGACAAATACAATTTGATTTGATGTCAATATCATCAGACTCATCCGAATCAAACACCACCTGGTGCCTTCTGGGACCTGCAGTTTTAGTGTTAGAGCGTCTGCCTCCTTCAGAGGGGGGTGAATCTTCGTCACTGTCTTCCTCCACCCTTCCTCCATTCCTTGTTTAAGATTTGGTCTTTCTCTCTCTGTCATCACTTTCTTCTGACAGTGTGACAGGACTATGGTCTCGCCCCCCTCCCTCCATCACCAAGCTACAGAACAGTGTTGGTAATTCATAAAGCATTTAGCTGTGCTTGGTAATGCAAAGGTGCTTATAACAATAAATCATCCATACATATATGTTGTGAGTCATGATGTCATGAATATAAAACAAAGGATACATTGTAGCTTTTAGAGCAAGTTATGTGAGGGCCTTAATGAGTGCGACCACCTACAGCGATGCTAATCTTATGATTTTTTGCCAACCAGATGACTCTTCCGTAAGTGTGTATGTGTTACTGCACCCTGGTGTATTGTGTATGGCTGTTAAAGTCTGAATGGTCCCAGTACATATCCAGCCTTATAAAAGGACAATTGTGTTGGGTCTTAGCTGGGAACTGTCACAGTAGATAGAGGCCAAACTACTAGGTAAATAAATACTACAGAACAGATAGCCTTCAGTGTGGTCTGGTCCTGCATTATAGAGGGATAATTATGTCCATCTGTTGGACACTGTATGAGAGAGAGAGAGAAGGGGGGAGAGAGAGAGAAAGAGAGACCCACGTCTGAGGTATCCTCTCTTTCACGTGGGAATGGAGGGATGAGAAGGCCGCCTGGGAAAGGAGAGGGAGTGACGGATGAGAAAGACTATTGCCCCTGTCATGGGTCCCTGAGAAAGGCATTTACTCATGCTCTCTCTCTTCCTCTCCTCCTCTTCCTCTGTGTGTGTGCAGGCCGTCATTACTCCCATCTCCACTCGGCCCTTCCGCTGAAAGGACTACACACACGCACACGCTGTCACGTCCCTGCACTGACCTATACGATACACCCTGAAGAGAGGTCACACCATGGAAATAGACTGAACGGGCGTCCCCATTCTTGTCAATTATGCCACAATGGGTAAATGGGCGGCCATCTTGAATGTCCTCATAGCACTATTTTCTATGGGTCACACACCAGCACATAGTTCACTGTTGTTAACACTTACATTGAGTATACGGAGATTGAATAAGGTTATACTGCTTTGTCATTCTATGTAAGTACACAGCATATTAGTATGGATATTTCAGCATACAGTACCTGGCAATAGCCTGCAGGTAATTGGCAGGGTTCCAGGTTGGGTCAAACAGCATCATGACATTGGCCCCCACAATGTTCAGGCCCAGACCCCCTACCCTGGGGGAGAAACAGACAAGGGAACCTACAGTCAGCAGTCCAGTCATTTCAAACACATACAGGCCTGAGTCCCAAATGGCACCCTATTCCCTATATAGTGCAATACTTTTGACCAGGGCCGTGCACTATGTAGGGAATAGGGTGCCATTTGGGACGCAGTCATCTACACAATCATATTGCGTTGCTCAGTTAAGCAGAGCTATGAGGTGCGGTGGGAGTGGGACTGACATGGTGGAGACCAGGCAGAGATTAATGTCAGGGCAGCTGTTGAACTCTTTAACGATCTTCAGCCTCTCTCTGGACTTGGTACTGCTGTCCAGTCTACGGTACTCCAGCCCCTTGGCCATACAGGACTCCAGCCCCTACGCCAGTGGTGGAAAAAGTACCCAACTGTCATAGTTGAGTAAAAGTAAAGATACCTTAATGGAAAATCACTCAAGTAAAAGTCACCCAGTAAACTTGAGTAAAAGTCTAAAAGTAATTGGTTTAAAATATACTTAAGTATCAAAAGTAAACGTATATATCATTTCCAAAATCTTATATTAAGCTAACCAGATGGCACCATTTTCTTGTTTTTTTTATTTACGGAAAGCCATGGGCCCACTCCAACACTCAGACATAATTTACAAACAAAGCATTTGTGTTTAGTGTTATCACAAGTATATGCTTAAAGGGGCCATTGTAGCTCAGTTGGTAGAGAATGGTGCTTGTAATGCTAGGATAATGGGTTTGATTTCTGGGACCACCCATGCGTAGAATGTATGCACGCATGACTGTAAGTGGTATTGGATGTATTATATTATAAAGAAATAGTTTCCTTATCGTGTAAGCAGTCTATGGACCAAGTCAGTAAGACGGCAATCTATGCTTTGGTTTTCTTTGAACCAGACCTCTTCAACTGTGACACCATCTAAAGCCTAGTGTATGACCTCACCACTAACGACCACATCCATTTTCCTACTGACACGCTAACACCCACATATCTTGTAACTCTTACACATCTACAGTACACATACACAAACTTTGGCCACAAAGGTGTTTACATCCCTGTTAGGGAGCATTTCTCACTTTCCAAGATAATCTATCTACCTGACAGGTGTGGCATATCAAGAAGCTGATTCAACAGCAAGACCATTACACAGGTGCACCTTGTGCTGGGGACAATAAAAGGCCACTCTAAAATGTGCTGTTTTGTCACACAACACAATGCCACAGATGTCTCAAGTTTTGAGGGAGCATGTAATTGGCATGCTGACTGTAGGAATGTCCACCAGAGCTGTTGCTAGAGAATTGAATGTCCAACATCGGGTTTTCATTTTAAATCATTTGGTAGTACGTCCAGCCGGCATCACAACCGCAGACCACGTGCAACCACACCAGCCCAGGACCTCCACATCTGTTGTTCTTCACCTGGGGGATCGTCTGAGACCTGCCACCCTGACAGCTAATGAACCAAAAATACAGCCCATCTTTCTCCCAGCAGTCACTCAATAACACCACCACAGTGATCTGTGTCCAGGCCAGCCGTCATGTATTATCGTAAAAGAGGCCAGGGAACTGCCTTGCGCGGTTCAGCAAGAGAACAAGTGTGTGTGAGATCTAGCGCAGTATGTAAACCGTTTGACATCAGTGTTTGGACTTTCTTTATGGGAACATCTGCGGCGGCTCCCCTATTAATTCCCAGTGTTGAGAAAACAGGAACAAAAAGTTACATTTTTGTATGGCAGTGTACCATGGCGGACAGGCCTGGCCTAATTTGGGGTGCTGCACTGCGCTGCTTCTTTTAGAGAAAGTGAAGTAGCGTATAGAGGATACTAGACACTGTTACACAGTGTTTACAAGTCTGATCTGCATAGCAAGAGATTAGACTACACTACAATATGTTGAAGTGAACTAAATTCAATGGAATGGATAGCAATACATTTTCAAGGTACAATGCAACCATTTTTATCTCAACATCAAATAATTGTCATTGTCAATGGACAAAAATAAACAAAAATAGCTTCTTAGCTAAATGCAATTTCTCCAGCAAGAATTTTGCTAGGAATGTCTGCTCTGAGAGATGGGCCTAATTGGGTGAGCCTAATGGAAAACTAGCTGTTATTGGTCTATTAACTTGTCACAAGCCGGTCCAAAAATCCCACCCAGTCAAACAAGCTGAAATTGCAGGAGATCTTTCCAAACAGCTCTAACACTAATAGTGCATTATCATAATTTTCACAATTTCATAGTATTATTCCAATCTCATAGTGTGGAAATATATCAAACTGAGCATACAAAGCATCAGGAACAATATTGAGTTGCAGACCCTTTTGTGGGTCGGCAGGTAGCCTAGTGGGGTGGCAGGTAACCAAAAGGTAAATCTAGTGGTTAGAGCGTTGGGCCAGTAACCAAAAGGTTGCTGGATCGAATCCCCAAGCGGACAAGATAAAATTCTGTAGTTCTGCCCCTGAACAGGACAGTTAACCCATTGTTCCATGGTAAGCAGTCATTGTAAATAAGAATTTGTTCTTAAATACTTGCCTAGTTAAATAAAGGTAAAAAAAAATGCTTTCAAAAGGAAAGTGAGCAATGCATTGTGGAAGGCAATTACTTTATATGAACATGTGTTGCAATAAGAAAAAAAAGAAACGGCCCTTTTTCAGGACCCTGTCTTTCAAAGATAATTCGTAAAAATACAAATAACTTCACAGATCTTCATTGTAAAGGGTTTAAACACTGTTTCCCATGCTTGTTCAATGAACCATAAACAGTTAATGAACATGCACCTGTGGAACGGTCGTTAAGACACTTACAGACGATAAGCAATTAAGGTCACAGTTATGGAAACTTAGTACACTGAAGAGGCCTTTCTACTGACTCTGAAAAACACCAAAAGAAAGATGCCCAGGGTCCCTGCTCATCTGTGTGAATGTGCCTTAGGCATGCTGCAAGGAGGCATGAGGACTGCAGATGTGGCCAGGGCAATAAATTGAAATGTCCATACTGTGAGACGCCTAAGACAGTGTTACAGGGAGACAGGACGGACAGCTGATCGTCCTCGCAGTGGCAGACCACGTTTTTAAACATCTGCCTTTTTGATGATCTGCTAGAGTTTTGTACTAAGAGTTGTGAAAATATACCACATTCTTGTAAAAATTGCACCAAAGCAATAAAAACTCTGATCGCCAAAAGGAAACATCACAGGCTTACGATAATAGCAAATACAAACTGAGTGTACAAAACATTATGAACACCTCTTTCCATTACTGACCAGGTGAATCCAGGTGAAATCTATGATCCCTTATTGATGTCACTTGTTAAATCAGAGGGTGAATGGACAACACAAAATGTTTACAAGTTCCTTTGAATGGGGTACGGTAATAGGTGCCATGCGCATCGGTTTGTGTCAAGAACTGCAACGCTGCTGGGTTTTTCATACTAAACAGTTTCCCGTGTGAATCAAGAATGGTCCACCACCCAAAGGACATCCAGCCAACTTGACACAACTGTGGTAAGCATTGGGAGTCAACATGGGCCAGCATCCCTTTGGAACGCTTTCAACATCTTGTAAAGTCATGCCCTGATGAAGGTGTTCTAGGAAGGTGTTCTTAATGTTTTATATACTCAGTGCATAAAGGGCTGCTATACCTTAGAACTACAATCCAACCGACAGTTTCCACAGTGTTAGCTTATATCTACAACATGTACAAGACTGCTTTCCCTAGCAACAGATAGACAACAGTTATTTCACTCTGGGTAATCAGACCATAACCCAAGGAGAGACATTTCCCCTTCATTTTTCCAAAACTGTTTTTTTTAACTGTATTTTCTCTCACCCACCCACTCTCTGACTTCTGGTGTGTTTATAAAGTAACACTTCTGACTCTCCGTCTACGTAAAGACATTTTCAGACTAGAATGTACTGCCAGTCTGAAAAATTAGGTTCTTTATATATATACTGTATATACAGTACCAGTCAAAAGTTTGGACACACCTATCTATTCATTCCAGGGTTTTTCTTTATTTTTACTATTTTCTACATTGTAGAATAATAGTGAAGACATCAAAACTATGAAACAACACATATGGAATCATGTAGCAACCAAAAAAGTTTTCAACAAATCAAAATATATTTTCTATTTGAGATTCTCCAAAGTAGCCACCCTTTGCCTTGATATAGCCCTGGGTTCTCTCCAGACCTGACTGCCCTTGTCCAGCACAAAAACATCCTGTGGCGTACTGCATTAGTATCAAATAGCCCCCGCGATATGCATCTTTCAGGATAGTTAGGAACGCAAAAGCTAGCTTTTTCAAACAGAAATGTGCATCCTGTAGCACAAACGTTCTGGGACACTGTAAAGTCCATGGAGAATAAGAGAACCTCCTCCCAGCTGCCCACTGCACTGAGGCTAGGAAACACTATCACCACTGATAAATCCATGATAATTGAGAATTTAAATAAGCATTTTTCTACGGCTGGCCATGCTTTCCACCTGGCTACCGCTACCCCGGTCAACAGTCCTGCACCCCCCACAACAACTTGCCCAAGCCTCCCCCATTTCTCTTTCACCCAAATCCAGATAGCTGATGTTCTGAAAGAGCTGCAAAATCTGGACCCCTACAAAATAGCTGGGCTAGACAATCTGGACCCTTTCTTTCTAAAATTATCCTCTGAAATTGTTGCAACCCCTACTACTAGCCTGTTCAACCTCTCTTTCGTATTGTCTGAGATCCCCAAATATTGTAAAGCTGCCGCGGTCATCCCCCTCTTCAAAGGGGGAGACACTCTAGACCCAAACTGCTACAGACCTATATCTATCCTACCCTGCCTTTCTAAGGTCTTCGAAAGCCAAGTGAACAAACAGATCACCGACCATTTTGAATCCAACAGTACCTACTCCGCTATGTAATCTGGTTTCTGAGCTGGTCATGGGTGTACCTCAGCCACGCTCAAGGTCCTAAACGATATCATAACCGCCATCGATAAGAGACATTACTGTGCAGCTGTATTCATCGACCTGGCCAAGGCTTTCAACTCTGTCAATCACCACATTTTTATCGGCAGACTCAACAGCCTTGGTTTCTCAAATGACTGCCTCGCCTGGTTCACCAACTACTTCTCAGACAGAGTTCAGTGTGTCAAATTGGAGGGCCTGTTGTCCTGACCTCTGGCAGTCTCTATGGGGGTGCCACAGGGTTCAATTCTCAGGCAGACTCTTTTCTTTGTATACATCAATGATGTCGCTCTTGCTGCTGGTGATTCTCTGATCCACCTCTATGCAGATGACACCATTTTGTATACTTCTGGCCCTTCTTTGGACACTGTGTTAACTAACCTCCAGACGAGCTTCAATGCCATACAACAATCCTTCCGTGGCCTCCAACTGCTCTTAAATGCAAGTAAAACTAAATTCATGCTCTTCGAGCGCTCGCTGCCCACCCGTCCAGCTTCACTACTCTGGATTTGATTTGATTTGAGTTGACAGTTCTGACTTAGAATATGTGGACAACTACAAATACCTAGGTGTCTGGTTAGACTGTAAACTCTCCTTCCAGACTCACATTAAGAATCTCCAATCCAAAATGAACTATTTCGCAACAAAGCATCCTTCACTCATGATGCCAAACATACCCTCGTAAAACTGACTATCCTACCGATCCTTGACTTCGGCGATGTCACAAAATAGCCTCCAACACTACTCAGAAAATTGGATGCAGTCTATCACAGTGCCATCCGTTTTGTCACTAATGCCCCATATACTACCCACCACTGCGACCTGTATGCTCTCGTTGGCTGGCCCTCGCTTCATATTCATCCCCAAACCCACTGGCTCCAGGTCATCTATAAGTATTTGTTAGGTAAAGCCCTACCTTATCTCAGCTCACTGGTTACCATAGCAGCACCCACCCGTAGCACGCACTCCAGCAGGTATGTCTCACTGGTCACCCCCAAAGCCAATTCCTCCTTTGGCCGCCTTTCCTTCCAGTTTTCTGCTGCCAATGACTGGAACGAATTGCAAAAATCACTGAAGCTGGAGACTCATATCTCCCTCACTAACTTTAAGCACCAGCTGTCAGAGCAGCTCACAGATCACTGCACCTGTACATAGCCCATCTGTAAATAGCCCATCCAACTACCTCATCCCCCATACTGTTATTTTGCTCCTTTGCACCCCAGTATCTCTACTTGCACACTCATCTTCTGCACGTATCACTCCAGTGTTTAATTGCTATATTGTAATTATTTCGCCACTATGGCCTATTTATTGCCTTACCTCCCTTATCCTACCTCATTAGCACACACTGTATATATACCTTTTCTACTGTATTATTGACTGCATGTTTGTTTATTCCATGTGTAACTATGTGTTGTTGTTTGTGCCGCACTGCTTTGCTTTATCTTGGCCAGGTCGCAGTTGTAAATGAGAACTTGTTCTCAACTAGCCTACCTGGTTAAATAAAGGTTAAATATATTTTTGATAGCTTTGCACACTCTTGGCATTCTCTCAACCAGTTTCATGAGGTAGTCACCTGGAATGCATTTCAATTAACAGGTGTGCCTTGTTAAAAGTTTGTGGAATTTGTTTCCAATCAGTTGTGTTGTGACAAGGTATGGGGGGGAATACAAAAGATAGCCCTATTTCGTAAATGATCAAGTCCATATTATGACACGAACAGCTCAAATAAGCAAAGAGAAATGACAGTCATCATTACTTTAAGACAAGAAGGTCAGTCAACCCAGAAAATTTCAAGAACTTTTCTTCAAGTGCAGTTGCAAAAAACATCAAGCGCTATAATGAAACTGGCTCTCATGAGGACCGCCACAGGAAAGGAAGACCCAAAGTTACCTCTGCTGCAGAGGATAAGTTCATTAGAGTTAACTGCACCTCAGACTGCAGCCCCAATAAATACTTCACAGAGTTCAAGTGACAGACACATCTTAACATCAACTGTTAAGAGGAGACTGTGTGAATCAGGCCTTCGTGGTCAAATTTCTGCAAAGAAACCACTACTAAAGGACACCAATAATAAGAAGAGACTTGGTTGGGCCAAGAAACACGAGCAATGGACATCAGACTGTTGGAAATCTGTCCTTTGGTCTGATGAGTTTGAGATTTTTGGTTCCAACTGCCATGTCTTTGTGAGATGCAGAGTAGGTGAACGGATGATATCCGGATGTGTGGTTCCCACCGTGAAGCATGAAGGAGGAGGTGTGATGGTGTGGGGGTGGTTTGCTGGTGACACTGTCTGTGATTTATTTAGAATTCAAGGCACACTTAACCAGCAGGCTACCACAGCATTCTGCAGTGATATGCCATCCCATCTGGTTTGCGCTTAGTGGGACTATCATTTGTTTTTCAACAGGACAATGACCCAATACACACCTCCAGGCTGTGTAAGGGCTATTTGACCAAGAAGGAGAGTGATGGAGTGCTGCATCAGATGACCTGGCCTCCACAATCACCTGACCTCAACCCAATTGTGTGTAAAAGTATTTATTAAAATATTAATATCATATAGTGGACACCTAAGCCTATAGTCCTGCTCATGCAATACCATGATACATTTAGCACTCAAATCTCTGACAGCTGAACCGTGAGGTGGACAATTATGATTTTAGGAAAGTAGCCTAAAAAACAATAAATAAGATAAAGCTTTGCATATGCTACACGTAGATACACAAGGAATAGTGTTTTTGTAATTTGTTATAGTTGCTTTTAAGGACACATAATTGTGGGTCATTTGGCCAACATCCCTCGTTTATTGACTTTGCTGGCTGTGCCAGGTCAGCTCTGAATACATATGGAATTTTCCGTGTTAAAATCTTTAAATCTTAAAAAATTGTCCGGTGCCAATTTTTCCCAAAAGAATCTCTGAAATGGCATATTGTTTTTATGAAGATTTTATTCGCATGAAAGTCTGTTGCCAATTGGATGGAAAGCTAGCTATAGACACTCTAAAGAAGTGCACTAGTCCAGTGCCACTTTGATTGTGCATGCACATTATGCTTTACCAGCAGCCCCAAACATCTAAATTAATAAGCTACCAGCTAAACAAGCTCGTTAGAAACGTACTCATCCTCGTACTTATCTGGGGGTTGAGTATTTTGTCATCTCTACCTTTAATGTGTCTGTATCTATGTAATTGTATATGTATTACGTAAATAATAGGGATCACAATGGAAATAAGTCTCTGATTTTATTGTGAAATCCCGGTGACTTTTAAAAGTCTGACAAATGAAATCAATCAATCAGTAAATCAATCAAATCCAAACTCTGCAGCGGCCAATTTAATTAATGGAAAGAGATTTCTGTTACAAAGCCTTTGATACCAGGTAAGCCTGCAAGGTAGGGAGGTGTCACGCCCTGATCTGTTTCACCTGTCCTTGTGATTGTTTCCACCCCCTCCAGGTGTCGCTTATTTTCCCCAGTGTATTTATCCCTGTGTTTGCTGTCTCTCTGTGCCAGTTTTTCTTGTATGTCTCCAAGTCAACCAGTGGTTTTCCTGTTCTCTTGCATTTTGCATTCTCCTTTTTCTAGTCTTCCCGGTTTTGACCCTTGCCTGTTTCTGGACTTTGTACCAACCTGCCTGACCATTCTGCCTGCCTTGACCACGAGCCTGCCTGCCACTCTGTACTTCCTGGACTCTGATCTGGTTTTGACCTTTTTGCCTGTCCACGACCATTCTCTTGCCTACCCCTTTGGATTAATAAACATTGTAAGACTCCACCCATCTGTCTCCTGTGTCTGCATTTGAGTCTTGCCTTTTGCCTTGTTAGGGAGGGATGTATTTGTAGAGATTGACAAAGTCTATTTACTGTGGGGTTGAAAACACAAACCATGACATTGAAGTGCCTGAAGTTGGTATGCTTTGTTTATTGGTTGTGTGGTGCATTGGCACAAAAATCTGTTTGTGGAAAATGTGTTTCATATATTATAAATAATTATAAATATGGCATCAAAATGTTGAGAATATGATTTCCCTCTAGCTGGTCATTGTCTGCAGCCGGCTCTGATCGGGAAGTAATAAAACAGGCAGGGAGAGTGAGCTCCTCTGTGGTGGTCGGCGAACCCTAAACCTTCTGGCCCCCAGTCGTGCGTGGCATCGACTGCGCCACAAAAGCACGCTGAAGTGGCAAAGTTGATATCCATGTTTATAAACACAGGGTCGCTACAGTTTTTGGTCGTAAACATTATTTTGAGTTAATACTATGAGGAGGGAGGGTATTCAATGTATTTTACAGAACAAGGGGTGGGTCATGTGAAAATATTTTTAATGTTGGGGAGGGGGGTGCATTTATTTTTATGACACCTTGAGTTGGACCACACCTCACTACATTTTGATCTGTCCCTAAGTCTAAGGGTTTAATTACATCAACAACAGGACTGGATTCAACATCATTTTGGGACATTATCCGGATGTCTGTTGTAGGTTATAATCAGATGCAGGAGAGTCTAAGACCTGAATGGGAGATTTGTACTTCTCAGGGGTTTAGGAAACGCTCCATCTGTGTTCCTCCCATTAGTCACTGGGCCCAACATGGGCCAAAACCAATTACAGCCATGCCAAAAATGACAGTTTCAGATTTATAACCAGTAATTGCAGAAATGGAAGATAAGGATTATATTTTATATATTTTTTTCTTTCCCCTCCGCTATTCCCCCTTCGTTAGATTTGTAAGTAATTCATGGTGTGAGAATGTGTCTACTTGTTGAATGTTGGTTTATACACAGTTGGATTCACATGACCTCATGGACAGTGTGTATCTATCAATCCTCCTGATGCTCTTCCATCTTTCCACCGTGCAATCATGTCTAATATAAACAAGTTACATTTGAGTCAAGACACTTGAATCATAACAGTCCTCACTGCTATATCTCTCGGTGTCTCTCTCTCTCTCTCTCACTCTCTACATCTCCTCTTCTTTCATCACCTTACATAGCTGCAGTAGCACTAACATCATATTGTAATTGTATGAAAGCAGCCGTAGCGGTTTAACAACTGAACGATAATAACGTGTTGAAGATTCCATGGATCTGGTCTGGCAAATCCTGTAGATGTTTAACAACTGAACGATAATAACATGTGTGAAAGACTTCGTGGATCTGGTCTGGCATATCCTGTAGATGTTTAACAACTGAACGATAATAACATGTGTGAAAGATTTCGTGGATCTGGTCTGGCATATCCTGTAGATGTTTAACAACTGAACAATAATAACATGTGTGAAAGATTTCGTGGATTTGGTCTGGCATATCCTGTAGATGTTTAACAACTGAACGATAATAACATGTGTGAAAGATTTTGTGGATCTGGTCTGGCATATCCTGTAGATGTTTAACAACTGAACGATAATAACGTGTGAAAGATTTTGTGGATCTGGTCTGGCATATCCTCTAGATGGTTGGCTGGTGTAGCTTTCTGGGATACAGCACGTGTGAGACAACTTTCTCTTCTGATATTGTATTTGCTGATTAACTGATATCACAGAAATTTCCTTGTGAATGGATGACTTTGCTAGCTATTTCACATCCTAATGAATAACCTGGGCAAGTACAGACCCAGAGAAACCTACAAGCTGCCACAGGGCTTGAGAGGTTGAGATTGGGACGAATTCAAACCAACAACCCACAGTCATTCCTCTTCTTAATATCCTAAATAATCCAGGGATCGTTTCAACCACACTCTATTCACCTTAATTAGGAGATTGATAGTCACTCAATGGTAACTATAATCTTGTCTTGAATATCTTTATATTCAGTATAAACAAATCCAATGATTGCTACTGTAAATAGCTTATATTCAGTGAAGCTGGAGACAAATACAGTGCTGCCATGATTCTTAATTAAGTTGGACAATACTTGAATTGATTCCAAGCTGCTTGAACCCAAACCAGTTTCTCTCTCTCGCCCTCTCTCTCTCTTTCTCTCACTATCTTTTGGAGGCGGTAAATTAGATAACCGACCAGACACACTTGAAAGGAACATTCAGAATATCTTCCAGTAGACACTCTCTAAAAGTAACAGAGCACTCAGTGTTTTACAGGTTGCAGGCCTTATCCTCATCATCCTCATCATCACTACAATCCTCCTCCTCGTCGTAACTACCAGCATTGATCGTGTCTGAGAAACAGATTGGGGGCTAGACAGCCATAGCCGTAATGACAAAAATGGTTCTGCTCAGTGAGTTGAGTTTCGACGTCGGAGACAAAGATGGCCCGAAGAGGTTGGTCTATGCCTTATGCCATGCAGTGAGATGGGAAAACTTTGAAACAACGTATCCACTACCAACCCTCCATTTATTACACTCCCAAAGTATCTACTACCAATCCTCATTACACTGCCAACATATCTTCTACCAACCCTCCACTCATTACACTGCAAACGTATCTATTACCAACCCTCCACTCATTACATTGCCAACGTATCTACTACCAACCCTCCACTCATTACACTGTCAACGTATCTATTACCAACCCTCCACTCATTACACTGTCAACGTATCTACTACCAACCCTCCACTCATTACACTGTCAACGTATCTACTACCAACCCACCACTCATTACACTGCCAACGTATCTACTACCAACCCTCCACTCATTACACTGTCAACGTATCTACTACCAACCCTCCACTCATTACACTGCCAACGTATCTACTACCAACCCTCCACTCATTACACTGCCAACGTATCTACTACCAACCCTCCACTCATTACACTGTCAATGTATCTACTACCAACCCTCCACTCATTACACTGCCAACGTATCTACTACCAACCCTCCACTCATTACACTGCCAACGTATCTACTACCAACCCTCCACTCATTACACTGCCAACGTATCTACTACCAACCCTCCACTCATTACACTGTCAACGTATCTACTACCAACCCTCCACTCATTACACTGTCAACGTATCTACTACCAACCCACCACTCATTACACTGACAACGTATCTACTACCAACCCTCCACTCATTACACTGTCAACGTATCTACTACCAACCCTCCACTCATTACACTGTCAACGTATCTACTACCAACCCTCCACTCATTACACTGCCAACGTATCTACTACCAACCCTCCACTCATTACACTGTCAACGTATCTACTACCAACCCTCCACTCATTACACTGCCAACGTATCTACTACCAACCCTCCACTCATTACACTGCCAACGTATCTACTACCAACCCTCCACTCATTACACTGTCAACTTATCTACTACCAACCCTCCACTCATTACACTGTCAACGTATCTACTACCAAGCCTCCACTCATTACACTGCCAACGTATCTACTACCAACCCTCCACTCATTACACTGTCAACGTATCTTCTACCAACCCTCCACTCATTACACTGTCAACGTATCTACTACCAACCCTCCACTCATTACACTGCCAACGTATCTACTACCAACCCCCCACTCATTACACTGTCAACGTATCTTCTACCAACCCTCCACTCATTACACTGTCAACGTATCTTCTACCAACCCTCCACTCATTACACTGCCAACGTATCTACTACCAACCCTCCACTCATTACACTGTCAACGTATCTTCTACCAACCCTCCACTCATTACACTGCCAAAGTATCTACTACCAACCCTCCACTCATTACACTGTCAACGTATCTACTACCAACCCTCCACTCATTACACTGTCAACGTATCTACTACCAACCCTCCACTCATTACACTGCCAACTTATCTACTACCAACCCTCCACTCATTACACTGTCAACGTATCTACTACCAACCCTCCCTCATTACACTGTCAACGTATCTACTACCAACCCTCCACTCATTACACTGTCAACGTATCTACTACCAACCCTCCACTCATTACACTGTTTCCCCATAGAGGAGTCTTTTGTGTTTCCACCCGAGCCACAATAAGCAGGTCAACCAGAAAGTGTAACTGTGTGTGTGTGTGTGTGTGTGTGTGTGTGTGTGTGTGTGTGTGTGTGTGTGTGTGTGTGTGTGTGTGTGTGTGTGTGTGTGTGTGTGTGTGTGAGAGAGAGATTTCCCCCCTAATCAAGTCTCTTTCTATCAAAGCCTTCATGGGCCTCATGAAACAGCTGATTCACCGGCCAACAACAAAAGCGTAAGACTGCAGCAAACAAATGCAAAAACATCTCCCTCTTCTCCTGGGCAGTACACCGACATCTCCATCCTACCAACCCATCAGGCATGTATAGGCACAGTGCTTGGTGTTGGAATTAAATATCTGGCTGTTGGACCGGACCCCCGACCCCCAATCCCTCCCAAAGCCCAGCATGACTTTTCACAAGGGAACAAAGAGCTGCATGACTGCACGTCCCAACAACGAGACCACACAAAAGTACCTGCTCAGCAGTACTGGGTGCCCGTTTCTCAGGCGTTTAAGCGTGCAATTATGTCCCCCTCTGCCCTTCTGCTGCACACTGAGGGGAAAGGGAAAACAACAAGGCGACTGCCTGGGATTCTATCATTTGTTATCGTAGAGGAAATATTGGAGAAGAAAATTGTCCATTTACCTTTCTTACGTAACCAAGTTAATTATGTTTGTATAGGGGTGTGGGTGCATCAATGTGTGCGTGTGTACGTGCCGTGTATGTAAGTTTATGTGAGTGAGTGAGTGTGTTTGCTTACATGTGGGTATTGAGATGTTCTCCGGTGGGGAGTAGTCATACTATGGGCTAGGCCAATGCGTCCATGCGTGCAGCACACACATATTCTCCGCCTGGGGTCCAGAGGGGCTAGTTGGTCCAATCCAAGCCCAGCCGTATGGACCATTTAGCACACATTGCTTCGTCCTTCATGGGTGTAGCCTACTGTACCCCCACTGCTGGAAACTTTTACTGTGAATCACAGAAGAGGGTCTGTGTTTTGGGGATGATCTTTCCTAAGAGAAATGTAGCGATACAGTGCATGTTTGAATGCTGTTTACGAATACCGATGGGATGAGGGAAGATTGGGTTTGCCTACCAGCAGACCCTGGTTATCCCTGCATCATTCCTTACCATAGAATGAGAATATAGAGCAAGAGACCAAATTCCATTCATGGAACATTCAAAATGGTGCATCCAATAGAAGGTTGTTTTGGATGGGAATGTGGTGTAAATGTTTTGTATAATATCAGCCAGTCATTTTTTAAGTACGAGCCAAAATGGGCCCCTGAAACGTCATCCATTTTGTATGATATGTTAAATCCTGCATAATATATATATATATATATATATATATATATATATATTCCTTTGTAATTCGTATGTTATGTTACAAATGTGTTAGTGCTTAAGATCCTGTTCAATCTCTTTAAGGACTCAACTGGGTTATGTAATAATGAATTGATTTAGCCTGAGACTTGGTATTGGAGAGAAAGAGAGAGAAAGGGAAGAGGAGAGAGCAAGAAAGAGATGAGAAGAGAGAGCTAAGGAAATAAATAGAGAGGTAGAGGGACTATTTCTTGGTTAAGGATCTCTGAGCTCAGAGCAAATAAACAGTCTACAAAGATGGACTGTAGTGTTGACCCAGTGTTGACTGATATACTGGAGCACATTCATGAAAACCTGCTTCTATCCGAAGAAAGAGGAACTATGGACACAGAGATTTGTTTACTCGTGTTAGTTACACAAGCAGAAGCATATTAGCACCTGTTGAACACTTTGAATCAAAACTATTACAGGTGACTGACTTGTAGTCTATAGACCTGTTGGAATTAACATTTACGGTGGTCAAAGTTGGTATTTGTTTCTTGTCAACGTTAAGCATGACTCATCCTCCATCTTCTGATTTCCATAGCATCTCATAACATCATTTTCATACAGCTCCGTCAGGGTAATACAATTACCACTTATAAATTAAAAGGAAACTAGATATTTACATTTATTAAATGCACACTAACAATCCTGATCAAGTTTCTTTTGCATATAGCGTACATTTAAACACCTCTCCCAGTTTCAGCACTGTAAACAGAAAACTTAGTAATTCTTCGTAATTGAGACAAAAATACAGATGTAGCATCTTAATTTGAGCCAGTTTGCTACAGCAGGGAAATAATCTTGCAGCAACAGTAAAAAAATAAAAACATTATGTGGATTATAATTAATAGACATTTATGTAGGATTTATGAATTATTATGTGGATTATTATTCATTTTTGTACGAGTTGACACATTTTTAGTTAGGGAAAATCAGGCCTGAAATTTCAAAATGGAAATCACAAACTTCAGAAGCCTTTTTAAACCTCAAATACACTACAAGTTTTACATTTCCTGAATTGCAGGAAATGCAACAGGGTGATCATATTAAGATCCTACATCTGTGTGACTTCCAAATGGATGGTACCCATCAATTATATGTTGTGCTGTGGGATGGCTCCAAATCTGAACTCACCACTTCAAAGTCACATACACTCCATGTCCTCAAGTCACCATTGACACTCAAGACTCCTTTTAAGTAGCATGCTTCCGTCTTTTCTCTCTCCCACTGGGGACAGACGTCAATTCAACGTCTACTCGACGTTGGTTCATCGTAATTTAATTGAAACAACATGAAAACAACGTTGAATCGACCAGTGTGTGCCCAGCTCTCTCTCTCTCTCTCTCTCTCTCTCTCTCTCTCTCTCTCATCCCATTGAACTTCCCGAATTTCAGCAGATGTACCTGATTTCGCCCCTGATGTGGTTCTCTCCTTCTCTCTTTCTCCCTCTCTTTTTCTGTCTCCATCCCGTCTCTCTCTCTCTCTCTCTTTCTCTGTCTCTCACTCCATCTTTCTCTCTCTCTCTCTCTCTCTCTCTCTCTCTCTCTCTCTCTCTCTCTCTCTCTGTCTCTGTCTATCTTTCGTTGTGTGGTCTATAGACAGCAACACGACACTCCTTATCCAATTCGACACTCCTTATCCAACACAACACTCCTAATCCAACACGACACTCCTTATCCAATACGACACTCCTTATCCAATACATCAGCTGTCTCCTGTCATGTCAGCCCAACACAACACTCCTTATCCAACACGACACTCCTTATCCAACACGACACTCCTTATCCAACACGACACTCCTTATCCAACACGACACTCCTTATCCAATATGACGCTCATTATTCAATACATTAGCTGTCTCCTGTCATGTCAGTCCAAGCAATACAAGTACAAAAGTATCTTACAATCCCTCAGATCAATTTGGCTATAGGGTGATAACAAAACATCCACTGAGATAATCAACATTTGCCATTGTAGAATATATCAATCTAACAATTCTTTACATTAGAATAGTTGAGAGCTACAGTTATATGGTTTTCTGGCCCTGCGCACTCCAATAACTGAAATCCTTATACAGCACTCTCCATTTTCTTTACTTATCCCAAATAGCCACTAGAGGGAATCACCTCAACAAGCCATTGCCTTCCTCCCTCAGTCACCCAACTATATATGGTATGTAGGTCTACAGTCAATGCCTAGCCCACCAATGCAAAGACATCTCCTTCTCTCTATGTGCTGTTCTTTGGCATAAAAATGCAATGGCAGCGGGATGATGTTGTGCTCTTCTCATGGCATGAGAACACTGGAGGCGTGGATAAAAAAAGAACAACATCCTTCGTCCTGGGTGGGTGGTCACATGGGTAGAACTATTGTAGTTAGTGACAGGCCCTGAAGACTTCATTTCAACATGTTCAAACAAACAGAGAGAGAGAGAGAGAGAGAGAGAGAGAGAGAGAGAGAGAGAGAGAGAGAGAGAGAGAGAGAACACTCTGTTTGACAAAGATAAAGAACACAGATGAACGCCTCGCCTCCCCTCGTCTCTCCCCGGCTCTGTTCACAACTAGAGAGCTGGACTTGGCTGAGAGGAGAGGATTAAACCATGCACAGAGAGCAATTGGTGGGGGGGGGAGAGGGAGTGGGAGAGAAAGAGGGAGAGATCGAAAAAGAGAGAGAGCTCTGCTCTGTGCGTGGTCTGAATACCTCCAGGCTTTTTCAGGGGTGAGTACATGTCTGCGCCCTTCCTGGGCCCAGAGAGAGAGAGAGAGGGAGAAAAAGAGAAAGCGGAGAGAGACAGAGAGGAGTCTAATCAATAAAGGGAATGTTTGCCTTTGCTTGTGCATGAAAGCAAGTTAGCGAGTTGGTCTTTTATGTGGAATAAGCAAGCAAACACTGCCATGTTTAGCCCTGCCGTGAAGAGATTACAGTGTTATTTATCAAATATATCAGCTTCCCACCAAACGACAGAATGTTTTTCACTGGCCCGTCACCATGAGAGAATGGAGCCTTTTCTACATCACACGGACATACACACGAGACACAGTTGTTGAGAGCATTTTTTCGGGCCTGTGTGTGTAGCATACCAGTCACAAAATCTTGCTGTATATCAAATCAACTTTTAATATGTCTTTGTTTTAGTCTCTCTACCCACATGAAGAAATACTACAGTTTACTATAGAATACTACAGTACTTACAATAGAATTCTGCAGTAAACTGTAGTATACTGTAGAATACTATACCACACAATGTAGTATCCCTCAGTCATGTGTAGTACTTAGTGTAGAATTTTGTAGTATACTGTAAAATTCTAAAGTAAATACCACAGAAATATTCACACAAAAAAATGTAGTAAATAGTACAGTAACGTCTGCAAAAACACTACCGTCCGCAAAAACACTTCACTTTTTTAACTATAGTAAATACTACAGTATTTAACTTGCATTTAACCTACCCATTCCCCTTCCCCATGTCCCAATTTGTGCTACCCATAAGTGAGAAACCTACATGCCAAGTATAGACCATATATTGTGAAGCGCTGAACTCCCCGTTCAGACCCCAGTCCTACCTACCTACAGGATATGGAAAATGTTCTCTTTTAGTATTTCTCCAGTAGGTTTCCTCAAGGAGAAAGCCCCCCATTTCAATGTCAAAGATAATTCAACAAAAACACTTTAGTAAATACTACAGTAATGTCAGCAAAAACATTACAGTGAATACGCAGCATATACTACATTTTTCTTAAACTACACTATTTATACTATAGTTAGCTGTAAATACTACAGTATACTACAGTATACTAGAGTTAATACTACAGTATTCACTGAACGTCTACAAAAATGCTGCAGTGAATACAACAGTAAAGTCTGCAAAACACTACAATGAACACTATAGTATTTATACCATAGTATACTTAAGCTCTAATTACGTTGGTAACCAGTTTATATTAGCAATAAGGCACCACCAGGGTTTTAGGTATATTTTTTTATTTAATTTTATTTCACCTTTATTTAACCAGGTAGGCAAGTTGAGAACAAGTTCTCATTTACAACTGCGACCTGGCCAAGATAAAGCAAAGCAGTTCAACACATACAACAACACATAGTTACACATTGGAGTAAACAAACACAGTCAATAATACGGCCAATATACCACGGCTGAGGGCTGTGACCAGACACTCCGCGATGCGTCGTGCCTAAGAACAGCCTTTAGCTGTGGTATATTGGCCATACACCACACCCCCTCGTGCCTTATTGCTATTCTAAACTGGTTACCAACGTAAGTAGAGCAGAAAAAATTAATGTTTTGTCATACTCGTGGTCTGATATACCACAGCTGTCAGCCAATTAGCATTCAGGGCTCGAACTACCCAGTACGTAATATAGTATTTATACCATAGTATACTATAGTACTGTTTTAAGTGGTAAGCCTGCAGTTTTGTAGAATGATTCATGAACAATATGACAGGCATCCCTTCCATAATCAACTGGAGGACAGGAGATCCCTTTATCACTGCAATGAGAACCCAGTTATTATTAGTTATACGTTATTTCTAAGTTACCATCAAGTTATTGACTCAGTCACATACCAACTTCTCATAGAACATGCCAGTGTACCAGAGATATATAGGTTTTGCACCAAAAGCTCCAGACAGTCACATCCTAGCACGAATGCAGATTAGAATGTCATTGAATATTTGGTGGCAATGTAGCTAGCAGATCTGTGTACATTAAAAATATAAATGCAATGTTTGCATTCAGTGTACAAAAGGTATGTAGAGACACACACACACACACTTACACATACACACAACTTTCAGCAGACCCCTGAAAATGACTTATGTTCATTTAAAATCAACACTCGATGGTTCCGCAAAGCCTAAAAGCATTTCCAGAGCCATTTCCTGCCCCTCGAGTGAATGTGTGTGTGTGTGTGTGTGTGTGTGTACGTGCATGCGTGCTTGTATCAGTCTGTAGATGTGGGCTGGTTCTCGCTCTCTGTGACCAAAAGGCCAAGGAACTGGGTCTGGTCCATTGTGGACAGAGGGTATACCTGAATTCACAGTGGTATACCCTATGCTCTGCCTTCTTGTTCAAATTGGGTTCATCAGTCATCTGTCTGAGAGCTTTTCCATTCTAGACCTAGAGGATCAGACCACACCAGGCAAGCTAAGACCAACAAACTGCTATTTGACTACTTTTAGTACGTTGTCTACTGTTTGATTGAGATTAGTTAAAGCAAATCAAATCAAATCAAAATGTATTTGTCACATACACATGGTTAGCAGATGTTAATGCGAGTGTAGCGAAATGCTTGTGCTTCTAGTTCCAACCGTGCAGTAATATCTAACAAGTAATCTAACAACTTCACAACAACTACCTTATACACACAAGTGTAAAGGAATGAATAAGAATATGTACATATAAATATATGGATGAGCGATGGCCGAACGGCATAGGCAAGATGCAGTAGATGGTATAGAGTACAGTATATACATATGATATGAGTAATGTAGGGTATGTAAACATTATATGAAGTGGCATTGTTTAAGTGGCTAGTGATATATTTACTACATCCAATTTTTATTATTAAAGTGGCTAGAATTTTGAGTCAGTATGTTGGCAGCAGCCACTCAATGTTAGTGATGGCTGTTTAACAGTCTGATGTCAAAGTCACCATTATTAGTCAGTTGTACAACCGAATGCCTTCAACTGAAATGTGTCTTCCGCATTTAACCCAACCCCTCTGAATCAGAGAGGTGCGGGGGGCTGCCTTGAGATAGAAGATGTTTTTCAGTCTCTCGGTCCCAGCTTTGATGCACCTGTACTGACCTCGCCTTCTGGATGATAGCGGGGTGAACTGGCAGTGGCTCGGGTGCTTGTTGTCCTTGATTATCTTTTTGGCCTTCCTGTGACATCAGGTGGTGTAGGTGTCCTGGAGGGCAGGTAGTATATTTTCCACCTTCTCCACTACTGTCCCGTCGAAGTGGATAAGGGGGGGTGCTCCCTCTGCTGTTTCCTGAAGTCCACGATCATCTCCTTTGTTTTGTTGACATTGAGTGAGAGGTTATTTTCCTGACACCACACTCCGAGGGCCCTCACCTCCTCCCTGTAGGCCGTCTCGTCGTTGTTGGTAATCAAGCCTACCACTGTAGTGTCGTCTGCAAACTTGATGATTGAGTTGGAGGCGTGCATGGCCACGCAGTCATGGGTGAACAGGGAGTACAGGAGAGGGCTGAGAACGCACCCTTGTGGGGTCCGAGTGTTGAAGATCAGCGGGGTGGAGGTGTTGTTTCCTACCCTCACCACCTGGGGGCGGTCCGTCAGGAAGTCCAGGACCCAGTTGCACAGGGCGGGGGTCGAGACCTAGGGTCTCAAGCTTGATGATGAGCTTGGAGGGTACTATGGTGTTAAATGCTGAGCTGTAGTCGATGAACAGCATTCTTACATAGGTATTCCTCTTGTCCAGATGGGTTAGGGCAGTGTGCAGTGTGATTGCAATTGCGTTGTCTGTGGACCTATTGGGGCGGTAAGCAAATTGGAGTGGGTCTAGGGTGTCAGGTAGGGTGGAGGTGATATGATCCTTGACTAGTCTCTCAAAGCACTTCATGATGACATCATCCAACAAGTATATTTTTGTTGTTCCAAATCCATTTCTCCCAACTGTTACTGTACATGTGCTGAACAAGTCCACACAGTATTGTGGTGCAGTTTTCATCTTCTACCCAATATGGGACATGCCAGGGCTACACCTTGGAACAGCTAACAGACTGTACCACTTCTACACCTTAAACGTTAACACGTGGCTACATTCCCAGTTCTCACATCTAAACCTCCAATCATTTCATTTGAAATGAGGCCAGGATGAAGGAATCTGCTGAATGAACTCATGAAGGCACAACGTGTTTATTTAGCTAAGATTTATTCATCTGAAACACAGCATGTGTTCATCCCATCACAGCCCTCAGCCCCATATGGCCCGAACTGTTAGCAGGATGTCCTGTCTGACAGATAGAAATAATCAGTTTCATTACACACACACAGACACGCACACACACATGCACACCCACACACACAAACACATACGCAGAGGCAAACACACACACTGGCCCCATTCGTCTTTCCTTATCCACTCCACTCCGCCCTTCAGACAGACAAAGGAGACTTTCTATACTGCAGCTCTGCAGGTGCTGCTTCTATTTATTTTTCAATCAGAATTCAGTCCTTAGTTTAATCCAGTGTTTCCTAAATGGTGGGTCAGGAGTGCAACCCGCTGGTCGGTCATGCCATGGTGGTTGGGGAGGCGGGAGTTGATGAGGAGAGGAAGTTCAGTCGTCAGAGAAGTAGTAGGGGTACAGAGAGTGGGCATGGAGGGGGAGGGGTTGTGCAGAGGTGACATGTGACTGGAGATGAAAGGGGCGCATCCATATAGGGGCCTGTGACTCTGTGTCCAGACTGGACTGGGATGCTGAATGCCTCCAGGGTTATCCTGATTATTCCATCCTGATTCCAGAAACAGAAAACCAGAACATTTTGGGAAAGTTACCAGAATTTTGTAACCCTAAGTAACAGTATTTGCTGTTAGTAACTGACTACTAATAACTGACTACTTATATAAAGATGTGGTCAAATATTCTGGCACCCTTGCATGATTCACTATTTCTAATATAAGTTGAAATTTGAAAAAAAAACGTTATTTGTTTGATTTATAACTGCACAGGAACAAGAAAGAAAACAAATCTAAACTGAAATTTAGATTTTTGACTTCAAAGACAAAAAGAGCCTGCGCTAAATTATAGAAAATTCTAATTCGTTTGGTTGGAGGTAAGGGGTTCTGATTTATGTGTGGTAAGTAAGTTTCAAGTACCTACAATGTAAATTTAACCATTCAACGAGTTTTGAAAAGAGAAAACGGAACATTCTGCTCCATTGCACTCCATTATAAAGTGCAAAGGTGCAAATATATCTGTACCTTCATGTTGTTTCTTTAAGCTATATCATGTGTATTGTAATTCATGTAACATGTACCCAGTGCAATGTTTCACACGTACAGTGCTGGGAAAAAGTATTTATCCCCTTTCTAATTTTCTCTACATTTGTATATTTTTGATACAGAATGTTATTAGAGCTTCAACCAAAGCCAAATATTAGATAAAGGGAACCTGAATGAACAAATAACACAACAATGACATACTTATTTAATTTATTCCATGAACAACGTTATGCAACACCCGATGCCCCTGTGTGAAGAAGTAATTGCCTCCTTACACTCAATAACTGGTTGTGTCACCTTTAGCTGCAATGAAAACCAACCAAATGCTTTTTGTTGTTGTTGATCCGTCTCTCACATCGCTGTGGAGGATTTTTGGCACCCTCTTCCATGCAGCACTGCTTTAACTAGTAACCGAAAGGTTGCAAGTTCAAATCCCCGAGCTGACAAGGTACAAATCTGTCGTTCTGCCCCTGAACAGGCAGTTAACCCACTGTTCCTAGGCCGTCATTGAAAATAAGAATTTGTTCTTAACTTACTTGCCTAGTTAAATAAAGGTAAAAAAGAAAAATAAAGAAAAATCAACATTTGTGGGTTTTCAAGCATGAACTGCTAGTTTCAAGTCCTTCCACAACATCTCAATTGGGATTAGGTCTAAACTTAAAATGTGTTGCTTTTTAGCAATTTTTTGTGTCAAATCAAATGTTTTTGGTCACATACACGTGATTAGCAGATGTTATTGCGGGTGTAGCGAAATGCTGGTACTTCTAGCTCCGACAGTGCAATAATAACTAACAAGGAATATCTATCAAATTACACAACATATACCCCATACACACAAATCTAAGAAGGAATTAATTAAGACTATATACATATGGACGAGCGATGTCAGAGCGGAATGAACTAAGATACAGTAGAATAGTATAGAATACAGTATATACATACGAGATGAGTAATGCAAGATATGTAAACATTATTAGGTGAATGAGATACCATAGAATTTGATAGAAAACAGTATATACATATGAGATGAGTAATGAATAATGCAAGATATGTAAACATTATTAAGTGACTAAGATACCGTAGACATGATTGTGTGTTTTGGATCAATGTCTTGCTGCATGAGCATCCCCAAACCATCACACTAACACCACCACTCTTGACCGTTGGTATAAGGTTCTTACTGTGGAATGCAGTGTTTGGTTTTCGCCAGGCATAATGGGACCCATGTCGTCCAAACAGTAATACTTTTGGCTAATCTGTCCATAGAACATTCTCCCAAGAGTCATGATGATTATTCAGGTGCTTTTTGGCAAACTTAAGTCAACCTTTTGGATGAGATTGGTTGTCTCCATGATATAAGGCTTTTCTCATAAAAAGAAGAAAAGGGATGTTTGGACTTGGGCTCCCCGTTGGACGGTTTACGCGCGTATCTGCGGAGCTGTTACTATACACTGTATACTCTCCCCAAAACACCCTTCTGACATGTTGGGGGTGTTATTGCCAGATGTAGAAAATGCCATTATGTTCCATTTCACTTCACTTTAAAGAATGCTGTGGCTGCACGTGGCAAAGCCATGCTCAGACATAAATGCAAGAAAAATAATTGCACCAACAAAAATGTTTTAAGCCACAAAGCAGCAGCACAATTTCTTACAAACACCATCAAATATATACATATTTGCTTTAAAAAGTCTGCCCTAAAAAAAGTATTATGAACGGTAATTAATTGACTTTATTTTACAAATGCAGTATAAGAACGCACCGGAAAATCTGTCAACATTAACTCTGTTACTAACAGAATGTGGTGTCACATCAATGTCTCTTATCTAATTGTATATTCTCCAGTTCCTTCTGTTTCCTATCAGTGATTGAGGCAGAGGTCCTGGGGGTAAGGTTATGCTCTGAATATCATGGGTTAACCACAGGCCAGCTGTCATGCAGTTACACACTTGGAGAAATACGAGAACTTTGGAGCCACTTACAGAATAGTCTGTATTTAGATTGTTAGTATCTTTAAACGTAGTGTATGCTCGTGTGTGTGGTTTGCGTGTGCGCTTGTGTGAGCTTTATGAGAGGTTCTCCAGTGGGGTGTAGACCAGCTTCAGACAATACCAAAGTTGTATATACAATCAACTCTGACTCTCTCCTTTGATATTCTACAAAACAATTATTTACAAACAATAGCCTGCTGGCTTCTCAATGAGAGAGAGAGAGAGAAAATACCCAAACGTTGTTCTCTAGATGTTGGTTATGTTTGTCTTGTTTACAAATGCAGCACTGCACAGACTCCTCATTTTCAAGTCGTTTTCCCTCCTCAAATCTATGTATACACAGGGCTCCACAGAACAACAATGTCATTCTTTTTCATGTCTATGACAGATTAGTATGACATCAATGCTCCGTAGATGCAGTAAAGATATCAATGGAACACAGACACGGGGGGATAGAAAAAGGACGCCTTCATTGGCGCACATTCCAAAAATCTGATCTTACAAAGTTGATATTCGTAAAATCAGTCATGATGTAGGTGTTCCAATAGGCCCAAAATGTGGTCATTAAAATCCAATTTGGATATATTTAGCTGTTTTCGCTGGATAATATTCAGAAGTTTTCCTTTTTGGGGTTTAGAAAAAATGCCTGCTAAATGCTAACTCCCGTTCGTATAAGCTGGTAGAATAGCTAGCCAAATAGAAATAGGTGGTGGTAGTTGAAGCCGTTTTTAAGTGTATTGCAGTTGATTGGTAACGATGACATGGACACTATTGGGGTTGACATCCACTTAAACTGCCGGGTCTCGCTACACCCCTTAGCATGCCAATGAGCAGCCATGTTGACTGCAACATTCTAACAGTCTAATAAATACATTTAATATACGCTATCAGAAGGAATAATTATTTGGTTGTGTTCATGAAGGTCTTGGGTAACCTTAGAATATGAAAAATGAATTTATTTAAAAGAACACAATAGCGTTTTCATTAGTTTATGTTACTGTAGGTGATCTGCTGCCCTGTGCTCACATGTGGAGTGCAAAGGAACAGCAGATATTCTTGGGAAAAGGGATATATTTAAATAGAGATAGTATCTTCAATTCTGAGAGTTATTTAGCAAATGTACGTGTTTTGGAAACCTTAGAATCTGCTTGTTATGATACTGTAAAGAAATCTAAATGTCTTATGACATGTCCTCTTAAAACTGCTTATAACACAAAGTATTTTCATGATATAGAAACGACATACATTGCTGTTAACAAAAAGTATGTTCCCCTTTCTAATTTTCTCTACTTTGCATGTTTTTGATACTGTATGTTATCAGATCTTCAACCAAAACCTAATATTATGTAAATGGACCTGAGTGAACAAATAACACAACAATTACATACTTATTTCATTCATTTGATTAACAAAATGATGCAACACCCAATGCCCCTGTGTGAAAAAGTAATTGCCCCTTTACACTCATTAACTGGTTGTGCCACCTTTAGCTGCAATGACTCCAACCAAACGCTTCCTGTAGTTGTTGATTATTCTCTCACGTCGCTGTGGAGGAATTTTGGCCCACTCTTCCATGCAGAACTGCTTTAACTGAGCAACATTTGTGTGTTTTCAAGCATGAAATGCTTGTTTCAAGTCCTGCCTCAACATCTCAAAAGGGATTAGGTCCGGACTAGATCGTCCAAAACTTCATACAGTGAGGGGAAAAAAGTATTTGATCCCCTGCTGATTTTGTACGTTTGCCCACTGACAAAGAAATGATCAGTCTATAATTTTAATGTTAGGTTTATTTGAACAGTGAGAGACAGAATAACAACAAAAAAAAACAGAAAAAAACGCATGTGAAAAATGTTATAAATTGGAATTGCATTTTAATAAGGGAAATATTCATGCATAAATTCATATCCAGCGCGCGTCTCACAAAACACATATAAGAGCAAAAATAAATCACTTACATTTTGAAGATCTTCTGCTGAGGTCATCCGAAGTGTCCAAACAAGACAATCCATGGTTCTTTAGTTAGAAAAAGTCATTTATTATATCCATAAATCTCTGTTTGGTTGGCGCATTAAATTCAGAAAATCCACCGTCGAATCGCACGTTGTACAGTGAAGAGAAAGCGTTCAAATTATACCTATCAACTTTGCCCAAACAAATCAAACATCATTTATAATGTATCATTAGGTATACTTTTATGAATATTAACGATTATATTTTACACGGATGATATCCTAAACGATATAAAAGGAAAATAAAGAGGAGCGCGCTCGCGGTCTCGTGCCCAGGAAAAGTTATTGACATCCGTGGTTCTTTCACCAATTCTTCTTCTATTCGGTTCTGTTCCATGATAAAGCCATGAAACACTGTCTAAAGACTGTTGACATCTAGTGGAAGCCATAGGTACTGCAATCTGGGAGCTATTATACTGGGATTTCAATAGGAAGCCTATCAAACTGAGGAAATGTCAAAAAAGACATTTCTGGACAGAAATTCTGGACAGAAAAAAGATTCCTCAGGTTTTTGCCTGCTATATCAGTTCTGTTATACTCACAGACATTATTTTAACAGTTTTAGAAACTTCAGAGTGTTTTCTATCCAATACTACGAATTATGTGCATATCCTAGTTTCTGGGCCTGAGTACCAGGAATTTGACTTTGGGCACGACAGACTCTCCAAAACTGACACCACTGCTGCTGATCCCTAAGAGGTTTTAAATTAAGATCCTACATCTGCATACGTAACATTCGCTCCATACACTACAGACCACTGTAACTGTACAGTGAGGGAAAAAAGTATTTGATCCCCTACTGATTTTGTATGTTTGCCCACTAACAAAGAAATGATCAGTCTATAATTTTAATGGTAGGTTTATTTGAACAGTGAGAGACAGAATAACAACAAAAAAATCCAGAAAAACTCATGTGAAAAATGTTATAAATTGATTTGCATTTTAATGAGGGAAATAAGTATTTGACCCCTCTGCAAAACATGACTTAGTACTTGGTGGCAAAACCCTTGTTGGCAATCACAGAGGTCAGACGTTTCTTGTAGTTGGCCACCAGGTTTGCACACATCTCAGGAGGGATTTTGTCCCACTCCTCTTTGCAGATCTTATCCAAGTCATTAAGGTTTCGAGGCTGACTTTTGGCACCTCGAACCTTCAGCTCCCTCCACAGACTTTCTGTGGGATTAAGGTCTGGAGACTGGCTAGGCCACTCCAGGACCTTAATGTGCTTCTTCTTGAGTCACTATTTTGTTGCCTTGGCCGTGTGTTATGGGTCATTGTCATGCTGGAATACCCATCCACGACCCATTTTCAATGCCCTGGCTGAGGGAAGGAGGTTCTCACCCAAGATTTGACGGTACATGGACCCGTCCATCGTCCCTTTGATGCGGTGAAGTTGTCCTGTTCCCTTATCAGAAAAACACCCCCAAAGCATAATGTTTCCACCTCCATGTTTGACGGTGGGGATGGTGTTCTTAGGGTCATAGGCAGCATTCCTCCTCCTCCAAACACGGCGAGTTGAGTTGATGCCAAAGAGCTCCATTTTGGTCTCATCTGACCACAACACTTTCACCCAGTTGTCCTCTGAATCACTCAGATGTTCATTGGCAAACTTCAGACGGGCATGTATATGTGCTTTCTTGAGCAGGGGGACCTTGTGGGCTCTGCAGGATTTCAGTCCTTCACGGCGTAGTGTGTTACCTATTGTTTTCTTGGTGACTATGGTCCCAGCTGCCTTGAGATCATTGACAAGATCCTCCCGTGTAGTTCTGGGCTGATTCCTCACTGTTCTCATGATCATTGCAACTCCACGAGGTCAGATCTTGCATGGAGCCCCAGGCCGAGGGAGATTGACAGTTCTTTTGTGTTTCATCCATTTGCGAATAATCGCACCAACTGTTGTCACCTTCTCACCAAGCTGCTTGGCGATGGTGTTGTAGCCCCTTCCAGCCTTATGTAGGTCTACAATCTTGTCCCTGACATCCTTGGAGTGCTCTTTGGTCTTGGCCATGGTGGAGAGTTTGGAATCTGATTTATTGATTGCTTCTGTGGACAGGTTTCTTTTATACAGGTAACAAACTGAGATTAGGAGCACTCCCTTTAAGAGTATGCTCCTAATCTCAGCTCGTTACCTGTATAAAAGATACCTGGGAGCCAGAAATCTTTCTGATTGAGAGGGGGTCAAATACCTATTTCCCTCATTAAAATGCAAATCAATTAATAACATTTTTCACATGCGTTTTTCTGGATTTTTTTGTTGTTATTCTGTCTCTCACTGTTCAAATAAACCTACCATTAAAATTATAGACTGATCATTTATTTGTCAGTGGGCAAACGTACAAAATCAGCAGGGGATCAAAATTTTTTTTCCCTCACTGTATGTTTGATCAGAACACTTCACCAACTTACCCTCACAGTGCCCCTCTTTGAATACAACTCTTACATTTTGTTACTGTTGCCAAGTTTTGGAGTGCACACATCCTCCTTGAAAAGCATGGGTTGATTCAGATAATCAGTCAACTGCACATTTTTATATACACAACAGTTCTTGGCAGCAATAATTAAGAGGCAGCCAATAAATGCTCTTATATTACCCCCAGCTGTGTTTATGTTCTACTTTTTAGCCTGAAAAAAGCATCTCTCTCTCTCTCTCTCTTGAACTCTTTCAAACTCTTCTCTCCCTTTTTTCTCAAACCTGGACTCAGAGGTAGACGTAACAAAGTAAATGAAAAACAGAGACACTGAAGTTAATATGATATATTATGTTTGGTATGGTATGTATTTATTTGTGGATGTCCATCATACATTTTGTATGATATGTTACGAATGACATTTTGTGTGATATGTTACAAATTGCAATTTGTTCAATATGTTACAAATTTCCAATACGTATGATACTGTATGTTATGAATTCCAATTTGTTGTGACTTGTGTTAGCTAGGTGGCTAACACTAATGTTAGCTAGGTGGCTTACATTAGCTAGTCTAGGGGTTAGGGTTAGGGGTAAGGGTTAGGGTTAAGGTTAGGGTTAAGGAATTAGGTTAAAGGGGAAGGATTAGCTAACATGCTAAGTAGCTGCAAAGTGTCTAAAAAGTAGTAAGTTGCAAATTATCTAAAATGCTTAAGTTTTCCATGATGAGATTAGAATGCAATCTTTGGGTTGGATTATGTGCCAAACCATCCACCCCGACCAACCACCCTACTTACATGTTTTACTTAAAACCAGGTTGGGAGCAGCGGCAGTGTTCAGAGGTTCGGAGAGTCTGGCGTGCCCAAAGTAAAATGCCTGTTACTCAGGCCCAGAAACTAGGATATGCACATCATTAGTACTATTGGATAGGAAACACTCAGAAGTTTCTAAGAGTGTTAAAATATTGTCTGTGAGTATAACAGAACGGATATGTCAGGCGAAAACCCGAGTAATTTCTGTCCTGGAAAAAGTGATTTTGACACATTGCCTCATTTTGAACCCCTCCCTTATGAAAATGCCCATATAAGGGAGTAAGATTTCAGTACCTATTGCTTCCACTAGATGTCAACTGTCTCTAGACAGTGTTTTGATTCTGTTTAGTTGCTCAGATGGTAATAGAAGAAGAATTAGGAAGTGGTCACAGAGAAGTAAACAGAAGGGAATGCGCGTTCACCGGCTTGCGCGCGCTGTGGTTTTTTCCTTTCCTATCGCCCAGTTTATATTCCGGTTTAAATATTTTACTAAATATACATAACTGTTCCTAAGGATACATTATCAATGATGTTTGATTGTTCTTGGACAAGTTTATAGGTATAGTTTGAACGAGTTCTCTTCACGGTTCAATGGGCGAGTGGACGCTGTATTTTCTCATCATAACGTGCCAACCAAACTGAGATTTATGGATATAATACATGACTTTTTCTAACAAAAAGAACCATGGATTGTCTTCGTTGGACACTTGGAAAGCCCTCAGCAGAAGTTCTTCAAAATGTAATTGATTTGTTTTCGCTGTGAAATGTGTTTTGTGTGAACCGCGATGGTTTATGAATTTATGGTAATAGTAAAAATATTGGAGGTGCTACCTTCAAACCCTCCAATGTAGTGCTTTCGCAGTAAAGCCTTTTTGAAATCTGACAGCGCTGTGATATTGCCAAGAAGCAGAGCTTTTGATGACTATGCAACACTTGTATATTGATGAGTGTTTAATAATTCAACTTTTGGATTTTGAATTTGGCACCTTGCATTTCACCGGGTAGCGTAGTGCCCCACTGCTCCTTAATTAACATAATGTCTGTGAGTATAATAGAACTCATTTGGCAGGCGAAAACCCGAGGAAAATCCATCCGTAAAAATGTGATTTTGTGATGTCACACTTTTCCCATTGACATGCTATTCAAAGCAGGGGATCCAGCTACCAGATTGCAGTTCATATTGCTTCCACTAGATGTCAACAGTCTTTAGACAAGGTTTCATGCTTTTTTTGTGAAAAACCAAGGAGTAAGAGCTGTTTCTGTCAGTGGACTAAGGAGTGGCCTGTACTGTTTAGCTCGAGTGACGGACAAAAAGAAGCGAGCTCTCTCTTTTTCTATCGACCCGGTTATTATCCGTCTGCAATATTATAATTTATATACATATTAGGGTACCTTAGGATTGATTAGAAATGTTGTTTGAGTTGTTTGGACACAGTTTATAGGTAACTTATTTGCGTTTTCTATGTCTTGTATTTTGGACTACTGAACCAAACGCGCCAACCAAACATAGCTTTATGGATATAAAGAGGGACTTTATCGAACAAAATGACCATTTATTATGTTGCTGGGATCCTTTGGATTGTCATCAAAGATCTTCAAAGGTAAGCAATTTATTTTATCGCTATTTTAGAGTTTTGTGACACCCGTGCTGGTTATGTTATTATGCTAATTGAATATGTGTGCGGGGCGCTGTCCTCAGACAATCAAATGCTATGCTTTTGCTGTACAGCCTTTTTGAAATCTGACAACGCTGTGAGATTACCAAGATTCTAAGCTTTTGAATAGTGTGCAACACTTCTATTTTCATGAATGTTTAATATTACTATTTTTGTATTTTGAATTTGGCGCTGAATTTGGCGCTTTTTCCGGATATTGTTGTTGGTGGGTCGCCCGTGACCCAGGTAACCTCCTGTCTTATGTATCCATACCAAACATAACATATTATGCTCATTTGAGTGTCTCATATTTTTGTTTACTATATTACGTCTAGTCGATGAGACCAGCCTGTATTCTCACCTACCTCTTTCGCTCTCCCAGTATTTCTCTTCCCACTCCCTCTCTCCCTCTCTCATTCACTCCCTCCATCTCTCAACCTCACCCAACCACTCCTGCCCCTTCTCTCTCAGAAACAGTGGAACCCTGTTGAGTTGGGATTTGAGTTGAGATTTCAGACTATGAATATTCAGTAGGAACAATCTGGCATGAGAGGGTATTTATTTGACCAGAATGTGGCCACATTTCAACCAAATAGGCATGAATTAGTGATGAGCTCTTTAACTGCCCATAATGAGGGGATTAGGAATGGGAATGTGTTTTAGCCTGGTGGGCAGAGAAGCATGTTAGGACATCTCTCTGCAAATATTCACTCATCATAACTTCAAACTTTCAAACGTAAACATTTTAGAATTATATACTGTTTGCCTGGTTTCATTAAATTCCAAGCACACACACAAACACACACTCCTGCTATTTACCCCAATGCAAAGGTACAGTGCATTCAGGAAAATATTCAGACCCCTTCAACATTTTGTTAAGCTACAGCCTTATTCAAAAATGGATTGAATAAATGTTTTCCCTCATCAATCTACAAACAATACCCCATAATGACAAAGCGAAAACAGGTTTTTAGACATTTCTGCACATATATTACAAAAAGAATTCTGAAATACCTTATTTACATAAATATTCAGACCCTTTGTTATGAGTCTCAAAATTGAGCTCACGTTCATCCTGTTTCATTGATCATCCTTGAGATGTTTCTACAACTTGATTGGAGTCCACCTGTGGTAAATTCAATTGATTGGACACGATTTGGAAAGGCACACACCTGTCTATATGAGGTCCCACAGTTGACAGAGCAATGTCAGAGCAAAAACCAAGCCATTAAGGCAAAGGATTTGTCCGTAGAGCTCCGAGACAGGATTGTGTCAAGCCACAGATCTAAGGAAGGGTACCAAAACATTTCTGCAGCATTGAAGATCCCTAAGAACACAGTGGCCTCCATCATTCTTAAATGGAAGTTTTGAACCACCAAGACTTCCTAGAGCTGGCCGCCTGGCCAAACTGAGCAATCGGGGAGAAGGGCCTTGGTCAGGGAGGTGACCAAGAACCCAATGGTCACTTTGACAGAGCTCCAGAGTTCCTCTGTGAAGATGGTAGAACCTTCCAGAAGGACAACCATCTCTGCTGCACGGAAGCCACTCCTCAGTAAAAGGCACATGCATGCCCACTTGGAGTTTGCCAAAAGACACCTAAAGGACTCTCAGACCATGAGAAACAAGATTCTCTGGTCTGATGAAACCAAGATTGAACTCTTTGGCCTGAATGACAAGCATCACATCTGGCCAGCCAGAGCCCGGACTTGAACCAGATCGAACATCTCTGGAGAGACCTGAAAATAGCTGTGCAGCAACACTCCCTATCCAACCTGACAGAGCTTGAGAGGCTCTGCAGAGAAGAATGGGAGAAACTCCCATTTGGGCTAATTGGCCACTTTAGCATGAAAAGTGGTGTTGTGGGGGAAGCACGCAGAAGATAATAGGGATGACAGTGATTTGATTTGAGTCAAAAGAGCTGATAGAAATATGGTGGTTTCACTGCGGGCCATCTCAACACAGGCCATAGTCACATTGGTATAACACTGACACCAGGAAATATGGTTCATTTAGCCCTTTAGTCCTCTGTCCATGTGTGTTAAATAGACTACAGTGAGGCCTTGGCATGTCAGTACCGCATGTCAGAATGATTCTTCTTCACAACTCCACAAGGTGCTTCTCTAGAGACGCACAAAACAATCCATCGTCCTTCACAGCTGTGCAAATCCTTCCAGGCATTCGATCCTAAATGCAGTATTTCCATGACAACAGATGTAAATAAAAGCATAATTGATATGAACAATCTTACAAGATGTCTGTCTGCCCTTCTGTGTATTCATGTTGCTCTGCTCTGCAGTTGTCACTAGAACACATAGTTGGGACAGCCGTTTCAAGTCCCATCTTTAATTTTATTGAGGAGCATTCCATTGTTAGTTAGTACTTATTATTTTTACTATTATTAAAATGAAATGAATGTTGTAAAAGTGTATGGTATAAATGACAGTGACCCGTCTTTGAACTTACTGCCTTCTTGTTCATTTCAGCAGCATATTTCTCTTTGGCTTTTGTTTGTCTGTCCATCTCCTGGTGGCATTCAGACATCTTTGTGCCCACAACTTTAAAGGGAACACCATTAAATGGAAGACTTTTACTCTCCACACTGAGTTGTTTTCCTGCCAAAGACTGTGTATCTGTTGAAGGTCAACAATATGATATATTACTATTAGAATGAAAAGCTAAACTAAAAATGTTGCTCTGTCAAATAGAATAACTCCTCTGTGCTAACTATGATAACTATCTTATTTTAGATGAGAGTAGCAACAGTTAGCTACTAGAGATCTCAAAAAGAAGACAGCTCACTGTTACGTGGAGTGAAGGGGGCAAGAGCGGGCTCAGAGAGGAAGCCGGGATGAATGCACCAAAAATATTTATTTAACAGAGAAAGATGGAGTGCAGAACCGGGGTAGCTCAGATGAGTTGCAAAAATCAGGAGTGTAGAGTGAGGTTGGAGTAGGTTGAGTAGAACTGGGAAACAGGTTCTGAGTGGAGTCCAAGGTATGGTGGGGAGTGCAATCCAGAGCTAGGTGGTTGGTGGTGATATGTGGAACAGGAGACAGGAGCCAGAGACAGAGCGGTATGAGTAGAGATTACGATCTGGCAGAGTGGAGTTGTCAGGAAAGGTATTTGTAGAGGTCTTGATTACTGGACGAGTTGCAGCTGGTAGGGAATTGCTCTGTCTCCAACCACACAATTAAAACAGAGAGTGATAGAGAGAGAGTACAGGGGAAGAACTGCAGGTCAGTGAGACACAGAACAACCAGCAGAGGGCGTAGCAGGAGCAGATGTGACACTCACCCTTTTGCCCAAAACATTTGTCATTTTTCCTTTTCCTTTTTCACTGTTTTGATGCAAGTAAAGTCATACCTTGACAACTGTGATGGAAACAGGAAGTTTTGGTACAATTTTATAAATGCAGACAGATCATTTGTTCATTTGACATGGTTTGATATTTTTGTGTCAGTAAAATAAATTATGTGAGAAATGGAGGTGGAAAGGCTTTATGCGCAAATATTGATATAATAAATCAAATCAAATCAAATTGTATTGGTCACATACACATATTTAGCAGATGTTATTGAAGGTGTAGTCAGATGGTTGTGTTCCTAGCTCCAACAGTTCATTAGTATCTAACAATTCACAATACACACAAATCTAAAAGTAAAAGAATGGAATTAAGAAATGCATAAATATTAGGAAGAGCAATGTCAGAGTGGCATTGACTAAAATACAGTATACAAGACAGTAATAACAATACAGTAATAATAACGGTCATATCAAAGTAAACTTGGAGTCACACGATGATATACTGTATATGGTGTGTGGTCTTCCCACTATGACTAGGGAAACCATGTAGTTTATTAGGCTACAGATGAAACCATTAGTGGTGCCTGGGTAAAATCACCGGGGAAACCAAGTCAGGAAAGAAAAGCCATATTACAACCTATGTGTTGTGATAATAGCGTTGTTTGCTATATAATTAACCTGATAGACCATATGCCTTAATGCCGTTATATATAGGCCTAAGGCTAAGAAAATAAGAAGACCCAGTGGCAGAATAAATTCAACCATACCTTTGTTTCATCACAAAACTGGAGAGCAACATCACAAAACATATTGCATGTAACAAACAGTTACATGGCCTACAGCCTGGTCAAGCAAGTTAATGTTTCCCATATTTTTGGACTACTAAACAACTATTGATTTTGAAACACAGAGTTTCTGCAAGTCGCAAAGTGTGTGTGTGTGTGTGCGTGCAAGTACAAAAAACATGTTGACTCACGCTACTTGTAGAGAAACGCCAATGCCATCTTCCTCTTTCATGTTGCCTAAACAGTCTGACTGTCATACACACTTTTAGTTTTTGTTGTCCTAGGCTACCTGGCTAAAATGCTTGCTCACTAGCCTAACTTCCTTTCATGGGCATGATGTGGCAGGCCAGTTAGTTAACATTAGCATACTACATCTAGCTGCATGTTGAACTTCCATCCTCTCAAGCCAGGGCACAGTGTATGAATGTATGATTGGATTAGAATCGCCGTTATAATCATTGGACAGCACAGACAATTAAGTAAAACCACAAGTCTAAATCCCTATCTCCATCCATGGCTAATTTAGGAAGGGGCTGATTTTAGCTAGCTAGCTAGCCACCGGAGAACAACGACACAACGAGATGCAACAATTCAAGTTTTCCTTCAATGACGTTTGGCTTCTAATGTGATGTGATTGGTGTGAAGCCAAATCTGAATTTCTTTTGGCGCCCCAAGACCATTCACTGCTGAGCTCACTCAGTTTAGCTCGACGCTGATTGGTTTTGGGGGGGCTTTGCAGATTTATGTCAGATTCAGTCTTTTACAATTATCACACACCGCAATGTGCGATGTTAGCAAATCTTGATATTAACCTGGACAGATTGTACAATTTGCTTCAGTTCTATGGTCACATTCTGCAATTGGCTTGCGAGGCTACATCAGCCGACGTAGGATATGTCAACTGCAGCAGTGTACTGCATTTGATCTGTGCATGTGCCAGCACCAGCAATGCAAGCCTCACTCTATGCCAGGGGAGAATGACTGCCATCTCTCATTGAGGATTTCAAACTGAAGGCCGACTGCGGAACTGCAGGCATTGTTTCCAGAAAACAGGATCCATTATATTTAATTGGGAAATGGCAATCTTCGTGGTCAAGATTCGTGGATATATAAAATAATTCAAACACATTCATGGAAGCAGTAATTTATTATATTTCACCAGTATGTCCTTGAACCGATGACTTTAAAATCACACACAGAATAAGTTTTAGGGCTAGGCGTCCCGCTAGCGGGACAACTTCCGGTGAAACTGGAGGACGCGCAATTTAAATAAATAAACATAAAAATAATTATATGCATATCCTGGCTTCAGGGCCTGAGTAACAGGCAGTTTACTTTGGGCATGTCATTCAGGTGGAAATTAAGAAAAAAGGGGCCTAGCCCTAAGAATTTATTGAAAGGATAATTGAGTTGCTTCCTAGAGTAGCTCAAACTGCTCATGCGATGTTTCTAAAAACTTCTCCATGTAGCAAGATGGTGACATGCTAAAATGACACTTCCTGATCATCAAATGAGCCACTGAGCATTCTTATAGGAAACAATGGGGTGACGTCATCAATAGCTTCGTCCATATTTTTACAGTTTATGCTCTATGCTTATGGGTGAGCGAAGTGGAAGAAATTAAAGTATGCATCTTAGAAATAGTTTTCACATACCAACTTTATATGTCAGAACTCGGCTTCCCCAAAATAGCATGATCGCTGTTGTAGAACATTTAATTTGATTGGAGATTTTGTGCATTTATAAAATACCATAAAGTGTCACGTAAAAAATATTATTAAGGGTCATTCTTCTTGCACAGCATGTAAAGGTTTAAATCAAACTATTATATTAATCTGACTATTCACAATAATCGTATTATTGTGTACATACTCAGTGCTGGCAGTGTTCACTCACCGGGATCGGCTCGTAACAACAGCCACGCTACACTATAAAGGCAAAACAAACACTGGAACACCTCGGAATGGTTCTGGTATTACGAACACTGCTTAACACAATTTCATCACAGTTAATAGGGCCATTGTTCAGGAATTGTAAACTTTTACACATGGTACTCTCACAAATACACAGCTGACAATGACTGTTTGGGTGGTTTGTGTTTTTGCCAAGCGTCAATCTATAAAACTGATAAAGTAAGCATTTAAATATGGCTATTGGCTAGAATGTCTTTATTATGGCTGTTGAGAAATTAGATCTCAGGTATAATTCAACATGTTTAACAAGTTTTTTTTCATGGATGCTGAAGCTCCTGGATTATGTGGTTGAATTCTATTCATGAAGGTAACATTCATCCCACCATTGTTAAGAGTCCTTCGAGGAGGTCAAATCAAAGATTATTGATCGCGTACACATTTTAGCAGATGTTATAGCAGGTGCAGCAAAATGTTTATGCTACTAGCTCCTAAATGTGCAGTAAAATGTCAAACAAGTATGGAATATCAAAAATTATTATAATAATCTTTTGCAAAATTAAGAAATGTTGGAACGAATCCAATTAACAACCCAAATAGCACTGTAACAGTAATCCAAATGCAATCTAGACGTATATACACCGGATAAATCTACACAATATATAATAGGAATGATATGTACAGCAAATCAAATCAAAAAAAGAAAAATGGTCACATACACATTTAGCAGATGAGAGTGTAGCGAAATGCTTGTGCTTCTAGTTCCGACAGTGCAGTAATATCTAACAAGTAATCTAACAATTTCAGAACAACTACCTTATACACACAAGTGTAAAATGATGAATAAGAATATGCACATATAAATATATGGATGAGCGATGGCCGTGCAGCGTAGGCAAGATGCAGTAGATTGTATAGAGTACTGTATATACATATGAGATTAGTAATGTATGGTATGTAAACATTATATAAAGGTGCATTGTTTAAAGTGACAGTGATACATTTATTACATCCAATTTTACTTACTAAGTGGCTAGAGTCAGTATTTTGGCAGCAGCCACTCAATGTTAGTGATTACTGTTTAGCAGTCTGATGACCTTGAGATAGAAGCTGTTTTTAAGTCTCTCGGTCCCAGCTTGATGCACCTGTACTGACCTCGCCTTCTGGATGATAGCGGGGTGAACAGGCAGTGGCTCGGGTGGTTGTTGTCCTTGATGATCTTTTTGGCCTTCCTGTGACATCGGGTGATGTAGGTGTCCTGGAGGGCAGGTAGTTTGCCCCCGGTGATGCGTTGTACAGACCTCACTACCCTCTGGAGAGCCTTACGGTTGTGGGTGGAGCAGTTGCTGTACCAGGCTGTGATACAGCCCGACAGGATGCTCTCGACTGTGCATCTGTAAAGGTTTGTGAGTGTTTTTGGTGACAAGCCAAATTTCTTCAGCCTCCCCAAGAAACGCTGTCTGTGTGGGTGGACCATTTCAGTTTGTCCGTGATGTGTAGGCCGAGGAACTTAACTTTCCACCTTCTCCACTACTGTCCCGTCGATGTGGATAGGGGTGTGCTCCCTCTGCTGTTTCCTGAAGTCCACGATCATCTCCTTTGTTTTGTTGACGTTGAGTGAGAGGCTATTTTCCTGCCACCACAATCCGAGGGCTCTCACCACCTCCCTGTAGGCTGTCTCGTCATTGTTGGTAATCAGGCCTGTAGTGTTGTCTGCAAACTTGATGATTGAGTTGGAGGCGTGTATGGCCACGCAGTCATGGGTGAACAGGGAGTACAGGAGAGGGCTGAGAACGCACCCTTGTGGGGCCCCAGTGTTGAGGATCAGCGGGGTGGACATGTTGTTACTATCTGTCCAATGATTCTGCCGACCAAGGCCGGGTCTGAGGAGCTGGTTGGCATAGAAGCTGGCCTAGCTGCTAGCTAGCTGCCTATAAAGCTAGCAGGTTTTTCTTGAGGGCTTGAACACAGCCTGCGACCACGGAATATCCCGGGCTTGTGGCTGTTTAGATGACTGCTGTTTGTTGTTTCCCATCTTCCCTGTGACCTGCCCTCTGGAATGGCGGGGAGTAACAGCGTAACCTACGTTGCTACCATGACCAAGACCAAAGCCGGCGGGAGTGAGGGCAGTGGTGTCTCTCTATCACAACAACAAGAAAATAGCTTAAAGTGTTGTCTAAATACTGGTGGAGTCAACTAATAAAGAATAACTATCTTCAAAGTAATGACTCGGGACGTCGGATTTGAGATTAAAGCTTATTTTAGTAATACTACTTGTTCACTTTAGATTCTACAAAACAATAACAGAAAGTTGCTAGCGAAAGTCAGAATGATGACTTGTCACTTGTACATAACTGGAACTGGCGCAATCTCTCTCTCTCTCTACTTCCTGTCGCAAGGCATTCTGGAACTTGCAGTCAAAAGCGTAATCCAATACTAACCAATACAACAAATGTATGTATGTAGTTCTCTCAATCTCCAACACACAAATTCTAATACAATTACATATGCAAATAACTGTAAAGAAAATATCTTTATATACAGCTCAATGAATTAACTGTAACCCATTAAAGTTACATCTTCCCCCCGATGAACAACTGTGTTCATCTAAATCTGTAGGCAGTAAATCAACTGAATAGGTCTCCTCAACAAAGTCCCTGAAGCAGTACGAACTGAACATGACCTAACTAGGCCATCTCAGCCTGGAAACAGTTCCTCAATCTTTCCTAGTTTCCAGGTTTGTCTGGGTGTGTTCTCTTCTCCGATGAGTACAACGTCACCCGCTTTCAGTGGGGTGGTTGTGGAGTGTCACAGCGGTGTGCTGACTTTAGATCCAGCAAGTAGTCTCTTCGCCAACTGTTCCAGAAGCTGGTCACAAGTCTCTGCCTGTACTTCCATCTGCGTGTCATTACCTCCTTGTTTAGTGTTGGGTTCTGAGTGTCAGCTGGAAATGGCTTGGGTGGCAAAGAGGTTAGTCTTTTATCCACCAGGAAGTGTGCTGGAGTCAGGGGTTGTGGTTCATCCACTTCATTGTGCACGAAGGTCAGAGGCCTAGAATTTAGGATAGCTTCAACCTCTGTCAGGACTGTGCACATCATTTCAAAGTTGAGTGAAGCTCTCCCAAGAACCCTTCTCATGCATGTTTTCACTGACCTGGCGAGTCTTTCCCAGAATCTGCCCCACCAGGCTGCTCGCTCGGCCATGAACCCTTTCTCAGAAGAACGCCAAGAGTTGGGGCTCTTCGATTGCCTTCCACAGCTCTTTCAAGTCCTGATCAGCTCTCTTGAACATTTTTGCATTGTCTGAGTAGATTACCTTGCATAATCCTCTCCTTGAGATTAATCTTTTTAGAGCTAACAGGAATGTCTCTGTTGACTGATCTGAGACCAGTTCCAAATGCACTGCTCTGATTACAGCACAAGTGAACTTCTTCACAGAACCATTTTCTTTCACGTAGAGCGGTCCTGAAAAATCCCCACCTGTGACTTCGAATGGTGGGGATTCAGTTATTCTGTCTTTTGGTAAAGGCGCAGTGACCTGCTGTCCGGCCCTTGCCTTGAATCTCTTGCACACTATACATCTTGTCGCTGTGCTCTTGACTAGCTGCCTAGCACGCAAGATCCAGTGTCACTCTCTGGTTTGTACTAGAGTGTCTCTTGCTCCAGAATGCATCACCTTCTCATGGTGGTAATGTATCATCATTTCTGAGTATCTGTACTTGTTGGGCAGAACCCATGAGTGCTGCTCTCTGAATGTGAAGTTGGACTGTTGCAGTCTTCCTCCTACACTAAGTAGTTCGTGTTTGTTCAAGAACGGTTTCAGTTCTCCAATTTTATAGTCATTGTTTAGGCTTTTTCCTGCCTTCACTAGTTTGATCCCCTGTCCGAAACTCTGTTGTTGTGTTACCTTAATCCAGTACTTTTCTGCATCAAACAGTTTGCCAGTAGTCAGTTCACCTTGCATTTTTATGTTTGTACCAGCATTGGCTATGAATCTCTTTATCCAGGCAGTGACTCTGAACACTCTTTTCAGTTTGCTGTACCTTTCAAGCTCCAACACAGGTTCAGTGATGTCTGTGCTGCTTGCTGCGAGTTGTACAGTAATCTGGCGCCTGGACTTGAGTTCTGTATATACCTCTTCTGGAACCTTGTTAACATCAGTCTCCTTGGACTGATTGGGTGATGTCAGAATTCTGGGTCCATTCCACCATAGCTGGCTCTGTGTCTAACAGTTTGTCCTCTTGTAGGGAGGTTGGCAGGATTAGTTTTCCCTTCAATATGTGACCATGACTCTGGATTGGTCAAAGACTGGATCTCTGTCACACTGTTCGCGACAAACTGTTTCCATTTCTGAGCTGAGCTGCAAATCCAATGCAGCACGATCATCGAGTCTGTCCACATTTTGACCTGTTTTTCTTCCATTTTCAGTGTGGTCATCAGGTTGTTTGCTAGTCTCACTCCAATCACAGCTCCCATGAGCTCCATGTGTGGCACCGTCATTTTCTTGAGTGGGGCTACCCTGGACTTGGATGCGACTAGACTTGTCGTTGTTTCCCTGTCTTGTGATTCACCTTGCAAGTAAGCTACTGCACCGTAGGCTCTTTCACTTGCGTCACAGAACACGTGTAGTTTCAGGGTGTGGCTGTTCTGTGGCCGCATGCCTGTTCTGTACCACCTTGGTATTCCGAGCTGGTGTAACTGGTAGTTCTGAACACCACTGTTGCCATTCTCGTGTCAGATCAGGTGGTAATTTTTCGTCCCAGCTGAGTCCACTCTCCCACATTTCCTGGAACCTGCACTTGATCCTGATGGTGAAGGGGGTCAGGAAACCAAGAGGGTCGAAGATACGTGCAGACGACTGCAGAACACTTCTCTTTGTGTTTTCCTTTTGCTTTAGAATGCTCAGTAGCGGCCTGATGTCAAACACAAAGTCATCTGTTCCTGGTCTCCATCCTAAACCTAAAACCTTCAGCACGACTCCTTGTGTTTCTAGCTTCAACGGGTGGTCAGTTGTCGTACTCTCTTTCCATTTTGTTTTCAGTTCAGGAGAGTTGGTCATCCACTTGCAGAGGTCCATGCCTGCAATCGACAGCATTCACTTTGCAGTTGTTGTCACAAGGTAAGCCTCTTCAACATTGCGTGAACTTGCAATGAAGTCATCTACATAGAGGGACTCTCTCAATATCTCTACAACTTCTGGTTGTTCTGTTTCATATTGTTTCAGATGCTTCCTGATTGTAGCTGCCAACAAGAATGGACTTGGGGAAGCTCCAAATACCACTCTTTTCATCCTTAGCACGCGCAGCTCCTCTTAATTTTCTCCCCTTGGTGGGCCTGTGAGCCATAGGAATCTCACGGCGGCTCTGTCCCTCTCTGCTAGGGATATCTGCAGGAAAGCCTTCTTGACGTCTGCCATGAATGCGATAACATGTAGGCTGAACCTTGAGCAGATCCGGATTCAGGTTCGGTCCTGTGAGTGGACAGTAATTGAGAGATGGACAGCCATCTTCATGGGACGAGGCATCAAACACCACTCTCAGTTTTGTCGTCACCTTATCTTCTCGGAGTACTGCATGGTGAGGTAAGTAGTATTTTACGTTGTCTGCACTTGATGCGTTGTCCTTGGGCACGTCCTCTGCCATATCCTTTTGTAAGTAGTCCTCTACTACTTCATTGTATCTGCTGTACAATGTCGCATCCTTCTTCAGTCTTTTCTTCAGACCTTCAAACCGTTTCTTGGCGATTCTATAGTTGTCTTGGAGTTCTGGCATTTCTCATTTCCATGGCAACTCCACGTGGTATCGTCCATCTTTGAAGGTGGTTGTTTTCTCGAACCTCTGTAGGCTCGTTTTCCTCTGGGTTCTGTGTTTTCTCGCTTATAATACCCCAGAGACTCAAGTTCCCAGAATGCATGCAGTTGTTTGGAGACTTTTGTGTCTTCATCAAGTGGGATGAACATGCCTGTTGCCTCGGCGACACTTGACATGGACACTGGTCCCTGCAGCGACCATCCAGAGGTGCTCTCTAAAGCAACCAGCATCTCCATCAGTTGCTCCACTCTGCCTGATACTATCTGCCAGTAGTAGTCTGCTCCTATCAGGACAGAGAGTTCAGGATCACTGTCATCTCCTGGAAAGTCTGCGAGCTGCAGTCCCTTTCTATTGAGCTCATGTTGAATCTGTTCACCAGGAACCTTCATCACAGCTGTGCACACTTGTGGGGTTTCAATTGCCTCTATCTCTATTCTCTGCTGTTTGTCCCAGACATTCTCCAAGATGACTTTCACAGTGTTGCGTTAGGACGTTGCTGGAGCAGAGGAGCCAAACGTGTGAAGAGTGCCTCTTGTCTGATTATTGGTAGCTTCAAGCCCTTCACATGGTTTTCATGTACGAAGCTTCTCTGACTGCCTCCATCTAGTAAGCAACGAGCTATCTTCCTGCCCAATGGGCCTTCTGCCCATGCCTTTGCCATTTGTAGCAACTCAGTGTTCTGTTCATCTGGTTTCATCTTCACAGAATGGGGAATAACATCACTCCTCTTACCGGTACACACAGCAATGTGATGTCTGCTTCCACATGTTGCACATGACACATCTTTGACTTTAAAGAATTTTGCTATGTGTTTCTGTCCTAAACATACGAAGCATCTTCCCATTTTCTTTAGTTTCTTTTTGTGGTCAGGGCAGTTTTCTGATTTGTGGTCTGCACTCTCACAGAATAGACAGTTTTGTTCCTTCTGGCTGGCTGTGTGCAGTGCCACAGCAGATGGCATGTTGGGTCTTTTTGTTTTCATTTAATTGGAGGAGCATGACTTGTTCCATGGTTTGCTCCCTTTCTGTTGGTTGCATGATCTTGTCATTTGTAGTGCTCTCTCCCTGCTCTGAACCTCCTTCTGTAGGAAACTGACCATCTCAGACACCTTCCATTCATCATCTACTCCCCTCTGACGACTATAGTCAAGAGCTATGTCCTCTGGAATCATCTGCAGTAAGATTGGGCATAATAGCCTCCCATAGGTTTCTGACACTACACCCAGTGATTTCAAGCTCCTAATCTGAATTTCACATTCATCATATAGCTGCCTCAATGCATTTAGGATTTCTTCACAGGATTGAGATTCAGCATCTTTGACATGTGAGCAATAATCACAAGATCTTTCCTCCCAAATCTGCTCTTGAGCAAAGCGATTGCGTCATCATAGTTATTGTCTGTTAACATCAGTCCTGCTACTGCCTTTGCAGCTGGTCCAGTGAGATACGTTTTCAGATAGGTAAACTTCTCTTTATTACACAGTAAATCATTGTTGTGAATATCAATCTCATACTGTCTCCAAAACTCCTGCCACATACTGACATCTCCATAGAATTTCTCAGTAATCAACTTTGGAAGACTTACTGATTGTCTCTGTGATCTGTTTGAGTTAGCGTCACTCACCCGTGCTGATAGTGGATTGAGGTCCTGTTTTTTTCTTTATCACTCGTTGTGCACGGCTCTTCAGCATGATAACGCGCTCTTTGTAGTTGTCCGTGCAAGCAATCTCTGCCTCCAATCCGTCCAATGGCGTTAACTGTTCAATTCCATGATCAAGTTCAAAAAAAGCTGTCCTCCTTAGCTGACAGCAATTCCAACAATGTACTCAAGTGATCGGTATCCGAATTTGACTGGGTTATTTCCACGTCAATCTGATTCAAAATCCATGTTGTGGCATCTCGAATGGTACCCCGCTTTTGTCTCATTCTTTCTGCTTCATGCCAACGTTCCTCCTTAGCCATTTCAGCCGCTTCCTCCCTACGATCTTCGTCGTAGCTTATACTTTTCCCGGGTTTCGGCACCAAAAATATAGAATAACTATCTTCAAAGTAATGACTCGGGACGTCGGATTTGAGATGAAATCCAATACTAACCAATACAACAAAAATATGTATGTAGTTCAATCTATCAATCTCAAACACACTAATTCTAATACAATTACATATGTAAATAACTGTAAAGAAAATATTTCTAGATACAGCTCAATGAATTAACTGTAAACATTAACTCTGTAACCCGTTAAAGTTACAACAACTAATAAAAGAACGGACGACCTGGCCTGAGAGGTCTAGGACCTGAAGAACAGTTTGCAGTTGTCACAGGGTCAGCTTGATGACTTTAAACAGGAGAACGGTTAGATGACAGCAATCTGTAATTGAGAGAGTACATCAGTTCAGCATGTGAATCCATGATATCAATGACGGAGAAATCCGGTTATCTCGGCGAACAATCAAGGCGTAACAACATGGCTATGGACGGAATTGCAGAATCTCCACGTGAAACCTGGACGGAGTCTGAGGACAAAGTGTGGGAAAGGATCTCGGAGTAACTGAAGATGGACCACAGGAAGATTGAAGTGGAGTGCGCCCACAGGACTGGAAAACCCACCACCGGCCCAGATGACAGGCCCAGGCCGATAGTGGTCAAGTTCCTGAGGTTCAAGGACAAGGTAGCTGTTCTGGAAAGAGCCAAGAATTTGAGAGGAACTTACATCTTACTCAACGAGGACTATCCTGAAGCTGTGCACCAGAAGAGGAAAGAACTGATCCCAGCCATGAAAGCTGCCAGAGCACGTGGGGACATTGCTAACATCTGCTATGAAAGGTTAATTGTCCACCCTCCCTCCCAGAAGCCTGGAAGGGATGAGAGAGCCAAGCCTATGGGTTCGTAGCTTCAACCCCATAGCACACACACACACACTTACACACAACAACTGATTAATGGTCTGCTGAATGTATATTTGTTTCTTTTTGTTTGCACTTTTTCATATTTATCTCTGGTAATAAGCTACTCAGAGAAGGACTTAAAATAGCCCATATTGATATATTTAGCCTTAGAAATAAGGTTCATGAAATCAATAACTTGCTAACATCAGATAACATTAATATATTAGCCATTTCTAAGACTCACTTAGATAATACATTTTATGATACCGCATTAACAATACAAGGTTATAACATCTATAGAAGAGATCGGAATGCTTATGGGGCAAGTGTTGCTGTATATATTCAGAGCCATATCCCAGTAATGCTTAATGATGTCACGACTTCCGCCTAAGTTGGTCCCTCTCCATGTTCGAGCGACGTTCGGCTGTCGACGTCACTGGCCTTCTAGCCATCGCCGATCCACTTTTCATTTTTCCATTTGTTTTGTCTTTCTTTCTACACACCTGGTTTCAATTCCCCAATTACATGTTCATTATTTAACCCTCTGTTTCCCCCCATGTTTGTGTGCATGTTTATATTCATTGTTCAGAGTTGTTATTATACGGCTGGTTGATTGTTTGCCAGGTTCTGTGTTTACGCCCGTTATTTTTGTGAGACCGGTGTTTTTTCCCGCACCTTGTATCGTTTGTGTGCTGGTGCTGTTGTCACATTAAATACCTGGTCCACACATCTCTGCTCTCTTGCGCCTGACTCACTGAACCAGTACCCATCATTCTTGACAAGAGAAGATCTTATGTTAAGTGTCAAATCAAATCAAATTGTATTTGTCACATACACATGGTTCGCAGATGTTAATGCGAGTGTAGCGAAATGTTATTGAAGAAAACCTTTTCTTTTTGGCTGTTGCTATAGACCACCAAGTGCTTACAGTTAGCATCTAAATAATATGCGTGAAATGCTTGATAGTGTATGTGAAGTAAACAGAGAGGTCTACTTTCTTGGGGACCTGAAAATTGACTGGTTATCATCGAGCTGATCGCTCAAAAAAAAGCTTCTCACTGTAACCAGTGCCTGTAATCTGGTTCAGGTTATGAATCAACCTACCAGGGTGTTTACAAACACTACAGGAACAAGATCATCCACTTGTATTGATAACATTTTTACTGTAGAACTTTGTTCTAAAGCTGTATCCCTACCCATTGGATGCAGTGATCACAATATAGTGGCTATATCCAGGAAAGGCAAAGTTCCAAAAACTGGGCCTAAAATACTATATAAGAGATCATACAAAACTCTTATGTAAAATATGTGTTGGTCTGATGTGATTAATAAGTAGCATCCAGACACTGCACTTGATTAATTTATGAAAATGCTTCTTCCAATTATTGATAAACATGCACCTGTTAAGAAACTGACTGTTAGAACTGGTAAGGCTCCATGGATTGACGAGGAATTGAAAAACTGTATGATTGAAAGAGATGGGGCAAAAGGAGTGGCTAATATGTCTGGCTTCTGACTGACTGGCTTACTGAAAATTGAGAAATGATGTGACTAAACTCAACAAAAAGAAGAATAAACTGTATAATGAAGGCAATTTCAATTATATAAAGAATGATGTAAAAAAAACTTTGGAGTACTTTAAATGAAATTATGGGCAGAAAGATAAATTCAATCATTTCCTTCAATCAGGTGGCTTATTCATCACAAAACCATTTGATGTTATTTGAATGATTACTTCATTGGCAAAATGGGCAAAAATGTCGCAAGAAATGCAAACAATGAACAGTGAGCCATCGTACTCATGCATAAAAAAACGAATAATGAAAGGAAATATACACTACCATTCCAAAGTTTGGGTTCACTTAAAAATGTCCTTGTTTTTGAAAGAAAAGCAAGTTCCTTGGTGTCCACATCACCAACGAACTATCATGTTCCCCATACCAAGACAGTCATGAAGAGGGCATGACAAAACCTTTTCCCCATCAGGAGACTGAAAAGATTTGACATGGGTCCCCAGATCCTCAAAAGGTTCTAAAGTTGCACCATCGAGAGCATCCTGACCGGTTTTATCGCCACCTGGTATGGCAACTGCTCGGGAATCTGACCGTAAGGCACTACAGAGTGTAGTGCGAACGCCCCAGTACATCACTGGGGCCAAGCTTCCTGCCATCCAGGGCATATATGATAGGTGTGTCAGAGGAAAGCCTATAAAATTGTCAGAGACTCCAGTCACCCAAGTTATAGACTGTTTTCTCTGCTACCGTACGGCAAGCGATACCGGAGTGCCAAGTCTAGGACCAAAAGGTTACTCAACAGCTTCTTCCCCCAAGCCATAAGACTGCTGAACAATTAATAAAATCGTCACCGGACAATTTACATTGTTGAACAAACTTACCCCACCAGACATGCCACCAAGGGTCTTTTCACAGTCCCTATGTCCAAAACAAATGTAATGAAACGTACAGTATTACACAGAGCCATGAGTGCATGGAACTCTATTCCATCTTATATAGCTCAAGTGAACAGCAAATGTGGTTTAATAAATACAATAAAGCAACACCTCATGGCACAATGCCTTTCCCCCATGTGACCTACTTGTTGTGTGATTGTACTGACATGTATGTGTAACTGATAGATGCACACACACACTAAATGTTAATGTGTTTAAATGTATGTACATTGTAAAGTATTTTGTCTGTAATGTCTTTTTCATTATATGTCGGACAAAACATTTAATAAAAATTAAAGACTAGCTGTTGCCATTGGCGTCAGCTAATGGGGATCCTAATAAATCAAATAAATCAAATCCCTTCTCACGTGTGTTTGGGTTTTATGAGACACCCTGTGAGAGCCTTTGTGCCCAAACCCATGCAGTGTGATAAATGCAAAATATTTGGTCATATGTCAAGTGTATGTAGACGGGAGGGGTATCATATGTCAGGTGAGCCTAAATGCTGCAATTGTGGTGGTGAACATGCAGCCAAATTTCTGAAGTGTCCTGTTAGGTTGAAGGAGACGACAGTGACAAGAATAATGCTGTCCATGTCTCCAATGTGGAGGCGGTGAGAAGAATGGAAGAAAGGAGTGAAGTTGAAGAAATAATGGTAGTTGGAGTAGAGACCCTGGATAATTTTCCGTATCAACAGAGGGATCCTGACATGTTGCATGTTAAGAAGATGGACCTTGTAGCGTGTATTGAATTGGTTATCAACTGCACAGCACAACTGCCCCAACCCCGCCCATCTTTCCACAATGGAATATAGCGTATGTATTATTATTTTTTGCTTATTTCAATACCCTGTACAGTATGTGGTGGCAATACACCAATAGTTGTGGTTGCCACCAGAAGAAGAAGAAGAAGAAGAACCATCATGACTGACTCATGTCTGCTATACTTTCACATGTGCATTGTCAAATTGTATTACCAACTAGGGCTGTCAAACGATAAAAACATTTAATCGAGTTTATCGCAGGATTTGCTGTGATTAACCACGATGAAACTGCTAATTTTATTTTCACATGTGATTGATTATCATGTGAAACTGCATATCCAATTTTCACAAGTCAAACCGCAACTGTCACATGTGCGACTGCAATTCACATGTGAGGTGAAAACATGTTTTTCTTCTCACATGTGAAAGGTGGTGTTAACATGTGAATTTTAAATTTAACGATTTCACTTGAAAATGCGATTGTACATGTGAAACTGAAAATTTGACAAGGGTGGGATAATATGTTTTAAGATGGGCTACTAATTCATTTTCAAAAACAGACATTTGTTCAAAACAATTGTCTGATAGAATTCAGTCCACACTTAATTCCACCCGAGTGTAAAACATAAATCTTAAGTACTGTAGGCCTCTCTGTCTCTCATTAACAATGCTGCTGTGAGACTAGCTCCATGTACTGTAGGAGTTGTCTCTGGTATTTTTCAATGAATGGAACACATCGCATGATCTTAATCACCATGAGGCTTCACTCAAAGACATCCATGTTCTTTTTTCCCTCTTCTTGTTTTAAGGTTGGAGAGAGAGAAAGAGAGCGGACATTCTTACTTAATTGGGATCTTGAGTGCATTTGTTTCCAATAAAGAGGTGTGGTTGGGTTGCATTCTCTCTTTTTTTAAATTCTATTCCCTGAGAGGAGTGCCTGGCTGATCTGACTGTGCCCCTCGCCCAGCTATAGCCTCAGGATAGCTAGCAAACAAAGCTGTTGCATCTTGCCTCATTCATAACTAGTCAACTTAGAAAGCTCACTGATTCAGAACTAAGGGAGATATTCATAGTGTGTTTAGGTGCAGAATATTTATATTGCTGCCGTTATGTTCCCTTAGCTATCATCTCACCCTTAAAAAAAAAAGAAGTTTATAGCAATTTTAAGAAAATATAGAAGTGCCATAGTATTGTCAACAAACTATGAGTGGGAGCAAAGAGAAATGGAAACCAAAAGGTTTGAGGGATCTATACTTTACGCATGTATCTCATCTATAGAATGAAAGCAACACCTGCAAAACATATGCATTCATATTGTGTGGCACTTGAATTTGGAATTTGAGAATGGACCTGGCACAACAAAATAAACACGTTGGGCTTGACAAAAAAAATATTTATGCGCTGGCACCATGTTGCTCAGAACAGTATAGTCCACCTGCAAATCATAAATAACTGAATGCACTAATAGGGGTTTTCCCATTGCCGTGAGCCAGGCGTCAACCCTTAGGGGGTGAAATATGTGATTTGTTGATGAAGTCATTCTGAGACACTTGGCCAATTCCAAAAAAACACATCAAAATAGTTTATTCACGTTAAAAACGTTGACTTGAGAACTGGCTATGCTGTTTCACACATTTTCTGTTTCACATGTAAAACAACTCCACATGTGAAAATCTCACTTTCACATGGCAGGTTAACGTTTTTTGTCATGAATCTTGCCTTGGAGGGAGAACTGAGCAATTTCTGCTAAATGGGCCTGCTGCAAAGGCAAAATATTAAAAAAAAAAATCAAAAACTAAAACATGCTTTTTGGTCTTGACTTTAAGGTTAAGGTTATGCATTAGGGTTAGCAGTGTTGTTAAGATAAAGGTTAAGGTTAGTCTTAGGTTTAAAATCTGATTTTATGACTTTGTGGCTGTGCCAGCTAGTGACCACTCTGCAAAGCTGCCTCCAGGGCAAGATTCATGATAATAGATGCCAACCTACTTTCATATGTAAAAATGCAATTTGCAGTTTCATATGTGAAAAACTTTCAAATCAATGTTTTTCACATGTGAACTTGCAATTCCAAATGTGAAAGTGAAAATAAAATGTGCAGTTTAACATGTAAGAAAACTCCACATGTGTAAATCTCACATTTAATCTAATGTTTGTAAACAAACACTGTATAGCCTAAAAACATGGTCCAAACTATAATTGGTTAAGTGAAATAAAGAAAATAACTTGTTAAAAAAAAGAAAAGTAAAACAGAAAAGTGGTGCGTGCATATGTATTCACCCCCTTTGCTATGAAGCCCCTAAATAAGATCTGGTGCAACCAATTACCTTCAGAAGTCACATAATTAGTTAAATAAAGTCCACCTGTGTGCAATCTAAGTGTCACATGATCTGTCACATGATCTCAGTATACAGTGAGAAAAAAAAGTATTTGATCCCCTGCTGATTTTTTACGTTTGCCCACTGACAAAGAAATTATCGGTCTATAATTTTAATGGTTGTTTAATTTGAACAGTGAGAGACAGAATAACAAAAAAAAAATCCAGAAAAACACATGTGAAAAATGTTATAAATTGATTTGCATTTTAATGAGGGAAATAAGTATTTGACCCCCTCTCAATCAGAAAGATTTCTGGCTCCCAGGTCTTTTATACAGGTAACGAGCTGAGATTAGGAGCACACTTAAAGGGAGTGCTCCTAATCTCAGTTTGTTACCTGTATAAAAGACACCTGTCCAAAGAAGCAATCAATCAATCAGATTCCAAACTCTCCACCATGGCCAAGACCAAAGAGCTATCCAAGGATGTCAGGGACAAGATTGTAGACCTACACAAGGCTGGAATGGGCTACAAGACCATCGCCAAGCAGCATGATGAGAAGGTGACAACAGTTGGTGTGATTATTCGCAAATGGAAGAAACACAAAAGAACTGTCAATCTCCCTCGGCCTGGAGCTCCATGCAAGATCTGACCTCGTGGAGTTGCAATGATCATGAAAATGATTAGGAATCAGCCCAGAACTACACAAGAGAATCTTGTCAATGATCTCAAGGCAGCTGGGACCATAGTCACCAAGAAAACAATTGATAACACACTACGCCGTGAAGGACTGAAATCCTGCAGCGCCCGCAATGTCCCCTTGCTCAAGAAAGCACATATACATGCCCGTCTGAAGTTTGCCAATGAACATCTGAGTGATTCAGAGGACAACTGGGTGAAAGTGTTGTGGTCAGATGAGACCAAAATGGAGCTCTTTGGCATCAACTCAACTCGCCGTGTTTGGAGAAGGAGGAATGCTGCCTATGACCCCAAGAACATCATCCCCACTGTCAAACATGGAGGTGGAAACATTACGCTTTTGGGGTGTTTTTCTGCTAAGGGGACAGGACAACTTCATTGCATCAAAGGGATGATGGACGGGGCCATGTATCGTCAAATCTTGGGTGAGAACCTCCTTCCCTCAGCCAGGACATTGAAAATGGGTCGTGGATGGGTATTCCAGCATGACAATGACCCAAAACACACGGCCAAGGCAACAAAGGAGTGGCTCAAGAAGAAGCACATTAAGGTTCTGGAGTGGCCTAGCCAGTCTCAAGACCTTAATCCCATAGAAAATCTGTGGAGGGAGCTGAAGGTTCGAGTTGCCAAACGTCAGCCTCGAAACCTTAATGACTTGGAGAAGATCTGCAAAGAGGAGTGGGACAAAATCCCTCCTGAGATGTGTGCAAACCTGGTGGCCAACTACAAGAAATGTCTGACCTCTGTGTTTGCCAACAAGGGTTTTGCCACCAAGTACTAAGTCATGTTTTGCAGAGGGGTCAAATACTTATTTCCCTCATTAAAATGCAAATCAATTTATAACATTTTTTTCACATGCGTTTTTCTGGATTATTTTGTTGTTATTCTGTCTCTCACTGTTCAAATAAACCTACCATTAAAATTATAGACTGATCATTTCTTTGTCAGTGGGCAAACGTACAAAATCAGCAAGGGATCAAATACTTTTTTCCCTCACTGTATATACACCTGGTCTGAAAGGCCCCAGTGTCTGCAACACCACTAAGCAAGGGGCACCACCAAGCAAGCGACACAATGAAGACCAAGAAGCTCTCCAAACAGGTCAGGGACAACGTTGTGGAGAAGTACAGATCAGGGTTCAGTTATAAAAAAATATCAGAGACTTTGAACATCCCACGGAGCACCATTAAACCCATTATTAAAATATGGCACCACAACAAACCTGCCAAGAGAGGGCCGCCCAACAAAACTCACGGACCAGGCAAGGAGGGCATTCATCAGAGAGGCAACAAAGAGACCAAAGATAACCCTGAAGGAGCTGCAAAGCTCCACAGATGAGATTGGAGTATCTGTCCATTGGACCACTTTAAGCTGTACACTCCACAGAGCTGAGCTTTACAGAAGAGTGTGCAGAAAAAACCCATTGCTTAATGAAAGAAATAAGCAAACACGTTTGATGTTCACCAAAAGGCATGTGGGAGACTTCCCAAACATATGGAAGAAGGTACTCTGGTCAGATGAGACAAAATGTTAGCTTTTTAGCCATCAAAGAAAACGTTATGTCTGGCACAAACCCAACACTTTACATCACGCCAAGAACACCATCACTGTGGGGATGTTTTTCATTGACAGGGACTGAGGGAAACCTGTTTCAGTCTTCCAGAGATTTGAGACTGGGACAGAGGTTCACCTTCCAGCAGGACAATGACCCTAAGCATACTGCTAAAGCAACATTCAAGTGATTTAAGGGGAATCATTTAAATGTCTTGGAATGGCCTAGTCAAAGCCCAGACCTCAATCCAATTGAGAATCTGTGATAAGATTGCTGTACACCATCGGAACCCATCCAAAATCATTCGCAAGGAGATTCCTGCAAAAATATTATTTGAAGATGATTACCGCTGAGCTGGAGCAGTTTTCCCATGAATAATGGGCAAAAGTCCCAGTGGTTTGTGCCAAGCTTATAAAGACATACTCCAAGAGACTTGCAGCTGTAATTGCTGCAAAAGGTGGCTCTACAAAGTATTGACTTTGGGGAGGGGGGGGGTGAATAGTTATGCACGCTCAAGTTTTCTTGTTTGTTTCACAATAAAAAATATTTTGCATCTTCAAAGTGGTAGGCATGTTGTGTAAATCAAATGATACAAACCCCCCCCAAAATCTATTTTATTTCCAGGTTGTAAGGCATCAAAATAGGAAAAATGCCAAGGGGGGTGAATACTTTCGCGCAAGCCATTCTAGAGTCATAGTGTTATTATACTGTGCAGTCCGTGATTTACTTTTGTGCCATTAATATCAAGCAAAACTTCTGAAGTTGAGAACAAAATGGTGGTGGAAATGCTTTTATGCGCAAACATTGATATAATAACTATCACATTCATAAAACACAGACTAGACAGCTAGTGCCGGTACCCTATACAATTAATAGTATTTCAAATTAAAATAATGATATTGAAAGAAAAACATAAACACAAAAGTATTGATAACAAAATATTGCAAGGAAATATTTTTTTAATGTGTGAGCAAATTATTTGTAAATTGTTTTCAATGACAGAAAAAAGTATGATGACTAAATTAAATAAAATGGCTCCTTCTTTTGTGCATTTTCCCTATCTTTGGTTTATGTTACGCTGGCCTTGGCTTTCGCTGCATTTTTTCCATTTGCAACACATTCATTCTATCAGCATAGTACCATGCAGCACACTGCTGGATTACCGCTGAAGCTAGGCAGGGTAGTTCCTGGTAAGTCCCTGGATGGGAGACCAGACGTAGCTTTTAGTGGTGTTAAAAAAAATGACACAGGTGAATTTTTTTTCACATGATAAGTTAAAATATGAAACTTCACACGTGTCCGAAAAATGTGTTCACGTCTTTTTTCCACATGTTTTTTTTCCCACGGTTTGTTCATGTTTTTTGGGGGGGGGGGGGAGGGAGTAGGACCTCAAAGATACAATGATGACAGTGTAGGGACATAGGGACAGGGTATTGGGCATCTTTTCGTTGATTGTGGTGTGGAGGTTTGAAGCCCATTCTGATGCAGCCCATTGACTGCCAAAACGTCATGATTTTAACTGGAATTAGATTAAATAAGCATCAAGATTTTAATTGTGAGCAGGAGTCGCACCTATTCTTTCCAAAAGTTATCCAAACATTTTCTCAAGCACCAACCAGCGTGAGCTGCTTTAAGTTGCAACTGTATCAACCTTCAACTGATCTCTAACCCTAGGTTGACTAAAAGGTTGACTAGGTTAAAGGTTGACTAATAAGAGTATCCCCACTTGGTATTCCTGAGACCAAGACCATCTGACACATATTAGAACATGATGTTTAAAGGAAATATGTTCATGCTTGGATGAGAGTGTTGGCATCCTATGTACACGTATTCAATTAGGTAATCCAAATGCTTCCACTATAATCTTCTTTATTTCTTTTTATAACCACTATCATAACTACCATGTTGCTTAGCTATCTTTCTTAACCATTATTATAACCAGGGCTTGTCACGTATACTCCCTCCCTGGCGCTCGAGGTCACCAGGCTACGCATTATTATGCACACCTGTCACCATCGCTACCCGCACCAGCGCCTCATCAGACTCACCTGGACTCCATCATCTGACTGATTACCTTCCCTATATACTGTATGTCACTCCCTTTGGTTCTTTCCCTAGGCGTTATTGTTTCTGTTCCAGTGTTTATGTCTGTACGCTACCCATGTTTCTTGTTTTGTTCTATGTAAAAGAAAAATATAAAACATACACTGCCTGAACTCCCAACTACATTTTATACATGTGCTTTTCTTTTTCTTATAACACATTTCTGTGTTCTATTCTTGTGCTATTCTAATAACCAATTTCTGTGTTCATGCAAGTGACTGAATCCTCACTTATCAGTGTCTGCAATTTGGCAGTACGCCCAGACCTTGTTTTGAGAACGAAAGATATCTCAGTTTCAAGTTCTCAGCTTAGAGAGAAGAAGCCTCGTGAGGTATTGGTTTGTCACATATTATGAATCAGTATTGGCCAATCACATTAATTAAAGAAAATTATAATAATTAATGAATTATGCTAAATCATGCAAATATAACTTGCCTGTGTATAGCCGTATATAAGACACCCAAAGGGACCTCCCCAGCAGAGCTTCTGACAGACGTTCACGATGGTGCATTCCTGTCTGGTCAAACCACGACGAGGACCCCTCCAGACCAGACCCTTACTGTGAGCTGCCCAGGAGAAGACATCATCCACAAACAATTGAGGGACGGCAACTGATTTTAATAAGTCAATTTAAATGAATCTGTATACAAAAAAAATAATGATAACAAAATAAAATCAAGGCGAGTAATGCATAAAAAAGTACCCATAATCTTATAGAGAGAAGACTATTCACTAGAGTGAGGGCATAACGGTACCATGGAAAGCCCCGCTGACAGCTGTCTGTAGGCATTTAGAAGAAATGTCTATGTGGTCTGCAGCCACTACAAAATAACACTAGGTGTTTTTGAATACGGGGTGTTATTTATATGTATAGCAAGTAGCAGCAAGAGAACCCTTGATGATACATATGGTGCATAGCAAGTAACGACAAGAGAATCATTGAAGATGCACATGGGTAATAAGGGGAGATTACCGAGTGTGTTTGTGAATAGTACTAAGTGAATGTGGATGTGAAAGTTGTGTGATTGTGAGATATGACATATTAAACTGATTGAAATTTGGATAGCAACATTGATATTAGTACTATTAAGCTGTGACACAAATGATAATAGATTGATTTAAATTATTATTACAGTTTTTCCCAATTGTTTACACACTAAAATTGGAACTTGAAACGCAATAACCGAAACCTGAAAGTCATGTACCAAATCCCTAAACTAAGTCTACAAAATTGCACACACAATTCCTGCTTTACACTCAGTTTTCAATTCTGTATCACACTTTTTGCAAAACACTACACACAGTTCTCTACATTAGGCACAGCATTCTAAATTAAAATCTCTTTAGTCCCTTAGGAAAGCAACGCCAATCACAACACCAAGCTCTATACAGCAATTGGCAACACCCACTCCTCACAGGTGTAAACACTAGTTGCTGAATTGATAACTTAGAAATCAGAGCTTTAGTACTATAAAAGGCCACAGATGAGCTCTGCTGTTTTTAAATCAAATCAAAACAGATTTTATTGGTCACATACACATGGTTAGCAGATGTTAATGCAAGTGTAGTGAAATGCTTGTGCTTCTAGTTCCGACCATGCAGTAATATCTAACAAGTAATCTAACAATTTCACAACAACTACCTTATACACACACAAGTGTAAAGGAATGAATAAGAATCGTGTGACATGAAAATATTTTGTGTGTAAGCAGTTGGAAAAAACTGTAAAGCGACTAGTGATACATTTATTACATCCAATTTTAATTATTATAGTGGCTAGAGATTTGAGTCAGTATGTTGGCAGCAGCCACTCAATGTTAGTGATGGCTGTTTTGGAGGAAAATGAAAGTCAATGGTGAAGCAAGAGCTAGAGGTGAAGGAGTGAGAGTAAGAGGAGGAGGACGAGGACAAGGAAAGACAGTTGTCTCAAATGAGATCAGGGCCACATTGGTTGACCATGTGCTCAACCATGGATTGAGTATGAGGGAGGCTGGGCAGAGAGTTCAGCCCAACCTGAGCCGCTACACAGTTGCATCTATCATCCATACATTCAGAAATGAGAACTGGTAAGTTACCTACCATCTACACTATGCTCTTTGTGTATGTATACTGTAGCATGTGGTGAAGTTGATGTGGGGGCTTTCGGCGGCTGGAGCCATCACTCCAGAAGATTATCATTCTAAATTTGGGTTGCATAATTTATCAATAGTTATAATTATGATTTGGAAAGGCTAGTAGAGACAGAGCTGTGCCCTACAATGTGACTGACCTGCTCAAATCGGTCTTATGTATCAACATTTGAAATTGTGTTTTTTACATTTGATAATAGTAGAGACTCAGAGCTACAAAATGGTATGCCATACACTACAGTTGAGGAACAATGGGAAAGTAATTTTGCTTTGAAAGTCGATAAACTTGTAAACTCACTTTTGAGAAAACGGCCTTTGAATATTTTGGTACTACTTATCGGAGAGCTCTTCTTTGTCTACACCCATTGAGCATCGTTCACACCCCAAAAAGCTTTAGCCCCACCCATCTCTTTAAGGGTTGATCAGAGCATTCTGTACTAACATAACAACAGCAGTCAAGCACCCAAGCTAACTTGCTAGCTACTTCCAGACACAAATGACAGAACAACTCACTGAACATTACTCAGCCTAGCAGAGCTGGTTAGGCTGTTATGTTATCCAGAGCGTCGGTGACTGCAACTGTGCTGTCAGATTGTCCGTTCATAAATTCAAAACGTGTTGCTCTCGGAGCGTTCAGAGCCCACACCGGACTCTCTGGCGGATGAGTAGGGTTGATCCGAACGTTCTGACCTCACAACGGTAGTCAAGCACCCAAGCTAACTGGCTAACATTGGTTAGCTTGCTAGCTACTTCCAGACACATAATGAGAGAACACCCCACTCTGACAATTTTACTAGCAGAGCTGGTTAGGCTGTTTTAATGTTATTCAGAGTGTTGGTGACTGTAACTGTGCTGCTAGCAACAATTTAACTACGCTTTTTTGCTGACGTTTACTGACACCGGCCATATTCAACAGGTGTTGAGCGTTTGTAAATTCATCAGTTATTCTGCGCTCTGGCACACTCAGAAGAGAGTGCTCTGAAATCGGAGTAGATGGCCAGACTGAATCTCTCCAGGCACAGGGTGGAGGAGAGATTGACTGCATCACTGCTTGTCTTTTTTAGAGGTATTGACATGTTGATATCCTCAAATTGTCTGTTTAAGCGACTAGCACACAGCTCAGACACCCATACATAACCTACAAGACATGCCACCAGAGGTCTCTTCATAGTCCCCAAGTTCAGAACAGACTACGGGAAAAGCACAGTACTATACTGAACAAAAATATAAATGCAACATGCAACCATTTCAAAGATGACTGGGAATACAGATCTGCATCTGTTGGTCACAGATACCTTAAAAAAGAAGTTGGGGCATGGATCAGAAAACCAGTCAGTATCTGGTGTGACCACGATTTGACTCATGCAATGCGACATCTCCTTCGCATAGAGTTGATCAGGCTGTTGATTGTGGCCTGTGGAATATTGTCCCAGTCCTCTTCAATGGCTGTGCAAAGTTATCATCTTAAGGATCTGACCCTTTCTTTCCATTTTCGTCCTAAAATTACATACCCAAATCTAACTGCCTGTAGCTCAGGACCTGAAGCAAGGATACACATATTCTTGATACCATTTGAAAGGAAACACTTTGAAGTTTGTGGAAATGTGAAATGAATGTAGGAGAATATAACACATTAGATCTGATAAAATATAATACAAAGAAAAAAACATGCGTTTAAAAAAAAAGTATCATCTTTGAAAGAGAAAGGTCACAATGTATTATTGCAGTTTAGGCGCAATTTAGATTTTGGCCAATAGATGTGCAAAGTTTTAGACTGATCCAATGAACTATTGCATTACTGTTAAAATTGTTGTATCAAGTCTGCCCAAATGTGCCTAATTGGTTTATTGATAGATTTTCAAGTACATAACTGTGCACTCTCCTCAAACAATAGAATGCTATTATTTTACTGAAAAAGCTACTGTAAATTGGACAGCGCAGTTAGATTAACAAGAATTGAAGCTTTCTGCTCATATCAGATATGTCTATGTCCTGGGAAATGTTCTTGTCATGCTAATCACATTAGCGCTCGTTTGCTCAACCGTCCTGTGGGGGGGACACTGATCCCGTAGAGGATATTGGTGGGAACTGGAACACGCCGTCGTACACGTCGATCCAGTGCATCCCAAACATGCTCAATGGGTGACATGTCTGGTGAGTATGCAGGCCATGGAAGAACAGGGACATTTTTAGCTTCCAGGAATTGAGTACAGATCCTTGCGACATGGGGCCATGCAATATCATGCTGAAACATGATGTGATGGCGGTAGATTAATGGCACGACAATGGGGCCTCAGGATCTCGTCACGGTATTTCTGTGATTTCAAATTGCCATCGATAAAATGAAATTGTGTTCGTTGTCCGTAGCTTATGCCTGCCCACACCATAACCCCACCGCCACCATGGGGCACACTGTTCACAACGTTGACATCAGCAAACCGCTCGCCGGCATGAACCAAATCAAATCAAATGTATTTATAAAGCCCTTCTTACATCAGCTGATGTCACAGAGTGCTGTACAGAAACCCAGCCTAAAACCCCAAACAGCAAGCAATGCAGGTGTAGAAGCACGGTGGCTAGGAAAAACTCCCTAGAAAGGCCAGAAACTAGGAAGAAACTTAGAGAGGAACCAGGCTATGAGGGGTGGCCAGTCCTCTTTTGGCTGTGCCGGGTGGAGATTATAACAGAACATGGCCAAGATGTTAAAATGTTCATAAATGACCAGCAGGGTCAAATAATAATATGTTTTTGACACAGTACATGTGGTCTGCGGTTGTGAGGCCGGTTGGACGTACTGCCAAATTCTCTAAAATGACGTTGGAGGTGGCTTATCATAGATAAAATAACATTCAATTATCTGGAAACAGCTTTGGTGGACATTCATGCAGTCGGCATTCCAATTGCACGCTCCCTCAAAACTTGTGGCATTGTGTTGTGTGTTAAAACTGCACATTTTAGAGTGGCCTTTTATTGTCCCCAGCACAAGGTGCACCTGTGTAATGATCATGCTGTTTAATCAGATTCTTGAAATGCCACACCTGTCAGGTGGATGGACTATCTTGGGAAAGGAGAAATACTCACTATCAGGGATGTAAACAAGAGTGTGCACAACATATTAAAGAAATAAGGTTTTTGTGCGTATAGAACATTCCTGGGATAATTGATATGAACTTCCGGCGTCGACAGAGATGGCAGCCTCGCTTCACGTTCTCAGGAAGCTATGCAGTATTTTGTTTTTTTTCTGGGTTACTTCTTACATTGTTACCCCGGGTTTTATTACATACAGCCGGGAGGAATTATTGGATATAAGAGCAACGTCAACTTACCAACATTACGACCAGCAATACAACTTTCCCGAAGCATATCCTCTGTTTGGTCCACCAACCAGGACAATAGACTGGATCCCAACCGGCGGGCGCACCGCTCCCGAGTATACTACTTGCCAATGTCCAGTCTCTGGACAACAAGGTAGACGAAATCCGAGCAAGAATTGCCTTCCAGAGAGACATCAGTGACTGCAACGTTCTTTGCTTCACGGAAACATGGCTCACTCAGGATACGTTGTCAAAGTCGGGTACAGCCACATGGTTTCTCCACGCATCGCGCCGACAGAAACAAACATCTATCTGGTAAGAAGAAGGGCGGGGGTGTGTGCCTTATGATTAACGAGTCGTGGTGTGATCATAACACCATACAGGAACTCAAGTCCTTTTGTTCACCTGACATAGAATTCCTTACAATCAAATGCCGACCGCATTATCTACCAAGAGAATTCTCCTCGATTATAATCACAGTCGCATATATCCCCCCTCAAGCTGACACATCGACGGCACTGAAAGAAATTCATTGGACTCTATGTAAACTGGAAACCACATATCCTGAGGCTGCATTTATTGTGGCTTGGGATTTTAACAAGGCTAATCTGAAAACAAGGCTCCCTACATTTTATCAGCATATCGAATGTGCGACCCGGGCCGGGAAATTCCTGGATCATTGTTATTCTAACTTCCGTGACACATACAAGGCTATTCTCCGCCCTCCTTTCAGCAAGTCTGACCATAACTTGTGTTGCTCCCAGCCTACAGACAGAAACTAAAACAGGAAACGCCCGTGCTCAGGTCTGTTCAACGCTGGTCCGACCAATCTGATTCCACGCTTCAAGATTGCTTCGAGCACGTGGACTGGGATATGTTCCGGACAGCATCAGACAACAACATTGATGTATACGCTGATTCGGTGAGCGAGTTTATTAGCAAGTGCATTGGTGATGTTGTACCCATAGCAACTATTAAAATCTTCCCCAACCAGAAACCGTGGATTGATGGCAGCATTCGCGCAAAACTGAAAGCGCGAACCAATGCTTTTAACCAGGGTAAGGCGACCGGAAACATGACTGAATACAAACAGTGTAGCTATTCCCTCCGCAAGGCAATCAAACAAGCTAAGCGTCAGGATAGAGGCAAAGAAGAGTCACAATTCAACGGCTTAGACACGAGAGGAATGTGGCAGGGTCTACAGTCAATCACAGACTACAGAAAGAAAACCAGCCCCGTCGCGGACCACGATGTCCTGCTCCCAGACAAACTAAACATCTTCTTTGCTCACTTTGAGGACAATACAGTGCCACCGACACGGCCCGCTACCAAAACCTGCGGGCTCACCTTCACTGCAGCCAACGTGAGTAAAACATTTAAGAGTGTTAACCCTCGCAAGGCTGCCGACCCACATGGCATCCCTGGCCGTGTCCTCAGAGGACGCGCTGACCAGCTGGCTGGTGTGTTTACGGACATATTCAATCAATCCTTATCCCAGTCTGCTGTTCCCACATGCTTCAAAAGGGCCACCATTGTTCCTGTTCCCAAGAAAGCTAAGGTAACTGAGCTAAATGACTATCGCCCCGTAGCACTCATTTCCGTCATCATAAAGTGCTTTGAGAGACTAGTCAAGAATCATATCACCTCCATCCTACCAGACACCCTAGACCCAATCCAATTTCCTTACCGTCCCAATAGGTCCACAGACGGCGCAATCGCAATCACACTGCACACAGCCCTAACCCATCTGGACAAGAGGAATACCTATGTAAGAACGCTGTTCATCGACTACAGCTCAGCATTTAACACCATAGTACCCTCCAAACTTGTCATTAAGTTTGAGACTCTAGGTCTTGACCCAGCCCTGTGCATCTGGGTCCTGGACTTCCTGACGGGCCGGCCCCAGGTGGTGAGGGTAGGAAACAACACCTCCACCTCGCTGATCCTCAACACTGGGGCCCCACTAGGGTGTGTTCTCAGCCCTCTCCTGTACTCCCTGTTCACCCATGACTGCGTGGCCATGCACGCCTCCTTTCTGACGACACTACAGTGGTAGGCTTGATTACCAACAACGACGAGACGGCCTACAGGGAGGAGGTGAGGGCCCTCGGAGTGTGGTGTCAGGAAAATAACCTCTCACTCAATGTCAACAAAACTAAGGAGATGATCGTGGACTTCAGGAAACAGCAGAGGGAGCACCCCCCTATCCACATTGACGGTCAGCCATCGCTCATCCATATATTTATATTTACATACTCGTATTCATTCCTTTACACTTGTATGTATAAGGTAGTTGTTGTGAAATTGTTCGATTACTTGTTAGATACTACTGCATGGTCGGAACTAGAAGCACAAGCATTTCGCTACACTCGCATTAACATCTGCTAACAATGTGTATGTGACAAATAAAATTTGATTTGGGATCTCTTATTTCCGCTCATGAAACATGGGACCAACACTTTACATGTTGCATTTATATTTTTGTTACGTGTACATAGATCCCTATTTCAGGTAACTCAGTCAAGTAGTAAAATCTGATAAAAAAAATAAACAGGTAAAACTACACTTTATGGAACAGCGCAGACTGTGAAGACCAGGACGCGGCACAGGAATTTTGAGGGGCAGTTGCTCTGACCTGAAAAAAGGGCACCCCTCCCACCCCCCCAAAAAAACACAAAAAAACTCACGGGCTATATGAAAGACTGAGAATAACAGGGTCTTTATTAAAATATATATACACAAAGAAGTAAAACACTGAAATACAGCACTCAATCACCTTAACTACTACTAATAATACACAGAAAAACATGACTTGAGTCATGAAAATCCCTACATCAATATCCCTATCAATATCCTATCAAGTCACTGATAGGTTTCTCCAAATGTACATACTAAACATGCAAAGCTTCAAAGGAGAAGCCTATTAGGGGCCATTTCAACAAAAAAATCTTCAGAACTTTGTCGATTCCTATGTCCTTTCTATGGCCAGCAGGAGGAGGTCAGACAGCCGCTCTTGACCACACTGATTTCTGAGCCTTGATTTGACCAGCTTCAGCTTAGAAAAGGAACGCTTCTACCGCTGCAGTGGACACGGGTAGAGTGGCATATATTTTGATTAGTTTGAATAGTGTGGGGAATATGACGTTAGCATTGTTTTCCTTGAATACTTGAGCATAGACTTGACTGTCCCTCTTGGGACACTTGTAAGATGCATGGAAGACTCTCAGCTCTGTTTGAAGGTTGGTCTCTTCCCCTGAAGTCCATAAAACTCACATAGTGAATGTGCTGTATCAACACCTTGGCCAATATCCTTCCACTGCTCTGGGTCAGTGAGTCTCTGCAGTGACATCACAATGTCCCGAGTCTTCCCTTCCCCAGTAAAATCTTCTCTCAAGCTCCTGTCTCAATCTGTCCAGAAAGGTATAGTATGTCCTTCCCCTGTAATATTCCTCCAAGGTCTGGACTGCATCATCTTCTCTTGCTGATTTGGAAGTGTATTTCAGCTTTGCAGGGACTTTTCTTTGTCTACCTGGAATATTTGTGGGAATGCTTATGTCATTTTCCTCTCTGCAATTGTTGTGGCAGTGTTGTATATTTGTGAGAATTGGTTGTCTCTCCTCAGTTCCACTACTCGCTTCAAGACACCATCTAACACAGAGTAAGCAGCAGCCAAGTCCAGGTCATCCTACTGGAGTACTTTTGAGGCAACTGATGTCTCCATGAACACTGGCTGCTATATTTCAAGACACAGCAAAAATTCAAAATCTATGCTGCCTCAACAGCATTTTAGCTTCTCCTGCAGCCAGATCGGGGGTCACACTCTCTCAGATCTCTCAAGTACTGTAGGGCAGCAGGGAGGACCTTCCTAATTGTCTTTAAAGCATCTTCCCTGCAGCTCCACCGGTGTCTGAAAGCCTCTGTAGTTCAAGGACACGTTGGTCTGGATTCATGGCTTTTGAGTATCCACAAATGCAGCATGGCGCTTTGTAGAGTTGGCAATGAATGTGTACAGCCTCAACGACTGTGAAGAAATCCACAAAGTGCTTGTTGGATTTTGCACTCTCAACTAAAAACGAGATTTAAACAATGTGCATGGCAGTGCACATATAACGCTTCTCTCATTTTGTCTCTGAACTGGACTGCAGCCCATTGTAGCGTCCACTCATATTGGCAGCTCCATCATATCCCTGTCCACAGACATCTTGAATGTTGAAGTTGTTTTGCTCAAGTAGCTTCATCACTACATTCTCCAGTGCCTCTCCTGTTGTTGATGCCACATCACATAGTTGGACAAAGCGTTCCTTTATAGTCATGTTGTGGACATATCGCACAACAAAGGACACCTGCTCAATATGTGACACATCAGTGGTCTCGTCAGCAAAATAGAAAATTGTGATGCTTCTGTCACTTCCTTCTGTATGATTCGTTTCACATAAAGACTAAGTGCTTTTATGAGGTCGTTTTGTGTCCTATTGACAGGAGAGACACCTGGCACCTTTGGCTTGATGCTTGTTTTTCCTTGACTGCATCAAGATGAAGCCCGAGCACGCTGTCATATTGGCCAAGCAAATCCACCATGTTCAGAAAATTTCCTCTATTTGAACTTGACAAGCCTTCTTCATTTCCCTAAAGGCCAAAGCTTGTTTTGCCAGATATAATGTGATGTCTATTAAACGGAACATAATATCTCTGTTTTTCTGCCTCTTCTTTCTTGGCTGCTTCCATCTGAGAATCAGCTACTGCAAAAGCCTCTGCAGTGTATCTTTTGTAAAGGCATTCCACCTAATCATGCTTAGCATATGCAATTCACTGCTGGTGGTGCTCCTTAATCTTCACTTTGGCCTGCCTCCACAAGTTTATCCCTACAGACTTCCATCCTGTCCTGCTCTGAAATCTTTCCTCATTCATAAAATTCCTGCAGCTAAAGCAATGCATGGCATCATTCAGTGGAGAATATTCCAGCCAGGGTCATCGTTATACCATTGGGCTTGAAAAGAGCGCCCATCTGGATTTTAGGGAACTTTACCATAGGACGGCAAGGCCCGACTGAATTGGAAAATGTGATGAAGGTCTGATCGTATTTAAGATTGCTGCTTTGTACATGAGCTGGATCTGTGGGATTAGCCAACCTCAGCAAAAATCTAAATCTGTTGACTCTGCCCCACTCGCTATCTCAATATCTTCCCTTGCTGATGCTCTCGCCTCCCTCATCTCATCCTCTTGCTCATCTATCATTTCCCTATTTTGCCAGTCTGTCCTGATCTCATCTGGGATTGGCTCTGGCTCTGGTTTTCTGAATGCAGCTGATGCACTGGGCTCATCATCTGTCCAATTACATATTATTGTTATTGCCATTATCATTATTATTTTAATACCCACTAATGGTATTTATGTTCTGCTCAGGCAAGATCTTTGAAATGACCTCTAAAATAGCCTATGTTTTTTAGATTACAATTATTTAACCCTGGCTGTACTTTCTAGCATGGTCCTCTCATCTCATATTTGGTGATCATCACTTAAGCCTACCTGCCCTATGTGCCTCCCCTCCTGGTCCACATTTTCCTCACATAGTCTGGAGGCTTGTGACTGCTCCTCCTCATCTTAAATGTGATGTAATTATGAAACATTGCCATTAGTAGGCTAAAATATGACTCTGATTAATTAATCAATTTGCCTACACAATGTCATGTCATCTTTATCACAGTGCAAAGTCTCTGTCTCACCTGCTGGTTGGCTCTTTCGCAGCCAACCCTGCAGTGATGTGCTGCCCTTTGCTGCCTCCCTGAATTGTCTCTCCCTCTCCTGAATCCGCCTCTTTTCAGTGGGCATCTTGGTCAAACAATACCCAAAATAGTGATAGGATTTAGGCATTTGAACCATTTTGAATAAAATAAATAATGTGATGCATTACTTCCATCATTCATTCTTCTTGCTAAAACGAAATGTGAGAAACTAACTATCAGCAGACATGTAGCTTAGTTTGCCTAATGCCTACCAAAAAAAGAGTAGCCTAGGCTGCTTGTCTGCAAGCTATCTGTCTGATTATTTAGGCTAAACGTGGCAAACTCAGCCTGGATTTATGAAGATTTTAATTCATTTCATAAAACTTGATGATGATGATGATCGTTCGTTTGTTATACATCACCAACTCACCTTTTCCGACAACGTTGAGTCGTCTCACCCGACAACCGCGACAATCTCCATCTAGGGCCGCTCATGCAGGCTCAGCTCAGGTGCCGGTCGCGTGCAGCGCTGCAGCCAAGTAAACAGAGTTTGCCCTTCCGCTACCGACTTTCACTTTCGGTGCCCGGAATGGAAGTGAATGAGACTTATGCGATTTTTTTTTTATCTAGGCCTACGTGAAATTCTGCATCCATTGTAATGATTTATTTATTTATTTTTTCCTCGGAAGGGCAACGTGAGTCGAGAAGGGCATATGGGCAGTTGCCCGGGCAACCTGAGCAACCCCCCTGTGCACGTCCCTGGTGAAGACACACAGAGGCACACAGGCAGCATTGGCAAACACACACTAACACATGCACTTTTTACCCACATATATTTTAATATTGTTATTTTGCTGTGCTATTGATTTTGTATTGTAGATATGCTATGGTAGAGTAGTGTGTACTTACGTGTTGTGTTATGTTTTATTTTATTGTATGTAATAGTGATTGGACCCCAGGAAGAGTAGCTGATGCCTTGGCAAGAGCTAATGGGGATCTGGAATAAATACAAAATAGTATTTAGGTATTTGATGTTTCTTAATTTGTATTAGATGAAGGGTTGTAATTTTTTCCCTGTTATGATGCCCGTTATCCACTTTACTGTCATTAGAACATTGTGACAAATTAATATTCGGGACCTCCCCCAGAAACACTGTAATTTGAGCCCAAGCTACCACCAGATCAGGCCCTGTTGGTAAAAAAAAAATCTAAAAAGAAAAACTGCATTTCTGACATTGCTCGAGACCCCTCCATCGAAAACGACGAAGTATGTTTTCTTCAAGAAATGTTGCTTCAGGAAATGCAGTTCTTTGTGAAAAACCACACACTCCAGTCTTGGTTGCGCGCAAACGCACAAGAGGGCTTGCTTTCTGAAATGCTCCGCTGAAGTTTGAGACGCACACACGAGGGTTGTCGACTTGGGTGGTCGCTCTACTTTAGTGAGCTGTTGCTAAGCAGCTAATAATAGTCGTGTTTGCTGAGTAATTTTTGCCCTTCTGGAACCAATCAGATGCGAGAAAATCCGGCCATCTGACAGCCCCAAAGGCGGGATTTCGATTATTTTCGCTTTTACCCCTCCTCCTCTGTCTCCAAATGGAGAGAGGTCTTTTTTCTCCTCTGTTGAATCTCAGAGTTCGCGGTGTCGCGCGGCCCAAGGGAAGACCTCATAGAACACACAGAATGCTAAGACCATCGAACGTTCCAAGCCGCCGTTTTGTAGATGGGAATGGCTTTTCCCACTTTGCCGTTTAAGATAAATATCTTTTTTTGAAGAGAAACGCTGAATGTGTAAAGCGGTGGAGACCTCTGGATCACGAAATGTTGGGATGGAAGGCGCAGACTTTGACTCGCCGTCTCCAACAGCAGTATGAAGTACTTTACGGGTGTGAGATCACCGAGAGTGAAACGGTGTTGCCTTGGGACATTACTACACGCTTTCGGGAAAATATTATAACGTGGAAAAGCAGAACCAGCGCGAAGTCTCCGCAACATGGCCTCGGCTGCTAATGCCACCTCTGAGCAGGAAAACAGGGACCCCGATCGGCCGAGGATAACGCGGAGGAACAGGGGGAACTATCGCTCAACAGCGCCTGATTTGGAGTATCTGCAGCGGCCAAGTTACTGCGATGCAGCTTTCGCCTTGCAGCAAATATCCGAGGTGCTTATTATTTGACATGTTTGAGTGAAATTATATGGGTATGGTTATACTATAATGAAACTGGCCAACATTGTCAAGTCGCTAGGTAACGGGATAGGGGACGGGCAGGGGAGAGGGGTTGGGGTGTAGAGCTATGCGGTGTAATCTATGTTGTGATTTAGTTCACTTTTCTCGCGTTTAGACTATTTCTGATCCATGTTTGGAACATAGGCTACACATTATATAGGCTACACTAGGCTTCAATAACGGTCGCGCAACTAGGCTGCACAGTGAGGGCTATTCACTACTTTTGCACAATTAAAATGTACATAACAGTTTAGACCTATGTGTTTTCGCACTGATCGAACACGATTTTAACTGCCCAGACGTCTGCACGATGTTATCTTTATTGGGGAGTCGATCTCCGTTCTCTTCTCTAATGCAAAAATCCATGTGGCTACCCTCTTCCGTTCACAAATATTGTCGTAGCCTAACTCCCTCGGTGATGGCTACTCCACTCCCCAACGCAGATCACACACGCAGCTCTACGGGAATGGAATTGTGTGGTGTGTGATTTTGCGGCAGCGTAAAAACGCACGTGAACCTTTTAGGGGATTAATAGCATCATTCCATACAATGTATTGCAACAAGGCTTGCGCTGTGTTGCAATTTGTCACTGACTGACCGCAAGCCATGCTGCGCTTTCCACTCTTGCCGGTGTGTGTGGTAAAAACAACAAAGTAACGGACTATGGTCCTGTCGTCCAAAACCGGTGCCTACGTCGCTGGCTGGTGAACTATCTCTTTCCTTCCTCGACGTAGGAGGTCCAACCACTGCGGCCAGAATAACAGGCCTACTCCGAGGTTCTTATTCAGAACAGTAAACATTGATGTACCATATTGAACACACTGCACGTGTACATTATAGGATAGCCTACGTTAACATATCCCCATCAGGCCCCAAATGAAGTATTGATCTAGAACAACTGGCATGCTAATTGCACTTACCATACCAATGTAATAACACATGTATTAACATGTATTTTATTATTTGATAACCGCGATGCCCTCGCCACATAACACTACATTCAATTGATCAACAATTATACATATTTGATACTCCCAGCACTTGTTTGGGGAGTAATATGCTGGATTTCTCTTGTCGCAGGGGAAAGCGACTGGAAGAAAAGCACCGCTGTGGCTGAGAGCGAAGTTTCAGAGACTCTTGTTTAAATTGGGCTGTTACATACAAAAGAACTGTGGAAAGTTTTTGGTTGTGGGCCTATTGGTATTCGGAGCTTTCGCTGTTGGTTTACGGGCAGCTAATCTGGAAACCGACGTGGAGAAACTCTGGGTAGAAGGTAAGAAAATGTTTTATAATTTTGGTCCTTTTTCATGTTGAGTCGTTTGTCTTTCCTGTTGAGAATAAGCACACGTCTGGGAAGGATTGGGTGGGGTGGAGAAGGATGGGGGGTCTTCCAAACAAGCGGGGGGTTGTTTATTGTATAGCAGTTTGGCAAGGGGCCAGGTCTACACTTGAAAATATTTGTATATCGTTTTGTATATGTTATGGTTTTTGTTGCTTTGGATACGTTGTTGTTGAGTGTAGATGCGCAAAGAATGTGCACAGAGTATTTCAAAAAATTTCTTTAAGTTAAAAGGAAAATTGTTATAAAATTAATGAGAAGTTTTGGAGAGAGGAAATGTTGTCAAAGCCGCCATTTTGTGAGTGTGTGTGTGTCTGCCTGCCCCCAGCAGTTGAATGTGATCCGCGCACAGCTTGGAGACTGTGTGTGGTCCCGTTTTGGACAGCTCTCAACTTTCCAAGAAAGATTTGTCTCTGGCTGAAAGCGGAGTGCGGACAGAAACGCATGTGTACAAAAGTAGACCATCTGAAACTCAGGGTTATGCTATTCGTTTACGAAATCCGTTATGTAGAATAAGTGTATTTTTGTTTGAAAGGGGACTTTGAGTATGGGTGGTGATTTTGGGGAAAGGGGGAGGGTCAGAGTTTTTTCCCCTTCCTTTGATCTGCATTCCAGTAGTTTAGGACGGCTGTGGCCTATATTTGAGTCACGTATGGGTCATCAATTCACTCACTTTTGAAATGTGAGCAGTTTGGAAGAGATCATTTGAATTTATGATTGAAACGTTATTGCCATTAGGCCATGGTTGTTTATTTCTGAAGTATCTTTAGGCTCAGCCTATGCTCATTAGGCTACTATAGCGACATGTGAACAATTATCCCAGCAGAAATATAGGCTGATGCAAGCCAGTTCAGCTAGTGAGGGTCACTCAAGCTCTCAAATTAAAAAAATTTTCTGGTGCCATTTGGACAGTAGCTATAGACTAAACCTTAAGTTGTGTGTCAATAATACAGTATATTATAGCCTACTTGATACAGTTATTTTAAATAGTAATAGTTTATTACTGTGTAATAATATGCAATATTATTTTAAAGCATGTGGATTTTATAAACAACATATTGTCTACTTAATTGACTGTAGTTGACTGTAGGGTTGGGAGGTATCCGGATACCTTCCTTTTCTCATCCCGGGATTTACGGTATTACCGACTTAGTACACAAGGGGATGGCAAAACAAATCTAAAAAGCCCTTTGGGAATGCTAACAAAATTTGCACAAGTAACAGAGAATTTCTGTGGAGGCTGCTAGCTAAATATGCTAATGATCATAAACGAAAATAAACGAATGGCAAAGACAGGCAATCCAGCTCATAAAGTTATACATATACAGTACCAGTCAAAAGCTTGGACATACCTACTCATTCAAGGGTTTTTCTTTATTTAGACTATTTTCTACGTTGTAGAATAATAGTGAAGACATCACAACTATGAAATAACACATATGGTATCATGTAGTAACCAAAAAAGTGTTCAAATCAACAAATATTTTATATTTGAAATTCTTCAAAGTAGCCACCTTTTGCCTTGATGACAGCTTTGCACACTCATGGCATTCTCTCAACCAGCTTCATGAGGTAGTCACCTGGAATGCATTTCAATTAACAGGTGTGCCTTGTTAAAAGTTAATTTGTGAAATTTATTTCATTCTTAATGCGTTTGAGCCAATCAGTTGTGTTGTGACAAGGTAGGGGTGGTATACAAAATACCAAGTCCATATTATGGCAACAACAGTTCAAATAAGCAAAGAGAAACGACAGTCATCATTACTTTAAGACATGAAGGTCAGCCAATAAGTAGAATTTATAGAACTTTGAACGTTTATTCAAGTGCAGTCGTAAAAACCATCAAACGCTATGATGAAACTGCCTCTCATGAGGAAAGGAAGACCCAGAGTTACCTCTGCTGCAGAGGATAAGTTCATTAGAGTTACCAGCCTCAGAAATTGCTGCCCAAAATAAATGCTTCACAGAGTTCAAGTAACAGACACATCTCAACATCAACTGTTCAGAGGATACTGCATGAATCAGGCCTCCGTGGTCGAATTGCTGAAAGAAACCTACTAAAGGACACCAATAATAAGAAGAGACTTGCTTGGGCAAAGAAACACGAGCATTAGACCGGTGTAAATCTGTCCTTTGGTCTGATGAGTCCAAATTTGAAATTTTTGGTTCCAAACGCCATGTCTTTGTGAGACGCAGAGTAGGTGAACGAATGATCTTCGCATGTGGTTCCCACCGTGAAGCATGGAGGAGGTGTGATGTTGTGGGGGTGCTTTGCTGGTGACAATGTCGGTGATTTATTTAGAATTCAAGGCACACTTAACCAGCATGGCTACCACAGTACTCTGCAGTGATAAGCCATCCCATCTGGTTTGCGCTTAGTGGGACTATGATTTGTTTTTCAACAGGACAATGACCCAACACACCTCCAGGCTGTGTAAGGGCTATTTGACCAAGAAGGAGAGGGATGGAGTGCTGCATCAGACGACCTGGCCTCCACAATCACCCGACCTCAACCCAATTGAGATGGTTTGGGATGAGTTGGACCGCAGAGTGAAGGAAAAGCAGCCAACAAGTGCTCAGCATATGTGGGAACTCCTTCAAGACTGTTGGAAAAGCATTCCAGGTGAAGCTGGTTGAGAGAATGCCAAGAGTGCAAAGCTGTCATCAAGGCAAAGGCTGGCTACTTTGAAGAATCTCAAATATAAAATATATTTTGATTTGTTCATCACTTTTTTGGTTACTTCATGATTGTGTTATTTCATAGTTTTGATGTCTTCACTCTTATTCTACAATGTAGAAACTAGTCAAAATAAAGAAAAACCCTTGAATGAATAGGTGTGTCCAAACCTTTTGACTGGTACTGTATATTTTTTGAAAATATTCAAATAAATTGTTTCAACAGTATTGACGTTATTGAAAAACCATCCTGTTGCTATTTCCAAATACCCCGATAGATGGTATATATGGTAAGGGAGTATTAATAAAGCACAGCTACATGAAGTGGTTTCTTCTTTCCTGGACCTATCCTAATGTTGCACAGCTCCATGGTTCTTCACACACAAGACTGTCAGTTGAGGCTTGCTGGCAGATGGTCAACTACACATCTGCATGTCCACTACAGCACATGCTTTTCAACCGTTACTATTTCCCTATATTGTGTTATTGTTTTGTTGTGTCAAGGTGTTAGAACCCAGGGTCATCTACTGTAAATAGTTTAGCTAAGTTTATTGTGATGACTGATGGCTGAGGTTTGCATGTGCACACACTAGTGCATGAGAACACACACGCATATGCGCACACACACACTTTTCCCAGGTCAGGGACGTGAGGGTTTCCAGATGCTAGTTGGGAGATATGTTTGTTTAGATTAGACTGCACAGCTGAGGGATAGATTAGTACTGCCTGGACAGTGGAGGGCTGCTCTAGGCTCGGCTCAGCACAGGGGGAACTGTTGCCCAACGTCAACGTGAAGAGGGAGAGAGGAAGGTAGGAGATTATATGAGAGGAGAAGAGCAGAGGAGGAGACAGGAGAGGAGGAGAGATGGAAAGAGAAAGGAAGGTATGAGAAGAGGGGAGGAGGAGAGAGGGCGTCTGTTTATGTTTCATTTGGACCCGTTCCTCTTCACGCAACCTCTCCATGACCCCTCCTGGGAGCTCTAGCCATTAGGACACACACACACCATAGCATATCTCTCATTGGAATTGAGTGGAGTTGCATGGGTGATCTCATGCTGTATTTCATCACCTGCTATGTTTATGGTTCATCCTGCTAGGTCAGTAGTTTAGTACTGCAGCTCTTCTTATTCAAAGAGAATCACATTCAGCAGCATTGGTTAGGGTTTACTTTCTTCACAAAATCATTTCCCCAGTATCCATAAACACTTAGACTACACCCTCACTTAGACACAGGAAGTTGTGTTTTCAGTCATATTGAGCGATGTACAGTTGAATCAAACTGTTAAAAATAGAAATAGTAGAATGAAGTGGCTGTGTCATCCAACAGTCATAAGCAACACAAATAGTTGGTGCTCTTTGTGTCAAACAGGTTGATCTGTTGACTTGGCAGAAAATGCATAGACAAATGTGTTTATAGATCAAATTAATATTGAGGGAGCTGACCTTATACGTAATAGAGGTAATTCAAGCTGTGTTTACATTGATGAGACCAGGGACATGAAGTGACCTGCCTGAACAGGAAGTTGTAGTGTTGTGGTGTGTTCACTTTTCTCTACTCCCCTTCTTCCAATATAGTTGCCAGAATACTTTTATCTCACTGCCATTCAGAAGGATCAGCAGCGTTTTAGTATCACCAAACCCATAGTGATTTTCTTAATCTAATATGACAAATTTCCCTCTAGCAGAGATGTGTCTCAGTAGAAAAGAAAATGAAGAAAACACCCTGGCCTCTCCTCCTCATGGTATGAAAGTGGAGCCACCCTGGCCATTCTGGATTAACACAAACACAGGCCAAAATGTTAAGAAAATACCAGCACTGGCTGAGTCTAATTAAAACAGTATGGTGTAAACATGGGTCTTCCTGTAGGGTGCCTCTGACTAGCTCTTTCTGAGGAGAAGAGAGGAAAGGGCTGGGGTATATGGAGCTGGGCTTTGACATTGGGAGAGGAATTGGGCTAAAGCTATAGGAGCTATGGTATGGACCTGGGGGGTATGGACAGGAGAGAGGCTATGGTATTGGGCTATGGTTAGGGGCAATGTGGTGTCAACATTGGCCTTCTTGTAAAGCAGCCCCTTCCTCGCTGGATCTGCATTCTGAGAATGGCTGGGGTTTAGGGGAGAGGCTGGGGCTATGGTTAGGGGCTGTGGTGTAGGGTTATGGCTGTTTTTTTTGGTTGAATTGGGAAAGGAATTGTGTGTTGGGGCTGGGGCTGAGGACGTTGGTATGTTATGGGACTGAAACTGGAACTGGGGATAGGGCTGTGCCCGGAGTGTAGACTGATGGAGTTAGGGCTGCAACTAGACCTACACTCTTAGAAAAAAGGGTTCTTCGACTGTCCCCATAGGAGAACTCTTTTTGGTTCCAGGTAAAACCCTTTTTGGTTCAGGGTAGAACCCTTTTGGGTTTCATGTAGAACCCTCTGTGGAAAGGGTTCTACATGGAACCCAAAACGCTTCTACCTGGAACCAAAAGGGTTCTACCTGGAACCAGTAAGGGTTCTTCAAAGGGTTCTCCTATGGGGGCAGCCAAATAACCGGTTTAGGTTCTAGATAGCACCTTTTTTTTTCTAAGTGTGTAGGGGAAGGGGGTTGGGATGAAGCTGGGGCTAGGTACTGTAGAGCAGGGGTTCCCAAACCCCTTCCAGCTTTGGAGAACATCCAACGCCCCCCCCTGCGCGTGCACGTGCCACGTCTATTTCTATGGGCACAAGCACTGTTCATGACACAAACTGTTCACACCCCTCTTGTTGGCGGAGAGAATTTAGTTTAAATCTCCCACAATTTTACACATTTTGTCATGGGGAGCAAAAATATTTTTCCAAATTTTCTTGCAAATCTATACATTTTGTCATGTCTATTGTGTATTCATGTGATATTTGAGTTACAAATAAATGACATTGATATATATGGGCTAAAAAACCTAATAAAAATACATGTTTGCTGACATAGGTATGCAATGATGAACATGACTGTAACGTCTGCTTCCAACTCACACTCTCAAAGACATAGATCCCCTGAACGCAGCTCACTCTCCAGATCCCAATCACCTGAATTCTGATCACTTGTTCACACACCTGTATGTCATTTACACACACTATTTAGATCAGTTCTTTGCACCCCGTCATTGTGAGGTATTGTTTGTTTTTGTCCACATTCTATTCAGAGCTCTGTTTATTTCCATATTAGTCCTCCGGTGTATCTGCCTGTCCCTGGACCCAGCTACCAGCCTCCTCCTGTGGTCCTACAAATAAACACCTGCTGCGCCCTGCGCTTGAAAGCAGCACTCTGTCTCCCATCGTGTTCATTACAATGACAAGAGGAACTGATGATGCACTACCCAATTTCGAAATTGCACCTTGTGCATTCTACTATTACAACTTTCAAGAGTAAGTTTAAAGCCGAACTGAGTTCCTTAAAATATATATATATATATATATATATATACAGTGGGGAAAAAAGTATTTAGTCAGCCACCAATTGTGCAAGTTCTCTCACTTAAAAAGATGAGAGAGGCCTGTAATTTTCATCATAGGTACACTTAAACTATGACAGACAAAATGAGGAAAAAAAATCCAGACAATCACATTGTAGGATTTTTTATGAATTTATTTGCAAATTATGGTGGAAAATAAGTATTTGGTCACATACAAACAAGCAAGATTTCTGGCCCTCACAGACCTGTAACTTCTTCTTTAAGAGGCTCCTCTGTCCTCCACTCATTACCTGTATTAATGGCACCTGTTTGAACTTGTTATCAGTATAAAAGACACCTGTCCACAACCTCAAACAGTCACACTCCAAACTCCACTATGGCCAAGACCAAAGAGCGGTCAAAGGACACCAGAAACCAAATTGTAGACCTGCACCAGGTTGGGAAGACTGAATCTGCAATAGGTAAGCAGCTTGGTTTGAAGAAATCAACTGTGGGAGCAATTATTAGGAAATGGAAGACATACAAGACCACTGATAATCTTCCTCGATCTGGGGCTCCACGCAAGATCTCACCCGTGGGGTCAAAATGATCACAAGAACGGTGAGCAAAAATCCCAGAACCACACGGGGACCTAGTGAATGACCTGCAGAGAGCTGGGACCAAAGTAACAAAGCCTACCATCAGTAACACACTACGCCGCCAGGGACTCAAATCCTGCAGTGCCAGACGTGTCCCCCTGCTTAAGCCAGTACATGTTCAGGCCCGTCTAAAGTTTGCTAGAGAGCATTTGGATGATCCAGATGAGGATTGGGAGAATGTCAGATGAAACCAAAATATAACTTTTTGGTAAAAACTCAACTCGTCATGTTTGGAGGACAAAGAATGCTGAGTTGCATCCAAAGAACACCATACCTACTGTGAAGCATGGGGGTGGAAACATCATGCTTTGGGGCTGTTTTTATGCAAAGGGACCAGGACGACTGATCTGTGTAAAGGAAAGAATGAATGGGGCCATGTATCGTGAGATTTTGAGTGAAAACCTCCTTCCATCAGCAAGGGCATTGAAGATGAAACGTGGCTGGGTCTTTCAGCATGACAATGATCCCAAACACACCGCCCGGGCAACGAAGGAGTGGCTTCAGAAGAAGCATTTCAAGGTCCTGGAGTGGCCTAGCCAGTCTCCAGATCTCAACCCCATAGAAAATCTTTGGAGGGAGTTGAAAGTCCGTGTTGCCCAGCGACAGCCCCAAAACATCACTGCTCTAGAGGAGATCTGCATGGAGGAATGGGCCAAAATACCAGCAACAGTGTGTGAAAACCTTGTGAAGACTTACAGAAAACGTTTGACCTCTGTCATTGCCAACAAAGGGTATATAACAAAGTATTGAGATAAACTTTTGTTATTGACCAAATACTTATTTTCCACCATAATTTGCAAATAAATTCATAAAAAATCCTACAATGTGATTTTCTGGATTTTTTTTCCTCATTTTGTCTGTCATAGTTGAAGTGTACCTATGATGAAAATTACAGGCCTCTCTCATCTTTTTAAGTGAGAGAACTTGCACAATTGGTGGCTGACTAAATACTTTTTCCCCACTGTACACTGCTCAAAAAAATAAAGGGAACACTAAAATAACACATCATAGATCTGAATGAATGAAATAATCTTATTAAATACTTTTTTCTTTACATAGTTGAATGTGCTGACAACAAAATCACACAAAAATGATCAATGGAAATCAAATTTATCAACCCATGGAAGTCTGGTTTTGGAGTCACACTCAAAATTAAAGTGGAAAACCACACTACAGCCTGATCCAACTTTGATGTAATGTCCTTAAAACAAGTCAAAATGAGGCTCAGTAGTGTGTGTGGCCTCCACGTGCCTGAATGACCTCCCTACAACGCCTGGGCATGCTCCTGATGAGGTGGCGGATGGTCTCCTGAGGGATCTCCTCCCAGACCTGGACTAAAGCATCCGCCAACTCCTGGACAGTCTGTGGTGCAACGTGGTGTTGGTGGATGGAGCGAGACATGATGTCCCAGATGTGCTCAATTGGATTCAGGTCTGGGGAACGGGCGGGCCAGTCCTTAGCATCAATGCCTTCCTCTTGCAGGAACTGCTGACACACTCCAGCCACATGAGGTCTAGCATTGTCTTGCATTAGGAGGAACCCAGGGCCAACCGCACCAGCATATGGTCTCACAAGGGGTCTGAGGATCTCATCTCGGTACCTAATGGCAGTCAGGCTACCTCTGGCGAGCACATGGAGGGCTGTGCGGCCCCCCAAAGAAATGCCACCCCACACCATAACTGACCCACCGCCAAACCGGTCATGCTGGAGGATGTTGCAGGCAGCAGAACGTTCTCCACGGCGTCTCCAGACTCTGTCACGTCTGTCACGTGCTCAGTGTGAACCTGCTTTCATCTGTGAAGAGCACAGGGCGCCAGTGGCGAATTTGCCAATCTTGGTGTTCTCTGGCAAATGCCAAACGTCCTGCACGGTGTTGGGCTGTAAGCACAACCTCCACCTGTGGACGTTGGGCCCTCATACCACCCTCATGGAGTCTGTTTCTGACCGTTTGAGCAGACACATGCACATTTGTGGCCTGCTGGAGGTCATTTTGCAGGGCTCTGGCAGTGCTCCTCCTTGCACAAAGGCGGAGGTAGTGGTCCTGCTGCTGGGTTGTTGCCCTCCTACGGCCTCCTCCACGTTTCCTGATGTACTGGCCTGTCTCCTGGTAGCGCCTCCATGCTCTGGACACTACGCTGACAGACACAGCAAACCTTCTTGCCACAGCTCGCATTGATGTGCCATCCTGGATGAGCTGCACTACCTGAGCCACTTGTGTGGGTTGTAGACTCCGTCTCATGCTACCACTAGAGTGAAAGCACCGCCAGCATTCAAAAGTGACCAAAACATCAGCCAGGAAGCATAGGAACTGAGAAGTGGTCTGTGGTCACCACCTTCAGAACCACTCCTTTATTGGGGGTGTCTTGCTAATTGCCTATAATTTCCACCTGTTGTCTATTCCATTTGCACAACAGCATGTGAAATTTATTGTCAATCAGTGTTGCTTCCTAAGTGGACAGTTTGATTTCACAGAAGTGTGATTGACTTGGAGTTACATTGTGTTGTTTAAGTGTTCCCTTTATTTTTTTGAGCAGTGTATATACACTACCGTTCAAAAGTTTGGAGTCACTTAGAAATTCCCTTGATTTTGAAAGAAACGACTAATTGATCATTAGAAAACCCTTTTGCAATTATGTTAGCACAGCTGAAAACTGTTCTGATTAAAGAAGCAATACAACTGGCCTTCTTTAGACTAGTTGAGTATCTGGAGCATCAGCATTTGTGGGTTCGATTACAGGCTCAAAATGGCCAGAAACAAAGCACTTTCTTCTGAAACTCATCAGTCTATTCTTATTCTGAGAAATGAAGGCTATTCCATGTGAGAAATTGCCAAGAAACTGAAGATCTCGTACAACGCTGTGTACTACTCCCTTCACAGAACAGCGCAAACTGGCTCTAACCAGAATAGAAAGAGGAGTGGGAGGCCCTGGGGCACAACTGAGCAAGAGGACAGTAGAGTGTTCTTAACTACTTAGGGAGTAGCGGCGCGCTAGCGGGCCATTCCCGACACTACCCAGTGAAATGTAAGGCGCCAAATTCAAGTGTTGCATATATTCATTAAAAGCTCTGCTTCTTGGCAATATCACAGCGTTGTCAGATTTCAAAAAGGCTTTACGGTGAAAGCACAACATTTGATTGTTTGAGGATAGCACCCCACATATTTTCCACATTAGCATAAATTCATATCCAGCGCGGGTCACACATATCACAGCTAAAATAAATCTCTTACCTTTCGAAGAACTTCTGCTGAGGGCTTCCCAAGTGTCCAACGAAAACATGCAATGGTTCTTTTGTTAGAAAAAGTCATTTATTATATCCATAAATCTCCGTTTGGGTGGCGCGTTATGATCAGAAAATCCAACGTCGAATCGCCCATTGAACCGTGAAGAGAATGCGTTCAAATATACCTATCAGCTTTTCCTAAACAAATCATAGATCATTTATAATGCATCCTTAGCTATCCTTTTATGAATATTAGCGATAATATATAACTCGGATGGTAACCTAAACGTTATGAAAGGAAATACAGTGGGGCGCGCATACGGTCTTGCGCCCGTAAAGTCTTGTTGACATCTGAGCTACCTGGACTATTTCCTGTTCCTATCCGTTCTGCTCAGGGCTACAGCCTCCAGACTCTGTTGACATCTAGTGGAAGCCATAGGAACTGCAGTCTCAGTCCTAGGTAAAATACAAATAAATAGGCACCCTGGAGAAGAAGGTCATTTACAAAACAAAACTGCAAATCCGGATGGATTTTCCTCGGGTTTTCACCTGCTATATTAGTTCTGTTATACTCACATACATTATTTTAACACTTTTAGAAATGTCAGAGTGTTTCCTATCCAATAGTACTAATTATGTGCATATCCTATTTTCCGGGCCTGAGTGGCAGGCATTTTACTTTGGGCACGCCAGACTCTGCTGCCGCTCCCTAAGAAGTTAAAGGCTTCATTAAATAGTACACCAGTCTCAACGTCAAACGTCAAAAGTGAAGAGGCGACTCCGGGATGCTGGCCTTCTAGGCAGAGTTCCTCTGTCCAGTGTCTGTGTTCTTTTGCCCATCTTAATCTTTAATTTTTATTGGCCAGTCTGAGATATGGCTTTTTCTTTGCAACTCTGCCTAGAAGGCCAGCATCCTGGAGTCGCCTCTTCACTGTACACTCTAATGTACTTGTCCTCTTGCTTAGTTGTGCAATGCTGATGCTCCAGATACTCAACTAGTCTAAAGAAGGCCAGTTTTATTGCTTCTTTAATTAGAACATCAGTTTTCAGCTGTGCTAACATAATTGCAAAAGGGTTTTCTAATGATCAATTGGTCTTTTAAAGTGATAAACTTGGATTAGCTAACACAACGAACACAGGAGTGATGGTTGCTGATAATGGGCCTCTGTACGCCTATGTAGATATTACAAAAAGATTCTGCCGTTTCTAGCTACAATAGTCATTTACAACATTAACAACATCTACACTATATTTCTGATCAATTTGATGCCATTTTAATGGATAAAAAGTGTTTTTCTTTAAAAAACAACGACATTTCTAAGTGACCCCACATTTTTGAAAGGTAGTGTGTGTGTGTATATACAGTTGAAGTCGAAAGTTTACATACACCTACATACGCCAAATACATTTAAACTCAGTTTTTCACAATCCCCAACATTTAATCCTTGTCAAAATTCCCTGTCTTAGGTCAGTTAGGATCACCACTTTATTTTAAGAATGGGAAATGTCAGAATAATAGCAGAGAGAATGATTTATTTCAGCTTTTATTTATTTCATCACATTCCCAGTGGGTCAGAAGTTTACATACACTCAATTAGTATTTGGTAGCATTGCCTTTAAATTGCTTAACTTGGGGTCAAACGTTTTGGGTAGCCTTCCATAAGCTTCCCACAATAGGTTGGGTGAATTTTGTCCCATTCCTCCTGACAGAGCTGCTGTAACTGAGTTAGGTTTGTAGGCCTCCTTGCTCGCACATGCTTTTTCAGTTCTGCCCACAAATTTTCTATGGGATTGAGGTCAGGGCTTTGTGATGGCCACTCCAATACCTTGACTTTGTTGTCCTTAAGCCATTTTGCCACAACTTTGAAAGTATGCTTGGGGTCATTGTCCACTTGGAAGACCCATTTGTGAACAAGCTTTAACTTCCTGACTGATGTCTTGAGATGTTGCTTAAATATATCCACATAATTTTCCTACCTCATGATGCCATCTATTTTGTGAAGTGAACCAGTCCCTCCTGCAGCAAAGCACCCCCACAACATGATGCTGCCACCCCCGTGCTTCACGGTTGGGATGGTGTTCTTCGGCTTGCAAGCCTCCCCCTTTTTCTTCCAAACAAAACGATAGTCATTATGGCCAAACAGTTCTATTTTTGTTTCATCAGACCAGAGGACATTTCTCCAAAAGTACGATCTTTGTCCCCATGTGCAGTTGCAAACCGTAGTCTTTCTTTTTTATGGCGGTTTTGAAGCAGTGGCTTCTTCCTTGCTGAGCGGCCATTCAGGTTATGTCGATATAGGACTAATTTTACTGTGGATATAGATACTTTCAACTCTAGGAGACAGAACACGTCTCCTTCCTGAGCGGTATGACAGCTACGTGGTCCCATGGTGTTTATACTTGCGTACTATTGTTTGTACAGATGAATGTGGTACCTTGTTTGGAAATTGCTCCCAAGGATAAACCAGACTTGTGGAGGTCTACAATTTATTTTCTGAAGTCTTGGCTGATTTCTTTTGATTTTCCCATGATGTCAAGCAAAGAGGCACTGAGTTTGACGGTAGGCCTTGAAATACATCCACAGGTACACCTCCAATTGACTCAAATGTTGACAATTAGGCTATCAGAAGCATCATTTTCTGGAATTTTCCAATCTGTTTAAAGGCACAGTCAACTTAGTGCATGTAAACTTCTGACCCACTGGAATTGTGATACAGTGAATTATAAGTGAAATAATCTGTCTGTAAAATCTTTTGGAAAAATGTAAGTAGATGTCCTAACCGAAAACTATAGTTTGTTAACAAGAAATTTGTTGAGTGGTTGAAAAACAAGTTTAATGACTCCAACCTAAGTGTATGTAAACTTCTGACTTCCACACACACACACACACACACACATACACAAAAATATATAAACTCAACATGTAAAGTGTTGGTCCCATGTTTCATGAGCTGAAATAGAAAATCCCAGACATTTTCCATCCAACAAAAAGCTTATTTCTCTTAAATATTGTGCTCAAATTTGCTTACATCTCTGTTAGTGAGCATTTCTCCTTTGCCAATATAATCCATCCACCTGACAGGTGTGACATCAAGAAGCTGATTAAACAGCATGATCATGGAGAGAGAGCAAGAAGAGAGTCTCTGCTGAGAGTTTGAGAATGTAATAGGAGTGTTGTGCATGTCTGTGTGTATTTGTCACTGTGTGTCCATGCATGTGTGTGTCTGTGCATGTGTGTGTGTGTGTATGTGTGTGTGTGTGTGTGTGTGTGTGTGTGCGTGTCCATACAGTGCATGTGTCTCATTTGACTCCCATCCCTCAAGCAGAGGGCAGTCAGATTTAATCAGAGTTATATTTCTAATCTATCAATGTTCATCAGCATAGTCTCTCTCTCCCATCTACTGCTGGGGAGTCTTATAGATCAGCTTGGCTTTTCACAGCAGGTAGTCCTATTTGGTGTGTGTGTGTTCTTTGGAAAAGTTGCCATGCCTTGGCTGTGCAGCAACATGACTGAACGTACAGAGAAATGTTTGGGTTGCTCTTATGACTACGAATACGTCAACAAATAATGTCATGTAGACAAGCAGTGGTGTTTCCTCCCATGGGAGTGTGATGCAGTCCAGTTGGTTAGCTTGTTGTTGTGCTGCTGGTTTAGCCAGGTTACTGCAATGCTGGGTGACTATCAAATCACATTTTATTTGTCACATGTGCCGAATACCTTACCATGAAATGCTTACTTACAAGCCCTTAACCATTAATGTAATTTTAAGAAAATAAGAATTAAGAAAAGATTTACTAAATAAACTAAAGTAAAAAAAAGTAACACAATAACAAGGCTTTATACAGGGGGTACTGGTACTGAGTCAATGTCCGAGGGTACAGGTTATTTGAGGTAATTGAGGTAATATGTACGTGTAGGTAGGGGTAAAGTGACTGTGGAAAGGGCCTTGTCAAACTTTCATGTGGACAGGGGAGGAGGAGGAGGGAGAGAGCGAGGAGAGAGAGAAGAGAGGAGGAGGGAGAGAGAGTGAAGAGGGAGAAGATAGCAGAAGGTAAATAGAAAGGGAAGAGGGAGAGAGACAGGGAAAAGACTCATGGATTGTGGTGATGGTGTCCTTGATTGAATTATCCTCCTTTTGATGTATATAGGAACACACACACACGCACGCACACACAACACAGTGAGTGAGTGAGGAGCTAGTTGAATGGGACTGGCATGGCAGGCTATTTCTGTTAACCTCTCTCTGCAATCCCATCCTCTTTTCTCCTTCTCTCAAATACTTCTCCCGCTCACTCCCGCCTCTCTCATTTTGCAGACACAAGCAAGCAAACATGCACAAGTCCAGGCACAAACACACATGATTGTAGCCTATTTGCACGGCAACACATGCATTGCACTGCATGTGCACGCGCGCACAGACACACACACGCACACACATGTTAAGGTCTTCTATCCGCGTGGGGAGCAAAAATGTATTTCCATTCAAAATCCTATTTTCCCTAACCCGTAACTCTAACCCTTAACACTAACCTTGACCCGTATCACAAACCATAAACCTAACTCATAACCCTAATCACTAACTCTAATTCTAAGCCTAACCCCTAACATGCTGACCACACTGCTCGCATAACGTGCGCGAGAGTTGCAAAATAAATGTACACATACATGTTATTCAATCATTGCATCCAAACTGCGTCAACGAGGGTCTGCGTAGCGAGCGTCAACTAGTGTCTGCGTAGCCAGGCGCTAAAATGAAATAGAATAAAATAGACACACTCCAGTCCAGTTGGTGGTGGTAATGCACCTTGAAGTTGGTTGCCAACTGCCATATAAAGTCCAAAGAAGAAGACTGAAGCCTGAAGGAGGAGAGATTACTAGAAACTAACTCGGTTTACCCTTTTATCTGTGGATGAATTGTTGGAGTAGAGGACCTTGTGTATTTCAGGTAAAATAACAACCCAATGTTTATATCCCAGGGAAAATTAGCTAGCAACAGCAAGCTAGCTAGCTAAATTGGCATGAATATTTAATGCTTTTCGACCTGTCCCCAAATTAATATAGTTGGTTCAGAGTTCGTTTTGGCATTTCAACCTGGGTGTCCTGATCGCGTCTGGTGTGGATGGACAAAATCAACATGCGCACATGTCAGCGCACAAGCAAGCCAAACCAGGTTGTAAAGCCAGCACCTTTGTATCCAATACCAGCCATAGGGCAACCTTTTGAGCATCTAATTATCGATTGTGTTGGACCTTTACCACGGTCCAAGTCAGGTCATAGCTACTTATTAACTGTTATGTGTCAAGCAACTAGATATCCGGCAGCTTTTTCCTTGCGTACCATAACTTCAAAATCAGTAGTTAAAGCTTTAACTCAATTTATTTCAACATTTGGGATTACATATTCCTGTTTCATGTCGGCGGCTGTTTTTGTTTCTTGTTTTGTTTATTTATTAATTAAATGTATTCACTCCCTGAACTTGCTTCCCGACTCTCAGCTTACATCGTTACAGACACACCTACTCATTCAAGGGTTTTTCTTTATTTTTACAATTTTCTACGTTGTAGAATAATAGTGAAGACATCAAAACTATGAAATAACATATGGAATCATGTGGTAACCAAAAAAGTGTTAAACAAATCAACATATATTTTATATTTGAGATTCTTCAAAGTAGCCACCCTTTGCTTTGTTTACAGCTTTGCACACTCTAGTGGACCCCCAGTCTGTCATGGAAAGAGCAGGTGTTGTTAATGTTTCGTATGTCCAACTATGTCACGTACATGTATACTCAGAGTTCTAAAGTTTGACCAATTTGATTAAACATGCGAAAGTATTTAGCTGTGGGACCAGGAGTTTTATTTTGGGAGCACTGTGCGTCTATGAATTTTTCTTTCTCAATAATAATTGTTGTAATGATAAAGCTAAGTTGTACGTTGTTTCCTAGTACCCTAGAGCAGGATTCCCCAAATGGCGGACCGCGGGCCAAATCTTGCCCACCAGAAAATCTTGGCCCCCCCAAATAATTATGAATATAGTTTTCCTAAACAGAAATAATAATTATTATTATTTAAAAAAATCTTGGACCAGAGATGTAAAAACTCCCAAATACAATGTCCCAAGAAGGAAGTTACCCTACCTAAATAATGCAAAAAGTTCTTCATTCATGAGGAGAGAGAATGCAGGAGACAGTCAACTAATAAAGCAAGCCTCGGACCATTTTGTGGTGCTGAAATGTAAAGCTGCAACCGCAGTGCAATCAATAGGAGGTGAACAGCACCTGGTGCTGAAAATACAGCTAACTTGTTATGCAAGTGTTGCACAGCAACAGATGGAGAAAACCTACACCAGTCGAGTAATTCATTTCAACAATAATCTTCATTTTAATTTGACTTTACAATCAAAAAGACGGCTTAATTTGAGTCTATTTCTTCTGAGCCTATGCCTGTATAACATAACTTATCTGGCTGAGGTAGGTTATGAGGCTTGACCATCGTTCACAGGAAAAATAAATAATGCCTAATAGAAGTGGGATTTGTTGTTACTAGGCCTACTTACAATTGCAACTGGCCAAAAATGTGGCATCCTACATTACACAATAATTTAAACAAAAAAAGGCGATGTCTGTGTCTGAATGTCTGTATCGGGATAGCCTGCTCCTTTAACGACAGAACAAACAGAAAATACGATCAACTTGAGACCTAAATATCCCTGGATAAGCACTCACAATAATGTTAGTATTTACTAAATACAGTCATATAGGCCACTAAGTGACTTACTCAATGGGAAAAGTTGCATTTCCCCTCCGACACGATCATGTGGATGTCGCGTGAGATGGGTGTGATTTGAAGCGCAGGCAGTCCTCGATTGAAAGCCGGTTCCTGTTGTCCATATAGAGTCTATATTGCGGTGAATTATTTTCAAGTTTGCTACAACTCCACATATTTAATTAAACAGTGATCCATTCTGACTACTACGTTTGTCGTCACACAGCCCCACGTGCTGACAGACCAATCACGGGCCGGCAGGCTACAAGGAGGCCTCATGCATGCTCTTTTTGGCGCGTGTCTCTCAGGCATGATGAAAATGACTACATCGACCATAGTCCTTTGCTAGTTATGTCCACTTGATCCTTATACATTTTTGGAGGTGCCAATCAGCTCCATTCAGCAATATGGCGTGCTTCCGGCTTCATGTGCCATCGGTAAGTGTCCATCACAATCTACAGTTTTTAATGTCTATGCTTACTTCAAGCCCAACCAGGTCAAAAGACCTGACCCATATTACCGGTGCAATATTTTATCTTCCTATAGCGGATCGGCGGGACAATGTTTTATTCATAAACCATGTTGTGGGCCGTTCTAAAACTACTTACGCATCAACGTCCTTAACCGTTTGTTTACACTTTGTTCAGTCATGTTACCTCATTGGTTAGCTAGCTAACAACCTGGTAACTTTATATCTAAACATGTATGGGTACAGAAAGAAAGGAAAGGGTTATAACTTCTTCTTCAGGAGATCAATGATCATAGCAATGAATGAATGACAAATGTCTTGTTAACTAACTTGACGTTTTTATAGAGACAGTGTACATAATGCATCTCAATAGGAAACCTAATATTGCACAAATTACTTTGTAATTTCAATGACAGGTATTGGTATTAACATTTTAGTTTTTATAATAAACAAATGTATTTCCAGTGCTACATATTCGTTTTTATGGCACAACATTTTCTTCAGTTGTAGCTACAATTCATATAGGCTGTATCTCAATCAATAAAAAAATCATATCTGTACTTCGATTTTTGTTTCTCACACCAAATCAAATTGTATTGGTCACATACACATATTTAGCAGCTGTTAATGCAGGTGTAGCGAAATGCTTGTGTTCCTAGCTCCAACGACATCTTTAGTATTTTGGTTTGAACATTCTGGTGCTCTTAAATTTCATGCATACACACACACAAACACACACACACACACACACACGCACACACACACACACACACACAAACAAACACACACAAACACACACGCACACACACACACACATGATCCTTTCCTTCCATTTTTTCTTTGTTCCTCACTCAAATCCAGTGGACTTGAATATGTTTTCTTCAGGGGGAGAGGTAGCTGAATGCAGGCAGCAACATGGAAGAATCTGTCCATTGAGGGCTGTGTGAGTGTGTGAATGTACACCTTGGGCCCAGGGCAGGCTGCATTGGGAGCTAGCCGACTGCTAAATACACTTCAGTTGTAGCTAGAATTCATATAGGCCCAAAATAGGCTGTATCTCAATTTAAAAAATCATATTTTCTGGTGCTCCTGAATTTAATGTGGTGCTCCTACATTTTTTAAGTTGGGAGCACAGTGCTACCAATGAACATTTTTAATTTAGAGCGCTGTGTGTACTAGTACCACAAGGTGTTATAATCAGCTTATAAACGTTATTACATGCGTATTACATTTATGTGTGTGTGTGTGTGTGTGTGTGTGTGTGTGTGTGTGCATGTGTGTACAAATGAAATCTCTAATTTGCTTTTTGTTTCTCACACCCATTAAAATGAAATTGTATTGGTCACGTACAGATATTTAGCAGACGTTATTCCAGGTGTAGTGAGATGCTTGTGTTCCTAGCTCCAACAGTGCAGTAATATCTAACAATTCACAATACACACAAGTCTAAAAGTAAAAGAATGGAATTAAGAACTATATACGAGCAATGTCAGAGTGGCATAAAATACAGTAGAATAGAATACAGTAAATACATATGAGATGAATAAAGCAGTATGCAAACATTATTTAAACATTATTAAAGTGGCCAGTGATTCCAAGTCTATGTATATAGGACAGCAGTCTCTAAGGTGCAGGGTTGAGTAACCGGGTGGAAGACGGCTGGTGATGGCTATTTAACAGTCTGATGGCCTTGATGGCCTCGGGTGGTTGATGTCCTTGATGATCTTTTTGGCCTTCCTGTGACATCGGGTGCTGTAGGTGTCCTGGAGGCCAGGCAGTGTGCCCCTGGTGATGTGTTGGGCAGACCGCACCACCCTCTGAAGAGCCCTGCGGTGGCGGGAGGTGCAGTTGCCGTACCAGGCGGTGATACAGCCCGACAGGATGCTTTCAATTGTGCATCTGTAAAAGTTTGTGAGGGTCTTAGGGGCCAAGCTGTATCATTTTGCTCAACATCTTTACTATTTTGGTTTGAACATGCACACACACACACTCCTTTCCTAAAATTTTTTTCTTTGTTCCTCACTCAAATCCAGTAGACTTGAATATGTTTTCTTCAGGGGAGAGGTAGCTGAATGCAGGCAGCTACGTGGAAGAATCTGTCCATTGAGGGCTGTGTGAGTGTGTGAATGTACACCTTGGGCTCAGGGCAGGCTGCAAATACGCCCATTGGAGGGCTGCAGGGCTGGACAGGTGATTAGCATAATTCGGAGAGAGGGGCCATACATATGGTAATGTGGGGTGGGGAGGGAGGCACAGGCAGCTGGAGTGTCACATTTGTGTCAGTTTGGAAGGGGGATTATTGTACTACAGCACCCTCTCCTTCACTGTCGATCTCTCTGTCTTTCTCTCGTGCTATGAGGTGGGACTGGGTATGAGGGGAAGGGAGGTGGGACTGGGTATGAGGGAGAGGAGGTGGGACTGGGTATGAGGGGAGGGAGGTGGGACTGGGTATGAGGGAGGGAGGTGGGACTGGGTATGAGGGGAGAAGAGGTGGGACTGGGAATGAGGGGAGGGGAGGGAGGTGGGACTGGGTAGGAAAGGAGGGGAGGGCAGGTGGGACTGGGTATGAGAGGAGGAGAGGTGAGAGGAGGTGGGACTGGGTACGAGGGGAGGTGGGACTGGGTACGAGGGAGGGGAGGGAAGGTGGGACTGGAGTGCAGAAAGGAGGGGAGGTGGGACTGGGTATGAGAGGAAGAGAGGTGAGAGGAGGTGGGGCTGGAGTGCAGGGGGAGGTGGGACTGGAGTGCAGGGGAGGGAGGTGGGACTGGAGTGCAGAAAGGAGGGAGGTGGGACTGGGTATGAGAGGAAGAGAGGTGAGAGGAGGTGGGGCTGGGTGAGGGGAGGGAGGGGAGGTGGGACTGGAGTGCAGAAAGGAGGGGAGGGGAGGTAGGACTGGGTACGAGGGGAGGGGGAGGTGGGACTGGGTACGAAAGGAGGGTGGGGTGGGACTGGGTATGAGAGGTGAGAGGAGGTAGGACTGGGTATGAGGGGAGGTGGGACTGGGTATGAGGGGAGGGGAGGTGGGACTGGGTATGACGGAAGGAGAGGTGGGACTGGGTATGAGGGGAGGAGAGGTGTTACCAATTGTTTTCTTGGTGACTATGATCCCAGCTGCCTTGAGATGATTGACAAGATTCTCCAGTGTAGTTCTGGGCTGATTCTCATGACCGTTCTCATGGTCATTGCAACTCCACGAGGTGAGATCTTGCATGGAGCCCCAGGCCGAGGGAGATTGACAGTTCTTTTGTGTTTCTTCCATTTGCGAATAATCGCACCAACTGTTGTCACCTTCTCACCAAGCTGCTTGACGATGTTCTTGTAGCCCATTCCAGCCTTGTGTCGGTCTACAATCTTGTCCCTGACATCCTTGGAGAGCTCTTTGGTCTTGGCCATTGTGGAGAGTTTGGAATCTGATTGATTGCTTCTGTGGACAGGTGTCTTTTATACAGGTAACAAGCTAAGATTAGGAGCACTCCCTTTAAGAGTGTGCTCCTAATCTCAGGTCGTTACCTGTATAAAAGACACCTGGGAGCCAGAAATCTTTCTGATTGAGAGGGGGTCAAATACTTATTTCCCTCATTAAAATGCAAATCAATTTAAAAAAAAATTCACATGCGTTTTTCTGATTTTTGTTGTTGTTATTCTGTCTCTCACTGTTCAAATAAACCTACCATTAAAATTATAGACTGATCATTTCTTTGTCAGTGGGAAAATGTACAAAATCAGCAGGGGATCAAATACTTTTTTCCCTCCCTGTATACGGTATGGAAATAAAAAGAGCAAGGTAATATGATAGATGGACAGACAAGCAGATAGACAGCTGTCTTAGGCTCGCGGGTGGGTCGATGGCAGTGAGGTGACCTGGTTTTAGGAACTTCCATGTCACTACGGGGGGTTTGGCTGAGAGCGCCCTAATCCAGCTAATCCACACACACAGTCTTATTCAGCTAACCTTGTGGGGAAACACAATTCAGTCCCATTCAAAATCCTATTTTCCATAAACCCTAAACCTAATTCTAACCCATACTCTTACCCTAACCCTAATTTTAACCCAAAAACCTAACCTTAAACCTAACCATAAAACTAAACCTAGATCCTAACCCTAACCCTTAACGGAATTCTAACCCAAACACTCATTCTAACCTTAACCCTAAACCCCCTAGAAATAGCATTTGACCTTGTGGGGACAAACAAAATGTCCCCAGTTGGTCAAATGTTTGTTTGTTTACTATTCTTGTGGGGACTTCTAGTTAAAAAAAAAGTTAAACACGTCCACAAATAAAATAACATTTTATTTGTCACATGCACCGAATACAACAGGTGCATGTGAAAAGCTGTGAAAAGCCTACTTACAAGCCCTTAACCATTAATGCAGTTTTAATCAAATAAATAAAATATTTACTAAATAATCTAAAGTTGAAAAAGTAATACAATAAAATAACAATAACAAGGCTATATACAGGGGGTACCCGGAATATTCAGGGTACAGGTAATTGAGGTAATATGTACATGTAGGTAGGGATAAAGTGACTGTGGAAAGGGCCCTGTCAACCGTTCATGTGGACGGGGGAGGAGAGACAGAAAGGCCGCCGTAGGCAGACCTGGCTCTCAAGAGAAGACAGTCTATGTGCACATTGCCAACAAAATGAGGTGGAAACTGAGCTGCACTTCCTAACCTCCTGCCAAATGTATGACAGTATTAGAGACACATATTTCCTTCAGATTACACAGATCCACAAAGAATTGGAAAACAAACCCAATTTTAATAAACTTCTGTATCTACTGGGTGAAAGACCACAGTGTGCCATCACAGCAGCAAGATTTGTGACTTGTTGCCACAAGAAGAGGGCAGCCAGTGAATAACAAACACCATTGTAAATACAACCCATATTTATGTTTATTTATTTTCCCTTTTGTACTTTAACTATTTGCACATAATATGACATTTGAAATGTCTTTATTGTTTATTTCACGAGAGAGAGAGAGAGAGAGAGAGAGAAAACACTCTAAACAAACAACAACACAGAGTTACAGTGCATTCGGAAAGTATTCAGACCCCTTCACTTTTTCCAAGTTTTGTTACGTTACAGCCTTGTTCTAAAACTAGTTAAATCGTTTTTCCCCCCTCATCAATCTACACACAATACCCCATAATGAGAAATCAAAAACAGGTTTTTAGAAATATTTGCAAATGTATAAAAACTGGATTTAACATTGTCATTATGGGAAATTGGGTGTAGATTGTTGCGAAAAATTAATAATTGAATCAGTTTTAGAATAAGGCTGTAACGTGAAAAAAGTGATGGGGTCTGAATACTTACCGAATGCGCTATAGCTATACAACACTGAGATGTATGGATAAACCACTCCTCCAATCGTATGGCTCTATAACAAAGAACAAACAGCAAAACATATATATGACCAAATACAAAACTGATTTTCCAATTACATTGAATGAACAGGACAAAATACAAACTCTCCAACCTAAAAGGCCTCTGGTGTTGATGGTATCCTCAATGAAATAATAAAATATACAGACCACAAATTCCAATTGGCTATACTTAAACTCTTTAACATCATCCTTAGCTCTGGCATCTTCCCCAATATTTAGAACCAAGGACTGATCACCCCAATCCACAATAGTGGAGACAAATCCCAAAATCCACAGACCTCAATAACTACTGTGGGATATGTGTCAATAGCAACCTTGGGAAAATTCTCTGCATTATCATTAACAGCAGAAAACAAAGTGAAAACAAAGTACAAATTGGCTTTTTACCAAATTACCGCACCACAGACCACATATTCACCCTGTACACCCTAATTGAAAAACAAACCAACCACAACAAAGGCAAAATCTTCTCATGCTTTGTTGATTTCAAAAAAGCTTTTGACTTTATTTGGCACGAAGTTCTGCTATACAAATTGATGGAATGCAGATTATAAAATCCATGTACACAAACAAAAAGTGTGAAGTTAAAATTGGCAAAAAAACAGACCTGGTAATCAAGAGAAGACAGGCTATGTGCACACTGCCCACAAAATGAGGTGGATACTGAGCTGCACTTCCTAACCTCCTGCCAAATGCATGACAATATTAGAGACACATATTTCCCTCAGATAACACAGACCACCAAATAATTGTTATAAATATGAATTTTGAAATGTCTGTCTTCCATTGGACATTTTGTGAGTGTAATGTTACTGTTACTGTTTATTTTTTATTGTTTATTTCACTTTTGTTTATTATCTATTTCACTTGCTTTGGCAATGTTAACATACTTTCCCTGTGCCAATAAAGCCCATTGAATTGGAGAAAGAGAGAGAGAGAGTGAAAACACTCTAAACAAACAACAACACAAAGAGTTACAATGCATTCGAAGAGTTACAGTGAATTCGGAAGACCTCCGAGCAACGAGGGGGAGGTTGGGTGGGGTCTGATGTCAGCTCCTTACAATCCCCTTCTCCCCCCTTTTACCCACTCTCTCCTTTTCTTCCCCTTTTTCCCACTATATGTTGTGGAGGAAACTGACTGACTGCGGAACCCTATGTTGTGGAGGATGACTGACTGACTGCGGAACCCTATGTTGTGTAGGAGACTGACTGACTGACTGAGGGAACCCTATGTTGTGGAGGAAACTGACTGACTGGCTAGGGGAACCCTGTGTTGTGGAGGAGACTGACTGACTGACTGGGGGAACCCTATGTTGTGTAGGAGACTGACTAACGGACTGGGGGAACCCTATGTTGTGGAGGAGACTGACTGACTGGGGGAAGCCTATGTTGTGGAGGAGACTGACTAACGGACTGGGGGAACCCTATGTTGTGGATGAGACTGACTGACTGACTCGGGGACCCTATGTTGTGGAGGAGACTGAATGACTGAGGGAACCCTATGTTGTGGAGGAGACTGACTGACTGGGGGAACCCTATGTTGTGGAGGAGACTGACTAACGGACTGGGGGAACCCTATGTTGTGGATGAGACTGACGTGACTGACTCGGGGACCCTATGTTGTGGAGGAGACTGAATGACTGAGGGAACCCTATGTTGTGGAGGAGACTGACTAACAGATTGGGGGAACCCTATGTTGTGGAGGAGACTGACTGACTGGGGGAACCCTATGTTGTGTAGGAGACTGACTGACTTACTGACTGAGGGAACCCTATGTTGTGGAGGAGACTGACTGACTGAGGGAACCCTATGTTGTGGAGGAGACTGACTGACTGGGGGAACCCTATGTTGTGGAGGAGACTGACTGGGGGAACCCTATGTTGTGGAGGAGACTGACTGACTGGGGAACCCTATGTTGTGCAGGAGACTGACTGACTGGCTAGGGGAACCCAATGTTGTGGCTCTACTCTAGTCTAGTCTGCACAGCACAGCACACCACAGCACACCACTGCACACCACAGCCCACTACTGCACAGCACAGCCCACCACAGCACACCATAGCCCACCACAGCACAGAACACCACAGCCCACTACAGTACTGTATAGCACAGAACAGTACAGCACAAGACAGCACAGCACAGTACAGAACAGCACAGAACAGCACAGAATAGCATGGCAGAGACCAGTACAGCACAGCACAGTACAGCAGAGAACAGAACAGCAGAGAACTGCACAGAACAGCACAGAAAATCACATCACATTACAGAACAGCACAAAACAGAACAGCACAGTACAGCAGAGAACAGCACAGTACAGCACAGAACAGTACAGCACAGAACAGAACAGCACAGTACAGTACAGCAGAGAACAGCACAGCACAGTACAATAGAGAACAGCACAGTACAGCAGAGAACAGCACAGTACATCACAGTACAGCACAGTACAGGTGTAGGTAGATCAGTTCCATGCAGGTGTAGGTAGATCAGTTCCATGTAGGTGTAGGTAGATCAGTTCCATGTAGGTGTAGGTAGATCAGTTCCATGCAGGTGTAGGTAGATCAGTTCCATGCAGGTGTAGGTAGATCAGTTCCATGTAGGTGTAGGTAGATCAGTTCCATGCAGGTGTAGGTAGATCAGTTCCTTTTAGGTATAGGTAGATCATTTCCATGTAGGTGTAGGTAGATCAGTTCCATGCAGGTGTAGGTAGATCAGTTCCATGTAGGTGTAGGTTGATCAGTTCCATGCAGGTGTAGGTACATCAGTTCCATGAGTTGTAGGTAAATCAGTTCCATTAGTTGTAGGTAGATCAGTTCCATGCAAGTGTAGGTTGATCAGTTCCATGCAGGTGTAGGTAGATCAATTCCATGCAGGTGTAGGTAGATCAGTTCCATGCAGGTGTAGGTAGATCAGTTCCATGCAGGTGTAGGTTGATCAGTTCAATGCAGGTGTACGTAGATCAGTTCCATGTAGGTGTAGGTAGATCAGTTCCATGCAGGTGTAGGTAGATCAGTTCCATGAGTTGTATGTAGATCAGTTCCATGCAGGTGTAGGTTTATCAGTTCCATGCAGGTGTAGGTAGATCAGCTCCATGAGTTGTAGGTAAATCAGTTCCATGAGTTGTAGGTAGATCAGTTCCATGCAGGTGTAGGTAGATCAGTTCCATGAGTTGTAGGTAAATCAGTTCCATGAGTTGTAGGTAGATCAGTTCCATGCAGGTGTAGGTTTATCAGTTCTTTGCAGGTGTAGGTATATCAGTTCCATGTAAGTTGATCAGTTCTATGCAGGTGTAGGTAGATCAGTTCAATGCAGGTGTAGGTAGATCAGTTCCATGTAGGTGTAGGTAGATCAGTTCCATGCAGGTGTAGGTAGATCAGTTCCTTTTAGGTGTAGGTAGATCACTTCCATGCAGGTATAGGTAGATCTGTTCCTTGCAGGTGTAGGTAGATCAGTTCCATGCAGGTGTAGGTAGATCAGTTCAATGCAGGTGTAGGTAGATCATTTCCATGTAGGTGTAGGTAGATCAGTTCCATGTAGGTGTAGGTAGATCAGTTCCATGCAGGTGTAGGTAGATCAGTTCCATGCAAGTTTATGTAGATCAGGTGTAGGTAGATCAGTTCCATGCAGGTGTAGGTAGATCATTTCCATGTAGGTGTAGGTAGATCAGTTCCATGTAGGTGTCGGTAGATCAGTTCCATGTAGGTGTAGGTAGATCAGTTCCATGCAGGTGTAGGTAGATCAGTTCCATGTAGGTGTAGGTAGATCAGTTCCATGCAGGTGTAGGTAGATCAGTTCCATGTAGGTGTAGGTAGATCAGCTCCATGAGTTGTAGGTAAATCTGTTCCATTAGTTGTAGGTAGATCAGTTCCATGCAGGTGTAGGTAGATCAGTTCCATGTAGGTGTAGGTAGATCAGTTCCATGCAGGTGTAGGTTGATCAGTTCCATGCAGGTGTAGGTAGATCAGTTCCATATAGGTGTAGGTAGATCAGTTCCATGCAGGTGTAGGTAGATCAGTTCCATGAGTTGTAGGTAAATCAGTTCCATTAGTTGTAGGTAGATCAGTTCCATGCAGGTGTAGGTTGATCAGTTCCATGCAGGTGTATGTAGATCAGTTCATGCAGGTGTAGGTAGATCAGTTCCATGTAGGTGTAGGTAGATCAGTTCCATGTAGGTTTATCAGTTCCATGCAGGTATAGGTAGATCAGCTCCATGAGTTGTTGGTAAATCTGTTCCATTAGTTGTAGGTAGATCAGTTCCATGCAGGTGTAGGTAGATCAGTTCCATGTAGGTGTAGGTAGATCAGTTCCATGCAGGTGTAGGTTGATCAGTTCCATGCAGGTGTAGGTAGATCAGTTCCATGTAGGTGTAGGTAGATCAGTTCCATGCAGGTGTAGGTAGATCAGTTCCTTTTAGGTATAGGTAGATCAGTTCCATGTAGGTGTATGTAGATCAGTTCCATGTAGGTTGATCAGTTCCATGTAGGTGTAGGTAGATCAGTTCAATGTAGGTTGATCAGTTCTATGCAGGTGTAGGTAGATCAGTTCCATGCAGGTGTAGGTAGATCAGTTCCTTTTAGGTATAGGTAGATCAGTTCCACGTAGGTGTAGGTAGATCAGTTCCATGTAGGTGTATGTAGATCAGTTCCATGTAGGTTGATCAGTTCCATGTAGGTGTAGGTAGATCAGTTCCATGTAGGTGTAGGTAGATCAGTTCCATGTAGGTGTAGGTAGATCAGTTCCATGTAGGTGTAGGTAGATCAGTTCCATGCAGGTGTAGGTAGATCAGTTCCATGCAAGTTTATGTAGATCAGGTGTAGGTAGATCAGTTCAATGCAGGTGTATGTAGATCAGTTCCATGCAGGTGTAGGTAGATCAGTTCCTTTTTGGTTTAGGTAGATCAGTTCCATGCAGGTGTAGGTAGATAAGTTCCATGTAGGTGTAGGTAGATCAGTTCCATGCAGGTGTAGGTAGATCAGTTCCATGCAGGTGTAGGTAGATCAGTTCCATGCAGGTGTAGGTAGATCAGTTCCATGCAGGTGTAGGTAGATCAGTTCCATGCAGGTGTAGGTAGATCAGTTCCATGCAGGTGTCGGTAGATCAGTTCAATGCAGGTGTAGGTAGATCAGTACCATGTAGGTGTAGGTTGATCAGTTCCATGTAGGTGTTGGTCGATCAGTTCTTTGCAGTTGTAGGTATATCAGTTCCATGTAGGTTGATCAGTTCTATGCAGGTGTAGGTAGATCAGTTCTTTGCAGGTGTAGGTAGATCAGTTCAATGCAGGTGTAGGTAGATCAGTTTCAGGTAGGTGTAGGTAGATCAGTTCCATGTAGATGTAGGTAGATCCGTTCCATGTAGGTGTAGGTAGATCAGTTCCATGTAGATGTAGGTAGATCAGTTCCATGCAGGTGTAGGTAGATCAGTTCCATGCAGGTGCAGGTAGATCAGTTCCATGTAGATGTAGGTAGATCAGTTCCATGTAGATGTAGGTAGATCAGTTCCATGTAGATGTAGGTAGATCAGTTCCATGCAGGTGTAGGTAGATCAGTTCCATGCAGGTGTAGGTAGATCAGTTCCATGTAGATGTAGGTAGATCAGTTCCATGCAGGTGTAGGTAGATCAGTTCCATGCAGGTGTAGGTAGATCAGTTCCATGCAGGTGTGTGGTCGATGAGGGGAGAAGAGGGAGTGAGCAGTAAAAAGCATGTCACTGCCGTCTTTGGTTATCTCAGGCCTGCTATTAATGATGGCGATACTAAGCATGCACTCAAACCAGATCAGATGGGAGCGCTGTGTTTGGGTCGAGAAAAAAATATAAATCAAGTGTGTTTCCCTAATAAGGCCAGACATGACCCCCTCCCTCCATGTTGCTCTCTGGTCTGCCTGGGTGGCCTGGCCCGGACAGAACAGCATGCTTAACTTTAATACGATTACAATATGCTGACAATATTCCACCTACGTTTGTTTCATTAATTGTAGTCAAACAATTGTTAAATTGAATTATAGCATATAAAACGTAACAGATTTTCACACAGCTTTCTCAGCAAGGCCTTCTCACAGAACTTTGCGTGTGTGTGTGCGAGAGAGAGTGACACACATACACACACACACACACACACAGATGACTGCACTTGGTGCATATTTTCATCAAACACACACTGGCGGAAGTACTTTTACACAGGTGTGCATACACAAAGTTGTCCCAGTGAAATTGAGCCAACGATGTGCCAGCCAGTGGCATGGCTGTTGGAACACCAACCTGTCTTGACATTCTACATCATGTTAGTCTGTGGTAAAGACACTTTGTTGAAAAGCTCTGTGTCAACCTCACCAGCTAAGGTTCTGGAGGACAGCGGCAGTGCTGTCTGGCCTTAAAGCCAGAATACGTATTTGGTGAAACAGTGCCCCAGCGCCTTTGTTATTGTTTTGCTGATGAAAGGTGAGAGGAGAGGAGCGTCCAGCAGCTGTCTGTAAAAAACAATTACAGTAGATATTCTGCTGTTTTATCACGCATGCAGTGATGATCGAGGAAGTAACTGCTTTGTTGTTGTAATATCCCAAACGGACTTGGCTGTTTCACCAAATACGGGTTTGAGCTTTAAGCGGGGTTAATGGACGTCGGCCATGCGCAATAGATCGTCTGGAAAATAACAGGAATTGATGGCCGATGTTCTCTGGTCAGGAGTGATAGGATGGCCACCTGCAGCATACGGCCAACGTTCTATTGGTTGGTCTTGTCCTTCAGCGGCAGAGCTGGAGACAATGATGTCTCATCCTATAGGGAAAAATCACCCCAAAACAAATGGATAGCGTTGTCTTGCAGCTTTATCTAAATGTAACATTATGTCAGGGGGTAAGCAGTGGCTAACAGGTTTGGAGGACTTTGCGAGGTAGAGAGGCATGGCTGGTGCTGAAAGGCTGCTTTTGAAGCTGTTGGGGCTAGGAGCTCACGCACAGGGCTTAGCCCCACCATGCTAGGTAGTGAGGGAGGGAGGGGACGGAAGAACAACTTTCTCCCTCCTTTTTGTCTCTGTAAGGCTGAGGCAGAGACCAAAGACTGAGGCAGAGACTGGTGGTTTATGACACTGTACTGACATTCTAAGGCTATTGGAACAAGTCCTGACAAGTCATCACATGCATTATTGTTCTTTCAGGAAGGTTGATGTATACATCAAAGTGATTTTATAGCTTGTTATAAAAGGCGGAATATTGTGTGTTTTTGTACGTCAGACCAGGTTCTGAAAGTTGGGTATGTAATATGTGTTGGTGTGTGTACATACCATACTGACTGTGTGTGTGTGTGTGTACTCTGGTGTGCAGTGGGCGGCAGGGTGAATCAGGAGCTGAAATACACACGTCTGAAGATGGGCGAGGAGGCCATGTTCAGTCCCCAGCTGATGATTCAGGCTCCGCGTCAGGAGGGCGCTAACGTGCTCACTGTGGAGGCGCTACAACAACACCTGGACTCAGCCATCAGGGCCAGCCAAGTGCACGTTTACCTCTTTAACAGGTCACACACACACTAACACACATGCACACTGTACTTACATGCACACACACACCAGCTGAGTGCATGTTTGCCGCTATAACAGGTGACACTCTCTCACACACGCACACACACAGTCAAACAAATTATGTTTTAGAACTTTCAAAGCTGTTGTGCAAGTGATATATTGAATGCCTCCATTTCAGACAATGGAAATTGGAACATTTATGCTACAAATCAGGAGAAATGGATACCGAAGCTCATTTTGTGAACCAGGTAAGCATGAGTGAACAGAGTTTGTCTCTCTCTTTCTACACCCTGCCTCTCATACAGAGGAATAGAATGTGATTAGTAGTTGTAGGGCGTCAGTGGTAACGTGGTGTCTGCTGTCTCCGATCAGATCATTAAGAAGTTGTGATGTGATGTTACTATCATTTAATGTAACCATAATGTGATGTAACTATAATGTGATGTTTTACTGTACTGATTATAGCATCAGTGGTAACATGGTGTCTGCTGTCTCCGATCAGATCATTAAGAAGTTGTGATGTGATGTTACTATCATTTAATGTAACCATAATGTGATGTAACTATAATGTGATGTTTTACTGTACTGATTATAGCATCAGTGGTAACATGGTGTCTGCTGTCTCCAATCAGATCATTGAGAAATTGTTGTGATGTGATGTTACTATCATTTAATGTAACCATAATGTGATGTTATTATAATGTGATGTTCTACTGTACTGATTATAGCATCAGTGGTAACATGGTGTCTGCTGTCTCCATTCAGATCATTGAGAAGCTCCACCCCTGTCTCATCATCACTCCGCTGGACTGTTTCTGGGAGGGAGCCAAGCTCCAGTCTGGAATGGTCTACCTCCCGTGAGTACACATTATACCACAGCACACATTATAAACATCACACATTATACACATCACACATTATACTCATCATACATTATACACATCATATCACACATTATATTCATGCATTATGCACATCACATCACACATTATACACATCACACATTATACACACTGTACATTATACACATCACACATTATAAACATCACACATTATACACATCACACATTATAAACATCACACATTATACACATCACACATTATACACATCACACATTATACACGTCACATCAGACATTATACACACCACATATTATACACATCACATCACACATTATACACATCACATCACACATTATACACACCACACATTATACACATCACACATTATACACATCATACATTATTCACATCATATCACATATTAATCAAATCATACATTATACACATCACACATTATACACACCACATATTATACACATCACACATCACATCACACATCACATCACACATTATACACATCACACATTATACACACCAAACACATCACACATTATACACTTCATTCATTATACACATCAAACATTATACACATCACACATTATACACACCAAACATTATACACATCACACCTTATACACATCATACATTATACACATCATACATTATACACATCACACATTATACACTTCATTCATTATACACATCATACATTATACACATCATACATTATACATATCATATCACACATTATACACATCACATCACACATTATACACACCACACATTATACACATCACACATTATACATTATTCACATCATATCACACATTAATCAAATCATACATTATACACATCACATCACACATTATACAATTCACACATTATACAGATCACAAATTATACACATCACCCATTATACACATCACACATTATACACATCATGCATTGTACACATCACATCGCACATTATACACATCATACATTGTACATGTCATAAGATTATACACATCACCCATTATACACATCATACAGCATACACCATACACATCATTCATTGTGCACATCACATATTATACACATCACATCATACATTATACACACCACACATTATACACATCACACATTATTCACATCACAAATTTGACACATTACATCAAACATGCACATCAAACATTATGCCATCACACATAATACACAGCACACATTATACACATCACATCACATCACACATTATACACATCACATCACACATAATACACAGCACACATTATACACATCACATCACACATTATACACATCACATCACACATTATACACATCACACATTATACACATTTCACATTATACACATCATGCATTGTACACACCAGACATTATACACATCACACCACACATTATACACACCACACATTATACACACCACACATTATACACAGCACACATTATACACATTATTCACACCACACATTATACACAGCACACATTATACACATCACACATTATACACATCACACATTATACACATCACACATACTCATCACACATTATACACATCACACATTATACTCATCTACATTATACACATCACATCACACATTATATTCATGCATTATGCACATATTATTCTCATCATACATCATACATTATATTCATACATTATGCACATCACACATTATACACACTGTACATTATACACATCACACATTATACTCATCATACATTATACACATCATATCACACATTATATTCATGCATTATGCACATCACATCACACATTATACACATCACACATTATACACACTGTACATTATACACACTGTACATTATACATTATACACATCACACGTTATACACATCACACATTATACACACTGTACATTATACACATCACACATTATACTCATCATACATTATACACATCATATCACACATTATATTCATGCATTATGCACATCACATCACACATTATACACATCACACGTTATACACATCACACGTTATACACACTGTACATTATACACATCACACATTATAAACATCACACATTATACACATCACACATTATACACATCACACGTTATACACACTGTACATTATACACATCACACATTATACTCATCATACATTATACAAATCATATCACACATTATATTCATGCATTATGCACATCACATCACACATTATACACACTGTACATTATACACATCACACATTATACTCATCATACATTATACACATCATATCACACATTATATTCATGCATTATGCACATCACATCACACATTATACACATCACACGTTATACACATCATACATTATAAACGTCACATCACACATTATACACATCACACATTATACACATCACACATTATACACATCACACGTTATACACACTGTACATTATACACATCACACATTATACTCATCATACATTATACAAATCATATCACACATTATATTCATGCATTATGCACATCACATCACACATTATACACACTGTACATTATACACATCACACATTATACTCATCATACATTATACACATCATATCACACATTATATTCATGCATTATGCACATCACATCACACATTATACACATCACACGTTATACACATCATACATTATAAACGTCACATCACACATTATACACATCACACATTATGCACAGCACACATTATGCACATCACATTATACACAGCACACATTATGCACATCACATCACACATTATACACAGCACACATTATGCACAGCACACATTTTACATATCACATGACACATTATACACATCATATCACACATTATACACATCACACATTATACACATCATATATTATACACATCACACATTATACACATCATGTTGCACATTATACACATCACACATTATACACATCATAAGTTTATACACATCACATATTATACACATCACAAATGATACACATCTAATCACACATTATACACACCACACATTATAAACATCACACATTGTACACATAACACATACACATTGCACATTATAAACATCACACATTATACACATCACATCACACGTTATACACATCATACATTATACCATCACAAATTATACACATCACATCACACATTATACACATCACACATTATACACATCACACATTATACACATCACATTATACACATCACACCACACATTATACACATCACACATTATACACATCACATTATACACATCACACATCACACGTTATACACATCATACATTATACCATCACACATTATACACATCACATCACACATTATACACATCACACATTATACACATCATGTTGCACATTATACACATCACACATTATACACATCACACATTATACACATCACACATTATACACATCATAAGTTTATACACATCATGCATTATACACATCACACATTGTGCATATCACATATTATACACATCATGCATTATACACATCTAATCACACATTATACAATCATGGGATTATACACATCGTACATTATACACATCATACATTATACACATCATATCTTATATACACCAAATATTATGCACATCACACCACACATTATATACACCACACATTATACATAGCACATCACACAATATACAAATCACATATTATATACACCACACATTATACACGTCACATCCCACTTTAAACACATCACACATTATGCACATCATAGATTCTACACACCACACATTATACACACTACACATTATACACATCATACATTATACACATGGCATAACACATTATACACATCATATATTATACACATTATACATTATACACATCATATCGCACATTATACACATCACACATTATACAAATCATGGGATTATTCACGTCATACGTTATACACATCACACATCACACATTATACACATCACATCACACATTATACACATCACCTCACACATTATACAAATCATTGGATTATACACATAACACATTGTACAAATCATGGGATTATACACATAACACATTATACAAATCATGGGATTATACACATCACACATTATACAAATCATGGGATTATACACATCATACATTATACACATCATGGGACATTATACACATTATACATTTTACACATCATATCGCACATTATACATATCACACAATATACACATCACATCATACATTATACACACTACACATTATACACATCGTACATTATACACATCCCATCACATGTTATACACATACATTATACACATCACACATTATACACATCATAAGATAATACACATCATACGTTGTACACATCATACATTATACACACCACACATTATACACATCACATCATACATTATACACATCACACATTATACACATCGTACATTATACATATCACATGACACGTTATACACATACAGTATACACATCACACATTATACACATCATATGATAATACACATCATACATTGTACACATCATACATTATACACACCACGCAATGTCCACATCATACATTATATACATAGTACATTATACACATCATACATTCGACACATCACACATTATACACACCACACATTATACACATCACATCATACATTATACACGTCACACATTATACACATCCCACACTATTCACATCACATCACACATTATACAGACCACACGTTATACACATCACATCATACATTATACACATCACACGTTATACACATCACATCACACACCAAATCCCACACACAGCACACACATCACCTCACTGCTTTTGGAAACTACGACTAATTACTGCTACCTAGTGTCAGCTCATCTCATTGGCTGCCTGGTTGGATTTCCAATTGTTGCTCTCTGGAGTGTTGGCTTCTGGAGTGTTGGCTTCTGGATTGTTGGCTTCTGGATTGTTCGGTTCTGGAGTGTTGGGTTCTGCAATTTTGAGCATAATGTTGGAGATTGTGGAATTCTGTGATTTGGAGTTGTGTCTACCCACCACTCCTAGTGGCATATCACACCCTCTGCAGTGGACCAACTTTGACCCCAAGGAGTTCCTGACAGAGCTTCGGGGCCTGAAGGTCCAGGTAGACAGCTGGGAGGTGATGCTTGAGAAGGCTGACGTGGGACATGGCTACATGGACCGGCCCTGTCTCAACCCCCAAGACCCCGACTGTCCCCTCACTGCCCCCAACAAGAACACCACCAAGGTACACACACACACACACGCATGATGCAGAAACACACACACACATGCGCGCACACACATCCATGTATATGCTGTTTGTACACATGCATGCACACACCCATACAGACACAGACCCATTGACTATGTTGTTGTGCTGCAGCCCTTTGACTTGGCTCGCATCCTGACTGGCGGCTGCCATGGCCTCTCCAGGAAGTACATGCACTGGCAGGAAGAGCTGATTGTAGGGGGGACCACCAAGAACGGCACCGGACCACTACTCAGGTAAGAAAGAGAGAGGGCCTACAGCAGAGAGGGTCTACATCAGCACTTAGATCTTCTGCCCAGATTCTGTCAGACCTGGGCCCTGACAGTCAATCTCAGTAAGACAAAGATAATGGTGTTCCAAAATTCCATCTAGACACCGTTGCCCTAGAGCACACAAAAAAATGCATACCTCGACCTAAACATCAGCGCCACAGGTAATTTTCACAAAGCTGTGAACGATCTGAGAGACAAGGCAAGAAGGGCCTTCTACGCTGTCAAAAGGAACATAAAATTCGACATACCAATTAGGATCTGGCAAAAAAATATTTTAAGCAGTTATAGAACCCATTGCCCTTTATGGTTGTGAGGTCTGGGGTCCGCTCACCAACGAAGAATTCACAAACTGGGCCAAACACCAAATTGAGACTCTGCATGCAGAATTCTGCAAAAAATATCCTCTGTGTACAATGTAAAACCCCAAATAATGCATGCAGAACTGAATTAGGCTGATACCCGCTAATTATCAAAATCCAGAAAAGAGCCGTTAAATTCTACAACCCCCTAAAAGGAAGCGATTCCCAAACCTTCCATAACAAAGCCATCACCTACAGAGAGATTAACCTGGAGAAGAGCCCCCCCTAAGCAAACTGGTCCTGGGGCTCTGTTCACAAACAGACCTCACAGAGCCCTAGGATAGTAACACAATTAGACACAACCAAATCATGAGAAAACAAAAATATAATGACTTTACACGTTGGAAAGAATTTACAAAAAAACTGAGGAAGTTCGAATGCTATTTGGCCCTAAACAGAGAGTACACAGTGGCAGACTACCTTACCACTGTGACTGACCCAAAATGAAGGAAAGCTTTGACTATGTACAGACTCAGTGAGCATATCCTTACTATTGAGAAAGGCTGCCGTATGCAGACCTGGCTCTCAAGGGAAGACAGGCTATTTGCACACTGCCCACAAAATGAGGTGGAAACAGAGCTGCACTTTCTAACCTACTGCCAAATGTGCGACCATATTAGAGACACATATTTCCCTCAGATTACACAGATCCACAAAGAATTCGAAAACAAATCCAATTTTGATAAACTCCCATATCTATTGGGTGAAATACCACAGTGTGTAATCACAGCGCAAGATGTGTGACCTGTTGCCACAAGAAAAGGGCAACCAGTGAAGAACAAACACCATTGTAAATACAACCTATATTTATGTTAATTTATTTGTTAATTTATTTTTACTTTAACTATTTGCACATCATTACAACACTGTATATAGACATAATATGACATTTTAAACGTATTTATTCTTTTGGAACTTTCGTGAGTAATGTTTACTGTACATTCTTTATTGTTTATTTAACTTTTGTTAATTATCTATTTCACTTGCTTTGGCAATATAAGCATTTCTCATACCAATAAAGCCCTTAAATTGAATTGAATTGAGAGAGAAAGAAAGAAAAGAGAGAAAGAGAGAAAGAGACGAGTGAAAGAGAGAGAGAGAGCGAAAGAGAGAGCAGAGTGAGAGAGAGAGGGAGAGTGAAAGAGAGAGGAGAGAGAGGGAGAGTGAAAGAGAGAGGGGAGAAAGGGAGAGTGTGTGTATATACAGTGGATCTAGTGTACAGGCAGCACAGCCAGAGTTGAGCAGGAACAGCTGGAGCTCTTAGATTTCAGTAGAATCTGCTAATGACTGCAAGATTTACAGCACTACACACACACACACACACACACACACACACACACACACACACACACACACACACACACACACACACACACACACACACACACACACACACACACACACACACACACACACACACACAGCCTACCACTTAAAACACACAGTAACACTTAGTTGGCCAGGCTACATACTGTACATGTATACATAAACAAAGTGCACTCCAAGTAACATTAAGTGTGCATCCAAAATGGTACCCCATTCCCTATATAGTGCCCTATTGTCTCTGGTGAACGAGTGCACGATATAGGGAATGGAGTGCTATTTGGGACAAATCCTTAGTGTAGGTCAGAATGCACAGTAAGCACTTTCTGCCTGGCAAGGTTTGGAGAGAACTGGACTATGGAGATTTGTTTGTGATTTAACAAATGCCCTGGAGATTATCTAATTAAAGTACAGTTTAAAGTAGGCAGGCACTAGTTCCCTTTAACTCTAAACGCACATATACACACACACACACACACACACACACACACACACACACACACACACACACACACACACACACACACACACAAGTAAAAACACACTCACTCAGACTCACACAAATACGCGCACACATACACACACCCACACACACCCACACACTGTGTGTTTCTTTGTTTTTGTGGTTGTATTTTTGCTTGGTTGGCAGGGACTGGCCATTAGGAATGTGGGTATGTTTATGTGCATTCGTGTGTGTGTGAGTCTAAGTGAGCGTGTGTGTTTGTGTGTGTTCACATTAGTATGCGTGTGTTATTTAGCTGCTCAAGGGGATTGATAGGCGGGCCGTGGGCATGGCGGGCATGGCGTTTTTGCTGCTGCTTACAGGGCTGCTTACATCACCTTTACTAGCTGCTGCCACTTTTATTAACCACAAAGATTAAGGCTAATGTCAGCCCACGATCTCTAACATAATAATACTGTCAGCCCACGATCTCTAACATAATAATACTGTCAGCCCACGATCTCTAACATAATAATACTGTCAGGCCACGATCTCTAACATAATAATACTGTCAGCCCACGATCTCTAACATAATAATAATGTCAGCCCACGATCTCTAACATAATAATAATGTCAGCCCACGATCTCTAACATAATAATACTGTCAGCCCACGATCTCTAACATAATAATACTGTCAGCCCACGATCTCTAACATAATAATAATGTCAGCCCACGATCTCTAACATAATAATAATGTCAGCCCACGATCTCTAACATAATAATACTGTCAGCCCACGATCTCTAACATAATAATAATGTCAGCCCACGATCTCTAACATAATAATACTGTCAGCCCACGATCTCTAACATAATAATACTGTCAGCCCACGATCTCTAACATAATAATAATGTCAGCCCACGATCTCTAACATAATAATAATGTCAGCCCACGATCTCTAACATAATAATACTGTCAGCCCACGATCTCTAACATAATAATAATGTCAGCCCACGATCTCTAACATAATAATAATGTCAGCCCACGATCTCTAACATAATAATAATGTCAGCCCACGATCTCTAACATAATAATACTGTCAGCCCACGATCTCTAACATAATAATAATGTCAGCCCACGATCTCTAACATAATAATAATGTCAGCCCACGATCTCTAACATAATAATAATGTCAGCCCACGATCTCTAACATAATAATACTGTCAGCCCACGATCTCTAACATAATAATAATGTCAGCCCACGATCTCTAACATAATAATAATGTCAGCCCACGATCTCTAACATAATAATACTGTCAGCCCACGATCTCTAACATAATAATAATGTCAGCCCACGATCTCTAACATAATAATACTGTCAGCCCACGATCTCTAACATAATAATACTGTCAGCCCACGATCTCTAACATAATAATAATGTCAGCCCACGATCTCTAACATAATAATACTGTCAGCCCACGATCTCTAACATAATAATAATGTCAGCCCACGATCTCTAACATAATAATACTGTCAGCCCACGATCTCTAACATAATAATACTGTCAGCCCACGATCTCTAACATAATAATAATGTCAGCCCACGATCTCTAACATAATAATACTGTCAGCCCACGATCTCTAACATAATAATACTGTCAGCCCACGATCTCTAACATAATAATACTGTCAGCCCACGATCTCTAACATAATAATAATGTCAGCCCACGATCTCTAACATAATAATACTGTCAGCCCACGATCTCTAACATAATAATACTGTCAGCCCACGATCTCTAACATAATAATAATGTCAGCCCACGATCTCTAACATAATAATAATGTCAGCCCACGATCTCTAACATAATAATACTGTCAGCCCACGATCTCTAACATAATAATAATGTCAGCCCACGATCTCTAACATAATAATAATGTCAGCCCACGATCTCTAACATAATAATACTGTCAGCCCACGATCTCTAACATAATAATAATGTCAGCCCACGATCTCTAACATAATAATAATGTCAGCCCACGATCTCTAACATAATAATAATGTCAGCCCACGATCTCTAACATAATAATAATGTCAGCCCACGATCTCTAACATAATAATAATGTCAGCCCACGATCTCTAACATAATAATAATGTCAGCCCACGATCTCTAACATAATAATACTGTCAGCCCACGATCTCTAACATAATAATACTGTCAGCCCACGATCTCTAACATAATAATACTGTCAGCCCACGATCTCTAACATAATAATAATGTCAGCCCACGATCTCTAACATAATAATAATGTCAGCCCACGATCTCTAACATAATAATAATGTCAGCCCACGATCTCTAACATAATAATAATGTCAGCCCACGATCTCTAACATAATAATACTGTCAGCCCACGATCTCTAACATAATAATACTGTCAGCCCACGATCTCTAACATAATAATAATGTCAGCCCACGATCTCTAACATAATAATACTGTCAGCCCACGATCTCTAACATAATAATAATGTCAGCCCACGATCTCTAACATAATAATAATGTCAGCCCACGATCTCTAACATAATAATAATGTCAGCCCACGATCTCTAACATAATAATACTGTCAGCCCACGATCTCTAACATAATAATACTGTCAGCCCACGATCTCTAACATAATAATAATGTCAGCCCACGATCTCTAACATAATAATAATGTCAGCCCACGATCTCTAACATAATAATACTGTCAGCCCACGATCTCTAACATAATAATACTGTCAGCCCACGATCTCTAACATAATAATAATGTCAGCCCACGATCTCTAACATAATAATACTGTCAGCCCACGATCTCTAACATAATAATAATGTCAGCCCACGATCTCTAACATAATAATAATGTCAGCCCACGATCTCTAACATAATAATAATGTCAGCCCACGATCTCTAACATAATAATAATGTCAGCCCACGATCTCTAACATAATAATAATGTCAGCCCACGATCTCTAACATAATAATACTGTCAGCCCACGATCTCTAACATAATAATAATGTCAGCCCACGATCTCTAACATAATAATACTGTCAGCCCACGATCTCTAACATAATAATAATGTCAGCCCAATGATCTCTAACATAATAATAATGTCAGCCCACGATCTCTAACATAATAATACTGTCAGCCCACGATCTCTAACATAATAATAATGTCAGCCCACGATCTCTAACATAATAATAATGTCAGCCCACGATCTCTAACATAATAATACTGTCAGCCCACGATCTCTAACATAATAATACTGTCAGCCCACGATCTCTAACATAATAATACTGTCAGCCCACGATCTCTAACATAATAATAATGTCAGCCCACGATCTCTAACATAATAATAATGTCAGCCCACGATCTCTAACATAATAATACTGTCAGCCCATGATCTCTAACATAATAATACTGTCAGCCCACGATCTCTAACATAATAATACTGTCAGCCCACGATCTCTAACATAATAATAATGTCAGCCCACGATCTCTAACATAATAATAATGTCAGCCCACGATCTCTAACATAATAATAATGTCAGCCCACGATCTCTAACATAATAATAATGTCAGCCCACGATCTCTAACATAATAATAATGTCAGCCCACGATCTCTAACATAATAATACTGTCAGCCCACGATCTCTAACATAATAATACTGTCAGCCCACGATCTCTAACATAATAATAATGTCAGCCCACGATCTCTAACATAATAATAATGTCAGCCCACGATCTCTAACATAATAATAATGTCAGCCCACGATCTCTAACATAATAATAATGTCAGCCCACGATCTCTAACATAATAATACTGTCAGCCCACGATCTCTAACATAATAATACTGTCAGCCCACGATCTCTAACATAATAATAATGTCAGCCCACGATCTCTAACATAATAATACTGTCAGCCCACGATCTCTAACATAATAATAATGTCAGCCCACGATCTCTAACATAATAATACTGTCAGCCCACGATCTCTAACATAATAATACTGTCAGCCCACGATCTCTAACATAATAATACTGTCAGCCCACGATCTCTAACATAATAATAATGTCAGCCCACGATCTCTAACATAATAATAATGTCAGCCCACGATCTCTAACATAATAATAATGTCAGCCCACGATCTCTAACATAATAATAATGTCAGCCCACGATCTCTAACATAATAATAATGTCAGCCCACGATCTCTAACATAATAATAATGTCAGCCCACGATCTCTAACATAATAATAATGTCAGCCCACGATCTCTAACATAATAATACTGTCAGCCCACGATCTCTAACATAATAATAATGTCAGCCCACGATCTCTAACATAATAATAATGTCAGCCCACGATCTCTAACATAATAATAATGTCAGCCCACGATCTCTAACATAATAATAATGTCAGCCCACGATCTCTAACATAATAATACTGTCAGCCCACGATCTCTAACATAATAATAATGTCAGCCCACGATCTCTAACATAATAATACTGTCAGCCCACGATCTCTAACATAATAATAATGTCAGCCCACGATCTCTAACATAATAATAATGTCAGCCCACGATCTCTAACATAATAATACTGTCAGCCCACGATCTCTAACATAATAATACTGTCAGCCCACGATCTCTAACATAATAATAATGTCAGCCCACGATCTCTAACATAATAATACTGTCAGCCCACGATCTCTAACATAATAATAATGTCAGCCCACGATCTCTAACATAATAATACTGTCAGCCCACGATCTCTAACATAATAATACTGTCAGCCCACGATCTCTAACATAATAATACTGTCAGCCCACGATCTCTAACATAATAATAATGTCAGCCCACGATCTCTAACATAATAATAATGTCAGCCCACGATCTCTAACATAATAATACTGTCAGCCCACGATCTCTAACATAATAATAATGTCAGCCCACGATCTCTAACATAATAATAATGTCAGCCCACGATCTCTAACATAATAATACTGTCAGCCCACGATCTCTAACATAATAATACTGTCAGCCCACGATCTCTAACATAATAATAATGTCAGCCCACGATCTCTAACATAATAATAATGTCAGCCCACGATCTCTAACATAATAATAATGTCAGCCCACGATCTCTAACATAATAATAATGTCAGCCCACGATCTCTAACATAATAATAATGTCAGCCCACGATCTCTAACATAATAATAATGTCAGCCCACGATCTCTAACATAATAATAATGTCAGCCCACGATCTCTAACATAATAATACTGTCAGCCCACGATCTCTAACATAATAATACTGTCAGCCCACGATCTCTAACATAATAATAATGTCAGCCCACGATCTCTAACATAATAATACTGTCAGCCCACGATCTCTAACATAATAATAATGTCAGCCCACGATCTCTAACATAATAATAATGTCAGCCCACGATCTCTAACATAATAATACTGTCAGCCCACGATCTCTAACATAATAATAATGTCAGCCCACGATCTCTAACATAATAATAATGTCAGCCCACGATCTCTAACATAATAATACTGTCAGCCCACGATCTCTAACATAATAATAATGTCAGCCCTGATCTCTAACATAATAATAATGTCAGCCCACGATCTCTAACATAATAATACTGTCAGCCCACGATCTCTAACATAATAATAATGTCAGCCCACGATCTCTAACATAATAATACTGTCAGCCCACGATCTCTAACATAATAATACTGTCAGCCCACGATCTCTAACATAATAATACTGTCAGCCCACGATCTCTAACATAATAATAATGTCAGCCCACGATCTCTAACATAATAATAATGTCAGCCCACGATCTCTAACATAATAATAATGTCAGCCCAGGATCTCTAACATAATAATAATGTCAGCCCACGATCTCTAACATAATAATAATGTCAGCCCACGATCTCTAACATAATAATAATGTCAGCCCACGATCTCTAACATAATAATAATGTCAGCCCACGATCTCTAACATAATAATAATGTCAGCCCACGATCTCTAACATAATAATAATGTCAGCCCACGATCTCTAACATAATAATAATGTCAGCCCACGATCTCTAACATAATAATAATGTCAGCCCACGATCTCTAACATAATAATAATGTCAGCCCACGATCTCTAACATAATAATACTGTCAGCCCAGGTTCTCTAACATAATAATACTGTCAGCCCACGATCTCTAACATAATAATAATGTCAGGCCACGATCTCTAACATAATAATAATGTCAGACCAGGATCTCTAACATAATAATAATGTCAGCCCACGATCTCTAACATAATAATACTGTCAGCCCACGATCTCTAACATAATAATACTGTCAGCCCACGATCTCTAACATAATAATAATGTCAGGCCACGATCTCTAACATAATAATAATGTCAGCCCACGATCTCTAACATAATAATACTGTCAGCCCACGATCTCTAACATAATAATAATGTCAGGCCACGATCTCTAACATAATAATAATGTCAGCCCACGATCTCTAACATAATAATACTGTCAGCCCACGATCTCTAACATAATAATAATGTCAGCCCACGATCTCTAACATAATAATAATGTCAGCCCACGATCTCTAACATAATAATAATGTCAGCCCACGATCTCTAACATAATAATAATGTCAGCCCACGATCTCTAACATAATAATAATGTCAGCCCACGATCTCTAACATAATAATAATGTCAGCCCAGGGTCTCTAACATAATAATAATGTCAGCCCACGATCTCTAACATAATAATAATGTCAGGCCACGATCTCTAACATAATAATACTGTCAGCCCACGATCTCTAACATAATAATAATGTCAGCCCACGATCTCTAACATAATAATAATGTCAGCCCACGATCTCTAACATAATAATACTGTCAGCCCACGATCTCTAACATAATAATACTGTCAGCCCACGATCTCTAACATAATAATAATGTCAGCCCACGATCTCTAACATAATAATAATGTCAGCCCACGATCTCTAACATAATAATACTGTCAGCCCACGATCTCTAACATAATAATACTGTCAGCCCACGATCTCTAACATAATAATAATGTCAGCCCACGATCTCTAACATAATAATAATGTCAGCCCACGATCTCTAACATAATAATACTGTCAGCCCACGATCTCTAACATAATAATACTGTCAGCCACGATCTCTAACATAATAATAATGTCAGCCCACGATCTCTAACATAATAATAATGTCAGCCCACGATCTCTAACATAATAATAATGTCAGCCAAGGGGTCTCTAACATAATAATAATGTCAGCCCACGATCTCTAACATAATAATAATGTCAGCCCACGATCTCTAACATAATAATACTGTCAGCCCACGATCTCTAACATAATAATAATGTCAGGCCACGATCTCTAACATAATAATAATGTCAGCCCACGATCTCTAACATAATAATAATGTCAGCCCACGATCTCTAACATAATAATAATGTCAGCCCACGATCTCTAACATAATAATAATGTCAGCCCACGATCTCTAACATAATAATAATGTCAGCCCACGATCTCTAACATAATAATACTGTCAGCCCACGATCTCTAACATAATAATACTGTCAGCCCACGATCTCTAACATAATAATAATGTCAGCCCACGATCTCTAACATAATAATAATGTCAGCCCACGATCTCTAACATAATAATAATGTCAGCCCACGATCTCTAACATAATAATACTGTCAGCCCAGGTTCTCTAACATAATAATACTGTCAGGCCACGATCTCTAACATAATAATAATGTCAGCCCACGATCTCTAACATAATAATAATGTCAGCCCACGATCTCTAACATAATAATACTGTCAGCCCACGATCTCTAACATAATAATAATGTCAGCCCACGATCTCTAACATAATAATAATGTCAGCCCACGATCTCTAACATAATAATAATGTCAGCCCAGGGTCTCTAACATAATAATAATGTCAGCCCACGATCTCTAACATAATAATAATGTCAGCCCACGATCTCTAACATAATAATAATGTCAGCCCACGATCTCTAACATAATAATAATGTCAGCCCACGATCTCTAACATAATAATAATGTCAGCCCACGATCTCTAACATAATAATAATGTCAGCCCACGATCTCTAACATAATAATAATGTCAGCCCACGATCTCTAACATAATAATACTGTCAGCCCACGATCTCTAACATAATAATAATGTCAGCCCACGATCTCTAACATAATAATAATGTCAGCCCACGATCTCTAACATAATAATAATGTCAGCCCACGATCTCTAACATAATAATACTGTCAGCCCAGGTTCTCTAACATAATAATACTGTCAGCCCACGATCTCTAACATAATAATAATGTCAGCCCACGATCTCTAACATAATAATAATGTCAGCCCAGGATCTCTAACATAATAATAATGTCAGCCCACGATCTCTAACATAATAATAATGTCAGCCCACGATCTCTAACATAATAATACTGTCAGCCCACGATCTCTAACATAATAATAATGTCAGCCCACGATCTCTAACATAATAATAATGTCAGCCCACGATCTCTAACATAATAATAATGTCAGCCCAGGGTCTCTAACATAATAATAATGTCAGCCCACGATCTCTAACATAATAATAATGTCAGCCCACGATCTCTAACATAATAATAATGTCAGCCCACGATCTCTAACATAATAATAATGTCAGGCCACGATCTCTAACATAATAATAATGTCAGCCCACGATCTCTAACATAATAATAATGTCAGCCCACGATCTCTAACATAATAATACTGTCAGCCCACGATCTCTAACATAATAATACTGTCAGCCCACGATCTCTAACATAATAATAATGTCAGCCCACGATCTCTAACATAATAATAATGTCAGCCCACGATCTCTAACATAATAATAATGTCAGCCCACGATCTCTAACATAATAATACTGTCAGCCCAGGTTCTCTAACATAATAATACTGTCAGCCCACGATCTCTAACATAATAATAATGTCAGGCCACGATCTCTAACATAATAATAATGTCAGACCAGGATCTCTAACATAATAATAATGTCAGCCCACGATCTCTAACATAATAATACTGTCAGCCCACGATCTCTAACATAATAATACTGTCAGCCCACGATCTCTAACATAATAATAATGTCAGGCCACGATCTCTAACATAATAATAATGTCAGCCCACGATCTCTAACATAATAATACTGTCAGCCCACGATCTCTAACATAATAATAATGTCAGGCCACAATCTCTAACATAATAATAATGTCAGCCCACGATCTCTAACATAATAATAATGTCAGCCCACGATCTCTAACATAATAATAATGTCAGCCCACGATCTCTAACATAATAATACTGTCAGCCCACGATCTCTAACATAATAATAATGTCAGCCCACGATCTCTAACATAATAATAATGTCAGCCCACGATCTCTAACATAATAATAATGTCAGCCCAGGGTCTCTAACATAATAATAATGTCAGCCCACGATCTCTAACATAATAATAATGTCAGCCCACGATCTCTAACATAATAATAATGTCAGCCCACGATCTCTAACATAATAATAATGTCAGCCCAGGGTCTCTAACATAATAATAATGTCAGCCCACGATCTCTAACATAATAATAATGTCGTCATGTCAGCCCACGATCTCTAACATAATAATAATGTCAGACCAGGATCTCTAACATAATAATAATGTCAGCCCACGATCTCTAACATAATAATACTGTCAGCCCACGATCTCTAACATAATAATAATGTCAGCCCACGATCTCTAACATAATAATACTGTCAGCCCACGATCTCTAACATAATAATAATGTCAGCCCAGGATCTCTAACATAATAATACTGTCAGCCCAGGTTCTCTAACATAATAATACTGTCAGCCCACGATCTCTAACATAATAATAATGTCAGCCCACGATCTCTAACATAATAATACTGTCAGCCCACGATCTCTAACATAATAATACTGTCAGCCCACGATCTCTAACATAATAATAATGTCAGCCCACGATCTCTAACATAATAATAATGTCAGCCCACGATCTCTAACATAATAATAATGTCAGCCCACGATCTCTAACATAATAATACTGTCAGCCCACGATCTCTAACATAATAATAATGTCAGCCCAGGATCTCTAACATAATAATAATGTCAGCCCAGGATCTCTAACATAATAATACTGTCAGCCCACGATCTCTAACATAATAATACTGTCAGCCCACGATCTCTAACATAATAATAATGTCAGGCCACGATCTCTAACATAATAATAATGTCAGCCCACGATCTCTAACATAATAATACTGTCAGCCCAGGATCTCTAACATAATAATAATGTCAGCCCAGGATCTCTAACATAATAATAATGTCAGCCCACGATCTCTAACATAATAATAATGTCAGCCCACGATCTCTAACATAATAATAATGTCAGCCCACGATCTCTAACATAATAATAATGTCAGCCCACGATCTCTAACATAATAATAATGTCAGCCCACGATCTCTAACATAATAATAATGTCAGGCCACGATCTCTAACATAATAATACTGTCAGCCCAGGGTCTCTAACATAATAATAATGTCAGCCCAGGATCTCTAACATAATAGTAATGTCAGCCCACGATCTCTAACATAATAATAATGTCAGCCCACGATCTCTAACATAATAATACTGTCAGCCCAGGGTCTCTAACATAATAATAATGTCAGCCCACGATCTCTAACATAATAATAATGTCAGCCCACGATCTCTAACATAATAATAATGTCAGCCCACGATCTCTAACATAATAATAATGTCAGGCCACGATCTCTAACATAATAATAATGTCAGCCCACGATCTCTAACATAATAATAATGTCAGCCCACGATCTCTAACATAATAATACTGTCAGCCCACGATCTCTAACATAATAATACTGTCAGCCCACGATCTCTAACATAATAATAATGTCAGCCCACGATCTCTAACATAATAATAATGTCAGCCCACGATCTCTAACATAATAATAATGTCAGCCCACGATCTCTAACATAATAATACTGTCAGCCCAGGTTCTCTAACATAATAATACTGTCAGCCCACGATCTCTAACATAATAATAATGTCAGGCCACGATCTCTAACATAATAATAATGTCAGACCAGGATCTCTAACATAATAATAATGTCAGCCCACGATCTCTAACATAATAATACTGTCAGCCCACGATCTCTAACATAATAATACTGTCAGCCCACGATCTCTAACATAATAATAATGTCAGCCCACGATCTCTAACATAATAATAATGTCAGCCCACGATCTCTAACATAATAATACTGTCAGCCCACGATCTCTAACATAATAATAATGTCAGGCCACAATCTCTAACATAATAATAATGTCAGCCCACGATCTCTAACATAATAATAATGTCAGCCCACGATCTCTAACATAATAATAATGTCAGCCCACGATCTCTAACATAATAATACTGTCAGCCCACGATCTCTAACATAATAATAATGTCAGCCCACGATCTCTAACATAATAATAATGTCAGCCCACGATCTCTAACATAATAATAATGTCAGCCCAGGGTCTCTAACATAATAATAATGTCAGCCCACGATCTCTAACATAATAATAATGTCAGCCCACGATCTCTAACATAATAATAATGTCAGCCCACGATCTCTAACATAATAATAATGTCAGCCCAGGGTCTCTAACATAATAATAATGTCAGCCCACGATCTCTAACATAATAATAATGTCAGCCCACGATCTCTAACATAATAATAATGTCAGACCAGGATCTCTAACATAATAATAATGTCAGCCCACGATCTCTAACATAATAATACTGTCAGCCCACGATCTCTAACATAATAATAATGTCAGCCCACGATCTCTAACATAATAATACTGTCAGCCCACGATCTCTAACATAATAATAATGTCAGCCCAGGATCTCTAACATAATAATACTGTCAGCCCAGGTTCTCTAACATAATAATACTGTCAGCCCACGATCTCTAACATAATAATAATGTCAGCCCACGATCTCTAACATAATAATACTGTCAGCCCACGATCTCTAACATAATAATACTGTCAGCCCACGATCTCTAACATAATAATAATGTCAGCCCACGATCTCTAACATAATAATAATGTCAGCCCACGATCTCTAACATAATAATAATGTCAGCCCACGATCTCTAACATAATAATACTGTCAGCCCACGATCTCTAACATAATAATAATGTCAGCCCAGGATCTCTAACATAATAATAATGTCAGCCCAGGATCTCTAACATAATAATACTGTCAGCCCACGATCTCTAACATAATAATACTGTCAGACCACGATCTCTAACATAATAATAATGTCAGGCCACGATCTCTAACATAATAATAATGTCAGCCCACGATCTCTAACATAATAATACTGTCAGCCCAGGATCTCTAACATAATAATAATGTCAGCCCAGGATCTCTAACATAATAATAATGTCAGCCCACGATCTCTAACATAATAATAATGTCAGCCCACGATCTCTAACATAATAATAATGTCAGCCCACGATCTCTAACATAATAATAATGTCAGCCCACGATCTCTAACATAATAATAATGTCAGCCCACGATCTCTAACATAATAATAATGTCAGGCCACGATCTCTAACATAATAATACTGTCAGCCCAGGGTCTCTAACATAATAATAATGTCAGCCCAGGATCTCTAACATAATAGTAATGTCAGCCCACGATCTCTAACATAATAATAATGTCAGGCCACGATCTCTAACATAATAATACTGTCAGCCCAGGGTCTCTAACATAATAATAATGTCAGCCCAGGGTCTCTAACATAATAATAATGTCAGCCCAGGATCTCTAACATAATAATAATGTCAGCCCAGGGTCTCTAACATAATAATAATGTCAGGCCACGATCTCTAACATAATAATAATGTCAGGCCACGATCTCTAACATAATAATACTGTCAGCCCAGGGTCTCTAACATAATAATAATGTCAGCCCAGGGTCTCTAACATAATAATAATGTCAGCCCAGGATCTCTAACATAATAATAATGTCAGCCCAGGGTCTCTAACATAATAATACTGTCAGCCCAGGATCTCTAACATAATAATAATGTCAGCCCAGGGTCTCTAACATAATAATAATGTCAGCCCAGGATCTCTAACATAATAGTACTGTCAGCCCAGGATCTCTAACATAATAATAATGTCAGCCCAGGATCTCTAACATATAAGTACTGTCAGCCCAGGATCTCTAACATAATAATAATGTCAGCCCAGGGTCTCTAACATAATAGTACTGTCAGCCCAGGATCTTTAACATAATAATAATGTCAGCCCAGGGTCTCTAACATAATAATAATGTCAGCCCAGGATCTCTAACATAATAATAATGTCAGCCCACGATCTCTAACATAATAATACTGTCAGCCCAGGTTCTCTAGCATAATAGTAATGTCAGCCCAGGGTCTCTAACATAATAATAATGTCAGCCCAGGGTCTCTAACATAATAATAATGTCAGCCCAGGGTCTCTAACATAATAGTAATGTCAGCCCAGGGTCTCTAACATAATAATAATGTCAGCCCAGGGTCTCTAACATAATAATAATGTCAGCCCAGGATCTCTAACATAATAATAATGTCAGACCAGGATCTCTAACATAATAGTAATGTCAGCCCAGGATCTCTAACATAATAATACTGTCAGCCCAGGATCTCTAACATAATAGTAATGTCAGACCAGGATCTCTAACATAATAGTAATGTCAGCCCAGGGTCTCTAACATAATAGTAATGTCAGACCAGGATCTCTAACATAATAATACTGTCAGCCCAGGATCTCTAACATAATAATAATGTCAGCCCAGGGTCTCTAACATAATAATAATGTCAGCCCAGGGTCTCTAACATAATAATAATGTCAGCCCAGGGTCTCTAACATAATAATAATGTCAGCCCAGGGTCTCTAACATAATAGTAATGCCAGACCAGGATCTCTAACATAATAATACTGTCAGCCCAGGATCTCTAACATAATAGTAATGTCAGACCAGGATCTCTAACATAATAATACTGTCAGCCCAGGGTCTCTAACATAATAGTAATGTCAGACCAGGATCTCTAACATAATAGTAATGTCAGCCCAGTTTCTCTAACATAATAGTAATGTCAGACCAGGATCTCTAACATAATAGTAATGTCAGACCAGGATCTCTAACATAATAATACTGTCAGCCCAGGATCTCTAACATAATAGTAATGTCAGACCAGGATCTCTAACATAATAATACTGTCAGCCCAGGATCTCTAACATAATAGTAATGTCAGACCAGGATCTCTAACATAATAGTAATGTCAGACCAGGATCTCTAACATAATAATAATATTATTTTGCACTTCCATTGACTCTGGGGAGTTTACATTGGCTGGCATATGAGTGTGTGTGGGTTTGACGTTAGGGCTAGATATGTGTGGTAGAGCACTAATTTTAGTCTGACAATGTATCTTATCTCACCACCACTAATGAGATGGGTGTGCTTGATGTTGTGTCAGAGCATCTCATAGTCAGAGGGCGTGGTCGACAGTGTGCACCTCAACTCTGCTGTCACATCCAACCTGGATCAATATTTGGTTTTAATTTAGAAGGGAACACTGAGTCCAGCTTCACACAGATATTAGCTGGTGAAGGGTACCATTCGTTTTATGGTGCTTTCATGACACCTGGGAAAAATACGAGGTCAAATCATGACGTCAGTGACGTCTTCAGGTCAGAATGTCGGAGCTCTAGAAAGAGGTCCGAGTTCCCAAGTTGGAATTCCGAGTTGGATGAATGTTCAAAACGATTTCCTTTAGTCGGCGCTCGTTTTTTACCGAGTTCCCAGTTGTCTTGAACACGTTGAAGTTGGAAGTCGGAGACTTCCCAGGTACCAGTTGTTTTGAACGCTGCATTAATGCTCAGAGGGAGACGGCAGGGTATTCCCTTTGAGTCAGGAACCAAAACTCTTCCGTAGTGACCCGTGAATGCGTTGTCTGCAGCATTTGTTCACATGACAGCTCGATCAGCTGTTCGATTTCTCTTACCCGCATGTCAACAGTCAAATGGATTGGGAAGTAGGTCCCAAAGTGCTCTTCCAAGTGTTGGAGGTGAGTGGTCACTTTCTGATGCTCTTTTCTGTTTGAAACATGCACAGCCGAGAGAACGGGGCATGGTTCACTTTTGAATATAGTGAACCAATAATAATTATTTCCTCTGAATGCACTGATTCTGTCACTCATCTGTAGAATGTTTTTGTATTTCCCCTGCATGCTTGTGTTCAGTTCGTACAATTTCTCAAATATGTCAGTTACATAAGCAATGAGACACATTTTCTTTTCATTACATAGAAAGTCAACCAAGTCTGTTTTATTACTGTAAAGCGTCTGTGTGTTGCTGGTGTAGAGGAGTCAAGCGCAGAACAGCAGATATGAGTAAATATAGCACATTTTACTCAATAATTAAACAAACGTCAAAAATGTCCAAGCCCACAAATACATATCGCAATACAACAAAACAATCACTCACAAACAAACATGGGGGAACAGAGGGTTAAATAATGAACAAGTAATTGTGGGATTGAAACCAGGTGTGTAAAACAAGACAAAAACAATGGAAAAATGAAATGTGGATCGGCGATGGCTAGAAAACCGGTGACGTCGACCGCCGAACGCCGCCCGAGCAAGGAGAGGGACTGACTTCGGTGGAAGTCGTGACAGTACTCCCCCCCCTCCTTGAGCAGCGCGCCGACACCGGCCTCGGGGACGACCCGGAGGACGAGGCGCAGGGCGATCCGGATGGAGATTGTGGAACTCCCGCAGCAACGAAGGGTCCAGAACGTCCTCCACCGGAACCCAGCATCTCTCCTCCGGACAGTACCCCTCCCAGTCCACGAGGTACTGAAGGCCCCTCTGACGCCTCGAGTCCAGGATGGCTCGAACAGTATACGCCGGGGCCCCCTCGATGTTCAGAGGGGGTGGAGGAACCAGCCTGAGGAGAGACACATGGAACGAGGGATTAATACGGTAATCTGAGGGCCAGACCCGGTCCTCCGGTGCGAACACCGGGGCCTCACTGCGGTGGCGGTCGGCGCTCGTCTTCTGCCCGCCTCAAGGCCCGTTGCAGGTGCACATGGGCGGCGTCCCAGGTCTCCTCCGAGCGCTTAAACCATTCGTCCACCGAAGGAGCCTCGATCTGGCTCTGATGCCATGGTGCCGGAACCGGCTGATACCCTAGTACACACTGGAAGGGAGAGAGGTTAGTGGAGGAGTGGAGGAGTGAGTTTTGGGCCATCTCTGCCCATGGGATGAACGCCGCCCACTCCCCCGGCCGGTTCTGGCAATATGACCGCAGAAACCTACCCACATCCTGGTTTACTCTCCACCTGCCCGTTACTCTCGGGGTGAAAACCTGAGGTGAGGCTGACCGAGACCCCAGACGCTCCATAAACGCCCTCCATACCCTGGGCGTGAACTGGGGACCCGATCAGAGACTATATCCTCAGGCACCCCGTAGTGCCGGAAGGCGTGTGTGAACAGGGCCTCCGCAGTCTGTAGGGCCGTAGGGAGACCGGGCAAAGGGAGGAGACAGCAGGACTTAGAAAACCGATCCACAACGACCAGGATCGTGGTGTTGCCTTGTGAGGGAGGAAGATCAGTCAGGAAGTCCACTGACAGGTGCGACCACGGCCGTTATGGAACGGGTAGGGGTTGTAACTTCCCTCTGGGCAGGTGCCTAGGAGCCTTGCACTGGGCGCACACCGAGCAGGAGGAAACAGAAACCCTCACGTCCTTGGCCAAGGTGGACCACCAGTACTTCCCACCAAGACAGCGCACTGTCCGACCGATGCCAGGATGACCAGAGGAAGGTGACGTGTGGGCCCAATAGATCAACCGGTCGCGGACAGCAGACGGAACGTACAGGCGCCCAGCTGGACACTGAGAGGGAGTGGGCTCTGTACGTAACACCCGCTCGATGTCCGCGTCCAGCTCCCACACTACCGGTGCCACCAGGCAAGAGGCCAGGAGTTTGGGAGTGTGATCCATGGACCGCTCCTCTGTGTCATACATCCGGGACAGTGCGTCTGCCTTAGCGTTCTGGGAACCTGGTCGGTAGGACAGGTGTGTAAAACAAGACAAAAACAATGGAAAAATGAAAAGTGGATCGGCGATGGCTAGAAAACTGGTGACGTCGACCGCTGAACGCTGCCCGAGCAAAGAGAGGGAATGACAACAACGTTGTGAATGACAACAGTTCCTCTCTCAATGCAAAAAATCTTTCCAACACTCCCCCAATGATAACCACCAAGCCTCGGTGTGAAATAGAACATCGTCATGCTCTGATCCCATATCTCCACATAGTTTTGTGAACAGGCGAGTGCGAAGTTGATGTCGTTTGACTTAGCTCAGCTCTTTTGCTGCCAGTTGCTCTCTGTGTATCATGCAAAGGCAGAGGGAGACTCATTCATAGCTAGAGTGCAGAGGCCTGCCCAGCGTCCCACCATAGATGGAGCCCCATCTGTGCAAACGTCTGATATTCACTCCTGTGGAATCTGTTTTTCATCAGTATGGCCACGCAGCACACTGAACTGTGCCGTTTCATGCTCAGGAATCGTGAGACAGAACAATATATCCTCAAGAATAGCATCCCCCGACATGTTTAGCAAACAAAAGTCAATGCATGGGCATCTTGGCCCTCACAGCTAACGTCCATTTGGAGAGCATAAGCTGGGGAGTTGTGTCATTCAGTCAGAGTTTCCTCTTGATTGCTAGCAATAGCATACATTCTTTGTTTCACGGTGTTATCTGACAAAGGCATTGATGTGAGTTTCTGTGCCTCTATCTCCCCAAACATTGTTTTCACCATATCAATTGCAGCCGGTAATATCAAAGTCTCTGCAATAGTGTGTGGTTTCATAGCGTAGCAGGCCTAGCCATTCACCGTGGAAATGATTCAAGTGCAACTGTCAAGTGTGGCCTTTTCAAATGATCTAATGGCGCTATATAAGCAAAAGTATGTGGACACCCCTTCAAATTAGTAGATTAGGTTATTTCAGCCACACCCGTTGCTGACAGGTGTATAAAATTGAGGACACAGCCATACAATCTCCATACACCTATATCTATCCTACCCTGCCTTTCTAAGGTCTTCGAAAGACAAGTTAACAAACAGATCACCAACCATTTCTAATCCCACATACCTTCTCCGCTATGCAATCTGGTTTCCGAGCTGGCCATGGGTGCATCTCAGCCATGCTCAAGGTCCTGAACGATATCATAACCACCGTTGATAAACGACAATACTGTGTAGCCGTAATCATCGATCTGGCCAAGGCTTTCGACTCTGTCAATCACCACATTCTTATCAGCAGACTCAACAGCCTTGGTTTCTCAAATGACTGCCTCGCCTGGAGTTCAGTGTGTCAAATCTGAGGGCCTGTTGTCCGATCCTCTGGCAGTCTCTATGGGGGTGCCACAGGGTTCAATTCTCGGGCCGACTCTTTTCTCTGTATACATCAATGATGTCGCTCTTGCTGCTGGTGATTCTCTGATCCACCTCTACGCAGACGACACCATTCTGTATACTTCTGGCCCTTCTTTGGAACCTTGTTAACTAACCTCCAGACGAGCTTCAATGCCATACAACTCTCCTTCTGTGGCCTCCAACTGCTCTTAAATGCAAGTAAAACTAAATGCATGCTCTTCAACCGATCGCTGCCCGCTCCTGCCCGCCCATCCAGCATCACTACTCTGGACGGTTCTGAATATGTGGACAATTACAAATACCTAGGTGTCTGGTTAGACTGTAAACTCTCCTTCCAGACTCACATTAAGCATCTCCAATCCAAAATTAAATCTAGAATCGGCTTCCTATTTCGCAACAAAGAATCCTTCACTATTGCTGCAAAACATACATTCGTAAAACTGACTATCCTACCGATCCTTTTTTCGGCGATGTCACCAAAGCCCCATATACTACCCACCACTGCGACCTGTATGCTCTCGTTGGCTGGCCCTCGCTTCATATTTGTCGCCAGACCGACTGGCTCCAGGTCATCTATAAGACTTTGCTAGGTAAAGCCCCGCCTTATCTCAGCTCACTGGTTACCATAGCAGCACCCACCCATAACATGCGCTCCAGCAGGTATATTTCACTGGTCACCCCCAAAGCCTATTCCTACTTTGGCTGCCTTTCCTTCCAGTTCTCTGCTGCCAATGACTGGAACGAATTGCAAAAATCACTGAAGTTGGAGACTCATATCTCCCTCACTAACTTTAAGCATGTCACGATTGTCTTCAGAAACGGACCAAGGCGCAGCGTGCATGAAGTTCCACATTTTTATTGGCAAGTGGAACATATACAAAACAATAAAGAAACAACTAATCGGACATAAATGTAGCGCATACAGGCACTAACAGAAAACAATAACCCACAAACAGGTGGAAAAAGGAACAACTTAAGTATGATCCCCAATTAGAGGCAACGACAATCAGCTGCCTCTAAATGGGTACCATATACACAAGAACACATAGAAATACAACAAATAGAAACCATAATCCCCCTAGTCACGTCCTGACCAAAACCACCATAGAAAACCCAGAGGGCTATCTATGGCCAGGACGTGACAAAGCATCAGCTGTCAGAGCAGCTCACAGATCACTGCACCTGTACATAGCCCATCTGTAAATAGCCAATCCAACTACCTCATCCCCATATTGTTATTTATTGTATTTCTTTGCTCCTTTGCACCCCAGTATCTCTACTTGCACATTCATCTTCTGCACATCTATCACTCCAGTGTTTAATTCCTAAATTGTAATTACCTCGCTACTACTGTCTATTTATTGCCTAGCCTCCGTAATCTTACCTCATTTACACACACTGTATATAGATTTTTTTTCTATTGTGTTATTGACTGTACGTTTGTTTATTCCATGTGTAACTCTGTGTTGTTGTTTGTGTCGCACTGCTTTGCTTTATCTTGGCCAGGTCGCAGTTGTAAATGAGAACTTGTTCTCAACTGGCCTACCTGGTTAAATAAAGGTGAAATATAAATACAACTAAATAGACAAACATTGGCAGTAGAATGGCTTTCCTGAAGAGCTCAGTGACTTTAAATGTGGCTTCGTCATAGGATTCCACCTTTCCAACTAGTCAGTTCGTAAAAGTTCTGCCCTGCTGGAGGTGCCCCGGTCGACTGTAAGTGCTCTTATTGTGAAGTGGAAACGTCTAGGGGCAACAACGGCTCAGCCGCGAAGTGGTAGGCCACACAAGCTCACAGAACGGGACCCCCAAGTGATGAAGCGCGTAACTTGTACAAATCGTCCATCCTCGGTTGCAATATTCACTACCGAGTTCCAAACTGCCTCTAGAAGTAACTTCAGCACAATAAATGTTCGTCTGGAGTTTCATGAGGGTTTCCATGGCCAAACAACCGCACAAAAGTCTAAGATCACCATGCGCAATGCCAAATGTCAGCTGGAGTGGTGTAAAGTTCAACGCCATTGGACTTTGGAGCTGTGGAAATGCATTTTCTGGAGTGATTAATCACTTTTCACCATCTGGCAGTCCGAATGACAAATCTGAGATTCGGCAGATGCCAGGAGAACGCTACCTGCCCCAATGCATAGTGCCAACTGTAAAGTTTGGTGGAGGAGAAATAATGGTCTGGGGCTGTTTTTCATGGTTCGGGCTAGACCCCTTAGTTCCAGTGAAGGCACATTTTAATGCTACAGCATATAATGACATTCTAGACGATTCTGTGCTTCCAACTTTGTGGCAACAATTTGGGGAAGGCCCTTTTGTTGAGATCGGTATGGAAGAACTTGACTGGCCTTAATCCCATTGGGATAAATTGGATCGCCGACTGTGAGCCAGGCCTAATCGCTCAACCTCACTAATGCTCTTGTGGCTGAATGGAATCAAGTCTCCACAGCTATGTTCCAACATCTAGTGGAAAGCCTTCCCAGAAGAGTGGAGGCTGTTACAGCAGCAAAAGCGGGACCAAGTCCATATTGATGCCCATGATTTTGGAATGAGATGTTTGACGAGTAGGTTTCCACACACATACTTTTGGTCATGTAGTGTTTATATATATATACATTTAGGAAATTCTCCCTCAACCCCATTTTCATATCAGACAACCCCTAGTTTGGGAACCGCTGCTCCAGTGTATCTGACGTGTTCTCTCTGTCATGTGTGTGTGTGTGTGTGTGTGTGTGTGTATAGAGCCCAGGCGTTACAGACCATGTTCCAGCTGATGACCCCTAAGCAGATGTTTGAGCACCTGAAGGGCTATGAGGACGTGTCCCATATCAACTGGAACCAAGACAAGGCCGCTGCCATACTGGAGGCCTGGCAGAGGAAATACTCAGAGGTAATGCTGTATGTGTTTGTGTGTGTGAGTGTACAGTGGAGTAAACTGTACTAGGAGCCATACAGATGTGTACTGTAAACACATGCTGTGTGGAGAGAGAGGGGCATTCCTGTCTATGGCAGACGTAATGTGAACATTCCAGCCCCTGTCCTCCCATCCTCCTCTCCCCCTCTGCCTTCCCTCCCCCTCAATCCAGTTGCTCCTGTGTGGGCCTAAGAGGGAGATTGGAGAGGACAGGAGGAAACAGTCCCTCTCTGCCCTAGTTTGGAGGCGGCACTAGCAGCAGCAGCTTATGATATAATGCGCTATGGCTGTGATAGTTTCAAGAAGGCCCTAGCAATGCACTGAATATGTATCATGGTTTCCTCCATCCTGGTAGGGTGCACATTTTAGTTTCAGCCCAGCATTAACAGATGTGAAGTCTGGGCCTCCAGTACAGCCCATGCCCCCTATCTGAAGCTGAAGTCTGGGCCCCCCAGTACAGCCCATGCCCCCTATCTGAAGCTGAAGTCTGGGCCTCCAGTACAGCCCATTCCCCCTATCTGAAGCTGAAGTCTGGGCCCCCCAGTACAGCCCATGCCCCTATCTGAAGCTGAAGTCTGGGCCCCCAGTACAGCCCATGCCCCTATCTGAAGCTGAAGTCTGGGCCCCCCAGTACAGCCCATGCCCCCTATCTGAAGCTGAAGTCTGGGCCCCCCAGTACAGCCCATGCTCCCTATCTGAAGCTGAAGTCCGGGCCCCCCAGTACAGCCCATGCCCCCTATCTGAAGCTGAAGTCTGGGCCCCCTAGTAGGCCCCGTATCTGAACTTGCAACCTGGGGACCCTGGTACACTGTAAGCCCCATATGTAAGCCTGGTCCTCCAGTAGAGAGTGGTCCCAGTAGTGGTGTGTGGTGGTGGGTTAGAGTTGGGGGCTGTGCAGGGGAGAGCAGGACATCTGGAAATCATCAGGCTGGCGCTGAATCTTTTGAACACACACGCACGCACAATCTCTTTCCCAGCTGCGGACCCATTGGTGGCTCATGTGTGACATCAACTGGTCTTTGTTTTTAAGGTCTCAACCTCTGCTCCATACGATATGACCCTGTGTGTGTGTGTGTGTGTGTGTGTGTGTGTGTGTGTGTGTGTGTGTGTGTGTGTGTGTGTGTGTGTGTGTGTGTGTGTGTGTGTGTGTGTAATGTTTGGGGCCCAGTGTTCAGTGTGAGGGAACAGGTGTGTTTGAGAGAGCTGTGTTTTTATCAATCTCTTCTAACCATCAGGGGCACAGATCATACATCTACTGTGTGTGGTGTGTCCGTGCATGCTTGCATGTGTGTGTGTGCGTATGTGTGTGTGTTTCTATGTTTGCGGGTTTATTAATGAAATAGTGCTCTGGTAAGCGTCAGTGAAGGAGTCCAGAGAAGCGTTGAGTTTTACCATGTGTGTATCTGTGTGTGTGTTTATAGAGGTCACAGCTGCAGTACTGTACTGTCTTAGAGCTTCTCCTACTCACTCTGTAGAAGTGTTAGCTTTTACATCAGTTACACCATTCAACCTGTTATTTAACTGACGCTCTCCCCCCAAGGCGGTACAGCAGAGTGTAGCGGCCAACTCGTCTCAGAAAGTGTTGACGTTTACCACCACCACTCTGGAAGACATCCTCAAGTCTTTCTCTGATGTCAGCATCATACGAGTGGCCAGCGGCTACCTGCTCATGGTGAGACTGACAACACACACCTGGGGCTCAACACACTTAATCAACTATACCTGTGTGTGTGTGTGTGTGTGTGTGTGTGAGCGTTAACATGCTCTCTCTCCATGTGTAGTTGGCCTATGCGTGTCTGACCATGCTACGCTGGGACTGTGCTAAGTCTCAGGGAGCTGTCGGACTGGCTGGTGTCCTCTTGGTGGCGCTGTCTGTGGCTGCAGGCCTGGGACTCTGCTCTCTGCTGGGCATATCTTTCAACGCTGCCACCACACAGGTAGCACACACACACAGGCACACTCACCCACACAACATACAACACACACACACCCACAACACACACACAGGTGCTTTTGTCAAAGAATCCTACATTTGCATAAATTACAGCCTTGCAGACCTTTGGCATTCTAGTTGTCAATTTGTTGAGGCAATCTAAGAGATTTTTCTTTCAAAAACAAGAATATTTCTAAGTGACCCCAAACTTTTGAACGGTAGTGTAGACTTCAGTAACACAACACACACAGACTAACTGGTGTGCGTCTGTCTGTGTGTGTGTGTTTCAGGTGCTTCCGTTCCTGGCACTAGGTGTAGGTGTGGATGATGTGTTTCTCCTGGCCCATGCCTTCAGTGAGACGGGACAGAACAAGAGGATCCCCTTTGAGGTGAGACACAACAACAGCAACACTATGCTTCCACATCACACTGATCACATAGGGCATGGCTTCTTCAACCCCAGCCGGCAGGGACCAGTCTGAGAACTAATCTGGGACCAGTTCTTCCTTATTTAAAGCATAATGAATATGATTGTATGAACAGGGGGAACCTGATCCTGATCTCTCCCTCTCTTTCTCTCTTTCTCTCTCTGTAGGACCGTACGGGGGAGTGTTTGAAGAGGACAGGGGCGAGTGTAGCTCTCACCTCCATCAGTAACGTCACTGCTTTCTTCATGGCAGCTCTCATCCCTATACCTGCCCTACGAGCCTTCTCTCTGCAGGTACCTGTGTGTGTGTTTGTGGTTGTGCTGCAGGTGTGTGTGTGTGTGTGTGTGTGTGGTTGTCAGGCCCATGATGGGTGATGGGCCCAATATCTGTCCACCTAACCCTATCCTCTTCCTGGGGTCCAGCACAATGAAGGCAGTTTATACTATTTTAAAAACATTACAATACATTCACAGATTTCATAACACACGGTGTGCCCTCAGGCCCCTACTCCACCACTACCACATATCTACAGTACAACATCCATGTGTACGTGTGTGTATAGTGCATATGTTATCTTGTGTGTACGTGTGTGTATAGTGCATATGTTATCATGTGTGTACGTGTGTATATAGTACGTATGTTATCGTGTGTGTACGTGTGTGTATAGTGCATATGTTATCATGTGTGTACGTGTGTGTATAGTACATATGTTATCGTGTGTGTGTGTATGCATGTCTGTGCCTATTCTTGTGTTGCTTCACAGTCTCCACTGTTCCATAAGGTGTATTTTAATTTCTTAAAATCTAATTTTACTGCTTGCGTCAGATACTTGATGTGGAATAGAGTTCCATGTAGTCATGGCTCTATGTAGTACTGTGTGCCTCCCATAGTCTGTTCTGGACTTGGGGACTGTAAAGAGACCTCTTGTGGCATGTCTTGTGGGGTATGCATGGGAGTCCGAGCTGTGTGCCAATAGTTCAAACAGACAGCTCGGTGCATTCAACATGTCAATACCTCTCATAAAGACAAGTAGGAATGAAGTCAATCTCTCCTCCACTTTGGCCAAGAGATTGACATGCATATTATAAAAATTATCTCTCTGTGTACATCCAAGGGCCAGCTGTGCTCTGTTCTGAGCCAATTGCAATTTTCCTAAGTCCCTTTTTGTGGCACCTGACCACACTACTGAACAGTAGTCAAAGTGCGACAAAACTAGGGCCTGTAGGACCTGCCTTGTTGATAGTGTTGTTAAGAAGGCTGAGCAGTGCTTTATTATGGACAGACTTCTCCCCATCTAAGCTACTATTGTATCAACATCTTTTTGACCATGACAGTTTACAATCCAGGGTTAATCCAAGTTTAGTCTCCTCAATTTGCTCAATTTCCACATTATTTATTACAGTATTTAGTTGGGTTTAGTGAATGATTTGTCACAAATACAATGCTTTTAGTTGTAGAAATATTTAGGAGTAACTTTTTCCTTGCTACCCGCTCTGAAACTAAGTGCAACTCTGTTAAATGTTGCAGTTATTTCAGTCACTGTAGTAGCTGACATGTATAATGTTGAGTCATTCACATACATAGAGACACTGGCTTCACTCAAAGCCAGTGGCTGGTCGTTAGTAAAGATTGAAAAAAGTAATGGGCCTAGACAGCTGCCCCAGGCAATTCCTGATTCTACCTGGATTATGTTGGAGAGGGTGTTCTTTAATGGAATCCTGTCCAACATAATCCAGGTAGGGGGGTGGTTAAAGGGGCAATCTGCAATTGCTACATCCATTTTTGGAATTATAAATCTATTATATGTATATGAAATGCCTCATGAGTTTAGTACAACTGTCTTACCCCATCAGAACCCAAAATATTATCTTATTTTACTTCAATGTTTGTAAACAATGTACATGTAAACAAACGCTGTATAGCCTCAAAACATGGTCAAAACTATAATTGTTTTATAAGGGCTGGTCAGTCCTTGCATACATAGCTCTTTCTATGCATTTCAAAGTCACCATTATTAGTCAGTTGTACAACCAAATGCCTTCAACCCGAAATGTGTCTTCCGCATTTAACCCAACCCTTCTGAATCAGAGAGGTGCGGGGGGCTGCCTTAATCGACATGTTATCGTGTGTGTGTGTATGCATGTCTGTGCCTATTTTGTGTTGCTTCACAGTCCCCACTGTTCCATAAGGTGTATTTTAAGAGGGGTTACATTCATCCAGTCCCATCCCTCAGCTTTTTACTGAAACAGTGGCAGGGGATCTAACTTTGTTATGGTTGTTTGTAATGGGGATTTCTGACTTGACTCACATTTGTCATTCATTTGTGAAGGGTGTTATGAAATTCTGTGTGTTTGAGAGATCTATCTTTTCTTTCTCCTTCTCTCTCTCTTCTTTTCTCAACTGTGCGTGTGGTGGAGTACCTTAACACACACACAGCTGTTTTAACTCTGATCCCAGGAAGAGGTAGCTGAGTTCTTGTGCCATTGCCCTGACAACAAGCCCAGCTACACACTACACATACCACACAACAGACATGTCTGACATACACAGTTGAATCTGGTAATGAATGGTGTGGCTGTTGAGAAGACTAAATTACTTGGCGTTACCTTAGATTGTAAACTGTCATGGTCAAAACATCTAGATTCAATGGTTGTAAAGATGGGGAGAGGTTTTTTGATTTTATTTTGACACCACACTCCATAAAAGCACGTTCTGCAGGCTCTAGTTTTGTCTAATCTTGATTATTGTCCAGTCGTGTGCTGCAAGCTGCAGCTGGCCCAGAAGAGAGCAGCACGTTTTGCTCTTAATTGTAATCAGAGGGCTGATATAAATACTATGCATGTCACTCTCTTGGCTAAGAGTTGAGGAGAGACTGACTGCATCACTTCTTCTTTTTATAAGAAACATTCATGTGTTAAATCCCAAATTGTTTGCGTAGTCAATTTACACACAGCTCTGACACACACTTATCCCACCAGACATGCCACCAGGGGTCTTTTTACAGTCCCCAAATCCAGAACAAATTCAAGAAAGCGTACAGTATTATATAGAGCCCTAATTGCATGGAACATCCTTCCATCTCATAAACAGCAGACCTGGTTTAAAAAAACAGATAAAGCAACACCTCACGGCACAATGCCTCTCCCATATTTGACCTAGATAGTTTGTGTGAATGCATTGATATGTAGGCTACGTGTGCCTTTTAAAAAAAATTATGTAGTTCTGTCCTTGAGCTGTTCTTGTCTATTGATGTTCTGTATTATGTCATTCTGTATTATGTTTCATGTTTTGTGTGGACCCCAGGAATGTGGATCCTAATAAAATACCAAATACACAACTCAAACACACACACACTCACTCACTCACACACTCACTCACTCACTCACTCACTCACTCACTCACTCACTCATACACTCACTCACTCACTTACATGCACTCTCACTTACACTCACTCTCTCCTGATACAGGCGAGACGTTACTCTCCTCTCACAGTGAAGCCAATATTAGTATGTGTGGACAGATGGCTTTAGTACAGGGGTCTGTCAAACATGCTCTCCTTACTCCAAAGGTCTGATTGAACCAGAACACACAGACACACACACGCACAACACTTGTTCACAAACCCAAGCTATATGAGCCCACTTACCTGACACACACGTTAGTGCGCTCACATATGCATGTACAGTGTCTTCAGAAAGTATTCACACCCCTTGACTTTTTCAACATTTTGTTATGTTACAGCCTGCATTTAAAATGTATTAAATTGAAAGGTTGTGCCACTGATGTACACACAATACCCCACAATGTCTTGAATCCAAGATGGCGTAGCAGTCAGACGTCTTTTGTCCTCGTCCTGTCGTGTCCAGTGTATATACAGTGGGGCAAAAAAGTATTTAGTCAGCCACCAATTGTGCAAGTTCTCCAACTTAAAAAGATGAGAGAGGCCTGTAATTTTCATCATAGGTACACTTCAACTATGACAGACGAAATGAGAAAAAGAAATCCAGAAAATCACATTGTAGGATTTTTAATTTATTTATTTGCAAATGATGGTGGAAAATAAGTATTTGGTCAATAACAAAAGTTTATCTCAATACTTTGTTATATACCCTTTGTTGGCAATGACAGAGGTCAAATGTTTTCTGTAAGTCTTCACAAGGTTTTCACACACTGTTGCTGGTATTTTGGCCCATTCCTCCATGCAGATCTCCTCTAGAGCAGTGATGTTTTGTGGCTGTCGCTGGGCAACACGGACTTTCAACTCCCTCCAAAGATTTTCTATGGGGTTGAGATCTGGAGACTGGCTAGGCCACTCCAGGACCTTGAAATGCTTCTTCTGAAGCCACTCCTTCGTTGCCGGCGGTGTGCTTGGGATCATTGTCATGCTGAAAGACCCAGCCACGTTTCATCTTCAATGCCCTTGCTGATGGAAGGAGGTTTTCACTCAAAATCTCACGATACATGGCCCCATTCATTCTTTCCTTTACACGGATCAGTCGTCCTGGTCCCTTTGCAGAAAAACAGCCCCAAAGCATGATGTTTCCACCCCCATGCTTCACAGTAGGTATGGTGTTCTTTGGATGCAACTCAGCATTCTTTGTCCTCCAAACACGACGAGTTGAGTTTTTACCAAAAAGTTCTATTTTTGTTTCATCTGACCATATGACATTCTCCCAATCCTCATCTGGTTCATCCAAATGCTCTCTAGCAAACTTCAGACGGGCCTGAACATGTACTGGCTTAAGCAGGGGGACACGTCTGGCACTGCAGGATTTGAGTCCCTGGCGGCGTAGTGTGTTACTGATGGTAGGCTTTGTTACTTTGGTCCCAGCTCTCTGCAGGTCATTCACTAGGTCCCCGCGTGTGGTTCTGGGATTTTTGCTCACCGTTCTTGTGATCATTTTGACCCCACGGGGTGAGATCTTGCGTGGAGCCCCAGATCGAGGAGGATTATCAGTGGTCTTGTATGTCTTCCATTTCCTAATAATTGCTCCCACAGTTGATTTCTTCAAACCAAGCTGCTTACCTATTGCAGATTCAGTCTTCCCAACCTAGTGCAGGTCTACAATTTTGTTTCTGGTGTCCTTTGACAGCTCTTTGGTCTTGGCCATAGTGGAGTTTGGAGTGTGACTGTTTGAGGTTGTGGACAGGTGTCTTTTATACTGATAACAAGTTCAAACAGGTGCCATTAATACAGGTAACGAGTGGAGGACAGAGGAGCCTCTTAAACGACTCAAATACCAGTGGGTCGCTAGCGGGATCATCCCGACACTACTAGCGAAAACCTGTAGCGCCAGATTTAAAATCCGAAAATTGAATTATTAAACATCCAGCTATATACAAGTGTTCCATACTCATCAAAAGCTCTGTTTCTAGGCAATATCACAGCGTTGTCAGATTTCAAAAAGGCTTTACGGCGAAAGCAGCACATTCATTTGTTTGAGGGTAGCACCTCACATATTTTCCAATAGCCATGTATCGATTAGCAATCATGGCACACACATAACACATTTCACAGCGAAAACAAAGTAATTACCTGTTGAAGAACTTCTGCTGAGGTCTTCCTAAGTGTCCAACGAAGACAATCCATGGTTCTTTTGTTAGAAAAAGTAACGTCTTTTATCCATAAATCCTCCATTTGGTTCATGCGTTATAATCAGAAACGACAGCCTCCATTACTCCTTTGAAACTCAGCGCCGACTCGTTAAAATTATACCTATAAACTTGTCCAAAAACAATCAAACATAGTTTTAAATGTATCCTTAGGAACCCTTTTACGTATATGTACTATTATAAATCAGCCGGAATATAAACTGAACGCTAAAAGCGATAAATAAGGCACAGCGCCTTCTCATGCACGCAGCGCACTCTGAAGAGTTTTCATAACGTGGTCTCTCGTTCCATGCTGTGTATCAATGGCCGAAATTCCCCCAAGATGGAGTAAAACACCGTCTCGTGGTTGATGACATCATAAGGAAGCGACGTGCACTGCGTTCACATGCCTATATATGGTCATTTTGGATAGGAGGGGCTCAAAAATGAGCAATGTGTCAAAATGACTTTTTTCAGGACAGAGATTCCTCAGGGTTTTGCCTGCCAAATGCGTTCTGATTGACCCACAGACAAATGGTTAACAGTTTTGGAAAATTCAGAGTGTTTCCTATCCAATGGTACTAAATATATGCATATCCCATTTTCTGGGCCTAAATGGGAGGCATTTTACTTTAGGCACGCCAGGCTCTCCAAAACTTGTCAGTTTTTCTGCTGGAGCCGGTGAGGTTAAAGAAGACGTTACAGGTATGTGAGAGCCAGAAATCTTGCTTGTTTGTATGTGACCAAATACTTATTTTCCACCATAATTTGCAAATAAATTCATTAAAAATCCTACAATGTGATTTTCTGGATTTTTTTTTCCTCATTTTGTCTGTCATAGTTGAAGTGTACCTATGATGAAAATTACAGGCCTCTCTCATCTTTTTAAGTGAGAGAACTTGCACAATTGGTGGCTGACTAAATACTTTTTTGCCCCACTGTATCTTTTTATATCTCTTCTTCGCATATTATTTTATATTTTTTTTCTAAAACTCAACTTCAAAACACTCTCCTGCAACCCACCTCACCCAATGTGGTACAGATCTGTTTTTTTTTTTCAAGTATTATCCACCTCGAATCCGGAATTCCCTCACAGAAGCTAGCTCACTAGCTAACGTTAGTATTTAGCTTACCATTGCTAGTGGACATCAGCTAACCTTTAGCTCGGAAAAGCTCTCGCTGTTCGTATAACGCGACTCAACCAGAGCATTCCGGACCTATTTTCTCTCCATATCCCCGGATTCCTACCGCAAGCTCTGGATATTTTCACTTGGATCTTGCAGCTAGCTAGCTGCTATCCGAGTGACTATTGGCTAACGTTGGTCCCGGAGCAAGCACCAATTAGCCTGAAGCTAGCCTGTGCTTGGCCCATTTTCCGGCTAGCTGAAGAGTCCCATCAGCCACTCCTGGGCTACAATACCTATCCGGACCCGTTTTTACTGCCGGTGCGGAGCCTCACCGGGCCTTCACGACTCGATGTTATCTGCCCCAGGGGGTTATTTAACCGGGCCCTCCGTCGCGACGTCACCTGAACGCCCATCAGCTAACTGCAGCCTGCTAACGTTTTGCTGTCTAGAGCATATCGGCTGCTAGCTAAACAGGTAATCGGACAATTTCTTGGGCCACTATATTTTGCTAATTGGCCTGGTCCCCTTCACCACGCGGAACCCCACTAACCCATCACGACTGGTCTACCGATGGAAACGCACGAGGAGGCTATAAACAGACTTCCTCCGTCTTTGTTAGCCGGCCTGCTAGCCTTTGCTAGCTTGCTACCCCCGGCTAGCTGTCTGAATCGCTGTGTCCCCAACCAGCCTCACTACTAACTGGACCCTTATGATCACTCGGCTAAGCATGCCTCTCCTCAATGTCAATATGCCTTGTCCATTGCTGTTCTGGTTAGTGTTTATTGTCTTATTTCACTGTAGAGCCTCTAGCCCTGCTCAATATACCTTATCCAACCCTTCAGTTCCACCACCCACACAGGTTTAAATGTTTCTAGAGACAATATCTCTTTCATCACCACTCAATGCCTAGGTTTACCTCCACTGTATTTGCGTCCTACCGTACCTTTGTCTGTACATTATTCCTTTAATCTATGTTCCTTTTACTCTCTGTTCAGGACGTCCTAGACGACCAGTCATTATAGCCTTTAGCCGTACACTTATCCTACTCCTCCTCTGTTCCACTGGTGATATAGAGGTTAATCCAGGCCCTGCAGTGCCTAGCTCCACTCCTATTCCCCAGGCTCTATCATTTGTTGACTTCTGCAACCGTAAAAGCCTTGGTTTCATGCATGTTAACATTAGAAGCCTCCTCCCTAAGTTTGTTTTATTCACTGCTTTAACACACTCTGCCAACCCGGATGTCCTAGCCGTGTCTGAATCCTGGCTTAGGAAGACGACCAAAAACGCTGAAATCTCCATCCCTAACTACAACATTTTCAGACAAGATAGAACGGCCAAAGGGGGCGGTGTTGCAATCTACTGCAGAGAGTTCTGTCTTACTATCCAGGTCTGTGTGCAAACAATTTGAACTTTTACTTTTAAAAATCCACCTTTCTAGAAACACGTCTCTCACTGTTGCCGCTTGCTATAGACCACCCTCTGCCCCCAGCTGTGCTCTGGACACCATATGTGAACTGATTGCCCCCCATCTATCTTCAGAGTTCGTGCTGCTAGGTGACCTAAACTGGGACATGCTAAACCTCACACAAATCATCATTGAACCTACTAGGTACAACCCCAAAGCCGTAACACGGGCACCCTCATAGATGTCATCTTAACTAACTTGCCCTCCAAATAAACCCCCGCTGTTTTCAACCAAGATCTCAGCGATCACTGCCTCATTGCCTGCATCCGTAATGGGTTTGCGGTCAAACAATCTCCCCTCATTACTGTTAAACGTTCCCTAAAACACTTCAGCGAGCAGGCCTTTCTAATCGACCTGGCCCGAGTATCCTGAAAGGATATTGACCTCGTCAGTAGAAGATGCCTGGTTATTCTTTAAAAGTGCCTTCCTCACCATCTTAAATAAGCATGCCCCATTCAAGAAATTTAGAACCAGGAACAGATATAGCCCTTGGTTCTCTCCAGACCTGACTGCCCTTGGCCAGCACAAAAACATCCTGTGGCATTCTGCATTAGCATCGAACAGCCCCCGTAATATGCAACTTTTCAGGGAAGTCAGGAACCAATATACACTGGCCGTTAGGAAAGCCAAGGCTAGCTTTTTCAAGCAGAAATTTGCTTCCTGTAACACGAACTTAAAAAAGTTCTGGGACACTGTAAAGTCCATGGAGAATAAGAGCACCTCCTCCCAGCTGTCCACTGCGCTGAGGATAGGAAACGCTGTCACCACCGATAAACCCACAGTAATTGAGAATTTCAATGAGCATTTTTCTACGGCTGGCCATGCTTTCCACCTGGCTACCCCTACCCCGGTCAACAGCCCTGCACCCCCCTCAGTAACTCGCCAAAGCCTCCCCCGTTTCTCCTTCTCCCAAATCCAGTTAGCTGATGTTCTGAAAGAGCTGCAAAATCTGGACCCCTACAAATCAGCCGGGCTAGACAATCTGGACCCTTTCTTTCTAAAATTATCTGCCGAAATTGTTGCAACCCCTATCTTTCGTGTCGTCTGAGATTCCCTAAGACTGGAAAGCAGCTGCGGTCATCCCCCTTTTCAATGGGGGAGACACTCTTGACCCAAACTGCTATAGACCTATATCTATCCTACTCTGCCTTTCTAAGGTCTTTAAAAGCCAAATTAATAAACAGATTACCGACCATTTTGAATCCCACCGTACCTTCTCCGCTATGCAATCTGGTTTCAGAGCTGGTCATGGGTGCACCTCAGCCACGCTCAAGGTCCTAAACGACATCATAACCGCCATCGATTCCATCGTATTCATTAATCTGGCCAAGGCTTTCGACTCTGTCAATCACCACATCCTTATCTGCAGACTCGACAGCCTTGGTTTCTCAAATGATTGCCTCGCATGGTTCACCAACTACTTCTCCGATAGAGTTCAGTGTGTCATATCAGAGGGCCTGTTGTCCGGGCCTCTGGCAGTCTTTATGGGGGTGCCACAGGGTTCAATTCTTGGGCCGACTCTCTTCTCTCTATACATCAATGATGTCGCTCTTGCTGCTGGTGAGTCTCTGATCCACCTCTACGCAGACGACGCCATTCTGTATACTTCTGGCCCTTCTTTGGACACTGTGTTAACTACCCTCCAGACGAGCTTCAATGCCATACAACTCTTATTCCGTGGCCTCCAACTGCTCTTAAACGCAAGTAAAACTAAATGCATGCTCTTCAACCGATCGCTGCCCGCACCTGTCCGCCCATCCAGCATCACTACTCTGGATGGTTCTGTCTTAGATTATGTGGACAACTACAAATATCTAACTCTCCTTCCAGACTCACGTCAAACATCTCCAATCCAAAATTAAATCTAGAATTGGCTTCCTATTTCGCAACAAAGCATCCTTCACTCATGCTGCCAAACATACCCTCGTAAAACTGACTATCCTACCGATCCTCGACTTCGGTGATGTCATTTACAAAATAGCCTCCAACACTCTACTCAACAAATTGGATGCAGTCTATCACAGTGCCATCTGTTTTGTTACCAAAGCCCCTTATACCACCCACCACTGCGACCTGTACGCTCTCGTTGGCTGGCCCTCGCTTTACACTCGTCGCCATACCCACTGGCTCCAGGTCATCTACAAGTCCCTGCTAGGTAAAGCCCCACCTTATCTCAGCTCGCTGGTCACCATAGCAGCACCAACCCGTAGCACGCGCTCCAGCAGGTATATCTCACTGGTCACCCCCACAGGCAATTCCTCCTTTGGCCGACTTTCCTTCCAGTTTTCTGCTGCCAATGACTGGAACGAACTACAAAAATCTCTGAAACTGGAGACACATATCTCCCTCACCAGCTTTAAGCACCAGCTGTCAGAGCAGTTCACAGACCCCTGCACCTGTATATAGCCCCATCTGTAAATAGCCCAACCAACTACCTCATCCCCTACCGTATTTATTTATTTATCTTGTTCATTTGCACCCCAGTTTTTCTACATTGCACATTCATCTACTGCACATCTACCATTCCAGTGTTTAAATGCTATATTGTAATTACTTTGCCACCATGGCCTATTTATTGCCTTACCTTCCTTATCCTACCTCATTTGTGCTCTTTGTATATAGATTTGTTTTTTCTACTCTATTATTTACTCTATGTTTGTTTTACTCCATGTGTAACTCTGTGTTGTTGTATGTGTCGAACTGCTTTGCGTTATCTTGGCCAGGTCGCAGTTGTAAATGAGAACTTGTTCTCAACTTGCCTACCTGGTTAAATAAAGATGAAATAAAAAAAATGTCAAAGTGGAATTTTGTTTTTTGAATTTTTTACAAATATTTTTTTGGGGTGTTTAACATGATTTTTGAATGATTACCCCATCTCAGGACCCTACACATACAATGATCTGTAAGGTCACTCATTTGAGTAGTTAATTTCAAACACAGATTCAACCACAAAGACCACAGAGGTTTTCCAATGCCTCGCGCAACGAAGGGTACCTATTGGTAGATGGGTATAAATAAAAGCCGACACCAAATATCCCTTTGAGCATGTTGAAGTTATTAGTTACACTTTGGATTGTTGTATCAATACACCAAGTCACTACAAAGATACAGGTGTCCTTCCTAACTCAGTTGCCGGAGTGGAAGGAAACCGCTCAGGGATTTCATACAAGACTAAAGAGATAAATATACCCCCACTAAAGAGAGAAAGATACCCCCCACTAAAGAGATACATATACCCCCCACTAAAGAGATAAAGATACACCCCACTAAAGAGTTAAATATACCCCCACTAAAGAGATAAATATACCCCCCACTAAAGAGATAAATATACCCCCACTAAAGAGATAAAGATACCTTCCACTAAAGAGATAAATATATCCCCACTAAAGAGATGAATATACCCCCACTAAAGAGATAAAGATACACCCCACTAAAGCTCAACCCTCTGTACTGGGGTCAGCTATTGACCACCTGGTGTGTGTGTGTGTATAGGACATGTGATGTGTTGTGGGTCTCTCTCTCTCTCTCTCTCTCTCTCTCTCGTGTTGTGTAAGGAATTGAGACTTTACAAAGAGGTAAGGAATGAGTGAAGGAGGGGGGAGCGGTGTGTATGTTTGTGTGTGTGTCTGGTTGGTGTTAAGTCGTGGTTACAGTGGGAGGGAATAGGGTGTTGTAAATTGGGATTAGTGAGAGCGTGTGTAGGGGTGTGTGTATGTGTGTTGTCTGCGAGCCCTAGTGCCTGATCATCACCTCAAGCCCTGCAGGCCTCTGTCTACCTGGGTGGTCTGGCACATACACAGGACTAGTGTGTGTGTTCAGTGGTCTGGCAGCTACACAGGATCCAGATTGTGTTCTGGGCAGGGACCCAGCCTAACCCCACCCTAGTCTCTCTACTCCTCTCACTCTGTCTCCCTATACTCAAGCTCCCTTTCTCATTTTCTTTCCTCTAGGTGCACCTCTTACACTCGAACACATGAAAAAAATATTATAGTATACTATGATATACACTACTGTTCAAAAGTTTGGGGTCACTTAGAAATGTCCTTGTTTTTGAAAGAAAAGTTTTTGTTCATTAAAATGACATCAAATTGATCAGAAATACAGTGTAGACTGTTAATGTTGTAAACGACTATTGTAGCTGGAAACGGCTGATTTTGAATGGAATATCTACATAGGCGTACAAATCAAATCAAATTTTATTGGTCACATGCGCACGGTTAGTAGATGTTAATGCGAGTGTAGCGAAATGCTTGTGCTTCTAGTTCCAGCAGTGCAGTAATATCTAACAAGTAATCTAACAATTCCCAACAACTACCTAATACACACAAATATAAAGGGGTGAATGAGAATATGTACATATATGGATGAGCGATGGCTGAGCGGCTTGGCAAGGTGCAATAGGTATATAATACAGTATATATATATACAGTGGGGCAAAAAAGTATTTACTTATTTTCCACCTTAATTTGCAAATAAATAAATTAAAAATCCTACAATGTGATTTTCTGGATTTCCTTTTCTCATTTCGTCTGTCATAGTTGAAGTGTACCCATGATGAAAATTACAGGCCTCTCTCATCTTTTTAAGTTGGAGAACTTGCACAATTGGTGGCTGACTAAATACTTTTTTGCCCCACTGTACATGTGATATGAGTAATGTAAGATGTATAAACATTATTAAAGTCGCATAATTTAAAGTGTAATTGTTTAAAGTGACTAGTGATCCATTTATTAAAGTGTCCAGTGATTGGGTCTCAATGTGGGCATCAGCCTCTCTGACTTAGTGATTGCTGTTTAGCAGTCTGATGGCCTTGAGATAGAAGCTGTTTCTCAATCTCTCGGTTCTGTTAGCTAATCCAAGTTTATCATTTAAAAGACTAGTTGATCATCAGAAAACCCTTTTGTTGCAATTGTGTTAGCACAGCTGAGAACTGTTGTCCTGATTAAAGAAGCAATAAAACTGTCCTTCTTTAGACTAGTTGAGTATCTTGAGGTTCAGCATTTGTGGGTTCGATTACAGGCTCAAAATGGCCAGAAACAGAGAACTTTCAGTCTATTCTTGTTCTGAGAAATTAAGTCTATTCCATGCGAGAAATTGCCAAAAAAACTGAAGATCTCGTACAACGCTGTGTACTACTCCCTTCACAGAACAGCTCAAACTGGCTCTAACCAGAATAGAAAGAGGAGTGGGAGGCCCCGGTGCACAACTGAGCAAGAGGACAAGTACATTAGTGTCTAGTTTGAGAAACAGATGGCTTCTTTTTCAAGACCTCTGCAATCTGCCCTGGCATGCTGTCAATTAACTTCTGGGCCACATCCATTCATCAAAAGAACACGACTGCCTGCAAAAAGATGAACACAACCATACTTGTCTCTTGAGTCCAAGCAGACAAGACAGAAAGTCAGTCTGTGTTTAAAAATCCCAGTAGATAAATTCATGTTCTTTGCAGTCAATAAATCATGATGATCAAAATTGTAAATACAACTATCCAAAGGTGCAGCATTGTGGGAAATTACTCTCCTTGTATGTATATTTCACCAACAATGTCATACATACTGTATCAAATCAGAAATTATTCCTGATAAAAAAAAATGAAATAAACAATAAGCACTTGTGTGCTGGATTCATTCATCGGTATCATCAAAACCCAATTCCATGTATTCGATACAAAGGTTGGTTTTCTCATAGTTTTGTAGATTTTCCATTGGCGCATAGAAAGACATTCCACACTAGAAATAAGGAAAGGTGCAGTTCTGTAAAGTAAATAAGTAAAAATGAAGTACTACTTAAGGAGTTTTTTGTAGTATCTGTACTTTACTTTATTATTTATATTTTTCACAACTTTTACTTTTATTCCACTACATTTCTAAAGAAAATAATGTAGTTTTTACCCCATACATTTTCCCTGACACCCAAAAGTACTTGTTACATTTTGAATGCTCAGGCAGGACAGCAATATGGTCCAATTCACGCACTTATCAATATAACGTGTTGTCATCCCTACTGCCTCTGATCTGGTGGACTCGCTAAACACAAATAATGAGTTTGTAATGTCTGAGTGTTGGAGTGTGCCTCTGGTTGTACGTAGATAATAACAAAACAGGAAAATCTTGTTGGTTTGCTTAATAGAAGGAATTTGATGTATAGCGAGGAATTTGATGTATAGCATTTATTTTTACTTTTACCGTGTGACAATTTAGTATTTTTTTCCACCACTGTACTTAAGTACATTTAAAACCAGATTCTTTTAGACTTTTACTCAAGTAGTGTTTTGCTGGGTGACTTTCACGTTTACTTTAGTCATTTTCTAGTCAGGCATCTTTACTTTTACTCAAGTATGACAATTGAGGACTTTTGGAAAGGTTAATACAATGGAGGAACACAACTGATATGAATGTATAGTATAGGCCTAAATCAAACACTAAAACAAAGCTCTATAATGGAAAGTCACAATATTGGAGATGATAACTTAGGAGTAACCCAAAGTTAGGTGATGTACACACATATTACACTAATGGGATGATTTATAATTTTGTGCAGTAATATTTACTGATGGCTAGAAACAGTGAACACAATTACACACATTTCTCTTCTGATTAAAGCAGTGTTAATATCCATAACAGTGAATTTTGTATGCAATGATGACATTTGTATTTCATGTTTTGCAAAAGGTGGTCTAAGATATGCAAGTCAGGTACAAAGGCAAGAAAATTATCAGAAGTGCTGTAAATGTATTTGAGCATTTGATCATTGCTGTTTTGCTATAGATATCTTTCAACACAGATCAGAAAGGTATGTATACTGTATTCGACAGTATACTACCAAACACGATTGAGGCATACTACAGTGTGTAGTATAGTATTGTACAGTATACTACAACATTCTATAGTAAGCACTACACGATCGAGGGGTACTGCAGTGTGGAGTATAGTATTCTACAGTCGTGGCCAAAAGTTTTGAGAATGACACAAATATTAATTTCCACAAAGTTATCTGCTTCAGTGTCTTTAGATATTTTTGTCAGATGTTACTATGGAATACTGAAGTATAATTACAAGCATTTCATAGGTGTCAAAGGCTTTTATTGACAATTACATGAAGTTGATGCAAAGAGTCAATATTTGCAGTGCTGACCCTTCTTTTTCAAGACCTCTGCAATCTGCCCTGGCATGCTGTCAATTAACTTCTGGGCCACATCCTGACTAATGGCAGCCCATTTTTGCATAATCAATGCTTGGAGTTTGTCAGAATTTTTGGGTTTTTGTTTGTCCCCCCGCCTCTTGAGGATTGACCACAGGTTCTCAATGGGATTAAGGTCTGGGGAGTTTCCTGGCCATGGACCCAAAATATCAATGTTTTGTTCCCCGAGCCACTTAGTTATCACTTTTGCCTTGTGGCAAGGTGCTCCATCATGCTGGAAAAGGCATTGTTCGTCACCAAACTGTTCCTGGATGGTTGGGAGAAGTTGCTCTCGGAGGATGTGTTGGTACCATTCTTTATTAATGGCTGTCTTCTTAGGCAAAATTGTAAGTGAGCCCACTCCCTTGGCTGAGAAGCAACCCCACATATGAATGGTCTCAGGATGCTTTACTGTTGGCATGACACAGGACTGATGGTAGCGCTCACCTTGTCTTCTCCGGACAAGCTTTTTTTCCGGATGCCCCAAACAATCGGAAAGGGGATTCATCAGAGAACATGACTTTACCCCAGTCCTCAGCAGTCCAATCCCTGTACCTTTTGCAGAATATCAGCCTGTCCCTGATGTTTTTCCTGGAGAGAAGTGGCTTCTTTGCTGCCCTTGTTGATACCAGGCCAACCTCCAAAAGTCTTCGCCTCAGTGTGCATGCAGATGCTCTCACACCTGCCTGCTGACATTCCTGAGCAAGCTCTGTACTGGTGGTGCCCCGATCCCGCAGCTGAATCAACTTTAGGATACGGTCCTTGCGCTTGCTGGACTTTCTTCGGCGCCCTGAAGCCTTCTTCACAACAATTGAACCGCTCTCCTTGAAGTTCTTGATGATCCGATAAATGGTTGATTTAGGTGCAATCTTACTGGCAGCAATATCCTTGCCTGTGAAGCCCTTTTTGTGCAAAGCAATGATGACGCCACGTGTTTCCTTGCAGGTAACCATGTTTGACAGAGGAAGAACAATGATTCCAAGCACCAACCTCCTTTTGAAGCTTCCAGTCTGTTATTCGAACTCAATCAGCATGACAGAGTGATCTCCAGCCTTGTCCTCGTCAACACTCACACCTGTGTTAACGACAGAATCACTTACATGATGTCAGCTGGTCTTTTTGTGGCAGGGCTGAAATGCAGTGGAAATGTTTTTTGGGGATTCAGGTCATTTGCATGGCAAAGAGAGACTTTGCAATTAATTGCAATTCATCTGATCACTCTTCATGGCATTTTGGAGTATATGCAAATTGCCATCATACAAACAGGCAGCAGACTTTGTGAAAATTAATATTTGTGTCATTCTCAAAACTTTTGGCCACGACTGTACATTATACTACTGTTTACTACTGTCACGTTGGCATGAAGGATCAGGAGAAAAAAAGCCCAAATTACGGCGTGCCGTGTAAAGGCACGGGGACGAAGACCAAACAAACACATAACAAAAACACAGGGTTGAAACTAAAAATAAAAGAGTGAGAAGTACCTCAAATAAATACACACACACACAATCATCTGCGCAATCCACAAGGGCACGAAAGCCCAAAACACACAGCACAGGTACTCACGCACCAACGGACATTGTAACAATAATGCTGTGTATAAGAGCAGGACAAACACAGTATCAAACTCTGACATGCTTTTTTTCTTTCAAGTAGAACTAGCAGAGAATATCTCTGTCTACCTCTTAATTTCTCTCCTTCATGCTCTGTAACCAAAGGTTACACTTATACAAGTACTAATCAGTCCTCGCGCTGGCCTCGAGGACGATCACAGGAACTCATTGCGGGTCGATCAGCACCCAATGCAGCTGCCGAGGTTGCGTCGTCGTCGGACGGGCCAGTTGTCGCTGCCGAAGTTGCGGTGGCGGCGGACGGACCAGTAGCAGTGGCGTCGGATAGACCGGTTGTGGCGGCGGCGGAAAATCCAGTTGCAGCTGCCGAAGTTGCAGCGACGCTGGACGGACCAGTCACAGTGTCGTTGGACGGGCCATTCCCGCTGTCTCCCTTAATGGTCGATTATTCTGTCACATTGGCATGAAGGATCGGGAGACAGATGCAGGAATACGTAATATTTATTTTTATTAAACCCAAATTACGGTGTGCCGTGTAAAGGCACGTGGACAAAGACCAAACAAACATGTAACAAAAACACAGGGTTGAAACCCAATCAAAAGAGCGAGGAGTACCTCGAATAAATACACACACGCACAATGATTAACACACGGGGACGAGACCCGTAATCATCTGCTCAATCCACAAGGGCACGAAAGCCAAAACACACGGCACAGGTACTCACACGCACCAAGGGACATTGTGGACAGGTGTGCGTGATGAAAGTTCCGGAGGGATCCGTGACAACTACAGAATACTATGAAACTAAGTACTATAGTATTCTATAGTAAACTGTAGTGTTTTTTTACGTGGGTTAACTCACTTAATCTCTTACTTCAGTGGTATGAAATATGTACACTTTCTGTGTGTGGGTGCGCGTGCTGGTATGTGTGTGTGTGCATGTGGGTACGTGTGTGTTTAGAGGGGCCGGTGTGATAAGGGTAGGGTTAGGAACAATATGAACTACCCCCTTCCACCTTCACATAGGTCATGGCAACCTGTTGAGTTCATTTAACCCCTTGTTCCCTGTGTGTGTTCTCCCCTGACCAGGCTGCGGTGGTGGTGGTGTTTAACTTTGCCATGGTGCTGCTCATCTTCCCTGCCATCCTCAGTATGGACCTGTATCGCAGAGAGGACCGGCGTTTTGACATTTTCTGCTGCTTCTACAGGTTACACACACAGATACACACACAAACACACACACACTATGAGCTTGATTCAATCCGTAACGCTGAAGGGCTGCACTACAGCGTGATAGAAGTTTAAAGGCAGTTTTCCTGCGTTAGAGGAGATTCATGGTAAACACTGCATATGTCTGCTCAATCGGAAATTCCATTTACATTTCAATCGTGCTATAGCGCTGAACTTCAGTGATATGGACTGAATCGAGCCCTCTATATCCCTCCCCACCCTGTGGCTGAACAAGGTGTGTTATGTGTTGTATTTTTCCATGTGATTACAGCTGAGTGTCTCTCTCTACCTCAAATCCCCCTCACTGATAATTTAATTACAGTTCATAGTTTTCTTTCTGTCGGCTTTTCTGTCTGGCTGTCTGTCTGACTGTCTGTTTATCCTTCTCTCTCTTTATTAAACATCACCTGCCTGACTGACTTCCTGCCTGTCTACGTGTCTGTCTGCCTGCCTGCCTGTGCATGTTCAGCTGCTAAATACTCACAGAGGCACACGTTAAATACACTCACAGAGGCAAACATCTCCAGCCCCAGTGCTAACTGTTTGTCTCCAGCCCCAGTGCTAACTCTCTGTCTGGCTGTCTGTGTGTCTTTCTGTTTGTTTCCAGCCCCAGTGCTAACTGTCTGTCTTTCTGTTTGTCTCCAGCCCCAGTGCTAACTGTCTGTCTTTCTGTTTGTTTCCAGCCCCATTGCTAACTGTCTGTCTGTCTGTCTTTCTGTTTGTCTCCAGCCCCAGTGCTAACTGTCAGTCTTTTTGTCTCCAGCCCGTGCTAACTGTCTTTCTGTTTGTCTCCAGCACCAGGGATAACTGTATGTCTGACTGTCTGTCTTCAGGCCCAGTGCTAACTGTCTTTCTGTCTGTGTATCTGTCTGACTGTCTGTCTTCAGCCACAGTGCTAACTGTCTGTCTGTCTGTTTGACTCCAGCCCCAGTGCTAACGGTCTGTCTCTGTCTGTGTCCCTCCAGCCCGTGTGCTAACAGGGTGATCCAGATCGAGCCCCAGGTCCACGTGGACAGAGCGGACTGCAGTCGCTATAGCCCCCCCCCCTCCTACCACACCACCCCTCCCACATACAGCAGCTCACCCCCGTCCTACAGCAGCCATGGTTTCTCCCAGCAGACTCAGATCACCATGCAGTCTACTGTCCAGCTGAGGACAGAGTACGACCCCAGGACTCAGGCTTTTTACACTACGGCTGAACCCAGATCCCAGATCTCCGTACAACCCTTCACACCCACGCCTGTCACCACCGCCACCGGCCCCGCCAACAACCCCAACACCAGCCACGCTAGTCACGCCAGTCACGGAAACAACAACAACCACCACAGCAACCATCTCAGCTGGAGTGGGAGTAGCAGTGGTCACGTCAACCTCAACAACAACAACGGTAGCCGTGGTTCAGGCTCGGTCCCTTCTCCTCCCCAGTCGTCCTCTGGCGTCCCCACTGCCCCCCCCCAAGCGGGGGAGGGGGTGTGTGTGTCGGGGGAGAGTGCCAGCTCCACCAGGGATCTGCTGTCCCAGTTTGGAGGGGCCTCTCTGGGGCTGCGCTGTCTGGAGCCCCATTGCTCCCGTTGGACCTTGGCCTCCTTTGCCGAGAAGCACTACGCCCCCTTCCTACTGCAGCCCACCACCAAGGTCAGTCTGTCTGTCTCCCTGTGTGTGTGTGTTCCTCACTAGCAGTGGCTAACTCTCCCAGCCTGCTGAGTCAGTACTAGCTAACCACAGAGCTAGCTCTATTCCAGTACGTTCCAGTACGTTATATTAATCATATCTCTTAGAGCAAGGCTAGATCAGACCAGGCTTTCAGTCTGTGGTCAGTATCTGACTAAAAACACTCTTTTCTCTCCTGGTTGGGCCCTTAACCTGACCTCCTGACCTGACTGACTCAGCCTGTAGTCAGACACTACATTAGTCTTGCTGGAGTGTTGAGATGGGTCACTAAACTGGGATAGTAAAACAGGTCCTGATAGTGGCAGCTATGTGGTGTGACTGTGTCTAAAATGGCACCCTATTCCCTATATAGTGCACAACCTTTGCACTTAACACTAATCTCCAGTTCACATTGGATGTTTCTGTGGTTGCTGGGTTTCAGTCTGTAAAGGACCACCTGTGTTTGGTGTAGTGCACTTATCTCCCTCAATCACCCCCTCCCTCCCTCTCTCCCCCCTCGCTCCCTCCTCCCTTCCATCCCTCACTCCAGGTGGTGGTCATCCTGTTGTTCCTGGCCCTGCTGGTGGTCAGTCTGTACGGGACCACACGGGTGCGGGACGGGCTGGAGCTGACCGACATCGTTCCCAGGGAGACCAGCGAGTACGACTTCATCGGGGCCCAGTTCAAGTTCTTCTCTTTCTACAACATGTACGTGGTGACCCAGCGGGCAGAGTACTCCCAGGCCCAGCCCCTGCTCTACCAGCTGCACCACAGCTTCAACACAGTCCGCTATGTACTGAGAGAGGACGACGGGCAGCTACCACGCATGTGGCTCCACTACTTCAGGGACTGGCTGCAAGGTGAGTCAGACGGGGCGATACATATACAGTACTTAGAAATATACAGGCTTTCACACACACACACTTTGTTGTTGTCATATTTGACAGCAGTCCTTATTAGCTGCAGTTGTTTTCCAGCAACATGAACTAAGCCTTGAGGCTCTGTGTAGACAAGTACACAACACTGGTGAGGGTTGAAGTGCTTGTACATGTACGTGTGTATATTCATCTGTGTCTGCGCATGCATTTGTGTGTGCGTGTGTGTGGCTGGGCGGGAGCTGCAGAGTGGGTGAGTTACAGAGAGCTGTGTTTAATATTGCTCGTTGAGAGATGGCTGGACAAATTGGACCCAGACAGCGAGCAGGGGGAGACCTAAAACACTGTCCCAGAAACAAACTACTGGCCAGGTGGAGCAGACAGGGGGAGGCCAGGAGTAGAGAAAGAATGAAGTGGAGATAGAGAGCATGAAGGAGAGAAATTAAGAGGTAGAGAGAGATATTCTCTGCTAGTTCTACTTGAAAGAAAAAAAGCATGTCAGAGTTTGATACTGTGTTTGTCCTGCTCTTATACACAGCACTAAGTAGCACGGTGTGTCCCAACGTCTTTTAACAAGGCATTTGGTGAAGTCTCATAGTGTAGTGCGGGGGAGAAATGTGTGTAATTACACAATCATTATCCCTCTGTGTGTGTGTAGGGCTGAAACTGAGACACATTGACTAATAAACGGTGGATTACTAGTTGAACAACAAGTGGCAACCTAGCTAATACTTACTCACAAGGATTCCTAAATCATTGCTAAGAATAGTGAAAATGACTGCAGTTTCTACTGGTCATTGTTTGCAGGCTGGTTGTATTGGTGCTAGCTAGGTACCAAGCTTAAGCCAGCTAGCTACCCCAGAAGTTGAGGTCGAACAAATAATGCTTTATTACCAACGCGGCATTGTAAACACATCGTTTGTGGTCAGTGTTTGCTTGTTTGCAGACTTTTTTGTACACCTTTTGACAGTGCTACTGTATCGTTTTTGACTCGCAAAGACCCAAACGGTGTTCCATAGTATGTATGTCGTGAAGCTAATAGCAGTGACGCTATTATTGCGTAACTCCGGTAGGGCAACATCTGAAAAATAGCGCACTTGGTAGTGTGTACCGGTGCTCGACCAGTCGCCGAAAGCCAACATCACCCACTACAGAGAACGGTTGATTGTCAAGGGCAATGAATTCCATTATCTTGGCTTTAATGGATTTCGCCTTTGAGTTGTCTCGCAGAAATTTTCGTACTCTTTCAAACGACTGCTCGACTTGTTGACTGCTCGATCCACACAGCAGACATTGTGTGGGCTAGGTTAGGAATGCTGTGTTGCACGTGTAGCGCAAAATTTTACGTGGTGTTATTACGTCATGTACCTACAGTGGCTTACGAAAATATTCACCCCATTGGAATTTTTCTTATTTTGTTGCCTTACAACCTGGAATTAAAATCAATTTTTGGGGGGTTTGTATCATCTGAATTACAAAACATGCCTACCACTTTGAAGATGCAAAATATTTTTTATTGTGAAACAAACGAGGTGGCGGGGCGGCAGGTAGCCTAGTGGTTAGAGTGTTGAGCCATATTTTCTTTTTAAATAAGACAAAAAAACTGAAAACTTGAGCGTGCATAACTATTCACCCCCAAAGTCAATACTTTGTCGAGCCACCTTTTGCAGCAATTACAGCTGCAAGTCTCTTGGGGTATGTCTCTATAAGCTTGGCACATCTAGCCACTGGCATTTCTGCCCATTCTTCAAGGCAAAACTGCTCCAGCTGGATGGGTTCCGCTGGTGTACAGCAATCTTTAAGTCATACCACAGATTCTCAATTGGATTGAGGTCTGGGCTTTGACTAGGCCATTCCAAGACATTTAAATGTGTCCCTTTAAACCACTTGAGTGTTGCTTTAGCAGTATGCTTAGGGTCATTGTCCTGCTGGAAGGTGAACCGCCGTCCCAGTCTCAAATCTCTGGAAGACTGAAACAGGTTTCTCTTAAGAATTTCCTTGTATTTAGCGCCATCCATCATTCCTTCAATTCTGACCCGTTTCCCAGTCCCTGTCGATGAAAAACATCCCCACGGAATCATGCTGCCACCACCATGCTTTACTGTGGGGACCAGAGTACCTTCTTCCATATGTTTGGGGAGTCTCCCACATGCCTTTTAGCGAACACCAAACGTGCTTGCTTATTGTTTTCTTTAAGCAATGGCTTTTTTTCTTCCCACTCTTCCGTAAAGCCCAGCTCTGTGGAGTGTACGGCTTAAATTGGTCCTATGGACGGATACTCCAATCTCCGCTGTGGAGATTGTGTTATCTTTGGTCTCTTTGTTGCCTCTCTGATTAATGCCCTCCTTGCGTGGTCCGTGAGATTTGGTGGGCGTCCCTCTCTTAGCAGGTTTCTTGTGGTGCCATATTCTTTAAATTTTTTAATCATGGATTTAATGGTGCTCTGTGGGTTGTTGGTGCTCCTGATATTTTTTTATAACTCAACCTTGATCTGTACTTCTCCACAATTTGTTCCCTGACCTGTTCAGAGAGATCTTTGGTCGTCATGGTGTTGCTTGCTTGGTGGTGCCCCTTGCTTAGTTGTGTTGCAGAATCTGTGGACTTTCAGAACAGTTGTATATATACTGAGATCATGTGACACTTAGATTGCACACAGGTGGACTTTATTTAACTAATTATGTGACTTCGGAAGGTAATTGGTTGCACCAAATCTTATTTATTGGCTTCATAGCAAAGGGGGTGAATACATGTGCACGCACCACTTTTCCATTTTATATTTTTTGTTATTTTTTTCATTTCACTTCCTCAATTTGGACTATTTTGTGTATGTCTATTACATGAACTCCAAATAAATATCAATTTAAATTACAGGTTGTAATGCAACAAAATAGGGTAAACACCAAGAGGGATGAATACTTTTGCAAGGCACTGTACGTATAGGTATGCACGGTAGCTTTGACATCGGTTTTTAACATTGCCGTTAAACTAGACATCGACCGATACCGATGTTGGCATTTTTAGATAATATCGTCCGATTCTGATATTTTCACCGATATATCGTGCATCCATAGTTAAAACTGTAACTTAAAGTGGGTACAGCCTCAGTGTTCACAGTAAATGCGCACAGAAATTTACTCAGTGACAAAAACAATACATTGAATGTAACGTGTTGATAGTTCTGTTGGTCTAGAACGTGTAGAATGTGGTCCTGTTTTTGATGTGGTTATGATTGTGTGTTGAAGTTTTGTAGACTAGAGTGGGGTTGTGTTTAATATGTTGTGATGTATGGTTACGATATGGTTATGTTATGGTTGTGTTGTTGTCGTTTTGTGATGTATGGTTATGATATGGTTATGTTAAGGTTGCTTTCATGATGTTATGGTTGTGTTGTTGTCGTTTTGTGTGTTGTGTTGTGATGTATTGTTATGTTATTGTTGCTTTGTTGTTATGATGAATATTTTTGCAACATTTCATATTATTCTGTAAGTATGTTCCGAATTACAATTCATATGATATGTTATGAATTACAATTTGCACAATATGTTATGAATTTGCAAAACGTATGATATGTTATGAATCCCAATTTGTTTTGCTATCGTTAGCTAGGGGGCTAATGCTAACGTTAGCTAGCTCTATGGGTTTGAGGTTAAGGTTAGGGGAAGGGTTAGCTAAAATGGTCCAGAAAAGTATTGGGGGAAGGGTTAGCTAACATGTTATGTTGTTGCAAAGTAGCAAAACATTTTTGCTAATTAGTTAAAATGCTAAAGTTGTCCGTGATGAGATTCGAACATGCAATCTTTGGGTTGCTGGACGTTCGTGTTATTCGTCTGACCAACCACCTTCCTTTCATTTTTGCCATAGTACGTCTTTGTCGTAGCCCAGTCAAATGACCTAGTGGTCTCATGTGGAATGATATTAATATTTTTTATAATTTCATAATTAATAAACATTCTTTAAAAACACCTGCTGAAAATCCGGTGTTTCTATGTCAAACAGTTTTGTTATATTTCAGTCTTCTGTGATGTACAGTGAGGGAAAAAAGTATTTGATCCCCTGCTGATTTTGTACGTTTGCCCACTGACAAAGAAATGATCAGTCTATAATTTTAATGGTAGGTTTATTTGAACAGTGAGAGACAGAATAACAACAAAATAATCCAGAAAAACGCTTGTGAAAAAAATGTTATAAATTGTTTTGCATTTTAATGAGGGAAATAAGTATTTGACCCCTCTGCAAAACATGACTTAGTACTTGGTGGCAAAACCCTTGTTGGTAATCACAGAGGTCAGACATTTCTTGTAGTTGGCCACCAGGTTTGCACACATCTCAGGGGATTTTGTCCCTCCTCTTTGCAGATCTTCTCCAAGTCATTAAGGTTTCGAGGCTGACGCTTGGGCAACTCGAACCTTCAGCTCCTCCACATATTTTCTATGGGATTAAGGTCTGGAGACTGGCTAGGCCACTCCAGGACCTTAATGTGCTTCTTCTTGAGCCACTCCTTTGTTGCCTTGGCCGTGTGTTTTGGGTCATTGCCATGCTGGAATATCCATCCACGACCCATTTTCAATGCCCTGGCTGAGGGAAGGAGGTTCTCACCCAAGATTTGACGGTACATCGTCCCTTTGATGCGGTGAAATTGTCCTGTCCCCTTAGCAGAAAAACACCCCCAAAGCATAATGTTTCCACCTCCATGTTTGACGGTGGGGATGGTGTTCTTGGGGTCATAGGCAGCATTCCTCCTCCTCCAAACACGGCGAGTTGAGTTGATGCCAAAGAGCTCCATTTTGGTCTCATCTGACCACAACACTTATTTCCCTCATTAAAATGCAATTCCATTTATAACATTTTTCACATGCGTTTTTCTGAATTATTTTGTTGTTATTCTGTCTCTCACTGTTCAAATAAACCTACCATTAAAATTATAGACTGATCATTTCTTTGTCAGTGGGCAAACAAAATCAGCAGGGGATCAAATACTTTTTTCCCTCACTGTACATGTCAGCTACTACAGCAACTGAAATGATTACAACACTCAACAAAGAGCTGCAGTTAGTTTTAGAGTGGGTGGCAAGGAATAAGTTAGCCTTGTAAGGTTCCGCTTTTCTTTTCTTAGTCAACCTTGTGTTCTTTTTCTTCGTGTTCTTGAACGTAGCCCTGTCTTTCATTTTTGTTCATTTATTTCACCTGTGTTAGTTTCTCACCTGGTCTCATCAGCTCCCTATTTAGTTCAGTTCTTTCTGTTTGTATGGTTGTGAGGTATTGTTTGTTTTTGACTTTCCTACCTGTGTTTGACCATTGCCTGCGACCACGATTTCTGCCTTCTGCCAAGGCTTAATAAACATCTGCCGCGAACTGCGCGTGAATCTACACATTTTTCTCCCTGAGTATTCATTGCAGAATACCTCACCTAAAAACGGAATGGATTCAGTGGAGCTACAGCGGCGCCTAACCCAGCAAGAGGAGCTTATGGAGGAAATTTGCTATCTTCTCCGCCAGCCTATCCCTACTCCTCCTATGCCAGGTATTGTAACCCATAGCCCTCCTTCGTTCATACCCATGCCTGGAAGATATGACAGTTCGCCTGGGAAATGTCAGGGATTTCTGATGCAATGCAGCAAATATATTGAGCACAACCCCACTAATTTTGCCACCGACAAAAGCAGGTTGGATTTTGTTGTCTCTACTCACAGGCAAAGCCCTGGATTGGGCCACCGCCAGATGGACTGCCAACAGCACAGAACTCGGATCCGAGACCCATTTCCACACCCTCTTCAAATAGGTATTTGATCACTCTTACCGTCTCTTGAAGAGGGCTCAACGGGGAACTTCAGGCGGAGCTGGCCTGTAGAGGTGACCTTCAGGATTTAAATCAATACATGTATGTCCATCTCAATCGACCACCTCATCGGATCCAAGAAGGGCTCTGCCTATACTGTGGAGGGAAAGATATCTACTAAGCCATTGCCCTGTTCGCCCCCCACAGAGAGATGAGAAGGGTCCCCCCGCTGCCATGCAGGTAGGCGTGTCCTTATTTCTAAATATCTCTCAGAAGCAATTCTCCGTCCCAGTATTGATAACCGTGAAGGGGGTTACCAAGTACGTAGAAAGCTTGATAGATTTGGAAGCAGCAGGTAATTTTATCGATCACCAGCTAGTAGAAGAGCTTGACATTGATCTAACACCTGTCACCCCTCCCTTAAGGATTAACACCTTGGATGGCCAGCCATAGGGCATGGGCTTCATCACGCACCTGACACAGAGCGTCACCCTCCCGATTGGAGTCTTCCACACCGAAACCATTTCACTCATGGAACTCTCATCCCCCAAACAGCCACTCAACCTCGGACACCCCTGGCTTTGTTGTCACGACACCGCCATCTTGTGGCAACAAGGTGAACTACTGTCCTGGTCTTCTACCTGCTTCTCCAGTTGCCTTAGCCTACCCTGCAGAGCCACCACCATTGAGGACTCTGCCTCGGCAGTGCCACCCAACATACCATCTGAATACGCCCAGTACAGAAATGTCTTCAGCAAAACCAAGGCCTCCACTCTGCCACCACATCGCCCAGGAGACTGTGCTATTGACTTACTCCCTGGAGTGTCCCCACCGAAGGGCCGTATTTACCCCCTATCTATTCCGGAAAATGAGGCAATGGAGAACTACGTTGATGAATCACTCAAACGGTTTCTCTTCCTCTGATCACAGCGACCCTTGAACAAGTGGGCCGTGCCAACATCTATACTAAACTTGACCTGCGAAGTGCATATAACCTTGTCCGTATACATGAAGGCGACGAATGGAAGACGACCTTTATTACCGCTCGAGGGCACTACGAATACCTGGTCATGCCCTACGGCCTTACGAACGCCCCCGCCGTCTTCCAATCCTTTATGAACAAGGTTTTCCAGGATATGATCAACCGCTTTCTCATCGTCTACATTGATGACATCCTGATTTACGCCTACTCCCTGAAGGAACACATACAGCATGTGCAAAAGGTTCTTCAACGGCTCCTTGACCATAACCTTTATGTGAAGACTGAAAAGAGTGCCTTCCATGTAACCACGGTAAACTTCCTCAGCTTCGTACTGACACCTGGAGGGGTCAGCATGGATGATAACAAAGTCACCGCCGACAGTAACTGGCCCAAACCCGCCACCGTTAAGGAACTCCAACGTTTCATTGGGTTCTCCAACTTCTATCGCCGGTTCATTCAGAACTTCAGTTTTACGGCTGCTCCCCTCACTGCCCTTACCAGCCAAAAGACCCAGACCGTTCAATGGACTGATACCGCCCTGACTGCGTTCAACTTGAAACGCCTCTTCACCTCAGTTACTGTACTTCGCCAACCTGATCCGACCCTTCCGTTCACCCTGGAGGTGGATGCCTCCGGAGTAGGAGCCATACTCTCTCAGCGGGTGGGAACACCTCCCAAATCACATCCCTGTGCATTCTTCTCCAGGAAGTTATCCCTCGCTGAGAGGAATTATGATGTGGGGAACAGAACTCCTCGCCATCAAGCTGGCCCTCGAGGAGTGGCGCCACTAGTTGGAGGGCACAACATCCCTTTCTTGTCCTAACAGATCATCGTATTCTGGAACATATCAGAGTGGCCAAGAGGTTAAACTCCAGACAAGCCCGCTAGGCTCTCTTCACACGCTTCCATTTTCATGTTACTTACATCCCTGGAAAGAAAAACATAAAAGCTGATGCTCTTTCCCACCAGTTTGACCTTCCGACCAGTAACTCAGACCCTACACCCATTCTTCCTTCCTCTTGCATTATGGGACTGGTACAGTGGGAGGTTCACTCTGCCATACAAGAAGCCCTAACCTCAGACCCGGCTCCTTCCCAGCTGAGACACCAGCTGGGAAGAGTACGTCCCAGCAGCTGTTAGTCCCCAACTGATGTAATGGTGTCACACGTCCTTGGGGTCAGGACATCCGGGCAATACACAAACCACCGAACTTCTAGCCCGGAATTTCTGGTGGTCCTCACTGGCATCTGACGTAAGGGATTACGTACTCTCCTGTCCAGTCTGCGCCTAAACCAAAAGCCCTCGTCATCTCCCTTCCGGGAAGCTTTAACCTTTGCCAATCCCTCACAGACCCTGGTCCCACATAGCTGATGACCTCATCACAGACCTTCCTGAATCCTCTGGTAACACCACCATTCTTGTCATAGTAGACCGTTTTTCAAAAATGTGTTGTCTGGTTGCTCTTCCTCATTGGCGGAGTGTATGTTCCAGCAGGTGTTCCGTCTGTATGGGATTCCGGAGGACATTGTCTCTGACTGCGGGCCCCAGTTTGTCTCCCGGGTGTGGCGAGCCTTCTGTGACCAACTGGGGTTCGCCCTCAGCCTTCATCCGGGTACCACCCCCAGACCAACGGGCAGACGGAACGCCTGAACTAAGAAATAGGGAAGTTCCTCCGCCAACATTGTTCTGCCTCTCCACACGACTGGAGTCGGTATATGGCCTGGGCCGAATATGCTCAGAACTCACTCATGCACACATCCCTCCGCCTTACTCCATTTCGGTGTGTCCTTGGATACCAACCCCCCATGTTTTCCTGAGAGGCGGAGCCTGGTACTGTCCCAGCTGTCGATGACTGGTTTCGGCGTAGTGAGCGGATATGGGAGACCGCTTACCAGCATCTGCAGGAGGCTCCTAATACCCAGAAACGCTTTGCCGACAGTCTCCGCCGACCTACACCTCTCTTTCACCCCGGACAGCGTGTGTGGCTCTCTACCAGAGACATCCGGCTCTGCCTCCCCTGCAAAAAGTTCTGTCCTCGCTTCATTGGTCCCTTCAAGATAACCCATCGCATCAACCCTGTCACGTACTGCCTCCAGTTACCCCGTCAGTATAAAATATCCTCGTCCTTCCACACGTCTCTGTTAAAACTGGTCACCTTCAGTCCTCTTCATTCTCCAGTCTCTACCCCGCAGTGTGCCCCCACCGTTGGACGTCGGAGGGGAACCTGCCTACGCCATACGGGCCATCCTTGATTCCAAACACCTGAGAGGTCACATCTACTACCTAGTGGACTGGGAAGGTTATGGGCCTGAAGACCGATCCTGGGTCCCCGACCAGGACATCCTTGACCCAGAGATTCGGGCATTTCACCTTAACCGTCCGGATCGTCCCGCTCCCCGACCTCGGGGTCGACCCCCGAACAGACCTACTGGACATCAGCCTCAACGCAGACCGTTGGGTCAGTCCACGACCTCGTCGAACCAGCCTGCCGGACCTCCCCCCCCCCTTGCTTTTCTTTTCTTAGTCAACCTTGTGTTCTTTTTCTTTGTTCTTGAACGTAGCCCTGTCTTTCATTTTTGTTCATTTATTTCACCTGTGTTAGTTTCTCACCTGGTCTCATCAGCTCCCTATTTAGTTCAGTTCTTTCTGTTTGTATGGTTGTGAGGTATTGTTTGTTTTTGACTTTCCTACCTGTGTTTGACCATTGCCTGCGACCATGATTTCTGCCTTATGCGAAGGCTTAATAAACATATGCCACGCTCTGCGTGTGAATCTACACATTTTTCTCCCTGAGTATTCATTACAAGCCCTAAATATTTCAAAAACTAAAAGCATTGTATTTGGAACAAAACACTCACTAAACCCTAAACCTCAACTAAATCATGTAATAAATAATGTGGAAATTGAGCAAGTTGAGATAACTAAACTTCTTGGAGTAATACTAGATTGCAAACTGTAATGGTCAAAACATATTGGTGCAGTAGTAGCTTAGATGGGGAGAAGTCTGTCTAATAAAGCGATGCTCTGCCTTCTTAACAACACTATCAACAAGGCAGGTCCTACAGACCCTAGTTTTGTCGCACTTTGACTACTGTTCAGTAGTGTGGTCAGGTGCCACAAAAAAGGACTTAGGAAAATTGCAATTGGCTCAGAACAGGGCAGCACGGCTGGCCCTTGGATGTACACAGAGAGCTAATATTAATAATATGCATGTCAATCTCTCCTGGCTGAAAGTGGAGGAGAGATTGACTTAATCACTACTTTTATTTATGAGAGGTATTGACATGTTGAATGCACCGAGCTATCTGTTTGAACTACTGGCACACAGCTCGGACTCCCATGCATACCCCACAAGACATGCCACAAGAGGTCTCTTTACAGTCCCCAAGTCCAGAACAGACTATGGGAGGCACACAGTACTACATAGAGCCATGACTACATGGAACTCTATTCCACATCAAGTAACTGACGCAAGCAGTAAAATTAGATTTAAAAAACAGATTAAAAAAACACCTTATGGAACTGCGGGGACTGTGAAGCAACACAAACATTGCCACCGACACATGCATACACACACACACACACACACACACAAATAATTACAAATAATGTGTGTGAGGTGTATACTTTTGTTTCAAGGTAGATTTGTTTAAGACTACCAAGAAACACTGTGTGACCCTGATTTAGCCCACTGCAGTAATTATTAACCTTCTGTCTTATGTAACCATACCAAGCATACCATATACTCATTTATTGGCCCGGATTTACATGTACTATGTTACGTCTAGTCTATGAGACCTGTCATGGTTGTGTTATGGTTGTGGTTGTGTGTCTACAGCTCTGCAGGAAGCATTTGACCACGACTGGGAAGCAGGTTGGATCACACATAGCAGCTACAGGAACGGTTCAGACGATGGGGTCCTGGCCTACAAACTACTAGTACAGACCGGACGCAGGGAAAGGCCCATCAGTGTTAACCAGGTGAGAGCCATTTATTAATATCAGGCTAAACCCTTTAACTTCAACCAGGTGAGAGCCATTTATTAATATCAGGCTAAACCCTTTAACTTCAACCAGGTGAGAGCCATTTATTAATACCAGACTAAACACTTTTAACTTCAACCAGGTGAGAGCCATTTATTAATACCAGACTAAACACTTTTAACTTCAACCAGGTGAGAGCCATTTATTAATACCAGACTAAACCCTTTAACTTCAACCAGGTGAGAGCCATTTATTAATACCAGACTAAACACTTTAACTTCAACCAGGTGAGAGCCATTTATTAATACCAGACTAAACCCTTTAACTTCAACCAGGTGAGAGCCATTTATTAATACCAGACTAAACACTTTAACTCCAACCAGGTGAGAGTCATTTATTAATACCAGACTAAACCCTTTAACTTCAACCAGGTGAGAGCCATTTATTAATACCAGACTAAACCCTTTTAACTTCAACCAGGTGAGAGCCATTTATTAATACCAGACTAAACCCTTTAACTTCAACCAGGTGAGAGCCATTTATTAATACCAGACTAAACCCTTTAACTTCAACCAGGTGAGAGTAATTTATTAATACCAGACTAAACCCTTTAACTTCAACCAGGTGAGAGCCATTTATTAATACCAGACTAAACCCTTTAACTTCAACCAGGTGAGAGCCATTTATTAATACCAGACTAAACCCTTTAACTTCAACCAGGTGAGAGTAATTTATTAATACCAGACTAAACCCTTTAACTTCAACCAGGTGAGAGCCATTTATTAATACCAGACTAAACCCTTTAACTTCAACCAGGTGAGAGCCATTTATTAATACCAGACTAAACCCTTTAACTTCAACCAGGTGAGAGCCATTTCCAAATCAAAGCGGTCTAAAGGAGCTATGGGAATGAGGGTTTGACTACCTCATTCGCACCACCATCACCCATCTTTGCGCAGCTGATGCTGGCAATTTAATAGGGAATTAAAGTGGAAGCGCAGCGTCGGGAGGCAAAGCACTGAGGACCGTCATAGGTTTCTCTCTCTCGCTCTTTCTTTCTACCCACTCTCTCTCTCTTTCTGATGACTTTACCAAGCCCAGGAATTTAAAGCCCTTGCCGGGACTGCAAACCACCCTCTGAAAAAGCTATTAAGCCATTTTCTGCTATCTACAGGCTAGAGATGCCCGACTCTAACCATAGTGTGTTTTTGTGTTCCCTTCTACTTCAGATAAGACTGTTTAACAGCTTTACAGTGTTCCTAGTTCCTAGCTGGGTGTGATAGTAAGCTGCTAGACAGAGGAAGGGGAAATAGATTACAATATAACGCCTCCTGGAGTCTCTCTAGGGTATATATGTTGGTGTGTGTGTGTGTGTGGTGTACTTGGTGTACCCTAGATTCCCCACTATTTGGCTAATTATGTAGCCTAGCAGTATCTCCCAAATGGTGGTCTGCTACAGATGTTGTTCTGTTAGTTGGATGGGCTTTTGCCTTTGGTTGGTTGTTGGTGAACCACTGGCCTAGATGTCACAAAACAGCCAGGGCCTGGGAGGCTTGCTGGTGTGCGGGCAGCCCTGTGATGTCACTTCCTGTGCCAGTGAGGGAAGTGGAGCTGGCTGTGTGCTGCAGGGTGATGGGCTGCTGGCCGTGCTCCATTGGCTTCCCATGACAGCTTAAAGACATACAGTTGTTACGTATCCTTTATGCAAGACAGATCTCTCTCTCTCTCTCTCTCTCTCTCTCTCTCTCTCTCTCTCTCTCTCTCTCTCTCTCTCTCTCTCTCTCCTCTTTCTCTTGTTCTCTCTCTCTCTCCCTCTCCTCTTTCTCTTGTTCTTTCTCTCTCTCCCCTCCCTCTTTTCTCTGTTCTCTGCTGCCGCATCCCCCTTCAATGAGTGAAGAGACCTACGTGATCTCTTTCAGACAACACTCTGTGTGTGTGTGTGTGTGTGTGTGTGTGTGTGTGTGTGTGTGTGAGAGTACGTGTGTGCATTTTTGTGTCAAAGTGTGCATGCATATACTGTACAGTAGTATCTGTATTTTCTTCCCCCTTTCAAATTAAGAACAGATATTTTCCAACCACAGCACACCACAGCTTTCTGGGGAGGGATTCCTTATGGCCGAGGGTATTATATGGGAGCTGGCGATGTGTGTTTCAGAGACAGATAGAGGGTAGGCTACCAAAAAAGGAACTATGCCAGTTCTGGACTTACTAGATTTACACATCTGTTTTTTCTGGATCTATGTCAGGTAATGCAAGGGGAAAAAATGGTACAGCAGCCATTTTGGGAGGGGGTGTGGATGACCACACACCATAGGCAACAACAAATTCATTCCCTTTAAGACAACTTCCTGGACAAAATGTTTCACTGTAATAGTGAAGGTGTAAACTTGGCAGAAGAAAACCTAAACAGTATATTTGACCTTTCAGCTTCCCTATCAAATCTAACATTTTCCAGAAAATTAATAACAGTGACAAATGGTTTGATGAAAAATGCAAAAGCCTATGAAAGAAATTGAGAAACCTATCCAACCAAAAACATAGAGACCCAGAAAACCTGAGCCTGTGCCTTCAGTACGGTGAATCACTAAAACAATACATAAATACACTACGGAAAAAGAAAGAATGGCACGTCAGCTCAATGCAACTGAAGAATCCATAAACTCTAACCACTTCTGAAAAAAAACACTAAACAAACAACAACACGAAGAGTTATCTATCAAAAACAAAGATGTATGGGTAAACCCCTTCTCCAATATTTTTGGCCCTATAACAAAGAACAAACAGCAAAAACATATACATGATCAAATACAAATCTTAGAATTTACTGTTAAAGACTACCAGAACCCACTGAATTCTCCAATTACATTGAATGAACTACAGGACAAAATACAAACCCTCCAACCTAAAAAGGCCTGTGGTGTTGATGGTATCCTCAATGAAATGATCAAATATACAGACCACAAATTCCAATTGGCTATACTTAAACTCTTTAACATCATCCTTAGCTCTGGCATCTTCCCCAATATTTGGAACCAAGGACTGATCACCCCAATCCACAATACAAATTTGACCCCAATAACTACCGTGGGATATGCGTCAACAGAAAATCCTCTGAATTATCATTAACAGCAGACTCGTACATCGTACAAATTTCAAATTGGCTTTTTACCAAATTACCGTACAGCAGATCACGTATTCCCCCTGCAAACCCTAATTGACAAACAAACAAACCACAACAAAGGCAAAGTCTTCTCATGCTTTGTTGACTTCAAAAAAGCTTTTGACTTGATTTGGCATTAGGGTCTGCTATACAAATTGATGGAAAGTGGTGTTGGGGGAAAAACATACGACATTATAAAATCCATGTACACAAACAGCAAGTGTATGGTTAAATTTGGCAAAAAAACACATTTCTTTCCACAGGGCCGTGGGGTTAGACTGGGATGCATCTTAAGACCCACCCTCTTCAACATATATTTAAACGAATTGGCGAGGGCACTAGAACAGTCTGCAGCACCCGGTCTCACCCTACTGGAATCTGAAGTAAAATGTCTACTGTTTGCTGATGATCTGGTGCTTCTGTCCCCAACCAAGGAGGGCCTACAGCAGCACCAAGATCTTCTGCATAGATTCTGTCAGACCTGGGCCAAGACAGTCAAGGACTGGAAAAAGGGTCGGATCACACAAACACAAATAATGGTGTTCCAAGAAAGGTCCAGTTGCCAGGACCACAAATACAAATTCCATCTAGACACCGTTGCCTTAGAGCAAACAAAAAACTATACGTATCTCGGCCTGAACATCAGCGCCACAGGTAACATCCACAAAGCTGTGAACAATCTGAGAGACAAGGCAAGAAGGGCCTTCTATGCCATCAAAAGGAACATAACATTTTACATATTAATTAGGATCTGGCTAAAAATACTTGAATCAGTTATAGAGCCCATTTCCCTTTATGATTCTGCAAAAATGTCCTCAGTGTACAATGTAAAACACCAAATAATGCATCCAGAGCAGAATTAGGCTGATACCCGCTAATGATCAAAATCCAGAAAAGATCTGCTAAATTGTAAAACCACCTAAAAGGAAGCAATTCCCAGACCTTCCATAACAAAGCCATCACCTACAGATAGATGAACCTGGAGAAGAGTCTCCTAAGCAAGCTGGTCCTGGGGCTCTGTTCACAAACAGACCCAACAGAGCCCCAACCAAATCATAAAAAAAAAAAAAAAGATAATTACTTGAAACATTGGAAAGAATTAACAAAACATCTGAGCAAACTAGAATGCTATTTGGCCCTAAACAGAGAGTACACATTGGCAGAATACTTGACCAATGTGACTGACCCAAACTTAAGGAAAGCTTTGACTCAGTGAGCATAGCCTTGCTATTGAGAAAGGCTGCCGTAGGCAGATCTGGCTCAGAGAAGACAAACTATGTGCACACTGCCCACAAAATTAGGTGGAATCTGAGCTGCACTTCCTAACCTGCCAAATGTATTATGATATTAGAGACATATTTCCCTCAGATACAGACCCACAAAGAATTGGAAAACAAACCCAATTTTGATTGCTGCTGTGTGCCATCACAGCAGCAAGATTTGTGACCTGTTGCCACAAGAAAAGGGCAACCAGTGAAGAACAAACACCATTGTAAATACAACCCATATTTATGTTTATTTATTTTCCATTTTGTACTTTAACTATTTGCACATAATATGACATTTGAAATGTCTTTATTCTTTTTCAAACAGTGTTTACTGTTAATTGTTATTGTTTATTTCACTTGCTTTGGCAATGTAAACATGTTTCCCATGTCAATAAAGCCCATGGGGGGGAGGGAAGGAGAGAGAGAGAAAAGGATTGGGAAAGAGAGGAAACAGGTACGAGAAAGAGAGTGAGGGAAAAGAGGTGGGACAGGAGAGGGAAAGGGAGCAATCAAGGGAAAGTGAGAGAGAGAGGCTGCCTTTGCTACTGCTATCAAGAGCCCTTTTGTTCTCTGTCCGGATCCGACTGTGGTGTAGGACATTCTGGGTATCCGTAGGGGTCAGGAGAAGCAAGCGCAAGCAACATTTGTACAGATGCTGTGTTATTTTTATAGCTTTACTCCATTTGCAGGGTGGCATTTTCTTCAGTGTTAACAGCGAGGTTAACTGCACACAGACGCACATAGGGACCCCAGACATTTTTTTTTATTGTTACGCTAACTCAAGCTACGCCCCCCCAGTGCCTACCCACAGGACTGTGTGCAGTAATGGTGTGCAGTAATGGCTGCACCTCTTAGGAGGTAGTTAGCTACTAATCACCGCTCTCACAAGGGAGGGAGCTACAGCCCTCTGAGAGTCCCGAGAGGAGGGAAGCTAGCACTAGGCCCTAGGCTAGTTAGCTCTGTGGGGAGAAAGAGCTACAGTAGCTAGCTGGAGTTAACTTATTTGTAAGAGAAATGTGCTAGCTAGTTTGATGTGATGAAGAAGTGTGCTGTAATAGATGTAATGTTCAGGAGCTAGCTACTAAGGCCTGAGCTATAGCCATGGGAAGGAGGGAGGGTAGCTAGCTACGAGCTATAGCCATGGGAGGGAGGGAGGGAGGGAGGGTAGCTAGCTACGAGCTATAGCCATGGGAGGGAGGGAGGGTAGCTAGCTACGAGCTATAGCCATGGAAGGGAGGGAGGGTAGCTAGCTACGAGCTATAGCCATAGGAGGGATGGAAGGAGGGAGGGTAGCTAGCTACGAGCTATAGCCATGGGAGGGAGGGAGGGTAGCTAGTTACGAGCTATAGCCATGGGAGGGAGGGGTAGCTAGTTACGAGCTATAGCCATGGGAGGGATGGAAGGAGGGAGGGTAGCTAGCTATGAGCTACAGCCATGGGAGGGAGGGAAGCTAGCTACGAGCTATAGCCATGGGAGGGAGGGAGGGAGGGTAGCTAGTTATGAGCTATAGCCATGGGAGGGAGGGAGGGGTAGCTAGTTACGAGCTATAGCCATGGGAGGGATGGAGGGGTAGCTAGTTACGAGCTATAGCCATGGGAGGGAGGGAGGGTAGCTAGTTACGAGCTATAGCCATGGGAGGGAGGGTAGCTAGTTACGAGCTATAGCCATGGGAGGGAGGGAGGGGTAGCTAGTTACGAGCTATAGCCATGGGAGGGAGGAGGGTAGCTAGTTACGAGCTATAGCCATGGGAGGGATGGAGGGATAGCTAGTTACGAGCTATAGCCATGGGAGGGAGGGAGGGAGGGGTAGCTAGTTACGAGCTATAGCCATGGGAGGGAGGGAGGGAGGGGTAGCTAGTTACGAGCTATAGCCATGGGAGGGATGGGAAGGAGGGAGGGTAGCTAGCTATGAGCTATAGCCATGGGAGGGAGGGTAACTAGCCCTGTTGTGGAAGTGAGGTAACCAAATAGTTGTGTAGGGGAAATGAGGTAGCAGTGAGAGAAAGTAGAGAGGGAATCTAGTTATCTCTCAGAGGACTAGGAGGGAGCACACTGTATCAGGGCTGTGCGAGCTAGCCTTTGCTCGCTGGTTCTGTTAGAGAGGTAGGCTGGTTCTCAACACGTTACATTAATGCTTTTTTGTTCTCAGGAGACTAACACATCTGACCTCACCTGAAAAGCTGATTTGACATTTCCATTTTCCATGTTTAAATTTAGGCCTAATAATTCTGTGAAGCCCCCCGAGAAGTACGGGAATTTTCAGAAGGCACCAGTGTTTGACTTTACTTTTCTTTGGGTTGGAGAGAGGGAGAATTTTGTCACTTATTTTTAAAGCGAGTGCGTTTTCTCATGCATGGATATAATTTCTGCGGTGGGTTCATCTGGAGGAAGTTTTGGGTCAACATGTCGTTTCTACAATTCACGCCTGTTGCTAACCACCAATATCTCTCTCCTCTCTTTCTTATTCCCTTGTCCCCCCCCCACTCACCTTCCATCTCCTCCTTCTCTCCCTCTATCCTTCTTTTCGATTATTAACTATTCTCTAGCTGACTAGGCAACGCTTGGTGGATGCGGATGGCATCATCAACCCAGTGGCGTTTTACATCTACCTGACTGCGTGGGTCAGCAACGACCCGGTGGCGTACGCAGCCTCGCAGGCCAACATACGGCCACACCCCCCGGAGTGGCTCCACGACCGCACAGACTCCATGCTCGAGACACGCCTCAGCAGTGAGTGACCAATCACAGCACACTTTACTACCACAAATGCCTTTCAATGGCCAATCATATCAGACACGCTTTTTTGCTCTCAATAATTATTTGGCACACTGGCCTACAGATTTGTCAATTTAATTAAAAAAGACTGAGACTTTATTTAAGAAGTGTGCAGGAACAATTTTTTTCTGCCTCTGGTACCTCTGGTAGCTCATACTGCTTTATGGTGACATGGAGCTATCCATCTGTTTGTATCGCTAAACACACTCATATACATTTATGCACTACTTGTTGTGTTTTGTGGCCTAACTATTCCATGGGTCATTTCACCTTGATCTTAACATTTTACTTATTTTGCTCAACTTCAATTCCATAGGCTTTTATTACATTTGAGCTGCAGTTATTTTAGAGTACCTGTTTGTGTCATTCCATCTGTGGAGTTACTGACTCTTATCTACTTTCTGGTTTTAACTGAGGTAGTTTACAGTATAGTGTGTGTGTGTGTGTGGGGGGCAGGGAATAGCACACTGTGGTACTCTAATGGTGCCTGTGGTGAATGTCATAACTCTTACCACAACAGGCCGCTATGGATTACACACACACACTTAAAACTCTGTGACCCCAGAACTGCCTACACCCTGTTCTCATTTCCTTACCACACACACAGAAAGCGTGCGTGTGTGTGAAGGAAAAGGAAAGAAAATTATTGGGAAAGAGAAAGAGAGGAAAAGGGTGCGAGAAAGAGATTGAGGGAAAATAGGGTGGACAGGAGAGGGGAAGGGAGCAAGCAAAGGAAAGTCAGAGAGAGGCTGCCTTTGCATTACAGGGGGGAAGATGTGATTGGATAACAAGCAGTGAGTGTAAATATGAGTGGCTAAGCAGGGTAGAGAGCTTGGCTGTACAGGAACCCCCTGGAGCAAAGCTATGTTGGCAGAGCTCCAACTCTCAGTCCTAATGGACATTTATAGTGGAGATTATAATGGGCCAAACCATGTTAGCAAGTAGTGCTGGCTGACCCTCGAGGCACTGGAAAGCACACAAGCACACACACACACCACAGGGAGTCTTTGCAGTGTCATTTTTGGGATGTTTTTGATCAAACTTATGTTTTTGAAAGAAAAATCCTAGGCAAAACAATATGGAATGGATTTTATAGTGGGGGTGTGGTGGGTATAAGATATTATAATGGGGGTGTAGTGGGTATAAGATATTATAGTATGGTGTGGTTGGTGTAAAGATTTTATATTGGAGTGTTGTGGGTATAAGGAAGCAGAGGGCACATGACATGACATGGGGAGAATGACGTTAGTTTAGAACATGTGTCTTGGCAATGTTGCAATAGTCACTACAAACCAAACGTTGTGTGTGTGTGTGTGTGTGAGTGTGAGTGAGAGATGATTCAGGTTGTAATTACAGCGTATCAACTTCAGCCCTGATACTCTGCTGTCATTAGCCCGTCACTAGGCTGAGACTGGAGAAAATTGATCCCCCACACACACTCTTACATGCACACATACATGACATGTCAGTCCCTACCAAGGCTCATGGGACCACGTTCCAGTTCTGCCCACCAGCCAGTCCTAATATTAATTTCTGTAGTGAGGCAAAGTGAGTTGGTGCTGAAATGTGGTGCACTTGTTTGAACTCTACCATACCTGCACTGCACCTTTTCAAAACCTCTACCCCCTCTCTCTGTCTAGTTCCTGCTGCTGAGCCCATCGAATACGCACAGTTTCCATTCTACCTCAACGGGCTCCGCGAGACCCCCCAGTTTGTGGAGGCCATTGAGTCGGTGCGAGCCGTCTGCAGTAACTACAGCCGCCAGGGCCTACCCAGCTACCCCAACGGCTACCCCTTCCTCTTCTGGGAGCAGTACGTAGGCCTCAGACACTGGCTGCTGCTCTCCATCAGCGTGGTGCTAGCCTGCACCTTCCTCGTCTGTGCCCTCTTTCTGCTCAACCCCTGGACTGCTGGCATTATCGTGAGTACACACAGGCAAACGCAGAGAGATACACACCCACTCAGAGAGATGCACACACAGATGCATACAGCCACCCTTTGCCTTGACGACAGCTTTGTTCACTCTTGGCATTCTCTCAACCAGCTTCACGTGGAATGCTTTTCCAATAGTCTTGAAGGAGTTCCCACATATGCTGAGCACTTGTTGGCTGCTTTTCCTTCACTCTGCAGTCGAACTCATCCCAAACCATCTCAATTGGGTTGAGGTTGCGGTGATTGTGGAGGCCAGGTCATCTGATGTAGCACAGCCTGGATGTGTGTTGGGTCATTGTCCTGTTGAAAAATAAATGATGGCGTATCGCTGCAGAATGCTGTGGTAGCCATGCTGGTTAAGCGTGCCTTGAATTCTAAATAAATCAGAGTGTCACCAGCAAAGCACCATCACACCTCCCCCTCCATGCTTCACAGTGGGAACCACACATACGGAGATCAGCCTTTCACCTACTCTGCGTCTCACAAAGACACAGCGGTTGGAACCAAAAATCTCAAATTTGGATTAATCAGACCAAAGGACAGATTTATACCGGTCTAATGTCCATTGCTCGTGTTTCTTGGCCCAAGCAAGTCTCTTCTTTGTATTGGTGTCCTTTTAGTAGTGGTTTCTTTGCAGCCATTCAACTATGAAGGCTGATTCACTTGATGGTTTTTGCGACTGCACTTGAAGAAACTTTAAAAGTTCTTGAAATTTTCCGCATTGACTGATCTTCATGCCTTAAAGTAATGATGAACTCTCGTTTCTCTTTGCTTATTTGAGCTGTTCTTGACATAATATTGTCTTGGTCTTTTACCAAATAGGGCTATCTTCTGTATACCACGCCTACCTTGTCACAACACAACTGATTGGCTCAAACACATTAAGTAGGACATAAATTCCACAAATTAACTCTTAACAAGGCATACCTGTTAATTCAAATGCATTCCAGGTGACTACCTCATGAAGCTGGTTGAGAGAATGCCAAGAGTGTGCAGAGCTGTCATCAAGGCCAAGGGTGGCTACTTGAGGAATCTCAAATATAAAATATGTTTTGATTTGTTTAACACTTTTTTGGTTACTACTATGTGTTATTTCATAGTTTTGATGTATTCACTATTATTCTACAATGTAGAAAATAGTAAAAATAAAGAAACTCTTGAATGAGTAGGTGTGTCTCTTGAATGAGTAGGTGTGTTGACTGGTACTGTATATATGAATTAAAAAAATATTAAATTACCAAAGTTACAATAGATTGCCATAGATTTTCCTGAAATGCCATAGAAATTCCTGAAAATTCCGGTAATTTAGGTAAATTACCAGTAGCTTTGCAACCCTACTCATGTGAATGCACACACACAAACACACACACACACTCTAAAGCGGCATTCTTTTTGCATTGAATACATGGGCAGAACGTGTGTTGACATATATCAGTATAAAGTCAATTTTCATAAATCCGTCAGATTAGAATCCTGTAAAAGGAGACTTACTTATTACAGAACATTCCAATCCATCAGTTTTAACCTCCACTCCCATACAGTGTGGGAGTGTGGAGAGGAGAGAGAGAGAGGACGGCAGGGAGGAGAGAGGTGGTGAGTGGAGGAGAGGGAAGGGAGGAGGTGAGTGGAGGAGAGGGAAGGGAGGAGTGGTGAGTGGAGGAGAGGGAAGGGAGGAGAGGGAAGGAAGGAGAAGAGAGGAGAGACAGTGAGTGGAGGAGAGGAGATCATGCTGCTGTGTTTTTCTAGCCCAGTCCTGTCCCAGTGTTTATCTTGTGCTGTTGTGTTTAGTCTACTCTGTCTCTCCCAGAAACGGACCAAAACTAAATGGGGATAGGACACAAGTTACCCAAGCAACCCCCACTCCCACCTAAAATACAGCCCTTTCCCCATTTCTCTCCTACACATGTGCTGTAGGAGTTTCCAGTGATACACACATACACACACATGCACTCACAGATTTAATTTGGAAAGTATTCAGAACTCTTGACCTTCTCCACATTTTGTTACATTACAGCCCGATTCTAAAAAAAAATCCTCATCAATCTACACACAATACCCCATAATGATGAAGGGAAAACAGTTTTTTTTTAGTTTTTGCAAATGTATAGAAAAAAAAAAAAAAATGAAATACCTTATTTACATATGTAATCAGACCCTTTGCTATGAGACTTGAAATTGAGCTCATCTTGTTTCCATTGATCATCCTTGAGATGTTTCTACAACTTGATTGGAGTATACCTTGTGGTGAATTCAATTGATTGGACATGATTTGGAAAGGCACACATCTGTCTATATAAGGTCCCACAGTTGACAGTGCATGTCAGATTAAAAACTAAGCCATGAGGTTGAAGGAATTGTCCGTAGAGCTCCGAGACAGGATTGTGTCGAGGCACAGATCTGGGGAAGGGTACCAAAAAGTGTATACAGCATTGAAAGTCCCCAAAAACACAGTGGCCTCCATCATTCTTGAATGGAAGAAGTTTGGAAACACCAAGACTCTTCTTAGAGCTGGCCGCCCGGCCAAACTGAGCAATCGGGAGAAGCGCCTTGGTCAGGGAGGTGACCAAGAACCCGATGGTCAATCTGACAGTGCTCCAGAGTTTGTCTGTGGAGATGGGAGAACCTTTCAGAAGGACAACCATCTCTGCAGCACTCCACCAATCAGGCCTTTATCGAAGAGTGGCCAGACGGAAGCCAGTCCTCAGTAAAAAGCACATGACAGCCCGCTTGGAGTTTGCCAAAAGGCACCTAAAGGACTCTTTGACCATAAGAAACAATAAAACAAGATAGAAGTCTTTGGCCTAAATGTCAAGCCAGAGCCCGGACTTGAACATCTCTGGAAAATAGCTGTGCAGCAACGCTCCCATCCAACCTGACAGAGCTTGAGAGGATCTGCAGAGAACAATGGGAAAGCTCCTCAAATACAGGTGTGCCAATCTTGTAATGTCATACCCAATATATTTTATTTATTTAACTTAAGAACAAATTCTTATTTTCAATGACAGCCTAGGAACAGTGGGTTAACTGCCTTGTTCAGGGGCAGAACAGATTTTTACCTTGTCAGCTCAGGGATTCGAACTTGCAACCCTCCGGTTACAAGTCCAACGCTCTAACCACTAGGCTACCTGCCACCCCCTTAAGTAAGTGTCCATGATTGAGACTTTGAATGAAGAGATTGAGTTGCTAGCTGCAGTGAACTGAAAAGAGGAGCGACCCAGGGATGTGTGTGCTTTGGGGACCTTTAACAGAATGTGACTGCAGCCCTCACGAGGATGAGGGCTGCAGTAGATATCTAAGATAGGGGGGGGGAGTGAGGCCTAAGAGGATTTTATAAATAAGCAGCAACCAGTGGGTCTTGCGATGGGTATACAGAGATTACCAGTTTACGGAGGAGTATAAAGTGCAGTGATGTATCCTATAGGGAGCATTGGTGGCAAATCTGATGGCCGAATGGCAAAGAACATTTAACCACCCGAGAGAACCCTTACCTGCCGATCTATAAATTATGTCTCCGTAATCTAGCATGGGTAGGATGGCCATCTGAATCAGGGTTAGTTTGGCAGCTGGGGTGAAAGAGGAGCGATTACGATAGAGGACACCAAGTCTAGATTTAACTTTAGCCTGCAGCTTTGATTGATATGTGCTGAAAGAAGAACAGTGCACCGTCTAGCCATACTCCCAAGTACTTGTATGAGGTGACTACCTCAAGCTCTAAACCCTCAGAGGTAGTAATAACACTTGTGGGAAGAGGGGCATTCTTCTTACTAAACCACATTACTTTTGTTTTGGAGGTGTTCAGAACAAGGTTAAGGGTAGAGAAAGCTTGTTGGATACTAAGAAAGCTTTGTTGTAGAGCATTTAACACAAAATCCAGCTGAGTATAAGACTGTATTATCTGCATATAAATGGATGAGAGAACTTCCTACTGCCTGAGCTATGTTGTTGATGTAAATTGAGAAGAGTGTGGGGCCTAGGATCAAGCCTTGGGGTACTCCCTTGGCGACAGGCAGTGGCTGAGTCAGCAGATTTTCTGACTTTATACACAGCGGTAGTTAGCAAACCAGGCCAAAGTCCCCTTAGAGACACCAGTACTCCTTAGTCGGCCCACAAATGGAATGGTGTACCGTATCAAAAGCCAAGTCAAATAAAATAGCAGCACAATATTGCTTAGAATCAAGGGGAATGGTGACATCATTGAGGACATTTAAGGTTGCAGTGACACATCCATAACCTGAGCGTAAACCAGATTGCATACCCGAGAGAATACGATAGACATCAAGAAAGCCAGTCAGTTGATTATTGACAAGTTTTTACAACACTTTTGATAAACAGGGCAAAATAGAAATAGGCCTATTAAAATTAGGATCAGTTTGATCTCCCCCTTTAAATAAAGGACGTACTGTGGCTGCCTTTCAAGCAATGGGAACCTCCCCAGAAAGGAGTGACAGGTTAAAAAAGCTGGAGATAGGCTTGGCAATCATAGGGGCAGCAAACTTAAAGAAGAAAGGGCCTAAACCATCTGTCGCAGATGTTTTTTGGGGGTAAAGTTTAAGGAGCTCCTTTAGCACCTCGGACTCAGTGACTGCCTGCAGGGAGAAACTTTGTAACGGGGCAGGGGGAAGAGACGGAGAAACATCTGGGATAGTCGCATTAGAAGGGGTGGGAGATGAGGAAATGTTGGACGGGCAAGGAGGCATGGCTGAGTCAAACTGGAATCCTGACTTAATGAAGTGGTGATTAAAGAGCTCAGCCATGTGCTTTTTGTCAGTAACAACCACATCATCAACATTAAGGGACATGGGCAGCTGTGAGGAGGAGGGTTTATTCTACAAATAAACGGTCTTTAACCGTTTACCAGAACTTCTTGGGGTTAGACCCACAGAGAGAAAACTGCTCCTTAAAGTTACTAACTTTGGCCTTCTGGATAGCCCGAGTGCACATATTTATCATTTGCCTGAACGATAGCCAGTCAGCCTGAGTATGCGTGTGCCAAGCCTTTCGCCAAATGCAATTCTTGAGGTGGAGTAACTCTGCACGTTCACGGTCGCACCAGGGGCTGAACCTAGTGATGCACCAATATGACATTTTTGGCCAATACCGATATCCGATATTTTCCTTGCCAAATATTTTTTTTCAATCATTCCAGTACAGTTAAATAGTTAACACACACACATGGACGCAGCGGTCTAAGGCACTGCATCTCAAGGCAAATGGCATCACTACAGTCCCTGATTCGAATCCAGGTTGTATCACATCCGGTCATGATTGGGAGTCCCGTAGGGCGGCGCATAATTGTCCCAGCATCGTCCGGGCCATCATTGTAAATAAGAATTTGTTCTTAACTGACTTGCCTAGTTAAATAAAGTTTACACACACACACCACACTGACCAATAAGTTATTTTGTTGGCATTTACATATGTCCCCATTACCAGTAAAACATAATCAAACCTATTTCTTTCACTTACTTGCTGTGCTATTTCGTTGTTCAGTTGTTTCATTCTCAACCAGGATTTCTATGGAACGCCATTTGCGTCTTTGCGTGTCAATTAAGATACACGTAAAATAGTGGTATTTGACGTGTATCTTTTTTGCAGTTGAACAAATGATGCTTTATTACCACTTGCAGTATTGTAAACATCGTTCGTGGCCGGTGTTTGCTTGTTTGCAGACTTTTTTTTGTACAGCTTTGACAGTGCTACTGTATCTTTTTTGACACACAAAGACCCAAACGGCATTCCATAGTATGTATGTCGTGAAGCTAATAGCAGTGACTTGGTCAGGTGGTATAAGCATGTCCCAGTTTAGGTCACCTAGAAGGACAAATTCATACTTAGTGTAAGGGGCCAGGAGAAAGCTTAGGGCAGGTAGGGTACAGGCCGGTGCTGATGGAGGACGATAGCACCCAGCAACAGTCAACAAAGAGCTATTTGGAAGTTTAATGCTTAAAACCAGCAAATGACTTGGTGGAGACAACCGCGCACTGAAGGTGATCCTTGAAAGCCGGCGAGAGGTGGTTAGAATAGGATGGGAGGCCAAGAGTCTGTGTAACCAATGGAGAGTCAGCATCCCAAGTGTGGGAACAAACATAGTCTGTCCCACGGTTGGGTAAAGAAAGTTTGTAGTCAACAAAGTCTGCAGGAGTCATGAGGCAAATAGCAAAATAGCAAAATGCACATGATTTTTTTTTATATATAACGACTTGGGGCTAGCCGTTGTAAGTTCAGAGTCACTCGCCCCAACAGTGCGTGTGTGCTGGAGGCAAGCGAAAGCTTGGAAGAGAGGGGTGAGTGTGGTGGAGGTACCTGTACCAGACAGGGGGAGATAGGCCAGGGCAGACGGTGAACAGATCGCCAGGTGGAATCCAAGCAGCAGTGCAGTAGGCAACGGGAGTAGGTGTCACACCCACTTTGGAGAAGCTTTTATTTCTGGTGGCAGATTCTTGTAGAAAATGCCAGTGGACGGTCTTTGAACAGCAGGGGGGGGGGCTTCAGAGGACGCTTCAAAGACTCTTGACACTTGTTGGGGTATTATGGGGTATTGTGTGTACATCGATGAGGGAAAAAACAACAATTTAATTCATTTTAGAATAAGGCTTTAACATAAAAAGTCAAGGGGTCTGAATACTTTCCGAATGCACTCCATACTGTACAAGAAATGTCAATATACCTGCTAAAATAATGGTTACTAAACAGTATTCAAATTCTGTTTTCTGTTTTATTTTTCCCGGTTTTGAATTTCTTTACGTTTTTTTCCTCTCAATAGTACAATTATTCATAGAGAAGCAATGAAAATGGATGTTCTGAATCCATGTCAATGCTTAAATCACATCAGAATAAAATGTATTTTAGGTCTGGGGGAAAAACTAATACATTTGCATTTTGGAGGGTAATTCCCCTTTAATTGTGCATCTAGCAAGAGAGAAATGTGTTGATCTAGCGACCTTTCTGTTGTTAGGCCTACTGCTGCAGTACATGTCATGCCAGATTTTGTAAAACAATGGCCACCCAATTTATACAAATAATCATGATATAGTTCTGCCAGGTAAGCCTACTTTGTACTTAACTTTTCATTTAGATGGTTATTGGGGAAAGTCTTTCTGTCTACCCACAATGGTTAACATTAGCATCTAGTACTGAGTGATTAGTGCTTTTAGAGGTTGGTTTGGTTTCGGTTCGATTATTACAAAATAATCACGGTTTTTGATTTCAAATAATTAAATCATTAAATGCGCTATGCATTATGTGGGTTGAATGCTGCAACAACACAGAATAACACAATAATTGAAAATCCCATGATGGTAGTGACTGCCCATTACTGCTTATCACTTATTAACCATCATATATTCACACTTTACTTTAATGAAATATTCAGTGTTTATGTATAGTATATTTGTTTTATTTGATGACTATTATTTAATTCCAAGTCATCATCTCATCTCTATAGAGCTGCTGCCTATGCTGTCTGACAAAATCACTATTTTACTAGTTCTTCAAAGTAAATAAGGCATATGACTGCTGAATATCAACCATAAATCACCCAGATCATGCATTTTCAGGTATAGATATCTTGCAAAGCAACTTCTCTCCATCCCTGTCCATCATGCATTCTTCTGTCTCTTCTCTCCGTGTCTGCCTGATACCAAACAGACAGACAGACAATATTGGCAGATATTGTGTTACGTTTGGCTTTTTAAGCCAGTAGTGGTTAACCCGGTGTGGGATAATGTCAATGTGGCTTTTATTGGGTTGTTGCCGGGAGCTTTATGTTTATGACAGTTTGCCATGAAACACATGGGAAAAATGCATGTACTTTCAGAATTGCTTAGTGAGCTACTCATAGGTGTGCTACGATCTACCTTTTGGAAACCCCTGCTCTAGCTTTACAAACCAAATAAAAGGACAAGTTATGGTGGGGCTTCAAGTTGAACCATGCTTTGTTTTGTCCAGACCAGGCCACCAGTATCCTTCCTTACATCCCCTATCCCCTGCGTCCTAACCACCATAGCCAAACCCTTACCCCTGCCCTTACCCCCAGCTACAGGCCACACACACACTAGTGTTGACTTTGACTCTAGGTATAAATGTGTTAAAAAAATATGTATATAATCGCTTTTTGCTAGATCTGGTATTTGTCATCCTATAGCTTATTTTACATCTTCTTTTTAAATAGTGATCCAACATATTTTCAGCACTTTTATTTCCATTACTGATCAAAACATATTTTCTCATGATCACTCTTGTCTGTCTGCACCAGACATATAGTGAGCAATATACTTTGAACATCAAATTGCAATAAAATCGCAGTATCAAATCAAAATGTATTGTATTGTGAGGTCTCTGGCAATTCCCAGCCCTAACACACACACACGTTTTATTTTTTTCTCGTGGGGACCTAAAATACATTTCCATTCAAAATCCTATTTTCCCTAACCCGTAACCCAAAACCTAAACCTAACTCCTAAGCCTAAACCTAACCACTTATCCCTTACCCTAACCCTAATTCTAACCCTCATTTTAACCCTAATCCTAAACCTAACCCCTAAATTTAAAATTGCCTTTGTCCTAATGGGGATGTGGGAAATGTCCCCACGAGGGAGAATTTTCCTTGTTTTACTATCCTTGTGGGGACTTCTGGGTATTTTAGGTCCCAACAAGTATAGAACACAGCCCACACGTTTTACTGTCTTTCGGATGGGAAGTTAACCCGGGTGACCTGACTCTCTGTGGTCACTAAATATAACATTGCACTTATTGTAAGAGTAGGTGTGTTAACCCCGGTGTCATGGATAAATTCCCAATCTGGCCCTCATACCATCATGGCCTCCTAATCATTCCCATCTTCCAATTGGCTCATTCATCCCCCCTCCTCTCCCTTGTAACTATTCCCCAGGTTGTTGCTGTAAATGAGAATGTGTTCTCAGTCAACTTACCTAGTAAAATAAGGGTAAAATATAACATTTAAATATCCTTGAGGGTAGCTAAAATAGATTTCCATTCAAAATGCTATTTCCCCTTGTCCTAAACCTAACCCTTACCTTAACCTCTAACCCTAAACCTAATAGCCTTTGTCCTCATGGGGATGTGGTTCGAGGGAGAATTTTCCTTGTTTTACTATCCTTGTGGGGACTTTTGGGGATTTTGTCTCTGATGACCGTGGAGATGTTTGGATTCATGCTGGGGTTGTTCTCTGGGTTAAACTGTAGATGGTCTCTAATGGTCATTAACGGTTGTGTCTGTCTGTTTCAGGTCCTGGTCCTCTCTCTGATGACCGTGGAGCTGTTTGGTATGATGGGGCTGATAGGGATCAAGCTCAGTGCTGTTCCTGTGGTCATCCTCATCGCCTCTGTCGGCATAGGAGTAGAGTTCACTGTACATGTTGCTCTAGTGAGTGTACACACACACACACACACACACACACACAATATATATTTTACTATTCTTGTGAGGACCTAAAATCCTATTTTCTCTAAACCTAACCCCTGAGCCTAAAATAGCTTAACATTTCACACACACACAGAAAGTGTTTTGTATATTTACAAATTACATTATAGTTTTTCTGATGAGTTGTGTGTGTGCGTTGCAGGCGTTCCTAACAGCGATAGGGGATCGTAACAGACGGGCAGTGCTGGCGTTAGAACACATGTTTGCTCCTGTGTTGGACGGAGCCTTCTCTACTCTACTAGGAGTCCTCATGCTAGCAGGCTCTGAGTTTGACTTCATCGTCAGGTGAGTGGGACCAGTTGTGGGACACAGACACACACACACATACAGTACACACACATACACACACACACACGCGCACAACGAACACATACACTCATGCACAAAGACTACATGCACACTCAAATACACATGCATACACTCATGGAAAGAGACTCATACTCTCTCACACACAAATGCACATGCACACACTCATGGAAAGAGACTCATACTCTCTCACACACTCAATCTCTCACACTCTCAACAAGTAAAGCACAAAACAATTTGACATAAACAATTGCATTTCTAAGTTTTATTGACAAATGTTGATATAAAACATTTATATGAATGCTGTAAGTACAGAAATTGTTTACTCAGTGGGAAATTAATATCCAACTAGTCAGTGACAACTGTGTGGTGTTTGTGACAGCAACTAAGTGAGCTTTATGTCCTGGGGTTACCTATGATCTTCTATGTAGAAGAACCCTTTACATTCTAACTACTTTTGTGGAGCTTGTGAGCGTTATAAAACAGAACATGTTACATGTGTGGGTTCCCTCAAACCATTCGCATTCTACAGACATTTTTGTAAAACAAGGGCTCCTTCGGGATCTGTCCTTCTCTCACAAACACCGCTCTAGTTCAGCCCCCTTCAATCACACAGACTAAAGTTGGGTATTTATGGATGCAGAAGAAATAGACAAATCCAATGGTACAGAAGTCTGTAGCTCAAACACACAATGTTTAAAAAGGATTAGAAGTCCAAAACGCACCGGTGTTACAGTGACCCTCATTGGTTAACCAAAGTCCCAGAATGGCAATTGATCCATAGAGCTAAACTCAGCTACTGCTCTGTTCAATCATTCAATATCATTACATTTGACATTTCTTACGTAAAAAATGTTTAGAGACAGCCCTGTATGCATTAATGAATCAATTATACAATCGTACATTTGACTTAGTTTTTACCAATATAACAACAAACTGGTAATCATTTATTTGAATGGCTAATCTCCATTGATAAACTGGGTGAATCAAGATGTAGCCTAGGTCTATTTACATACATTGAGTTACTGAGCTTGTTTTGGCTGATTTCAGGGGATAGAGATCACAAACAATCTGTTTCCCTTCCATTTTGGGACTTATTTTATTGTACTGCTCATCATTTTATAAAATAAGAAGTAGCTTATTTTATAAAAGTGAGCGCTGTTTCTTTAACCAGTAATGACCACATTCACGAGTGAAAAGATCATCTTTGGGGGAGACGTGAGAGGGAGACCAATTAAGTAAATGAATCAGCTTTGAAATCAGCATATTTTGTGTTATGGTTTTCAATATTATCCCAAAGTACTAGGGGTAGTGAATTGATGTTGGCTTCAGCTGTCAGCTAGCAAGGAAAGTTAGCCTACAAAGCTGGAAGATACTAGTATCTTCTTGCATTGTAAGGTGTTCTAACCTGTATGGACATTGTTTTGCGAACAGTAATGAACAGTTTCAACATTTCTACCTGCCGGTGTCATATTATTGTGTGTTATCTTTTTTGGTGTTTCTGTGGCTTTCTGTGGCGTCAGTCGAGCGTTAAGGCTATGCCTGAGCCTGCATGTCACACAGGAATCTACCTAAAACACCACTCACCCCCTCTCTCTCTCTCTCTGTCTTTCTCTTGCTCTCTCTGTCTTTCTCTTAACACGGGGAGGTGTGAGACAAGGTTCCTATTATTTAGTGCTAAGCGTATTAGCTATAAATAAAACAGGTTCATTGGTAGCACTGCTGCTCCCAATTTATAAAAGCAGTTAGGAGCACTACATGAACTTTAGGAGCACCAGAAAATAAGATGCTGTAAATTGATTGAGATACAGCCTACAGTATATTGGGCCTCTACTTTTGAAGCACATGTGTTGCACTAGAAATGAATATGTAACACTGTAAATGCATTTTTCCCATTGAGATGCATTACATTGAAAATTGTACACTGTCTCTTTAAAAATTTTGGATTTGTGATGAGGACATGTAAGAGATCTCTCATTCATTGATTGCTATGATCATTAATCTCCTGAAGAACCTATCTCTTTTCCTTTCATTCTGTGCCCCAAAATGTTTGATTATACTGGTAAAGTTACCAGGTTGTTAGCTAGCTGGCCAATGACGTAACATGACTGAACAAAGTGTAAACAAATGGTTAACGATGTAAAATGCGATCATGGCGATCCGCTATAGCAGGGGTACTCAAGTACTATTTGAGCGGTCCGGTCACACATTTCCTAAACGGCAAAGGTCCGGATGGATATCATCATTTATCGGCGTAGTAACAAACCTACATCGCAACCCATGCGACCCCAAACTGTTCATACCCCTCTCAAATTCTCCACATTTTGCGTAGGGCAGCGATAGTTTTAAATCTAATTTCCTGCAATTCTACACATTTTTCCACGTCTTATGTGTTTATATGATACCAGGGGTTGAAGCCCAGCCAAGCTATTATTCGTAGAATTATTTGTTTTTGTAGTGGAGACCTGCAGTGCGCCAGTTGAGTATGGGGGCACTATGGAAAGATACAAATGTTGCGCGGCGGTAATATGGGTCAGATCTTTTGACTTGGTTGGGCTACAAGCAGGCCATTTTCGTTGTAGTAATGGTGTAACCATGACGCTATCGAAGCTGCACCCACTTTTTTCTCTAGGGCACTTGGAAACAACGGTACAGCGTAACCTTATCATTAAAAAAATCATTCTCTGGGAGATCTTTTCTCTAGTTGCACAGTGGGTGCTCCCAAAATAAAACTCCTGGTCACACAGCAAAATATTTTGTTGCATATGCGACCAAGTTGATTGCACTTTAGGGCCGTAGCTAAGCATATCTTGGAACAGTGTCTAGGTTATTTCCGCAGACTACTGCCTAAGTAGCCATTAAGGAGGAAGCTTTGTAAGGTGGGTGATCTATCTCTTTAAGCAAATAGGGCCATCTCCACACATGTGGTCTGGAAACACACATACCGCCCTGCTCCCTGACCTTGTTATCATGGGGGTCAATGATGGAGTGCTTAGGAGTGAGAGTGCACCCACACACACTAACCCTTCTCTCCTCATCTCTTCTGGTCCACTCAGTCTCGGTCTCTGTCTCAAGCTATTTTAAGTCTGGGGTATTCTGCGCCTGAAGACTGCAGAATAACAACACAGCCAACTCCTATGTGGCTTTATGTGGCTTTAAACCAAGGCAGAAGCTCTGTGAGTTCAGCTACTTTCCCCTCTTCATGTCGAGAGAGGCCAACAGCGAGGAGAGGAGAGGGGGCAAAGGGAGAGAAGAGAGGAGAGGGGGCAAAAGGAGAGAAGAGAGGTGTGAGGGAAAGGGAGAGAGGAGAGGAGAGCCGGAAAAGGGGGAGGAAAGGGAGAGAGGAGTTTGGGGAGAGGGGATGGGGAAGGGGAGAGAGGAGAGAATATGGGGGAAAGGGAGAGAGAATAGGGGGGAAAGGGAGAGAGGAGAGGATAGGGGGAAAGGGAGAGGAGAGGGGGAAGGGGGAGAAGAGAGGAGAGGGGGGAAAGGAGAGGAAAGGGAGAGAGGAGAGGGGGAAAATAGAGAGAAGCTGTAGCCACAGCCTCAACCCCTGTCCCCAGTCTCAGCCCCTGTCCCCAGTCTCAGCCCCTGTCCCCAGTCTCAGCCCCTGTCCCCAGTCTCAGCCCCTGTCCCCAGTCTCAGCCCCTGTCCCCAGTCTCAGCCCCTGTCCCCAGTCTCAACCCCTGTCCCCAGTCTCAGCCCCTGTCCCATTCCATAGCCTGTCTAAAAAGGCCTGTTTATTGATGCTACTTCGCTGGGCAAACTGAACCAGCAGCTCTCTCTTTTCTTCTCTTTCTCTTTTCTATTTTTTTCCCTCTCTCTCTCTCTCTCTCTCTCTCTCTCTCTCTCTCTCTCTCTCTCTCTCTCTCTCTCTCTCTCTCTCTCTCTCTCTCTCTGTCTCTGTCTCTCTCACACACACACACATACATACACCATATGCACACACATACTGAATAAACACATTAACAGAAACACACACAGATCAGTTATACATGTGTTAGTGCGTTTAGTCTGTAGTATACCAGCTGGCGGGAGCCAATCTGAAACACACACACCAATGTAGTGCTTCTGAGATTAACAACTAGATGAAGGGTCACACACACAAACACACATAGACAGTAAGCATTCTCCAAGAGGATGGAGCAACTTGAGCCTGAGTATTGAGAGGACACACACACACATGATGAAAAGAGGAGGAAAGCCTTCCTTAATGAAGGAGCTGGAGAGGGGAGAAAGAGGAGTAGGAGAAAGAGAGAGAGAGTGAGTTTTTCTTGATACACTGGATATTTAGTTAGACAGGGTGTTTTACCTGATACACTGGAGATTTCATTAGACAGGGTGTTTTACTTCATACACTGGAGATTTAATTAGACAGGGTGTTTTACCTGAATACACTGGAGATTTAATTAGACAGGGTGTTTACCTGATACACTGGAGATTTAATTAGACAGGGTGTTTTACCTGATACACTGGAGATTTCATTAGACAGGGTGTTTTACCTGATACACTGGAGATTTCATTAGACAGGGTGTTTTACCTGATACACTGGAGATTTCATTAGACAGGGTGTTTTACCTGATACACTGGAGATTTCATTAGACAGGGTGTTTTACCTGATACACTGTAGATTTCATTAGACAGGGTGTTTTACCTGATACACTGGAGATTTCATTAGACAGGGTGTTTTACCTGATACACTGGAGATTTCATTAGACAGGGTGTTTTACCTGATACACTGGAGATTTCGTTAGACAGGGTGTTTTACCTGATACACTGGATATTTAGTTAGACAGGGTGTTTTACCTGATACACTGGAGATTTCATTAGACAGGGTGTTTTACCTGATACACTGGAGATTTCATTAGACAGGGTGTTTTACCTGATACACTGGAGATTTCATTAGACAGGGTGTTTTACCTGATACACTGGAGATTTCATTAGACAGGGTGTTTTACCTGATACACTGGAGATTTCATTAGACAGGGTGTTTTACCTGATACACTGGAGATTTCATTAGACAGGGTGTTTTACCTGATACACTGGAGATTTCATTAGACAGGGTGTTTTACCTGATACACTGGAGATTTCATTAGACAGGGTGTTTTACCTGATACACTGGAGATTTCATTAGACAGGGTGTTTTACCTGATACACTGGATATTTAGTTAGACAGGGTGTTTTACCTGATACACTGGAGATTTCATTAGACAGGGTGTTTTACCTGATACACTGGAGATTTCATTAGACAGGGTGTTTTACCTGATACACTGGAGATTTCATTAGACAGGGTGTTTTACCTGATACACTGGAGATTTCATTAGACAGGGTGTTTTACCTGATACACTGGAGATTTCATTAGACAGGGTGTTTTACCTGATACACTGGAGATTTCGTTAGACAGGGTGTTTTACCTGATACACTGGAGATTTCATTAGACAGGGTGTTTTACCTGATACACTGGATATTTAGTTAGACAGGGTGTTTTACCTGATACACTGGAGATTTCATTAGACAGGGTGTTTTACCTGATACACTGGAGATTTCATTAGACAGGGTGTTTTACCTGATACACTGGAGATTTCATTAGACAGGGTGTTTTACCTGATACACTGGAGATTTCATTAGACAGGGTGTTTTACCTGATACACTGGAGATTTCAAGTTAGACAGGGTGTTTTACCTGATACACTGGAGATTTCATTAGACAGGGTGTTTTACCTGATACACTGGAGATTTCATTAGACAGGGTGTTTTACCTGATACACTGGAGATTTCATTAGACAGGGTGTTTTACCTGATACACTGGAGATTTCATTAGACAGGGTGTTTTACCTGATACACTGGAGATTTCGTTAGACAGGGTGTTTTACCTGATACACTGGAGATTTCATTAGACAGGGTGTTTTACCTGATACACTGGATATTTAGTTAGACAGGGTGTTTTACCTGATACACTGGAGATTTAATTAGACAGGATTGTAGAGCGCTGGGAATTTCACAGGGGCTTAGCTGGAAAGAAGGGAAAGAGGGAAAGAAAGAGAGGGAGGGGTGCTGTTCAGTGTTCTCTTTCTATTTCTTCTAGGCTAAATTGTTTCAATTCTATACTTTGCTTCTGCCTATTTTAGATCAGAAAAGGGGAGAGGCCCCTGTCCTTTTGTGCCCCCTCAACCCCCTCCTTCCCCCTTCTCACCTTCCTAACCCCTCCCCCCTTCTCCCTCCTTCCCTCTTCTCCCCTTCCTTACCCCTCCCTCCTTCCCTCTCTCTCCCCTTCCCTCCCCCCCTTCTCCTCCCCACTTCTCCCCTTCCTTACCCTCCCCTTCTCCCTCCTTCCCACTTCTCCCCCAACCCCTCCTCCTCATTCTTGACTGCTTTGTTGTCTTCATGTTTGCTTATACTCCACACACCCCACTTTCTCCCTCCCTCTTTTTTCCATGCCTTTGAATTAACCAACTCCAGTTAATTGTGCTTCCTTCTCTTTCTCTGTGCGGCTTTCTAAAGACTAACCCTCTTTGGCAGGACTTGACAGGTACATTTCTGTTTCCTACGAAAACCAACGTGCGTGTGTGTGTGCGTGCGTGTGTGTCGTGGTCTTTTCAGGCATGTGTAATGGTTGAAATAGTTCATGTTTAGCACAGCCTCTCTCCTGTTGTTCTGTGTTGCTCCAGGTATTCTCTTTGTGTACGCACGCACACACACACATCCACTCACGCACACACACACACACACATCCACTCACGCACACACACACAGATATACCTATAAACACCCATGCACACCCACGCCCTTAACCACCCACACAAACCACATACACACACATACATATATACACCCATGCACACCCTTACCCACCCACACACACACACATATACCTATAAACACTCATCCACACCCATACCCACCAACCCACACAAACCACACGCACCACACACACAAACACACACACATACATTTTGACACACCCATGCACATCCATACCCACCAACCCACACAAACCACACACACAAACACACACACACGCACCACCCACACAAACACACACACATACACACACATACATTTTGACACACCCATGCACATCCATACCCACCCACACAAACCACAAACACACACGCACCACCCACACAAACACACCCAACCACATTTGCACACCCATGCACACCCACCCACACAAACCACACTCACATTTTGGCTTACCCTGTGGTTTTTCAGATGTGTCTTGGCTCTAATGCTTGTGTTTGGTGTTCATTGTGGTTGTCACAGGTATATCTATGTGATGCTACTAATGTTCCACTGGTTAAGTTGTTCAAAGCTTCTGCCAAAATGACCACAGAATGTTAGTGGTTGTGACTTGATCTTCTGTGGTGTAGGTGTATGGTGGTTGATGAAATGTCGTGCCCATGTTGCCTGTCTTAACAGTAGACTGTGTTGGTTTGTTGCAGGTATTTCTTTGCTGTGCTGGCCATCCTGACCATTCTGGGGGTGCTGAATGGTTTGGTCCTTCTCCCTGTGTTGCTGTCTTACTTTGGCCCCTATCCAGAGGTCAGATGGTTTCTTCTGCAGAAATACTATAATGGCATGCACACACATATTTTGTTACACACACACATTTTTTACACACACACACATTTTATACACACATATTTTTTGCACACACGTATTTTGGTGAACCAACACTAACTTTTCATTGAATGTTTTAACACGAGCTCATCATGAAATTATTTAGCCGCATAGTTTGTATAAGAACTAAAAAAAGAAAGAAAAATGATTCCCTCATCTCCTTACATCTCCCTCCTTACTCTGTCCCCCTCAGGTGACCCCTGTTGATGGGCTTAGCCAGTTACCCACCCCGTCCACAGAGCCCCCTCCTCACGTGGTCCACTTCTCCATCCACCCCTGCCACACCACCTCAGGTACAGGCTCTGACTCGTCAGACTCTGAGTACAGCTCCAACACCACGGCATCAGGCATCAGCCAGGAGCTGCAGCAGTACGACCTCCCCACTACTAGAGGCAGAGCTGGGAGAGCAGAGGAGGTGCGACAAGGAGCAGTGCCAAGAAGGACAGCTAGACAAGGAAATGCCACAGCCTACTCTTTGTCTTCTGTAAGTGCTTCAGATAATGCCAACACACACGTGACATATGCTCACACTCTCTGTTTGAACATGCTGAACATGTGTACAAGTTGTTCTGATTTTCGGATCTCTCTCCTGTCAGTCGGTCCTGCCGGAGTCGGATGCCCACCCCGGTGCATCCCGTTGCTTCAGTAAGAGGGACCTACAGTCGCTGCCCCCAACCCACCCACGCATGGACGCTTTTGAAACTGCTACTGAGGCTGGAGGCCATTACGGCTCCGGCGGCCATTTTGTCCCGGGCGGCCACCGAGAACGTTCTGCGGGGCACAGAACTCGTCCATCCCACAACCCCCGGGCCAATCGCCACCAACCTCACCACTCTAACCCCGCCCCTACTTACTGCCAGCCCATCACCACGGTAACAGCCTCTGCATCGGTTACCATCGCCGTCCACTCTGCCCCTCCCCCCACTCAGAGCCCCACCTCCTCTTACCCAGGACACACTGCAGCGGACAGTTACCACACAGCAAGAGGCGCAGAGTCTGAGCCTGCCTTCCAGCACCCCCATGTGCCACTGGACGTCCATATGGGTTGCAGAGGAACCAAGATGGACACCAAGGTGGAGGCCATGGAGCTCCAGGATGTGGAGTGTGAGGCAGCTGAGAGCGACTGTGATAAGAGGGCAAGCTGAGGTGAGCCTCAATGAGTTTGTAGCTTCTCATGACAGTGAAGTAATTCACATGTTGGTATTACATCCACAAAGTACTTGCAACGAATGTTCCTTTTCCTTCTTTGGTTTTGTTACTTGCAAAAATGTCTCCATTCAGTCCTTTAAAATCCTTTTTACTGCAAACTGAACATAATATATTGAGCGTTGTGCCTTTAGAGAGTGAGATGCGTGTGCTGTCATGACCGGTTTCTAACTGTGTGTTGTCTGTCTCTCTGTTGTTCCAGTGGAGGAGAGCAGAAGCACAACGGCAAAAGACTCCCTCTCTCACTCAGCGGCCCAATGCAGCGCAGCTCAGCGACACACATAACCCAGTGGTGGCTAGTGCCATGGTGCTCATTCTTACTGTAACCCCGTGGATGTTTGTCTTAAATATCTCTATCCATTATTAAAAGATGTATACTTATGTAAATATGAACAAAAAAATAGCTATAATGTAGGAGCTGTACAACTCCTTTTTTTAACTTGTCGGGGCCAGAAGTCATCAGAAGGACAGTAAAACAAGAAAAATGTGACATTTAGCCAGTCCCCACACGGAAAACGGCTATTTTAAGCTTAGGGGTTAGGTTTAGGGTTAGGGTTACAATTAGGGTGATGGGGTTAAGTTAGGGGTTTCGGGTTAGGGTAAAGATTAGGGTTAGATTAAGGTTTAGGGTTAGAGGTTAGGGAAAATAGGATTTTGAATGGGACCAATTGTTTTGTCCCCACAAGGATAGTAAAACAAACGTGTGTGTGTGAGAAATGTCTGATTACTGTTGTTCACTCGTCTGTGGATCTGTGCCGTGAGGAAGCTTCATCTAGACAATACAGTTCAGCATACATTGTTGCTGCTTAAAATATTCTGTAATAATGTATAATAACTTGTATAATAATTCTATGCAAATGTTTATTTTATGTTAGAAAGAGGAGTGAGTGTGTAAACGTGATTGTGGGTTTGTGTTTGTGTTTGTGTGGGTGCGTAGGTGGGTGTGTGTACGGTTGGGTGGGTAACTCATCGGATACATCTCTAAAAATATATAGACTAACAATCACGTCAAGTGAAACTACTCAATAACTACACAGGGCATGTATGTGTGTGTTTATATATGTGTGTGTGTGTATGTTTGTACATGTAAGTTTGTGTATAAAGGTACTCTTTTTTTTTAAACAATTAATTTGCATATCACAAACCTGTGGTAGTTATGAAACAATTACTGTTGAACTCTGACTCACGCTATGCGTGCTATTTAATACGAGCCGATATGTAGAAGATATAACAGGTGTTTGTTGTGACTTGGCTGTCCCAATTACCCATCTCCCATTTCCTCTGGTGATGTCATAGCTCTCGGCGGCCATCTTAAAGTAGCATGAGTGGGCGTAAAAGTATCGCTCCCATAGTTAAATTGGATCTGACAGCATTTTAACTACTTTGTGGATAAGAAACAAACAGACAATCATAATATCAGTAAAAAATATAAAATTCCAAGTTTATGCCACAAAACCAACATTATAAGAGGTTTTAAAAATAGGTTATATTTGACTCAACATTCCATGACGTTCACTAAGGCATTGTTGCCAGAATAGATGGATGCAGTTCAATGCATGATTAATATAATTCACCAATACATTTAATGGTAGTCCAAAAAATATTGCTATCAGGTTGTAAGTCACAGCTGGCCTGGTACATTGTTTGCTGCCTCCATTCGGGATGCATTGTTTTAGTTTCAATTACTCAATATTTTTTACAAAAACTGACAAATGTACACGGAGCCTAACGTTAGCTAGCTAGCTAGCTGCTAGGAGGATGTCATGCCATTGGAGGAGTGGGTGAGTGACTGACATTTTTCCCTCATATAAACAGCTAGAGATGCAGGTGTCATTTGGTTAGCTAGTGAGAACTTGAACGACTGTTATCCAGTTAGCATATCTCTTGCATTCGTAAATTCGCAGATAACATGTAAACAGCCTAACCAGCTCTGCTATGGCGAGTAAAATGGTCAGAGTGAGGTGTTCTCTCATTTGTGTCTGGAAGTAGCTAGATAGCAAGCTAGCCAACTTCAGCCAGTTAGCTTGGGTGCTTGGTTGGGACAAGCATGCATTGGCAGGCAAGCTGCAGAAGGACGAGTAGGCTACAATTCCCCATCGTTTATCAGTGCAATTTTGATGGCCAACTAGCTGAAAAGGCTTGAGAAGGTTTATCTAGTGTTCCTTTGTTAGATTTTAGCTCATCTTGCTCTGGCTGGCAGTAGTTCTTGCTCTTGTTGTTGTTGATGTGCATAACGGAGGGAGAGAGAGCCTATCTTGTCATGGTTGTTTGATCAATAGGACTGTAAAGTTCCCAAATGTAAATGGACTCCCGTGGCGTTCACAAATTTGCAGAAATCCATTCAGGTGTATTTTGAGGCTTTTGGCGAATGTGTTCTAATGATCTAAAGTCGCACTGTTGCAACTTCCTGTAAACACACAGTCCAGTTCAAAGTGAATGATGGCAGGCCCATGTGGCAAATGGTTTTTTGTATAAATGCCTACTGTAGCTCTGATTGGCTATAGGGCACCGGTCTGTGTAGACTCCGGTCCTGGATGAGACAGATGTTTTTATTAGGTTTTATTTCCTGCAGTGGCTATTAATTGTCCAAACACACAGCCGCTTTCCCACTTTATATTGCTATAGAATTTTCAGAAATACCTTAGTATACGTAATTCCCAAACGTTCAAAGAATTTATTAAAACGTGCTCGCTTGTCAGAAAATGTTTAAAAACGTGTAATATTCTTCCTGGGGGTGTGTATGAACAGATTTTGAATTGATTGCATGTTGCCAAAATGCTGTCAATTCCACTTTAATGCATATTGCAATTGGTGGATAAAATCCATGGTAGCTAGTCAAGGCCATTATGGAGCATATTGTTGTGAAATGTACATCTTTGTTTGTTTCCTTTTTTTTTCATGAATGCAAACTTCTGTAATTCTCACTGTAAATATACATTGTTGTCCTATCTCTAGTGATAAGCTACAGCTACGGTATTTCCCAACTCAACATGGCACTTGACTGAATTACACGTTTCATTCACAAGAAACTCTTTCTCTCTTCACCCCCCCTCTTTCTTCCTCTTTATCCAATAAGATGCACCGTCCAGAAAGCTGAAGGGTTTAGCACTATCTGGTCGAACAATACTCTGTGTGTGTGTGTGTGTGTGTGTGTCCGTCCTATCTCTCTTCCCTCCTCAGAGACAGCAAAGACAACTGGCCCCAATTTATCCCCAGCCTTCCCCACCCACCCAACCTCACCTCGTAAAAATCCACAACATAACGCCATGACACTAATTGGAAGTTCCCTCAACTGCCAAATGTCGCTGGCCAAAGCCTCAAGGGTCAGGGTTTACTAAGACCCACTGCCCACTCCATCATGCCAGGTGTGTGTCGGTCATGTCTTTCCAGACCCCCTACACACAGTCTCCCTGTCCAACACGTGTAGCTATGTGTGTCTTTTTGCGTGTCAGCTGCTTGAGTGAAAATCTTTTTTTCTTTCTCCTGATGTCATATTGGCAATAATGGAGAGAAATCATGGCTGGCAACTATTTTCTTAAATTTGTAATGTTTTGTTTGTGTTTGGTTTTTCAAAGTTGAATTTGCGATATTTATAATTTTGTATTATAAGATGTTTTTGTTTTGTTTACTTCCATTATTGGTCATAAATGTCAGTGAATAACAAATGCAGGGATTTTTATGTCTATTGAAAAACACTATTACAGTTATTGTTTTGACATGAATGGTGTTCAATCTGTATAAAGTGCTTACTAATGTTAAGTAGGGAAACAAGAGTATATAACATTTACACTACAAGATTCACCATAGCTCTTAGAGGATTTTAAAAGGAAAAAAATGATCTATGGTTTTCTACAGACTGCCATTTGGTCTTGGTTGGCGAGGATATATATTGTTTCAGTTACAAAGATAAATGTATGCCATATAATTTATTTATATGAAAATATATTTTTGTAGTGTACATAGTTGTTGTCAAGTTATTTGACAGAAGTATATATTTTTAAGAGTTTATATGTAATAATACCATAACAGAGAAAAATCCTACGGTGCACACTTTCATTTCTAACTGGCTCTCTGACGGCATTGACTGACTCATCCCACTCAGTATTATCTATCATAGGGGAGAGAACTCAGCAAGCTGTTTCTATGGGTTTGTGAAAGGCTAGCCATGAAAGTAGAAATTGTACTAGCTCTCTAAATATTAATGTTCAAACACTGATAGAATTCTAACAAATAAAAATATTATAACTTATTTGTCTCTTTTTTTATAACTTTAATAAATGGATCTTAAAGGAATCGTTTGTTGTTGACTTTGGGTCAATGATTTCAAAAATGGTGTTGATATCCAGAAACACAGAACATCTTCTCTGCGCTCTTCAAAGACAACTGGCCTCAATTCTGACCTTACCTCGTAATAATCCACAACATAAGGCCATGACCGTGCTATGTGAGGTATATCAAATCAAATCAAATTTTATTTGTCACATACACATGGTTAGCAGATGTTAATGCGAGTGTAGCGAAATGCTTGTGCTTCTAGTTCCGACCATGCAGTAGTATCTAACAAGTAATCTAACAAATTCACAACAACTACCTTATACACACAAGAGTAAAGGAATGAATACGAGTATGTACATATAAATATATGGATGAGCGATGGCTGACCGGCATAGGCAAGATGCAGTAGATGGTATGGAGTACAGTATATACACATATATATATATATATATATGAGATGAGTAATGTAGGATATGTAAACATTATATAAATGGCATTGTTTAAAGTGGCTAGTGATACATTATTTCATCCAGTTATAATTATTAAAGTGGCTAGAGATTTGGGTCGATGGCGAACGGCATAGACAAGATACAGTAGATGGTTTAGAGTACAGTGTATACATTTGATATGAGTATGTCGGATACGTAAACATTATATACAAAATTGTTTAAAGTGGCTAGTGATACATTTGTTACATCCAATTCCTATGTTTAAAGTGGCTAGAGATTTAAGTCAGTATGTTGGCAGCAGCCACTCAATGTTAGTGATGGCTGTTTAACAGTCTGATGGCCTTGAGGTAGAAGCTGTTTTTCAGTCTCTCGGTCCCAGCTTTGATGCACCTGTACTGACCTCGCCTTCTGGATGATAGCGGGGTGAACAGGCAGTGGCTCGGGTGGTGGTTGTCCTTGATGATATTTTTGGCCTTCCTGTGACATCGGGTGGTGTAGGTGTCCTGGAGGGCAGGTAGGTTTCCCCCGGTGATGCGCTGTGCAGTCCTCACTACCCTCTGGAGAGCCTTACGGTTGTGGGCGGAGCAGTTTCCGTACCAGGCGGTGATACAGCCCGACAGGATGCTCTCGATAGTGCATCTGTAAAAGTTTGTGAGTGATTTTGGTGACAAGCCGAATTTCTTCAGCCTCCTGAGGTTGAAGAGGCGCTATGCGCCTTCTTCACCACGCTGTCTGTGTGGGTGGACCAATTCAGTTTGTCCGTGATGTGTACACCGAGGAACTTAAAACTTTCCACCCTCTCCACTACTGTCCCCTCGATGTGGATAGGGGTGCTCCCTCTCCTGTTTCCTGAAGTCCACGATCATCTCCTTTGTTTTGCTGACATTGAGTGAGAGGTTATTTTCCTGACACCACACTCCGAGGGCCCTCACCTCCTCTCTGTAGGCCGTCTCGTCGTTGTTGGTAATCAAGCCTACCACTGTAGTGTCGTCAGCAAACTTGATGATTGAGTTGGATGCGTGCTTGGCCACGCAGTCATGGGTAAACAGGGAGTACAGGAGAGGGCTGAGAACGCACCCTTGTGGGGCCCCAGTGTTGAGGATCAGCGGAGTGGAGATGTTGCTTCCTACCCTCACCACCTGGGACCGGCCCGTCAGGAAGTCCAGGACCCAGTTGCACAGGGCTGGAGTCGAGACCCAGGGTCTCGAGCTTAATGACGAGCTTGGAGGGAACTATGGTGTTAAATGCTGAGCTGTAGTCGATGAACAGCATTCTTACATAAGTATTCCTCTTGTCCAGATGGGTTAGGGCAGTATGCAGTGTGATTGCGATTGCGTCGTCTGTGGACCTATTGGGACGGTAAGCAAATTGGAGTGGGTCCAGGGTGTCTGGCAGGATGGAGGTGATATGATCCTTGACTAATCTCTCAAAGCACTTCATGATGACAGAAGTGAGTGCTACGGGCGATAGTCATTTAGCTCAGTCACCTTAGCTTTCTTGGGAACAGGAACAATGGTGGCCCTCTTGAAGCATGTGGGAACAGCAGACTGGGATAGGGACTGATTGAATATGTCCGTGAACACACCAGCCAGCTGGTCTGCGCATGCTCTGAGGACACGGCCAGGGATGCCATCTGGGCCGGCAGCCTTGCGAGGGTTAACACATTTAAATGTTTTTCTCACATTGGCTGCGGTGAAGGTGAGCCCGCAGGTTTTGGTAGCGGGCCGTGTCGGTGGCACTGCATTGTCCTCAAAGCGAGCAAAGAAGTTGTTTAGTTGGTCTGGGAGCAGGACGCGTCATGGTCGCGACGGGGCTGGTTTTTCTTTTTGTAGTCCGTGATTGACTGTAGACCCTGCCACATTCCTCTTGTGTCTGAGCCGTTGAATTGTGACTCTACTTTGTCTCTATATTGACGCTTAGCTTGTTTGATTGCCTTGCGGAGGGAATAGCTACACTGTTTGTATTCAGTCATGTTTCCGGTAGCCTTAGCCTGGTTAAAAGCAGTGGTTCGCGCTTTCAGTTTTGGCGAATGCTGCCATCAATCCACGGTTTCTGGTTGGGGAAGGTTTTAATATTTGCTATGGGTACAACATCACCAATGCACTTGCTAATAAACTCGCTCACCGAATCAGCGTATACATCAATGTTGTTGTCAGATGCTATCCGGAACATATCCCAGTCCACGTGCTCGAAGCAATCTTGCAGCATGGAATCAGATTGGTCGGACCAGCGTTGAACAGACCTGAGAACGGGCGTTTCCTGTTTTAGTTTCTGTTTGTAGGCTGGAAGCAACAAAATGGAGTCATGGTCAGACTTGCCGAAAGGAGGGCGGAGAATAGCCTTGTATGCATCACGGAAGTTGGAATAACAGTGGTCCAGGATTTTACCAGCCCGGGTGGCACATTCGATATGCTGGTAAAATTTCGGGAGCCTTGTTCTTAAATTAGCCTTATTAAAATCCCCAGCCACAATAAATGCAGCCTCAGGATATGTGGTTTCCAGTTTACATAGAGTCCGATGAATTTCTTTCAGTGCCGTCGATGTATCAGCTTGAGGGGGGATGTACACGGCTGTGATTATAATCGAAGAGAATTCTCTTGGTAGATAATGCGGTCTGCATTTGATTGTAATGAATTCTATGTCAGGTGAACAAAAGGACTTGAGTTTCTGTATGTTGTTATGATCACACCACGTCTCGTTAATCATAAGACACACACCCCCACCCTTCTTCTTACCAGATAGAAGTTTGTTTCTGTCGGGCGCGATGCGTGGAGAAACCAGGTGGCTGTACCGACTCAGATAACGTGTCCTGAGTGAGCCATGTTTCCGTGAAGCAAAGAACGTTGCAGTCTCGGATGTCTCTCTGAAAGGCAACCCTCGATCGGATTTCGTCTACTTTGTTGTCAAGAGACTGTACATTGGCGATTAAAATACTCGGGAGAGGTGCACGATGCGCCCGTCGACGTAGCTTGACCAAAAGACCGGCGCGTTTCCCTCTTCTCCCGCGCCGCCGTTGCTTTGAGTCGCTGGGTGCTATCCAGTCTATTGTTGTGTTTGGGTAGCAAACCGAGAATCCTCTTTGGGAAAGTCGTATTCCTGGTCATAATGTTGGTAAGTTGACGTTGCTCTTATATCCAATAGTTCCTCCCGGTTGTATGTAATAAAACTTAATATTTCCCGGGGTAATAATGTAAGAAGTAATACATAAAAAAACAAAATACTGCATGGTTTCCTGAGAACGTGAAGCGAGGCTGCCATCTCTGTCGGCGCCGGAAGTTCATATGCATAACACACAATAAGATACTGTACTAACCATAAATGACAACACACTTTCATAATAGTAACATGCACAGAACATGTTTTTGTTAAATTCCCACTCGTTTTGAGCAAAATATTGTTTTTTAACCTGTATGGATATTGTTTACCATGTACTGTATGGTTTCATACTTTACAGCCAACTTCACCTCCCTCGTTCCCTCCATCCCCCCTTTGCTCCCCTGTTTGGTATGATTTTGATGTACAGCTTTATAGACTGCAAGGAAATTGGTTGTAGTTACAATTCAGCTGGTCTGTTCAGGGTAATGAAAAAGGGCATGTGGCCTTGAGCTAACAGTGATGAAGATCCAGTCAGACTACCTCCTCTCCCTGTTTACTGACTGGCTAATTGACTGACGGACTAGCTGATTGACTGACTGGCTGGCTGACTGACTTACTGACTGACTGATTGACTGATTGATTGACTGACTGATTGACTGGCTGACTGCATGACTGACTGAATGGCTGACTGAATTACTAAAGTCCAGGCTCTTAATGAACAAGTGTTTCCTGTACCTGTCATTTCAGCCCTGAGCCCTGGATGATGGGGGGGAACAGGGGAGGGAGGAGAGAAAGGGAGGAGGGCTATTTAAGATGTTGAAACTCCCAGAGTAATGGACTACCCAGGGTTTGTGACAATAGACAAAGAAGTAGTTTTTATCAATCTTTCTTTCTATCAATCTCTCTCTCTCTCCCTCTTTCTCTATCGATCCATCTCTCTCTTTCTCTCCCTCTTTCTATCGATCTCCCTATCTCCCTATTTCTCTATCTTTCTCTCTATCGATCTCTCTTTCTAACTCTCTTTCTCTCTATCGATCTTTCTCTCTAACAATCTATCTCTTTCTTTCACTCTCTCTCAAGCCTCTTGTCATGAAGAAAGCTTCACAGTGGAGTTACTGAATCCACTCCCTTTCTTCCCTCCCTCCCTCCCTCCCTGAAAGGAATGTCAATCATCACCTGCTGGTAGAGCTGAACCCTTTAAGTGTATACACTCCTCAACATGAGTAATGGCTCTGTTGACATGACTGGAATGGACACTCTCGCGCGGACCGTACACACACACACACACACACACACACACACACACACACACACTCTCCTGCCAGGGCCAGATTTACACAATTTTTATGCAAGCGGAGAAAAGGATAAATCTGTTGGAGACATCAGATGGCGTGCTGATACGAGGCCTCACTGATACCTTGAAAACCATTAAACTTCTCAAAGTGTGTGTGTGTACGCTTCTACGTGCCAGCGTGCTACTAGCCAGGGTGACAGCAAAGACAAAAGGTGTTTCCAAAAGCTTGTCTTCAGTGTCAGCCTCATCTTCCAAGCTGAAACGACTACCGTAGCAGTAGTTTCAGCTTGATTCCTATGACATGAACTGTTCTCAGCCAATGAATTGTCTATTTCTTGGAACTGCATTGTTGGTTAAGGGCTTGTAAGTAAGCATTTCATGGTAAGATACCTGTTGTATTCGGGACATGTGACTAATACAATTTGATTTGATTTTATACGGTTTCCTTGCAGGATTGTTCAGGGAGAGCGTAGATATTGATTTGGAGCATGGGAGGCTTGCCTGGCTTGGTCTGCTCTCCCAACCAGGGATCTGTTTGATTTGGCTGACTGTTCACAGAGAGACAACAGTAGGGTGTTCAGGAGGATGTGGGGTCTGTAGTTCTACTGGCCATCCCTTATATTATATAACCCACAGCTAGAACTACAGCTCCAGATACAGAAGCCTCTGCTCTGTTCTGCTCTGGTTAATAACACAATGAATGACCCATGTGAGGATACTGAGATCTTTTTCTGCTATTTGATCATGCAAGCTGTGTAAATATTTGGGGGAGCGTTGACCCAGAGTGTCTGTATTTGTGTGTGTGTGTGCGTGTGTGCGTGTATGTGTGCGTCCGTGCGTGTGTGTGTGTGTGTGCGTGCGTGCGTGTGTGTGTGCGTCTCTTTCTCTCATTCTGGGAGGCATTACAGTTGGAATTCAAAGTGCTGAAATCAGACCTCGTTACCCACGTAAAAAAAATACTATAGTGTATTCTATGGTAGGAATACTATAGCATTCATTGTAGTGTTTTTCTGGACTTACTGTAGTATACTGTAGTGTTTACAGTTTACTGTAGTATAAATACTGTAGTATTTTTTATTTATTATAAACTATAGTAATTACTGTAGTGTTTTTGCAGAATGTAGTATACTCTAGTATTTACTGTATTGTTTTTGGTGACATTACTGTAGTATTTACTAAAGTGTTTTTGTTTTATTATCTTTGACATTGAAGTGGGGGGCTTTCTCCTTGAAGAAAACTACTGGAAAAATGCTTAAAGAGCACATTTTCCATAACCTGTATGTAGGTAGATAGGCAGGACTGGGATCTGAACCAGGGAGTTCAGCAATTCTGCTATTTTATGCAACCTGTAGGTAACACAATATGATGTCTGTACTTGATATGTAGATATCTCAGTTACAGGTAGCACAAATTGGGATATGGGGGAAGGGAATGGGCTGGATATATGCAAATTAAATACTGCAGTGGTTTTGCGGACTGCAGATTTTTTGCCAATGTTTCTGTAGTATTTACTAGAGTGTTTTTTGTGTGGATAATACAGCGGTATTTACTATAGTATTCAACAGCATACTACAAATATACTAGTATACTAGGTTTAGGGTTAGGGAAAATAGGATTTGGAATGGGAATCAATTATTTGGTCCCCACAAGGATAGTAAAACAAACTTCTCGAAATAGTAATTTAGAGTTTTTAAATTGTATAGAAATTCAGTAAATGAGTTTAAAGCCTCCTGTGGTGTGGGTGGATGGGTGGATGTGTTATTGAGAGAGAGAGTGAAATGTATGTGTGTGTGTGTCTGTGTGTGTGTGCGGCCAATGGGCTCGGTCTCCGCTCTCCAAGAATCTTACAAAACACATAGCAGGGAAAAGACAGGGGAGAGAGAGAGAGAGGGGTGGGGAGAGAGAGGGAGAGAGAGAGGGAGAGTCAGACACATCCAATTCCTAGAAACAGCTGACCTGATTTACAACAGATTCAGGAGGGTCCAAAGGCTTCTAGTTTTAAAAGAAAGAGGTCCACTTGAGAAATACCAAGAGGGGGAATGATTGTATCACCTGCTATACATGTCCATCTCTGGGTGCTGGGTGCTGGATAACTTTTTTGCCGGGTTCTAATGCCTACATGAAGACAGACTGTACAACAGCACAGCACCTCTGTCTTCAACCTCAGCAGATTCACCCTCATATTATTCTTGTCTTATTTGTTCAACAAATGAGGGAAAAATAGACTGAGGGGTGGATGAAGTGTTAGAGAGACAGAGGGGTGGATGAGGGGTTAGAGAGACAGAGGGGTGGATGTGGGGTTAGAGAGACGGAGGGGTGGATGTGGGGTTAGAGAGACGGAGGGGTGGATGTGGGGTTAGAGAGACGGAGGGGTGGATGTGGGGTTAGAGAGACGGAGGGGTGGATGAGGTGTCAGAGAGACGGAGGGTGGATGTGGGGTTAGAGAGACTGAGGGGTGGATGAAGTGTTAGAGAGACAGAGGGGTGGATGAGGGGTTAGAGAGACGGAGGGGTGGATGAGGTGTTAGAGAGACAGAGGGGTGGATGTGGGGTTAGAGAGACGGAGGGTGGATGTGGGGTTAGAGAGACTGGAGGGGTGGATGTGGGGTTAGAGAGGCGGAGGGGTGGATGAGGTGTCAGAGAGACGGAGGGGTGGATGTGGGGTTAGAGAGACAGAGGGTGGATGTGGGGTTAGAGAGACAGAGGGGTGGATGTGGGGTTAGAGAGACAGAGGGTGGATGTGGGGTTAGAGAGACGGAGGGGTGGATGTGGGGTTAGAGAGACGGAGGGGTGGATGTGGAGTTAGAGAGACGGAGGGGTGGATGTGGGGTTAGAGAGACGGAGGGGTGGATGAGGTGTCAGAGAGACGGAGGGGTGGATGTGGGGTTAGAGAGACGGAGGGGTGGATGAGGTGTCAGAGAGACGGAGGGGTGGATGTGGGGTTAGAGAGACGGAGGGGTGGATGTGGGGTTAGAGAGACGGAGGGGTGGATGTGGGGTTAGAGAGACGGAGGGGTGGATGTGGGGTTAGAGAGACGGAGGGGTGGATGTGGGGTTAGAGAGACGGAGGGGTGGATGAGGTGTCAGAGAGACGGAGGGGTGGATGAGGTGTCAGAGAGACGGAGGGGTGGATGTGGGGTTAGAGAGACGGAGGGGTGGATGAGGTGTCAGAGAGACGGAGGGGTGGATGTGGGGTTAGAGAGACGGAGGGGTGGATGTGGGGTTAGAGAGACGGAGGGGTGGTTGTGGGGTTAGAGAGACGGAGGGGTGGATGTGGGGTTAGAGAGACGGAGGGGTGGATGTGGGGTTAGAGAGACGGAGGGGTGGATGAGGTGTCAGAGAGACGGAGGGGTGGATGAGGTGTCAGAGAGACGGAGGGGTGGATGAGGGGTTAGAGAGACGGAGGGGTGGATGTGGGGTTAGAGAGACGGAGGGGTGGATGTGGGGTTAGAGAGACGGAGGGGTGGATGTGGGGTTAGAGAGACGGAGGGGTGGATGTGGGGTTAGAGAGACGGAGGGGTGGATGAGGTGTTAGAGAGACGGAGGGGTGGATGAGGTGTTAGAGAGACGGAGGGGTGGATGAGGTGTTAGAGAGACGGAGGGGTGGATGAGGTGTCAGAGAGACGGAGGGGTGGATGTGGGGTTAGAGAGACGGAGGGGTGGATGTGGGGTTAGAGAGACGGAGGGGTGGATGTGGGGTTAGAGAGACAGAGGGGTGGATGTGGGGTTAGAGAGACGGAGGGGTGGATGTGGGGTTAGAGAGACGGAGGGGTGGATGTGCAGTTAGAGAGACGGAGGGGTGGATGAGGGGTTAAAGAGGAGGAGAGTTTCTGGTGTATAGGAAGGAGTAGTGAAACAGCATGAGAGTGATTATGGTGAGTGATGTTGTTTACTCTCATTTCCTCTGGCATAATTTCTCCTGCATAGCGAGGTGGAAAACCAAACCATTGTTTACCTTTCAGCCTGTGACTGAGGAGGGCCAACCCCATACCAAAGTCTCATGAACCAGACCGCCAACACTGGAGGTGCTTATACCGATTACCCGCTTACTCTCTCTCCGTAGGGAGAGTGGGGTAAATTGAGCCAAAGGATTAGTTAAGCCATCCCTTGTTTCTAGGAAACCATACAAAAAAATGTATCAGGTGACCAAATATTTAGGAAGAGGTCATAATTTCATGGAGTCTGTGAAGGAAGAATCAACATGGAAAAAGTGGTCAGCAAGTTAGGTAATTTTTCGGGGGGAATTTCACAAAGGAAAATGTATCTATTGTGTTTATAGGTTTCATCATGCTTGTATCTAAACCTAAGTAGATTGTTTTAAGATGGTTTTATACATTAGTTGGGATCTCTACAAGCTACAATATGAGATCCTAAACCTGGCATGAAAGTGCATCCTTGTATCTGGAGTAAATTAAGCCAATGACCATGGGATAAGTTGAGTATAAATTATTACATTTTGTCAGTTTTAAACGCCCACACATCCACCCCGACCAACTAACCGATTTTCGTTTTTGTATGGACCTTGCTTCGTGCACGGGGGCATTGTCATGCTGAAACAGGAAAGGGCCTTCCCCAAACGGTTGCCACAAAGTTGGAGGCACAGAATTGTCTAGATTGTCATTGTATGCTGTAGTGTTATAATTTCCCTTCACTGGAACTAAATGGCCAAGCTCAAACCATGAAAAACAGCCCCAGATCATTATTCCTCCACCAAACTTTTCAGTTGGCACTATGCATTCGGGCAGTTAGCGTTCTCCTGGCATCCGCCAAACCTAGATTTGTCCGCCAGAATGCCAGTTGGTGAAGCGTGATTAGTCACTCCAGAGAACGCATTTCACCTGCTCCACAGTGCAATGGCCACGAGCTTTACACCACTCCAACTGAGGCTTTGCATTACGCATGGTAATCTTATATTATAGAACTATTTTCTAGTTGTTTAAATTTACAGACAGCCAGGGCCCTGGCCCAGGGCACACTTCAAAACTCAGAAAAAATAAAAAGTAAAGTACAGATACTCCAAAACAATACTTTACGTACTTTTACTTTACACCACTGCGCACACACACACACACACACACACTACCCTCCTCTTTGTTTAAACTAAGGCTGTTTATCTCTGCCAGCAAACATGCAACGATGTATGGGAACAGATGCGTCATCTACAGAGGAGAAAAGGGAGAAAAAAAAGTTAAATACTTTCATGTGTATTTGGGAGTGTTGGCGAACACAAGATTCTCTTAATCCCAGATTACGCCATTTGATTTCACACAGCCACTTTGCCTGTATTCTCTCCAAGAGGAAAGGTCTCATTTTACCTCCATCACTACCTCCATCCCTCACTACCTCCCTCCCTCCATCCATCCATCCCTCACTACCTCCCTCCCTCTCTCCATCTCTCTCTCTCTCATCTCAACTATCTCTACATCTCTCTTTCAAATGTCAAAGAGTGAATGAATGACATGAGAGAAAGGCAGGAGTAGTGAAGAGAATGGCTCTAAAGCTTGTAAACACTGGAATTCGCGAATGTTCCACCCATTCACAAACGGAGAGGAGAGGAGAGGAGGGAGAGGTTGATTCTTTCCTCTGTCTCCTTATTGATTCTGGCATTGTGACAGATGCCTAATGCGGAACATGGCTGGAGGACCCCAGAGGGAGGGACCCACTGTTTGAATCAACACACACACACACACACACACTCACACATATACACATTAACAAACACATGCACACACACACACATGTACGCAATCACATTCTCGACGACACTTTCCACTACATACACTTACAGTGACACATACACACATACACACATACACACGCACACACACACCCACACACACAGGTATGCTGGTATCCATGCACTCACTATCCACTCATAAATAGCCTTACAGTGACACACAAACACTCAACACACATACTGTACATTTCTCTCTCTCTCTCTCTCTCTCTCTAAAACACATCCACCCACACATACTGTACATACAGACCACTGGAATACAGCACAACTGAGTCAGTGTACACATGCAGCGGTGTGTTGAGGTGTTTTGATTTCAACCCCGATCCAAGAAATGTTAAGAAAGTTTAAACTTATTTACTGCATATAACAAGAAGAAAACTGCTCATTTTCAAAATTGCACCTTGTGTATTCTACTATTCTAACTCTCAACAGTAAGTTGAGACCCCAATTGAGTTCCAAAAAAACCCCAATATATATATATTTATTTTCATTTTGTGTTGTGTATTGTGCAGTTACGGCCTTGATCCTGGGGACTAATTGAAAGCATATGTGTGTATCACATCTGGAGGGTCAATCAGGGAATCCCTCAAGTCAGACTTAGACTTCATGTGTGTGTGTGTGTGTGTGTGTGGGAGGGTTCCTCACTTAGCAATAATGGAACGCTCTCCAAAAATGCCAGGAATTACAGTAGTCTCTTTCTCTCTCTCTCTCTCTCTCTCTCTTTATATCTCTCTCTCTCTCTCTCCTTCTCTCTCTTACCTGCCGTCTCCCAAATTAACCTAGACCCTCATAGATCTGCAAGGCTCTGATAGGTAAGAGTTCCACCTCCATGTGGTAAGTATTCATTTTCTCTGATTGATTACACCGATCTGGTCCTTTCAGATCCCCACCAGTGCCTAGTGGGTAAGGGGAGAGGTGGACTGTACTGGTGTAACGCACACACACACACACACACACACACACACACACACACACACACACACACACACACACACACACACAACAACAACAAGTGTACACCACTGACTTAAGCACACCCCGATATACAAAGGGACAGAGAGTGTCTGAAATGTGAACATGAGCACGTTTATGAGGGAGTGCTTGCTGCTTTTAACAGACACCATTGACAACTCTACCTCTCTCTTCCTCTTGCTCATCTTCTCTCTTTCTCTCTGAGGCTGAGAGTAAATCCAAGCTGAAGAAACCTTGGCCTGGGTTTCAGGGGTTTGGTGGAACACCAATGGAAAGAGAGTAAATATGCACATCCAAACATGGCACCGCAACTTGAAAAAAGCCCCATGGCGCCATGGGGCAACTTGAAAAAAAAACTGGCTAAGAAAAGACAGTGATAGATCTTAGTTAGGTAAAGCCTGAGAAATAAAATTTTGCTTCTAATGTTGTTGCTGTTTCAGTAAGCTTCAATAAGTTTAATTAGTGGGAAGAGATGTGGAGTTTAGGGTGGCCATGGGGCTGTGATTCAGGGTGGAGCCATGGGGCTGTGTTTCAGGGTGGAGCCATGGGGCTGTATTTTAGGGTGGAGCCATGGGGCTGTGTTTCAGGGTGGAGCCATGGGGCTGTGTTTCAGGGTGGAGCCATGGGGCTGTGTTTTAGGGTGGCGCCATTGGGGCTGTGTTTCAGGGTGGAACAATGGGTCTGGGTTTCAGAGTGGAGCCATGGGGTTGTGTTTTAGGGTGGAGCAATGGGGCTGTGTTTCAGGGTAGAGCCATGGGGCTGTGTTTTAGGGTGGAGCCACGGGGCTGTGTTTTAGGGTAGAGCCACGGGGCTGTGTTTTAGGGTAGAGCCACGGGGCTGTGTTTTAGGGTGGAGCCATGGGGCTGTGTTTCAGGGTGGAGCCATGGGGCTGTGTTTTATGGTGGAGCAATGGGACTGTGTTTCAGGGTAGAGCAATTGGGCTGTGTTTTAGGGATCAGGCTCAACCCAGCCTGCTTCTTTGCCACCCACTTAGTGATGTCATATCTATGGGCTCTCCACAGCCACCGCCCCACGAACACGCTAGGACACACACTACACACACACATGCGCACACACATGCAACACATGTACACACTGACAAATGTGCGCGCACACACACAAAGACACAAACCGCAGCCACCGCCCACTGCGTGACAATACGTATGCTGGCTCTGTTGTAATCACAGTGTTGCAGTACAGTAAAAACACACATGGTTTCCAGTTCAGGCACCAAACCACACACTCTCTCATGTAGGGGGTGGTTTTTCACTTTCTTTTCCTCTCATTTTTTCTTTAGGGTTGCCAAAGACTTCGTTCCAAAGCCAGATGTTCATGTTTTTCTACCCTACACAACCAGAGGAATCTAGCCCTGCTTGACCCAGATTTTGGCCCTGACTGATAATTAGACTGAATCTTTTCAGGTTCATGGATGAAGACACTCATTTTCTAAGATATTTAATTAATTTGAGGTATTTCAGTTCCATGTTACTCTTGGCTTAATGTCTCTTTTATGGTGTTGTCAGAGCAATATAAATCAGCTTCACGTCATAGAAATATTGTTTTATTGTTAAAACCAGACACACACACACTCACACACACATGCTCACACACAGTCATGCGGGTACAAAAATTCACAGGGTGATATTTCAAATGTACCTTCAGTACAGTTTTGTTAAAGCCATGTTTCCATTTAGCAAGCAGGCCGCAGGCACCACCCTGGACAGGAGGAACAGCATACTCTCTCAACCCTCTCTCTCTCGCGGTTCTAACCATAGCAGTGCTAATGTCTAATGTGGAGCCATTATACCACTTAAGACACATTCCCCATCTGAAAGGCTGCCTCTGCTGCCTCTCTTATCACACACATGCTCTCTCATACTTAATATACAGGAGCACGTTTGAAGGTACAGTACTACAAGGCACGCATGCACATTTACTCAAACGTACACACAGAACACACACACACACACACACACACACACACACACACACACACACACACACACACACACACACACACACACACACACACACACACTACGTTAGCTCTGTTTTAACAACTTCTTTCTGCTCAGTGGAACCATGCAGGCACACCCGGAACCTCTCAGCATTTGGTTTGGGTTCCAGAGGGACTAAGACTCTGAGACCCCAGATTCCGGTCTGTAGTATGCACCCTGCTCCACACACCAGGCCCTGTGCCTACTATCCACACTGTAGACGCATGCAGATATGCGCAGATATACTCACACACATACACACTCACTATTGTTAGAGGCTTTGAGACCTAGTCACCACCTTTCAGGGACTGCTCAGTGGGACCTCACAGGACCACAGGTTTATCTGTACATGACTACAAGATATACTATTCAAGGTTCGGACCGGGTTTAGGGAAACAATAACACAACTCTGGTTTGATTGATTAATTCATTTGGACAATTTGTGAAGCTATTCCACGACTATGTTGAAACAAAAATAAATCTGTATCTCTAGTCGATTGAGTGTGGTGAAGGACAAAAGATAAAGCTGTAATCAACCGTATCCCATCTGGTGTTTAAACAAACATACACGTATGATGTCATATGTCCCATATTCCACTCCCCTTCTCTATCACTCCATATCCCTATGACACCACCTCCCCACCTCTATCCTACTCTGGTCCTGGGCTGAGTTACAATAACAGGGGCGCTGCCTGGTGTGGGAGGCAAGCTAGTCACCTCTAGGTGTGTGACATCACCTTCCTGAGATCCAAGAGTCAACTGTCTGACAAGGAGTGACAACCTAACTTTCTGCTCTAGAAGACCACTGCTGTGTTGTAGTAAGCATGGTATCAAATTCTGGTGCAACAGGTAGGCATACAAGCAACATGGGGATCATATCCTTTCCCGATAATGGGAAAAAGGCAAAGAAGACAAGGAAAGGAAGCAATTTTACTGAGACCCACCCAGAGTGCTTGACGATGCAACATCTGTCTCCAGAAGGTAAACCTTGCTTTGTCAGACTAAATTGCTCACATATATACGTTCCCCAGCGCACCACGGCAGTGCACTTCAGTTCCTATGAGGACAGCAGTTGTAAAACGAAACATGGTTACAGATGTGCCAATTAGAGCCCACAAAATGGCAACTTTGTCTGCTGGTCTCAGCCTATGCTTAAGCCTAGCTGTTCTGCTTCCTATTGAGGGGTTCAGTCAAAGCTGCTCTGACGTGCCACACCACAAACAGCTCTCTCTCTCTCTCTCTCTCTCTCTCTCTCTCTCTCTCTCTCTCTTGCTGTATCTCCATCTCTCTGTCTTTGTCTTTTTCTCCCTCTCTTCGTCTATCCCTCTCCCCCTTTCTCTATCTCTCTTTCCTCCCCTCTCTCTCTCTGTCTCCCCCACTCTCTTTCTCTCCCCTCTCTCTCTCTCTCTCTCTCCTCTCTCTCTCTCTCTCTCTCTCTCTCTCTCTCTCTCTCTCTCTCTCTCTCTCTCTCTCTCTCTCTCTCTCTCTCTTTCACCCTCTCGCTGTACAAGGGGACATAGTGCCTTTGGAAAGACACCTTGACTTTTTCCACATTTTGTTACCTTACAGCCTTATTCCAAAATTGATTAAATCGTTTTTTTTTGTCTTATCAATCTACACACAATACCACATAATGATTACGTTTTTTACATTTTTTGCAAATTTATAAAAAATTAAAGACAGGAAATATCACATTTACATAAGTATTCAGAACATTTACTCAGTACTTTGTTGAAGCACCTTTGGCAGCGATTACAGCCTCGAGTCTTCTTGGGTATGACGCTACAAGCCTGGCACACCTGTATTTGGGGAGTTTCTCCCATTCTTCTCTGCTGATCCTCTCAAACTCTGTCAGGTTGGATGGGGAGCGTCGCTGCACAGCTATTTTCAGGTCTCTCCAGAGATGTTCAATCGGGTTCAAGTCTGGGCTCTGGTTGGTCCACTCAAGGACATTCAGAGACTTGTCCCGAAGCCACTCCTGCCTTGTCTTGGCTGTGTGCTTAGGGTTGTTGTCCTGTTGGAAGGTGAACCTTCGCCCAAGTCTGAGGTCCTGAGCGCTCTGGAGCAGGTTTTAATCAAATATCTGTCTGTACTTTGCTCCATTCATCTTTCCCTCGATCCTGACTAATCTCCCAGTCCCTGCCACTGAAAAACATCCCCACAGCATGATGCTGCCACCACCATGCTTCACCGTAGGGATGGTGCCAGGTTTCCTCCAGACGTGACGCTTGGCATTCAGGCCAAAGAGTTCAATCTTGTTTTCATCAGACCAATCTTTTTTCTCAGGGTCTGAGAGTCCTTTAGGTGCCTTTTGGCAAACTCCAGGTGGGCTGTCATGTGCCTTTTACTGAGGAGTGGCTTCCATATGGCCACTCTACCATAAAGGCCTGATTTTCAGAAGTGCTGCAGAGATGGTTGTCCTTCTGGAAGGAACTCTGGAGCTCTGTCAGAGTGACCATCGGGTTCTTGGTCCCGTCCCTGACCAAGGCTGTTCTCCCCCGATTGCTGAGTTTGGCCTGGCGGCCAGCTTTAGGAAGAGTCTTGGTGGTTACAAACGTCTTCCATTTAAGAATGATGGAGGCCACTTTGTTCTTGGGGATCTTCAATGCTGCAGACATCTTTTGGTACCCTTACCCTTATTTAAAAATAAACCTTTATTTAACTAGGCAAGTCAGTTAAGAACACTTTTTTATCTCAACACAATTGTGTCTCGGATCTCTACGGACAATTCCTTCGACTTCATGGACATGCACTGTCAACTGTGGGACCTCATATGCACTACCGGTCAAAAGTTTTAAAACAATTACTAATTCAAAGGTTTTTCTTTATTTGTACTATGTTCTACATTGTAGAATAATAGTGAAGACATCAAAACTACTAAATTACACATATGGAATCATTTAGTAACTAAAAAAGTGTTAAACAAATCAAAATATATTTTATATTTGAGATTCTTCAAATAGCCACCCTTTGCCTTGTGACAGCTTTGCAGACTCTTGACATTCTCTCAACCAGCTTCACCTGGAATGCTTTTCCAACAGTATTGAAGGAGTTCTCACATATGCTGAACACTTGTTGGCTGCTTTTCCGACTCATCCCAAACCATCTCAATTTGGTTGAGGTTGGGTTATTGTGGAGGCCAGGTCATCTGATGCAGCACTCCATCATTCTCCCTCTTAGTAAAATAGCCCTTACACAGCCTGGGTATGTGTTGGGTCATTGTCCTGTTGAAAAACAAATGATAGTCCCACTAAGCCCAAACCAGATGGGATGGCGTATCGCTGCAGAATGATGTGGTAGCCATGCTGGTTAAGTGTTCTAATGAATCACAGACAGTGTCACCAGCAATGCGCCCCCACACCATAGCACCTCCTCCTCCATGCTTTACAGTGGGAAATACACATGCAGAGATCATCTGTTCACCCGCACCCGTCTCACAAAGACACAGCGGTTGGAACCAAAAATCTCAAATTTGGACCAAAGGACACATTTCCACTGGTCTAATGTCCATTGCCTGTGTTTCTTGGCCCAAGAAAGTCTCTTCATATTATTGGTGTCCTTTAGTAGTGGTTTCTTTGCAGAAATCCGACCATGAAGGCCTGATTCATACAGTCTCCTCTGAACAGTTGATTTTGAGATGTGTCTGTTACTTGAACTGGTGGTTCAATGTTTGATGTTTTTTGCGACTGCACTTGAAGAAACTGTCGTTTCTTTTTGCTTATTTGATCTCTTCTTGCTATAATATGGACTTGGTCTTTTACCAAATAGGGCTATCTTCTGTATACCCCCCCTACCTTGTCACAACACAACTGATTAGCTCAAACGCATTAAGAAGGAAATAAATTCCACAAATAAACTTTTAAGAAGGCACACCTGTTAATTGAAATGCATTCCAGGTGACTACCTCATGAAGCTGGTTGAGAGAATGTCAAGACTGTGCAAAGCTGTCATCAAGGCAATGGGTGGCTATTTGATGACTCTCAAACATAAAATATATATTTGATTTATTTAACACTTTTTTGGTTACTACATGATTCCATATGTGTTATTTCATAGTTTTTATGTCTTCGCTATTATTCTACAATGTAGAAAATAGTAAAAATAAAGACAAACCCTTGAATGAGTAGGTGTCCTAAAACCTTTGACCGGTAGTGTAGATAGGTGCGTGCCTTTCCAAATAATTTCCAATCAACTGAATTTACCACAGGTGGACTCCAATCAAGTTGTAGAAAAAACTTAAGGATGATCAATGGAAACAGGATGCACCTGAGCTAAATTTCATACCCTCACAGCAAAGGGTCTGATTACTTATGTAAATAAGGTATTTCATTTATTATTTTTTTCTATACATTTGCAAAAACATTTCTAAAAATGTATTAAAAACCTTTTTTTGCTTTGTCATTCTGGGGTATTGTGTGTAGATTAATGAAGAATTTTATTTTATTTTATCCATTTTAGAATAAAGCTGTAATGTAACAAAATATGGAAAAAGTCAAGGGGTCAGAATACTTTCCGAATGCACTGTAAGTGGATGATGCATGACTCCTTGCCATGCCACTGTTTCTCTATGCAATCTCCATGGAGAAACAGTGGCAGTAGATTGGCCCTTACTGAAGAGCTCAGTGACTTTCAACATGGCACTGTCATAAGATGCCACCTTTCCAACAAGTCAGTTCGTAAAATTTCTGACCTGCTAGAACTTCTCCAGTCAACTGTAAGTGCTGTTATTGGGAAGTGGAAACATCTAGGAGCAACAACGGCTTAGCAGTGAAGTGGTATTTCACACAAGTTCACAGAACGGTGCCGCAGAGTGCTGAAAAAAAAACACTAAAGTTGTCTGTCCTTGGTTGCAACACTTACTACACTTCCAAACTGCCCCTGGAAGCAACATCAGCACAGGAACTCTCCGTTGGGAGCTTCATGAATTGGGTTTCCATGGCCGAGCATCCACACACTAGCCTAAGATCAACATACGCAATGCCAAGAGTTGGCTGGAGTGGTGTAAAGATCGCAGCCAGTGGACTCTGGAGCAGCAATGTTCCAACATCTAGTGGAAAGCCTTCCCAGAAGAGTGGAGGCTGTTATAGCAGCAAAGGGGGGACCAACTCCATATTAATACGCATGATTTTGGAATGAGATGTTTGATGAGCAGGTGTCCACATACTTTTGGTCATGTAACACCAATGAGTACTGGTCTATCAAAACACTTAGCCCCTAAATATTGACCTAAACTCAGTTTTGAATTTAGGTCAATCTAATGGTGCATCTTCAGTCAGCTACAGTCAGATACAGTCAGAAACAGTGCCTTCAGAAGTATTCACACCCCTTGACTATTTCTACATTTTGTTGTGTTTAATATAAAAGTGTGATTTTCTGTCACTGGCCTGCACAAAATACCCCACAATGTCACAGTGGAATTACCGTTTTTCAAAATGTATATATATTCATAAAAAATGAAAAGCTGTAATGTCTTGAGTCAATAAGTATTCAACCCCTTTGTTATGGCAAGACTAAATAAGTTCAGGAGTAAAAAGTTGCTTAACAACTTGCATTGACTCATTCTGTGTGCAGTAATAGTGTTTAGCATGATTTTGAATCACTACCTCATCGCTGTACCCAACACATACAATTATCTATAAGGTCCCTCAGTCGAGCAGTGCATTTAAAACACAGATTCAACCACAAAGACCAGGGAGGTTTTCCAATGCCTCGCAAAGAAGAGCACCTACTGGTAGATGGGTAAAAAATTAAAACAAGCAGACATTGAATATCCCTTTGAGCATGGTGAAGTTATTAATTGCACTTTCCCTACCCCAGACTGTAATGTGGAATTTAGACAACAGGCATCCTTCCCAACTCAGTTAACGGAGAGGAAGGAAAACGCTTAGGGATTTCACCATGAGGTCAATGGTGACTTTGAAACAGTTACAGAGTTTAATGGCTGTGATAGGAGAAAACTGAGGATGGATCAACAACATTGTAGTTACTCCACAACACTAACATAATTGACAGAGTGGAAAGAAGGAAGCCTGTACAGATTAAAATAATCAAAAACATGCATCCTGTTTGCAACAAGGCACTAAATACTGCAAACAATGTGGCTTAACAATTCACATTTTGTCCTGAATACATAGCGTTATGTTTGGGGCAAATCCAATACAACACATAACTGAGTACCACTCTCCATATTTTCAATCATAGTGGTGGCTGCATCCTTTTATGGGTATGTTTGTAATCGTTAAGGACTAGTGAGTTTTCAGCATAAAAAAGAAATGGCCTGAGCACAAAGCACAGGCACAATCCTTGAGGAAAACCTGGTTCAGTCTGCTTTCCACCAGACACTGGGAGATGAATTCACCTTTCAGCAGGACAAGCCAACATCTACACTGGAGTTGCTTACCGAGAAGACACTGAATGTTCCTGAGTGGCCGATTGGCCGAGTTACAGTTTTGACTTAAATCTGCTTGAAAATGTATGGCAAGACCTGAAAATGGTTGTCTAGCAATGATCAATAACTAATTTGACAGAGCTTGAAGCATTTTGAAAAAAATAATAATGGGGAAATGTTGCACAATCCAGGTGTGGAAAGCTCTTTGAAATTTACCCAGAAAGACTTTAAAAAGTATTGACTCAGGGGTGTGAATATTTATGTGAATGAGATCTGCATGTATTTCATAATACACGTGGAAACATAAAAAAAAACACGTTTTCACTTTGTCATTATGGGCATTGTGTATAAAAAAAATCTAAGTAATTTATTTGAATTCAGGCTGTCACACAACAAACTGTGGAATAAGTCAAGGGGTATGAATACTTTCTGAAGGCATTGTATGGATTTGGGCAGGGTAAACTGATCATAGATCCGTACAAACAGCAAAAGGAGTCACAGGCTACTGCCCACAGTTGAGAATGTGCCGTGGGGTGAGCCAATGGGATCCGACAATATCCGTCTTTGCAGGCGAAGAGGGAAATTCAGATTGTTGTCACTTTACAAAAAAGCATATTTTCTGACGGTGAATTTGAACACAACATACAGGTTGGTAATTTAATGTCGCTGGCAGTATATTAAATGCTGATATTATGACTGCCTGTCTTAGGCTAGTTTGTAGCTACAGTTGAAACAATTTTGACTGGTATGCTATGCCTTCTTTTCTAGGAAAGCATTAGCCAAAGCAATTCTATGATGGCTACTAAATGTGGTGAGTATCATTTTGACTACTCATAATTTATTTGCTACCTTAGACTACACCACTCAGGCTAAATCCTCTCTTATTGAGTGTGTTTTGTGTGTCAACGGCAGGAGGACTTGAGACAAGAGTGGCTGTGTTAGGTCTCAATGTGAGAACATGAAATACTGACATCTTGTGGTACGTAGCTCATGGGTATTGCATTCCAATTGAAGTGCATTGATACAGTTCAGTTACAGTATGCTCTTGTGGAATTTAGGAGATTTAATACATTCCATAAAAACATAAAACGTCTTAGCTAGTCACTCCTCTAGTTACCTTAATAAAGACAATTCTACAAAGTCCCCATTGAAAAGTTTCCTAACATACAGTGCCTTCAGAAAATATTCATACCCCTTGACTTATTCCACATTTTGTTGTGTTACAGACTGAATTCAAAATTATTTAAATAGTTAGTTTTTTTCACACATCAACACACAATACCCCATAATGACAAAATGAAAACATGTTCTTAGAAATGTTTGCAAATATATTGAAAATTATGTACAGAAATATACCATTTAAATAAGCATTCACTTCGTAGAAACAACTTTGGGGTTATTACAGCTGTGAATCTTTCTGGGTAAGTCTTTAAGTGCTTCCCACACCTTAATTGTGTAACATTAGCCCATTATTCTTTTCAAAATACTTCAAGCTCTGTCAAATTGGTTATTGATCATTGGTAGACAACCATTTTCAGGTGTTGCAATACAGTAGGTATTCAAGTAGATTTATGTCAAAACTGAAACTCGGCCACTCAGGAACATTCCGTGTCTTCTTGGTAAGCAACTCAAGTGCAGCTTTGGCCTATTGTCCTGCTGAAAGGTTAATTCCTCTCCCAGTGTCTGGGGGAAAGCAGGCTGAGCCAGGTTTTCCTGGTTACGTATAGGTCTAAAGGCAGAGACAATAAGAAGACACAGTGGCAGAATAAATTAAACCACACCTTTGTTTTATCACAAAACCGGATAGCAACCTCTGTCCAGTGAAGTCCAGAAAAGCATATTGCATGTACAGTAACAGACAGTTACATGATCTACAGCTAGGTCAAGCAAGTTAACATTTTCGGACCACTAAACAACTATTTATTTAAAACCACAGAGAGTTACCGCAAGTCGCAAAGAAAACAGGAGCTGCCTCCAATATTCCAGCACCGTTTCAACTGCAACATTTCAACATTATTAAATTACAGTGGCAAGAAAAAGTATGTGAACCCTTTGGAATTACCTGGATTTCTGCATAAATTGGTCATCAAATTTGATCTGATCTTCATCTAAGTCACAACAATAGACAAACATACTGTGATTAAACTAATAAAACACAAATTATTGTATTTTTCTTGTCTATATTGAATACATCATTTAAACATTAAAAGTGTAGGTTGGAAAAAGTATGTGAACCCCTAGGCTAATGACTTCTCCAAAAGCTAAATGGAGTCAGGAGTCAGCTAACCTGGAGTCCAATCAATGAGATGAGATTGGGGATGTTGGTTAGAGCTGCCTTGCCCTATGAAAAACACTCACAAAATGTGAGTTTGCTATTCACAAGAAGCATTGCCTGATGTGAACCATTCCTCGAACAAAAGAGATATCAGAAGACCTAAGATTAAGAATTGTTGACTTGCATTAAACTGGAAAGGGTTACAAAAGTATCTCTAAAAGCCTTGATGTTCATCAGTCCACAGAAAGACAAATTGTCTATAAATGGAGAATGTTCAGCACTGTTGCTATTCTGCCTAGGAGTGGCCGTCCTGCAAAGATGACTGCAAGAGCACAGCGCAGAATGCTCAATGAGGTTAAAATTAATCATAGAGTCAGCTAAAAACTTACAGAAATCTCTGGAACATTCTAACATCTCTGTTGGCGAGTCTACGATACATAAAACACAAGCAAGAATGGTGTTCATGGGAGGACACCATGGAAGAAGCCACTGTGGTCCAAAAAAACCATTGCTGCACGTCCAAAGTTTTCAAAAGTGCAGCTGGATGTTCCACAGCACTACTGGCAAAATATTTTGAGTTGTTTGGAAGAAACACAAAACACTATGTGAGGAGAAAAAAGGCACAGCACACCAACATCAAAACCTCATCCCAACTGTAAAGTATGGTGGAGGGAGCATCATGGTTTTGGGCTGCTTTGCTGCCTCAGGGACTGGACAGCTTGCTATCATCGATGGAAAAATGAATTCCCAAGTTTTTCAAGACATTTTGCAGGAGAATGTTAGGCTCTCTGTCTGCCAATTGAAGCTCAACAGAAGTTGGGTGATGCAACAGGACAAGAACCCAAAACACATGGCTTCAACAGAAGAAAATACACCTTCTGGAGTGGCCCAGTCAGAGTCCTGACGTCAACCCGATTGAGATGCTGTGGCATGACCTCAAGAGATCAGTTCACACCAGACATCTCCAGAATATTGCTGATCTGAAACAGTTTTGTAAAGAGGAATTGTCCAAAATTCCTCCTGACCGCTGTGCAGGTCTGATCCGCAACCACAGAAAACGTTTGGTTGAGGTTATTGCTGCCAAAGAAGGGTCAACCAGTTATTAAATCCAAGGGTTCACATACTTTTTCCACCCTGCAATGTGAATGTTAACATGGTGTGTTCAATAAAGACATGAAAACGTGTAAACGAGCATCTGGCCTCCCTTCACATCCAAGCCTGGCTTCCTTTGGCATCCATTACACGCCACTAAGGAAACTACGTATATTCAAGAAGAAACTACAGATCAAGAGTCTAGGCTAAATCCTGAAAAAAATTGGTTGGATTGTATGCAAGGCTGTCTGTCACGACTTCCGCCGAAGTCGGTTCCTCTCCTTGTTCGGGCGGCGTTCAGGGGTCGACGTCACCGGTCTTCTAGCCATCGCCGATCCACTTTTCATTTTCCATTTGTTTTGTCTTTGGTTTTTACACACCTGGTTTCAATTCCCCAATTACATGTTCATTATTTAACCTTCTGTTTTCCCCATGTTTGTGTGCGTAATTGTTCCTGTTGATGTCAGTCCAGTTGGTGGGCTTGGTATTTTGTTTCTACTTAGTAAGATTTTGAGTAAACTACATTGTGTTGCTCATCTCTGCTGTCCTGTGCCTGACTCTTATTGCACTACTACACCAAGCCTTCTGACACTGTCTATATGGGAAAATACTGCAGTATAGCCTATTGGAGAAGTGATGTGATGTTTCTTTGTTTGACAGATTTGATTATTTTAAAATAATGTCAACAATTTTATAATTGAACGGTAAACTGTTCTCCACAAGCATATCTTAGAAAAAGTATTTAACAACAATATTGACTCAGTCACGTCTTGTTCTGCCCATAAATGTGTCTTGCAAACAGCACAGCTCTGGTGGTATAGTGTGTGTGTGTGTGTTTGTTTGTGTGTGTGTGTGTGAGCTCGTTGGGGATGCTATACTATATTCAACCTGTGGTGCGCTGAAAGCTGTGCTTCCATCACAAATCAACAAGAAGCGTTTGTTCTTAAATTGGTTGGACCTTTTTTCTTCCTTAAACAAGTAATTATATATTCACATCGCCGAGCCATAGGGGCTTTCCAGCAGAGATGATGGCAAGACATTAAACAAGTGGTGTGTAACAAGGTGATAGTAAAGGGGTCGATGAGAGAGAAGGGAGAGATAGAGAGAGAAGGGAGAGATGGGGGAGAGACATAGAGAGAGAGCGAGAGAGGGGAAAGATGGAAAGAGAAATGGAGAGAGAAGAGAGAGAGAGAGAGAGAAGGGAGAGATGTAGAGCCAGAGATGGAGAGAGAGAGAGAAGTGAGAGATGGGGTTTGGGTCTAACTAAGATGGCCCAGCACTTCCCTCCTGGCTGAGAAAAATCAAGTTCAACTTTATTTGTGACAAATAGGCTACAGAACCAGGGCCTTCACAGTAATTTAGATTCAGCATTCTTTTTAGTCCACTACTAGGTTTAATCTGTGTTTGTGAAACCGGCCTTAAGAGTCAGGCTAAATGTTCTTGTTCTATACATACAGTACTTGATGAGGTTGGGGAGTTGAGTCCAGTTAGAGTTATTTAAACCACCACCCCGGTGTTGTGTATCAATGTGAGTCTGTTTCTTCTGTCTGTTCTAATGGGATACGGTGTGATGACAAATTCACAGTGCCACAGCTGGCCACACATTTAAAGAGCCATGTTGTGATTCTTACTGCTCCTGTCACTTTGCAACGCACGCAAAACATGTAATTCTTCTACTTCCACCCACTTCTGGAGTAGGGTTGCACAATTCTGGTAAATTTCCCAAATTCCCAGGTTCCTGGAATCAGGAAGAAAACACGAGAATCCTCCATCCGGGATGTCTGGACAACCTGGGATTTTGGGGAATTTTGCAATCCTACCTTGGAGTGTAGAACATGGATTCCTGCAAGAGGAAGGAATATTGTTCCCTGGACCTTATATAATTTGTAGCCTAGTGGTTAGAGGGTGGCAGGTGGCCTAGTGGTTAAGAGCATTGGGCCAGTAACCGCAAGGTTGCTGGTTTGAATCCCCAAGCTGACTAAGTAAAAACCTGCTGATGTGCCTTTGACCAAGGCACTTAACCCTAATTGTTCCTGTAAGTCTGGATAAGAGCTAAATGACTAGAATGTGTACGAACGGACTCACCGACATACAATTAGTGTGGTTCATCAATTAGGCTGATCCATTAAGAACTCAGTTGATCAATGAAACACTATGCTACTGTAAACACTGTCATGACATTCACACACCTGTGGTCTTTTGCTCTAACACTGGCTGGTCTGTGTGTTAGTTTGGCAGCGCTGAAATGTTGAGTTAGCCAGCTAATAGTCGTCAGGGGACTGTCAGAGCTAACCTAATGTATCCCTGCGTCAAGTGTAGAAGGGCAATTCCATGGTAACGGAATTACGCTGATTTTTCACTTTTAAATATATACCAGACAAAAGTAATTGATTTCAAAGTTTAACCCCTTACACTCGTGGAAATTAGCCTATATGGAAAGGGCCAAATTGAAATGTTTCTAACAGAATAACTATTTTCACAGAATTTGTCAATAAAATAAATCTGAAAATACTCTGGATGCATTCAGAAACAAAATAAGAATATTAGTGGCCTTTTTTAGCAGGTGCAAGAGAAGAAAAATAACTATTTCAAGCGTTTGAGTGAGAGGTCTAACTGCTGGCCACGCATCTCTCAGAACTGCTCACAGTTCCTAAGTCATTTCCCTTTTATGACTCAAGGTAAGAGCCTTCCACTAGAAGGTGTATTGTTTGGCTCTCTTATTTTCTTCGCAATTCAACAAACATAGGCTCATTCTGTTCAGGACAACCCAGGGTATAAAGCATGTTATCCTTGTAACTGTGGATCAAACATAGCAATAATACATGTTTATACTGTAAATTACATTAGTTTTCAAATATGGAAATGTGAAATGCACATTTGGACTCACGGGTATGTGGTTTGCACATTGACAGCATTTCCCTCACTCAGACAACAATAAAGTGCAAAAATAGCCCAATAAGCGGGAGAGATGGGGGCATTTTGTTGTCGTGCGTGGTGCTCATGTTTAAACTCATACAGTGCTATGAAGCGGAGAACCTGCGCTCTGACATCATGTGTAGTGTGTTATTGTACGACAACTGAGTTCCAATTTAGGCACTTATCAATGACAAAATCGGAAACTTTCAACCCGTATACGTGTGGAAAGGGCTACCAAACCATACAACTCTATGCACAATAACACAAACAAAAATACATTTTTACTGGAAAAACTGCAGACGTAAAGTTTGGTAAGAGAATTACGGTAAAATCTCCCTCATTTAAATTTTCTACCGAACTTTGTGACTGCACAATCCGTCCTGTAAAACATGTATTTCTTTTTTTTCCATGGAAATTGTTAAAAGTAGTCCTTGTGCAAAGAGTTGTATTGTTTGTTAAACTTTGAAATAAATTTGTTTGGTATACAGTGACGGAAAAAAGTATTTGATCCCCTGCTGATTTTGTACGTTTGCCCACTGACAAAGAAATGATCAGTCTATAATTTTAATAGAAGGTTTATTTGAACAGTGAGAGACAGAATAACAACAAAAAAAATCCAGAAAAATGCATGTGAAAAATGTGATAAATTGATTTGCATTTTAATGAGGGAAATAAGTATTTGACCCCTCTGCAAAACATGACTTAGTACTTGGTGGCAAAACCCTTGTTGGCAATCACAGAGGTCAGACGTTTCTTGTAGTTGGCCACCAGGTTTGCACACATCTCAGGAGGGATTTTGTCCCACTCCTCTTTGCAGAACTTCTCCAAGTCATTAAGGCTTCGAGGCTGACTTTTGGCAACTCGAACCTTCAGCTCCCTCCACAGATTTTCTATGGGATTAAGGTCTGGAGACTAGCTAGGCCACTCCAGGACCTTAATGTGCTTCTTCTTGAGCCACTCCTTTGTTGCCTTGGCCGTGAGTTTTGGGTCATTGTCATGCTGGAATACCCATCCATGACCCATTTTCAATGCCCTGGCTGAGGGAAGGAGGTTCTCACCCAAGATTTGACAGTACATGGCCCCGTCCATCGTCCCTTTGATGCGGTGAAGTTGTCCTGTCCCCTTAGCAGAAAAACACCCTCAAAGCATAATGTTTCCACCTCCATGTTTGACGGTGGGGATGGTGTTCTTGACGTCATAGGCAGCATTCCTCCTCCTCCAAACACGGCGAGTTGAGTTGATGCCAAAGAGCTCCATTTTGGTCTCATCTGACCACAACACTTTCACCCAGTTGTCCTCTGAATCACTCAGATGTTCATTGGCAAACTTCAGACGGGCATGTATATGTGCTTTCTTGAGCAGGGGGACCTTGCGGGCGCTGCAGGATTTCATTCCATCACGGCGTAGTGTGTTACCAATTGTTTTCTTGGTGACTGTGGTCCCAGCTGCCTTGAGTTCATTGACAAGATCCTCACATGTAGTTCTGGGCTGATTCCTCACCATTCTCATGATCATTGCAACTCCACGAGGTGAGATCTTGCATGGAGCCCCAGGCCGAGGGAGATTGACAGTTCTTTTGTGTTTCTTCCATTTGCGAATAATCGCACCAACTGTTGTCACCTTCTCACCAAGCTGCTTGGCGATGGTCTTGTAGCCCATTCCAGCCTTGTGTAGGTCTACAATCTTGTCCCTGACATCCTTGGAGAACTCTTTGGTCTTGGCCATGGTGGAGAGTTTGGAATCTGATTGATTGATTGCTTCTGTGGACAGGTGTCTTTTATACAGGTAACAAGCTGAGATTAGGAGCACTCCCTTTAAGAGTGTGCTCCTAATCTCAGCTCATTACCTGTATAAAAGACACCTGGGAGCCAGAAATCTTTCTGATTGAGAGGGGGTCAAATACTTATTTCCCTCATTAAAATGCAAATCAATTTATCACATTTTTCACAAGCGTTTTTTCTGGATTTTTTGGTTGTTATCTGTCTCTCACTGTTCAAATAAACCTACCATTCAAATTATAGACTGATAATTTCTTTGTCAGTGGGCAAACGTACAAAATCAGCAGGGGATCAAATACTTTTTTTCCCTCACTGTACATTTTAATGTAAAAATCTGAGTCTCACTGTAATTCCGTTTCCTTGGAATTGCCCAGCACATTTTGGAGAGGTGGGAGTGACTCTGTGGCTCCAGTGTTAGAAGGGGTGTACCTTCCAACCATCTCTCTCTCTCTCATGCTCACTCTCTCACTCTCGCTCTTTCTGAAACGGGTCTTAAGTTGGGCTGGTGCGGTCCATCGTGCTAAAATGATACTACTAACTTGAGTCCTCTCAGCCCATCATTCGACAACAGGAAAATACTTGTTTGCTTTGTTTCTCTCACTGTCTTTCTCATGCTGAGTTCCAAATGGATCCCTATGACCTAACGCTAGACACATTATGTTGGCTAGATCTGAGAAGATCTGAGAGGTCAGCTTTAAGTAATATTGTAATAAGCTCCACCTTCTCTCAGATCTACTGTCACGTCCTGTTTTAGGTCAGGACGTGACTAGGGGGGTTCCTAGTTATTTATTTCTATGTTGGTTTTGTGTATGGTTCCCAATTAGAGGCAGCTGTTATTCGTTGCCTCTAATTGGGGATCATACTTAAGTAGTCTTTTTCCCACCTGTGTTTGTGGGATATTATTTTGGTTAGTGCGAGTGAGCGATACGTTTATTGTTACGATTAGTTGTTGCTTTTTGTTGGTTTTGTATGTTCCATTTAAATAAATATGTGGAACTGCATGCACGCTGCGCCTTGGTCCATTTATATTGAAGACAATCGTAACGTCTACAGAAGTATATATAAGGGCTAGGGGATTCAGCATCACTTTCTCACAGTCACTGTGTTTCTCAATCTCTCGCTCTGTCTATCCCTCCCTCTGTCTTTCTCCTTTCATGGGCTTGGTAGTATGCCTGTGTATACTCAACACTAATTCTGCTCTAGAATCACAGCCAGAGAAGAAGACAAGTTGTCACTTTGTCAGTCAAGCCTTTTAACCTGGCTTTTACGATGCACACCTCTGCCAGTGCTGACATGTAATCCTCTCCCTCTATCGCTCTCTTTCACATTGTCTCCTTCTTCTTTTTCTACTTCTCTCTCTCTCTCCCTCCCTCTTTCTCTCTCTCTCTCTCTCTCTCTCTCTCTCTCTCTCTCTCTCTCTCTCTCTCTCTCTCTCTCTCTCTCCCCTTTCATCACTTTGGAAATATGTCAGCCCCTTGGTGAGAGCATCTGCAATGTGAGAGAGAGATGGAGAGAGTGAAATAGTGTGAAGGAGAGAGGGAATGATCGCCTAATTGGAGAGAAATCCTTTCCCGGCAGAGAACTCATAAAAGAGTGTGTGAATAAAATACTTCTTGGCACCAGTGTTGCCTTCTTTGATGACTTCAAGACTTTATTGTGGCTTTGGCCCCCGAGGAAACATTTTCTCCAATTAATATCAATTTCCTTTGGGTTAGCTGTGTGCGTTTTGGGAGCTGTGTGCGTTTGGTTTTCCTTCTGGCTGCTGGATACACACACTCACAGTTTTGGAGTTTGAGAGAAGCATTGTGTGTGTGTGTTTGGTTGTGTTGGTTTTCCCTCTGGCTGGTGGGGCCTGCTGGATACACACACTCATAGCTTTGGAGTTTGGGAGAAGCATTGTGTGTGTGTGTGTTTAGTTGACATTGTGTGCAGTACACACATTATACATCTATACCACTAACACCCTTATCCACCCCTATCCCAGGGAGGCTTTGTCTCAAATGGCACTCTAGTCCCTATATAGTACACTGCACTACTTTTAACCAGGGCTCATAGTAGTGCACTAAATAGCAAATAGAGGGCCATTTGAGATGCAGACCAGAATGTCTCTTCAGTGGATTGACATTGCTTTGTCATACTGTATCAATGCCCTGATGACATAGTTGGACAGACAAAGGACTCCAATAAAGTCTTGTTAACTCCCCTTGGTCACCACATAATCAGTCACTTCTGTCCTAGATGTCAGAGTAAGCATCAGACACACATTTTTACATTTTAGTCATTTAGCAGACGCTCTTATTCAGAGCAACTTACAGTAGTGAGAGTATACATTTTCATACTTTTGTCAGGGACAGTACTAGTACTGCCATTCATGCTGATTTGGCTCTGGCAGTTGGTGAGGATTATTTTCTGTTTCTTTGAGGCCTGTATCGTATGTTTCAACAGCCAGAAATCTTAATAAAGTTCTTATTGTAAATGAACATTCCTCCTAGGTTGAGTCATATAATGACACACACACGCACAAACACACACGCGTGTCATATTAAACTGAGACCATGTGTTATGTACAGGTTTGAAAAGAGGGGGATGCTGTGAGTGTGCTTCAGTGTACAGTAGTGATGGAGGGAAAAATTACATATTGGATTATTATTTTTAACCATCGTGTTGTTAGTTAAAAATTATATTGTGTCGTATCGTATCGTTTTGACTGTAACGGATCCTGTGTGTAGCTTGTGTAGCGGAGTCAGGCGCAGGACAGCAGATATGAGTAATCAACATATTTACTCAACAATATAACAATTACAACTCAATAATTCCAAGCCCACAATAACGAACCGTGTTATCAACCAAACAATTAAGGATAGGTTCTATAAAGATGCGTAAAAAAAGTCCTGCATATATGTTTACTGTCATAATGAATTATTTGTAAAATGTTTACTTAACCCTTATTTTACCAGGTAAGTTTACTGAGAACACATTCTCATTTACAGCAACAACCTGGGGAATAGTTACAGGTGAGAGGAGATGAATCAGCCACTTGTAAACTGGGGATGATTAGGTGACCGTGATGGTATGAAGGCCAGATTGGGAATTTAGCCAGGACACTGGGGTTAACACCCCTACTCTTACGATAAGCACCATGGGATCTTTAGTGACCACAGAGTCAGGACACCCATTTAACATCCCATCCAGAAGACAGCAACCTACACAGGGCAATGTCCCCAATCACTGCCCTGGGGCATTGAGATATTTAGGTTGCCTCCTACTTGGGAAAGGTTGCCTCCTACTGGCCCTCCAACACCACTTTCTGCAGCATCTGGTCTCCCATCCAGGGACTGACTAGGACCAACCGTGCTGCGCTTCAGGTGCAAGCCAGCAGTGGGATGCAGGGTGGCATGCATAAGAATCCTTTTACTCTTCGAAGCCTATTGAAGTGATTTTTGTTCCATTTTCTTTATAGTACTTCCTCTCTTCCCAAATAGGAAATGGCTCATTAATGTGCTTGATTGAGTCCCGAAGTTAGTGTGAGCTTTTATGCCCCAAAACCCTAAAGCATGTTTTGAAAATAGTATTGAACTGCTTTAACAGGAGTTTTCAACTTCAGAATAGATGAAAGGCTCAACTTACTCCTACTTTCAACTTGAATGTACTTTGTTTTTAGAGACAGAGGATAGCGAGAAAGAGGGAGAAAAAAAGGGAGAGAGGGAAGAAGAAAGGATTCGAGGATTTTCAACTTTCTCAGGGGTCACACAGATGGCTTACCATAAACAATACCAAACCTTCAAATTTTTGCCAGATTATACGTGTGTATTCTTTGGATACATTCTTCATCTAATAAAATGTCTCTCTAATTAAAACAGTGCTTTTTAAAGTATACTTTTAATTCGCCAGAAGGTTTTTGACCTTTAAGAGGGGAAGTGGGGTAGGGGAGAGGAGGCGTGTTTGTCTCTATTTGTGTGTGTGTGTGTGTGTGTGTGTGTGTGTGTTGTGAAGGCATAACATGTTGGTTTACAGTACGTTCTCACATAGCAGACAGTGTTTTTTTCTCAGCCACTCATGACATATTATGTGAGAAAGATCTTCTATGACAGATATTGTTTTGTGGACATTGGAGACAGAAAAGTTTGGGTTTTGATGGAGAGTGACAAAGTCACACAGCAAAAGGTATTTGGATATGCTGTCTGACTGGAATCAGAACTAGAACCATCTAGTAGAATCTGACTGGAACCAGAACTAGAACCCCCCAGTAGAGTCTGACTGGAACCAGAACTAGAACCCTCCAGTAGAGTCTGACTGGAACCAGAACTAGAACCCTCCAGTAGAGTCTGACTGGAACCAGAAATAAATAAAATGGCGCCGGAAGAAATGGCAGGAGTTTTACAGTCCAATTGTGCTATTATGTTTTATTTTTTTGCGTTATTTGTAACTAATTTTGTACGTAATGTTTCTGCAACCGTATCCTACGGCAAAAAAAGAGATTCTGGATATCAGGACAGCGATCAGTCACCTCGGATTAGACTAAGATTTTTTTCTTCAACAAGCAGGACGCACAGAACATTCTCCAAACACCCGACAAGGCCGACATCCCCGTTATTGGCAAGAGAAAGAGACGCAGGTACAGAGGACACTGATCGGGGTGCCTCGTACGGATTCGCAGAAGGTGAGTGGGAAAGCTGCCGTTACCGTCAATATTACTCGCCAACGTGCAATCATTGGACAATAAATTAGACGAGGTACGGTCACGAACATCCTACCAACGGGACATCAAAAACTGTAATATCCTATGTTTCACGGAATCGTGGCTGAATGAGGACATGGATATTCAGCTAGCGGGACATACACTGCACCGGCAAGATAGAACAGCACACTCCGGTAAGACGAGGGGGGGCGGTCTGTGCATATTTGTAAACAACAGCTGGTGCTGTCTCTAGATTTTGCTCGCCTGAAGTAGAGTATCTTGTTAAAAATTGCAGAGTTTTCAGCTATACTTTTCGTGGCTGTTTATTTACCACCACAGACGGATGCTGGCACTAAGACCGCACTCAGTCAGCTGTATAAGGAAATAAGCAAACAGGAAACCACTCATCCAGAAGCGGCGCTCCTAGTGGCCGGAGACTTTAATGCAGGGAAACTTAAATCAGTTCTACCTAATTTCCATCGAAATGTTAAATGTGCAACCAGAGGGATTTTTCTTTTTTAGATCACCTGTACTCCACACAGAGACGCGTACAAAACTCTCCCTCGCCCTCCATTTGGTAAATCTGACCACAACTCTATCCTCCTGATTCCTGCTTACAAGCAAAAATTAAAGCAGGAAGCACCAGTGACTCGGTCTATAAAAAAGTGATCAGATGAAGCAGATGCTAAACTACAGGACTGCTTTGCTATCACGGACTGGAACATGTTCCGGGATTCTTCCGATGGTACCACATCAGTCACTGGCTTTATCAATAAGTGCATTGAGGACGCCGTCCCCACATTGACTGTACGTACATACCCCAACCAGAAGCCATGGATCACAGGCAACATTCACACTGAGCTAAAGGGTAGAGCCGCCGCTTTCAAGGTGCAGGACTCTAACCCGGAAGCTTATAAGAAATCCTGCTATGCCCTGCGACGAACCATCAAACAGGCAAAGCGTCAATACAGGGCTCAGATTGAATCGCACTACACCGGCTCTGACGCTCGTCTTATGTGGCAGGGCTTGCAAACTATTACAGACTACAAAGGGAAGCACAGCCGCGAGCTGCTCAGGGACACAAGCCTACCAGAACACGAAGGCAACCTGCCTAAATGACTACAGACCCGTAGCACTCACGTCCGTAGCCATGAAGTGCTTTGAAAGTCTGGTAATGGCTCACATCAACACCATTATCCCAGAAACCCTAGACCCACTCCAATTTGCATACCGCCCAAACAGATCCACAGATGATGCAATCTCTATTGCACTCCACACTGCCCTTTCCCACCTGGACAAAAGGAACAGCTAACTGGGCTATCTGCATTGTGTCCCACCACCCACCACCCGCCAACCCCTTTTTTACGCTACTGCTACTCTCTGTTCATCATATATGCATAGTCACTTTAACCATATCTACATGTACATACTACCTCAATCAGCCCGACTAACCGGTGCCTGTATGTAGCCTTACTGCTGTTATAGCCTCGCTACTGTATATAGCCTCGCTACTGTTATTTTTCACTGTCTTTTTACTGTTGTTCTTATTTCTTTACTTACCTATTGTTCACATAATACCTGTTTTGCACTGTTGGTTAGAGCCTGTAAGTAAGCATTTCACTGTAAGGTCTACACCTGTTGTATTCGGCGCACGTGACAAATGAACTTTGATTTGATTTGAACTATTTCCCTCCAGTAGAGTCTGACTGACAGAGTCTGTTATTTAACCTTTATTGAACCTTTATTTAACTAGGCAAGTCAGTTAAGAACAAATTGTTATTTACAATGGCGGCCTACCCCAACCAAACTCAGAAGACGCTGGGCCAATTGTGCTCCGCCATATGGAACTCCCAATCACAGCTGGATACAGGGACTGTAGTGACACCTCTTGCACTGAGATGCAGTGCCTTAGACCGTCCTCGACGTTAAAAGGGCTAATCATTTTGTGTTCCAAGGACGTGAAGATGACGATTGACACGCCGAAAGGATGAATTTCGACAATACCAGCCATAATATAGCACAAGCCTAAAAGTATGGCAACTTGGTATGAACTTTGAACTCTCATTCACTCCAGAAGTGATACCTCCTAGCCGCTGCAAACGTGGGCTAGGAAAGAACAGACAATCTCTTCAGAAAGACATGGTACTAGCACATATCCTTTCTACCACAAGACGACGGTACTACAACTTATCCGTTCTAACACCAGAGACATCCGACAGAGGACAGGAAGATCTCTGTTGGGCAACACGGCCTTCCATCTACAACCAACCTATTGAGGCGCAGCTCAGAGTAAATATGTCTTGCATTTTCCTTTTCCAAATAGGCGGTTATTTAGAATGCATAAGATTTTGTATTTACGATAGCATAGCTTCATAAGGTCCGATAGAGACCAAATCCCTTTGTTCTCCAGTCTTTCCACGCTTTCATTCAAGCCAACCCCCTCTCTTTGTGTAACCAGCCATTATATCGGTTCCGTCCACCAGGGACGTTCTTCATGTATGACATAAATAGAAATCAATGTATGATCCATCCTGTGTATATGTAATTCTGTGTGATTATTTAGGTATTTAGTAAATAAATAATTAAACCAAATGTTGTATTGCTGATTCAACTTGGTAGCCAGGGTTCATGAAGATAAGCAAGAATTCTACGATGTTCAGATGAGACTGAAATTAGGTCAGGATGAATAATTGACTGCTGTTCATGTAAAAGATTACTAGGTCTTTAAGAGTTTATTCGGCAGATAACAGCTCTATAAACATTCTTTCGTGGTGCCCCGACTTTCTAGTTAATTAATATTACCTGATTAGTTAATCAGGTAATATTAATTACAGAGAAATTATTTTATAGAATAGCATGTCATATCACTTAATCCGGCATAGCCAAAGACACAACATCAGTTTCAACCTCATTTTGTGGGCAGTGTGCACATTGCCTGTCTTCTCTTGAGAGCCAGGTCTGCCTACGGTGACCTTCCTCAATAGCAAGGACATGCTCACTGAGTCTGTACATAGTCAAAAAGCTTTTCTTTATTTTGGGTCAGACACAGTGGTCAGGTATTCTGCCACTGTGTACTCTCTGTTCAGTGCCAAATGGCCTTCTAGTTTGCTCAGTTTTTTTGTTAATTCTTTCCCATGTGTCAAGTAATTGGTTGGGGACAGAAGCACCAGATCATCAGCAAACAGTCGACATTTGACTTCAGATTCTAGCAGGGTGAGGCCGGTTGCTGCAGACTGTTCTAGTGACCTCGCCAATTTGTTGACATTTATGTTGAAGAGGGTGGGGCTTAAGGTGCATCCCTGTCTCACCCACGGCCTTGTGGAAAGAAATGTGTGTGCTTTTTGCCAATTTCAACCGTTGTTTGTGTACATGGATATTATAATGTTGTATGTTTTTCCCCAACACCCTTTTCCATCAATTTGTGTAGCAGACCTTCATGCCAAATTGAGTCAAAAGCTTTTTTGAAGTTAACAAAACATGAGAAGACTTTGCCTTTGTTGTGGTTTGTCAATTAGGGTGTGCAGGGTGAATACGTGGTCTGTCAAATTATAATTTGGTAAAAAGCCAATTTGACATATGCTCACTACATTGTTTTCACTGAGGAAATGTACAAGTCTGCTGTTAATGATAATGCAGAGGACTTTCCCAAGGTTGCTGTTGACGCAAATCCCACGGTAGTTATTGGGGTCAAATTTGTCTCCACTGTTGTGTATTGGGGTTATTAGTCTTTGGTTCCAAATGTTGGGGAAGATGCCAGAGCTGAGGATGATATTAAATAGTTTATGTATAGCAAATTGGAATGTGTGGTCTGTATATTTTATAATTTCATGTAGGATACCATCAACACCACAGGCCTTTTTGGGTTGGATTGTTTGTATTTTTTCCTGTAGTTCATTCAATGTAATTGGAGAATCCAGTTGGTTCTGGTAGTCTTTAATAGCTGATTCTAAGATTTCTAGTTGATCATGTATATGTTTTTGCTGTTTGTTCTTTGTTAAATGAGCCAAAAAGATTAGAGAAGTGGTTTATCCACTCATCTCCGGTTTGGATACATAACTCTTTGTGTGGTTGTTTGTTTAGTGTGTTCCAATTTTCCCAGAAGTGGTTAGATTCAATGGATTCTTCAAATACATTGAGCTGATTTCTGACATGCTGTTCCTTCTTTTTCCGGTATGTATTTCTGTATTATTTTAGTGATTCACCATGGTGAAGGCGTAGACTCAGGTTTTCTGGGTTTTTGGTTGGATAGGTTTCTCAATTTCTTTCTTAGGTTTTTACATTCTTCGTCAAACCATTTGTCATTGTTGTTTATTTTCTTACGTTGTCTGCTTGGAATTTTTTGATTTGATAGGGAAGCTGAGGGGTCAAATATGCTGTTTTCTACTGCCAAGTTTACACCTTCACTAATACAGTGAAATGTTTTGTCCGGGAAGTTGTCTAAAAGGGATTGAATTTGTTTTTGCCTAATAGTATTTTGGTAGGTTTCTACACTACTTTCCTTCCATCTATAGCATTACTTAATATTGTGCAGTTCCTTTGGCTGATGCCTCATGATTGAGTATTTCTCTGTTCAGGTAGACTGTGATTTTGCTGTGATCTGATAGGGGTGTTAGTGGGCTGACTGTGAACGCTCTGAGTGACTCTGGGTTGAGGTCAGTGATCTACAGTACTACTGCCAATGGATGAGCTGTAGGTGTACCTATCATAGGAGTCTCCTCGAAGCCTACCATTGACTATGTACAGACCCAGCGTGGGACAGAACTGCAGGAGTTGTGACCCCTTTTTGTTGGTTGTTTTGTCATAGTTGGGTCTTGGGGGGAATATTTGGGAGGGAATACTGTCACCTCCAGGTAGGTGTTTGTCCCCCTGTGTGCTGAGATTGTCAGGTTCTTGTCCAGTTCTGGCATTTAGGTCGCCACAGACTAGTACATGTCCCTGGGCCTGGAAATGGTTGATCTCCCCCTCTAGTATGGAAAAGCTGTCATTGTTAAAGTATGCAGATTCTATTGGGGGGATATAGGTATCACACATGAGGACATTTTTCTCTGTTGAGATCATTTCCTTATTAATTTCTAGCCAGATGTAAAATGTTCATTTTTTGACTAATTTAATAGAGTGGTTTAGGTCTGCTCTATACCAAATTAGCATACCCCCGAGTCTCTTTCCTGTTTCACACCTGGTAGTTTGGTGGATGGGACTACCAGCTCTCTGTAACCTAGAGGGCAACCAGTGAGTCAGTCTCCTCTATACCATGTTTCTTGTAGAATGACAATGTCATTATTTCCAATTTCTTTGATGAAGTCTGGGTCCCTGCTCTTTAGGCCAAAGGCAGATGGCCTCAGACCTTGTATATTCCTGGATGAGATAGTAAAAGCTTTGTGTTCCATAGTGTCTAGTGTTGTTTTCGTGTAGTTTAGGCCCGGACTATCACAGTAGGTGTGAGTAGAGCATGTTAAGCATCTGATACTTACCTCTTAGGTCACAAGATGATGCTTGGGGGGTGCATTAGTGGAGGTTGGGCCTGTTGCTCTGCTCACAGCCTCTCTCTCGCTCTCTCTCTCCTCTCCCTCTACTATGTGTACTCTTTTAGGAGTTTTGGAGAATTTGATCATGACTTTGTAATTGTTAACAGCAGTCAAAGAATCACACACCAAAACCAGTCCAAGTCCTTGCACCCAAGACCAACTTAACTACAGATTTCCATTTCGTTCCTCTCCCTCATCGTCCCACCTCCTCCCTCTTTTCCCCCCCCTCTTTCACCATTCCATTCCTCTATGCTCCCCACTACCCCAGTCTGCCTTGTGTGTGTGTGTCAGATGGTATAAATTGAGGCTGTTGTGTGAGAGAGACTGGGAGGGCAGACACGTGCTGTAGGGCCAGGAAACCATACAGCCCTCCTTAGGGCTCTTAGTCCTTCCCTAGTCCCCTTCACTCCTCTCCCATTTAGCAGACATTCTTATCAAGAGCGATTTACAGGAGCAATTAGGATTAAGTGCGTTGTTCAACAGATTTTTTACCTAGACAGCTTGAGGATTCGAACCAACAATCTTTCAGTTACTGGACAACCACTGTTAACCACTAGGCTTCTCTGTTCCTTCTCTTCTCCCACTTATTCTATGTTCTTTCTCTTGTCAGACATATTCTCTCTGTTCCCCAGTCTTACCAGTTGTGCTCCATCCATAGTGTTCCGTTGGCTATTTTTCACTTATGAATGGATTTGAGGCTCCAGTCATAGGGATGCACTCTACAGTAACTGGAATCAGAGTGAATAGCCACTGGATGTTCACAAAGTTATTGTTGTCAGGTGAAAAGGTGAAAGATGAAAGTGTGACCACCACCAGCCGATTTGCTTCAGCAGCAGCCTAACCGAGGCCTGAACTCAGGGCTTACGCTTCCAACACTCACACATCTGAGAGGGCTCAGTATCAGATCAGTGACACAGCACAGACTGTCTTACGCTGTACAGTAGACCAGAGGGTCCTATGTATCAAGCATCTCAGAGTAGGAGTGCTGATCTAGGATCAGCTCCCTCTGTCCATGTGGTCTTATTCATTGTGATCTAAAAGGCAGAACTGGTCCTTAACCAGCACTCGGAATCTTATAGATACGCCCCCAGCATTACAGGGAGACTGCTTGTCGGGGGCTCTACAGTGTGTCCAGCTGTGCCATGATCGCTAAATCAAACTGGCAACATGTTTGAGACACAAATCAACAAGTGCGCACACACACACAGTTAAAATGAGCGATCTTATTGGACAAGTTCTGGTAGTAGGCTACTTGTTCTGCTTCAATCTGTTTTCTCCTGTTTGGTGGCTGCTGAACGGTCCCCAGCTGTTGTCGTTTTCCTGGGTTGGCCAGTGAGGACCACGTAGAACCTGGGAGGGAGGCTAGGGCAGTGTTAGTTAGGAGATCAGTTTTCACTCTCTGTAGTGACTAGCTGATTGTAAAGGCTTGTGGAGTCAGCTGGGTTTATGGGTGTATCGGAGGCCTCCTCTGAAATATGCTTGTTAAAACCAGGGCCCTCGTAGAATAATGTACATTTCTGAAGTGGCTCATATGTTGTCCATACCTGCGCTCTCATATAACCACTGGAGTTCCTTTCTTGTCAACATGTGGTTGATATGATATGATGCCACAAGAGGTGACATATGATCATGCTATGTGCTCGTTAGCTTTGAAACTGTGGACACACCACACACACACACAGGTTAGTCACTTATACTGTCAAATGTGTCATTAGCCTACTAAACATCCTTTCCTCCCAGAATGTTATGTCAGCTTGCTACAGAAGAAGAGGACAGTGTAACGCGTGTGTTAGTGAAACATATAGGCCTGCCAGAATGGTATGAAAGCTTCTTGATGTTTTTGCACATTTAATGAAGGATCTTATTTAAAGGGTGATGTAGTATTCCATAATATTTGTTTATGTGTTTGTGTGTGTGTGTGTCTGGTTTGTGCATCTGTGTCTGTGTCTGTGTCTGTGCACGTGTGTGTATATGTGTGTACTGTAACAAGCCCTTGCAGATGGTCAGATGGTGTGTTTGCTAATGATGGAGGTTGGGGAGAGCTGCAGCAGTTTGTATGACCCTAACCAGAGGTACTGTACTTTCCTCTTACTGTCCACCACCTCCACTATGTCCCATCTCTAGCTCTGGTCCTCTTACTCTCCACCACCTCCACTAATGTTCCATCTCTAGCTCTGGTCCACTGACTGTCCACCACCACCACTATGTCCCAGTTCTGAAGGAACCAGACATTTAAGTGTAGAACATGTAAGTGTCGTGAACACAAACCCAACATGCAGTTATTACACACTCCCTGAGAACTGAAGGAGTGTCAGCACCGACCAACCACGCCGCTTCATTCACTAACTCTTGGTGACTGACATCTGACTGACCTTGTGTGTGCATGTGTGTGCATGTGTGTGCGTGTGTGTTGCAGAAAGTGTGTTCCTCAGGATGCCCAGGTGGTGGTGTGTCTGCCGGTGGCCAGCCTAGAGGGGGCAGTGATGTCTCTACTGGACTCTGTGCTCTCCGGCCCAGCATCCATACCATACAACCTAGAGCACCCCATCACTCACTCACTACTGGTATGTAGGCAGAAGTTACTCCTGACCCCCCCTCCCAATGGTTAAGGTAAGGATTTGGGGTAGAGTAATCTGATCCTAGACCCTGAACTGAGACGGAAAGAGATTGGGGCCCTACAGTGTACACACAGGACATCTCATCAAATTGATTACAGTAGACTATAGGTGTACTTTGATTCTGCTGCTTTCTCCATCTCTCCCCCCTCATAGGTCCTCATCGGGTATGTTGGAGAGAGTGGACATAATTGGTGGCTTCAACATGTTACAGAAAGATATGAACTGTATAGGAAGCTCTGGGGAAAGGTCGTCTGGATACTGGACAGCCAATAAATTGGAAGATACAAACAGATTATCATCTTTAGAGGACAACAGTTCTTGAGGTCTTGGACAGAAAAAGCGGTTTGAAATTTTGTTCATAGGCTGCTGGTGAACTGGCATTTGAATTGTGTGGTTGCAATATTAACAGACCCTTGTCTCTGGTATATTTTGGCATGCATCATTCAGGACTACGCTTAAATTGTGTGCACTGCAATGGACATATAATGCACAATGTCTCAGGAAAGACTGTCTGGGTTGGCAATATCTCAGTATAGAAAACAATTGGGCCAGCAACCTGGAAAAACAGGCCATGGGGAAAACATTTGCACACAAGAAAGGAGTACATCAGGACACCAGGGGAGTCTCTCAAGTTGGATTTAATTTTATTTAATTACATGTACAGTACCTTCGGAAAGTATTCAGACCCCTTGACCTTTTCCACATTTTGTTACGTTACAGCCTTATTCTAGAACTGATTAAATCGTTTTTCCCCCTCATAAATCTACACACAATACTCCATAATGATGAAGCAAAAACAGTTTATTTTGATTTTTTTGCTAATTTATAAAAAATAAAAAACTGAAATATTATATTTACATAAGTATTCAGACCCTTTGCTCAGTACTTTGTTGAAGCACCTTTGACAGCAATTACAGCATCGATTCTTCTTGGGCATGGCACTGCAAGCTCTGCAGATCCTCTCAAGCTCTGTCAGGTTGGATGGAGAGCGTTGCTGCACAGCTATTTTCAGGTCTCTCCAGAGGTGTGCAATCGGGTTCAAGTCCAGGCTCTGGCTGGGCCACTCAAGGACATTCAAAGACTTGTCCTGAAGCCACTCCTGCCTTGTCTTGGCTGTATGCTTAGGTTCATTTTCATGTTGGAAGGTGAACCTTTGCCCAAGTCTGAGGACCTGAGCGCTCTGGAGCAGGTTTTCATCAAGGATATCTCTGTACTTTGCTCCGTTCAGCTTTGCATCTGCTGACTAGTCTCCCAGTCCCTGCCACTGAAAAACATCCCCACAGCATGATGCTGCCACCACCGTGCTTCACCGTAGGGATGGTGCCAGGTTTCCTCCAGACGTGACGCTTGGCATTCAGGCCAAAGAGTTCATCTTGGTTTCACCAGACCAGAGAATCTTGTTTCTCATGGTCTGAGAGTCCCTTATGCGCCTTTTGGCAAACTCCAAGCAGGCTGTCATGTGTCTTTTACTGAGGAGTGGCTTCCGTCTGGCCACTCTACCATAAAGGTCTGATTGGTGGAGTGTTGCAGAGATGGTTGTCCTTCTGGAAGGTTCTCCCATCTCCACAGACAAACTCTGGAGCTCTGTCAGAGTGACCATCAGGTTCTTTATCATCTCTCTGACCAAGGCCCTTCGCACCTGATTGTTCAGTTTGGCCAGGCAGCCAGCTCTAGGAAGAGTCTTGGTGGTTCCAAACTTCTTCCATTTAAGAATGATGGAGGCCACTGTGTTCTTGGGGACCTTCAATGCTGCCGACACTTTTGTGGTACCCGTTCCCAGATCTGTGCCTCGACACAATGCTGTCTTGAAGCTCTACAGACAATACCTTTGACCTCATGGCTTGCTTTTTGCTCTGACATGCACTGTCAACGGTGCGACCTTATATAGACAGGTGTGTGCCAATTTCACCGACCTTGTGCGGGTCCAGAGTGTTAGCACTGGAATGTTTTTGTAGGACAGTAGCCTACATTTACTGATAAATTAATCAATTAGCCTACATGCAACAATATCATATTTAGATTTAGCAATCTAGCTAAGTGTTTTGAGTTTCCACTTCCTCAGATTGGGAATAATATAGCCTAGGTGAATATGCACAAAATGTCAGAAAATTCCCTGAAAAGCCAAATATAAATCTGATAATTCTGGATCCTATTTGGCAGTTAGATAAAATAGCTCACTTTTGTAATCACAGGCTTCCATCTTAGTTGTCTTACTTGGCACTGGAAATTGTCTAGAGCCCTGCTGCTAATATAAAGTAACTGTATAGTAACATTTATCACAATATGCCTATTTGTCCATATCGCCCAGCTCTATGTGACGACCCTCCCACTCTGTCTGTTGTATTCTCTCTCTTTGCTCTTGTTTCCTTATTAGGATGCCGGTGGGCGGAGCCGGGAGGGTCGTCAGCGACATGGGAAACACCTGGGCCGGGTGTGTCCCAGGATAAATAGACCTCTTCCCTAGTCATTGGGAGACTCTCGCCATGCAGACACACTTATGGATTTTGGTTGTGGCATTTTTGTGGCTGTTTTGTTTGTTTGCTTTGGCACCTTTCAACACCCCTCATTATCACATTTATGCACGCAAACTCTCACTTACACTACTGATTACTGACTACATACACCATTGTTAATTGTATTTGGTTTACTTTAGTTAATAAATATGTTTTTTTGTTCCCTATCTCCACGTTGTCTCCCTTTTTGTTACGAACTTTGAGCCGGTTCATGACATCTAGCACTTCCTTCCCAATTTGTTTTATCATAATTTATTATGATTTTATCATTAACACAATTATCACTATATAGATTTTTGTCCATATTGCCTATCTCTAGCGCACACACACACACACACACACACACACACACACACACACACACACACACACACACACACACACACACACACACACACACACACACACACACACACACACACACACACACACACAGCTCCAGCTTGGTTTGTTTGAGTGCATCTGGTTGGGTGCGTCTGTCGTAAGTCATAAACACAGAGGGAGGACTATGTTGGGTTCCACATAGCTTTCTTTTTAGTTTGGATCATCAAATCAAATCAAATTTTATTGGTCACTTACACGTGTTTAGCAGATGTTATTGCGGGTGTAGTGAAGTGCTTGTGCTTCTACAGTGAGGGAAAAAAGTATTTGATCCCCTGCTGATTTTGTATGTTTGCCCACTGACAAAGAAATGATCAGTCTATCATTTTAATGGTAGGTTTATTTGAACAGTGGGAGACAGAATAACAACAAAAAAAATCAGAAAAACACGTGAACATTTTTATAAATTGATTTGCATTTTAATGAGGGAAATAAGTATTTGACCCCCTCTCAATCCGAAAGACTTCTGGCTCCCAGGTGTCTTTTATACAGGTAACGAGCTGAGATTAGGAGCACACTCTTAAAGGGAGTGCTCCTAATCTCAGTTTGTTACCTGTTTAAAAGACACCTGTCCACAGAAGCAATCAATCAGATTCCAAACTCTCCACCATGGCCAAGACTATAGAGCTCTCCAAGGATGTCAGGGACAAGATTGTAGACCTACACAAGGCTGGAATGGGCTACAAGACCATCGCCAAGCAGCTTGGTGAGAAGGTGACAACAGTTGGTGCGATTATTCGCAAATGGAAGAAACACAAAAGAACTGTCAATCTCCCTCGGCCTGGGGCTCCATGCAAGATCTCACCTCGTGGAGTTGCAATGATCATGAGAACGGTGAGGAATCAGCCCAGAACTACACGGGAGGATCTTGAACTACACGGGAGGATCAATGATCTCAAGGCAGCTGGGACCACAGTCACCAAGAAAACAATTGGTAACACACTACGCCGCGAAGGACTGAAATCCTGCAGCGCCCGCAAGGTCCCCCTGCTCAAGAAAGCACATATACATGCCCGTCTGAAGTTTGCCAATGAACATCTGAATGATTCAGAGGACATCTAGGTGAAAGTGTTGTGGTCAGATGAGACCAAAATGGAGCTCTTTGGCATCAACTCAACTCGCCGTGTTTGGAGGAGGAGGAATGCTGCCTATGACCCCAAGAACACCATCCCCACCATCAAACATGGTGGAAACATTATGCTTTGGGGGTGTTTTTCTGCTAAGGGGACTGGACAACTTCACCGCAACAAAGGGACGACGGACGGGGCCATGTACTGTCAAATCTTGGGTGAGAAATTCCTTCCGTCAGCCTTGGCATTGAAAATGGGTCGTGGATGGGTATTCCAGCATGACAATGACCCAAAACACACGGCCAAGGCAACAAAGGAGTGGCTCAAGAAGAAGCACATTAAGGTCCTGGAGTGGCCTAGCCAGTCTCCAGACCTTAATCATTATAGAAAATCTGTGGAGGGAGCTGAAGGTTCGAGTTACCAAAAGTCAGCCTCGAAACCTTAATGACTTGGATAAGATCTGCAAAGAGGAGTGGGACAAAATCCCTCCTGAGATGTGTGCAAACCTGGTGGCCAACTACAAGAAACGTCTGACCTCTGTGATTGCCAACAAGGGTTTTGCCACCAAGTACTAAGTCATGTTTTGCAGAGGGGTCAAATACTCATTTCCCTCATTAAAATGCAAATCAATTGCTAACTTTTTTCACATGTGTTTTTCTTGATTTTTTTGTTGTTATTCTGTCTCTCACTGTTCAAATAAACCTACCATTAAAGTTATAGTCTGATCATTTCTTTGTCAGTGGGCAAACTTACAAAATCTGCAGGGGATCAAATACTTTTTTCCCTCACTGTACGTAGTCCCGACAGTGCAGCGATATCTAACAAGTAATATCTAACAATTTCACAACAAATACCTGATTTCAAGTCTGTATGTAGGCAGCAGCCTTTCTGTTTTAGTGATGGCTATTAACAGTCTCTCCGTCCCACCTTTGATGCACCTGTCCTGACCTCTGGACGATAGCGGGGTGAACAGGCAGTGACTTGGGTGGTTGTTGTCCTTGATGATCTTTTTGGTCTCCCTGTGACATCCGGTGGTGTAGATGTCCTGGGGGGCAAGTAGTTTTCCCCGGGGATGCGTTGTGGTTACCGCACCACCCTCTGGAGAGCCCTGCGGTTGTGGGCGGTGCAGTTGCCGTTCAAGGCGGTGATACAGCCCGACAGGATGCTCTCAATTGTGCATCTGTAGAAGTTTGTGAGGGTTTTAGCCTCCTGAGGTTGAACAAGCTCTGCTGAGCCTTCTTCACCACACTGTCTGTGTGGGTGGACAATTTCAGTTTGTCAGTGATGTGTACGCTGAGGAACTTAAAACTTTCCACATTCTCCACTGCTGTCCCATCAATGTGGATGAGGGGTGCTCCCTCTGCTGTTTCCTGAAGTCCACAATCATCCCTTTGTTTTGTTGACGTTGAAAGAGAGGTTATTTTCCTGAGCCCTCACCTCCTCCCTGTAGGCTGTCTCGTCATTGTTGATAATCAAGCCTACTACTGTTGTGTCATCTGCAAACTTTAAATTGAGTTGGAGGCGTGGGTGAACAGCGAGTACCGCAGGGGGCTGAGCACGCACCCTTGTGGGGTCCCAGTGTTGAGGATCAGCGGAGTGGAGAAGTTGTTTCCTACCTTCACCACATGAGGGCGGTTCGTCAGGAAGTCAAGGACTCAATTTCCCAGGGCGGGGTTCAGACCAAGGGCCTCGAGCTTAATGATGTGCTTGGAGGGTACTATGGTGTTGAATGCTGAGCTATTGTCAATGAACAGCATTCTTACATAGGTGTTCCTCTTGTCCAGATGGGATAAGGGCAGTGTGCAGTGTGATAACGATGGGCGGTAAGCAAATTGAAGTGGGTCTATGATGACAGGTAAGGTGGAGGTGATATGATCCTTGACTAGTCTCTCAAAGCACTCCATGATGACAGAAGTGAGTGCTACGGGGTGATAGTCATTTAGTTCAGTTACATTTGCATTCTTGGGTACAGGAACAATGGCCGTCTTGAAGCATGTGGGGACAGCAGACTGGGATAATGAGAGATTGAACATGTCCGTTAACTTCTTAGGGAGCGGCTGCATAGGTGACGGTTTTGGAGAGTCTGGCAAGCCCAAAGTAAAATGCCTGCCACTCAGGCCCAGAAAATAGGATATGCACATAATATTGGATAGGAAACACTCTGAAGTTTCTAAGAGTATTAAAATCATGTATGTGAGTATAACAGAACTGATATAGCAGGCAAAAACCCGAGGTACATTTTTTTTGTAAATGCCCATCTTCTCCATCGTGCCTATTTTATACAATGTTATGTAGGACTGAGACTGCAGTACCTATGGTTTCCACTAGATGTCAACAGTCAACAGTCAACAGTCAAAGACTGGGAATTCTAGGAGTGACCAGAACGGATAGGAACAGGACGAAGTCACAGGACCACTTTTGTAAACAAGGTTTGACGCGCGCGAGCTTGTGAACGCGCACCACTATATTTTTCTTTCCTATCGTTCACGTTATCGTCCGGTTGAAATATTACAGCAAAAATACACAAAAGGATACCTAAGGATACATAAAAAATTATGTTTGATTTGTTTGTAGAAAGTGTATAGGTATAATTTGAACGTGTTCTCTTCACGGTTCAATGGGCGACTCAACGGTGGATTTTATGATCATAACGCGCCAACCAAACGGAGATTTATGGATATAATAAATTACTTTTTCTAACAAAAGAACCATTGGATGTCTTCGTTGGACACTTGGGAAGCCCTCAGCAGAAGTTCTTCGAAAGGTAAGGGATTTTATATTAGCGATTTTATGCGTTTTTTGAGACCCGCGTTGATTATGGATTCATGCTAATGCATAAAATATGAGCGGCGCTATCCTCAAACAATCAAATGTTGTGCTTTCGCCGTAAAGCCTTTTTGAAATCTGACAACGCTGTGATATTGCCAAGAATCAGAGCTTTTGATGGCTATGCAACACTTGTATATTGATGAATGTTTAATAATTCAACTTTTGGATTTTGAATTTGGCGCATCACATTTCACCGGGTTGTGTCGGGAAGCAAAGAACGTGTTTAGCGTGTCTGGAAGCAAGACGTCGGTGTCCGCGACGTGACTGGTTTTCCTTTTGTAGTCCATGATTGTCTGTAGACTCTGCCACATACGACTCATGTCTGAGCTGAATAGCTACTCCACTTTGTCTCGATAGAGATGTGTGTAGACTTTGTGTGTGTGTTTGTGTGCCCGTGCCCATGTGTATGTGTATGTGTGTGTTTGCATTTGTGCATGTGTGTGTGCACGCGTGTCCACATGTGTGTCTTTGCACGTGTGTGTGTGTGTGTGTCATAGGTATAGTAGCTGACTGGCTCGCCTCTCTCCCTCAGTTGTTTAAACTGCAATCAAAAATGGGAGACATGGAATTAGTATCACATTCCTGTTTTGAGCTTTTTCTCCCTCCTCTCCCTCCTCCTCCTCTCCCTGAGATGGAGGTCCAATAAACAATAAACAGGATCTTCCTGGGCCTGGCTGCCAACAACAGGATGTTTGGACGTGCTGTAATTGACCCTCCTTGAAGTATTAGTGGAAAGAGGAGGATGATAAAAAAAACATCTGTTTTCACTAGAGAAAACCGTCCTCACGCGCGCACATGCTCTCACTCTCACACGCTCTCACTCTCACACACACACACACACACACACACACACACACACACACACACACACACACACACACACACACACACACACACACACACACACACACACACACACACACACACACACACACACACACACACACACACACACACACACACACACACACACGTGTGCTCGCTCAGACACACACACTAACACCTTTTGTATGGCTCCAGGATTGTCGTATTTGATCTCTCGTTTGCTAAGCTGAGTGGAGGACAGGCGACCTACTATATGATAAATATGTCTCATGTGTCATGACCATAAGAGTTAGAGAATGGGAAGAGGTCAAGAGGATGGAGTGGGTCTGGTGTTGGATGGTACAATGACACAAGATGAACACTAGAGGGGGCTAGTTACTTTTACAAAGACATCCCCTCCCATTAAGTGTCTGCTACAAGTTAGACACCGAGCTAGGATCAGCTAATCCTTTCCAAATGCTCTTTAACCATTAGTGGAATTGGAGGTAAAACTGACAGTTGAATAGTGTCTAGGGGCAACTTCACACTACTCCTGCCTAGTCTTCCTTGTCTTTAGATATGGGATGATAGTGATGTTGTAGAAATGTTGCCTGGTTTTGGCATAATAAGGAATATGGGGAATACTTTTAATGTGGGGTGTTGTGAGATGGTTGTTGAGTTGGGATGGATTGACGAAGTTCTGGAAGTTGTCAGATGGTATTGGCAAGTTGTGAAATGGTTGTATCGGGTGAAAAAGGATAATGAGACCACATTATGCAATCAAAAATGATGACCTGCAGATTCTATCTCTCTATCTCCCTCCCTCTCTCTCCCCCTCTGTCTCTCTCCCCCTCCCTCTCTCTCTCATATAGGATCTGTTGCTACTATAACAGACTCCACTCTTCTGGGAAGGCTTTCTGCTAGATGTTGGACTTGCTTCTATTCAGCCACAGGAGCATTAGTGAGGTTGGACACTGAGGTTGGGTGATTCAGCCTGGCTCGCAGTCAGCGTTCCAATTCTTTCCAAAGGTGTTCAATGGGGTTGAGGTCAGTCAAGTTCTTCCACACCAATCTCAACAAACCATTTCTTTGTGGACCTCGCTTTGTGCACGGGGGCATTGACATGCTGAAACAGGAAAGGGCCTTTCCCAAACTGTTGCCACAAAGTTGGAAGCACAGAATGGTCTAGTATGTCATTGTGTGCTGTAGCGTTAAGATTTCCCTTCACTGTCACTAATGGGCCTAGCTCGAACCACCTTTTTGTTGCATTACAACCTGTGATTTAAATGGATTTTTGTTTGGATTTCATGTAATGGATATACACAAAATAGTCCAAATTGGTGAAGTGAAATGAAAAAAATAACTTTTTTTAAACTTCAAATAAAAAACAAACAGAAAAGTGGTGTGTGCATACAGTGGGGCAAAAAAGTATTTAGTCAGCCACCAAAAAATCCAGAAAATCACATTGTAGGATGTTTTCTGAATTTATTTGCAAATTATGGTGGAAAATAAGTATTTGGTCACATACAAACAAGCAAGATTTCTGGCTCTCACAGACCTGTAACTTCTTCTTTAACCTCTTAGCGCGCCGATCCCTTTAGCGGGATCGTTTTCAGAGCAAACATAACGCGCCAAATTCAAAATACATATTCGTAATACATATGCGTAATATTTAACTTCGATATACAAGTGTTGCATAGTGTTGCATAGCCATCAAAAGCTCTGCTTCTTGGCAATATCACTGCGTTGTCAGATTTTAAAAAGGCTTTACGGCGAAAGCACTACATTTGATTGTTTGAGGCTAGTACCTCACATATTTTCCACATTAGCATAAATTCATATCCAGCTCGGTTCTCAAAATATCCATATCACAGCTAATGTAAATCGCTTACCTTTCAAATAACTTCTTCTGAGGTCTTCCCAAGTGTCCAAACAAGATAATCCATGGTTCTTTTGTTAGAAAAAGTAAATAATTATATCCATAAATATCCGTTGTTTTTGGCACGCTACGTTCAGCTACTCCACCAAGCATTGTCAGTCTACTCGCCCGTTTTACAGTGAAGGGATCGCGTTCAAATTATACCTCTCATCTTTTCACAAACAAATCAAATATCATTAATAATGCATCCTTATGTATTCTTTTATGAATAATAGCGATCATATTTTACAAGAACGGTAAGTGAAACGTTAAAAGACGAAAAGAAAGTTGGTCGCTGGCGTTCACGCTCGTGAACGCACGCCTGTTTACCTTTTTTCCCTACCCGTAGTAATTCTCTCTCTCTAAGGATCTGGTCAGAGCTTTTTCCTCCATACCCTTTCCAGAGACTGTTGACATCTAGTGGAAGCCATAAGTACTGCAACCTCGGTCCTATTCCCCATAGAAAAATATTACATGGGCTTCAAAATGAGAGGAGAGCAACAGAAAAATAAATTCCGGACAGAAATCTCTCTGGTTTTTGCCTGCTAAATCTGTTCTGGAATAGCCACAGACTATATCTTAATGGTTTTATAAACTTCAGAGTGTTTCCTATCCAATAGTACTAAATATGTAAATATCCTAGTTTCTGGCCATGAGTGGTAGGCATTTAACTTTGGGCACGTCAGACAGGCGAAAATTTGGAAAATGGGACCCTAGCTGGAAGAGGTTAAGAGGCTCCTCTGTCCTCCACTCATTACCTGTATTAATGGCACCTGTTTGAACTTGTTATCAGTATAAAAGACACCTGTCTACAACCTCAAACAGTCACACTCCAAACTCCACTATGGCCAAGACCAAAGAGCTGTCAAAGGACACCAGGCTCCACGCAAGATCTCACCCCGTGGGGTCAAAATGATCACAAGAACGGTGAGCAAAAATCCCAGAACCACACGGGGGGACCTAGTGAATGACCTGCAGAGAGCTGGGACCAAAGTAACAAAGCCTACCATCAGTAACACACTCGCCGCCAGGGACTCAAATCCTGCAGTGCCAGACGTGTCCCCTGCTTAAGCCAGTACATGTTCAGGCCCGTCTGAAGTTTGCTAGAGAGCATTTGGATGATCCAGATGAGGATTGGGAGAATGTCATATGGTCAGATGAAACAAAAATAGAACTTTTTGGTAAAAACTCAACTCGTCGTGTTTGGAGGACAAAGAATGCTGAGTTGCATCCAAAGAACACCATACCTACTGTGAAGCATGGGGGTGGAAACATCATGCTTTGGGGCTGTTTTTCTGCAAAGGGACCAGGACGACTGATCCGTGTAAAGGAAAGAATGAATGGGGCCATGTATCGTGAGATTTTGAGTGAAGACCTCCTTCCATCAGCAAGGGCATTGAAGATGAAACATGGCTGGGTCTTTCAGCATGACAACGATCCCAAACACACCGCCCGGGCAACGAAGGAGTGGCTTCAGAAGAAGCATTTCAAGGTCCTGGAGTGGCCTAGCCAGTCTCCAGATCTCAACCCCATAGAAAATCTTTGGAGGGAGTTGAAAGTCCGTGTTGCCCAGCGACAGCCCCAAAACATCACTGCTCTAGAGGAGATCTGCATGGAGGAATGGGCCAAAATACAGCAACAGTGTGTGAAAACCTTGTGAAGACTTACAGAAAACGTTTGACCTTTGTCATTGCCAACAAAGGGTATATAACAAAGTATTGAGATAAACTTTTGTTATTGACCAAATACTTATTTTCCACCATCATTTGCAAATAAATAAATAAAAAATCCTACAATGTGATTTTCTGGATTTCTTTTCTCATTTCGTCTGTCATAGTTGAAGTGTACCTATAAGGAAAATTACAGGCCTCTCTCATCTTTTTAAGTTGGAGAACTTGCACAATTGGTGGCTGACTAAATACTTTTTTGCCCCACTGTATGTATTCACCCCCTTTGCTATGAAGCCCCTAAATAAGATCTGGTGCAACCAATTACCTTCAGAAGTCACATAATTTGTTAAATAAAATCCACCTGTGTGCAGTCTAAGTGTCACATGATCTGTCACATTATCTCAGTATATACAGTGAGGGAAAAAAGTATTTGATCCCCTGCTGATTTTGTACATTTGCCCACTGACAAAGAAATGATCAGTCTATCATTTTAATGGTAGGTTTATTTGAACAGTGAGAGACAGAATAACAACAAAAAAATCCAGAAAAACGCATGTGAAAAATGTTATACATTGATTTGCATTTTAATGAGGGAAATAAGTATTTGACCCCTCTGCAAAACATGACTTAGTACTTGGTGGCAAAACCCTTGTTGGCAATCACAGAGGTCAGACGTTTCTTGTAGTTGGCCACCAGGTTTGCACACATCTCAGGAGGGATTTTGTCCCACTCCTCTTTGCAGATCTTCTCCAAGTCATTAAGGTTTGGAGGCTGACGTTTGGCAACTCGAACCTTCAGCTCCCTCCACAGATCTTCTATGGGATTAAGGTCTGGAGACTGGCTAGTCCACTCCAGGACCTTAATGTGCTTCTTCTTGAGCCACTCCTTTGTTGCTTTGGCCGTGTGTTTTGGGTCATTGTCATGCTGGAATACCCATCCATGACCCATTTTCAATGCCCTGGAGGTTCTCACCCAAGATTTGACTGTACATGGCCCCGTCCATCGTCCCTTTGATGCGGTGAAGTTGTCCTGTTCCCTTAGCAGAAAAACACCCCCAAAGCATAATGTTTCCACCTCCATGTTTGACGGTGGGGATGGTGTTCTTGGGGTCATAGGCAGCATTCCTCCTCCTCCAAACACGGCGAGTTGAGTTGATGCCAAAGAGCTCCATTTTGGTCTCATCTGACCACAACACTTTCACCTAGATGTCCTCTGAATCATTCAGATGTTCATTGGCAAACTTCAGACGGGCATGTATATGTGCTTTCTTGAGCAGGGGGACCTTGCGGGCGCTGCAGGATTTCAGTCCTTCACGGCGTAGTGTGTTACCAATTGTTTTCTTGGTGACTATGGTCCGAGCTGCCTTGAGATCATTGACAAGATCCTCCCGTGTAGTTCTGGGCTGATTCCTCACCTTTCTCATGATCATTGCAACTCCACAAGGTGAGATCTTGCATGGAGCCCCAGGCCGAGGGAGATTGACAGTTCTTTTGTGTTTCTTCCATTTGCGAATAATCGCACCAACTGTTGTCACCTTCTCACCAAGCTGCTTGGCGATGGTCTTGTAGCCCATTCCAGCCTTGTGTAGGTCTACAATCTTGTCCCTGACATCCTTGGAGAGCTCTTTGGTTTTGGAGAGAGTTTGGAGAAGTGGAGAAGTACAGATCAGGGTTGGGTTATTAAAAATATTAGACACTTTGAACATCCCACGGAGCACCATTAAATCCATGATATTAAAATGGGAAGAATATGGCACCACAGCAAACCTGCCAAGAGAGGGCTGCCCACCCACACTCACAGACCAGGCAAGGAGGGCATTAATCAGAGGCAACAAAGAGACCAAAGATAACCCTGAAGGAGCTGCAAAGCTCCACAGCGGAGATTGGAGTAACTGTCCATAGGATCACTTTAAGCCGTACACTCCACAGAGCTGGGCTTTACAGAAGAGTGTCCAGAAAAAAAGCCATTACTTAAAGAAAAAAATGTGGCATGTGGGAGACTCCCCAAACATATGGAAGAAGGTTCTCTGGTTAGACAAGACTAAATTGAGCTTTTTGGCCATTAAGAAAACGCTATGTCTGGCACAAACCCAACACCTCTCATCACCCCGAGAACTTCATCCCCACAGTGAAGCATGGTGGTGGCACCATCATGCTGTGGGTATGTTTTTCATTGGCAGGGACTGGGAAACTGGTCAGAATTGAAGGAATGATGGATGACGCTAAATACAGGGAAATTCTTGAGGGAAACCTGTTTCAGTCTTCAAGAGATTTGAGAGTGGGACGGAGGTTCACCTTCCAGTAGGACAATGACCCTAAGTATACTGCTAAAGCAACAATTGAGTGGTTTAAGGGGAAACATTTAAATGTCTTGGAATGGCCTAGTCAAAACCCAGACCTCAATCCAATTGAGAATCTGTGGTATGACTTAAAGATTGCTGTACACCAGCGGAACCCATCCAACTTGAAGGAGCTGGAGCAGTTTTGCTTTGAAGAATGGGCAAAAATCCCAGTGGCTAGATGTGCCAAGCTTATAGAGACATACTGTACTTACAGCTGAGACGTGCAGCTGTAAAGGTGGCTCTACAAAGTATTGACTTTGGGGGTGGGGGTGAATTGTTATGCACGCTCAAGTTTTCTGTTTTTTTGTCTTATTACTTGTTTGTTTCATAATAAAAAACGATTTTGCATCTTCAAAGTGGTAGGCATGTTGTGTAAATCAAATGATACAAACCCCCCAAAAATCTATTTTAATTCCAGGTTGTAAGGTAACAAAATAGGAAAAATGCAAAGGGGGGTGAATACGTTCGCAAGACACTGTATGACACAGAATGAGTTGCATTATGTGTGCTGTACGTTACGTCATGACATGTAACGTCATGACACAATTTACATCACGACACAATTTAACGTACAGAGTGAAAGGGGTCAGTTTTGTCAACTTTTCTCCAATACTATCGGGCCATTACCATGTGAATCAATGCTTGAATAGAAACGTATTTCACACCTCAGATGTTGATGCCAACACTATAGTCCCATTATTTTTCATTGCAGCCTTGTTGAATGCCACAGTTGCGCAAATTTGTACGGAACGGGGTTAGTCAACAGTAGTCAGTATTGCAATCGAGGACAAACGATCAGCTCTCAGCAGTCCCGCTCTGTGAGCGTGTGTGCCCACCACTTCGCGGCCGTTATTTCTCCTAGATGTTTTCACTTCACAATAACAGCCTTTACAGTTGACCGGGGCAGCTCCATCAGGGCAAAAATTGGACAAACTGACTTGTTGGAAAGGTGGCATCCTATGACGGTGCCACGTTGAAAGTCCCTGGGCTCTTCATTAAGCCATTCTCTTGCCAATGTTTGTCTATTAAGATTGCATGGCTGTGTGCTCGATTTTATACCACTGTCAGCAACGGGTGTGGCTGAAATAACCAAATCCACTAATTTGAAGGGGTGTCCACATGCTTTTGATCACGTAGTGTACATTTATCCATATGTACAGGCAGGCCATTCCTAATATTTAATGTGTTTGTGTGTGTTTCAGCCAAAAGCCTGCTCCTAGCATAACTCCATATTCTTAATAGTGAAGGACACCTTCAGGTGAGCCATATGGACGCATCATTCTGAAAAGTGAGTAAAGTAGATATACAATACTCCTACTGTAAACAATTAGATTACTCACTGGTAGGTACAGTACATGTACTGGTATCTTGTTCATCAAGTGAGCGCTGTGTGTGTTGAGCACTGTGTGTGTGTCTTTCCCCTGGTACAGGTTGTTTGTCCTGCTCTGCTCTGTCCCGCTCTGCTCTGTCCTGCTCTGCACTGTCCTGCCCTGTCCTGCTCTACTCTGCTCTGCTCTGTCCTTCTCTACTCTGCTCTGCTCTGTCCTGCTCTGCTCTGTCCTGCTCTGCTCTGCTATGTCCTGCTCTCCTCTGCTCTGTCCTGCTCTCCTCTGCTCTGTCCTGCTCTGTCCTGCTCTGTGCTGCTCTGCTTTGTCCTGCTCTGCTCTGTCCTGCTCTGCTCTGCTATGTCCTGCTCTCCTCTGCTCTGTCCTGCTCTGCTCTGTCCTGCTCTGCTCTGTCCTGCTCTGCTCTGTCCTGCTCTGGTATGTCCTGATCTGCTCTGTCCTGCTCTGCTCTGTTCTGCTCTGCCCTGTCCTGCTCTGCTCTGTTCTGCTCGGTCCTACTCTGCTCTGCTTTGTCCTGCTCTGCTATGTCCTGCTCTGTCCTGCTCTGCTCTGCTATGTCCTGCTCTGTCCTGCTCTGCTCTGTCCTGTCCTGCTCTACTCTGCTCTGTCCTGCTCTGCTCTGTCCTGCTCTGCTCTATCCCGCTCTGCTCTGTTCTGTCCTGTCCTGCTCTACTCTGCTATGTCCTGCTCTGTCCTGCCCTGCTCTGCTCTGTCCTGCTATACTCTGTCCTGCTCTGTTCTGTGTAGGTCCATAGCCGCGGGAAGATGTTGGAGGTGCTGAGAGGTTTTTGTCCACACCTTCCCCCTCTGCTTCCTCAGGCAATTGGCAGCCCTGCAGCCTCAAGGACAAAAAATCATAGAAATTTAATCAATAGAATAGCCATGGAACCTCTGGCAATTGGACTGGTAAACTTATGGGTGCATAGGAAGATACAACACTCACAGGTAGCCTCATCCAGCAGTAGACGCATGCACACACACACACACACTTAATTCCTTACCCTTATTGTCTACAGATCATGAGACTGTACAGCCACACCTACAGCCATAGAGGACCTCCATCAGTACTGTCCACAATGGTAGTTAGTACTCCGGGGCACACACACTCCTCTTTATTCAGATTCTATTCTAGCAGTGGGAAAAGGGCTGGGAATCAGATGCCTGTGTTCAGGTTGGTGTGCACGGATGTGGTTTTGAGATGTGTTACTTACTCCACTAGAGGGCACTGTGACATATTCTGTATATTTTAGGCTTGCTTTTCTGTTGCCTCAACTGAAGGAAAGGAGATACCTAATCAGTTACTGAATTAATTCAGCCCAAATGTGTCATCCACATTTAACCCAACTCCTCTGAAACAGAGAGGTGCGGGGGGCTGCCTGAATCAAAGCCCACGTCATGTGTGTATGTGTTTGCATGTGTTGTTTCAGGAGTGTGTGCCCTTGAAGATCTTTCGCTCACACATCCCAGAGCTTACTAATGACCCATCCTGTGTGTATGATTTCTTATGTGTAAATAACCTTACACTCACAGTGATTTAATGGCTTGCCAATTTTTTTACTAATTTTATTTATGTATCCTAAAACTTAACTAGGCAAGTTAGGGAGCGGCTCCCAAGGTGACGGTTTTGGAGAGTCTGGCGTGCCCAAAGTAAAATGCCTCCCACTCAGGCCCAGAAAATAGGATATGCACATAATTAGTACTATTGGATAGGAAACACTCTGAAGTTTCTAAGAGTGTTAAAATATTGTTTGTGAGTATAACAGAACGGATATAGCAGGCGAAAACCCGAGGAATTTCTGTCCTGGAAAAAGTGTTTTTGACACATTGCCTCATTTTGAACCACTCCCTATTGAAAACAGCCATATATGGGAGTAAGATTGCAGTACCTATTGCTTCCACTGGAAGTCAACAGTCTCAGTGTTTGATGATGTTAGAATGCCCTGGATGGTAATAGAAGAAGAATTTCTAACTGGTCACCAGATGTAAACAGAAGAGGATGCGCGTTCACGGGCTCAAGTATCTGTGGTTTTTCCTTTCCTATCGTCCAGTTTATAATCCGGTTGAAATATTATAGTAAATATACATAAAAGTGTTCCTAAGGATACATTATCAATGATGTTTGATTGTTCTTGGACAAGTGTATAGGTATAGGTTGAACGAGTTCTCTTCACGGTTCAATGGGCGAGTGGACGTTGTATTTTATGAACATAATGCGCCAACCAAACAGAGATTTATGGATATAATAAATGGCTTTTTCTAACAAAAGAACCATTGGATGTCTTCGTTGGACACTTGGGAAGCCCTCAGCAGAAGTTCTTCAAAAGTTAAGGGATTTGTTTTCGCTCTGAAATGTGTTTTGTGTGAACCGCGATGGTTTATGAATTTATGCTAATGGCAAAATATTGGAGGTGGTACCCTCAAACAATCAAATGTTGTGCTTTCACCGTGAAGCCTTTTTGAAATCTGACAATGCTGTGATATTGCCAAGAAGCAGAGATTTTGATGACTATGCAACACTTGTATATTGATGAATGTTTAATAATTCAACTTTTGGATTTTGAATTTGGCGCCTTGCATTTCACCGGGTAGTGTCGGGAGCTAGCGCCCCACCACTCCCTAAGTACTTAAGAACAATTTCTTATTTACAATGATGGCCTACCCTGGGCCAAACCCTAACCCGGATGATTCTGGGTCAATTGGGCGCTGCACTACGGGACTCCCAATCACAGGCGGTTGTGACACAGCCTGGAATCGAACCAGGGTCTGTAGATGCAGTACCTTAGACCGCTGAGCCACTCGGGAACCCCAATCAATAACTGTTTTGTATAACATATGTGTGTCACAGCTACATTATAATCACTATGTGATGTTTGAAAAAAGTAGTTACTAATTCCTGACTATCATCATCAATACTCACAAGATCATCAGTAACTGAGCTTTATCCTTGGTTACCCTTTATAGTACTTAATATATCTGCTTTTATCACAAAATGGGATGTGTTTTCATGTGCCTTTTCTCACTATATCTTCCTTCTCTCCAGAGATGTCCCAGGAGGCTTGGCCCGAACTCCTATCCAGGGTCACTGCACCTCTACAGAGACTCACTGAGGAAGCGAATGAAGAGGACGGCATCAAGTGAGAGCGCATTAACGTGTGCTTTTCATTAGTCAGCCACAGAGAGGCTGAACCAACTTCAGCAATCTGGCAATACATATGAACAAGTATAAATATTTAATAGACTGTGCAACATTCTACTTCATTTTTAAAGTTGATTATTATCTGTGTGTCTGGGAGTTATTCATGTTTCGGGAGCTATATCTCTTCAGTTCCTAGTATGCATGTTCTCTTCAGCACCTCAGCTCTGTTTTCTTTAGTCTGCTGCTAACATGTTGGTTTGCAGGATATTTTCCCAACTGAGTCAGAACACACTACTCTTGGTGTGTGGTATGGTTTCACATGATTAGTAAAGCCTGTTAGCTAGAGAGCAGAGAGGGAGAATATTGCTGTGAGAGAGGGAGCACTGAGAACAGAGAGAGAGAGAGAAAGAGAGATGGTGGCCCAGCCCAGGGATTGATTGAAAGCAGTAGCAGAGAGAGAAAGGAAGAAAGAGAGGCAGCACTGAGAACAGAGAGATGGTGATCCAGTCTGGGGATTGGAACGGCTGACTTGCTGCCCACCAGCTGTGGCTTCAAACTCGACCCATTATCTAGACCGCTCCATTCTGGAACGCCATGCGAATTCCCAGACGTTCCCAGCCAGCGGTGGGAAAGAGTGCTCGGAACAGAGACACAGCTGCCAGGGGCTTCTGAGGGGTGCTGTTAAAAGTTATGAAGCGGAAGGCAGGAAGAGAGGGAATCTAATGATGGAATTAAGTAAATTTGACAGAGATTCTTATCATGACTCTTATCTAAAACTCGGTCTAGTGCAGCTGTCTTAACTATTGTGTCCACCAATCTCTTTCTAACCCCACCTCCCTTCCTCTCTCTGTTTCACTCTATTTTACAATCTACTCTCTCTCCCCTTTCATTCTCACGTCGTCTTACTTATCTTCTTCCCTTTCTTCCTCTGTCATCTCTCTCTCTCTAAATCTCTCTTTCCCCTTTCTCAACCAGGCCTTTTCTCTTCCCGCCTTCTCTCTATCTCTCAGATAAAGGTTGTATGCTAGTTTAATTAATTGTGTGTGTGTGTGTATATGCGCTGTCCTCCCATCCTCCAGGAGTCAGTGTGGAGTGTTTGAGGCCTGGTTCCTGCTGGTGCACAGTGCTGACTGGGTGGAGGTGGCCAGTGAGCTACTGGTCTCAGCCAGAACCCAGAACTGTGGCCCTCTGCTGTGGCTCTTAACCTTCTACCACCAGCCAACAGGGGGCACTACAGGACACAGCAGCTGGTATGTACTGGCTGGCTGGATAGAGACGTTCCGTGAGTCCCCATGCTCCACACAAAGTGTGCACTTACACACTCCCCGTCATGGTTTTGAAAGCATATGATTGGTATGAACATTGGCTGGAGGGAGTTTCTACCATTGTTAAACCCATGTGAGAACATGTGAAGAAGGTATGGCTTGGGGGTTACTGGTGTCAACTCCGTCAATAGATGGCCACCTCCTTGTCGTGGCTGACCTGTCCTGGTTGGTTTCAGCATAGCTCGCCCAATAGATAGATGGATGAATAATCGACTGAGGGATGAATAATGATGAATAATATATAGTTTCTCCAGGTTAGGAGGGAAGAGGCGAGCAGAGGGAAAAATTAGAGAGAGAGAGAAAGGAGAAAGAAAGAGGGGGAGACTGATACGATATTGATCCCACTCTGAGGGTGTCTGTGTTTCATCTCTCCCTGTCTGGGTTTCATCTCTCCCTGTCTGGGTTTAATCTCTCCCTGTCTGGGTTTAATCTCTCCCTGCCTGGGTTTAATCTCTCCCTGCCTGGGTTTCATCTCTCCCTCTATGTCTCCTCTATCCCCCCTTAGGGACCTACGCACACTGGAGAGAGAGAGAGAGCGAGAGAGAGTGAGAGAGTGAGAGAGAGAGAGAGAGAGAGAGAGAGAGAGAGAGAGAGAGAGAGAGAGAGGGAGGAAAACTACAAGACTTGTATGATGAGAATGAATCTGCAGTGTTGTTGACTTTGCTTCTTTTTCTTCTCTGGTTTCCAGCTGAAGGTAGTTTACTTTCTTTCTCCAGGTGGCAGCCAGAGAAGCCTGGGATCACCTCAGGTCACCCTTCCTGTTCTCAGCTCCTCCCCTTCCTGCTGACTGACTGCAGTGCTTCCAGTAGCCGTCTCTGGCCTCGCTACTGGTCGTCAGCCTCTTGGTAGACTTTGCAGTTTTCTCCCTCAGTGGTGCAAGGGAGATGCTCTTCCTTCAGGAACACACACACACACACACACTGCAAAACACCTGTTTTTTCTCTCTATCCCTCTATACACATGATGGCATCACCGTTATGTGAACACATTTTCTGCCTTGTCTTATATACCTTAACGTGTGTGTGCTGTGTGTTTCAGGTAGTGCAGCAGTCAGGGCTGGTCCGTGAAGTAGTGTCCTCATCATGGTTGAGCTCAGGCTATACAGAGCGAGATCTTCCTCCAGCCTCACTGACAGAGTTCATCCCAGGACCAGGGTTCTTCAGGACACACACATGATACAACACAACTCACACACACTCACACACATGGTACGACACACTCACACACGGTACAACACGAAACACGCACACATGGTACAACACGGCACAGACACACACATACATTGTACAACACGACACACACACACTCACATGGTACAACACAAAACACACACACATGGTACGACACACTCACACACGGTACAACACGACACACATGGTACAACACGACACAGACACACTCACATACATTGTACAACACGACACACACACACACACACACACGGTACAACACAACACACACACACTCACACACATGGTACAACACGACACCCACTCACACACATGGTACAACACAACACAGACACTTTCACACACATGGTTCCACACGACACACACACAGACTCACAGCCGCTATACAGCGATAGGACGCACACACAGCTGTGCTAGGCTGCTCCACCAACCAGACGCTATGACTCTGACAAGATACACTCGCACAGGCGCTCCAGATACTATAACGGTGAGAGGACATAGAGACATACCACTGTGATAACAGTCACAACTAGACACACACACACACCAGGACCAATGTTTCCTTCCCAAAAAATGCACAGCAAATTTCTGTTATTTTTAGGGAAAGTTTAATTTTGCGAGTATTAGGTGCAACTTCCGGCACGCATGAACTGTAAACACTGAGACCGTACTCGCTTTAAGTTACAATTTCAGACAGTGTCCAAAATGTTATTGTGGCTATTTGAGCATAATGTAGTCCTGTCAGAGTGACCTATCAACAAAACCAGTGGAGCAAATAACATCATATTTCCACATAGATATAGCTGTTAACTTCTATGATATTGCCTACAATAGCCAATATGTGGTGTTCAATGTAGGCCTACATTCCATGAGACTTTAACAAAATATTATGCATGGCTTGACATGAGCCATTTTAGGACTGAAGTTTTCCAAAAGCTCAAATCAGGAAATAAATATATGAATGTAATACAATTGGCCTTATAGGTGACGTGTTTAACCAAACGTAGCAGAAGTAAAAAAGGAACGCTTAAAACTAGATCCCCTACTACATACTGGTCTTGACGAGAAGAAAAAAACTGCACTGTTCCAATCCAGGAAATGTGAAGGGGGAGTTAAGATGAAGCGTCGCCTTGTTAACGTCCAAAAGCGGATGTCACATCAAAGGCTCTCTTTCCATGTCCCATGAAAACCGGAACATCCGTTTTTTGGGGACTCGGCAGAGGCTACATTGTGTTATATAATGCAAGAAGCAAGAAACCACAAAAAAAGTCTGCTGAGGGCAATCCGAAGTGTCCAAGCAAGACATCCAATGTTCCTTTTGTTATTAAGACAAAAAAAGCTCACTTGTCTTGCTTTTCAAAGACAGTTAGATAATGCAAAGTTTTGTGAATTAGTAGGAAAGAATCACTCTCCCATTGCTGACCCAAATTTGCTATAACCGGCCTAGTAATTCACTAACTAGCAAAGAATATCAACAAATGTGCACACATTGATCATTTTTATATCGAACTATTAGCAGCTCCAAGTTGGTTGATTTTGTGATCTCAAACCAGTTAGTTTATAACAACTCTTCATCAACAATGTGGGAATTTTTGTATTATTGACAATGCAAGAGGTGGGAATGTTGTTCAGTTGTCATATAATTGTGACACTTAATATCAATATAGCATTATAAATAGTTTTCCAGATTGTATTTTGGAGATTATTTTTCACAATGCGAATTTTGGGTGGCGACTGAGAGAACCTGTTTGGGTCCCGAGGCAAAACCAGTGGCTACTCCAATCTAGGCTACTCTCCGACCATGGGTGATGGAAAAACAGCTCATGCCAGTGAAATAGAACAAGGCTACTCTGATGCGCTCCTCAGCCTACAACAAAGTCACCAACTCTGTCTTGAAGTTAGATTTGGTTTGATGCATTGAAAGGGACTGTTATCATTTGTTTGTTAACATCATTTTTTTGTTGAAGGGAAATGACATGGAACACTTGTAATGGACTCAATGTTTACTGACAGAATGTCTCTACACCAACTATACTGGATGGTATTGAATACTGACCATGACAACCCTTCTTCAACTCTGATTATGAATATGTAAATATTTAAAATGTGTTAATACAATCTGAGTAATGGTCTGCAAACTGATCTGATGTAGTTTGGGATCTTAAGCAAGACAAATATCTTAACATATTGTACAAATTCTATTTTTAACATACAGTGCCTTTGGAAAGTATTCAGACCCTTTGACTTTTTCCACATTTTCTTACGGTGCAGCCTTATTCTATAATGGATAAAAAAGGAAAATACTCATCAATCTACACACAATACCCCATAACGACAAAGCAAAAACTGGTTTTTAATACATTTTAGCTAATTTATTAAAAATAACAAACAGAAATATCACATTTACATCAGTATTCAGACCCTTTACTCAGTACTTTGTTGAAGCACCTTTGGCGGCAATTACAGTCTCAAGTCTTCTTGGGTATGACACTACAAACGTTCTCCCATTCTTCTCTGCCGTTCCTCTCAAGCTCTGTCAGGTTGGATGGGGAGTGTTGCTGCACAGCTATTTTCAGGTCTCTCCAGAGATGTTCAATCGGGTTCAAGTCCGGGCTCTGGCTGGGCCACTCAAGGACATTCAGAGACTTGTCCCGAAGTCACTCCTGCCTTGTCTTGGCTCTGTGCTTGGGGTTGTTGTCTTGCTGTAAGGTGAACCTTCACCACCAGTCTGTGGTCCTGAGCACTCTGGAGCAGGTTTTCATCAAGGATCTCTCTGTACTTTGCTCCGTTCATCTTTCCCTCGATCCTGACTAGTCTCCCAGTTCCTGCCGCTGAAAAACATCCCCACAGCATGATGCTGCCACCACCATGCTTCACCGTAGGAATGGTGCCAATTTACCACAGGTGGACTCAATTCAAGTTGTAGAAACATCTCAAGGATTATCAATGGAAACAGGACGCACCTGAGCTCAATATCGAGTCTCATAGCAAAAGGTCTGAATACTTATGTAAATAAGGTATTTAAGTTGTATTTTCAATACATTTGCAAATATTTCTAAAAACCTGTTTTTGCTTCGTCATTATGGTGTATTGTGTATAGATTGCTGAGGATTTGTATTTATTTTATACATTTTAGAATAAGACTGTAACGTGTCAAAATGTGGAAAAAGTAAATTGGTCTGAATACTTTTCAAAGGGACTGTATCATACGAATTGCCCCCCAAAAAAGTGTTGCAAGAGGTAAGAATATCATACAAAATGGATAACATAGTACACAACTGGATAACGTAGAACACAAAAAAAGGCGAGCCGTTTTGCCTCTGTGAGCACCACTCAAAACTACTGGCTGAAATTATACAGTTCTGGAGCATCACTTTAAGGGCAAACCAATTAAATTATATGTTAAAACAATAAAAGTATATTTGTGTATATTGTGTAACTGTGGTGTACACTGAAATACATTTTAGTCTCGATGGAAATCATCTATAATTTCATTTAAAAAAAGATGTGCATTGTTTTACAATGTTTTTTATTGACAGATCCACAGATCCACAGATCCCTTTTACATCCCTTTGACATTTTAAGTAGAAATTGTGCACCAATTTAGAATTTTAAAAGCATGCTGTATTAAATGAAGTCCCCTTTAATATAGACCACATGTCAAATGAAATATATCAGTTAGCTAAAATGACAAAATGCTGAATTTTGGCATGTTCCTCTGTGCACCCTCTGTGGAGTTGAATCTTTTAACCCACTTAACCCCAAAGTTCCTCCACGTTTTCACCATCACTGAAAAGCTCGCATTCACGTGATATCGGAGTTATCGGAAATTTCTAGTTCCGCCTGAAAAATATAGTTACCGAGTTGTGACATTTCACCACTTACCTTTTCAACCAAAAGATTGCAACCTTATCAATATGGATAATTTAGCTAATTTGACCATATCATCAATGTTAAGCAAGCTAGCTAACTTTATTATTAGCAACAATATCAAGCTAGCTAAAATCATATTGGTTGAAGAATTAGTTCTGACCAAAAAGCACATGAATGAAACAAAGTTGACATCACATCTAGGAAATAGGAAGTTTCAACGAGCATGTGAATGTGGCCCTAGTTATTTTGTTGCTTTGACAAAGTCATTTCTGGAGATTATTATTTATTTCATGTGATTAGCAATTAATTTTAAGCTTATAAAAAAAGTAAAGGAGCGCCATTTGAACTGAATTTTTTGGCAGAAAAGTCTCTGGAACATATGAATTTTTATGTGCCTTAATAACAAACTTGTATGCCACCTGTAAATACGAGCATAGTTAGTTAAGCAATGGAAAAAGCGAGCAACCTTCCCGCTAGCCATGATTGGCTGAGATAATGAGTGAGCTGGACATGCCAAGAAATGAGTTCAGATTGGTCTGTATGATAGCTAGGGAGATTGCAAATATGCAGACAAAGTTTAAATGAGAACACACAGAGGGCTGTTGTATAAAACACCTGTCTGAATTACATCTTCAAACTAAGGGCAACCATGGCATCCATGACAGAGCGGGAGAAGCGTCCATCCATGTATATGGGTAAGAGAGTCTAGCTAATTACATTTTCAGATATTACACGCTTCTAATTTGGCCAGAAAGTAATTTTAATTTCAAGTTAAAGTGTACTGTTAGCTAGCTAGCTAACGTTAGCTGGCTGGCTAGCTAGCTAACGTTACGTGTATGATCTGTGTAGTAATATTATTCGTATCTCAGAGCCATTTGCATTGCTAGTCATAGCCTAATGTTAGCTACGTGCAGATTCATGCAGGGTAGTAACGTTATGAGTTGGGATTATGGCTCATTGTTTAGCTAGCTAGCTACATGACTAAACAAAAGACTCCACTATGCAAGTAACTATTTCAATATAATGTTTATGATGTCACAGCGACAACTGTCGATAGACGTAGCTGGTAAATTTGCTCTGGCTATCTACTCCGATTTCAGAGCACTCTCATCTGAGTGTATCTGACAAATTTACGAACGCTCAACACCCTTTGAATATGGCCAGTGTCAGTAAACGTTGGCAAAAATGTGCAATCACATTTTTGGCAGCAGCACATGTCCAGTCACCAACGCTCTGGATAACATAAAAACAGCCTAACCAGCTCTGCTAGGGCGAGAGTGAGGTGTTCTCACATTTGTGTCTGGAAGTAGCTAGTCAACATTAGCCAGTTAGCATGGGTGCTTGACTGCTGTTAGGTCAGAACACTCGGATCAACCCTACTCCCCCGAGAGCAAAACGCTCTGAATTTACGAACGGACAATCTGACAACACTATGAGTTTACGAGCGCCCAGAGCACACTCTGGCACTCCAGATTAAATTTACAAACACACCCACAGTTTAAGACAGCCTTTAGTCTTGAAATCTTTGGTTGTTTAGTACATAATCTCACATGTGAATCCTTAAAGATATGGGTGGGGCTAAAGCTTAAGAGGGTGTGAACGATGCAGAATGGGTGTAGACAAAGAAGAGCTCGCCTGTAGGTACAGTACCAAAACATTCAAGGGCCATTTTCTCAAAAACTTTCAAAGCAGAATTGCTTGCTCACTGTGCTTCAACTGTAGTGTATGATATACCATTTTCTAGCTCCTAGTCTCTACTTTTATTCAATGTAAAAAACAATTTCTAATTTTGTTACATTAACACCGAATCGAGCCGGTCGGTCACATATAGGGAATACCGTGCCATTTGGGATGCATCCCCTGACGGTATCAGTCAGGTGTGTTGATGTTTTTGTGTAGCTCTTCGGGGCTGGAGGATGATTCTGATGCCTGTCCGTCTGTCTGACTGTCTGTATGTCTATCTGGTGTTGGTGTGGGCTGGACTCCTGTTCCTGCTGAACTGAGCCAGTCATTCAGTAGTACTGTTATCAGCTCAGTAGGCACAGGAGGCACAGTCCTCTACAGTCCTCTCTTTCTCGTGCTCTTTCTTCCTTCTTCTTCTCCTTCTCCTTCTTCTCAATATTTTGTAATTAAATGTTGTCTTTCTTGCTGAGACACACCTGCATCTCTGGGAGGCAAGTCTCTTTCACGCTGTTCCAAATATGAATTGAGAACCTATCATCAACAACAATGCAACAGTACTGTACGTCTCACTGAAAGCGGTTAAAAGTAATTACAGTAAGTCTAACATAACATGGCTCTGATTTCTCACAGTTCCATTCATGCATTCAGCTCCATATTAACAACACCAATAACAAGTCAGAGGTGCTAGTCTGGCTGGGGAAACAGTCCCACACCAGGACTATGGCACCTCACAATAGGCTTATAAAAAGAGAACAAGGTGATACCTAGGATATTAAAGTGAGCAAAGTTAGGTCGACTTCTGGCATTAGAGTGAAAAAAGTTGGATTTCTCCTTTCTATAAGGTTATCATTGTGCTTTGATGTGCCCCACTTCCCTCCCATTAGGCTGTAATAAATCAAGCTTAAGATATTGTCTCCAATGTTAATTCCTCTCTTTTACAGGCCTTTGATACTCATTACTATTTTAACAGGCCCTAAATATAGTCCTTTACAGGCAGGCTCCACATGCCCTTCATTTCTAATTCACACATCTGTCCTCGCTTACAACCGCCGTTTTGTTTCAGGAAGAAAAGACAGTGCTATACCAGCTCTCCTCCTACCGCTTCCCGTCCTGCCACTGACCGCACCACTACCACAATTGCCTTTCCAGCTCAGTGCGTTCACTCTGATCCATTGGTTGGGATTCAATCAAAAACACGTTATAGAGCAGCACACTGCATTGGCGACAATCTGTCTTTTAAAGGCAATTTCCCTGATATTCTGTGGATGTCGGCGCAAGCATAATTACCTTTAAAAGTCAAGTGCAATGCTCTTAACAACAACATGCCTTTGATTGAATCCCAGGCCATTGATTAGGCTAGTTACTCTCTGAGCTCAACAGTTCAACATCGACAGTTTTCATTTGTGTACAATGCTCTGTACCGGATCTAACATTCAAATAAGAGATGGCATTGTGCGGTCAGGTAGTACTAATGGCAAAGATCGACCATAGATATTGCTATAATGAATAGGACTTGAACATATTTATTAGCCGGGATGGAAATTAAGCTAGCCGGCTAGCCAGAGGCTAGTAATTTTCAGACCGGGCTAGTAGAAAATGTGTCCATCTAGTCCACCGACTAGTGAAATGTCTTTTCAAATATCGCAGAGCACAGATTTTGGACCCAGGGGCTGTCTTTAAAATCCTTAAAGGTATACTTTGTGGTACCCACAAATTCATTTGACTCTGGGGAAGTAGATAAAGGACCTCATTGCCAAAATCTCGTAGTATCACTTTGAGTCCCATCCCTATTTGTTAGTGCTGCTGATTAAATCTGTTTGGAGTTCGAAAAAAAGAGGACAAGGAAGAGGAGGAGGAAGATGAGGATAAGGAAGTGGAGGAGGAGGAAGATGGTCCTCCCGGGTCCATGTCATAGTGGCTCACTGAGCAGCAGCATTAGCAGAGCCTGTGTCTCCTCATTTCTCATTAACACTGTCTCCTGTGTCCCCAGCCCTCCCTATCCCTATCACCATCAGTCTGCCCAGAGAGAGAGAGAGAGAGAGAAAGAGCGAGATCATAGAGACACGGGAGGAGAGAGAGAATAGAGAAAGAGAGGTGTGGGAGAGAAGAGAGGGAGAAACAGAATGGGCAGGAGAGCATAACGCAAGGCTCATTAGTAATTGTGTAGCACATCAAACTTATGAAGGAGACTCCAAGTTCGAATTCCCATGGAGCGTGTGCACACACACTTCTAAATCCCTACTGTACATCTCCACTCCAGTGTAGGTAGGGTCTCTTCAGACATGCAGAGACAGGAGAGAGGAATTTTTCTTGCATGCAAAACTGTTCATATGGTTTAGACGTGTGGGGCGGAGGGAAATGGTGTCAACTCATCCTCTCATTCCACCTCTCTCTCCCTTTATCTCTATTTCTTTGTCTGGTTCTAGCTGTCATGCTCTCCTCAGGTGCAGAACTTAGCCACTGTGAACAAAGAGGAGATCAATCACTGTTCACCAATCAGCTAAGCTCTGTACCTGGTGGGAGAGAGGTCACTGCCTGTCTGGCAGATGCATACACACACCAGATGAAAAAGATTGCTAGCCAAAATGGTCTTCTGTTTAGCCCTCGGCATGAGAAGACTTGAGGCCATTGTTTTATTTTATTAATTTTTTGTATTTATTTTTTACTGGAGGCCATTGTTGGTAAGATTAACATTGTTATCAAAAATTCTGTTTTGTCTTATGTGACCTTAAGTGATTGAAAATGGCTTATAATTGGTTGTCTCTTGCGCTTGTCTTTATTTTGTAAAGGTTACGTGGTGTAGTAATGTGGCTACATCAAAAAAATAAGATCTGAAGATAGTTAACCTGTTTGGGATCACCGGACTGCTAGCGGTCCACCTACAACAACATCCGGTGAAATGCAGAGCGCCAAATTCAATTGACAAAAATAGTCATATTAAACATTCATGAAAATACAAGTGTTGTACACCATTCAAAAGCTTAGAATCTTGGTAATCGAACTGCGTTGTCGGATTTACAATAGGCTTACCGGCGAAAGCAGAACATTCGATTATCTGAGGACAGCGCCCCACAACAACATATTATTCAAACCAGCACATGCGTTACAAAATCAAATATAGCGGTAAAATAAATCACTAACCTTTGAAGATCTTCCTCTGTTTGCAATCACAAGGGTCCCAGGAACACAAAGAATGGTTGTTTTGTTCGATAAAGTCCTTCTATATCCCCAAAAGTCAGTTTAGTTGACGCCATGGAGTTCTGTAATTCAGTCGTTCAACATTCAGACAAAGAAATCCCAAAAGTAGAGGTAAAGTTCGTCCAAACAATGTTTCTAACTAATCCTCAGGTGATCAAATATCTAAATAAACGGTAATACTTCAGACGGAGAATAGTCGGTTCAAACGGGAAGAAAAATAACGAAGAGTGCGCACAGTCACGCGTGCAAAACAGTAATGTCCGTTTAAACAGCCACTTGAAATAACTTATATTTCTTGTTCGTTTTTCAAACAACAAGCCTGAAACCATGTCTAAAGACTGTTGACATCTAGTGGAAGCCATAGGAACTGCAATCTGGGAGCTAATTCCCTCTATAGACAATAGCAAGTCAATGGAAAAAAAAAATCTGGATGGATTTTCCTCTGGTTTTCGCTTGCCATATCAGTTCTATTATACTCACAGACATTATTTTAACAGTTTTAGAAACTTCAGAGTGTTTTTTATCCAATTATATGTATGTCCTAGCTTCTGGGCCTTAGTAACAGGCAGTTTACTTTGGGAATGTCAGACTCACCGTACTTCCGAACACTGCCCCCTAGCCCGTAGAGGTTAAATCAATGTTGATCGAAGACAAGGCCTCAAAGGGATTAACAAAAGTGTACATATGTAATTTAATATGTAATGAATTACATTTTTTTAAATGCAATTGTTTGTATAAGTACATTATTTCTTGTTTGAAGATATACCTACAGTTAGAAATGTGAGGAAATAACATGTACGCTAGCCTAGAAGTGACACAGTAGTTAAACAAGATGTCAATAGTGATTTTGAATAGGCAAACAGTAGTAAATGCATCAATTTCAATAGTAATTTAAAGGGGTTCATGTAGGAAATGAAAAAGGATCAGGAGCAATTCAGTAGTGATACAGTACTACACATACAAATGGCAGTAGTAATTCAATTGGGATCGAGGTGGCATACAGCAGTAATACGTAGTAATTCAATAGTGAACGTGTAGGAATTGGGTAGGTAGTAGATACCCAAAAGCTCATCTTTAAGGGAGAATTATGTAGTGATATGAGTAGGAAATACATGTTCACAAGAAGAAAAACATCCCAATTTATCACTCATTACTACTTAAATGACTACGTAAATCAATAATGGTTTACTACACGTCTCAATAGCAATCAAGTAGTAAAACCAGTAGGTTTTGTGTAGATCTTGTGTAGTGATGGGTAGTAATTCAGTAGTACAGTACATTTTCATGAGGGTAGGCTGCACATGGACACACACATAGAGACACATGTGCTCAAAAAGTTTCCACCCCTGCTCCTCTCCCCTGTGTCGGGCCTCTCATCCTCATCACACACACCACACACCATCCCAGATCATCATGTCTTATTTGACTTTATTATTGTGGGCGGCTGAGTGGTGGAGCCTCTAGTAGTCATGGCAACCGGCAGGGTCTGGTCTGGGTGGTAATCCCTGGCAATGTGATTTTATCTTAAGGCACAAATCAGCACGCCAGGAACCCTCCCAGAGCAGACATGAAAGACCAGGAGACTCTCTCTCTTTCTTTTCCTCTCTTCTTCTCTTTCTCTCCCTCTTTCTTTCTTTATTTCTTTTCCTCTCTCTCTCTCTTTTCCTCTCTATCCCTAGCTCAGCGTACCAGGACTCCTGACATTAAAGGTGATACCTGTAAATCCTCTCTCCCTCGCTCTTACTCTCAGCACACCATGAACCATCACAGCCGAGACATGAAAGGCCAAACCTGCGGATCTCTCTCTCCCTCCCTCTATCCTTCTCTCCCACTTTCTCTCCCCCTCGCATTCTCTCCTCGTCTCCCATTCGCTATGCTCCACTACACCGATGATATGCCCCTCATTAAGCGGATCAGGAGGGATTCCACAGGCATGTACAGGGGGAAGAAAAGAGACAGGGTAGGAGGGAGGGGAGGAAGGAGAGGGGGTGAGTCCATCTCTACCCCCCTGTTTTAAAAACAAAGTGGAGGAAAAGTTATCTTGGACTGGCAGTCTGACAGACAAACACACAGGCAGACAGGCATGTTATTGTAGCCCTAGTCTCTTCCTTTTTCTTTGGTGTAGTGTGTTACCTTTTAGTCAGAGAAAGATTGAGACATGAACAAGTCAATACAAAGAAATTGATTAAGTAATTGCTATGTCAAAACAAATGGTTCTGTGACCACAGGTTGGGAGGTTGGGAGAACTGCAGCAGACTCTATTCTATTCTACTCTATTCTAGGCCTGTACTGAAGCTGACATTATATGTGGATTCGTACTGAGGAAGTGAGTGATGATGGCCAGACAGTAGTGGACAGAGACAGAGAGCCACTGTGACAGGAAGGGCCAACGGATTGTGGCCCCAGCAGAGTGTTCGTGTAAAGTGATTTATCCGAGTAGAGACAGACAGAGCACTCGCCTGGAAAACCTTTCTCCACCCCTCTGCACACACAAAGCTGTCCTCAGTGTGTGTGTGTGTGTGTGTGTGTGTGTGTGTGTGTGTGTGTGTGTGTGTGTGTGTGTGTGTGTGTGTGTGTGTGTGTGTGTGTGTGTGTGTGTGTGTGTGTGTGTGTGTGTGTGTGTGTGTGTGTATGTGTGTGGATGAAAGCACCCTTCCCGTCTTGCTCTTGCATGGCCACTGCCTGATGAAGGATGTATCTGTATGTCTCTGCTTCATCTGGACAAGTACTTAGCAGCACCTCCGGTTATAAGACTATAAAGTGTCCCAAATGGCAACAGCCATACAACATATTTAACCACAGATGTATAGATAGATATGACAGACATGAATATAGATATCCAGTTGACTAACACAAATATAAGCACAACATGTAAAGTGTTGGTCCCATGTTTCATGTGCTGAAATGATCCCAGAAATGTTCCATACGCACAAAAAGCTTACTTCTCTCACATTTTGGCGTACAAATTTGTTTACATCCCTGTTAGTGAGATTTCTCCTTTGCCAAGATAATCCATCTACCTGACAAGTGTGGCATATCAAGAAGCTGTTTAAACAGCATAATTATTACACAGGTGCACCTTGTGTTGGGGACTCTAAAATGTGCCGTTTTGTTACACAACACAATGCCACAGATGTCTGTGGTTTGGAAAGTTTTGCTGACTAAAACTGTGGGTTTGCATAATGCTTAACCAAAGAATATCTGCACAAACTGTCAGAAACCGTCTCAGGGAAGCTCATCTGCATGCTCATCGTCCTCACCAGGGGCTTGACCTGACTGCAGTTCAGCGTTGTAACCGACTTCAGTGGGCAAATGCTCAGCTTCGATGGCCACTGGGACGCTGGAGGAGATGTGTGCTCTTCACGGATGAATCATAGTTTCAACTGTACCAGGCAGATGGCAGACAGCGTAGCGTGTAAGGCATCATGTGGGCGATGTCAAGGTTGTGAACAGAGTGCCCCATGGTGGCGGTGGGGATATGGTATGGGCAGGCATAAGCTATAGACAATGAACACAATTGCATTTTATCGATGGCAATATAAATGCACAGAGATACCGTGACAAGATCCAGAGGCCCATTGTTGTGCCATTCATCCACTGCCATCACCTCATGTTTCAGCATAATAATGCATGGCCCCATGTCACAAGGATCTCTAAACAATTCCTGGGAGATGGAAATGTCCCAGTTGTTCCATGGCCTGCATACTCACCAGACATGTCACCCATTGAGCATGTTTGGGATGTTCTGGATCGACGTGTACGACAACTTGTTCCAGTTCTCACCAATATCCAGCAACTTTTCACAGCCATTGAAGAGGAGTAGGACAACATTCCACAGGCCACAATCAACAGCCTGATCAACTCTATGTGAAAGAAATGTGTCACGCTGCATGAGGCAAAGGGTGGTCACACCAGATACTGACTGGTTTTCTGATCCACGCCCCTACCTTTAAAAAAATAAAAGGCATCTGTGACCAATAGATGCACATCTGTATTCCCAGTCATGTGAAATCCATAGATTAAAGCTTATTGAATTGATTTGAATTGGCTGATTTCCTTTTATGAACTGTAAATTGTTGAATGTTGTGTTTATATTTTTGTTCAGTGTGTATCCAATGGCTAGGGCTTGTCATGACTGTGGGTATTACACCAGGCAGAGCATGTAGATATCCAGAGCAAGTACAGTGAATAAAGAGTTTGCTTTAGGTCTGGATAAAGGAGCCTCGCAGCCTAGTACGCTAGATCAACAAGCTCTCAAAGTCTCACATCAGAATTAGAAGTTCATCCATATTTCTCAAACGGTTAATTTCGAAGTTGTTCCAAAGGTCAAATTTACAAGTGTGGAAGGTTAAGTTTAGGCATTAACACAGATTTTTTAATGTTAGGGCTAAGTTAAGCATTAACTCCAACATCTTAATGTTTAGCATTAACTAAACATTAAGAATGGTTAAGATAAGGGTTAAGGTTTGGGATAGGCTTAAAACAAAAATCTCCAAAATAACTTTCTATCGCTGGATTGAAACATGCAGCCTTAGACACCAGAGAAAGATAAGTACAGCCATCCCCATCAACAACACCCAATCAAAACCGAAACTTCTTCAAGGTAACAGTGCTCACTGTTGCCCCTAGTGGCTGGTTTCCACATCATCTCCCGACGTCCTCAGAAATGGATGGACGTCAAATACTGACTTATATCACTATTGACCTCACTAATAGTCTGAATAGGAAAAGTTCTAGTGTTCCTGTTATTACCCACACTCTGAAAAGATCTCACTCTCTCTCTCTCTCTCTCTCTCTCTCTCTCTCTCTCTCTCTCTCTCTCTCTCTCTCTCTCTCTCTCTCTCTCTCTCAAACATTTTTGTACTCTTCCCCTCGCTGGGAGGGAAGTAACAAATAAACCCCTTGCTGTTAAGAGAAGCCTGAGACCACCTTCCCTCCAAGTGGGTGACAGTGCAGTTACACATACAACACACACAAACGCAACACACATACACATTCATTTCAGGGTAAACACAGTAAAAAGTTGCACAGGGCTAACCGCAGACTCAGTCCTCTCATTTCCCTCTCTCTCTGAAAACGCTTACTCCCTCTCTCCTCCTCTCCTCGTCTGCTGTTAGTTTGTTTGAGGAACACATTCCCAAATTCCTGCCCTGACAAACACATCATGACAGCGCTCCTGTGAACTGTGAAACCACGGAAAAGGCAGCTTTCTGAGCTCTCACACACACACTCACACACACACACATACACTACCGTTCAAAAGTTTGGGGTCATTTAGAAATGTCCTTGTTTTTTAAAGAAAAGCACATTTTTGGTTCATTAAAATAACATCTAATTGATCAGAAATACAGTGTAGACAATGCTAATGTTGTAAATTACTATTGTAGCTGGATACAGCTGATATGTAATGGAATATCTACATAGACGTACAGAGGCCAAATATCAGCAACCATCAATCCTGTGTTCCAATGGCACGTTGTGTTAGTTAATCCAAGTTTATCGTTTTAAAAGGCTAATTGATCATTAGAAAACCCTTTTGCAATTCAAATCAAATCTAATTTTATTGGTAACATACACATGGTTAGCAGATGTTAATGCGAGTGTAGTGAAATGCTTGTGCTTCTAGTTCCGACCATGCAGTAATATCTAACAAGTAATCTAACAATTTCACAACAACTACCTTATACACACAAGAGTAAAGGAATGAATACGAGTATGTACATATAAATATATGGATGAGCGATGGCTGACCGGCATATGCAAGATGCAGTAGATGGTATGGAGTACAGTATACACATATATATATGAGATGAGTAATGTAGGATATGTAAACATTATATAAATGGCATCGTTTATAGTGGCTAGTGATACATTTACATCCACTTTTTAATTATTAAAGTGGCTAGAGATTTGATTCGATGGCCAAACGGCATAGGCAAGATTCAGTAGATGGTATAGAGTACAGTGTATACATTTGATATGAGTAATGTCAGATATGTAAACAGTATATACAAAATTGTTTAAAGTGGCTAGTGATACATTTGTTACATCCAAATTTCTATTATTTAAAGTGGCTAGAGATTTAAGTCAGTATGTTGGCAGCAGCCACTCAATGTTAGTGATGGCTGTTTAATAGTCTGATGGCCTTGAGATAGAAGCTGTTTTTCAGTCTCTCGGTCCCAGCTTTGATGCACCTGTACTGACCTCGCCTTCTGAATGATAGCAGGGTGAACAGGCAGTGGCGCGGGTGGTTGTTGTCCTTGATGATCTTTTTGGCCTTCCTGTGACATCGGGTGGTGTAGGTGTCCTGAAGGGCAGGTAGTGTACCCCCGGTGATGCGTTGTGCAGTCCTCACTACCCTCTGGAGAGCCTTACGGTTGTGGGCGGAGCAGTTGCCGTACCAGGCAATGATACAGCCTGACAGGATGCTCTCGATTGTGCATCTGTAAAAGTTTGTGAGTGTTTTTGGTGACAAGCCAAATTTCTTCAGCGCCCTGAGGTTGAACAGACGCTCTTGCGCCTTCTTCACCACACTGTCTGTGTGGGTGGACCCTTTCAGATTGTCCGTGATGTGTAGGCCGAGGAACTTAAAACTTTCCACCTTCTCCACCACTGTCCCGTCAATGTGGATAGGGGGGTACTCCCTCTGCTGTTTCCTGAAGTCCACGATCATATCCTTTGTTTTGTTGACGTTGAGTGTGAGGTTATTTTCCTGACACCACAATCCGAGGGCCCTCACCTCCTCCCTGTAGGCCGTCTCGTTGTTGTTGGTAATCAAGCCTACCACTGTAGTGTCGTCTGCAAACTTGATGATTGAGTTGGAGGCGTGCATGGCCACCAGTCATGGGTGAACAGGGAGTACAGGAGAGGGCTGAGAACGCACCCTTGTGGGGTCCCAGTGTTGAGGATCAGCGGGGTGGAGATGTTGTTTCCTACCCTCACCACCGTCAGAAAGTCCAGGACCCAGTTGCACAGGCCGGGGTCGAGAACCAGGGTCTTGAGCTTAATGACGAGTTTGGAGGGTACTATGGTGTTAAATGCTGAGCTGTAATTGATGAACAGCGTTCTTACATAGGTATTCCTCTTGTCCAGATGGGTTAGGGCAGTGTGCAGTGTGATTGCGATTGCGTCGTCTGTGGACCTATTGGGGCGGTAAGCAAATTGGAGTGGGTCTAGGGTGTCAGGTAGGGTGGAGGTGATATGATCCTTGACTAGTCTCTCAAAGCACTTCATGATGACGGAATTGAGTGCTACGGGCGATAGTTGTTTAGCTCAGTTACCTTAGCTTTCTTGGGAACAGGAACAATGGAGGGACTCTTGAAGCATGTGGGAACAGCAGACTGGGATAGGGATTGATTGAATATGTCCGTAAACACACCAGCCAGCTGGTCCGCGCATGCTCTGAGGACGCGGCTAGGGATGCCGTCTGGGCCGGCAGCCTTGCAAAGGTTTACACGTTTAAATGTTTTACTCACGTTGGCTGCGGTGAAGGAGAGCCCGCGGGTTTGGTAGCGGGCCGTGTCGGTGGCACTGTATTGTCCTCAAAGCGAGCAAAGAAGTTGTTTAGTTTGTATGGGAGCAAGACATCGGTGTCCGCAACTAGGCTGGTTTTCTTTTTGTAGTCCGTGATTGACTGTAGACCCTGCCACATACGTCTCGTGTCTGAGCCGTTGTATTTTGACTCTCTATATTGACGCTTAGCTTGTTTGATTGCCTTGCGGAGGGAATAGCTACACTGTTTGTATTCGGTCATGTTTCGCTCACCAACTCAGAGTATACATCAATGTTATGTGTCCGATGCTATCCGGAACATATCCCAGTCCACGTGATCGAAGCAATCTTGAAGCGTGGAATCGGATTGGTCGGACCAGCGTTGGACAGACCTGAGCACGGGCGTTTCCTGTTTTGGTTTCGGTCTATAGGCTGGGAGCAACAAAATGGAGTCTTGGTCTGATTTGCCGAAAGGAGGGCGAGGGAGGGCTTTGTATGCGTTGTGGAAATTAGAGTAGCAATGATCTAGGGTTTTGCCAGCCCGGGTCATGCATTCGATATGCTGATAAAATTTAGGGAGCCTTGTTTTCAGATTAGCCTTGTTAAAATCCCCAGCTACAATAAATGCAGCCTCAGGATATTTGGTTTCCAATTTACATAGAGTCCAATGAAGTTCTTTCAGGGCCGTCGAGTTGTCTGCTTGTGGGGGGATATACAAGGCTGTTATTATAATCGAAGAGAATTCTTTTGGTAGATAATGCAGTCGGCATTTGATTGTAAGGAATTCTAGGTCAGGTGAACAAAAGGACTTGAGTTCCTGTATGTTGTTATGATCACACCACGACTCGTTAATCATAAGGCATACACCCCCGCCCTTCTTCTTACCAGAGAGATGTTTGTTTCTGTCTGATAACGTATCCCGAGTGAGCCATGTTTCCGTGAAACAAAGAACGTTACAATCTCTGATGTCTCTCTGGAAGGCAACCCTTGCTCGAATTTCATCTACCTTGTTGTCAAGAGACTGGACATTGGCAAGTAGTATACTCGGGAGCGGTGCACGATGTGCCCGTCTATGGAGCCTGACCAGAAGACCGCTCCGTCTGCCCCTTCTGTGGCGCCGTTGTTTTGGGTCGCCTATTGGGATCCTATCCATTGTCCTGGGTGATGGTCCAACAGAGAAAGCCATATTCCTGGTCGTAATGTTGGTAAGTTGACGTTGCTCTTATATCCAATAGTTCCTCCCGGCTGTATGTAATAAGACTTAAGATTTCCTGGGGTAACAGTGTAAGAAATAAAATGTAAAAAAACTAAATACTGCATAGTTTCCTAAGAACGCGAAGCGAGGAGTCCATCTCTGTCGGCGCCAATCTATTCTATTCTGTTATGTTAGCACAGCTGAAAACTGTTGTTCTGATTAAAGAAGCAATGAATCTGGCCTTCTTTAGACTAGTTGAGTATCTGCAGCATCAGCATTTGTGGGTTCAATTACAGGCTCAAAATATCAAGAAACAAAGGACTATCTTCCGAAACTCATCCGTCTATTCTTGTTCTGAGAAATTAAAGCTATTCCATGCGAGAAATTGCAAAGAAACTGAAGATCTTGTACAATGCTGTGTAGTACTCCCTTCACAGAACAGCGTAAACGGGCTCGAACCAGAATAGAAAGAGGAGTGGGAGGCCCTGGTGCACAACTGAGCAGGAGGACAAGTACATTAGGGTGTCTAGTTTGAGAATCCAACGCTTCTCAACTGTCAGATTCATTAAATAGTACCCACAAAACACCAGTCTCAACGTCAACAGTGAGGAGGCGACTCCGGGTTGCTGGCCTTCTAGGCAGAGTTGCAAAGAAAAAGACATATCGCAGACTGGCCAATAAAAATAGAAGATTAAGATCGGCAAAAAGAACACAGACACTGGACAGAGGAACTCTGTCTAGAAGGCCAGCATCCCAGAGTCGCCTCTTATTATAAACTTGGATTAGCTAATACAACATGCCATTGGAACACAGGAGTGATGGTTGCTGATTATGGGCCTCTGTACGTCTATGTAGATATTTCATGAACAATCAGCTGTTTCCAGCAACAATAGTCATTTACAACACTACACTGTATTTCTGATCAATTTGATGTTATTTAATGGATAGAAAATTTGCTTTTCTTTCAAAAACAAGGACATTTCTACGTGACCCCAAACTTTTGAACGGTAGTGTACGTACACACTAACAGCGCTTGAGGAGGAATGTGTGAGAGAGAGATGGCCAAGTCACTTCAGGCTGGGCAAAATACACCCAAAACAAATACTTTTTTACAGTAGCACACAGAGCAAAATGACGAAACAAGACCCATTACAAACATCCAAACGTGGCAGAGGAACTAGAGAAAACATGGCAATGAAGAGGCAGTACATGTCTGCCCATCTACTGTATTGAAGAGATCATACAGAATAGTTTCAGAGCAATATGAGCTCACATCAGACTGTTCTTTACATAATAGAAAAGGTACCATCATCACTTTGAACATAATAATGTTCAGAAACATATATTACCCATAGTTATGAGGCTCAGCTGGGCGGGTCAGTACCAGTTGTGTGCCAGCTCATGCGACCATCTCCTCCACCACTCTGCGAGCGGATTGGTCCTTCTCATCCTGGACCAATAAGAGATAGTGCCTGGCCAGAGCCTGCTGCCCAGAGACCTCCTGAACCATCAGCTCCCCACACAGATAAACATCCATGGCCTGGAGAGAACACACGCTCACACACATGTACAGTACACAGTCAGCCTAGCATACAGAAACACACACAACATGTTTTTGCACAAGGGGTCAGCGTTGCATGTTATGTGAGTGTGTGTGTGTGTGTGTGTGTGTGTATGTGTTTGTGTGTGTTACCTAGTGGTGAATGAGGAAGTGCTCCACATCTCCGTAAGCCTGAGAGTATTTGTGCTTGACCAGCAGCTCACACCAGCAGTTCCTCACCTGAAAGAAAAACAACACGCATGCAGATACTGTACATGGAAGAGCTCATGAGGGTCATAGTATGACATGGAGATTCATTTACTAAGAACATTACCATACATAACATTTTAGGCCAGCAATCTTTCTCTCTCTCTCTGTGTCGTCCGTCCGTCCGTGTGTGTGTGTGTGTGTGTGTGTAAGAAAAGGCCTGGCTTCACAGAGGATCAATGGGAGCTCTGTTACCACAGTCACCAGAGAGCTCAGAGACTGGCCCTGTCCCCGCCTCCCTCATCATCCCTCCTCATCCTCTCTATGTGTGTCCCTGTGTGTGTGTGTGCAGCCAGGTCACTCCGAATCCAAGGCGACATTCAATGTTCCTCCAGGTCAAGACGTCGGGGGATGCTTTCAAAACAGGCAACTAGGTGCAATGGTGAGCGCTATTATCATCAAGAAGGCTTGCTAGGGTGTTGTGGATGGAGATGTAGGATGGGTGTAAGCTGCGAGCTTTGTGTGGGTTGTGTGTTCAATCCCAGTGTTTAGCTCCACTGGACAAAAGTTGAATACTGAAGTCAAACTGTGAGATCTTGTTAGTGTGTGTGTGTGTGTGTGTGTGTGTGTGTGTGTGTGTGTGTGTGTGTGTGTGTGTGTGTGTGTGTGTGTGTGTGTGTGTGTGTGTGTGTGTGTGTGTGTGTGTGTGTGTGTGTGTGTGTGTGTGTGTATTCTAGCCGTATGCTGTTCACCTACTAGCCACTGTGATTTGTGATTTAACGTGATGAGAGGATGTATTTTTCTCTCGTAGATGATACATTCACCACAATGGAAGCAGCAATACTGAGGAGGATTCTTTTTCTTCTCATTTCTTGATTGATGTTCCACACGCGCCCACACAGATGTATGCACAGACAAACAAGTGCAAACACACACACACGCTTACACACACTTTGTTTTCCCTTCCACCTGTGTGTGGGGGCATGAGAAACAGTGAGAAACAGAGCTGGGTAACACTCCATTGATAGCAGTGTCTCTGAAAGCACCCTTTACCTCTGGAGCCTCGTAAATAAACATGAGCTTAATTAGGCCTCAGATGGCCTCTCTCTCTCTTCCCTCTCTTTCTTCTCTATCGCTTAACTCTTTTCCCTCTTCCCTCTGTCATTATCCCCTCTCCCATCTTCTTTCCTTCAATTTCGCTCCGTCTGTCAACATCTCTCCATCTGACCTATCATCCACTATCTTTCCGCTATTCTTTATTTCCCAATTCTCTACCTTCTCTTTCCATTTCTGTCTATCATTAGTTCAACAGTACACCTCAGAAACTTTACTAGCACACTAACAGTAGGCCATCTATCTTAGCAACCAGGTGTAATGCTACATCACTTATAACAGGAGGCCATCTATCTTAGCAACCAGGTGTAATGCTACATCCCTTATAACAGGAGGCTATCTATCTTAGCAACCAGGTGTAATGCTACATCCCTTATAACAGGAGGCCATCTATCTTAGCAACCAGGTGTAATGCTACATCCCTTATAACAAGAGGCCATCTATCTTAGCAACCAGGTGTAATGCTACATCCCTTATAACAGGAGGCCATCTATCTTAGCAACCAGGTGTAATGCTACATCCCTTATAACAGGAGGCCATCTATCTTAGCAACCAGGTGTAATGCTACATCCCTTATAACAGGAGGCCATCTATCTTAGCAACCAGGTTTAATGCCACATCACTTATAACAGGAGGCCATCTATCTTAGCAACCAGGTGTAATACCATCTCCCTTAAACAGGAGTCTATCTTAGCAACCAGGCGTAATGCTACATCAATTTAAAAGGAGGCTATCTATCTTAGCAACCAGCTGTAATGCCACATCACTTATAACAGGAGGCCATCTATCTTAGCAACCAGGTGGAAATACCGGGTCACTTATAACAGGAGGCTATCTATCTTATAACTGGAGGCCATCTATGTGTAGTACCACATCCCTTAATACAGGAGGCCATCTATCATAGCAACCAGGTGTAATACCAAATCCCCTTATAACAGGAGGCCATCTATCATGGAAAGAAGGTGTAATACCATCTCTCTTATAACAGGAGGCTTTCTTAGCAACCAGATGCAATACCACATCCCTTAATACAGGAGGACATCTATCATAGCAACCAGGTGTAATACCACATCCCTTATAACAGGAGTCTATCTATCTTAGCAACCAGGTGGTATACCATCTCCCTTATAACAGGAGGCTTTCTTAGCAACCAGGTGTAACACCACATCCCTTATAGCAGGAGGCTCTCTTAGCAACTGGGTGTTATACCACATCCCTTACAACAGGAGGCTATCTATCTTAGAAACCAGGTGTAATACCACATCCCTTACAACAGGAGTCTATCTATCTTAGAAACCAGGTGTAATACCACATCCCTTACAACAGGAGTCTATCTATCTTAGAAACCAGGTGTAATACCACATCCCTTACAACAGGAGTCTATCTATCTTAGAAACCAGGTGTAATACCACATCCCTTACAACAGGAGTCTATCTATCTTAGAAACCAGGTGTAATACCACATCCCTTATAGCAGGAGGCTCTCTTAGCAACTGGGTGTTATACCACATCCCTTACAACAGGAGGCTATCTATCTTAGAAACCAGGTGTAATACCACATCCCTTATAACAGGAGTCTATCTATCTTAGCAACCAGGTGTAACACTGACAAGTACCACTAAACACAATAACTGTTGGTCTTGACAAAAAATGCTGAACATGTTGTTTCCCTAGCTTAAACTGGTAAAGGTCACAGTGAAACAATCTATCGCAGTCTCACGTCTGAATTAGACGTTCGTCCATGTTTGTCAGACGTCAAATTTTGAAGTGTTTAAAGTTAATTTTAGGCGTTAACTCAGAAATCTTAAGGTAAGGACATTAACGCTGAATGGTTGATCTAAGGGTTAAGGTTTGGAATAGGCTTGAAACAAAAATATCAAAAACATCTTTCTATCACAGGATTCAAACATGCAACCTTTGGCACCAGAGGCCTTAGGATTTAGGTAACAGCGCTCACTATTTCCCACTATTTCCTGGTCCTCAGACATGGATGGATGTCGAATACTGACTTGTATCACATGTGACCTGACGGCACAGTACTCTACATCCTTCTATGTCGGTAGCCATGAAGTGCTTTGAAAGGCTGGTCACATCAACACCATCATCCCAAAAACCCTAAACCCACTCCAATTTGCATACCTCCCCAACAGATCCACAGATGACGCAATTTCAATCGCACTCCACACTGCCCTTTCCCACCTGGACGAAAGGAACACCTATGTGAGAATGCTGTTCACCCACAACTGCATGGCCAAACATAACTCCAACATCATCACTTACATCATCATTCAATGTGCTGACGACTCAACAGTGGTAGGCCGGATCATCGACAACTCTGTGGGGAGGAGGTCAGAGACCTGGCAGTGTGGTGCCAGGACAACAACCTCAATGTGAGCAAGACAAAGGAGCTGATTGTTGGCTAGAGGAAAAGGCGGGCTGAACATTCCTCCATTAACATCGGCAGGGCTATAGTGGAGCGGGTCGAGAGTTTAAAGTTCCTTGTTGTCCACATCACCAACAAACTATCGTGCTCCAGACAGTCGTGAAAAGGGCACGGCAACAACCTTTCCCCCTCAGGAGACTAGATTCGGCATTGGTCCCCAGATCCTCAAAAAGTTCTACAGCTGCACCATCGAGAGCATCCTGACCGGTTGCATCAAAGCCTGGTATGGCAACTGCTTGGCACCTGACCGTAAGGCACTACAGAGGGTAGTGCGTACGGCCAGTTACATCCCTGGGGCCAAGCTTCCTGCCATCCATAGTAGGCGGTGTCAGAGGAAGGCCCCAAAAATTGTCAAAGACTCCAGTCACCCAAGTCATAGACTGTTCTCTCTGCTACAGCACGGCAAGCGGTACCGGAGCGCCAAGTCTAGGACCAAAAGGCTCCTTAACAGCTTCTACCCCCAAGCTATAAGGCTGATGAACATTTTATCAAATGGCCACCCAGACTATTTACATTTACCTCCCCCCCCCAGTGACCCCTAATAACATATACAAATGACTTCGCCTAACCTGCTCCCCTGCACATTGACTCGGTACTGGTACCCCCTGGCTATAGCCTCGTTGTTGTTATTTTATTGTAACTTTTTAAATGTTTTAATTTTATTTTGACTTTAGTTTATTTAGTAAATATTTTTTTAACTCTATTTCTTGAACTGTTTTGTTGGTTAGGGGCTTGTAAGAAAGCATTTCACTGTAAGGTCTACACCTGTTGTATTTCAGCGCATGTAACAAATAAAATTTGATTTGATTCTAAAACGACCCGGCAGGTCTCTCTCTCCCTTCTCCTCTCCTCCTACACATGAGGAGTGTCCTTGGTGTGGTATGGTGTAACATACTCATTTCCTCTCTGATAGGACCCTTCAACCTAGTGTGGGCTTCAAGGACTTCTATGGTACAATGTGCCCTGTGTGCTTGACCAACAGATGGCTGTTACAAACACACACACACACATCATATCACATGAGACCCACATGAAAGGAAGCTAGCCACAGTCATGCATTCACTCTCATTACATGCAAACACACTCATTCATAGGCACAGACATACACTTCCACATGCATTCACACACACATATTCATGATCACTCACACACTTCCAAACACAATCACACACGCATGCGTTTAAACCAGTACTCACACACTATCCTTCACACCCCATTAAATGCTCACACATATCTCACACACATTCTACAACACTTACATGGAAGGACAGAGCACTAACCATAACATTGGTTGCACCTGTACTGTCTCAGCCTTCTAGATGGTAGCGGGGTGAACAGGTCGTGGCCGGGTGGCGGAGGTCCTTGATGATCTTCTTGACTTTCTAAGACACCAACTGCTGTAGATGTCCTGGAGGGCAGACAGATGTCCTGGAGGGCAGACAGATGTCCTGGAGGCGGGCGGTGCAGTTGATTTACCAGGCGGTGATACAGCCTGACAGAATGCTCTCAATGGTGCATCTACAGAAGTTTGTGAGGATCTTAGAGGCCAAAACAAATTTCTTCAGCCTCCCGCCTTCTTCATGATCAGCCCCTTATTTTTGTTGACGTTTAGGGAAAGGTTATTTTTCCTGCAACACTCCGCCATGGCTCCCTGTAGGCTGTCTTGTCGATGTTAGTAATCAGGCCTACCACTGTTGTGTCATCAGCAAACTGTAAATTGTAGTGCGTAGAGGGTGTTGGATAAGGTGGAGGTGATATGATCCTTAACTAGCTTCTCAAAGCACTTCATGGTGACAGAAGTGAGTGCTAAGGGGCGATAGTCATTTAGTTCAGTTACCTTTGCTTTCTTGGGTACAGGAACAATGGTGGACATCTTGAAGCAAGTGGGGACAACAGACTGGGATAGGGAGAGATTGAAAATGTCCCTAAACACTCCAGCCAGCTGGTCTGCACATGCTCTGAGGACTCGGCTTGAGATGCCGTCTGGGCCGGCAGCCTTTGCAAGAGTTAACATATTTTAATGTCTTACTCACGTCGGCCACAGAGATCGGGAGCACCCAGTTTAGCTTCTCCAGAAGCAAGGCGTCGGTGTCCTCAATGTATCTGGCTTTCCCATTTATAATCTGTGATTGTCGGGAGTTCCTGCCACTTGCGTCTTGTGTCTGAGCCGATGAATTGAGACTCCAATTTGTCCTTGTACTGTCGTTTTGCAATTTCTCTGTTGGTCTGCTACCTCCAGGCAGGCTATACAGGCCTTTGCAAAGAAATTCTCATGCTGAACCACTGAAGGCCAGACTGGGTCAATACAATCACATCCTTTACGGTATTTTATTCTTAGAAGTGAAGTACATTCTCAGTATAGGAAGTTATATTATGAGCAGAGTGCACTTACCATTCCTGTGATACAAATGTCTTTCATTCCTGCTTTAAGATTTTTGGTCTTTTTACATGGTCACTACAAAAGATGGTCACTTCAGTTCAACTAAAATGTAATTGATCATGTAGATACTGGACAGTGTTCTGCACGTAACATAACACAGCACCAAACACTGCATGGGAGGGGAGAACAAATGAAAACTAAGGTGTGTGTGTGTGTGTCTTACCTCAGCGTCCTTGTTCTGTACATTATAGGTTCTCTGGATTGCATGCAATGACGTCACACTTAGCTCCGCTTCCGTCAGCAGAAGATCCAATAGCAACACCAGCTGCTCTTGCGTCACCTAGGCAATGTAAATAGAAGGGAAGAGTTATTTGTGGGTCTCAACATGATCAACAACATCAGTATGATTTACTTGACCACACGCACTCGCACACACACACACACACACACACACACACACACACACACACACACACACACACACACAAACAGGGAAGCATTAAGCGTACAGCTAACAAACACCTGTAATAATCATCATCCCGACTACAGTATTCAAGGGAGAATTTGGCGTAAACATCAAGTCAACCTCCACAACATACATAATTACAATTCCAGTACAATACCCATATCGGGAAACATTTAATTTTGTTTGAGGGGTATTTTATGAAAAACAATGATTATGGATTTTGGCAACGCCCTTGAACTACTTCCCCAGAGTCAGATGAACTTGTGGATATCATTTGTTTTAATCTGCGTCCAGTATGAAGGAAGTTAGATGTAGTTTCATGAGCCAATGCTAACTAGCTTAGCACAAAGACTGAAAGTCTTCGGGTACAGCTAGAACGCTATTAAAGGCAAACATTGGCGGAATGTTAGGGAAAGGTTGGGGGAGTGTTAGGGAAAGGTTGGGGGAATGTTCGATTTTGAAGCCGAGTGGTGATGGAGGAAAGCGGAGGAGTTATTCCATAGACTGAGGAAAGAGACAGTGAAAACAGCTCTTATTAAAACACCACACCTTGGGGAGATGATGAGTCTTCTAAATCTATCAACAACACACAGGCACAAGTGAAAGAAGGAACATCTTTGATTAAAGTTATTCTCTGCTGATGCCCAAAGCCTTATGACTATGAAATATTATTCAATGGAAAAAGAAAGCAGGTTTTCCATATATGACTAAATAAGTTCTAGAACAGGGGAAGATAGGAAAGAGACAATTAAAGGAAGAATATGTTAGATATGTTCAATTCTAAATTTGCTCTGGTGGGATAGTGTTGATTAATGATGTGTTATGATGAGATGTGGTATTCTTTGTGATAATATACAAAAAGGGCCTACAGAGTGACGCCCCCATGGTGCTGTGTGCTGTGCCCAGCCTTGCCTGCCTCTCCCTGGGATAGACGAAACACATTTTTCCCAGCTCTTGTTCTCTCAAATAGGCTCCATAGAGACTGGTATGAAAATTGAGCTGTGTCTGTATTTGTATACACACACACACACCTAGATATGCAACTTTTCTAATACATTTCTCCTGTCTCGTTCATGTTTTGCACAGCTCCAACCATGGTATCCACAACCAGAGGCTGGCAAAACTACAGTATAGCGTACACCATCAGGTCGATCGAGAGTTATCAGTAGCTCGTAGCCCACCTATGAGTAGCTCGCCAAACAATTCTGAAAGTACATGCATTTTTCACTTGTTCCACTGCAAACTGTCATAAACAAATCTCACAAGTATCAGACACCGCAAGCTCCCAGCTATTATCTAATCAATGTAACATTGATGTTATCCCACCCCTGGTTATCCACTATTGGCTTAAAAAGACAAACCTAACACAATATCTGGCAATTTATTTCCAGAAATATTGCCTCTGTCTGTGTGGTGCATGCGTTTGTTTATCATTCCACGTTTAGCCAGTTGATGTGATAACTATCTTGTGGGTTGACAGAAATACTTTCCTCAAAACCTTCTCAACTAACTGAAAAGTAGGTTTACCTGGCAGAAGTATATAATGTGTAAGTATAGAATTTGTATCTATTATTTGGTTTTTGCTCACTTTGCCATGAAATGAGCAACAGCAGCAGTACGGAACCATCGCTAAACCAGCATGTTAGAAGGCACATTCCTCACTCACTAGATGCGCAGTTAAATGTGTTCGTTTTCTTCCAGACCAAAAAAAAAAATGGTCTTCTGATCTGATTTATGCATTGACATGGCCTCAGAACAGGGATCTCCAAACCTTTCTAGCATGAGAGCTAAATACAACATGTCGTGAGCTACTCATTTTTTGGAGAGCCCTGCCTCAAAACATCCCATTTTGTTGTTTCTCTGTAATTGTAAGTGAAAAACTAAACAAATCTAAAACCAGGAAAAATAAAACTGAAAAAACATAATTTGGCAAAATATCAAATAGAATTTGCGGGGAATAACAAATATTTTCTAGAGCTCTCCTTTGAGTTGCTACTTAATCATAATTTTACCAGGTATATTGACAGAAAACACACTAAGAAACAAGGGGAAGTTGCAAGTGAGAGGAGAAGAGAAGAATGTGCCTATTTGAAAGCTAGACAAAAATGTGCAGCTCACAACATGTTTTCTTTCTATTAAGTAGCACTCATGCAAGCAAAGGTTGGAGATCCCAGGCCTACACACTGACAGTCATTTACTGTGGATAGTCTGTACATAGATCTCTCAATTCAATTTCAAATTAAGGGCTTTATTAGCATGGGAAACTTTTCCTTAATTTGGCCAAAGCAAGTGAAATAGATAAATAATAAACAAAAGTGAAATAAACAATAAAAAATCAACAGTAAACATTACACTTACAAAAGTTCCAAAATAATGTCTATATATCGTGTTGTAATGATGTGCAAATAGTTAATAGCAAATTGTGTTGTAATGATGTGCAAAAGTATGAAAGGGAAAAAAAATTAACATATGGATTGAATTTACAAAGTTTTTTGTTATTCAATGGTTGCCCTTTTCTTGTGGCAACAGGTCACAAATCTTGTTGCTGTGATTGGACACTGTGGTATTTTACCCAATAAATATAGGAGTTTATCAAAATTGTATTTTTTTTTTTTTATTATTTTGGGGTCTGTGTAATCTAAGGGAAATGTGTGTCTCTAATAGGTTAGGAAGTGCAGCTAAGTTTCCACCTCATTTTGCGGGCAGTGTGCACATAGCCTGTCTTCTCTTGAGAGCCAGGTCTGCCTATGGCGACTTTTCTCAATCGCAAGGATATGCTCACTGATTCTGTACATAGTCAAAGCGTTCCTTAAATTTGGGTCAGTCACAGTGGTCAGGTATTCTGCCACTGTGTACTCTCTGTTTAGGGCCAAATAGCATTCTAGTTTGCTCAGTTTTTTTGTTAATTCTTTCTAATGTGTCAAGTAATTATCTTTATGTTTTCTCATGATCTAATTGTGTTGTTGTCCTGTGGCTCTGTGGGGTCTGTTTGTGTTTGTGAACAGAGCCCCAGGACCAACTTGCTTAGGGGACTCTTCTCCAGGTTCATCTCTCTGTAGGTAATGGCTTTGTTATGGAAGGTTTGGGAATCTCTTCCTTTTAGGTGGTTGTAGAATTTAACGCCTCTTTTCTGGATTTTGATAATTAGCGGGTATCAGACTAATTATTTTCTGCATTAATTATTTTGTGTTTTACGTTGTACACAGAGGATATTTTTTCAGAATTCTGCATGCAGAGTCTCAACTTGGTGTTTGTCCGATTTTGTGAATTGTTGGTTGGTGAGCGGACCCCAGACCTCACAACCATAAAGGGCAAAGGGTTCTATAACTGATTCAAGTATTTTTAGACAGATCCTAATTGTTTAGTTAAATGTTATGTCACAGCTATGTGGAAGTTACCTGTGGCGCTGATGTTTAGGCCGACGTATGTATAGTTCTTTTGTGTGCTCTAGGGCAACGGTGTCTAGATGGAATTTGAATTTTTGGTCCTGGCAATTTGACCTTTTTTGCAACACCATTACTTTCTTCTTACCGAGATTTACTGTCAGTGCCAGGTCTGACAGAATCTGTGCAGAAGATCTAGGTGCTGCTTTAGGCCCTCCTTGGTTGGGGACAGAAGCGCCAGATCATCAGCAAACAGTAGAAATTTGACTTCAGATTCTAGCAGGGTGGGGCCGGGTGCTGCAGACTGTTCTAGTACCCTCGCCAATTCGTTGATATACAGTGGAAAGAAAAGTATGTGAACCCTTTGGAATTACCTGGATTTCTGCATAAATTGGTCATCAAATTTGATCTGATCTTCGTCTACAATAGAATGGCTATTCTATATATTATTTTTATTGACACTATATATGTTGAAGAGGGTGGGGCTTAAGCTGCATCTCTGTCTTACCCCACGGCCTTGTGGAAAGAAATGTATGTGTTTTATGCCAATTTTAACCGCACACTTGTTGTTTGTGTACATGGATTTTATAATGTTGTATATTTTCCCCCCAACACCACTTTCCATCCATTTGTATAGCAGACCCTCATGACAAATTTAATCAAAAGCTTTTTGATGTCAATTAAGCATGAAAAGACTTTGCCTTTGCTTTGGTTTGTTTATTTGTTAATTAGGGGGTGCAGGATGAATACATGGTCTGTTGTACAGTAATTTGGTAAAAAGACAATTTGACATCTGTCTGTTTTTCTGTCTTGCTCTCCTCACCTCACCACTCCTCCATTTTGTGAGAGGTGACTGTACGTCCCTCCATTTTGTGAGAGGTGACTGTTAAGTCCCTCCATATTTAACGGTCTCTGAGAGGCCCACCCATTATCCTCTTCTCTGCCAGGGAACCTTTGAAAAGCCAGAGGAATCCAGTCATAAAACCCCTATTCTCTCTCTCTCTCTCTCTCTCTCTCTCTCTCTCTCTCTCTCTCTCTCTCTCTCTCTCTCTCTCTCTCTCTCTCTCTCTCTCTCACACACGGAGACACAAAGTCAAGCATAAGCACGAACACACACACACACAATATGTGTGAGTGGTTCACGTGAGCTTATATGTAGGGCAGAGACAGGGGATAGGTTTCCCACTCTAGTGGGGAAATGCTTTCAACACAAGACTATTGGGGCTGTTAGTCTCAGCCCTGACCAAGTCATGAGATCAAACACTGTGTGTGTGCATGTGCTTGCGTGTGTTGGTGTGCGTGGGTGTGTGCGTGTGCATGCGCGAACACAGAGCCACTTAGCACCGTGATGTGTTGGTCTTTGTGGTCTGCTTCAAACTCCTCCACATGAAAGAGACGTTTCATCCATCCTTCCATTCCATATATCCCATATCTCACAACACTCCACAACTCCTACTCCGAAATGAACACAAATAAACACTTCTCAAAGTGGTTTGGAGAGTAATGGTCATTTAAGATGGAAACTTGGGGGTACGGAGAGAGGCTTGGTTTGAACCATAACCCCCCCCATATCTTAATTTTCCTGTTTCTGTCCCCCTCCAAAGTGGTTAGTTAGTCCCATCATGTAGCCCTCTAGCCTTGTCTAATGGTGGGTTTCAGCCTCATCAGCCCAAAACAGCTGTACTAGGGGAACCATCATCGTTCATTCTGTAGTGTGATTTGGTGTTTGGGACATTAGTGAAACATGATTTAATATCCACTGATATCAAACATACAGATTGGTGTCTCCACACACAGGGGCACAGTGAAACTACAGAATAAGAAGCCACTATGACAGATGAGACTGCCCTAATACCCGAATAACTAGGGTAATAAGTAATACATAGTAATAAAACAATAATAAAACAGTAGCTGAGTGTATTCAACTATATCTTTAAATAATACCATCTTTGAGAACTAACCAACATTTTCTCTTAGCTCAATGTAAAAATGTGCCAAGAAATCTTGACCTGTCTAGCTAATAGACTATGTTAGGGTTTTACACCTCCTCTTCCAAAGAACTGTGGGGAGGACAAAATAATGAAACCATGAAACTACCAAATCTATTCATTTTGAATGTGGATTATTTCTACTTGCCATTATCATTCACCTGATGATAAGACAATACGTGATTTAAATTATTTTTTGCTTACATATTATGGGGGTCCCTGGGACGCCGGTTTAACTGGGTGGGGGTCCCTGGGCAAGAAAAGTTTGAAAAGGCCTGCTTCAGAGGACAGGGAAATATGCTGGTGAAATAAGACATTAGTTGATTATTTGAATCAGCTGTGCAGTGCTAGGGCAACAAAAAAAAAAAACATGCACCCCCTGGGGTCCCGAGGACTGAGTTTGGGAAACCCTGGTAGAAGGTCTAAGATGAAGTTTGAATCCAGCGATAGAAAGTCAGTATTAGACGTTCATCCATGTTTCTCAAATTTCAAAGTTGTTCCAAACGTCAAATTTGGCGTTAACTCCAAATTGTTAAGGTTAGGATTAAGTTCAGGCATTATATAAAATATCAGAAACAACTTTCTATTGCTGGATAGGAACTTTTGGAATCAGAGGAAAACGCTTACGCCCATTCCCCGTCCACAACTCCCTAGCAAAACCGAAACCGAATTGAAGGCAACAGCTCTCACTGTTGCCCCTAGTGGCCGGTTTCCAAGTAAGGATGAACATCGAATACTGACTTGTATCATGGGTGACCTGGCTGCGCGCACACACACACACACACACACACACACACACACACACACACACACACACACACACACACACACACACACACACACACACACACACACACACACACACACACACACACACACACACACGCACACACGTCATCAAGGGACAGCTAACTGCACAATACCAAAGGAAGCTTATGACATGTTTAGCAAACACAGGAAATTAAGTAGTTTCCCTAATATATACAGTACATGCTATGTTTCAGTCTTTCCTTTGTGTGTGTATGTGTTTGTGTGTGTGTGTGTGTGTGTGTGTGCATGTGTGTGTGTGTGTGTGTGTGTGTGTGTGTGTGTGTGTGTGTGTGTGTGTGTGTGTGTGTGTGCATGTGTGTGTGTGCATGTGTGTGTGTGTGTGCGTTTGTGTGTGCGCGCAGCCAGGTCACCCATGATACAAGTCAGTATTCGATGTTCATCCTTACTTGGAAACCGGCCACTAGGGGCAACAGTGAGAGCTGTTGCCTTCAAGTCGGTTTCGGTTTTGCTAGGGAGTTGTGGACGGGAATGGGCGTATGCTTCCTCTGATTCCAAAAGTTCCTATCCAGCAATAGAAAGTTGTTTCTGATATTTTATATAATGCCTGAACTTAATCCTAACCTTAACAATTTGGAGTTAACGCCAAATTTGACGTTTGGAACAACTTTGAAATTTGAGAAACATGGATGAACGTCTAATACTGACTTTCTATCGCTGGATTCAAACTTCATCTTAGACCTTCTACCAGGGTTTCCCAAACTCAGTCCTCGACCCCAGGTGCATGTTTTTTTTTTTTTTACCCTAGCACAATCATCAATGTTTGATCATTTGAATCAGAAAAAAAAAAAAAAAAAATGTGCTCCCCTTGGGGACCCAAGGAGTTTAGGAAACGCTGTCTTAAACAATTTGAAATTTGACGTTTGGAACAACTTCTATATTTGACATTTGAGAAACATGGATGAACTTTTAAAACAAAAATCTCAAAATCCAACTTTTTATCACCGGATTTGAACATGCAACCATTTGAACCAGAGACAGATGCTTACACATATCCACCATCCCCCTAGCAAAACTGAAACTGAAGCCTACTTGAAGGTGATAGTGCTCACTGTTGCCCATAGTGGTCAATTTCCACGTAATCTTCCGACGCTCTCAGACATGGATGGACGTCGAAAACTGACTTGTATCACGGGTGACCTGCCTATTATTTCACTATAGAAACTACAGAAAAAAACAGAGAGAGATAGAGAGGGTGACAGAGAGGGAGAAAGACAGACCAACAGTGAGAGCTTCTTTATCTTTGACCTGTTCTCTCTCTCTCCACCCCTCTCTCAATCTTTCTCTCCCCCCCCCAAAAAGCTAATTGAGAGAGACTTACAGTAAACCCTACCTTCTACTAATCACTGCTATCATGGTATCCATCTGTAGTACCAATGCTTGTAATGTTGACTGATGCGGTTGTTATCAATGTTATTGCTACAAACATCTCCAAAAAATCTGTATAGGTATAAGCCACATCTGTATTTCAATGAGCTGTGTGTTTCTCTCTTCCTCCCTCCCTCCATCCCTCCCTCCCTCCCTCCTTTCCAGCGGTGTGAGTGTGTGTGTGTGTGTCAGAATACTCGTTCAGTCACTGCATTATGGGTGATGGAGACGTGGAATCACTGTGACATTACAAAATCCAACAGTGATTTCTTAAAGTCCACTCAACCGTGTGTGTGTGTGACTGACCATTCAATCGCTCCATTGCCTTTAATTTCTGTCTGACCACAGACTGGTAAAAGCTCTCTGGCACCACCAGCTAAATGCCTCAGCCCCCTGCTACAGGTACTAGGGTTACGCTCTCTCTCTCTCTCGCTCTTTCCATTTCCCTCTTTAATGTTTGTCATTCTCCTCCCTCCATATCTCCCCACCATCTTATTTCTCTGGCCCCTCTCAGAAAGATATCCTTTTGTTTGTGTGTGTGTAAAATGTTCATCTTGATTACGAGGTATGCTAAGCCTGATTACAAGACACACACACACACTGTCTCATCCACAGACAATGCAAAATAGTCCGGGAAGCCATTTGATTAGCTGTTCAACAGACTTATGGCTTGGGGGTAGAAGCTGTTAAGAATCCTTTTGGACCTAGACTTGGCGCTCTGGTATCGCTTGCCGTGCGGTAGCAGAGAGAACAGTCTATGACTAGGGTGGCTGGAGTCTTTGCCATTTTTAGGGCCTTCCTCTGACACCGTCTGGTATAGAGATCCTATATGGCAGGAAGCTTGGCCCCAGTGATGTACTGGGCCGTACGGCCTACCCTCTGTAGCGTCTTGTGGTCAGATGCCGAACAGTTGCCATACCAGGTTGGTGATGCAACCAGTCAGGATGCTCTCGATTGGTGCAGCTTTAGAACTTTTTGAGGATCTGAGGACCCATGCCAAATCTTTTCAGTCTCCTGAGGGGCATTATGCGTTGTCATGCCCTCATCACGACTGCCTTGGTGTGTATGGACCATGATAGTTTGTTGGTGATGTGGACAGCAAAGGAACTTGAAGCTTTCAACCTGCTCCACTACAGCCCTGTTGATGAGAATGGGGGCGTGCTCGGCACACCTTTTCCTATAGTCCACGATCATCTCCTTTGTCTTGCTCACATTGAGGGAAAGGTTGTTGTCATGGCACCACAGTTCCAGGTCTCTGACATCCTCCCTATAGGCTGTCTCATCGTTGTCGGTGATCCGGCCTACCACCTTTGTGTTGTCGGCAAACTTAATGATGGTGTTGGAGTCGTGCTTGGCCATGCAGTCATGGGTGATGGCCATGCAGTCATGGGTGACCAGAGAGTACAGGAGGGGCTAAGCGCGCATCCCTGAGGGGCCGCCGTGTTGAGGATCAGCGTGGCAGATGTATTGTTGCCTACCCTTACCACCTGGGGGCAAACCGTCAGGAAGTCCAGGATCCAGTTGCAGAGTGAGGTGTTTAGTCCCAGGGTCCTTAGCTTAGTAATGAGATTTGAGGGCACTATGGTGTTGAACGCTGAGCTGTAGTCAATGAACAGCATTCTCACGTAGGTGTTCCTTTCGTCCAGGTGGGAAAGGGCAGTGTTGAGTTCAATAGAGATTGTGTCATCTCTGGATCTGTTGGGGCGGTATGCAAATTGGAGTGGGTCTAGGGTTTCTTGGATGATGGTGTTGATGTGAGCCATGACCAGCCTTTCAAAGCACTTCATCGCATCAGACATGAGTGCTACAGAACGGTAGTCATTTGGCAGGTCACCTTGGTCTTCTTGGCCACAGGGACTATGGTGGTCTGCTTGAAACATGTTGGTATTACAGACTCGACCAGGGACAGGTTGAAAATGTCAGTGAAGACAGTACAAGGCCTTGTAATCCTCTGTATTTACATTAAATTTAACAGGTTAACGTTTGTTTGAAGCCCTACTATTAACTTTACTGGGTCTTTTATTAATTAAGTTCATGATGATTCAGCCTGACTATAAAGCTATTGTCTCCACTATGTTCCTATATTTATAATCTGTAGCTAAAACAACTGTGAATCTTTGTGCTAAGCTAGAGAAAAGTGAGATGTTGAGAAGACTGCTCCTCCAATAATGTATAATTTGATTTCTTGACATTCTCTTTACTCCCAAATGTCTGGGGCACTTTTTCCTGGTTCACTGTGCCGTCTATTGTTGTGCTGTCTACTATTTTGACAGAGTGAAGCCACCCAGCCCCCCCTGAGAAGCAGCCAGACAGTGTTCTATGTCTCAGTGAGTTTTCTAGCTATTATTTATACCTTCTCTGTTTAATTCTAAGCTTCAGATGATGGGATGTTGTTCAATCATGACAATTCAGTATGTGTACCATAGAAGTCTTCTAACAGTGTGTGTGTGTGTTCTGTTGAACTCTTCTAACTGTGTGTGTGGGTTCTGTTGAACTCTTCTAACAGTGTGTGTGTGTGTTCTGTTGAACTCTTCTAACTGTGTGTGTGTGTTCTGTAGAACTTCTAACAGGGTGTGTGTGTGTTCTGTGGAACTCTTCTAACAGTGTGTGTGTTCTATAGAACTCTTCTAATTGTGTTTGTGTGTTCTGTAGAACTCTGAAAATAGTACTGCATTAGTGTACAATGGCTGTGATGCATCTACTGTAGGTGGTGGTATTAGTGGCTGGTGTGTGTACGTGCGTCGACAGGGCGGGGGCGGTGGCGTATCTACGGTCCGGTTGTGGTGGGATGGTATGGGTCTAAGTTTCTTTGGGCTCCCGAGTGGCTCAGAAGTCTAAGGCACTGGATCTCAGTGGTAGAAGCGTACCTACAGACCCTGGTTTGATTCCAGGCTGTATCACAACCAGCCGTGATTGGGAGTCCCATAGGGCTGCGCACAATTGGCCCAGTGTTGTCTGAGTCTGGGTTAGGGTTTGTCCGGGGTAGGCAGTCATTGTAAATAAGAATTTGTTCTTAACTGACCTGCCTAGTTAAATAAAGGTCACAATCAAAACAATGTTTGTTAAAACAGAACATCTCATGCAACACAGAGCCTAACAGAGCTAAACACAAAGGCACTTCTTAATGAAACACAATGAATTAGGCTATAGGCCTTTTATCCATCACCTTAAATGCCCGTGGAGAAATAAGATGTTTCTCACAGAGGGCTTGAGCATGAAGCGTCTCTCACACACACACCAACGCACCGTTCGGAGGGGGCACTAGAAGCCGTGGTGGGCAAGGTTGCTGACTGTCGGGAAGTGAAATCTCTGTGCCTGCCACAAAAACAAAACAGTGCCAAGTCTGGTTGTTTGACTGGGGTCGAGTTTGACTGACATATAGTCTTTTAATTTGTTTTCTAGTCGTCTTGACTCGGGCGTAATGATATCTGCTCCTGTCGGAAAAATTACAGTATGTGACCGTTGGTCTCTTTGCCTGTAAGGGTCCTGGCTCTTCATCAGTGGGCTCCTCCTTCAAGGCCCAAAGTCATTATGAGCTCTTTGGTTGGCTTCATAGCTTCCTCATGTGCAGTTTCCTCCAAGATGCAACTTGGGGGTAAAACATTTTGCTATCATTAAAAGCATATGGACAAGCCGTAGTCGCTACTACGGGTGTTTGTAGCCTGCGTGCCACTTTAGAGTAGGCTATATGTTGTTTGAGATCATTTTTTTCGTTTTGTACTGTTTTAACAAACAATGTTTCACAATATCGTGGAAAGAACCAACATAGTTTAATGAAACAAGAGCAGTTGTGTTTGTAGCCGGCGTACGGCGAAAATCACCCCTTTCGTTCATTTCTGTAGGTTATAGGTTGCTTGCATGATATTACATTTTTTGCTCCATCTATTACATTTTTATCTCAATCAGACCGATCTAGTTGAATAATGGGGAACTGCCTGGTTAAATAAAAATAAAGGTACATTTGTCTTTATTTGCATGCAGCAAATGAATAGGCATAGGTATGCTTTCATTATATAAACAACACATATCTAGGTTTTTGCCTTTGTTGCTTTTGTAGAACAGTTAGAAGAGTTCTACGAAATTAACTTGGACTCCAAAAAATCTAATTTTAACGAAAACAAGTTGAAATGCCTTCATTATTTATTCATAGTTAAAAACATGTTATTAATCAGCTCGCCTCACACTCCCCGTTGCAGCGCCATGCAGCCTGCATTCGGCACAGCACTATCACACCCATGGCCCAAATTGGGAGAGGAGAGGAATGAATAAACAATGAAGTTGATCAAGCAAGATTTATGTGTGAATAAAGGTGACTTTATACGTGGAATATAATGACAAATTAATAGAAAGATGTCTGTTTATAAAATCAGTGGGACAAAAACAGTTTTGTAATCCCGAAGTCTGTCTGACTGCCCGCAGCATGAAAAACATCCTTTAGAATGATGAACCCTGATATCAGGGACATTATAAACACAACACAGAGGCAATTCTAGCAGAAATATGTTTTCATTAAATCTTTCACACATCTGTGAGGTTATTGGGATGCCATCTGCTATCTGTACACGTCATTTCTGAGGGTGGATGGGTACACGTCATGTTTATGGGTGGATGGGTACACGTCGTGTTTGAGGGTGGATGGGTACACGTCATGTTTGAGGGTGGATGGGTACACGTCGTGTTTGAGGTTGGATGGGTACACGTCGTGTTTGAGGTTGGATGGGTACACGTCGTGTTTGAGGTTGGATGGGTACACGTCGTGTTTGAGGTTGGATGGGTACACGTCGTGTTTGAGGGTGGATGGGTACACGTCGTGTTTGAGGGTGGATGGGTACACGTCATGTTTGAGGGTGGATGGGTACACGTTATACCAGAGTCTGTCTGGTAGAGTGATGTGTGTGCCTGTTAATCTGAGTAAGTGAAACAAACTTGTTTACTTCGAAATGAGGAAGGCAGCTCATTAGTGAAGCGATCCATACCGAAGTTTCTCATAGTATAACATCATAATGCAACCACATCCAATTTAACAGAGGAAAATAACACATGATATTCAAAACTGCCTGGCGTTCAAAACAGACTTGGATTCTGTGGCATGCCTGGCATATTGGGTCATGGTTTGGAATGTGTGTGCGTGTGTGTACCCGTGTGAGTGAGTGAGTGAGGGAGTGAGGGAGTGAGTGAGTTCCACAGGGATGCTGGCACGTGTTGACTCCAATGCTTCCCACAGTTGTATCAAGTTGTCTGGATGTCCTTTGGGTGGTGTGCCATTCTTGATACACACAGGAAACTGTTGAGCGTGGAAAACCCAGCAGTCTTGGAGTTCTTGACATAAACCGGTGTGTCTACTACTTTACCCCTTTCAAAGGCACTTAAATGTTTTGTCTTGCTCAATCACCCTCTGAATGGCACATATACACAATCCATGTCTCAAACATCTCAAGGCTTAAAAATCCTTCTTTAACCTGTCTCCTCCCATCCATCTACGCTGATTGACATCATTAAGGGATCATAGCTTTCACCTGGATTCATTATGGTAAGTCTATGTTATGGAAAGAGCAGGTGTTCTTAATGTTTAAACCTACTATTCAAAAGGAGAGAAAATGAAATCCCCCCACACCCCCACACCCCACACCCCAACCCCTCACAGCCCACGACCTAATGGTCCGTCCTAACTAGCCCAACTGACAAAGACGTCATCAATGAGTTAAACTGCCTGAGGCCCAGCACAAACACACAAACACAAAGATAGATCTCAGAGACGTATAGTTATTGGATTCATATGCGGGCGCTTCCATAATCCCTGGCGTCTATGGGCCCGGTAACATAAAGCTCTCGTTACTGTGTGTGTGTGTGGGGGGGGATTGAGGAGGCTAATTGCGTTGGGCAGTCTGAAGGTCCCGTCGGCTCCTCGATCATTACCAGCACAGACAGATGTTTTAGCACTTAGTCCACCCCATTCACACACATGCACACAAACACACACACACACACAAGGTACTGTACCCATGAAAGCCTATGAATGAGGTGATGCCTGAATCACCGCTTTAGGTTTTATGTGAAAGTTTTGAGTCAATTTCCCACAGAATACTGGGTCCTTTACAGGGAGAATGACTCAAAACACACCACGTCGTTTACCCAACCACTCTATCAAAACACATCACGTCATTTACCCAACCACTCTATCAAAACACACCACGTCATTTACCCAACCACTAGACCAAAACACACTACGTCATTTACCCAACCACTTTATCAATACACACCACGTAATTTACCCAACCACTCTATCAAAACACACCACGTCATTTACCCAACCACTCTCTGTCCTATATACAGTACAATGGCATATCTGTCAGTTGGTGTTTGGTATGAACTCTTGTGAGTGAGCTGTTGGATAGACCCACATGTTACCTCAATGTGTGTGTGAGTGTACCTCTGTTTCCCTCTGATGTGTTTTCCATGTGTGGTGGAAAGACTAACACAGCTGCATTTTAATGACAGTGAAATGTTTCTGCATTTTCTCTCGCTCTCTCTCAGCACAAAGTGGCACTTTACTGAGCGACTCTGCCAGCAGTTAAATGACTCGTCAGGATGGGCACACATTACTACAGGGAGTCCCATAGGCGCGCACACACACACACACAGACACACATACACACACATGGTGATGAGACAGGTAGTAAGCTTCAAATGACCCTGGAAACAGAACTACTGCAGAGTGATGAATGAGACAAATACACCACAGATAGGTAGATACCTACAGATGAAGTCGGAAGTTTACATACACTTTAGTCAAATACATTTAAACTCAGTTTCACAATTCCTGACATTTAATCCCAGTAAAAATGCCCTGTTTTATGTCAGTTAGGATCACCACTATCTTAAGAATGTGAAATGTCAGAATAATAGTAGAGAGAATGATTTATTTCAGCTTTTATTTATTTCATCACAATCCCAGTGGGTCAGAAGTGTACATACACTCAATTAGTATTTGGTAGCATTGCCTTTAATTGTTTAACTTTTGTCAAACATTTTGGGTAGCCTTCCACAAGCTTCCCACAATAAGTTGGGTGAATTTTGGCCCATTCCTCCTGACAGAGCTGGTGTAACTGAGTCAGGTTTGTAGGCCTCCTTGCTCGCACACGCTTTTTCAGTTCTGCCCACAAATGTTCTATAGGATTGAGGTCAGGGCTTTGTGATGGCCACTCCAATACCATGACTTTGTTGTCCTTAAGCCATTTTGCCACAACTTTGGAAGTATGGGGTCATTGTCCATTTGGAAGACCCATTTGCGACCAAGCTTTAACTTCCTGACTGATGTCTTGAGATGTTGCTTCAATATATCCACATAATTTTCCTACCTCATGATGCCATCAATTTTGTGAAGTGCACCAGTCCCTCCTGCAGCAAAGCATCCCCACAACATGATGCTGCCACCCCCGTGCTTTACGGTTGGGATGGCGTTCTTCGGCTTGCAAGCCTCCCCCTTTTTCCTCCAAACATAACGATGGTCATTATGGCCAAACAGTTATATTTTTGTTTCATTAGACCAGAGGACATTTCCCCATGTGCAGCTGCAAACCGTAGTCTGGCTTTTTTATGGTGGTTTTGGAGCAGTGGCTTCTTCCTTGCTGAGCGGCCTTTCAGCTTATATCGATATAGGACTCGTTTTACTGTGGATATAGATACTTTTGTACCTGTTTCCTCCAGCATCTTCACAAGGTCCTTTGCTGTTGTTCTGGGATTGATTTGCACTTTTCGCACAAAAGTATGTTCATCTCTAGGAGACAGAACACATCTCCTTCCTGAGCGGTATGGCATCTGCGTGGTCCCATGGTGTTTATACTTGCATACTATTGTTTGTACAGATGAACGTGGTACCTTCAGGCGTTTGGAAATTGCTCCCAAGGATGAACCAGACCTGTGGAGGTCTACAATTTTATTTCTGAGGACTTGGATGATTTCTTTTGATTTTCCCATGATGTCAAGCAAAGAGGCACTGAGTTTGAAGGTAGGCCTTGAAATACATCCACAGGTACACCTCCAGTTGACTCAAATGATGTCTATGAGCCTATCAGAAACTTCTAAAGCCATAATTTCTGGAATTTTCCAAGCTGCTTAAAGGCACATTCAACTTAGTGTATGTAAACACTGGAATTTTGATACAGTGAATTGTAAGTGAAATAATCTGTTACATACATTACTTGTGTCATGCACAAAGTAATGTCCTAACCGACTTGCCAAAATTATAGTATACCCCTCAGCTGCTGATCCCCAACAAGTTAACAAGAAATGTGTGGAGTTGTTGAAAAACGAGTTTTAATGACTCCAACCTAAGTTTATGTACACTTCCAACTTAAACTGTATCTCTCTCTCTCTCTCTCTCTCTCTCTCTCTCTCTGTCGATCTCTCTCTGTCTGTCTATCTCTATCTCTCTCTGTCTATCTATCTCTGTCTAGCGCTCTCTATCTCACTCTCTCACTCTCTCTGTCTATCTCTCTCTCTATCTCTATATCTTTATCTATCTCTCTGTTTATCTCTCTATCCATGTCCCTCTTTCTCTTTCTCTTTCTGGGTCTCTTCAAACCTATGTATAGATCCTATTTTCTTCTCACCCTCTCTGGCTGTCTGTCCTACTATAAAATCCTGAGCCTTTACTTCCCATACAGTTAGTTATATTATGCCTTTTACACTCATACTCTTCCTTAAAATAACATTACAGTAAAACTCTGGAGTGTGATGACAAGGAAAGTATGGTGCCAATAAACAGCTTACATAAAGCATACGTCTATACAGTTTGAATACAGTTTGTGTGTACGTTTGTGTTTTAGGTTTTACTATTCTTGTGGGGACCAGAAGTCCTCACAAGCATAGTAAAACAGGGCCAATTCTGACAATTTCACTGGTCCCCACAATGAAAAAGGCTATTTTAGGCTTAGGGGGTTAGGTTGAGGGTTAGGGTTAGAATTAGGGTTAGGGTTAGAATTAGGGTTAGGGTTAGGGGTAAAGGTTAGGGTTAGGGTTAAGGTTAAGGTGAGGGTTAGGGTTCAGTGAAAATAGGATTTTGAATGGGAATCAGTTGTTTGGTCAAATCAACAGATACTTTTTGTTTAGCAGTATTATATACAGTGGGGCAAAAAAGTATTTAGTCAGCCACCAATTGTGCAAGTTCTCCAACTTAAAAAGATGAGAGAGGCCTGTAATTTTCATCATAGGTACACTTCAACTATGACAGACAAAATGAGAAAAAGAAATCCAGAAAATCACATTGTAGGATTTTTTTATTTATTTATTTGCAAATTATGGTGGAAAATAAGTATTTGGTCAATAACAAAAGTTTATCTCAATACTTTGTTATATACCCTTTGTTGGCAATGACAGAGGTCAAACGTTTTCTGTAAGTCTTCACAAGGTTTTCACACACTGTTGCTGGTATTTTGGCCCATTCCTCCATGCAGATCTCATCTGGAGCAGTGATGTTTTGGGGCTGTCGCTGGGCAACACAGACTTTCAACTCCCTCCAAAGATTTTCTATGGGGTTGAGATCTGGAGACTGGCTAGGCCACTCCAGGACCTTGAAATGCTTCTTCTGAAGCCACTCCTTCGTTGCCGGCGGTGTGTTTGGGATCATTGTCATGCTGAAAGACCCAGCCACGTTTCATCTTCAATGCCCTTGCTGATGGAAGGAGGTTTTCACTCAAAATCTCACGATACATGGCCCCATTCATTCTTTCCTTTACACGGATCAGTCGTCCTGGCCCCTTTGCAGAAAAACAGCCCCAAAGCATGATGTTTCCACCCCCATGCTTCACAGTAGGTATGGTGTTCTTTGGCTGCAACTCAGCATTCTTTGTCCTCCAAACACGACGAGTTGAGTTTTTACCAAAAAGTTCTATTTTGGTTTCATCTGACCATATGACATTCTCCCAATCCTCATCTGGATCATCCAAATGCTCTCTAGCAAACTTCAGACGGGCCTGAACATGTACTGGCTTAAGCAGGGGACACGTCTGGCACTGCAGGATTTGAGTCCCTGGCGGCGTAGTGTGTTACTGATGGTAGGCTTTGTTACTTTGGTCCCAGCTCTCTGCAGGTCATTCACTAGGTCCCCCGTGTGGTTCTGGGATTTTGCTCACCGTTCTTGTGATCATTTTGACCCCACGGGTGAGATCTTGCGTGGAGCCCCAGATCGAGGAAGATTATCAGTGGTCTTGTATGTCTTCCATTTCCTAATAATTGCTCCCACAGTTGATTTCTTCAAACCAAGCTGCTTACCTATTGCAGATTCAGTCTTCCCAACCTGGTGCAGGTCTACAATTTTGTTTCTGGTGTCCTTTGACAGCTCTTTGGTCTTGGCCATAGTGGAGTTTGGAGTGTGACTGTTTGAGGTTGTGGACAGGTGTCTTTATACTGATAACAAGTTCAAACAGGTGCCATTAATACAGGTAACGAGTGGAGGACAGAGGAGCCTCTTAAAGTAGAAGTTACAGGTCTGTGAGAGACAGAAATCTTGCTTGTTTGTATGTGACCAAATACTTATTTTCCACCATAATTTGCAAATAAATTCATTAAAAATCCTACAATGTGATTTTCTGGATTTTTTTTCCTCATTTTGTCTGTCATAGTTGAAGTGTACCTATGATGAAAATTACAGGCCTCTCTCATCTTTTTAAGTGAGAGAACTTGCGCAATTGGTGGCTGACTAAATACTTTTTTGCCCCACTGTATATGAGAGGTGAGTGAAACAGACGTTGTTTTAACATTAGGGAAACACGTTCGTCCCCTTTTTCTCATACCACAGTTTTCTCTCAATGGGCCAGTGTTTTGGCCACTGCTACAATGGAAAGAGACAACTAAAAGGAGAGGCTCTGTGAGAGCTCTGTGCATAGAGGAGCTGATAGACGACTTGATATGTTTAATAAGGTGGGTGTGTATTTCACTATACTTGCAATGGCAAGAGATGTTGTATTCTCTTTTACTTTGTCTCTCTCTCGCTCTGTTCCTCATGAATCTAAGCTGAGAGGAATCTTTCCCTCTGGAGTGTTTTGTGGAATGTGATAATCCACTCTTTTGTGGTTGTGTGTGCAAGGGTATATATATGTGTGTGTGTGTGTGTGTGTGTGTGTGTGTGTGTGTGTGTGTGTGTGTGTGTGTGTGTGTGTGTGTGTGTGTGTGTGTGTGTGTGCATGCGTATAATAGAAAGCTCATGACTTCATGGTGGTGTCCCCCTTCTCCTCCTAACCGTAACACTTCGCATGCTCTGGGCAGGTGGGTCCCGGTGCAGTCTGGAGACTACTGTGTGTACATGGAAACGCAACATGGGTTCACAGAGGCAGGCATGCCACATGCCACATGCCACATGCCACGACTTGTCTACCAACCAAGGACAACGTTGGGACGTACCTCATGCCGTTGAATTACTGTGGAGTCAGACATACACATAGATGTGTGACCTTCCCTCTACAAGATACAGTATATACAGTAACATTGTCTTACATCAGATAGTGTGTTGATTCCACCTGCACTGATCTGTCTCGTATCTCGCAAAGACTAATGGGATAGATCAAAAGTTGTCAGGCTACAATGGGCTGCCATAGCATTCTGAAAATATTCCCTAGGTGAAATTGTCAATTTCTGTTTCAAAACTGTCTGAATTAATCTAAGCCAGAACAACGTATGTCGCCCCATTTTACATCTAGCTAAGGATTAATGTGCTTCAATTAGCAGTATTTCTGAAGTTTGACTATGAGCCAGTCACTGAAAGCATCTTTGACTGAAACGATGCTGCTAACCAACCAGCTACCTACTTGGCGCTGCACACAAATCTTGAATCTTCCAACAATAGCTAGCTAGCAAGCTACTGTAGCTAGTAGTGCTAACGCTTACATTGTTTTCCTGAAGCAGCTGTGCTTCTCCCACGAGTCATTGCAGTAGCATCCTCAGTCAGCTGCTGTGCTCAGCTGACCAAATGTTAAGATCACGGAGAAACATGCTGATCTACGGACTGATTTCTGATAACAGTCAGTTTCTCTTAATTGTTAGGCTGCATGTCTACATCTTCAGGGTAATTTAAATGGGCTAAGTACGCTTTTTATGCCAGTGAGGAAAGAGCTAGCCTAGTAGCTAGCTAGCTATCTCAGTAAGCTAGCTAGCTATAACAGTTAGCTAAACAGCTGATTAAGTCCCTGCACTGGCGACCAACGTCCTGGCACAGAATTTGTGCTGGAGATAGCCACTGGTTTGTTTTTATTTTCTAACAATTGTAAACTATTAAATTACCTTCACAATGTTTGTAATAATTTAGTTATATGGTTAGTCTGCCTATTTGATTGAGAGTCATACGAGAGCGCAGTGATATCCAAAATTAGGAACAATGTTTAAATGTTTTGAATGGCACATACTCAATATTGAAATTTGAATAGGAGTTCCACATCCTACAAGACAGATTGGTTGAGGGAGGAGCATCGGGAGGAGTGACGCCATCTGACATGAGACCATGATACAGTAATGTATGGAAGTTGAAGTTGCGCTTCTATTGTCCAAATCACACACCAGACTTTAACGGATATCCACCAAACCCAGTAAGTGTATGGCTGTCCTTGACAACACAACCCAATAACACCACGTGTGTGTGTTGCAGGTCCAGGTAATCAGAGGTTTCTAGCCAGAAAGGGGTCCTAACTGGCCCTGGCAGCAGACCACATACACTTTAGTAGGCTTCCGCGCTGCCTGATGTAGAGGCGAATCAATGTTAGACTAATGGAGCGCGCACGCACACACACACACACATGCACCCAAACCTACACTCACGCACGCACGCACACACGCACACACAGCTCCTCTTCCATTTCCAAATCCAACCACTGCTTCCACATTATCTGTGATGAGGTCTGAACGGAACCCCCCCCCCACACACACACTCTAATCCAGACCCTGGTGAGCTAGGATGAACTGAGAGGAAAAGAGAGAGGAGGGTGACGAGTGAAGAAAAACAGATGTTTGATGGACTGCTCTAAGGCATCTCAACTGCAATGGGGGGGGGGGCGGAGTTTCCTGGTCTACAGGGTTTGGTCATATTGTCACGACTTCCGTCGAAGTCGGTCCCTCTCCTTGTTCGGGCGTCGTTTGGCGGTTGATGTCACCAGCCTTCTAGCCATCACCGATCCACTTTTCCTTTTCCATTTGTTTTGTCTTTGGTTTCTACATACCTGGTTTCAATTCCCCAATTACATGTTCATTATTTAACCCTCTGTTTCCCCCATGTTTGTGTGTGTTATTGTTCCTGTTATGTCAGTCCATATTTGGTGGTCATGGTATTGTTTGGTACTTTGTGATTTCCTGGAGTAAACTACGTTGTGTTGCTCATCTCTGCTGTCCTGCGCCAGACTCAATTGCACCAGCTACACCCGGCACCTGACACATATATAGGTTATCATCATCAGCAGTCAAAGTAAACAACAACAAGAATGAAGACATAACAAGTCATACTTTTTTCTTTGATTATCAAAAAATCCTGCCAATTTCATCTTACCTTTGTAACGCCCCTCCCCATTCCCCCAACTACCTCCTAGGCACCTGTGTAGCTCTGTATTGGATAGATGTACAGTTGAAGGTTGGAGTCATTAAAACTCGTTTTTCAACAACTCCACAAATTTCTTGTTAACAAACTATAGTTTTGGCAAGTCGGTTAGGACATCTACTTTGTGCATGACACAAGTAATTTTTCCAACAATTGTTTACAGACAGATAATTTCACTTACAATTCACTGTATCACAATTCCAGTGGGTCAGAAGTTTACATACACTAAGTTGATTGTGCCTTTAAGCAGCTTGGAAAATTCCAGAAAATTATGGCTTTAGAAGCTTCTGATAGGCTCATATACATCATTTGAGTCAACTGGAGGTGTACCTGTGGATGTATTTCAAGGCCTACCTTCAAACTCAGTGCCTCTTTGCTTGACATCATGGGAAAATCAAACGAAATCATCCAAGTCCTCAGAAATAAAATTGTAGACCTCCACAGGTCTGGTTCATCCTTGGGAGCAATTTCCAAACGCCTGAAGGTACCACGTTCATCTGACCTTTATTTAACTAGGCTAGTCAGTTAAGAACAAATTCTTATTTACAATGATGGCCTACCACGGCCAAACCCTAACCCAGACAACACTGGACCAATTGTGCGCCGCCCTGTGGGACTCCCAATCACGGCTGGTTGTGACACAGCCTGGAATCAATCCAGGGTCTGTAGTGACGCCTCTAGCACTGAAATGCAGTGCCTTAGACTGCTGCGCCACTCGGTAGCCCAAAGAAAGAAACTTAGATCCATACCATCCCACCAAAACCGGACGGTAGATACGCCACCGCCCCCCGACGACGCACGTACACACACCAGCCACTAATACCACCACCTAGATGCATCACAGCCATTGTACACTAATGCAGTACTATTTTCAGAGTGCTACAGAACACACACACACTGTTAGAATAGTTCTACAGAACACACACACACACACAGTTAGAAGAGTTCTACAGAACACACACACTATTAGAAGAGTTATACAGAACACACACACAGTTAGAAGAGTTCTACAGAACACACACACACACCGTTAGAAGAGTTCAACAGAACACACACACACAGTTAGAAGAGTTCTACAGAACACACACACACACAGTTAGAAGAGTTCAACAGAACACACACACACACTGTTAGAAGGCTTCTATGGTACACATACTGAATTGTCATGATTGAACAACATCCCATCATCTGAAGCTTAGAATAAAACAGAGAAGGTATAAATAATAGCTAGAAAACTCACTGAGACATAGAACACTGTCTGGCTGCTTCTCAGGGGGGGCTGGGTGGCTTCACTCTGTCAAAATAGTAGACAGCACAACAATAGACGGCACAGTGAACCAGGAAAAAGTGCCCCAGACATTTGAGAGTAAAGAGAATGTCAAGAAATCAAATTATACATTATTGGAGGAGCAGTCTTCTCAACATCTCACTTTTCTCTAGCTTAGCACAAAGATTCACAGTTGTTTTAGCTACAGATTATAAATATAGGAACATAGTGGAGACAATAGCTTCATAGTCAGGCTGAATCATCATTAACTTAATTAATAAAAGACCCAGTAAAGTTAATAGTAGGGCTTCAAACAAACGTTAACCTGTTGAATTTAATGTACATACAGAGGATTACCAGGCCTTGTACTCCGAGCATGTGCTGTCAAACTGGCAAGTGTCTTCACTGACATTTTCAACCTGTCCCTGGTCGAGTCTGTAATACCAACATGTTTCAAGCAGACCACCATAGTCCCTGTGGCCAAGAAGACCAAGGTAACCTGCCAAATGACTACCGTTCCTCAAGACATCAGTCAGGAAGTTAAAGCTTGGTCGCAAATGGGTCTTCCAAATGGACAATGACCCCAAGCATACTTCCAAAGTTGTGGCAAAATGGCTTAAGGACAACAAAGTCAAGGTATTGGAGTGGCCATCACAAAGTCCTGACCTCAATCCTATAGAACATTTGTGAAAAAGCGTGTGCGAGCAAGGAGGCCTACAAACCTGACTCAGTTACACCAGCTCTGTCAGGAGGAATGGGCCAAAATTCACCCAACTTATTGTGGGAATCTTGTGGAAGGCTACCTGAAACTTTTGACCCAAGTTAAACAATTAAAGGCAATGCTACCACATACTAATTGAGTGTATGTACACTTCTGACCCACTGGGAATGTGATGAAATAAATAAAAGCTGAAATAAATCATTCTCTCTACTATTATTCTGTCATTTCACATTCTTAAGATAAAGTGGTGATCTTAACTGACCTAAAACAGGGCATTTTTACTGGGATTAAATGTCAGGAATTATGAAACTGAGTTTAAATGTATTTGGCTAAAGTGTATGTAAACTTCAACTGTAAGCAATATGGCAGCAATTCCAACAAGACTATCAGAATGAAAGGTAGGCTTATATTCATCTGGTCCTTTTGGACCCAGGAAGTTGTACAGTCACTGTTGACTTGACATCAGAAGGCAGCTGAGGGAGGGGACCGATATGCGTTGCACCTGTTGCTATGGCAACCTGTAAACTGTGATTAGTGATGTGAGTTATAGGACCTGCCATCACCTTGGTGTGAATCAGTTGATATTGTGTGATATTGTGCTGCTTGGAGACTCATTTCACCCTTTTCCCCCTTTTCCCCAAGCAGTGTACAGCAAGGAGACGCTCCACAGACTGTCTGTGGAGCAAAACAGAACATCCAAATTCATTGTTCCAGCCCAGCTCTCACACACCTGGTTTCACTAATCAAGGGCTTGGTGACCATAATCTATCCATCTATAAATTGAATCAGGTGTTTTAGTGTTGGGCTAGTACAAAATCCTGCACAGCATCTGGAGAATGTCTGTGACTGGGATGGCGGCCAAAAAAGCCGCTGCCCCCGGTCCCAGACTGCCTTTGCCTACAGGGTTTCCTGAGCTGATTAGCAGGGGCAGACAGACCCTCTCATTATACCGACCACAGATGAAAATGAGAACAAAATGAGGCCCATTACCATGAGAGCATGACTAATATCCTTCAGCAGACCCCTGATACACACACACCCACACCCACACATACAGACAGAAACATACACACAAACACATGTATAAGTACACACACACGTATGCACACACACACACGCACACACACGGCACATAAAAGCAAGGAAAGAGGTAATACATTCTGGCTCTATTATAGCAACCCTCATCTAAGGCCTCGCTCTATACGCTCTGTGTGTGTGTGTGTGTGTGTGTGTGTGTGTGTGTGTGTGTGTGTGTGTGTGTGTGTGTGTGTGTGTGTGTGTGTGTGTGTGTGTGTGTGTGTGTGTGTGTGTGTGTGCAGACCACTAATCCTCTATGATGTAATCAACAAGCTCTCACTACAGAATTAGACACTTATCCACATTTCTTCAAACGTAAAATTTCGTAAGTTGCTCCAAAGTATTTTGGACTCCCAGGGTTGACTCCTCCTACTCAGTATCATTCCATTTCTAAAAATGTCAAATTGTGAAGTAACATTACATTTAGTCACTCATTCATATTGGTTAAGGTAAGGGTTATGGTTTGGAATAAGGTTAAAACCAAAAATTACAAAACAAGTGTTCACCACTGGGATCAAGCACAACCTTTTGATCTGGAATCATGGGATTCCATCCATCCACCACCTCTGTCTACAAGCCCTGTCCACAACCTCCTGGCAAAGCCCAACCCTACTTGATGGTAATAGCGCTCACTGTTGCCCCTAGTGGGACATGGATAGACGTCCAATTGTCTTGTCTCATCTTCTCTCTTCCATTCCCTCTCCAATATCACCTCTCCCCCATCTTTCATCCCCCGTCTTCTCCACACTTCCTGCTATCTCCTCTACCTTTTTTCTCCCCTCCTCCCGCTGTCTGTCTCTCCTATCACCCTCTGTTTTTCAGAGCCGGTCTGCTTGGTGATTTATAAACCTGTGACAGACAGATAGGGGGAGGAGAGGATGGAGGATGGGGGCAGACGCGTTTGAAGTACATGAAGGACTAATATTAAATACACCTGGCCCATCCAGGGGCTCCCTCTGTACACAGAAACAAAGACATAGAGAGAGGGAGGCAGGGATGGAGGGATGATGGGCCAAAGGGAAGAGGCCTGGGGAAGGAGGTGGTAAGGGGTGGGGTGGGCTGAGGTGAAAGGGGTCACCTCGTGTTTCCTTTTAGGATGGCTTTTATGGCATAACTTCAAACGCTGGACACCGCCCAATAGCCTGCCCCCCGGGGCCATTGTGCATTGCCAAGCAGGCAGTAATTGGCTATTCTTTCATGGGGCCTGATTTCCACGCTCTCCCTCCCACAGGAAGAGACCCTTTTGCTGCCCCTCAGTGTGCACTGTAAAAAATAAACTAAATATTATTAATTAACTGGTTCCACGGCTTTTGGTCAAAGTGCTACCTGAACTTAAAATGTTTAGTTGGCCAAACATTAGCTCCAACATGAGAAAACCTAGGCAGAAATTCAGTCAACTTAAAATTATGTGTTTGCTCAAATTGTCTCATATGTTCATTCAACTATAAATTATTATTTGGGCATCTTACCTGCAAAAAAGGCTGTGGATCTAGTTACACACACACAAAGTGACTTTAACTTACAACGTAAAAATTTGACACACGTTGACAAACACTGAGTGTACAAAAAACATTAGGAACACCTTCCTACTATTGAGTTGCACCTCCTTTTGCCCTCAGAACAGCCTCAATTTGTCAGGGAATGGACTCTACAAGGTGTCAAAAGTGTTCCACAGGGATGCTGGCCCATGTTGGCTCCAATGCTTCCCACAGTTGTGTCAAGTTGACTGGATGTCCATTGGGTGGTGGAACATTCTTGACACATACAGGAAACTATTGAGAAAAACCCAGCAGCCTTGCAGTTCTTGACACACTCAAACCTGTGTGCCTGGTACCTACTACCATACCCCGTTCAAAGGCACTTACATGTTTTGTCTTGCCCATTCACCCTCTGAATTGCCCATTCACCCTCTAAAAATCCTTTAACCTGTCTCCTCACCTTCATCTAGGCTGATTGAAGTGGATTTAATAGGTGACATCAATAAGTGATCATAGCTTTCATCTGGATTCACCTAGTCAGTCTTTCATGGAAAGAGCATAATGTTTTGTTCATAATGTTTTGTACACTCAGTGTATTTAGCCTCACAATGAAGAGTTTAACCATTTTCTTTTCAGGACGACCAGGGCTACAAGCTTTTAAACTAAATTGTTTTATACTACACTGCTCAAAAAAATAAAGGGAACACTTAAACAACACAATGTAACTCCAAGTCAATCACACTTCTGTCAAATCAAACTGTCCACTTAGGAAGCAACACTGATTGACAATAAATTTCACATGCTGTTGTGCAAATGGAATAGACAACAGGTGGAAATTATAGGCAATTAGCAAGACACCCCCAATAAAGGAGTGGTTCTGAAGGTGGTGACCACAGACCACTTCTCAGTTCCTATGCTTCCTGGCTGATGTTTTGGTCACTTTTGAATGCTGGCGGTGCTTTCACTCTAGTGGTAGCATGAGACGGAGTCTACAACCCACACAAGTGGCTCAGGTAGTGCAGGTCATCCAGGATGGCACATCAATGCGAGCTGTGGCAAGAAGGTTTGCTGTGTCTGTCAGCGTAGTGTCCAGAGCATGGAGGCGCTACCAGGAGACAGGCCAGTACATCAGGAGACGTGGAGGAGGCCGTGGGAGGGCAACAACCCAGCAGCAGGACCACTACCTCCGCCTTTGTGCAAGGAGGAGCACTGCCAGAGCCCTGCAAAATGACCTCCAGCAGGCCACAAATGTGCATGTGTCTGCTCAAACGGTCAGAAACAGACTCCATGAGGGTGGTATGAGGGCCCAACGTCCACAGGTGGGGTTGTGCTTACAGCCCAACACCGTGCAGGACGTTTGGCATTTGCCAGAAAACACCAAGATTGGCAAATTCGCCACTGGCGCCCTGTGCTCTTCACAGATGAAAGCAGGTTCACACTGAGCACGTGACAGACGTGACAGAGTCTGGAGACGCCGTGGAGAACGTTCTGCTGCCTGCAACATCCTCCAGCATGACCGGTTTGGCGGTGGGTCAGTCATGGTGTGGGGTGGCATTTCTTTGGGGGGCCGCACAGCCCTCCATGTGCTCGCCAGAGGTAGCCTGACTGCCATTAGGTACCGAGATGAGATCCTCAGACCCCTTGTGAGACCATATGCTGGTGCGGTTGGCCCTGGGTTCCTGCTAATGCAAGACAATGCTAGACCTCATGTGGCTGGAGTGTGTCAGCAGTTCCTGCAAGAGGAAGGCATTGATGCTAAGGACTGGCCCGCCCGTTCCCCAGACCTGAATCCAATTGAGCACATCTGGGACATCATGTCTCGCTCCATCCACCAACGTCACGTTGCACCACAGACTGTCCAGGAGTTGGCGGATGCTTTAGTCCAGGTCTGGGAGGAGATCCCTCAGGAGACCATCCGCCACCTCATCAGGAGCATGCCCAGGCGTTGTAGGGAGGTCATTCAGGCACGTGGAGGCCACACACACTACTGAGCCTCATTTTTACTTGTTTTAAGGACATTACATCAAAGTTGGATCAGCCTGTAGTGTGGTTTTCCACTTTAATTTTGAGTGTGACTCCAAATCCAGACCTCCATGGGTTGATAAATTTGATTTCCATTGATCATTTTTGTGTGATTTTGTTGTCAGCACATTCAACTATGTAAAGAAAAAAGTATTTAATAAGATTATTTCATTCATTCAGATCTATGATGTGTTATTTTAGTGTTCCCTTTATTTTTTTGAGCAGTGTATATTGTGACAAGCTAAAACCTCCATTTAAAATGGTCAGTAGCAGCTAACCCATGAGGTTCATTATCTCAGGCAGGAAATATAGGCTGAAGGTTCCTAACCCGCGGTGGTTTATAGATTGGTTCTTGCTCATTAGTGATGCAGGTGTGTGTGTGTTGTCCTTGGGGAATTCCTCATGAACACGCACTCTGACCTCAGCTAATCTCTGACCTCTAATCCCTGATCCTGATACCTAACCTTTGCCCAAAACCCAGTGACATGCAGATTAGGTAAAGATATGCACACATGTTCGCACATACACATGGACAGAGAAAGAGAGAGAAAGAGAGAGAGCAGACAGCCTTAGAGAGAGAGTTCACTAGGAAGCAGTGTGTCTGACAGACAGAACGTACAGAGACCATGAGAGTGTGAGATAGAGGTCTATTTAAAGGGGCTCCTACCTCTTTGAAGTTCTCTTTGGGTTCTGCTCTCTTCCGCTTTCTACCCTTTCCAACGCTCGGACTGACACCAATCCATTTTACTACCTGCCCAGGGAAAGGAGGAAGAGTGGGAGGATGGGAGGGAGGAGGGGAGGAAAAGAGATGGAGGGAGGGAGGGAGGGAGGAGGGAGGGGAAATAGTAGCACACATCTAATATGAGTTAGTACCTATAAACAGATTTTAGGCACACTTTCCATTGCTTAAGTGGAAAGACACACACACACACACAGACTTGCACGCACACACACACAAACACAGACATCTACATGGCTGCTTACACGCAAGCCCCAACAGCGAGTCAGCGGTGGAGGTAGAGGCACACAGCGAGACGTCCTTGCCGCAAAAGTAACCCTATCAGACCCTACAGTGTGTGGTCACATCATGGCTCTACTACCACACTGCCTTAGACAAGAGCACCTAAATACTACCACACTGCCTTAGACAAGAGCACCTAAAAACTACCACACTGCCTTAGCCAAGAGCACCTAAATACTATGGCACTGCCTTAGACAAGAGCACCTAAAACTACCACACTGCCTTAGACGAGAGTACCTAAATACTACTACACTGCCTTAGACAAGAGCACCTAAATACAACGGCACTGCCTTAGACAAGAGCACCTAAAACTACCACACTGCCTTAGACAAGAGAACCTAAATACTACCACACTGTCTTAGACAAAGGAACCTAAATACTACCGCACTGCCTTGGACAAAAGCACCTAAATACTACCACACTGCCAGCTCTATCTATCAATATCTCACAGTGCATGCGCACACACGCCTGATACACATTTTTTAGACAGTTATTTAGTCTTTCCTTCAGTAAGGAGTGATCTGTCTGTAAGAGACAGTTATTTCATATTTCCTTCAGTAAGGAGTGCTCTGTCTGTAAGAGACAGATATTTAGAATTTCCTTCAGTAAGGAGTGCTCTGTCTGTAAGAAACAGATATTTAGTATTTCCTTCAGTAAGGAGTGCTCTGTCTGTAAGAGACAGATATTTAGAATTTCCTTCAGTAAGGAGTGCTCTGTCTGTAAGAAACAGATATTTAGTATTTCCTTCAGTAAGGAGTGCTCTGTCTGTAAGAGACAGTTATTTAGAATTTCCAACAGTAAGGAGTGCTCTGTCTGTAAGAGACAGTTATTTAGAATTTCCAACAGTAAGGAGTGCTCTGTCTGTAAGATACAGTTATTTAGTATTTCCTTCAGTAAGGAGTGCTCTGTCTGTAAGATACAGTTATTTAGTATTTCCTTCAGTAAGGAGTGCTCTGTCTGTAAGAGACAGTTATTTAGTATTTCCTTCAGTAAGGAATGCTCTGTCTGTAAGAGACAGTTATTTTGTATTTCCTTCAGTAATGAGTGCTCTGTCTGTAAGAGACAGTTATTTAGAATTTCCTTCAGTAAGGAGTGCTCTGTCTGTAAGAGACAGTTATTTAGTATTTCCTTCAGTAAGGAGTGCTCTGTCTGTAAGATACAGTTATTTAGTATTTCCTTCAGTAAGGAGTGATCTGTCTGTAAGAAACAGTTATTTAGTATTTCCTTCAGTAAGGAGTGCTCAGTCTGTAAGAAACAGTTATTTAGTATTTCATTCAGTAAGGAGTGCTCTGTCTGTAAAATACAGTTATTTAGTCTTTTCTTCAGTAAGGAGTGCTCTGTCTGTAAGAGACAGTTATTTAGTATTTCCTTCAGTAAGGAATGCTCTGTCTGTAAGAGACAGTTATTTTGTATTTCCTTCAGTAATGAGTGCTCTGTCTGTAAGAGACAGTTATTTAGTATTTCCTTCAGTAAGGAGTGCTCTGTCTGTAAGAAACAGATATTTAGTATTTCCTTCAGTAAGGAGTGCTCTGTCTGTAAGAGACAGTTATTTAGTCTTTCCTTCAGTAAGGAGTGCTCTGTCTGTAAGAGACAGTTATTTAGTCTTTCCTTCAGTAAGGAGTGCTCTGTCTGTAAGAGACAGTTATTTAGTATTTCCTTCAGTAAGGAGTGCTCTGTCTGTAAGAAACAGATATTTAGTATTTCCTTCAGTAAGGAGTGCTCTGTCTGTAAGAGACAGTTATTTAGTCTTTCCTTCAGTAAGGAGTGCTCTGTCTGTAAGAGACAGTTATTTAGTATTTCCTTCAGTAAGGAATGCTCTGTCTGTAAGAGACAGTTATTTTGTATTTCCTTCAGTAATGAGTGCTCTGTCTGTAAGAGACAGTTATTTAGTATTTCCTTCAGTAAGGAGTGCTCTGTCTGTAAGAAACAGATATTTAGTATTTCCTTCAGTAAGGAGTGCTCTGTCTGTAAGAGACAGTTATTTAGTATTTCCTTCAGTAAGGAGTGCTCTGTCTGTAAGAGACAGTTATTTAGTATTTGCTTCAGTAAGGAGTGCTCTGTCTGTAAGAGACAGTTATTTCATATTTCCTTCAGTAAGGAGTGCTCTGTCTGTAAGACAGTTATTTAGTATTTCCTTCAGTAAGGAGTGCTCTGTCTGTAAGAGACAGTTATTTAGTCTTTCCTTCAGTAAGGAGTGCTCTGTCCGTAAGAGACAGTTATTTTGTATTTCCTTCAGGAAGGAGTGCTCTGTCTGTAAGAAACAGTAATTTAGTCTTTCCTTCAGTAAGGAGTGCTCTGTCTGTAAGAGATAGTTATTTAGTATTTCCTTCAGTAATGAGTGCTCTGTCTGTAAGAGACAGTTATTTAGAATTTCCTTCAGTAAGGAGTGCTCTGTCTGTAAGAGACAGTTATTTAGTATTTCCTTCAGTAAGGAGTGCTCTGTCTGTAAGATACAGTTATTTAGTATTTCCTTCAGTAAGGAGTGCTCTGTCTGTAAGAGACAGTTATTTAGTATTTCCTTCAGTAAGGAGTGCTCTGTCTGTAAGAGACAGTTATTTAGAATTTCCTTCAGTAAGGAGTGCTCTGTCTGTAAGAAACAGCAATTAGGTCTTTCCTTCAGTAAGGAGTGCTCTGTCTGTAAGAGACAGTTATTTAGTATTTCCTTCAGTAAGGAGTGCTCTGTCTGTAAGAGACAGTTATTTTGTATTTCCTTCAGTAAGGAGTGCTCTGTCTGTAAAAGACAGTGATTTAGTATTTCCTTCAGTAAGGATTGCTCTGTCTGTAAGAAACAGTTATTTAGTATTTCCTTCAGTAAGGAGTGCTCTGTCTGTTAGAGACAGTTATTATTTTTTCCTTCAGTAAGGAGTGCTCTGTCTGTAAGAGACAGACATATACAGATTCAGATCTTCCTCTCTACCACTCTCTGTCTCTCACACACTCTTTCATACACACGCAACCGTACATCTATCTGTAACACAGACAATCTCTATTTAACCCAAACCACAATCACAAATTATTTGATAATAAAGCCAGGGTTTGACCCCTCATATACCTCAGTAGACACCACCTCATAACATGCAGCAGAGGTATGCATGGTGACTAAGAGAAACAGAGATAGAGTGAGCAAGTGGGAGAGACAGAAAGAGAGTGAGAAAGGCTGAAGTAGCGATAGGGAGAGAGAGAGGGAAAATAAACTGAGCTGAAAGAGAGTGAGAATGTCTTTCAAACAGCTGAGAAAACATCTTAATCTCTGAGTTTCTCAAAGACACATGGCAGAGAGGGAAAGAAGAGGGAACTAGAGATAGGGGAAGAAACAGAGAGGAAAGAGAGAGGGGGAGGTGTGTGCCCCTACCTTGCTTTGACTTCTTCCACCAGCCGAGTCTGTAACCATACGGAACTCCCTTCACATAGAGACTGATCGGGAGAGGAGAGGAGGGAGTGAACCAGAGAAAGAGAGAGAGAGAGAGAGAGAGAGAGAGAGAGAGAGAGAGAGAGAGAGAGAGAGAGAGAGAGGAGTGATGAACAGGAGAAAGAGGAATGTTGAGCAGAGGGAGGGAGGGAGGGAGGGAGGGAGAGAGGAAGGGAGAGAGGAAGGGAGAGAGCTAGATCACTTGTTCCTTTCTGACAGAAACTCACGGCTTGACTTCGGAGAGACAGGAGTGAGAGAGAGGAGGAGGAGAAGGAAGAAGAAGATGAGAGCAACCATGAGAAAGAAGAGGAAGGGAGGAAGGGAGGAAGAAATTAGAGGAGGAGATGGAGGAGAGACACAATCCCCTCATTACGTAAAGCTGTGTGTAGAGCGTCACATAGGACTAAGTCAATAATTATGCCTTGTACGTCTACACACACACGCACACACGCACACACACTCAAATTATTCACAAACACACATAAAAAACGCTACAGTTTGCAATAGAATATTTACTATATAATTATGTAGTAAACTGAAGTATACTGTAGAATACTAAACAACACACTGTAGTATAACTCAATATTTTTCTGATTTTATCCACTCTTACTCCCACTGATTTTTTAACGTCTGGTATTTAACCCCTCGACACACTGTAAACCAGCATACCCATTAAACTCACCTGTCCAGGAAGGCGGGGCACTGCAATAGAAGCTGACATTCTAACAGCATAAACCCCAGTATTACTGCAATAGAAGCTGACATACCAACAGCGTAAACCCCCGGTCTTACTGCACTGGAAGCTGACATTCTAACAGCGTAAACCCCGGTCTTACTGCAATAGAAGCTGATATCCTAACAGCGTAAACGCCGGTCTTACTGCAATAGAAGCTGATATTCTAACAGAATAAACCCCAGTCTTACTGCAATAGAAGCTGACATACTAACAGCGTAAACCCCGGTCTTACTGCAATAGAAGCTGACATACTAACAGCGTAAACCCCGGTCTTACTGCAATAGAAGCTGACATACTAACAGCGTAAACCCCGGTCTTACTGCAGTAGAAGCTGACATTCTAACAGCGTAAACCCCAGTCTTACTGCAATAGAAGCTGACATACTAACAGCGTAAACCCCGGTCTTACTGCAGTAGAAGCTGACATTCTAACAGCGTAAACCCCAGTCTTACTGCAATAGAAGCGGACATTCTAACAACGTAAACCTCGGTCTTACTGCAATAGAAGCTGACATACTAACAGCGTAAACCTCGGTCTTACTGCAATAGAAGCTGACATTCTAACAGCGTAAACCCCGATCTTACTGCACTGGAAGCTGACATTCTAACAGCGTAAATCCCGGTCTTACTGCACTGGAAGCTGACATTCTAACATCAAAACCTCGGTCTTACTGCACTGGAAGCTGACATTCTAACATGAAAACCCCGGTTTTACTGCAATAGAAGCTGACATTCTAACAGCGTAAACTCCGGTCTTACTGCATTAGAAGCTAACATTCTAACAACGTAAACCCCAGTCTTACTGCAGGAGAAGCTGACATTCTAACAAAGTCAACCCCCGGTCTTACTGCAATAGATGCTGACATTCTAACAACGTAAACCCCAGTCTTACTGCAGTAGTCGCTGACATTCTAACAGCGTAAACCCCGGTCTTACTGCAATAGAAGCTGACATTCTAACAACGTAAACCCCGGTCTTACTGCAGTAGACGCTGACATTCTAACAACGTAAACCCCGGTCTTACTGCAGTAGACGCTGACATTCTAATAGCGTAAACCCCGGTCTTACTGCAATAGAAGCTGACATTCTAACAGCGTAAACCCCGGTCTTACTGCAATAGAATCGGACATTCTAACAGTATAAACCCCAGTCTTACTGCATGAGAAGCAGACATTTTAACAGCGTAAACCCCGGTCTTACTGCACTGGAGGCTGACATTCTATTAACGAAAATCCCGGTCTTACTGCAATAGAAGCTGACATTCTATCAGGGTAAACCCCAGCATAACTGCAATAGAAATTGACATTCAAACAGCGTAAACTCCGCTCTTACTGCAATAGAAGCTGACATTCTAACAGCGTAAACCCCGGTCTTACTGCAATAGAATCGGACATTCTAACAGTATAAACCCCAGTCTTACTGCATGAGAAGCAGACATTTTAACAGCGTAAACCCCGGTCTTACTGCACTGGAGGTTGACATTCTATTAACGAAAATCCCGGTCTTACTGCAATAGAAGCTGACATTCTATCAGGGTAAACCCCAGCATAACTGCAATAGAAATTGACATTCAAACAGCGTAAACTCCGCTCTTACTGCAATAGAAGCTGACATTCTAACAGCGTAAACCCCGGTCTTACTGCAATAGAATCGGACATTCTAACAGTATAAATCCCAGTCTTACTGCATGAGAAGCAGACATTTTAACAGCGTAAACCCCGGTCTTACTGCAATAGAAGCTGACATTCTAACAACGTAAACCCCGGTCTTACTGCAGTAGACGCTGACATTCTAACAACGTAAACCCCGGTCTTACTGCAGTAGACGCTGACATTCTAATAGCGTAAACCCCGGTCTTACTGCAATAGAAGCTGACATTCTAACAGCGTAAACCCCGGTCTTACTGCAATAGAATCGGACATTCTAACAGTATAAACCCCAGTCTTACTGCATGAGAAGCAGACATTTTAACAGCGTAAACCCGGTCTTACTGCACTGGAGGCTGACATTCTATTAACGAAAATCCCGGTCTTACTGCAATAGAAGCTGACATTCTATCAGGGTAAACCCCAGCATAACTGCAATAGAAATTGACATTCAAACAGTGTAAACTCCGCTCTTACTGCAATAGAAGCTGACATTCTAACAGCGTAAACCCCGGTCTTACTGCAATAGAATCGGACATTCTAACAGTATAAACCCCAGTCTTACTGCATGAGAAGCAGACATTTTAACAGCGTAAACCCCGGTCTTACTGCACTGGAGGCTGACATTCTATTAACGAAAATCCCGGTCTTACTGCAATAGAAGCTGACATTCTATCAGGGTAAACCCCAGCATAACTGCAATAGAAATTGACATTCAAACAGTGTAAACTCCGCTCTTACTGCAATAGAAGCTGACATTCTAACAGCGTAAACCCCGGTCTTACTGCAATAGAATCGGACATTCTAACAGTATAAACCCCAGTCTTACTGCATGAGAAGCAGACATTTTAACAGCGTAAACCCGGTCTTACTGCACTGGAGGCTGACATTCTATTAACGAAAATCCCGGTCTTACTGCAATAGAAGCTGACATTCTATCAGGGTAAACCCCAGCATAACTGCAATAGAAATTGACATTCAAACAGCGTAAACTCCGCTCTTACTGCAATAGAAGCTGACATTCTAACAGTGTAAACCCCGATCTTACTGCACTGGAAGCTGACATTCTAACATGAAAACCCCGGTCTTACAGCACTAGAAGCTGACATTCTAACAGCGTAAACCCTGGTCTTACCTCACTGGAAGCTGACATTCTAACATGAAAACCCCCGGTCTTACTGCAATAGAAGCTGACATTCTAACAGCATGAACCCTGGTTTTACTGCAATAGAAGCTGACATTCTAACAACGTAAACCCCGGTCTTACTGCAATAGAAGCTGACATTCTATGCGTTTTATGAGACCCGCGTTGGTTATGGATTCATGCTAATGCGTAAAAGATGAGAGGGGCTGTCCTCAAACAATCAAATGTTGTGCTTTCGCCGTAGAGCCTTTTTGAAATCTGACAACGCTGTGATATTGCCAAGAATCAGAGCTTTTGATGACTATGCAACACTTGTATATTGATGAATGTTTAATAATTCAATTTATGGATTTTGAATTTGGCGCCTTGCATTTCACCGGGTAGTGTCGGGAGTGGGGCGCTAGCACCCCACTGCTCTCTAAGTAGTTAAACAGCTCCAATCCAAAATGAAATCTAGAATCGGCTTTCTATTTCGCAACAAAGCCTCCTTCACTCATGCTGCCAAACTTGCACTAGTAAAACTGACTATCCTACCGATCCTCAACTTTGGCGATGTCATCTACAAAACAGCTTCCAATACTCTACTCAGCAAACTGGATGCAGTCTATCATAGTTCCATCCGCTTTGTCACCAAAGCCCCTTATACCACCCACCACTGCGACCTGTATGCTCTAGTCAGCTGGCCCTCGCTACATACTCGTCGCCAGACCCACTGGCTCCAGGTCATCTACAAGTCCCTGCTAGGTAAAGCCCCGCCTTATCTCAGCTCGCTAGTAACAATAGCAGCACCCACCCGTAGCACTCGCTCCAGCAGGTATATCTCACTGGTCACCCCCAAAGCCAATCCCTCTTTTGGCCGCCTTTCCTTCCAGTTCTCTGCTGCCAATGACTGGAACGAACTACAAAAATCATTTAAACTGGAGACACTTATCTCCCGCACTAGTTTTAAGCACCAGCTGTCAGAGAAGCTCACAGATCACTGCACCTGTACATAGCCCAACCAACTACCTCATCCCCTACCGTAGTCATTTATTTATCTTGCTCCTTTGCACCCCAGTATTTTTACTTTGCACATTCATCTACTGCACATCTACCATTCCAGTGTTAAATTGCTATACTGTAATTACTTCGCCACCATGGCCTATTTATTGCCTTATGTTCCTTATCTTACCTCATTTGCACACATTGTATATAGATTAGTTTTTTCTACTGTATTATTGACTGCATGTTTACTCCAATGTGTAACTCTGTGTTGTTGTATGTGTCGAAATGCTTTGCTTTATCTTGGCCAGGTCGCAGTTGTAAATGAGAACTTGTTCTCAACTTGCCTACCTGGTTAAATAAAGGTGAAATAAACAATTCAATAAAACATTTGTAGACGAGATTTTCCGCGACCTGCACGGAAAGGGTGTAGTGGTGTATATCGACGACATTCTGATATACTCCGCTACACGCGCCGAGCATGTGTCCCTGGTGCGCAAGGTGCTGGGCAGACTGTTGGAGCATGACCTGTACGTCAAGGCTGAGAAATGTCTGTTCTTCCAGCAGTCCGTCTCTTTCGTAGGGTACCGCATTTCCACGTCAGGGGTGGAGATGGAGAATGACCGCATTTCAGCCGTGCGTAATTGGCTGACTCCAACCACAGTAAAGGAAGTGCAGCGGTTCTTAGGGTTTTTCCAACTACTACCGGAGGTTTATCCGTGGCTTTGGTCAGGTAGCGGCTCCTATTACTTCACTGCTGAAGGGGAGGCCGGTGCGACTGCAGTGGTCAGCTGAGGCGGACAGGTCTTTTAGTCATCTGAAGGCTCTGTTTACCTCGGCTCCCATGCTGGCTCATCCGGATCCCTCTTTGGCATTCACAGTTGAGGTGGACGTGTCCGAGGCTGGGATAGGAACTGTGCTGTCTCAGTGCTCGGGTACGCTAGCAAAACTCCGCCCCTGTGCCTTCTTTTCGAAAAATCTCAGCTCGGCGGAGCGAAACTATGATGTGGGGGACCGGGAGTTGTTAGTTGTTGTAAAAGCTCTGAAGGCGTGGAGACACTGGCTTGAGGGGGCTAAACACCCTTTTCTCATCTGGACTGACTACCGTAATCTGGAATACATCCGGGCTGCGAGGAGACTGAACCCTCGCCAGGCAAGGTGGGCCATGTTTTTCACCCATTTTGTTTTCACCCTTTCCTACAGACCAGGTTCCCAGAACGCTAAGGCAGACGCACTGTCCCGGATGTATGACACAGAGTAGCGGGCCATAGATCCCACTCACATACTTCTGGCCTCTTGCCTGGTGGCACCGTTGGTGTGGGAGCTGGACGCGGACATAGAGCAGGCGTTACGTACAGAGCCCACTCCCACTCAGTGTCCAGCTGGGCGTCGGTATGCTCCGTCTTCTGTCCGCGACCGTCTGATCTATTGGGCCCACACGTCACCCTCCTCTGGTCACCCTGGCATCAGTTGGACAGTGCGCTGCCTTAGTGGGAAGTACTGGTGGCGCACCTTAGGAAGGGACGTGAGGGTTTCTGTTTCCTCCTGCTTGGTGTGCGCCCAGTGCAAGGCGCCTAGGCACCTGCCCAGAGGGGAATTACAACCTCTACCCGTTCCACAGCGGCCGTGGTCCCACCTGTCGGTGGACTTCCTGACGGATCTTCCACCATCACAGGGGAACACCACGATCCTGGTTGTTGCGGATCGGTTTTCTAAGTCCTGACGCCATATTTTGTCCTGGACACTTTCTATTTTTTATATTACTACTATGCAAATATGCAGGTAACCATTTCACTGTACTGCTTACACCTTCTGTATATTCTGAATGTGAAAAATAAACATATACTTTCTTTGATATCGTGTTTGTTTACCAGAGACGGTAATGTGAAGAACAACATGTCCTTTACAAAAGTCAGATTAGGATATAGGCCAAGGACTAGATAAAGTGTAATTTATCTGGAGTTTTTCCTTATTGTAGGCTGCTAATTTTATCACTTTTAGTCTTGACATCTTTGGTTGTTTACTACACTACCTTACTCACTCTGTTTAGCATATGGCCTCACATGTGAATCCTTAAAGAGATGGGTGGGGCTAAGGCTTAAACGGGTGTGAACGATTCTGAATGTGGAGTAGACAAAGAAGAGCTCTACAGTAGGTGTACCAAACAATTGAAGGGCCATTTTCTCAAAAGTGGAGTTACAAGTTTTTCAATGTACAAGGTATGAATTACTTTCCCATTGTTCCTCAGCTGTGGTGTATGATATACAATTGTTTTGCTCTGAGTCGGTACTTAATCCAATGTATAAAAAAAACACAATTTCAAATGTTGCTACATAAGATTGAAAAGAGGTGCTTGGTCAAAAATCGTAAAGGACTTGGGTTGATACATCTGAACATCAGGAGTTTACTTCCTAAACTGGATTACATCAAGAACTGGGCTATGCAGACGAATCCAGACATTCTGGACAAAAGGAACACCTATATGAGAATGCTTAATAATTGACTACAGCTCAGCTTTCAACACCATAGTGCCCTCAAAGCTCATCAATAAGCTAAGGACCCTGGGATGAAACACGTCCCTCTGCAACTGGATCCTGGACTTCCTGACGGACCGCCCCCAGGTGGTAAGGGTAAGTAACAACACATCCGCCACGCTGATCCTCAACATAGGGGCCCCTCAGGGATGCGTGCTCAGTCCCCTCCTGTACTCCATGTTCACTCATGACTGCAAGGCCAGACATGACTCCAACACCATCATTAAGTTTGCCGATGACACAACAGTGGTAGGCCTAATCACCGACAACGACGAGACAGCCTATAGGGAGGAGGTCAAAGACCTGGCCATGTGGTGCCAGGACAACAACTTCTCCCTTGACGGGATCAAGAGAAAGGAGATGATTGTGGGCTACAGGAAAAGGAGGGCCGAGCACGCCCCCATTCTCAACGACAGGGCTGTAGTGGAGCAGGTTGAGAGCTTCAAGTTCCTTGGTGTCCACATCAGCAACAAACTAACATGGTCCAAGCACACCAAGACAGTCATGAAGAGGGCATAACAAAACATATTCCCCCTCAGGAGACTGAAAAGATGTGTCATGGGTCCTCAGATTCTCAAAAGGTTCTACAGCTGCACCATCAAGAGCATCCTGACTGGTTGCTTCACTGCCTGGTATGGCTGCTCAGCCTCCGACCGCAAGGCACTACAGAGGGTAGTGCATATGGCCCAGTACGTCACTGGGGCCAAGCTTCCTGCCATCCAGGACGTCTATACCAGACTGTATCAGAGGAAGGCCCTAAAAATTGGCAAAGACTCCAGCCACCCTATTCATATACTACCCACCACTGCGACCTGTATGCTCTAGTCGGCTGGCCCTCGCCAGACCCACTGGCTCCAGGTCATCTACAAGTCAGTGCTAGGTAAAGCCCTGCCTTATTTCAGCTCGCTGGTAACCATAGCAGCACCCACCCGTAGCACTCGCTCCAGCAGGTATATCTCACTGGCCACCCCCAAAGCCAATTCCTCATTTGGCCGCCTTTCCTTCCAGTTCTCTGCTGCCAATGACTGGAACGAACTACAAAAATCGTTGAAACTGGAGACACTTATCTCCCTCACTAGTTTCAAGCACCAGCTGTCAGAGCAGCTCACAGATCACTGCACCTGTACATAGCCCAACCAACTACCTCATCCCCTACCATAGTCATTTATTTATCTTGCTCCTTTGCACCCCAGTATTTTTACTTTGCACATTCATCTACTGCACATTTACCATTCCAGTGTTAAATTGCTATACTGTAGTTACTTTGCCACCATGGCCTATTTATTGCCTTATGTTCCTTATCCTACCTCATTTGCACACATTGTACATAGATTAGTTTTTTTCCTACTGTATTATTGACTGTATGCTTGTTTCACTCCATGTGTAACTCTGTGTTGTTGTATGTGTCGAACTGCTTTGCTTTATCTTGGCCAGGTCGCAGTTGTAAATGAGAACTTGTTCTCAACTTGCCTACCTGGTTAAATAAAGGTGAAATAAATTAAAAAATTTAAAAAATAGAGTGTTCTCTCTGCTACCACACGGCAAGCGGTACCGGAGCGCGAAGTCTAGGTCCAAGAGGCTTATAAACAGCTTTTACCCCCAAGCCATAAGACTCCTGAACATCTAATCAAATGGCTACCCAGACTATTTGCATTGCCCCCCCCCTCTTTTACACCGCTGCTACTCTCTGTTATCATCTATGCATAGTCACTTTAACTCTACCTACATGTACATATTACCTCGACTAACCGGTGCTCCCGCACATTGACTCTGTACCGGTACCCCCTACATACATATCGTCTCGCTATTGTTATTTTACTGCTGCTCTTTAATTACTTGTTCCTTTTATTTCTTATTTCTTATTAACTTTAAAAACTTCAGTGAACAGGCTTTTTCACATGATCTTTATTTTAGTGACCTTGATTGTACTTCAGCTATCCCTGAACCTGATTTAGCTTTCAGCCTTTAGTCTTAAATAGTATTGTGGATAACCATGCTCTCAAAAAAAATTAAGGGTTAAAGGTCAGTCGAATGCCTGGTGCACTCCGGAATTATCAGAAGTCATTCATAAAAGAGATGATGCTCGGGTCAAGGCCAGCAACACAGGCTTAGGCCCGGACTGGCAAGCTTTTAATAAGCATGTCAAAGGTCTGGATGCAGGAGTCAGGTGCAGGACAGAGGAGTCAGGCGCAGGACAGAGGAGATGAGTACCGAAGTAATTTTACTCAAAAAATGTACTCATTACAAATAGAAAATCACCAAGCCCACAATAGGGACAAAAACACAAAACAATCACGCACAAAACCAAGGGGGAAACAGATGGTTAAATAATGAACATAATTATTGGGGAATTGAAACCAGGTGTATAAAAATAGACAAAACAAATGGAACATGAAAGGTAGATCGGCGATGGCTAGAAGACCGGTGACGTCGACCGCCGAACCCCGCCCGAACAAGGAGAGGGACCGACTTCGGCGGAAGTCGTGAAAAATCAACTGAGGAATCATTGTTTAAGACAAATCACAAAAGCTAAATCTGACTATTATGTAACCTCTCTTTCGGATTGTAATAGGAACCCGGCTAAATTATGGAAAACTTTCAAATCCCTGAAGGGCTCTACTTCCTCCTCTCTCCCACAACACATTAATTCAGACACTGGCCTCATTCCAGAAAAATATGCCATCCTTGATGCATTTAATCACCATTTTATTTCAGCGCGCTATCTCGTGATACTGGTCTGGATGCTGATAGAGGAAACTTGCTGAATGATCATAGGAATGATAGTAAAATATTTTATTTTAGACTATTTACAGAAAAATGGATGCTTTGCTAGCAATTGACAAAAAGAAATCCACTGGGGCTGATCAATTGGATCCCGGTCTGCTGAAGTGTGCAGCGCCCATTATTGTTGGCCCAATAACGCACATTTTTATTTACTGTTATTGTTTTCAGGAAATATTCTAAAAGTATGGAAATCAGCTCGTGCAGGGGTAGGTATTTGTGATCTTAATTACCGCCCCATTTCAAGGAGTCCTTGTCTTGCTAAGATTCTTGAATCATTGGTAAATGTACAACTTTGCAATTTTTTATCTGAGAAATGTACAGCTGAAGTTGGAAGTTTACATACACTTAGGTTGGAGTCATTTCAACCACTCCCCAAACTTCTCGTTAACAAACTACAGTTTTGGCAAGTCAGTTAGGACATCTACTTTATGCATAACACAAGTCATTTTTCCAACAATTGTTTACAGACAGATCATTTCACTTATAATTCACTGTATCACAATTCCAGTGGGTCAGAAGTTTACATACACTAAGTTGACTGTGCCTTTGAACAGCTTGGAAAATTCCAGAAAATGATGTCATGGCTTTAGAAGCTTCTGATAGGCTAATTGACATAATATGAGTCAATTGGAGGTGTACGTGTGGATGTATTTCAAGGCTTACCTTCAAACTCAGTGCTTCTTTGCTTGACATCATGGGAAAATCCAAAGAAATGAGCCAAGACCTCAGGAAAAAATGTTTAGACCTCCACAAGTCTGGTTCATCCTTGGGATCAATTTCCTAATGCCTGAAGATACCACGTTCATCTGTACGAACAATAGTATGCAAGTATAAACACCATGGGACCACGCAGCCGTTATACTGCTCAGGAAGGAGACGCGTTCTGTCTCCTAGAGATTAACGTACTTCGGTGCGAAAAGTGCAAATCAATCCCAGAACAACAGCAAAGGACCTTGTGAAGATGCTGGAGGAAACAGGTACAAAGGTATCTATATCCACAGTAAAACGAGTCCTATATCGACATAACCTGAAAGGCCGCTCATGAAGAAGCCACTGCTCCAAAACCGCCATAAAAAAGCCAGACTACGGTTTGCAACTGCACATAGGGACAAAGATTGTACTTTTTGGAGAAATGTCCTCTGGTCTGATGAAACAAAAATAGAACTGTTTGGCCATAATGACATCGTTATGTTTGGAGGAAAAAGGGGGAGGCTTGCAAGCCAAAGAACACCATCCCAACCGTGAAGCACGGGCATCATGTTGTGGGGGTGCTTTGCTGCAGGAAGGACTGGTGCACTTCACAAAATAGATGGCATCATGAGGTAGGAAAATTATGTGGATATATTGAAGCAACATCTCAAGACATCAGTCAGGAAATTAAAGCAAATGGGTCTTCCAAATGGACAAGGACCCCAAGCATACCTCCAAATTTGTGGCAAAATGGCTTAAGGACAACAAAGTCAAGGTATTGGAGTGGCCATCACAAAGCTCTGACCTCAATCCCATAGAAAATTTGTTGGCAGAACTGAAAAATCGTATGCGAGCAAAAAGGCCTACAAACCTGACTTAGTTACACCAGCTCTGTCAGGACGAATGGGCCAAAATTCACCGAACTTATTGTGGGAAGCTTGTGGAAGGCTACCCGAAACGTTTGAACAATTTAAAAAAAGTTAAACAATTTAAAGGCAATGCTAATTGAGTGTATGTAAACTTCTGACCCACTGGGAATGTGATGAAATAAATAAATGCTGAAATAATGAATTCTCTCAACTATTATTCTGACATTTCACATTCTTAAAATAAAGTGGTGATCCTAACTGACCTAAGACAGGGATTTTCTTCTAGGATTAAATGTCGTGAATTGTGAAAAACTGAGTTTAAATGTATTTGGCTAAGGTACACTTCCCACTTCAACTGTATTTTGAATGTAAACCAATCAGTGTTTAGGCCTGGGCATAGCACTATTACGTCAACCACTTTAGTTGTTAATGATCTTGTCAATGCTTTAGACAATAAAATGCAATGTGCTGCTTTGTTTGTGGACCTGTCAAAAGCTGTCAACATTCGTAGTTCAATACTAACGTTGTCTGTCAGTGTGTTTATGTGTGTGTATACGAATTAATCTAGTATTGTGTTTGCCATGGTGTTTGTTAGAGAGAGAGAGAGAGAGAGAGAGAGAGAGAGAGAGAGAGAGAGAGAGAGAGTGGGTAGGGTAGAATGTAGTGAGCGTTGAGGCAGTAAAGTGCCATTGTGTTGGAGGATACCACACATAGCTGTTTTACAGCCTAGATAACTGCTGCCATTCCGCGCATAGCAAGGCTTTTGTACTCCTGAGAGATAGGCACACACACACACAACCCTTTCATAGCCTTGGCCCCACTTGTAAAAACACTCCAAGTGCTCATAGACACTATAGATGCACGCTACAAGCTCAAACATACACATACACTACATTACCAAAAGTATATGGACACTTGCTCGTCAAACATGTCATTCCAAAATCATGGGCATTGATATGGAGTCGGTCCCTCCTTTGCTGCTATAACAGCCTCCACTCTTCTGGGAAGGCTTTCCGCTAGATGTTGGAACATTGCTGCAGTGACTTGCTTCCATTCAGACACAAGCATTAGTGAGGTCGAACACTGACGTTGGGCAATTAATCCTGGCTTGCAGTCGACGTTCCAATTCATCCCAAAGGTGTTCAATGGGGTTGAGGTCAGTGCTCTGCGCAGACCTGTCAAGATCTTCCACAGCAAACTCGACAAATAATTTCTGTATGGACCTCGCTTTGTGCACAGGGTCATTGTCATGCTGAAACAGGAAAGGGTCTTCCCCAAACTTTTTCCACCAAGATGGAAGCACAGAATTGTCTAGAATGTAATTGTCTGCATCAGCATTAAGATTTCCCTTCACTGGAACTAAGAGGCCTAGCTACAGAGTTACAAACTGCCTCTGGAAGCAACGTCAGCACAATAACTGTTTGTTGGGAGCTTCATGAACTGGGTTTCCATGGCAGAGCAGACGAACACAAACCTAAGATCACCATGTGCAATGCCAAGCGTTGGCTGGAGTGGTGTAAAGCTCACCACCATTGGACTCTGGAGCAGTGGAAATGTGTTCTCTACAGTGATGAATCATGCTTCCCCATCTGGTAAAGTCACTGAGCTCTTCAGTAAGGCCGTTCTACTACTAATGTTTGTCTATGGAGATTGCATGGCTGTGTGCTTGATTTTATACATGTCAGCAACGGGTGTGGCTGAAATAGCCGAATCCGCTAATTTGAAGGCATATCCACATACTTTTGTATATGTAGTGTACATACTAGACATTAAAGACATTAAAGGTCAAAAGTCAGGAATAGCCAGTGTAATGTAAAAAGTAGCCATTTGATGTAATTTGATGCATCCCCACTTTGTTAAAGTCAACTAAGTTACCGGCCGCAAAGGCCTAGGGGTTAGCATTCAGCTATTTGATGGCCAGTTAAAGCTTATGGAACACACAATACTACACTTTTTTTACCTTAATTTAACTAGGCAAGTCAGTTAAGAACAAATTCTTATTTTCAATGACAGCCTAGGAACAGTGTGTTAACTGCCTTGTTCAGGAGCAGAATGACAGATTTTACCTTGTCAGCTCGGGGATTTGAGCTTGCAACCTTTCGGTTACTAGTCAAATCAAATCAACGCTCTAACCACTAGGCTACCTGCCGCCCCATTGGATGAGGTGAGTTCCCTTTCCCTTCACAAGCAAAATTCTAACAGCTTTCACATCTAATCATAGTAATCATAGGTGAAATATACAGGTAAACTCAATGCGTTGGATATGAGCTGTCCATTCAATGCTCTGGAGGGTGGCTCTCTATGGTGGCTCTCGAGGGTGGCCCTTTTTGAATCGTAATGACCCACCCTAGATTCATCCCCAAACTGCATGCTTACTAAGGTTATTATAGTTTTGTGTTTTTATATTAGTTATATTTCTATTTGTTTACTAAATTCTGTATTTAGGATTCGTTTTAAGTTTTAACTTCAGTTTACTATAACAACCTTGCTGCTTACTTATACTAACAGTGATCTAAAATAGACAGCAGCTCAGTTCCCATTCCATTTCGCCTTTCTGGGATGTGTGGGGATGTCATTGTTTATTATTATGTCTCCAAACTGTTGCCTGCCATTGTCTATTCCCAGCCATGTTCAAGTACAATTTATTGTTAACCTTAGAGTAATGGATCAACTGAAGGAATGAAAAAGGACTTTAACTAAAAGGTTCAGATTGATCCAGGTTCTGCCAATGATACCAACATATCACACATGGAAAAAACACGTCAATCAAGTGTCAGAAAACACAACTCTCCGATCAACGGACCGTCACTCATTCCGAGGTCAGGATGATGACAACTTACAAGGGAAAATTCCTGGAGGTAAGGATTCCCAGACAACGGAACACCACGAGGTAATTAAGATCAAATATCACGGTGACTAGTCATTAGAGTAGATTGATTGTGAGGTGGTTGGGGGAGTTGGAGACCTGTGACTAGCAGAGAACTGAACATTGGAGGGCTGTGAATAACAGAGACCTGAGAGTTGGAGGGCTGTGACTAGCAGAGAGCTGGAAGTTGGAGGGCTGTGACTAGCAGAGAGATGAGAGTTGGAGAGCAGGAGAGAGTTGGAGAGCTTTAACTAGCAAAGAGCTGAGAGTTGATTTGATTTGGATGGCTGTGACTGGCGGAGTGCTGATAGTTGGAGGCCTGTGACTGGCAGAGACCTGAGAGTTGGAGGCCTGTGACTATCAGAGAGTTGAGAGTTGGAGAGATTTGACTAGCAGAGAGCTGAGAGTTGGTTCGATTTGGAGGGCTGTGACTCACAGAGAGCTGAGAGTTGGAGGGCTGTGACTAGCAGAGAGCTGAGAGCTGGAGAGAGCTGGAGAGAGATGGAGAGTTAGTTTGATTTGATTTGGATAGCTGTGACAGGCAGAGAGCTGTGAGTTGGTGGGCTGTGACTAACAGAGAGCTGAGAGTTAGAAGGCTGTGACAAGTAGAGAGAGCTGAGAGTTGGAAGGCTGTGACTAACAGAGAGCTGAGAGTTAGAAGGCTGTGACAAGTAGAGAGAACTGAGAGTTGGAGGGCTGTTACTCGCAAAAAGCTGGGAGTTGGAGGGCTGTGACTAGCAGAGAGCTGAGAAACGGAGGGCTGTGACTAGCAGAGAGCTCAGAGTTGGAGGGCTGTGACTAGCAGAGAGCTGAGAGTTGTAGTGCTGGAGAGAGTTGGAGAGAGTTGAGAGTGCTTTGACTAGCAGAGAGCAGACGGTTGGTTCGATTTGGAGTGCTGCGACTCGCAGAGAGCTGAAGGGATGTGACTCGCAAAAAGCTGAGAGTTGGAGGGCTGTGACTAGCAGAGAGCTGAGAGTTGGAGGGCTGTGACTAGCAGAGAGCTGAGAGTTGGAGGGCTGTGACTAGCAGAGAGCTGAGAGTTGGAGGGCTGTGGCTAACATAGAGCTGGGAGTTGGAGGGCTTAGACTAGCAGAGAGCTGGAAGTTGGAGGGCTGTGACTAGCAGAGAGATGAGAGTTGGAGAGCAGGAGAGAGTTGGAGAGCTTTAACTAGCAAAGAGCTGAGAGTTGATTTGATTTGGATGGCTGTGACTGGCGGAGTGCTGATAGTTGGAGGCCTGTGACTGGCAGAGACCTGAGAGTTGGAGGCCTGTGACTATCAGAGAGTTGAGAGTTGGAGAGATTTGACTAGCAGAGAGCTGAGAGTTGGTTCTGATTTGGAGGGCTGTGACTCACAGAGAGCTGAGAGTTGGAGGGCTGTGACTAGCAGAGAGCTGAGAGCTGGAGAGAGCTGGAGAGAGATGGAGAGTTAGTTTGATTTGATTTGGATAGCTGTGACAGGCAGAGAGCTGTGAGTTGGTGGGCTGTGACTAACAGAGAGCTGAGAGTTAGAAGGCTGTGACAAGTAGAGAGAGCTGAGAGTTGGAAGGCTGTGACTAACAGAGAGCTGAGAGTTAGAAGGCTGTGACAAGTAGAGAGAACTGAGAGTTGGAGGGCTGTTACTCGCAAAAAGCTGGGAGTTGGAGGGCTGTGACTAGCAGAGAGCTGAGAAACGGAGGGCTGTGACTAGCAGAGAGCTCAGAGTTGGAGGGCTGTGACTAGCAGAGAGCTGAGAGTTGTAGTGCTGGAGAGAGTTGGAGAGAGTTGAGAGTGCTTTGACTAGCAGAGAGCAGACGGTTGGTTCGATTTGGAGTGCTGCGACTCGCAGAGAGCTGAAGGGATGTGACTCGCAAAAAGCTGAGAGTTGGAGGGCTGTGACTAGCAGAGAGCTGAGAGTTGGAGGGCTGTGGCTAACATAGAGCTGGGAGTTGGAGGGCTTAGACTAGCAGAGAGCTGAGAGTTGGAGGGCTGTGACTAGCAGAGAGCTGAGAGTTGGAGGGCTGTGACTAGCAGAGAGCTGAGAGTTGGAGGGCTGTGGCTAGCAGAGAGCTGAGAGTTGGGGAGCTGGAGAGAGTTGGAGAGAGTTGGAGAGCTTTGACTGGCAGAGAGCTGAGAGTTAGTTTGATTTAATTTGATTTGGATGACTGACTAGTAGAGAGCTGAGAGGTGGAGAGTTGTGACTAGCTGAGAATTGGAGGCCTGTGACTAGCAGAGAGCTGAGAGTTGGAGGGCTGTGACTAAAAGAGAGCTGAGAGTTGGAGGCCTGTGACTAGCAGAGAGCTGAGAGTTGGAGGGCTGTGACTAGCTGAGAATTGGAGGCCTGTGACTAGCAGAGAGCTGAGAGTTAGTTTTATTTGATTTGGAGGGCTGTGACTAGCAGAGAGCTGAGAGTTGGAGGGTTATGACTCGCAAAAAGCTGAGAGTTGGAGGGCTGTGACTAGCAGCGAGCTGAGAAATGGAGGGCTGTGACTAGCAGAGAGCTCAGAGTTGGAGGGCTGTGACTAGCAGAGAGCTGAGAGTTGGAGGGCTGTGACTAGCAGAGAGCTCAGAGTTGGAGGGCTGTGACTAGCAGCGAGCTGAGAAATGGAGGGCTGTGACTAGCAGAGAGCTGAGAGTTGGAGGGCTGTGATTAGCAGAGAGCTGAGAGTTGGAGAGCTGGAGAGAGTTGGTGAGAGTTGGTGAGAGTTGGAGAGCTTTGACTAGCAGAGAGCTGAGAGTTGGTTTGATTTGATTTGGATGGCTGTGACTAGCAGAGAGCTGAGAGTTGGAGGGCTGTGACTAGCAGAGAGCTGAGAGCTGGTGAGCTGGAGAGAGTTTGAGAACTGTGACAAGCAGAGAGTTGAGAGTTGGTTTGATTTGATTTGATTTGGATGGCTGTGACTGGCAGAGAGCTGAGAGTTGGAGGGCTGTGACTAGCAGAGAGATGAGATTTGGAGAGAGTTGGAGAGAATTGACTCACAGAGAGCTGAGAGTTGGACGCTTGTGACTTGCAGAGAGCTGAGAGTTGGTTTGATTTGGAGGGCTGTGACTCACAGCTGAGAGTTGGAGGTCTTTGACTAGCAGAGAGCTGAGAGTTGGAGGGCTGTGACTAGCAGAGAGCTGAGAGTTGGAGACCAGTTGGAGAGAGTTGGAGAGCTTTGACTAGAGTTGGAGAGTTAGAGAGATTTGACTAGCAGAGAGCTGAGAGTTGGTTTGATTTGGATGGCTGTGACTCACAGACAGCTGAGAGTTGGAGGGCTGTGACTTGCTGAGAGTTGGTTCACTTTGGAGGGCTGTGACTCACAGCGAGATGAGAGTTGGAGGTCTGTGACTAGCAGAGATCTGAGAGTTGGAGGGCTGTGAGTCACAGCGAGCTGAGAGTTGGAGGACTGCGACTATCAGAGAGCTGAGAGTTGGAGGGCTGTGACTTGCAGAGAGCTGAGAGCTGGAGAGAACTGGAGAGAGCTGGAGAGAGTTGGAGAGTCAGTTTGATTTGATTTGGAGGGCTGTGGCTAGCAGAGAGTTGAGAGTTGGAGGGCTGGAGAGAGTTGGAGAGCTTTAACTAGCAGAGAGCTGAGAGTTGGTTTGATTTGGTTTGATTTGGATGGCTGTGACAGGCAGATGGCTGAGAGTTGGAGGGCTGTGACTAGCAGAGAGCTGAGAGTTGGAGGGCTGTGGCTAGCAGAGAGTTGAGAGTTGGAGGGCTGGAGAGAGTTGGAGGGCTGTGACAAGCAGAGAGTTGAGCGTTGGAGAGCTTTAGAGGTTAGGAGAGAGTTGGAGAGATTTGACTAGCAAAGAGCTGAGCATCGGTTTGATTTGGTTTGATTTGGATGGCTGTGACAGATAGAGAGCTGAGAGTTGGAGGGCTGTGATTAGCAGAGAGCTTAGATTTGGAGAGAGTTGGAGAGATTTGACTAGCAGAGTGCCTAGAGTTGGTTCGATTTGGATGGCTGTGACTCACAGAGAGCTGAGAGTTGGAGGGCTGTGACTAGCAGAGAGCTGACAGTTGGAGGGCTGTGACTAGCAGAGAGCTGAGAGTTGGAGAGCTGGAGAGAGTTGGAGAGATTTGTAAAGATTTGACTAGCAAAGAGCTGAGAGTTGGTTCCATTTGGAGGGCTGTGACTCACAGAGAGCTGAGAGTTGGAGGGCTGTGACTAGCAGAGAGCTGAGAGTTGGAGGGCTTTGAATTGCAGAGAGCTGAGAGTTGGAGGGCTGTGACTAGCAGAGAGCTGAGAGTTGGAGTGCTGGAGAGAGTTGGAGAGAGTTGGAGTGCTTTGACTGGCAGAGAGCTGACAGTTGGTTCGATTTGGAGTGCTGCGACTCGCAGAGAGCTGAAGGGATGTGACTCGCAAAAAGCTGAGAGTTGGAGGGCTGTGACTAGCAGAGAGCTGAGAGTTGGAGGGCTGTGACTAGCAGAGAGCTGAGAGTTGGAGGGCTGTGACTAGCATAGAGCTGGGAGTTGGAGAGCTGGAGAGAGTTGGAGAGAGTTGGAGAGCTTTGACTAGCAGAGAGCTGAGAGTTGGTTTGATTTGATTTGATTTAGATGGCTGTGACTAGCAGAGAGCTGAGAGTTGGAGGGCTGTGATTAGCTGAGAGTTGGAGGCATGTGACTAGCAGAGAGCTGAGAGTTGGAGGGCTGTGACTTGCAGAGAGCTGAGAGCTGGAGAGAGCTGGAGAGATTTCACTAGCAACGAGCTGAGAGTTGGTTCGATTTGGAGGGCTGTGACTCACAGAGAGCTGAGAGTTGGAGGGCTGTGAGTAGCAGAGAGCTGAGAGTTGGAGGGCTGTGACTAGCAGAGAGCTGAGAGCTGGAGAGAGTTGGAGTTAGTTTGATTTGATTTGGATGGCTGTGACTGGCAGAGAGCTGAGAGTTGGAGGGCTGTGATTAACAGAGAGCTGAGAGTTAGAGGCTGTGACAAGTAGAGAGAGCTGAGAGTTTGAGCACTGTGACTAGCTGTGACTAGCAGAGAGCTGAGAGTTGTCAGACCTTAAATTATGTCTGTGTGCTGGGATTTCCAAATGAAAAGAGAAGCGTAATGTCAATTCAAGAGAGATGAGTCATGTGACTGCTGATAGAGCAACATACCTTATTTGAACACCAAGAAGAAGAGAGAGAGAGAGAGAGAGAGAGAGAGGGAGAGGGAGAGAGAAGGAGAGAGACTATTTGCACATCGTTACAACACTCTATATAGACATAATTTGACATTTGAAATGTCTTTATTCTTTTGGAACTTTTGTAAGTGTAATGTTTACTCTAAATGTTTTATTGTTTATTTCACATTTGTTTATTGTCTATTTCTCATGCTTTGCATATGTTCCCCATGCAATAAAGCCCTTAAATCGAAATTGAGAGAGAGAGAGAGAGAGAGAGAGAGAGAGAGAGAGAGAGAGAGAGAGAGAGAGAGAGAGAGAGAGAGAGAGAGAGAGAGAGAGAGAGAGAGAGAGAGAGAGAGAGAGAGAGAGAGAGAGAGAGAGAGAGAGAGAGAGAGAGAGAGAGAGAGAGAGAGGGTAGTGTTTGAATGCTTTCAATTTCAAACCTTGTGCATCACCTTTTCAATAATGTTGTATTGGTATTAGACATGACCACAATGTTTTCAGAGTCATGAAAAATACTTCACTGGTGTCTGCCTTGTGTTTCCATCTGCCTTTTCTAACAAAATACAATTAAAAAAACATTAACCAAAATAGGAATAACTGTTCCCATGTAGCTCAGTTAGTAGAGCATGGCGCCAGGGTTTTTGGTTTGATTCCCACAGGGGACCAGTACAAAAATGTATGCACTCACTACCATAAGTCGCTCTGGATAAGAGCATCTGCTAAATTACTAAAATGTAAAAGTAACTGAACTAGCTCCACAGTTCAACCTCAACATTATAGCATACTAGGCCTTTTCTGACCAGTGTTACTGCAGATGTTTCAACCACTCCGCTTACTTTAGGATTTCCTGGTCAATCCAGCCAGTCTGCATAAATAGCTTAAATGGTGAGGCCTTGTCTGGAATACAATGCCAGAACATACACTGAACAAATATCTAAACGCAACATGTAAAGTGTTGGTTTCAGGAGTTGAAATAAAAGATCCCAGAAATGTTTCATACACACAAAAAGCTTATTTCTCTCAAATATTGTGCACACATTTGTTTACATCCCTTTTAGTGAACATTTCTTCATGGCCAAGATTATCCATCCACCTGACAGGTGTGGCATATCAAGAAGCTGATTAAACAGCATGATCATTACACAGGTGCACCATGTGCTGGGGACAATAAAAGGCCACTCTAAAATGTGCAGTTTTTCCCACAACACAATGCCACATATGTCTCATGTTTTGAGGGAGCATGCAATTGGCATGCTGACTACAGGAATTTCCCCCAGAGCTGCTGCCAGATAATGTTATGTTTATTTCTCTACCATAAGCCGCCTCCAACGTTGTTTTCGAGAATTTGGCAGTACGTCCAACCGGCCTCACAACCACGTGTATAGCGTCATGTTGGTGGTTTGCTAAAAATCAACGTTGTGAACAGAGTGCTCCATGGTGGCGGTGGGGTTATGGTATGGGCAGGCATAAGCTACGGACAATGAACACAATTTAATTTTATCAATGGCAATTTGAATGCACAGAGATAATGAACGTGATGAAATCCTGAGGCCCATTTCGTGACATTCATCTGCCACCATCACCTCCATGTTTCAGCACGATAATGCACGGCCCCATGTCGCAAGGATCTGTACACGATTCCTGGAAGCTGTAAATGTCCCAGTTCTTCCGTGGCCTGCATACTCACCAGACATGTCACTAATTGAGCATGTTTGGGATCCACATGCCACAAACAACAGCCTGATCAACTATTACAAGGAGATGTGTCACGCTGCATGAGGCAAATGGTGGTCACACCAGATACTGACTGGTTTTCCGATCCCCGCCCCCACCTTTTTTTGTTAAAAGATATCTGTGACCAACAGATGCATGTCTGTGTTCCCAGTCAAGTGAAATCCATAGATTAGGGCCTAATGAATTTATTTCAATTGACTGATTTCCTTATATGAACTGTAACTCAGTAAAACATATTAGAAATTGTTGCATGTTGTGTTTATGTTTTTGTTCAGCATAATTGTTATTATTTATGTAACCACTGTTATTACCTAAGACACAATGATAAAACATAGTCCCGGGAAAATAGTTATTGAATTGAAAAGAGAAATTTGGGCAACACTTTCAAATAGTAGAGAAGGGAAATTCTTACACACACACACACGCACACACACGCACACACACGTCTCCTAAGTCTGTCTCAGTCGCTTTCAGTCCGTGGTGTTTACAGTTGGATGCAGCAGACACAAATATTGACCGTCCTTAACTTTTCCTCCAGCTCTCACTTTAATTAAATCAATCTGCTCTGGACACAGGCTACAGCACAGGAAGGGAGAAGACACTGCTTTGAGAGGAGGGAGGAGGGGGAGAAAGGGAGTGAGTGTCACGCCCTGGCCATAGAGGGCCCTCTGGGTTTCTCTATGGGGTGTTAGGCCAGGGCGTGACTAGGGTTTTCTATGGGACTCTATGTTGTTTTTTTGTGTTGGTTCCCAATTAGAGGCAGCTGTATGTCATTGTCGTTTTTGTAAGTTTCACATTCGAAATTAAAAGATGTGGAACTCCATCCGTGCTGCATCTTGGTCCGATTCTTTACAAGATCGTGACAGTGAGAAAGATAGAGTGAGAAGTGGATAGAGACAGGCAGGGATTGGGACAGAGACAAAAGAAGGGACAGATGCTGAAGTGGGAAAGAGTCAAGGTGAGAAAGTTGGAATAGAAAGGAGAGAGATTATACATTGAGAGAAAAAGAGGGAGTGAGAGGAAGAGATAGCAGAGAGCATTTCTCCTTTCACCATTCAGTGGAAAAGGTGTACACAGGATCTATCTGTCCATTTCACTGTGCATTTCTCAAATCAAATTAACTCTCCGTGTCAAAGGTCTCCAGCAGCAAGAAATCCTGAGCCAAAACATGAATGATTAATTATGTGGTTCAGTGCATGTATGTACCAGTATGTACTGCAAGCGCAATGATTAGTACTCCTGCAGTAAATGACCAAAAGCACCTTCTTTGGCCTCAATGTTGTTAATATTTTTCATAATTTCACAATAGATAAAGATATTTTTGTGATGAATACGAAGTGTAATATTGGAATGCAAACTCAAAACTCTAAATCTGACATAGTACAGGTGTCTTTTTTGTTGTTGCCCATAACCATGTGTGAGTTGCAATGTTCCCTCTAAGCTTCACCTGTCGCACCAGGCAAAATAAATATCAGCATGCACAGAAAAGCAAGAGACTGAACTTCACTCAATTAGAGTTTTCCCAGTTAGTTAACACTATCAATGTCAGGCCTGTACTCTACACCACAGGAGGTTGGTGGCACGTTAATTGGGGAGGACAGGCTCATAGTAATGCCTGGAGCGGAATGAGTGGAAGGGTATCAAACACATGGGTTCCAGCCATTATTATGAGCCGTCCTCCCCTCAGCAGCATCCACTGCTCTACTACAGATACCTGTGTGCCATAACCAATCAGAGCTGCAGTAGGCCTATATGAAAATAGACTATTGCCATATATTGATCTGTGCCATTCACTTTGAACTGGACTGTTTTTACAGCATGAGCAGTCATAAGTAGATGAGCTTGTTTTGAGATCAAAGTGAGAGATACATGTAGCGACGTGTGCACATTTGGACATTTGTTCATATCCTTTCATAGTTAGTGAGTTATTAGCCTAGTTATAGGTCATTTGTATTCAGCAATGGGGGAGTGATTGCTTTCTACAAGAGCACAAGCATGTGCATGTCTAGACATCTTTGAAAAGCGAGTCAGGTTTTTTGTCTTAAAGGGGCAGTGTTGTATTTTGAGACAGGCTTGAATAAACTAAGTAGCCAATCGGCATAGGATAGCATAACATTGAACACCACACATTGGCTGCTACTGTAGGCTGAAAGACTACCAGGAATCTCTCTGTGTAAACTGCAGTAAAAGGTTTTAAGAGTATATTCACGTAACAATGTGCCAATCTAATTAACATAATAATAAAAATCCACATCAAAACCCGTTAATTTAAGGTAGAGATATACTGCATCTCAATCCACCACATCCACCTATGGCGGCCTTCCGCATCTGCAGTGTTGTTTGTCAGACCAGGCGCCATTCTGAAAATCTGTCTTCTCACGAAAACGGATGTAGTGTCCAAACTGTATCACTCTATGGAAAGATAAGACTCTCACAAACACGATGGTGTTCTCTCTGCTTTCCTGTACGACCCCCAAAACAGTCATGGGACTTGTCTGAAGGTAACCCAGTACTGATTTAAAGGGATTTTTCGAAATTTTGGCAATGAGGCCCTTCATCTACTTCACCATAGTCAGATGAACTTGTGGATACAATTATTATGTCTCTGTGTCCAGTATGAAGGAAGTTAGAGGTAGTTTCGAGAGACAATGCTAGCGCAATGACTGGAAGTCTATGAGTATCTGCTAGCATGCTAGCAGATACCCATCTAGTCATTAGGCTAACGCTAGTTAGCAATTGTGCTGGCGCTAGTTAGCAACAGGGGTGAAAGTAAGTAAAACATTTGTGGGGGTATGCCGTACCGATAAAACGTGGGTCTATCACAATTAACTCAAAATGCCAAGAAAACTATAGGCTACTACACCATTATTTAACATTACTGCATGTCAGCCACATGAACAATGTGCGAATTGACTTGAAACCGGGTGGTAAATGCTTCAAATTGCATTGTGGTTCAACGAGAACACTTACTTTTTTAACAAGACATGAGTGGACAAGGTGGAGATGAGTGGCCGAGACCAAGATAGGAGTGGACAAGTGTCGTGCCTTTGGCATCATTAAATTGAATACTGTTATTTTATCAAATCAATTCTCTGTAATTATTATTACGTGGTTAAACTAATCATGTAAACGTAATTAACTAGGAAGTCGGGGCACCAAGGAAAATCTTCAGATTACAAAGTTATAATTTTCCTAATATAACTTTTCAGATATTTTAATATCTGATCAATTAGTCTTTAATTCATGAATTATTCTTTACCTCACGTTTGTCTCATTCCGAACCTTTACTATGAATCATCTATACTATACAATTGTCTTAAATCGTTTATTTACTAACTAACTAAATAATCACAGAAATGCATAGACAAACAGTAGATACGGTTACAAGGAAATGACAGGGGATGTTTCCCTAGTGGGATAAGCCGGTATGACGGAGTAGACTGATAAGGAGCGGGAATTACAAAAGTCACTACACAGTTGATAATTATATTAATTGAAATGCTAATCCTTTGCAAATGAACGCTCACTGATTCGGGAATAATTGCAATCAATATATATTTACACTCAGTGTGTCGTCGTGATCTCTGTTGGGATCGTCCGTCTTTCTGTTGGAAAGTTCATCTGCCCCTCTCTCTCTTCCAAGTCTTTCGTGGTTAGAATAGATACTTCAGAGTACCATTTAAGAAATTTTCTTATAGAGTAGATGTTTCGGAGGTTGTCGGTCCATGTATTCAGGTCGACATAATTTTTAGCTGCAGACTATTAATTAGTATCGAAGAGTTGCTCTTATTCTGTCGGATCGATAGTCTCAGAGTTTAATCACGTGGTATGGTTAAGAATTCAATAACCATTTGTGGTCTCTACTCAAACTTTAGCCCTCTCGATAATCGATGTACGGCATGGTCTGCTAGGAAATTTCTTCAGGTGGGGGTTATATTCGCAACAGTAGAAAAGGGCTGTCCCATGATGCCAGATCAATGTCTGTGCTCATGGGGTGGGCCTATGCCTTAGTTAACTTTAAAGGGAATTGGATTCTCTTTCATTAAACAGTTTAAAATCACATTACATAGTTTCAATAATAGTTTCATTTTTACTCATTCTTTTTATACAACAATTAGATGCAAGTCTCAACTGAGAGTTATGGTAATGTGGCTGTATTGTCTCTCCTGAGTTTCACAAACATTAAACGAAATGGACCAGTCGTAGCTGGATTGTCCCCCGACCGTGTACACATTCTGTAAAACATGGGTATTGTTCAGTTCTCAAGTTCTGTGAGGTGGAAGAAAATCCTTTGTTCTCCTGTGAAACTCTCTCTATATACTGAATGGCCATGAGGAGAGAGAGACTCCGCTAGGAATTTATGACCTGCGATAACAGAGCCAACTAGGACGAGTAGCTTACAAGAGCTAGTTTTTGAAGTGATTGTTTGACAATCCGATGAAAACATCATGACTGGTTGTGTTAATGCCCAATTAAAAGGTATTAGATGTTTAAAGTTATATGACCATTATTTAGTAGGCCTAGGCTACTAGAAATTAAATCTACTTTTACCCATGGTTAGCAACTTCCTTCAAACTGCACGCAGAGACATAAAAATGGTATCCACAAGTTCATCTGACTCTGGGGAAGTAGATAAAGGGCCTCATTGCCAAAATTCCAAAGTATCCCTTTAAAACAGTATGGAGGGAGTTTTGTGCCAACAAAAAAAAGGCTGGCCAAAAACAAAAATACTTCCTGAGCTTTCTTCAAGTGATTGTTTTATTGTTGACTGTCTGTATTTCCATTTATGAATGTTTTATTCAATGAGTTTCTATGGGCTATAGTAGTAAAGCCCCAATAAAATATTTAATAAAATATAAAATAATGTTTTTATATTTAGTTTTTATACCTACAGGGTTCTTAAAATGTAAAACCAAATAGCTAAATGATCCACAGTGTGACCATCTTAAAACAATTCCGTATGTTGGCTTAGCAGACCCCCCATTCCTGTCTTGCAGGAAATCATGCATAGAACGAGCAGTATGGCTGGTGGCATTGTCATGCTGGAGGGTCATGTCAGGATGAGCCTGCAGGAAGTGTACCACATGAGGGAGTTGGATGTCTTCCCTGTAACGCACAGCGTTGAGATTGACTGCAATGACAACAAGCTCAGTCCAATGATGCTGTGACACACCGCCCCAGACCATAACGGACCCTCCACCTCCAAATCGATACCGCTCTAGAGTACAGGCCTCGGTGTAACGTGCATTCCTTTGACGATAAGCGTGAATCCGACCATCACCCCTGGTGAGACAAAACCGCGACTCGTCAGTGAAGAGCACTTTTTGCCAATCCTGTCTGGTCCAGCGACGGTGGGTTTGTGCTCACAGGCAACGTTGTTGCCGGTGATGTCTGGTGAGGACCTGCCTTACAACAGGCCTACAAGCCCTCAGTCCAGCCTCTCTCAGCCTATTGCAGACAGTCTGAGCACTGATGGAGGGATTGTGCGATCCTGGTGTAACTCGGGCAGTTGTTGTTGCCATCCTGTACCTGTCCCGCAGGTGTGATGTTCGGATGTACCAATCCTGTGCAGGTGTTATTACACGTGGTCTGCCACTGCAAGGACGATCAGCTGTCCGTCCTGTCTCCCTGTAGAGCTGTCCTACGCGTCTCACAGTACGAACATTGCAATTTATTGCCCTGGCCACATCTTCAGTCCTCATGCCTCCTTGCAGCATGCCTAAGGCACGTTCACGCAGATGAGCAGAGACACTGGGCATCTTTCTTTTGGTGTTTTTCAGAGTCAGTAGAAAGGCCTCTTTAGTGTCCTAAGTTTTCATAACAGTGACCTTAATTGCCTACCGTCTGTAAGCTGTTAGTGTCTTAACGACCGTTCCACAGGTGCATGTTTATTAATTGTTTATGGGTCATTGAAAAAGCATGGGAGACAGTGTTTGAACCCTTTACAATGAAGATCTGTGAAGTTATTTAGATTTTTTTTTAATTATCGTTGAAAGACAGGGTCCTGAAAAAGGGACGTTTCTTTTTTTGCTGAGTTTATTTCAGTACCACCGACACCTTAAAACCTGTTAGGGATCGGAAAACATCTGGTGAAATTGCAGAGCGCCAAATTCAAATCTTGGTAATCGAACCGCTTTGTCCGATTTACAATAGGCTTTACAACGAAAGCATAGCATTTGATTATCTGAGGACAGCGCCCCGCATACTTCCTGCATATAAGTATATTTCAAACCTGCACAGGCATTTCAAAATCAAATATAGCGATAAAATAAATCACTTACCTTTGAAGATCGATCACTTACCTGGTTGCAATCTCACGGGTCCCAGGAACACAAAGAATGGTTGTTTTGTTCGATAAAGTCCTTCTTTATATCCCAAAAACTCTGTTTGGTTGGCGCGTTTTGTTCAGTAATCCACCCGTTCCACTCGTTCAACATACAGACACAGGAAACCTAAAAAGTTACCAATAAACTTTGTCCAAACAAGTAAAACAACGTTTCTAATCAATCCTCAGGTACCTTAATGTGTAAATAAATTATAATATTTCAGACGGAGAATAGCATGTTCAAAAGAAAATAAAAATAACGAAGAGCGCACAGTCACTCACGCAAAACAGTAATGTCCGTTCCAACAGCCACATGTCAGAACTTCTATTTCTTCTTCGTTTTTCAAAAAACAAGCCTGAAACCATGTCTAAAGACTGTTCACATCTAGTGGAAGCCATAGGAACTGCAATCTGGGAGCTAATTCCCTCTACAGTGAATAGCAAATCAATGGAAAAACTGTGACATCAAAAAACACATTTTCCTGATAGATTTTCCTCTGGTTTTTGCCTGCCATATCAGTTCTGTTATACTCACATACGTTATTTTAACAGTTTTAGAAACATCAGAGTGTTTTCTATCCAATACTACCAATTATATGCATCCTAGCTTCTGGGCCTGAGTAACAGGCAGTTTACTTTGGGCACGTCAGACTCTCCATACTTCAGAACACTGCCCCCTAGCCCGAAGAGGTTTTAAAGAGCAACTGAAGGCAACGCACAACTTCTCTGGTAGAAAATGGCTTATGTGTCATCGATAATAGTCAGAAGCATTTATTCCAGTATTGACTACAAAGTGTAAATAGGATAATTCTGGTTATAAATCTCATCCAAATATTTTTTTTTACGTCAATATCTCCAAATTTTAATGGCTTAAAAACCTCAAGCCAACTATAAATTGTAGAAATTCATAAACAAATATTGAAAGCATTGAATGAGACAACCAAAAGGTGCTGAGTTTATAAATACACACTTGGGGATCTATTCAATCACATCCGCTCTAGCCGACATCCGCATAGCGGTTGTTTTGGCGGTGTCGGAGGTGGGACTGTGTTAGAGCTGTTAAATCCACAAGTGGCTCCTGGCATTATACACAAAGCAGACAATTGCCATTGGCTGCACAGAGACGCATTGCAAGAAATCCCATACAGCCTTGTTTACAAGTTGGAACATTGGAATGTGAGATGTAATATACACCTCATCTTTAGACTGGTTTTGTTCAAGTTCACTTGGTCACTGCTCAAACCCACATTTGAACACACATAGTTGAAAACACTCACACACACACGCCTGCATAAAGCCAGACCCAGGAGGGAACCATCGTTTATCTGTCTCTTTCAGAAGAGTTATATTTAGAGACAGGCTGAGAGGCGACTCTTCCTGCTGATTTATCGGCGTAGTTGCTAGTGTTTTTATACCTCATCCGGTTTCCACAGTGAAACCTGTGTAATCTGTAGATGTAAGGTTAAAGTCCAGGGAGCTATACTTCTGTATGTTACACAGAGTGCTGTCTACTCTGGTAATAGCTTCTGATTTCCTCCTAGACACACACACACACACACACACACACACACACACACACACACACACACACACACACACACACACACACACACACACACACACACACACACACACACACACACACACACACACACACACACACACACACACACACACACAGACTGCTCTGGGAAGATATGCTCCTGTCTAAAAAGAGGTCAGTCTTATCACCTGAATACACACAGACAGAGAGAGAGAGAGAGAGAGAGAGAGAGAGAGAGAGAGAGAGAGAGAGAGAGGGGGCAGAGGAGAGCTGTCTCACATCACTTTAAAATAATTGAGAGAAAGAAGACAGCACTGGGTTATCATCTACAGTATACTGTCATGTCATTGCTGGTACACACATAAGATCTGAACCTAAAAGGGTTGTTATGACTTTCTAAAACACTATCTTAATGTGACTTTGTTTTACCTGGCTAACAGAATAGAATAGAATACATCTTTATTGTCCATCCAGGATGGACATTCACCTTCCGTTAAAAGGATCACATACACATACAATCTTACATCATACACACTTAAACCAGTCAGTCCATCATGTTTCATACACTAACAAGAGCCAAAAGTGTGCAAAGCTGTCATCAGGGCAAAGGGTGGCTACTTTGAAGAATCTCAAATATAAAATAGGTTTTGATTTGTTTAACACTTTTTTGGTTACTACAATATTCCATATGTGTTATTTCATAGTTTTGATGTCTTCACTAGTATTCTACAATGTAGAACATTTAAAAAATAAAGAAAACCCCTGGACGACTTTTGACTGGTACTGTACATCAAATATATCTACACACACTGGTTATAAACCATATAAGTTTGGTGAATCTAACTACAAAGCAGGTGATGGTCCTCTGTAGCTCAGTTGGCAGAGCATGGTGCTTGCTACTCCAGGACTCTGCAGAGTCCATCACAGGGTATTACTTCTTCACGTTATGGTTGAGGAATAAACTGAGCATGTGCATTCTATCTTGTGCCAGATTGGAGATATTGAGAGTGTTACTACTATCCCAGTTCTCCCCAAGCTCTGACTTTGAGAAATCTCTCATGGTTAAACTCTCATAGTTATATTTTATAAAGATATTGTTCCAGGTAGTGCAATCACATGTAACAATGTCATTATGTTTGATGTAATTCTGCCTTAATGTAATTACTGTAATCTTGAAGTTATTCGTAGAGGTTATTGTGTAAAGGAAAGTTATCGTCCTGAACAGACCTTAGTCATGCATTTACTGGATCTGAAATAGATTTCTCAGAAACCAGCTCCACACTGTTAATGCCAAAAGAGAGGAAAGAACACGCACGTCCAGAGTGCCCTAAGAAGAGGTTTCCGGTAAACTCCAGGATGTATATTTTCCTCAGGAGTCCACACTGAGCAGACAAAACACTAGTGTCACTTCGTCTAGTCTGATCCCCCCCACCCTCATCCCCACCCCCTCCATCTCCTCTCCTCTCTTCCTCCTTCATGCTCACCCTATTACAGTTTATGCCCTATAAGCTGCTGGTGGAGGTCAGATCAGGTAGCCGACCAGCCCTACTGTATGTAACCAGAAATAATCACAAATAATCGTCCGGATGACTGAGAGGAGTAACGTCATCAGTAGATAGATTGCCCAGATACCCAGTGTTGTCATGATGAGTGCTGTGTGTGTATGTTTGTGTGTTTCACCTTTTTGTAATTTGCAGAGATATACTATGTGTTCTCATGTGAAATGTGTGTGTGTGTGTGTGTGTTTCACCATGTCTGTAGCCTTGCCTCCTATTTCCTCAGTGAGAGGGAGCTAAGAGAAATGGCCAGTGATGAGGAGTGTATTGATCAGCTAGCCAGGCGCCTGCCTTGCCTGTGTATAGACAACTCCTTCAAGGGCTAAGCCCATGGTAGCCTAAGTGAATCTTCTCTAAAGCATCAATACACTAACAGGAACTATCATCGCATCCACAGCCAAACAGAGCACAGGAATCACTTTTACTTTACTGTTTTAATTGTTTTTGTTTTGTGTGTGTACTGTTTCTTTGTGTGTTTGTTTCATCTGTGTGTGTGTGTGTGTGTGTGTGTGTGTGTGTGTGTGTGTGTGTGTGTGTGTGTGTGTGTGTGTGTGTGTGTGTGTGTGTGTGTGTGTGTGTGTGTGTGTGTGTGTGTGTGTGTGTGTGTGTGTGTGTGTGTGTGTGTGTGTGTGTGTGTGTGTTCTTGGGAAGGCTGGGATCAGTGAGTCATGGGCTGTAAAGTCAAAGCGTAGCGTGGTGAGTTCGTATAAACACTATAGAATGACATTATAAATCTGGATGTGATTTGTGGCCTTCCATTAGCACAATGGCAGCCTGTTTAATGTACAGGACCAATAAGAGAAGTTAAACTGCTGACTGAAATGGACTATACAGATGTAGGATCTTAATTTGATCGCCCTGTTGCAGAATAACTTTCCTGCAATGCAGGATATTTAAAACGTTTAGTGTATTTGTGGTTTAAAAAGGCTTCTGAAGTTTGTAATTTCCACTTTGAATTTTCAGACTCGATTTTCCCTTAAGAAAAATGTATCAACACCTACAAAAATGTCTAATAATTTTTATCAACATAATAATTCAAATTTCTTGTTGCTGCAGGATTATTGTCCTGCTGTAGAAAACTCGCTGAAATTAGATATTACATCTGTAGCTGGATTATTCCTTTAAACTTTCTCAACTTTTGGAAAAGGAGCATACTTTGCATTTTGAAATGGTTCTGATAATGCCTATTTTTTTATTTAACTAGAACAAATTCTTATTTACAATGACAGCCTACCCTGGGCCAATTGTGTGCCACTCGGGAGCACCAATATTGAAAGTTGTCTGCCTGACTGACTGTCTGTGTGTTTGTCTGCCTGACTGACTGTCTGTGTGCCTGTCTTAATGACTGACCTTCTCTGTGTCTGTCTGTGTGTCTGCCTGACTGACTGTCTGTGTGTCTGCCTGACTGTCTGTGTGTCTGTCTGTCTGACTTACTGTGTGTCTGTCTGCCTGTCTGTCTGCCTGTCTGTCTGTCTGTCTGTCTGGCTGTCTGTGTGTCTGTCTGTCTATGTCTCTGTCTGCCTGACTGACTGTCTGTGTGTCTGTCTGTTTGCCTGACTGCCTGACTGTCTGATGTGCAGGCTCAACATGGAGAGTACAGGCCATGTCAGTAAGTCTGGATCGTCCCTGGTCAAACATTCCCTCAACGCTGAGAAAACCTTCATGCAAGTCCACTACCTCAAGGTAAGGAGAAAGTACACACATCACTGAATCAAATAGGACAAGTGTGACAGTAGCTTTTCAAAAACTGTCTGTCTGACTGTCTGTGTGTTTGTCTGCCTGACTTACTGATGACTGTCTATGTGTCTGTCTGTCTGTCTGTCTGTCTGTCTGTCTGACTGTCTGTCTGACTGTCTGTGTGTATGTCTGTCTTGCTGGCTGACTTACTGTCTGTGTGTCTGTCTGCCTGACTGACTTTCTCTGTGTCTGACTGTGTGTGTGTGTGTCTGTCTGGCTGTCTCTCTGTCTGTCTGTCTGTCTGTCTGTCTGTGTGTCTGTCTGTCTGTCTGTGTGTCTGCCTGACTGACTGACTGTCTGTGTGTCTGCCTGACTGACTGTCTGTGTGTCTGTCTGTCTGACTTACTGTGTGTGTGTCTGTCTGCCTGTCTGTCTGTCTGGCTGGCTGGCTGGCTGTCTGTGTGTCTGTCTGTCTGTCCTGTCTGTCTGCCTGCCTGACTGTCTGTGTCTCTGTCTGCCTGACTGACTGTCTGTGTGTCTGTCTGCCTGCCTGCCTGTTTGTCTGTGTGTGTGTCTGTCTGCCTGCCTGCCTGCCTGTCTGTCTGTCTGTCTGTCTGTCTGTCTGTCTGGGTGTCTGTGTGTCTGTCTGCCTGACTGACTGACTGTGTGTCTGTCTGTCTGACTGTCTATGTCTCTGTCTGCCTGACTGACTGTCTGTGTGTCTGTCTGACTGACTGCCTGTGTATCTGTCTGTCTGACTGACTGTCTGTGTATCTGTCGGTCTGAATGACTGTCTGTGTATCTGTCTGTCTGAATGACTGTCTGTGTATCTGTCTGTCTGACTGACTGTCTGCGTAGCTCTCTGTCTGACTGACTGTCTGTGTGTCTGTCTGTTTGCCTGTCTGCCTGACTGTCTGATGTGCAGGCTCAACATGGAGAGTACAGGCCATGTCATTGAGTCTGGATCGTCCCTGGTCAAACATTCCCTCAACGCTGAGAAAACCTTCATGCAAGTCCACTACCTCAAGGTAAGGAGAAAGTACACACATCACTGAATCAAATAGGACAAGTGTGACAGTAGCTTTTCAAAAACGGTCAAAAAATAAATACAAATAACTGTCTGTCTCCCATCTCTTCAAGTGTGTATTTGGTCCGTATTTGATGCACCCTCCTGCTCTAATGGATACTGTGTGTGTGTTCTGTTCCAAGGCTACTTCTTCCTCAAGTTCCTGGCAAGTAAAGTAGGAAAATAACGGTTCCTCATCTTCTTCAGACTTTGTGACGAAATACCATGGACAACTCATTCTCTCTCAGGTAGGTGCTACTGTGTTACTGCAAACTCAAAGTCCATTTCACATAGAAAACTGTTGTACCACTAAGAGATATGCTGTAAGCCTCACCTTCAAGTCAACTCTGTCTCACATAAGTTGTTAGTGGTTATCTCATTATGTAGACCGGCATTGAAACCATTGAAGGGCGGGCTGAACTTTCTGATTTAGCCTCGGATTCAATTTTTCTCATGGAGGTGTGCTTTGATGTGGGTGTCTCTTGTGTGTGTTCAAATGTGGGAAGCATTTGTACTTTTGCTTTGCCAAAACAGTACACAGTTACAGTCACTCAACTTTCTAGATAACTTGAAACAGTCTAACCAGGTATTGTGTCTGAAAGTAGCCTAGACTACCTAGCAATCTAGCCAACTTCTTTCGGCAATTAGCTTCAGCCGTCCGGTGTGCGACCATGGCTAAGTTGGTTTGACTTTGGCTAGCCTTTCTGGGGCTAGTTAGGGACTGTCAATAAATTACACAATGGGACAATATTTTCATGTTGCACATCTTTCTGTTGTCTCATTAAATGCTTTCAATATTTGTTTATGAATTTCTACAATTTATAGTTGGCTTGAGGTTTTTAAGCCATTAAAATATATTGACATTACGAGTCTGACTTTATAACCAAAATTATACTATTTACTATTTGTAGTCAACACTAGAATAAATGCTTCTGACTAATATAGATGACACATAAGCCATTTTGTACCAGAGAAGTTGTGTGTTGTTCAGTTGCTCTTTAAGGTGTCGGTGGTACTGAAATAAACTCAGCAAAAAAAGAAACGTCCCTTTTTCAGGACCCTGTCTTTCAAAGATAATTCGTAAAAATCCAAATAACTTCACAGATCTTCATTGTAAATGGTTTTCAACACAGTTTCCCATGCTTGTTCAATGAACCATAAACAATTAATGAACATGCACCTGTGGAACGGTCGTTAAGACACTAACAGCTTACAGACGGTAGGCAGTTAAGGTCACTGTTATGGAAACTTAGGACACTAAAGAGGCCTTTCTACTGACTCTGAAAAACACCAAAAGAAAGATGCCCAGTGTCTCTGCTCATCTGCGTGAACGTGCCTTAGGCATGCTGCAAGGAGGCATGAGGACTGCAGATGTGGCTAGGGCAATAAATTGCAATGTTCGTACTGTGAGACGCGTAAGACAGCGCTACAGGGAGACAGGACGGACAGCTGATCGTCCTTGCAGTGGCAGACCACGTGTAATAACACCTGCACAGGATCGGTACATCCGAAAACATCACACCTGCGGGACAGGTACAGGATGGCAACAACAACTGCCCGAGTTACACCAGGATTGCACAATCCCTCCATCAGGGCTCAGACTGTCCGCAATAGGCTGAGAGGCAGGTCCTCACCAGACATCACCGGCAACAACGTGTCTCACCAGGGGTGATGGTCGGATTCACGTTTATCGTCAAAGGAATGCATGTTACACCGAGGCCTGTACTCTGGAGCGGTATCGATTTGGAGGTGGAGGGTCCATCATGGTCTGGGGCGGTGTGCCACAGCATCATCAGACTGAGTTTGTTGTCATTGCAGGCAATCTCAACGCTGTGCGTTACAGGGAAGACATCCTCCAGCCTGTGGTACCCTTCCTGCAGGCTCATCCTGACATGACCCTCCAGCATGACAATGCCACCAGCCATACTGCTCGTTCTGTGCATGATTTCCTGCAAGATAGGCGTATCAGTGTTCTGCCATGGCCAGCGAAGAGTCCGGATCTCAATCCCATTGAGCACGTCTGGGACCTGTTGGATCGGAGGGTGAGGGCTAGGGCCATTCCCCCAAGGAATGTCTGGGAACTTGCAAGTGCCTTGGTGGAAGAATGGGGTTACATCTCACAGCAAGAACTGGCAAATCTGGTGCAGTCCAAGAGGAGGAGATGTACTGCAGTACTTAATGCAGCTGGTGGCCACACCAGATACTGACTGTTACACATTATAAAATGTCTGTTAGTCACATGTCTATGGAACTTGTTCAGTTCATGTCTCAGTTGTTGAATCTTGTTATGTTCATATAAATATTTATGTTAAGTTTGCTGAAAATAAACACAGTTGACAGTGAGAGGATGTTTCTTTTTTTTGCTGAGTTTACTAATCAGGCCTTGGAGAGGGATGGCAGTCTAGGGCAGGGATCATGAACTAGATTCAGGTGTGGGCCGATATTTTTCTTGAACGGATGGTCGGTCGGCCGGAACATAATTACAAATAATATGTTGGCTTGACCGCAAGAAGCCCAAACAGGTATAATATTTGACTAAAACATAATAATTTCAAACCTTGTTTACATTTGTATATGATAAAATGTCTCTCTATTATGCATGGAAATACTTGGAAAGCAATCTTCCCAAGGCAAAATAACTGACTTCTGGGTGTTTAAAAATAAAAATGTATGTCCAATAATGAAAATGGCAAACAAAATATATAAACAGTATATATATGTTTTCTTTGCTTCAGAAAACAAATTTGGCCTGTGGGCCGCCAGTTGGGGAACCCTGGTCTAAGGTGTTTATCCCACATCAAGAGGTCTGTCACTGGCCTGTACCCAACACTGGAACAGCCTGACTGACTAGTGTGCTCTGACCTTCCGCTGCTCCAAATGTTAGTCCACACATTTACATTGGTAATAATGACTAGACAAACTCCTAGAGACATGGCTCTCTAACTCTATATACAGTCATCGCAAGGCTAGTGTTGTCAAGAGATAATTGAAAGGGATTACTGTCTTTTGGTCATAATGTGTTCAAAATTAGATAATATTTTGCTTCTTCACACGCTTTGAGATTTTTACAGGTTGTTTGGGATTCATTTCCTAGTAACTTTCCACATACTTCACAAGCCAAATTAGTTGTCATTGTCAGAACTAGGGTGCTTTCACAAAAGACCTACGCAATCAGGATGTAAGAGTGCGTGTATGAACTCTGTTAGCATGATTCAGAGTTTTTTTCCACATTATTTATCTAGCCCTGTCAGGTGCCAAGAAACCCTGCACCAATTACTGATCATCAACCCCTCCCTCCTCCTTCCCTCTCTCCTTCCCTCTCTCCTTCCCTCCCTCCTTCCCTCTCTCCTTCCGTCTCTCCCTCATAGGGGCACACCCTTATGGAATGCCATGTCTCTTCACCATGGCTTTAAACTACAGCCCACATGGAAAATTTAATAAATACATCTTCTTTATTTCAAGTGATTAGTGATTCATTTTAAGGTAAAAAAATATATAGAAATAAACTGTCCCTCATTTTAAGGTCAACCCTGTTATGGGAACTGAACTCTAGTTTTAATACGCTGGAACTATTTATTTTATTAAAAAATATATATATAAAAAACATTGAACGTCTAATAGTCAAATAAAAGCAGGTGACCTGGTTCTACTATGGTTCTACTATTTTTGGCCAATTTCTGGAGCTTTCTGGTGGAAAACTGAGCGGATCGAGCATAACACATCAACCCTGTTACCCACAGATAGACAGGCAAAAAAACGCTTAAAATGTTTTTGAGAAGCTTGCATTCAATTGCCCCTGCACACAACAAGCTTCCATTTCCCCTGTCACAAGGGGATTTCTGAATGATTTAAGATGAAGTCATTAATCCTGTTACGCTCAACACTGTTACTTTATTTGGCACTTAATAGGCCTTCATTTTTTATTTTGCAGGGAAAGATGGGAAAACATGTTTTTTATTAAGTTGAACATGTGCTCTTTTTGCTGGCAGGTCACCAGTGATACATGTCAGTATTCGACGTCCATCCATGTCTGAGGACGTCGGGAAATGACATTGAAACCCGGCCACTAGGGGCAACAGTGAGCACTGTTACCTTCAAGTAGATTTCGATTTTGCTAGGGCATTGTGGACGGGGACGGCAGATGGGCATAAGCATCTGCCTCTGGTTCGAAAGGTTGCATTGACCTTAAACACTTTGAAAGTTGTTTTTTATATTTTTGTTTTAAGCCTATCCCAAACCTTAAACCTTAATGCCTAACTTTTAGAATTTGGGGGTAATGCCTAAACTTAACACAGCCTTAAAATTCAGAGTTAATGACTAAACTTCACCTTAAACACTTCGAAATTTGACGTTTGGAACAGCTTCAAAATGTGTTGTTTGAGAAACATGGATTAAGATCTAATGCTGATGTTAGACTGTAAGAGTTTGTTGCTTTATGACAGAATGTTATCAAAAAGTTACACTACTCAAAAGGACCCCACATGTTCTAAATCCCCCGTTTTAACCCATGCCATGCCTCTGAGTTGAATGCTATAATCCCCATGTTTAACCCATGCCATGCCTCTGAGTTGAATGCTATAATCCCCATGTTTAACCCATGCCATGCCTCTGAGTTAAATGCTATAATCCCCATGTTTAACCCATGCCATGCCTCTGAGTTAAATGCTATAATCCCCATGTTTAACCCATGCCATGCCTCGGTGTTGAATGATATAATCCCCATGTTTAACCCATGACATGCCTCGGAGTAGAACGCTATAATCTCCATGTTTAACCCATGCCATGCCTATGAGTTAAATGCTATAATCCCCATGTTTAACCCATGCCATGCCTCAGAGTTGAATGCTATAATCCCCATGTTTAACCCATGCCATGCCTCTGAGTTGAATGCTATAATCCCCATGTTTAACCCATGCCATGCCTCTGAGTTGAATGCTATAATCCCCATGTTTAACCCATGCCTCAGAGTTGAACACTATAATCCCCATGGTGACACTCTGACCCCACCCTGGATAAATCCCAGAAGCATCAGAGGGACAGCATGATGTTTGTGTGTGTGTGTGTGTGTGTGTGTGTGTGTGTGTGTGTGTGTGTGTGTGTGTGTGTGTGTGTGTGTGTGTGTGTGTGTGTGTGTGTGTGTGTGTGTGTGTGTGTGTGTGTGTGTGTGTGTGTGTGTAAATTAAACAGTCCGATAGTGTGTGTGCGTGCCTCTGTTTCCCTCTGATGTGTTTTCCAGGTGTGGTGGAAAGACTAATGACTCAAATGTTTCTGCATTTTCTGTGTGTGTGCGTGCGTGTGTGAGTGAGTGAGTGAGTGAGTGTGTCTGTGTGTGTTTGTGTGTGTATAATCCCATAGATTAAGCCTGATGGCACAGGATGGCCACACCTGCCCCCACCTAAATCTCAGGAATGCAGTGTGATGTTAGCTCCTCCTCTGCATACACTTACACTCGCACCTGCACTCACACAATTACAGCACTACCCATAAGTTATCATCAATGTTCATAGAGTGTATTTAAGCAGGAGGTGTGATATATGGCCAATATACTGGTAACCAACATGCTTAGGGCATTACAAATATTTTTTTGTCATAATCGAGGTATAAGGTCTGATATACCACGGCTGTCAGCCAATTAGAATCCAGGGCTCGAACCACCCAGTTTATAATGGACAATAACCATTGCCTCAGACCCCACAACTACAGGTCCATGGATTGAATTTACAATTGTGCTGAGAGACAAATGAGAATGGGTAGATAACAGGCAAACCACCAACAAACCTGATTTAAATTAGATTGTGAAGTAACTTGCACAATTATTGCCCATTCCATCCATTTTCATTCATTCAGTGTGCTGGCATAGTTTGCATCACTGGATAGACGGGATTATAGCGTTCAACTCAGAGGCATGGCATGGGTTTTCGTTTCCCATAGAATAATAGGGAGCGTGAGCTGGGATTAGACCGTCGTGAGACAGGTCAGTTTTACCCTTCAGTGGGTTATAGTAATAGAGTTATAGTAAATTAAACAGTCTGATATCAGTTTATTTTTACAAAATAAAACGTAAAAGAGAATAGTATCAACCCGCAAGGCACGCGGTCAAATTATTTGCTGCTGATAAATAGGCCTAATACAAATCTCATCATTACATTATTGTCATATTAAATTAAATCAACCTCTTCACCCTCCTTATCATTCAGTTAGGCCTATTTATAATTCAATTGTGAAGTAAGGTGCACAATGATTGCCCATTCATCCATTTGTCATTCAGGAGAGAGAGACAAATTAACGCCTGGCTGGATACCAAGTCATCCTATAGCACATTGTCTTGGCGGATTACATTAGGGATAGGTTTGAAAAAAGTGATTTCAAAATTCAGAAGAATTAGCAGTGTAAAATACAAACAAAAAAAGTCAGGGAAGGAGTAGGACATAGTTATTTTTTGGGTATACATTTTTTATTTACAAAATCAAACGTCAGTGGCCAATAGAGGTTCTAGTGTTAACCAATGAGAGATGGACGTGAAGATCTGCAGCTGCTCCACTGAGCATTGTTGTTAGACTGAGAGTCTCAGCAAAGCATGATTTTAGACTGTTCCTCTGTCTCGGTTCTAGACTAAACAGAGAGAGCGAGAGAGAGGAGGGGATGAGAGAGAGGGGAAAGGGAGAACAGGGGAGGATAGAGAGAGAGAGAGAGAGAGAGAGAGAGAGAGAGAGAGAGAGAGAGAGAGAGAGAGAGAGAGAGAGAGAGAGAGAGAGAGAGAGAGAGAGAGAGGAAGGATAAGAGAGAGAGAGAGAGAGAGAGAGAGAGAGAGAGAGAGGAAGGGGATAAGAGAGAGAGGGGGTGATAGAGGGTAGAGGGAGAAAGAGTAGGGGGTGAGAGAGCAGAGGAGAGAGAGAGCAGGGGATGAGAGAAGGAGATAGGGAGAGAGAGAGCAGGGGATGAGAGGGAGGGGATAGGGAGAGAGAGAGCAGGGGATGAGAGAGAGAGGAGAGGTAGAGGAGGGGATGAGAGAGATGTAAGCCCATGTAGTTGCTGTTGCTCCCTATAGTTCACCTACTGTGAGTAGCAAGAATCGTCTGCGTTTCAAATGGCACCCTATTCCCTATACTACCATATGGGCCCTAGGTCAAAAGTAGTGCACTATATAGGAAATAAGGTGCTTTTTGCGATGCAGCCCATGTCCAAGTTTAACTGTTTTCCCCGAGACAAAACCATGTCATAAAAGTGACATGATTAAAGAGCACACACAAAAGAAGAACATTTCTGGGTAATTCTAGATGGCAAGAGAAAAGGAGTGGGAGGATTGTATCTGTACAGACATGAAAAACATAAACTTTCTCCTTCTTTCCACTGTCATTTTGATGGGACCAAAAGTTTTACTTCATGTTGGCACCAAACGTTTAGTGACAGTAACTCTAATTTGCATTGGATACAATGGCCTTGGGAGTTTTGGTTTCAACATGGTGCTTGTTACAATTTGAAATGTCAAGCTCAGTTTAGTCCGTTTACCAAACTACTCTGTATACTGTATGTAGAATATAGCTCTGAATGATACAAGAGAAGAAAAACGTTGGGTAATATTATTGGGCGAGGGGAAAAGAGTTGGCAGATTTTTATTGTGTGGACATAAAAACAATCCCCTTCATCCTTTTTGTCTTCTTTCTAAGTAACTATTCAGGTGATCCCTTATCTATTCAGGTGATCCCTTATCTATTCAGGTGAAGCCTTATCTATTCAGGTGATCCCTTATCTATTCAGGTGAAGCCTTATCTATTCAGGTGATCCCTTATCTATTCAGGTGATCCTTATCTATTCAGGTGAAGCCTTATCTATTCAGGTGATCCCTTATCTATTCAGGTGAAGCCTTATCTATTCAGGTGATCCCTTATCTATTCAGGTGATCCCTTATCTATTCAGGTGAAGCCTTATCTATTCAGGTGATCCCTTATCTATTCAGGTGAAGCCTTATCTATTCAGGTGAAGCCTTATCTATTCAGGTGAAGCCTTATCTATTCAGGTGATCCCTTATCTATTCAGGTGAAGCCTTATCTATTCAGGTGATCCCTTATCTATTCAGGTGATCCCTTATTTATTCAGGTGAAGCCTTATCTATTCAGGTGATCCTTATCTATTCAGGTGAAGCCTTATCTATTCAGGTGAAGCCTTATCTATTCAGGTGATCCCTTATCTATTCAAGTGATTCCTTATCTATTCAGGTGATCCCTTATCTATTCAGGTGAAGCCTTATCTATTCAGGTAATCCCTTATCTATTCAGGTGAAGCCTTATCTATTCAGGTGAAGCCTTATCTATTCAGGTGAAGCCTTATCTATTCAGGTGATCCCTTATCTATTCAGGAGAAGCCTTATCTATTCAGGTGATCCCTTATCTATTCAGGTGAAGCCTTATCTATTCAGGTGATCCTTATCTATTCAGGTGAAGCCTTATCTATTCAGGTGAAGCCTTATCTATTCAGGTGATCCCTTATCTATTCAAGTGATTCCTTATCTATTCAGGTGAAGCCTTATCTATTCAGGTGAAGCCTTATCTATTCAGGTGAAGCCTTATCTATTCAGGTGATCCCTTATCTATTCAGGTGATCCTTATCTATTCAGGTGAAGCCTTATCTATTCAGGTGATCCCTTATCTATTCAGGTGAAGCCTTATCTATTCAGGTGATCCCTTATCTATTCAGGTGATCCCTTATCTATTCAGGTGAAGCCTTATCTATTCAGGTGATCCCTTATCTATTCAGGTGAAGCCTTATCTATTCAGGTGAAGCCTTATCTATTCAGGTGAAGCCTTATCTATTCAGGTGATCCCTTATCTATTCAGGTGAAGCCTTATCTATTCAGGTGATCCCTTATCTATTCAGGTGATCCCTTATTTATTCAGGTGAAGCCTTATCTATTCAGGTGATCCTTATCTATTCAGGTGAAGCCTTATCTATTCAGGTGAAGCCTTATCTATTCAGGTGATCTCTTATCTATTCAAGTGATTCCTTATCTATTCAGGTGATCCCTTATCTATTCAGGTGAAGCCTTATCTATTCAGGTAATCCCTTATCTATTCAGGTGAAGCCTTATCTATTCAGGTGAAGCCTTATCTATTCAGGTGAAGCCTTATCTATTCAGGTGATCCCTTATCTATTCAGGAGAAGCCTTATCTATTCAGGTGATCCCTTATCTATTCAGGTGAAGCCTTATCTATTCAGGTGATCCTTATCTATTCAGGTGAAGCCTTATCTATTCAGGTGAAGCCTTATCTATTCAGGTGATCCCTTATCTATTCAAGTGATTCCTTATCTATTCAGGTGAAGCCTTATCTATTCAGGTGAAGCCTTATCTATTCAGGTGATCCCTTATCTATTCAGGTGAAGCCTTATCTATTCAGGTGAAGCCTTATCTATTCAGGTGAAGCCTTCGACATTCAGGGGAACATTTTGTACCAGCAAATGGCGCTGAACAGTCAGTAAAATAACCATCATATTTCAAATGACTGGGAAAAGCACATTATCTTATGCCATTTCCAAATACTTCAACTCGTGTTCGATCTTGTGCATCACCTGCACCATACAGATTACAAAACTCAGGTGAAATATGATTACCCTTATAATGCACAGCTTTGAAGAAAAGTTTCAAATTAAATTGTGCTCCAGATTGAAATTAGTTTTATGGAGCTGTGCTATTTTGTGTGAAGAAAATGTTACCCTAAAACTCTCAAAGCCTTGTCCTAAAACATCAGTAATCAAACACTGTCTGATGATGCTGTCTAACCTGCTTTTTTCATCTCTCCTCTATCTGGTCTGTATAGTACAGTATACCTGCTGTGTTCTGGCCCAGATTAATCCTCGAAGTATGTAGCGAAGCCCTCACCGATCTGCAGGTTGCCATAGCAACGAACATAATAATAAGGTGGCGAAGCCCTCACTGATCCACTCCTCAGTCCAGTCCAGAGCCCCGATGGCGAGGCCAAACCACTCCTGTCCAGGGCCCCGATGGCCAGACCAAACCACTCCTCAGTCCAGAGCCCCGACGGCCAGGCCAAACCACTCCTCAGTCCAGTCCCAGGCCCTGATAGCCAGACCAGACCACAAGTCGGACACCTCATGACATAGACTAGATGGACAGGCCCACAGAGACAGGGGAAGACGGTTAGAATCAATATACATTAACATACATGGGCAAACAGGAAAACACAAATTTAAAGGTAGACATAAGCATCAACATATACTATATATACAAAGAATGCTTGAAAATCACAAACGCATGCATGCATAGACAGACAGATAGATGCTTTTTGGAAGCATGTGCACCCTCACACACACACACACACACACACACACACACACACAGCTCCACTACCCTGGAGAGAGATCAAAGATTGGTAGGGACGAACGCAACCTATAATTACAGAGGAGGAGGACATAACCCTAACAACGTGGCGCCATAACGACTGTGTGTGTTTGTGTGTATGTGTGCGTGCATGTGTTTATGAATGTGTGTGAGTCAGTGGAGGCTGCTGAGGGGAATGGCTGGAGTCGAGCTAATGGAATGGTATCAAACACATGGAATCCATGTGTTTGATGTATTTGATACCATTCCACTCATTCCACTCCAGCCATTACCACGAGCCTGTCCTCCCCAATTAAGGTGCCAGCAACATCCTGTGGTGTGTGTGTGTGTGTGTGTGTGTGGGGGGGATCCACGTAGCTTGGTCAAACCATGCTACGTGGATCACCACTCTACCACTCTGCATTGCCTAGGTTCAGGTTTCACATTCTCTACCTTTTATTGACTGCATAAACTAAAAATATCTCTAACCCAGATTCTTTGCTGTAATTGTGAATGTGTTCTCAGTAAACTGAACTAGTAAAATAAATTTAGTAAATAAATAAAACTGTAGATCCAACAAAGTTGTTGGAAACAGTTGAGGTCAAATGTTTTTCATTTGGTTTTACAGTCATTTGTAGGCAGTTGGAGGCCGTTAGAGCCAGTTAAAGGCAGTTAGAAGTAGTTAGAGGTAGTTAGAGGTAGTTAGAGGACGCGTCCCAAATGGCACCCTTTTCCTTTTATAGTGCACTACTTTTGTCCCAGGTCCCAAGAAGACAATGTCTATTTTAGGCTTAGGGTAAGGTATAGGGTTAGGGATACAATTAGGGTTGGGGTTAGAATAAGTGTTAGGGGTTAAGGTTAGGGGTTAAGTATAGGGTTAGGGTAAGGGGTTAGGGAAAATAGGATTTTGATGGAAATACATTTGAGGTTCCAACAAGGATAATAAAACATATGCTGTGTATGTTTGTGCGTGTATGTGTGTGTGTGTGTATTGTACACACTCTACTGTACACTCATCAGAACTTGACTATATATATGCAGGTGATATGGGACGCAAGAATTTTTGTTCTACCAGACGAAAATACCTTAAACAACCCTTTAGGAATAGACAGCTCTGTGTACACACTGCTCAGCAAACTGGATACAGCCTCATCAACACTCTCCACCAATTAGAACCTGCTATCTAAGCTCTGAGCCAATCAGAGTTGAGGAAAGGGGAGAAGAACTAACACTGGTTTCTATGAAGGCCACTCCCCTGCATTCCAGCGTAAAGTTTAACAAATGTGAGACAAGGTCAGTAAATAGTCTAAGCTCTGATTTAGATGACGTCATGCCCTTAACCCTGGTGTGGTGTTCATGTTTTTGTTATTCACCCAATGTTTGTGGGTCTGATGGACCTACAACATTATTGATGTTTTAAAACAAGTAAAAACAATTTTTTATTTAACTAGGCAAGCCAGTTAAGAATAAATTCTTATTTACAATGATGACCTACCCACATTAGGATAGTTGTCTTTTGAAAGTTTCTCTGGCTACAGGAGTTCACAGTGGAAACAAACAGTAAATAACCTTGATCATTAACAAGTGCTGCAGCACAGCTCCCATTCACATATTGTTCTGTTATCTGACATATATATGTATTTACTATTAGTCCTAAAATTCCCATATGATAAACCAATGTACGGTTCCCCTTGTACGACATTTAGGTAGCAAGTAGTTCATAAGCTATTACTGTGTAATTACCATGTTGCATTAAAATAAATGCCACATACATTGTAAATGTTCATGTGATCATCCATATTAGCATATGATAAATAACAAGCATTACTGTGTGCATTTGGATATAATACATACAGGGTACACAAATGACATACAATTCTGAAGTACAAAGCAGTGACGTGTCCAGGCCGAAATGATGCTGGTTCATTCAACTCCAATCAAAGTGGACCTATTCTTCAATTCATATCTTTCCAATTCACATCCCTCCACTTTTCCGGAATGAATCTATTCTTTAGAAATTACACAATCTGGAAGACCTTCAGACTAAAATAGTAACACACACACACACACACACACACACACACACACACACACACACACACACACACACACACACACACACACACACACACACACACACACACATATATGAAAGTTTTGACAGACATCATGTGACTCCTTTTGAACTGTGAGGTACGAAGTCGGTTCCTCTCCTTGTTCGGGCAGCGATCGACGTCACCGGTCTTCTAGCCATCGCTGATCCACTTTTCATTTTCCATTTGTTTTGTCTTGTTTTTACACACACATGGTTTTCATTTACATTAATTACTGTTGTCCATTTAACCATTTGTTCCCCCCATGTCTGTGTGGGGAATTGTTTGTTTTGGCATGTTGGTACGCCAGGTTGTACGTTTTCACCCGTGCTTTGTGCAGCCTGTATTGTGCGGTTATTTTGTACTTTGTGCTGCCTTACTTGGGTTTTTTGGGCATTTGTTTTATGACGCGGTTGCGTTCTGTATTTTGACATTGCCTAGTAAAGTGCTTAGTCCACTCATCTCTGCTCTCCTGCGCCTGACTCTTTACACCAACTACACCCACCTTATGACAGAATTCCCCACCTTCATATGGAGTCAGCAGGAGCAGGTGCCCCTGTTATAGGGGACGAGGAGCGCGTCCAGGAGCACGCAGCGATGCTCCACCATCTCGCCGCCGCCATGGACAGCGTCTTTCAGGCAATGGACAGCTGGGAGAGATAGCAAGTTCCTCCAGCGCCTCCCCCAGCACAACCAGGGTCCTCACTACTCGTCCCTCCTTCACCCGGTCCCAGTGGGATTCGTCTCTCCCTTCCCCGGGAGTACGACGAGACGGCTGCAGGTTGCCAGGGTTTCCTATTACAGCTGGAGATCTACCTGGCAACCGTTCACCCGGCTCCTTCGGGCCGTGAAAAAGGTGTCCTCCCTCGTCTCGTGCCTCTCAGGGAAAGCCCTGGAGTGGGCCAACGCCATGTGGGGAGAAGGAGATGCGGCGCTGGACCACTTCGAGGATGTCACCTGCCGCTTCCGGGCAGTCTTCGACCACCCACTCGAAGGTAGAGCGGCGGGTGAACGTCTCTTCCATTTGAGGCAGGGGACGAGGAGCACCCAGGAGTTTGTGCTGGACTTTAGGACCCTGGCCGCCGGCGCGGGATGGAACGACAGGGCCATGATCAATCACTATCGCTGCAGTTTGCGCAAGGATGTTCGTCGGGAGTTGGCCTGCAGGGACACCACCCTCACCTTTGACCAGCTGGTGGACCTGTCCATTTGGTTGGATAACCTGATGGCTACCCGCGGACATTCAGAGCGGGCTCTGTTGGTTCCATCCCCCCAGCACCACCGCTCGGATGCCTATGGAGCTGGGAGGTGCTGCGCTCAGGGAGACCGGAGGAGGTTCCGTCTCGTGCACCATCTGTGGCCGCAGAAGTCACACTTCCGGTCGGTGCCGGGTTGGTTCCTCTGGGAGTCGAGGCAGCAGGCAGGGCACTCTCGCTTCACCCCAGGTAAGCCGGCACCATGCTCACCCAGAGCCCTCTGTTGCGCACATGTGGTTGTATGTTACGTTTCCTGAGTTTTCTCGGCATTCCCAGCATAAGGCGCTCGCCGATTCAGGCGCGGCTGGGAATTTTATAGATCTTTCGCCCATAGTTTAGGGATCCCCATTGTTCCAGTGGCTATGCCCTTCCCTGTTCACGCCTTAGATAGTTGACCATTAGGGTCAGGGTTGGTTAGGGAGGCTACCACTGGGCATGGTGACGCAGGGGGGTCACAAGGAGAGAATCAGTCTATTTCTCATTGACTCTCCTGCGTTTCCCATGGGAGTGTGTCTAGGAGAGCCAAAGGTTACCAGAAACTGATTTCTGGAGGGTTTTTTCTCTGGTTTTTGCCTGCTAAATGAGTTCTGTTATACTCACAGACATTATGTTAACACTTTTAGAAACTTCAGAGTGTTTCCTATCCAATTGTACTAATTATGTGCATATCCTATTTTCTGAGCCTGAGTGGCAGGCATTTTGCTTTGGGCACGCCAGACTCTCCAAAACCGTCACCTCACCTGCCGCTCCCTAAGAAGTTAACCCCTCGTTCCATGTGTCTCTCCTCAGACCGGTGGTGGCTGGTCTGCTCCATGAGTCTGAGGTGCGGGAGGTTCCTCCGCCCCCTCTGGACATCGAGGGGGCCCCGGCGTATTCCGTTCGCTCCATACTGGACTCGAGGCGTTGGGCGAGGGGCCTTCAGTACCTCATGGACTGGGAGGGGTACGGTCCGGAGGAGAGATGCTGGGTTCCGGCAGAGGACGTGTTGGACCCTTCAATGCTGCGGGTGTTCCACCATCTCCGTCCGGATGGCCCTGCACCTCGCCCTCCAAGGCATCCCGCTGCTGTAGCCGCGCGTCAAGGGGGGGGTACTGTCACAACTTCCGCCGAAGTTGGTTCCTCTCCTTGTTAGGGCGGCGTTCAGCGGTCGACGTCACCGGTCTTCTAGCCATCGCCGATCCACTTATCATTTTCCATTTGTTTTGTCTTGTTTTCACACACACCTGGTTTTCATTTTCATTTATTACTGTTGTCCATTTAACCCTTTGTTCCCCCCATGTCTGTGTGGGGAATTGTTTGTTTTGGCATGTTGGTACGCCGGGTTGTATGTTTTCACCTGTGCTTTGTGCAGCCTGTGTTGTGCGGTTATTTTGTACTTTGTGCTGGGTTTTTGGGGCATTTGTTTTATGATGCGGTTGCGTTCTGTATTTTGACATTGCCTAGTAAAGTGGTTAGTCGCTCCATCAAGTTTAACAAGATGAAAACACCGCCGGCGCTGACCCGACACTTTTGGCAAGCTAAATCAAATGCACCAAAACAGTTCCAGGTTGTCTGTGCTCTACTGTCAATAGAAGAACAACTTTCTGAATGTCAGAGTGTGTGGATGCTGACAGAATACGGTCGGGAGACAGACTCAGGAGTCGGGACCAACGTTCAACAACACAAATGTCAATCTTTGTCCGTGGTGTGTACACACCAAAAAGTATGGACTGGGCATAGACGAACTCCAGCTAAATGACGCGGGAAACTAATGAGCTAGCTAGCTAACTTTCTGCAGCTAACCTAAGTGGCTAGTTTGCAAGTGGCTAGTTTGCTAAACATTTTATAAAGTTAAGCTCCCATGTTTAGCAGACATGAATAGAGTGTTATTATGAAGTGGAAACATCTAGTAGCAACAATGGCTCAGCCGCAAAGTGATAGGTCACACAATCTCACAGAACAGGACCGCCAATTGCTGAAGCACGTAGCGCGTAAAAATCGCCTGTGCTCAGTTGCAACACTCACTACCAAGTTCCAAACTGCCTCTGAAAGCAACATCAGCACAAGAACTGTTCATCGGGAGCTTCATGAAATGGGTTTCTATGGTCGAGCAGCCACACACAAGCCTAAAATCACCATGTTAAGACACTTTATGCTGGTGTTTCCTTTATTTTGGCAGTATCTGTATATTTATTCAAAGCAGGTGCTTCCACACAGATAAAAGGTCTAAATTAATCTGTGCATTAGTAGTATTTCCTCCATTCCTTTACAATAGGGAATTAATAAAGGTTGGTTTCCAGGTTCCCACCTCATTGCTTTTACCAATCTAACCATGTCAAAATCAGATTGGTGGGTTAAAGAAGTGATGTACAGTAGCAATGCCATTCCATCTCATCATTGCTTTCAAAGGTTGACAATTATTGCCAGTGCCAGTGAAAAACCACTGAATATGTACATTCTTAGAAATAAAGGTGTAGAACCTAAATGGGTTCTTTGGCTGTCCCCATAGGAGAACCCTTTGAAAAACATTTTTGGTTCCAGGTAGAACACTTTTGGTTCCATGGTAGGACCATTTTGAACCCAAAGGTGTTCTACCTGGAACATAAAAGGGTTCTACCTGGAACCAAAAAGGGTTCTCCTATGGGGACAACCTTTTTTCTAAGAGTGTACTTTCTCTAAATGAGTATTTTCCCTATGTTCATTTTCAAATAGATTTATTTGAATAGATAAGGTACAGATGCAAATTAGCAGTTGAAACAGTTATTCAGTACAAGGCATTGTAGTTTAAGACAAGTTTCAAAGTTATTTGTGATACACCCCATTCATATTTTTTAAATAATAGAATTGCCCGTGTGAACCTACCAACCTTAGCATTCTCAAAAATATAAAAAATATGACTAATTCAACAACTGGCAGTGTTTTCCCCTTGGTGGCAGGCTAGTGGCTGTAGGTAGAAAGGGAAGCAGAACAGAAGTTGCTAAGATTAGATTTATGAGTGTGTGTGTGTGTGCATGTGTTTGTGTGTGTTTGTGGTGTGTGTGTGTGTGTGTGTGTGTGTGTGTGTGTGTGTGTGTGTGTGTGTGTGCAAAACAAAGACCATATATATATATCAGGGATGCACTTACGAGGGAGGTGGTATCCGTCAGAGATGTGACAATTCGAGTCGTCCCACCAGGGGCAGTGGCACGCAAAAACAAAATTTTCACACACCGTGACACACATACAGTGGTTCTTCCTTTAAAAGTTTGGAGCTTATGCCACAACCGTTTGTGGTAGATGGTGGCAAAATGTGGTAAATTGCATCATTCTGGCAGCAATGGCTGACACTTAAATAACATGCCATAGAATTCTTTGTCACCCCGCAAGCTGTGCTGCAGTACACCGCAACCTTTAAAATAAGAACCACTGTACACATACACACACATACAAACACACTAGCTAATACACACACTGACTGTTCGTTATTGACTGCTAGGACATGTTACTTACTGACTCAAAGTGACCTGAATGGTATTGGAAATTCAATCTAATTTGATTCTCTAGTCTAGTTTGATGCTCTAGTCTAGTTTGATGAGCTAATCTAGTTTAATGCTGTGGTCTAGTTTGATATTCTAATCTAGTTTAATGATCTAATCTAGTTTGATGTTCCAGTATAGTGTGATGCTCTAATCTAATTTGATGCTCTAGTCTATTTTGATGCTCTAGTCTATTTTGATGCTCTAGTCTAGTTTGATGCTCCAGTCTAGTTTGATACTCCAGTCTAGTTTGATGCTCTAGGCTAGTTTAATGCTATAGTCTGGTTTGATGCTCTAATCTAGTTTGATGCTCTAGTCTGTTTTGATGATGCACTATATCTGTAGCATCGGGACATTTCTGTAAAATGTAACTTTTTGCCACAGAGTGACATTTCCTTCATCCCTCTATCATCCATAATTCATCTCTCCATCCTGACCAGAGGCCATTTGTTCCTCAGCAGCAGGACGGCTCGATGCATTATGCAGCAGGTCCTATCATGGTCTTGTAATGACATCCCAACACCACCCACTTAGAGAGAGAGAGAGAGAGAGAGAGAGAGAGAGAGAGAGAGAGAGAGAGAGAGAGAGAGAGAGAGAGAGGAGGGGGAAGATTTGAGTGTGTGTGTGTGTCCGACTGACACTCTGACTGTCCCAGGAGGCAGTTTGAATTCCTCTCTCTCCTCCCTGAGGAGCATGCACACACACGTACACACCCGCCAGAGCAAGCTCTTAGGTCGTACGTCTCAATAAGCCAGAACTCAGACAGCAGAGCAGCACTCACTAATGCTGGCTTGCAGGAAGCATTGTCTGTTGTTTTTTCTCCCTGCTCTGACCCTGTGGGCTTACTTTAGACACAGGGTCCTATTTGGTCAAACTTCTACCGTCTGACTTCAAATGTCTGGCATTCCAGCCTGGCTGAGGATCAGTTTTGTGGTGCTGTGCTGTGCTCTGTTCCCAGGCTGGCCACAGAGTCCCGGCCAAATGCCAATCCATGTAGGGCCACATCACATGTACCAGGGCAGGGCAGGGCCGGGCCCCGGCACCCAGCACCCGCATCACACCCTGAAAATACAAAATACATATCACTGGAGATATCAGGGGCCATTAGCAGTGAGGAAACCGTCATAGTCACACATGCACACAGACCCACGGTAGCACACACACACACAGCTGGTTCTAACTGAGCAGGTATGTATGCGTGCTGCTGATGTCCAGAGCAGAACAGAGCAGACCGATTGGATCCATATGGACTACAGTAGGAACACACACGCACACAGTAGAGAACAGTAGAGACACCACGTTTGTTATGCCATCAGTGTGCCCCCTTTTCTCTGCCTGTTAACTTGATTGCTCCACATTGTCAACAAACTGTATAAAGTAGTCACACACTCACACAGACAAACACACACACACGTACACACACAGAGTACAGGCTGGGCTAGGTTCTGAAGCGATAGCAGATGTTTTTTATATTGGCTGTGCTGACGGTATGCAAGGGTTTTGAAGAGTCCAGTCATATCCTCAAAGGTTAGGCCTATGACCATGATGTCATGGCTGAGGAATGTCTATTTAGTAGTAGAGTGTCAGAGATGTTGGAGTAATCAGACAGAGGAATCTCCTCTCCCACCTCCAGTTTATCAAAATACAGGAAACACCATCCTCAAAAGGACCCTGATTTCCATAGGTGTTAGAGAGAACACACACACACACGTTACCTGAACAGGAAAAACTCCAGGCTCTAATTGTGGTCAGAAAAACCCAAGGGTGTTTTTCAATGCTGATCAAAAATCCAACTCTGGTGCCTTGCTGTGAAGGGGCAGTTAGATCCACATTACAGAGAATGAAAGGAGTCATTTGGCTGTAAGGGAAAGCGTTATTATGTAACACATAGAGAGGAGATGTTCATGTAGAGGCTGTCTGTCAGGGCTGAATAAGACGTGTTGCAAGGGAATCCATGTGACAATGATCCTGGCAGTATATACAGGAGTCAGAAAGACAGACAAACAGACAGAGACAAAGAATTTATTATGACTATAGGTTTCATTCAACCAGTCAGACTGTCAATAAAAGTCATCCTTAAAACTTGGGCATTCTCCAACCTTTCACATTCTGAACAGGCAGCAGTAAATCACATACATAAGAGATTTCACCCCATGTTTCCTGAAGCACCTCCCACAAGTTGGATTGGCTTGATGGGCACTTCTCACGTACCATACGGTCAAGCTGCTCCCACAACAGCTCAATAGGGTTGAGATCCTGTGACTGTGCTGGCCACTCCATTATAGACAGAATACCAGCTGACTGCTCTTTCCCTAAATAGTTATTGCATTGTTTGGAGCTGTGCTTTGGGTCATTGTCCTGTTGAAGGAGGAAATTGGCTCCAATTAAGCGCCGTCCACAGGGTATGGCATGGCATTGCAAAATGTAGTGATAGCCTTCCTTTTTCAAGATCCCTTTTAAATCTCCCACTTTACCACCACCAAAGCACCCCAGACCATCACATTGCCTCCACCATGCTTGACAGATGGCGTCAAGCACTCCTCCAAATCAAATCAAATCAAATTTTATTTGTCACATACACATGGTTAGCAGATGTTAATGCGAGTGTAGCGAAATGCTTGTGCTTCTAGTTCCGACCATGCAGTAGTATCTAACAAGTAATCTAACAAATTCACAACAACTACCTTATACACACAAGAGTAAAGGAATGAATACGAGTATGTACATATAAGTATATGGATGAGCGATGGCTGACCGGCATAGGCAAGATGCAGTAGATGGTATGGAGTACAGTATATACACATATATATATATATATATGAGATGAGTAATGTAGGATATGTAAACATATAAATGGCATTGTTTAAAGTGGCTAGTGATACATTATTTCATCCAGTTATAATTATTAAAGTGGCTAGAGATTTGGTTCGATGGTAGAACGGCATAGGCAAGATACAGTAGATGGTTTAGAAAACAGTGTATAAATTTGATATGAGTATGTTGGATATGTAAATCTTATATACAAAATTGTTTAAAGTGGCTAGTGATACATTTGTTACATCCAATTCCTATGTTTAAAGTGGCTAGAGATTTAAGTCAGTATGTTGGCAGCAGCCACTCAATGTTAGTGATGGCTGTTTAACAGTCTGATGGCCTTGAGGTAGAATCTGTTTTTCAGTCTCTCGGTCCCAGCTTTGATACACCTGTACTGACCTCGCCTTCTGGATGATAGCGGGGTGAACAGGCAGTGGCTCGGGTGGTTGTTGTCCTTGATGATCTTTTGGCCTTTCTGTGACATCGGGTGGTGTAGGTGTCCTGGAGGGCAGGTAGGTTTCCCGGTGATGCGCTGTGCAGTCCTCACTACCCTCTGGAGAGCCTTACGGTTGTGGGTGGAGCAGTTGCCGTACCAGGCGGTGATACAGCCCGACAGGATGCTCTCAATTGTGCATCTGTAAAAGTTTGTGAGTGATTTTGGTGACAAGCCGAATTTCTTCAGCCTCCTGAGGTTGAAGAGGCGCTGTTGCGCCTTCTTCACCACGCTGTCTGTGTGGGTGGACCAATTCAGTTTGTCCGTGATGTGTACACCGAGGAACTTAAAACTTTCCACCCTCTCCACTACTGTCCCCTCGATGTGGATAGGGGGTGCTCCTCTCCTGTTTCCTGAAGTCCACGATCATCTCCTTTGTTTTGCTGACATTGAGTGAGAGGTTATTTTCCTGACACCACACTCCGAGGGCCCTCACCTCTTCTCTGTAGGCCGCCTCGCGTCGTTGTTGGTAATCAAGCCAACCACTGTAGTGTCGTCAGCAAACTTGATGATTGAGTTGGATGCGTGCTTGGCCACGCAGTCATGGGTAAACAGGGAGTACAGGAGAGGGCTGAGAACGCACTTTATGGGGCCCCAGTTTTGAGGATCAGCGGAGTGGAGATGTTGTTTCCTACCCTCACCACCTGGGACCGGCCCGTCAGGAAGTCCAGGACCCAGTTGCACAGGGCTGGAGTCGAGACCCAGGGTCTCGAGCTTAATGACGAGCTTGGAGGGAACTATGGTGTTAAATGCTGAGCTGTAGTCGATGAACAGCATTCTTACATAAGTATTCCTCTTGTCCAGATGGGTTAGGGCAGTATGCAGTGTGATTGCGATTGGCGTCTGTGGACCTATTGGGACGGTAAGCAAATTGGAGTGGGTCCAGGGTGTCTGGCAGGATGGAGGTGATATGATCCTTGACTAATCTCTCAAAGCACTTCATGATGACGGAAGTGAGTGCTACAGGGCGATAGTCATTTAGCTCAGTCACCTTAGCTTTCTTGGGAACAGGAACAATGGTGGCCCTCTTGAAGCATGTGGGAACAGCAGACTGGGATAGGGACTGATTGAATATGTCCGTGAACACACCAGCCAGCTGGTCTGCGCATGCTCTGAGGACACGGCCAGGGATGCCATCTGGGCCGGCAGCCTTGCGAGGGTTAACACATTTAAATGTTTTTCTCACATTGGCTGCGGTGAAGGTGAGCCCGCAGGTTTTGGTAGCAGGCCGTGTCGGTGGCACTGTATTGTCCTCAAAGCGAGCAAAGAAGTTGTTTAGTTTGTCTGGGAGCAGGACGTCGTGGTCTGCGACGGGGCTGGTTTTCTTTTTGTAGTCCGTGATTGACTGTAGACCCTGCCACATTCCTCTTGTGTCTGAGCCATTGAATTGTGACTCTACTTTGTCTCTATATTGACGCTTAGCTTGTTTGATTGCCTTGCGGAGGGAATAGCTACACTGTTTGTATTCAGTCATGTTTCCGGTAGCCTTACCCTGGTTAAAGCAGTGGTTCGCGCTTTCAGTTTTATGCGCGAATGCTGCCATCAATCCACGGTTTCTGGTTGGGGAAGGTTTTAATATTTGCTATGGGTACAACATCACCAATGCACTTGCTAATAAACTCGCTCACCGAATCAGCGTATACATCAATGTTGTTGTCAGATGCTATCCGGAACATATCCCAGTCCACGTGCTCGAAGCAATCTTGCAGCATGGAATCAGATTGGTCGGACCAGCGTTGAACAGACCTGAGAACGGGCGTTTCCTGTTTTAGTTTCTGTTTGTAGGCTGGGAGCAACAAAATGGAGTCATGGTCAGACTTGCCGAAAGCATCTTTTACTTTTTTCTGCGTCTCACGAATGTTCTTCTTTGTGATCCAAACACCTCAAATTTGTCTGTCCATAACAATTTTCCTTTGTCCAGTTTCTCTGTACTTTTGCCCATCTTAATCTTTATTTTTATTGGCCAGTCTGAGATATGGCTTTGTCTTAGCAACTGCCTAGAAGGCCAGCATCCCGGAGTCATCTCTTCACTGTTGATGTTGAGACTGGTGTTTTTTTGCGGGTACTATTTAATGAAGCTGCCAGTTGAAGACTTGTGAGGTGTCTGTTTCTAAAACTAGACACTCTAATGTACTTATCCTCTTGCTCAGTTGTGCACCGCGGGGTCTCCTACTCTTCTTTCTATTCTGGTTAGAGCCAGTTTGCGCTGTTCTGTGAAGGGAGTAGTACACAGCGTTGTACGAGATCTTCAGTTTCTTGGCAATTTCTCGCATGGAATAGTCTTCATTTCTCAGAACAAGAATAGACTGACGAGTTTCAGAAGAAAGTTATTTGTTTCTGGACATTTTGAGCCTGTAATCAAACCCAGAAATGCTGATGCACCAGATACTCAACTAGTCTAAAGAACGCCAGTTTTATTGCTTCTTTAATCAGAACAACAGTTTTCAGCTGTGCTAACATAATTGCAAAAGGGTTTTCTAATGATCAATTAGCCTTTTAAATTGATAAACTTGGATTGGCTAAAACAATGTGCCATTGGAACACAGGAGTGATAGTTGCTGATAATGGGCCTCTAACCCTAGATATTCCATAAAAAATCAGCTTCAGTTTCCAGCTACAATAGTCATTTACAACATTATAAACAATGTCTACACTATTTCTGATCAATTTGATGTTATTTTAATGGACAAAAAAATTGCTTTTCTTTCAAAAACAAAGACATCTCGAAGTGACCCCAAACTTTTGAACGGTAGTGTGTGTGCAAATGTGTGCACAACGTTATTGCTCTCTCTCTCACTCTGCTGTGTCCGCTGAGGGGGGCAGGTAGCCTAGTGGTTAGAGCGTTGGAATTGTAACCGGAGGGTTGCAAGTTCGAATCCCTGAGCTGACAAGATAAAAATCTGTCGTTCTGCCCCTGAACAAGGCAGTTAACCCACTGTTCCCTGGGCGCCGAAGACGTGGATGTCGATTAAGGCAGCCCCCCTGCACCTCTCTGATTCAGAAAGGTTGGGTTAAATGCGGAAGACACATTTCGGTTGAAGGCATTCGGTTGTACAACTGACTAATAATGGTGACTTTGAGAAGTTGGGCCCACCTTTTAACCTCATTGGATAACGCTGGGCAGGCATCTTGCTAGATGTCACTAAAATGGCGAGGGGCTGAAGCTCATTGGCTAGAACTCTAATTTCTAGGGGGCTGGCCCGTGTGGGGGGTAATGCATGGAAAATGGCGCAGCACAGCTTCCAGAAAAACAGTTGCTTTCAAACTGGGGATTCTGTGGCTAATTGAGGTAAGACAGTATTTCTGTTCATAGATTATGCATGTATGAACTGCACATCCAGCCCAAAGCGGGAGGTTAAAAAATACTTAGTAGTCGCCAAAGTTCCAGAGCATGTCTTTAATGATCATGTGTAGTGGGAGCAGCAAACAGTAAGCGGTATTACACTTTCTTTCTTCTACACCATTTTTTTGTTGTGTTTAAAACACTCCCTTTTCAATTGTTCAGTGCTTTCACTTCTTTTTGACCTCTGCTATGACTTATTTTGCGTGTAGCTCTCTGTATGTTGTGGCAGTATAAGGGTTAAAAGCAGACACATGCTGAGCACCTTGTGGGGACAGACGGTAACCTGTACAGCAGATAGAGAGCCCCAGATGACCAGGGGAGGAATGTTCTAGTAATAACAAGTCACTTTCTAAATTGGACCATGCTGTCTTCATTGAACAACGAGGAATACGTTTGAAGTGAATAAAGGGGGGAATTTAACTACATGAAGAGAGACACGGAGGACAAAAAGTGTAGTAAGGCCTTCGGAAAAATAAATCTAGTCTTTTAGCAATTACTAAAGTGTGTGTATAGACATTCCTGCCTTTCTCCCCAGGTGCAGGCATGCAGAGCCTTCCTTCAATGGGCCGGCTCTATTGTGTGCAAACAGGAGAGAGAGGTAACCTTAAGACGTGGAGAAAGAGCCAGCTCATCTTTGACTATTTGATTAACAGCTGTCGTTGGTGCCAAAGTCCCTGGGTCTGAAAGAGTCGATCTCTTTCACACACTTCTAGAGTTACCCGCCACATCACTCTGGAGAGGGGACAAGAAAAGTGAGGGAGAGAGAGAGAGATCTCTTTCTCGCTGTTCTCTATCTTTAAATCTCCTTCTTTTGGCGTCTCAGGGTCAGGCCACATTCCAAACGCCTCACATCGGTGTCTCACACTGTGACCACATCACAGAGGATTCCCCTCTGTCTCCCCCTCCTCAGCCCTCTATCTCTCCCTTTTCATCCTGTGACATCTCCTTGTGTTCCCCCTTTCTCTCCCCCATCCCTCTCCCTTGTCTCTTCCCCTATGCTATCCCTGCCTCTAAACCCCTCTCATGGTCAATCTGACATCTCACCGCACCAACCAGTCCTGTCAGCTCTGGTCACATGACCTTGAATGTGGCCTTGAACATCACATCATTAATGCTATAGATGGGTGCCATGGGGAGTCCTAGGTCCCATCAACTGAAGTGAGGACACCATGACATTGTCATATTGTCAGACTATTATTTTTCTCGCTAACTCTTTTGATATAGGAGAATGCAGGATGGGGAAGATGGGGAAAACTCTTTTGATATAGGAGACTGCAGGATTGGGATGGCTCGTGTACTGGAGGCAGCTCTCCAGGGTAGTCTAGCTGGTACAGCCACAATCTGATTTAAAAACTGAACCAAACCTTAACCCAAACGTTAACCACACTGCTAACCTCATACCTAACCCTAACCTTAAATCAAGACCAAAAAGCTCATTTTTGTTTCCATTAATTTATATATATGCCTCCAGGACAAGATTCATGACAATAAACATCAACCTGCTGGGATAACAGTGAATGGGAAAGGGAAAGGGGGATACTTAGTCAGTTGTACAACTGAATGTATTCAACTGAAATGTGTCTTCCGCATTTAAGCCAACCCCTCTGAATCAGAGAGGTGCGGGGGGCTGCCTTAATCGACATCCACATCTTTGGCACCCGGGGAACAGTGTGTTAACTGCCTTGCTCAGGGGGAAGAATGACAGTGGCATTCTTCTCTGTGTATCCACCCAGGTGGTTGTGTTTGGACACAAAAATAGTCTGTTGTCAGCTGGGAAGACTTTAACTAACACAACTCCTCCAACAAACTCCCCATCTACCACTAACAACACAGAGTACATATTGTTTTATTAACCTAACAATTCCATGGATTCACTTTCGAGGGCTGTGTTTTGAAACTCCTGGTTTGCTTGAATAGAGGCCTGGGCCTGTATCTATAAAGCAGCCATAAAGGCTCTCAGAGTAAGAGTGTTGATCTAGGGTCAGGTCCCTGTTGTCCATATTATTACCTAAAAGGCAAAACTCATTCTAGATTAACAATTCTATTTTAGATGCTTTATTAATACAGGCCCTGTCCTCTGTACTCTCAGAGAGGGTTAAAAGAGTTGAGGGAGCCTAACCCCAGTCTGTGACTGACAGGTCAGTTAGTGAACTAAACTGCTTCAGGACAGAAGCTAAACCCTGCAAGTGCAGACACATGCACGCACGCACACAACTACACACTCTTCCTCCCTTCACTTCCTCCCTATGGGTACTTCAGCCACCCTTGCTTCCTGCAACCCATAAACAAACTATCAAATGGTCTGAAGTCAGGCTGAAAATCTTTCTCCACGACCACTCACAAAGGTCAGGAGGTGTTGGTATCTGTATGTAACTCAGGCCTAGTGCGTGTGACAGGTATATTACAACCTAGTTCAGCCATAGGGGGAGTGAAACTGGCATTTTAACAACCTTCTAATTCTTTACATATTTGTTCAGTCATTTCTGTAGCCCGGGTGTCATCTCTACTGTAGTTTTCCCTATATCACTGTTTCCCTCCCAGCTAGGTTAACCTCCTCATTTCCCCACTGCTTAAGATACAATCACACGGAGACTGGAGAGGCAATATCAGGTAAAAATCTCTGAATCGAAAATAATACATCTTGATAAAAAAGTACCCAGCTAGCACATTTGGTTTCTTGGAAGTTGTGGGAATGCACGTTTTTGGTTTCCCATTGGTTTTGGGAATGAAGCTGTAAGTTTCCTGCTCGGTAAAACTGATTTTTTTCTTTTACATTTTAAAACAGAAGTGAAACTTTTGCCTGTTGTGGGAACTTACATTTGTAGGTTGCAGGGAGGTTCTAAGAACATTTTAATATATTTCCCTGAAAGTTTTCCTGGGAGGTTTTATTAACGTTCTGAGAACAAAAATAATAGGTTATTTGAAGGTAATTAAATAACGTTCTGATAACATTTCAATAACACACTAGCTTAGGTAACTGCGCCGAAGACGTGGATGTCGATTAAGGCAGCCCCCCGCACCTCTCTGATTCAGAGGGGTTGGGTTAAATGCGGAAAACACATTTCAGTTGAAGGCATTCGTTTGTACAACTGACTAATAATGGTGACTTTGACTTTGACTTTGACTTTGACTTTGAACTCCAAGCACAGATAAGACACACATTAATTTGCTTTGCCATTAATCATGCAAACCCATTTCTTTTTTTATTGTGGCACACCATCAGTGAGATTTGAACCTATGTTCTTCTGTTCTCGATACATTGAATTAGGCCACCAGGATGGAGCTAGCATGCCATGTTTTTTCTTTACTTATTTAAAGCTGTTCATTTTAGTCTATTCAAACAGACCCCATTTTAAAAGAAACAGACACTCATTAATATCAGGTGTAGTCAATTAATGGGCATGGCCAACACACCTCAACACAGTTAACAAGATAGAAGATAGAGAGTTCTGTTGAGTTCTGTTGATGCTCAGAATGGAATGCATATGTTTTTAAATACCATTCTTTGAATGTTCTCTGAATGTTAGTAACGTTTTCTTGTGGTTTTTCTGAAAAGTTTTCTTAACGTTCTCAGAACAATTTGAGAACATGACTTTAAATAGAACCCTGAGGAAAGCTGTAGGAAACGTTGGGCTGGATTACTGAAATTCCCACAGAAGGTCGTTGTTCCTTAACGTTCTCGGAACTATTTGAGAACATTCCCAATATCAAACCAGTTAGAGAATGTTCCTAGACCATTAACAAAATGTATATTAAATGTCACCATGTTTGAACTTTTAGGAAGCATTCTGTTAAAGTAATTAAATACCAAATAAACAACGTTTTTGTCAAGATCCTTAAATGTGCTTACAATGTTCCAAAGCCAAGCAACTATCCTGTCCCATTCCCAGAAAGTTGTGGGAAGGTTGTATGCAATATAACCTTAGAACAACCACACTCTTACCAAGCTCTAAGAAAAACACAGTATTGTTCTCAGAACACTATGTGCTAGCTGGGTATTGACAGTCTCATATTATCAGACAATATTTTCCTATTTAACAATTTTTATATAGGAGAACAGTGGTACTTTCCTCGGTGTTTCTACCCAGAGAGTTGTGTGTTTGGACAGAAAGAGAGTCTGTTATCAGCTTAGCTAACACAACTCCTCCAACAAACTTTCCATCCACCTCTAGCAACACAGAGTGCACATTGTTTTATTGACTGAACAATTTCAAACATGGATTCTGAAACTGAACTATTGAGGCCTGTGTTTTGATTCAAACTCCAGAAACTTCTGGATACTGGTTTGCTTGAAGATAGGCCTGGGCCCATATCCATAAAGGGTCTAAGAGTAGGAGGGCTGATCTAGGGTTAAGTCCCCCCCCTGCCTATATTATTATGATCTAAAAGGCTAAACTGATTCTAGATCAGCACTTCTATTTCAGATGCTTTCTTAATACAGGCCTAACCCCAGTCTGTGACTGACAGCTCAACTAGTGAACTAAACTGCTTCAGGACAGAAGCTAAACCCTGCAGGGGCAGACACACATACACGCACGCACACAACCACACACTCTTCCTCCCTTCACTTCCTCCTTACGGGTACCAATGGCCACCCTTGCTTCCTGCAACCCATAAACAAACTATGAAGTAGTCTGAAGTCAGGCTGAAAATCTTTCTACTGTAGTTCTCCCTATATCAATGTTTCCCTCCCAGCTAGGTTAACCTCCTCATTTCCCCACTACATTCACACTGAGGCTGAGGAGGCAATATCAGGTCAAACTCTCTGAATAGAAAAGAATGCATCTAGAGAACAAAGTAATTGCTTTGTGCAATAAGCTGTTTGTTGTGTGCTATTTCAGTGCTATTCTGCTTGGAATAACAGTTGTGATTAAGGGAGTTGGCAGGGGCTCTGTGTGAGCTGACGTGCTGAGGGAGAGGGGGAGAGAGAGAGAGAGAGAGAGAGAGAGAGAGAGAGAGAGAGAGATGACGTGCTGTGAACGAGTATATCGGTACCAGCCATCTAGGACTGAAGGGAAGGTGGATTCTGACTCCATTGAAAGCAACCAGCAACAACAACAAACAAAAGATAAGCTGTTTAATGAATCCTCCTCCATTCAAATGTATTCAAAAAGACAAATCATATTTAGATTGCTGAGCTTGATGATCTGTTTAGGGCAGGAAGGTCGTCTGTTTCACAGTGAGATAGCATCTTGATATATCAGGTAAAACCAGCAGCAAACAATGTGCTCATTCCAAAGTTCTTCTTCTAAAGAATATAATGTTCTTCATGTAGTCCATCAAAAATGAATAGGACAGTACACACCAAATAGTTGATTTCAAAGATGAATTATGCTATTCAATGGGATGCTAAATCTTTGAAATCTATTAGATCAGTTAAAATAAATAATACAATATCTCAGATATTTCAGATATCATCCAGGCCCACCACAGAGCATGTAACCAGACTATTGTTTTAAAACTGTGCGTTATCCAGATGCACTATCAATACCCTCTCCACTACGTTGGGTACAACAAACCATCCAGATGCACTATCAATACCCTCTCCACTACGTTGGGTACAACAAACCATCCAGATGCACTATCAATACCCTCTCCACTACATTGGGTACAACAAACCATCCAGATGCACTATCAATACCCTCTCCGCTACGTTGGGTACAACAAACCATCCAGATGCACTATCAATACCCTCTCCACTACGTTGGGTACAACAAACCATCCAGATGCACTATCAATACCTTCTCCACTACGTTGGGTACAACAAACCATCCAGATGCACTATCAATACCCTCTCCACTACGTTGGGTACAACAAACCATCCAGATGCACTATCAATACCCTCTCCACTACGTTGGGTACAACAAACCATCCAGATGCACTATCAATACCCTCTCCACTACGTTGGGTACAACAAACCATCCAGATGCACTATCAATACCCTCTCCACTACGTTGGGTACAACAAACCATCCAGATGCACTATCAATACCCTCTCCACTACGTTGGGTACAACAAACCATTCAGATGCACTATCAATACCCTCTCCACTACGTTGGGTACAACAAACCAGTTCACAATAATACCCTATAATACCCTAAAAACTGTGGAATCTATCAGTAGAAATGTCCTTATTTGCCCACGTGGTGAGTCGAGTATTCTTGCTATGTCCAGCTGGGTCTGAGAGGGCTGCTAAGGGACGCACAACCAGCCGATTCAAAGGGCCATGCCCTTCCTGAAACTCCCCTTCGGAATAGGGTGACGTGGCCCAGACGTGATGGGGAAATAATGGGAGGACAAACACTCATAGAGACACTCACACACACACAAAAGTGTATGCACATACAGACACACACACACACACACACCTTAATTAGGTCATTCCAAAGTCAAACCGGGACAGAACTTTTTCTCAAATTATTTGTGCTGAAGGAGTTCTATCCACAGCGGCCATTCACAGTCATTTCAGTGTTTTCAAGGTTTCAGTTTTACAACTTTCTCATGTCATTCCATCCACTCTAGACAACAAGTTGTTTTTAACTAAAGTGTGGGAGTGTTTCTAAGCTAAATAGCTCCCTGCTGCCCCCATTGATGTTTCCAATTTACTGTTCCTCCTCCCCATTCCTCCTCCCCCTCTTTCTTCTCTCCCCTCCTCCTCCTTTTTCTCCTTTCTTTCCCCTCCATTACCATTGCTCTCTCCTCCTCTTCCTCCCCTCTTTCCCCTCCATTATCCTTGCTCTCCCCTCCTTTTCTTCCTTCTCCTCCTCTTGTCTCAGCATCAGGAGGGGACACACACAGTGCCTCCACATACCAGAGCCTTTAACAGCTTCACCATGGTGATTCTACAGACAGACAGACACCACAAAATATTAAATATATACCAAAACAAACTAAATAGGCTATTCAACTCATTTTCCACCCACTGTGACAGAGGCTGGTGTGTCTGGCAGCTCCGTGACTGTACGCGTAAACGGTGTTCTCTTTGCAAAGATAAATTGCACTCTCGTCTACGTACACATAGTCACACAGATTTGTGTGATCAGAACCTCCCTTACTTGGACCAGACCAGTCCAGACCTGTTCTTACTTGACTTGTTAATCTTAGGTTTCCTGCCCTATAGCCTCCCTGAGTCCCTGTATATGGATACAAAAACTCCACCCCAGTCCCCTTTCTCCCCCCTTCCTCTTTTCCCTGTATCCCAGTTGAAGAACATAAATAATCCACCCCCAGAAAAAAAAATCACAAAACTCCTGTCAATTTGGTGAAAGTCTATGTTTAATCAATGGGTAAAATAACTATTTTTCAACTTCTAAGTGGTCCTTTCAGGAAATGGTGTTGGAATTCATCATACCTATAATGTTCTCGTCACTGGAGATAGGATAACACACTATCACATTTCAAAACTTTTTTTAAACAATTAGCTGCCCTCCAGATTACCAAATCAGCCAATATATTGTCATACGGTGGGTGTAGCTGGTGTAGTGAAATCAGGCGCAGGAGAGCAGAGATGAGTGGACTAAGTACTTTACTAGGCAATGTAAAACCGAACGCAACCGCGTCACAAAACAAATGCCCAAAACCAAATAAGGCAGTACAAAGTACAAGATACACATAAACTACCGGTTGCCACAAAGCACGGGTGAATAAACATACAGTGAGGGAAAAAAGTATTTGATCCCCTGCTGATTTTGTACGTTTGCCCACTGACAAAGAAATGATCAGTCTATAATTTTAATGGTAGGTTTATTTGAACAGTGAGAGACAGAATAACAACCAAAAAATCCAGAAAGACAGGTGAAAAATGATATAAATTGATTTACATTTTAATGAGGGAAATAAGTATTTGACCCCCTCTCAATCAGAAAGATTTCTGGCTTCCAGGTGTCTTTTATACAGGCAACGAGCTGAGATTAGGAGCACACTCTTAAAGGGAGTGCTCCTAATCTCAGTTTGTTACCTGTATAAAAGACACCTGTCCACAGAAGCAATCAATCAATCAGATTCCAAATTCTCCACCATGGCCAAGACCAAAGAGCTCTCCAAGGATGTCAGGGACAAGATTGTAGACCTTCACAAGGCTGGAATGGGCTACAAGACCATCGCCAAGCAGCTTGGTGAGAAGTGACAACAGTTGGTGCGATTATTCGCAAATGGAAGAAACACAAAAGAACTGTCAATCTCCCTCGGCCTGGGGCTCCATGCAAGATCTCACGTCGTGAAGTTGCAATGATCATGAGAACGGTGAGGAATCAGCCCAGAACTACACGGGAGGATCTTGTCAATGATCTCAAGGCAGCTGGGACCATAGTCACCAAGAAAACAATTGGTAACACACTACACCGTGAAGGACTGAAATCCTGCAACGCCCGCAAGGTCCCCCTGCTCAAGAAAGCACATATACATGCCCGTCTGAAGTTTGCCAATGAACATCTGAATGATTCAGAGGACAACTGGGTGAAAGTGTTGTGGTCAGATGAGACCAAAATGGAGCTCTTTGGCATCAACTCAACTCGCCGTGTTTGGAGGAGGAGGAATGCTGCCTATGACCCCAAGAACACCATCCCCACCACAAACATGGAGGTGGAAACATTATGCTTTGGGGGTGTTCTTCTGCTAAGGGGACAGGACAACTTCACCGCATCAAAGGGACGATGGACGGGGCCATGTACCGTCAAATCTTGGGTGAGGACCTCCTTCCCTCAGCCAGGGCATTGAAAATGGGTCGTGGATGGGTATTCCAGCATGACAATGACCCAAAACACATGGCCAAGGCAACAAAGGAGTGGCTCAAGAAGAAGCACATTAAGGTCCTGGAGTGGCCTAGCCAGTCTCCAGACCTTAATCCCATAGAAAATCTGTGGAGGAGCTGAAGGTTCGAGTTGCCACACGTCAGCCTCGAAACCTTAATGACTTGGAGAAGATCTGCAAAGAGGAGTGGGACAAAATCCCTCCTGAGATGTGTGCAAACCTGGTGGCCAACTACAAGAAACGTCTGACCTCTGTGATTGCCAACAAGGGGTTTGCCTCCAGGTACTAAGTCATGTTTTGCAGAGGGGTCAAATACTTATTTCCCTCATTAAAATGCAAATCAATTTATAACATTTTTTGCATACGTTTTTCTGGATTTTTTTGTTGTTATTCTGTCTCTCACTGTTCAAATAAACCTACCATTAAAATTATAGACTGATCATTTCTTTGTCAGTGGGCAAACGTACAAAATCAGCACGGGATCAAATAGTTTTTTCCCTCACTGTACAAACCCGGCGTGAACCGGCATGCCAACAAACAATTCCCCTCACAGACATGGGGGAAACAGAGGATTAAATAAACAACAGTAATGAGGGCAAATTAAAACCAGGTGTGATGGAAAACAAGACAAAACAATCGGCGAAGGCTAGAAGACCGGTGACGTCGACCGCCGAACGCCACCCGAACAAGGAGAGGAACCGACTTCGGCGGAAGTCGTGACATATATCCTCATGACAATGTAGATATTTCACTTAGATGTGCTCAATATAAACAGTGGACCAAATTATTCAACTTTTTCTCCCTCAAGTACCATCAGGCAATACACCCTGTGAGTCTGTGGGAAACAGGTGGGAAAGGCCGTGGTTTCCATATCAACATCTGCACTTTGTGCGCAGACTCAGAAGAATTGCAGGTTCAACATGGTGAGGTTGTAGACTCCTAAATTGATAATGCAGTTTGTTTAGTTGATTCTACAGCTAGCTAGCAACTTCACATGCTGATACTGACTTTGGTATTACTGCATTGTGGGTTTTGTAGTCGACTTGAGCTGTGACAGATTTCCACAACCATTTTCACATGTTGCTTCCACTCTTGTTATAATGACAAAATTTGTTCACAAAAAATATTGTTCTCACATATTGGTGTTATTTAACAATGTAAATCTTAGGACTTAGTGGTTTGGGGTGTATTACTCCTATAATGCCCCCCCTGCCTCCCCCTACTCTCTTCAGCCACCTCTGTTGTTTTTATAGGGGGGAATGGTAGGAAAGCAGTGGTTGGCCTGGCCCCAAGGACTCACATACTTCCCAATCTGTAGATTAAATAGCTGTAGCCTCTGAAGTCCTTCCAGGGACTAATGGCTTTTGTTGCTGTAAATAATCCACACATCCTCTCCCACATCCTTGGGGTTCCATGGCTCAAACCCCTACTGAAACTCTCCTCCTCCCAACCCCTTCTCAATCTACAACTCCCACGCCCTTTGTAATATTTTATGAGGATCACCATTAGACGACGCCAATGGCGACAGCTAGTCTTCCTGGGGTCGGACACAACGGAAAAGACATTACAGAAAAAAAACTTTACATATATATATATATATATATATATATATATATATATATATATATATATATATTTGGAAAGTACTCAGACCCCTTGAATTTTTTTCACATTTTGTTACGTTACAGTCTTATTCTAAAAATGATTAAATAATTTTTTCCCCTCATCAATCAACACCCAACACCCCATAATGACAAGGCAAAACTGGTTTTTAGAATTCTTTGCAAATGTATTCAAAATAAAAAACAGATACCTTATTTACACAAGTATTCAGACCCTTTGCTATAAGACTCAATATTTAGCTCAGGTGCATCCTGTTTCAATTGATCATCCTTAAGATGTTTCTAAAACTTGATTGTGGTAAATCTTATTGGTTGGACATGATTTGGAAAGGCACACACGTGTCTATATAAAGGTCCCACAGTTGACGGTGCATGTCAGAGCAAAAACCAAGCCATGAGTAGAGCTCTGAGTAGAGCTCCAAGACAGGATTGTGTCGAGGCACAGTTCTGGGGAAGGATACCAAAATATTTCGGCAGCACTGAAGGTCCCCAAGAACACAGTGACTTCCATCATTCTTAAATTGTAGAATTTTGGAACCACCAAGATTCTTCCTAGAGCTGGCCGCCCGGCCAAACTGAGCAATCGGGGGAGAAGGGCCTTGGTAAGGGAGGTGACCAAGAACCCGATAGTCAATCTGTCAGAGCTCCAGAGTTCCTCTGTGGAGATGGGAGAAACTTCCAGAAGGACAACAATCTCTGTAGCACTCCACCAATCAGGCCTTTATGATAGAGTGGCCAGACGGAAGCCACTCCTCAGTAGAAGGCATATGACAGCCCGCTTGGAGTTTGCCAAAAGGCACCTAAAGACTTTCAGACCATGAGAAACATGATTCTCTGGTCTGATGACACCAAGACTGAACTCTTTGGCCTCTATGCCGAGCGTCACGTCTGAAGGAAACCTGGCACCATCCCTAAGGTGAAGCATGGTGGTGATAGCATCATGCTGTGGGGATGTTTTTCAGTGGCAGGGACTAGTCAGGATTGAGAGAAAGATTAACAAAGCAAAGTACAGAGAGGTCCTCAATGAAAACCTGCTCTAGAGCACTCAGGACCTCAAACTTGGTCGAAGGTTCACCTTCCAACAGGACAACAACCCTAAGCACACAGCCAAGACAACGCAGGAGTGACAAGTCTCTGAATTCCTTGAGTAGCCCAACCAGAGCCTGGACTTGAACCCGATCAAACAACTCTGGAGAGACCTGACAATAGTTGTGCAGCGACGCTCCCCATTCAACCTGACAGAGCTTGATCGGATCTGCAGAGAAGAATGTAAGAAAATCCCCAAATTCCCAAGAAGACTCAAATCCCCAAGAAGACTCAAGGCTGTAATTGCTGCCAAAGGTGTTTCAACAAAGTACTGAGTAAAGGGTCTGAATACTCATGTAAATGTATTTTTTCAGTTTTGTATTTGTAATAGATTTGCAAAAAGCTTTGCTTTGTCATTATGGGGTATTGTGTGTAGATTGATGACCCCCCACAAAAATATGTAATGCATTTTTTAATAATGCTGTAACGTAACAAAATGTGCAAAAGGTCTGAAGGGGTCTGAACACTTTCTGAATGTATATATATACAGTGCATTCAGAAAGTGTTCATATACATATATATATATATATATATATATATATATATATATATATATATATATATAAACTCAGCAAAAAAAGAAACATCCCTTTTCAGGGCCCTGTCTTTCAAACTTCACAGATCTTCATTGTAAAGGGTTTAAACACTGTTTCCCATGCTTGTTCAATGAACCATAAACAATTAATGAACATGCACCTGCGGAACGGTCATTAAGACATTAACAGCTTACAGACGGTAGGCAATTAAGGTCACAGTTATGAAAACTTAGGACACTAAAGAGGCCTTTCTACTGACTCTGAAAAACACCAAAAGAAAGTTGCCCAGGGTCCCTGCACATCTGCGTGAACGTGCCTTAGGCATGGTGCAAGGAGGCATGGGGACTGCAGATGTGGCTAGGGCAATAAATTGCAATGTCCGTACTGAGACGCGTAAGACAGCGCTACAGGGAGACAGGACGGACAGCTGACCGTCCTCGCAGTGGCAGACCACGTGTAACAACACCTGCAGGACAGGTACAGGATGGCAACAACAACTGCCTGAGTTACACCAGAAAAGCACTATCCCTCCATTAGTGCTCTGACTTTCCGCAATAGGCTGAGAGAGGCTGGACTGAGGGCTTGTAGGCCTGTTGTAAGGCAGGTCCTCACCAGACATCACCGTCAACAACGTCGCCTATGGGCACAAACCCACCATTGCTGGACCAGACAGGACTGGCAAAAAGTGCTCTTCACTGACGAGTCACGGTTTTGTCTCACCAGGGGTGATGGTCGGATTCGAGTTTATCGTTGAAGGAATGAGCGTTACACCGAGGCCTGTACTCTGGAACGGGATCGATTTGGAGGTGGAGGGTCCATCATGGTCTGGGTGATGTGTCACAGCATCATTGGACTGAGCTTGTTGTCACTGCAGTCAATCTCAACGCTGTGCGTTACAGGGAAGACATCCTCCTCCCTCATGTGGTACACTTCCTGCAGGCTCATCCTGACATGACCCTCCAGCATGACAATGCCACCAGCCATACTGCTCGTTCTATGCGTGATTTCCTGCAAGACAGGAATGTCAGTGTTCTGCTATGGCCAGCGAAGAGCCCTGGTCTTAATACTATTGAGCACGTCAGGGACCTGTTGGATCGGAGGGTGAGGGCTAGGGCCATTCCCTCCAGAAATGTCTGGGAACTTGCAGGTGCCTTTGTGGAAGAGTTGGGTAACATCTCACAGCAAGAACTGGAAAATCTGGTGCAGTCCATGAGGAGGAGTTGCACTGCAGTACTTAATGCAGCTGGTGGCCACACCAGATACTGACTATTATTTTGACCCCCTCCCTTTGTTTAGGGACACATTACTCCATTTATGTTAGTCACATGTCTGTGGAACTTGTTCAGTTTATGTCTCAGTTGTTGAATCTTGTTATGTTCATACAAATATTTACACGTTAAGTTTGCTGAAAATAAATGCAGTTGACAGTGTGAGGGCGTTTCTTTTTTTGCTGTTTATATACAAAAACTACAGCTAAAGACACACAAATTGTTCTTCTCCTACTCCCACCCCCTTCTAATCCTCCCACCCCTTCTTTCCAACCCCCTTTTCTCCTCCCACCCACTTCTACCTCTCTCACCCCCTTCTGCTCCTCCCATGCAGGAGTATACCAAGAGTTGCTGGGTTGTGAAACGCTGGGTTGTGACCCACAGAAAGGAAAAGGGGGCACTGGGGGCAGGCATGGCAGGTGTCTGCTGGGCTTATTGAATCTCTCTTCTCTTCTACAGTTCAAACAGTCAGGCCAAGAGGGCTGAGTGCCTGGAAGCTATCCTCAATCCTCGTAATGCAAAGAAAACATCCATCAAGCAACAACCCCAGAATAAAACAGCTTTGGAGTGTCAGCACTTGACGTCTATTCCAAGTAAATAAAGGAAGAAGAAAGATTAACAACATCAAAAATTATTCCAACAAGGGATATGAGAAAGACTGTTTGTCACATAAATAGGCAAGTTGGAGCTCTGGGCTCAGAGTTGTGCCCATCTCGTAACCTTTTGTCCTTACAATGTCTCTGATCCCTTCCTAATGACATCCTAACTTGTGGAGTGCATTTGGTGCTGACCTCATTTCCTGTGGAAGTCTACAGACAGTCTGGCTCAAAAAGGGTGCTGCCAGTCTACACACACTGTCCACTGGCCACCCAAAATAAGCCTTTATTTAATTAATCAAGAGCATGGTAAAAATATATATTTTATTTAGGCTGAACTATTTTAACTTCAGTCAAACTTCATCTAAATTGCAATGGCTGGATTTCACTCCCATAGAGATAGAGATGGATGGGAGGGGTTAAGTGGAGCTGAAGGATGGGACTAGAAACAAACTAAAAACAAGATAACTATTGTAAAATATACTGTGTCCGTAATGTATATAGTATGTATAAGCTGGAAGTAGAACCCTAAGTGTTGTTGTCCATTAGTTAGACCCCTTTTCCACATTTTGTTACGTCACAGCCTTACTCTAAAATTTATTTCCCTCATCAATCGACACACAATACCACATAATGACAAATAAAAAAACTGTTTTTTAGAAATTAGCACATTTACATAAGTATTCAGTCCCTTTACTCAGTATTTTGTTGACGCACCTTTGGCAGCAATTACAGCCTTGAGTCTTCTTGGGAATGATGCTACAAGCTTGGCACACCTGTAGTTGGGAAGTTTCTCCCATTCTTCTCAGCAGATCCTCTCAAGCTCTGTCAGGTTGGATGGGGAGCGTCGCTGCATAGCTATTGTCAGGTCTCTCCAGAGGTGTTCGATCGGGTTCAAGTCCGGGCTCTGGCTTGGCCACTCAAGAACATTCAGAGACTTGTTCCGAAGCCAAGCCTTGTCTTGGTTGTGTGCCAAGGGTCATTGTCCTATTGGAAGGAGAACCATCGACCCAGTCTTAGGTCCTGAGCGCTCTGGAGCAGGTTTTCATCAAGGATCTCTCTGTACTTTGCTTCATTCATCTTGCCCTCAATCTTGACTAATCTCCCAGTCCCTGCCGATAAAAAACATCCACACAGCATGATGCTGCCACCATAGGGATGGTATCAGGTTTCCTCCAGACGTGACGCTTGGCATTCAGGCCAAAGAGTTCAATCTTGGTTTCATTAGACCAGCGAATCTTGTTTCTCATGGTCTGAGAGTCCTCTAGATGCCTTTTGGAAAATTCAGAGAGATCCGTCATGTGCCTTTGACTGAGGAGTGGTTTCCATCTGGCCACTCTACCATAAAGGCCTGATTGGTGGAGTGCTGTAGAGATGGATGTCCTTCTGGAAGGTTCTTCCATCTCCACAGAGGAACTCTGGAGCTCTGTCAGAGTGACCATCACGTTCTTGGTCACCTCCTTGACCAAGGCCCTTCTCCCCCGATTGCTCAGGTTGGCCAGGTGGACAGCTCTAGGAACTGTCTTGATGGTTCCAAACTTCTTCCATTTAAGAATGATGGAGGCCACTGTGTTCTTAAGTTGGAAGTATGCATGGCCACGCGGTCATGGGTGAACAAGGAGTACAGGAGAGGGCTGAGAACGCACCCTTGTGGGGCCCCAGTGTTGAGGATCAGCTGGGTGGAGATGTTGTTTCCCACCTTTACCACCTGGGGGCGGCCCATCAGAAAGTCCAGGACCCAGTTGCACAGGGCGGGGTTGAGACCCAGAGTTTCGAGCTTAATGGTGAGTTTGGAGGGCACTATAGTATTAAATGCTGAGCTGTAGTCAATGAACAGCATTCTTACATAGGTATTCCTCTTGTCCAAATGGGATAGGGCAGTGTGCAGTGTAATGGTGATTGCATCGTCAGTGGACCTATTGGGGCGTTAAGCAAATTGGAGTGGGTCTAGGGTATCAGGTAGGGTGGAGGTGATATGATCCTTGACTAGTCTCTCAAAGCACTTCATGATGACAGAAGTGAGTGCAACGGGGCGATAGTCATTTAGTTCAGTTACTTTAGCTTTCTTGGAAACAGGAACAATGGTGCCAATCTTGAAGCATGTGGGGACAACAGACTGGGATAGGGATCGATTGAATATGTCTGTAAACACACCAGCCAGCTGGTCTGCGCATGCTCTGAGGACGCGGCTAGGGATGCCGTCTGGGCCGGCAGCCTTGCGAGGGTTAACACATTTAAATGTTTTACTCACGTTGGCCACGGAGAAGTAGAGCCCACAGGCTTTGGTAGCGGGCCGTGTCAGTGGCACTGTAATGTCCTCAAAGCGGGCAAATAAGTTTAATTTGTCTGGGAGCAAGACGTCGATGTCCGCAACGGGGCTGGTTTTCTTTTTGTAATCCGTGATTGACTGTAGACCCTGCCACATCGTCTCGTGTCTGAGCAGTTGAATTGTGACTCTACGTTGTCTCTATACTGATGCTTTGCATGTTTGATTGCCTTGCGGAGTGAATACAGTAGATGCACTGTTTGTATTCAGTCATGTTTACAGTCGCCTTGCCATGATTAAAAGCAGTGGTTCGTGCTTTCAGTTTTGCGTGAATGCTGCCATAAATCCATGGTTTCTGGTTAGTAAAGGTTTTAATAGTCACAGTGGGTACGACATCTCCGATGCACTTGCTAATAAACTCACTCACAGAGTCAGCGTATTCATCAATGTTGTTGTCTGAGGCTATCCGGAACATATCCCAGTGATCGAAACAATCTTGAAGCGTGGAATACGATTGGTCAGACCAGCGATTGATAGACCTGAGCACGGGCGTTTCCTGTTTTAGTTTCTGTCTATAGGCTGGGAGCAACAAAATGGAGTCATGGTCAGCAATGATCCAGAATGCTACCAGCTCGTGTAGCGTATTCGATATGCTGATAGAATTTAGTCTCAAGTCTTGTTCTCAGGTTAGCTTTGTTAAAATCCCCAGCTACAATAAGTGGGATTCTTTACGTGTGTTCATGTTCACGAATGCAAAGTTGCATGTAGCAGATGCAAATAAAACAGCAGATTTACAAGTAACAAAACAAAACAGTGACTTCCTCGCTCCCTCCCTCCAGTCTTACTTGGCCATGCCCAGACTAGAGAAGCCTGCTGGGACGATGATTGTGTCGAGGCGAGGGAAGGGATGGACCCCCAGCCAGGCAGAAGGGGGAGGATCTTGACCTGGGTTTCTGAAGCAGAGAAGGTAGGGCAAACACTTGATGAGGGACCACCCCCCTGGCTCCAGGCTGATGAGTCAGGAGAATTGACAGGGGTAATCAACATAGCAACAGGAGATGTTGTCATCACCCAGGCCTGAGCAGTACCTCTCAGAGTGCTTCTTATCCTTCAGGCCTGAGTAATCAAATGTAGACAGTGGACTGGTAATGACAGGATGGTCCATGTTAGTGAGTGGGTTCAGGTCGAAGCTGTGTTATGGGTAGAAGGAAAACATTTGTCTATTTAATCCTGAAGATTTAGGATACTGCAAGGCTTGTATTTTCCCTGATTTCAATACAGGCTTAGAAACAAGAGAGATGGAAATGGAAAACCCAAACATTCAACTTCCATTCAAATGATACATTAATGAACTCCATCTCAGTATTACAACTACATGAGTTCCAAGACCAAAACCCAAATCTGATCCAAGTTTCCTCTCCAGCCGTTGACTGAGAATAAAGACCCTCCTTGTGGCAGGAGAAGCCCTGGGGTTAACGGCTGGATATGGCTGGGTTGGAGGGAAACCATGAGAGGAGGAGGGAGGGGGAGGGGCATTACGGGAAGATTGATATAGCTGCCAGCTTGTGTGGTGGTGTGCCCCCAAACCCCAGCCTCAGCCCCAGCCTGTGGTCCTTGTGGTTCAGGGCAGGGGAAAGCTCTGCTGGGTCTGGGGAAGACTTGGGTCTAACGGCTGGGTTGTATGGAAACCATGAAGGGGGAAGACAAAATCAAATCAAATGTGCCGAAAACAACAGGTGCTTACGAGGGGGAAAGGAGGGAACTTACAGTAAAAAATTAATAATCGTACCTGCCAGCCCTGGTACCCTGCACAGGAGGGGTAAGCTGTGCTGTGGAAAGCTGTGCTGTGGCCTGGCGCCAGCAACCCACTGCCAATGTAAAGGTTGAGGCAGGCATAGTGAAGTAGTAGTCCCAGCTAGAGAGACCTTGACAGAGGGAGGTAGAGAGAGAGAGAGAGAGAGAGAGAGAGAGAGAGAGAGAGAGAGAGAGAGAGCGCTGTGGAGGAGGCAAATGGTGGGTGAATGGACTTATCCGCTGTTTGTACTTTCACCTGGGGGGGCCAAGCTGGGGCCAGTTGTACTGTTAGAGGGGCCAGTTACATTAGACGTTATTGTTGTCATATTGTTTTCTTCACTTCATTGCAGGCATTAGCAGGCAAAAGACCATGTCCCTCTAGTAAATGTGTGGGTTTAATTAGTGTTCCACGTTGCCACTGTCTAATAACGGATGTAAAAAAAGAACGATAGCAAAAATTTGTTATGCAAAAATGATTTCATACTCCACATTTAGGGGGGCCACAAGGGGGTCCAAAATTGTTGTCACAGGGGCACTGGCCCCCTGCCCCCCCAGAACCGCCAGTGCCTTGATGATCTTCTTGGCCTTCCTGTGACAACGGGTGCTGTAGATGTCCTGCACATTATTGTTGTTAATTGGGGATATTTCTTGTGTGAAAAAAATATATTTAAAACCCTGCACAGATCTAGTCCTGGCTTGAAGTGTGTGTGCTGCAGTGGCGAACTGTAAAAGAGAAAACTCTGTCAAGCTCACTTTGTTGACACTGACAAATTCCTACTGGGTGCACAAACAGGAAAACAAGTTTCATAATCACATCTCACAAGTGTTTATCAAGAGCTGGCTGACCAAGCTCCAACAAGTAAACTGTTTCTGTACAGTAAACTGAAGGTCCCCTATAAAAGCCAGCCAGCCAGACACTTTACCGTTACAACCCCTAGCTACCATTTACATTTGCCCTGCTCCAGGGTTATGGAGGCTTGGCAGGCCAAAGCTGCAATTACACTTCACAGTGTGAATTCCTCACACGTCTCTCCAAAAGTAAGTAGTGGAATAAAATCACACCGACACACAGAGACAAAGCTGGCAAGCACCATCCTCGGTGCAAATGTATGGCCCGGGTGCCTGATCTTGATATAACGCTTTAGGTTAGGTTGGCAATGTGTTATTGGAAAAGCTGGAAGGTGCAAGGTTGCAGGTTTGAGTCCCGCTTGGGCTACCTCACAAATTTGCTACTATCCGTTATCATGGAATGTCGTTATTTATCAGTATTCAGTATTCAGCACCACCACAGTTGTACTGGTGGTGGTGCAGTGACAGGTTGAATACCTGCTTCATTGAGGGGACGTAATGTGAAAACAGTAACTTGTGGAGACGTACCATTCCGTATTTATTTCTGTGTTCCTATATATTTTTTTAATAATTTATTTCTATTTTCTACTGTTTCTATATTTATTTCTTCTGCATTGTTGGGAAGGGCCTGTGAGTAAGCATTTCACTGTTGTTAACGACACGTGACAAATAAAATTTTATTTGATTTTAAGTAGTGGGCTACGCTTAAAGGCATAAGTCTATGATCAAGATCATGCCCAAACTGGACCTGATGATCCACATTAAAGGACATTTCCACAAAAAAACGATATTTTGGTATTTGTTTCATCAGTGTACCGTTGACACAGTCCCACAATGTTTTCATGTCAGCAATCAAGTTTTCAAGAAAAGCAAAAAGTATCATACTGTGACACTTTTTAAAAAAGTTCTATATCTTGAAAACTTGATTGCTGACATGCAAAACATTTTGGGACTGTATCAACAGCCCAATGGACACCCAGACGTTGAACCAACGTGGAATAGACATAGAATTGACATCTGTGCCAAGAGGGAGCGAACTAATGAAATAAATACCAAAATATACAGTTGTTTTTGAGTGGTATTTTTCTTTATTTTTCTTCCTTTGTGACAGGATTGACTATCATCTGCACATCAAAGAGGTTTAAATCACTCCTGCAAAGACATCTAGCCATAGGAACAAAACATTTATTAAAGATGAAATTCAACAGCAGAGTCCGAAACCTTTTATGTAATGAGTAGGCAGACTACAATAATGAATACTCCACTCACACACTTTGGGTTGCCACTCATGCACTGTGAATAGTTGGTACTTTTACATCATGATAAACATCACAGACATTTATGTCAACTTGTTGAAGGTATTTCCATCATTGAGGCATTTTGGTTCATTTAAGACTGTAGCCTAATTGCTTACTTTCGCTTACTTTCACATATTCATATCAGAGGAGGCTAGTGGGAGGAGCTATAGGAGGACGAGCTCATTGTAATAATGCCTGGAATGGAGTCAAACGTGCTTTCTATTTATTTCCCTCCAGCTATTAAAATGAACCTGTCCTCCTATAGCTCCTCCCACCAGCCTCCTCTGATTCATACAGTATATTATAGTATGGTATGCTACATATTAGGATTCTTACATGAGTGGTGAGAGACGGGGAAAAATATAAATCACCATTAAAATGCAAGGATGAGCGCGGCTTGTGAGAATTGTTTGGTTTGTTATCGATCATTAAATTAAAAACAGACTGATGATCCCCTCTTTAGAAATGTATTAATGTAAAGCATAATCATCTACAACATTTGAAATGTTTGTATTCTAATACACTGAACAAAAATATTATCTCAAATTTGAAATAATGAATCTGTGGATTTCACATGACTCGTAGGGATGCAGCCATGGGTGGGCCTTGGAGGGCATAGGCCCACCCACTGGGGAGCCAGGCCCAGCCAATCAGAATTAGTTTTCCCCCACAAAATCGCTTTATTACAGAAATAAATATACTCCTCAGACATTCTTGCAGTCAGCATTCCAAATGAAAGCTCCTTGAAAATTTGAGACATCTGTGGTATTGTGTTGTGAGACAAAACTGCACAATTTAGAGTGGCCTTTTATTGTCCCCAGCACAAGGTGCACCTGTGTAATAATCATAATGTTTAATTGTCCGGGCCGCTGGCAGTCTCTATGGGGGTGCCACAGGGTTCAATTCTTGGGCCGACTCTCTTCTCTGTATACATCAATGATGTCGCTCTTGCTGCTGGTGATTCTCTGATCCACCTCTATGCAGACGACACCATTCTGTATACTTCTGGCCCTTCTTTGGACACTGTGTTAACTAACCTCCAAACGAGCTTCAATGCCATACAACACTCCTTCCGTGACCTCCAACTGCTCTTAAACGCTAGTAAAACAAAATGCATGCTTTTCAACCGTTCGCTGCCTGCACCCGCCCGCCCGACTAGCATCACTACCCTGGACGGCTCTGACCTAGAATACGTGGACAACTACAAATACCTAGGTGTCTGGCTAGACTGTAAACTTTCCTTCCAGACTCACATTAAACATCTCCAATCCAAAATTAAATCTAGAATCGGATTTCTATTTTGCAACAAAGCCTCCTTCACTCATGATGCCAAACGTGCACTAGTAAAACTGACTATCCTACCGATCCTCGACTTTGGCGATGTCATCTACAAAACAGCTTCCAATACTCTACTCAGCAACTACCGTAGTCATTTATTTATCTTGCTCCTTTGCACCCCAGTATTTTTACTTTGCACATTCATCTACTGCACATTTACCATTCCAGTGTTAAATTGCTATACAGTAGTTACTTTGCCACCATGGCCTATTTATTGCCTTATGTTCCTTATCCTACCTCATTTGCACGCATTGTATATAGATTTGTTTTTTCCCTACTGTATTATTGACTGAGTGTTTGTTTACTCCAATGTGTAACTATGTGTTGTTGTATGTGTTGAACTGCTTTGCTTTATCTTGGACAGGTCGCAGTTGTAAATGAGAACTTGTTCTCAACTTGCCTACCTGGTTAAATAAAGATGAAATAAAATAAAAATAAAATCAGCTTCTTGATATGCCACGCCTGTCAGGTGGATGAATTATATTGGCTACGGAGAAAATCTCACTAACAGGGATGTAAACAAATGTGCACAACATTTTTGCTAAATCATTTTGTATTTCAGCTCATGAAACATGGGACCAACACTACATTTTGTACTTATATTTTTGTTCAGTCTAGAAACAGTGAGGGAAATGTTGTATGTTTGCCCATTGACAAAGAAATTATCAGTCTATAATTTTAATGGTAGGTTTATTTGAACAGTGAGAGACAGAATAACAACAAAACAATCCAGAAAAACGCATGTGAAAAACGCATTTGACCCCCTCTCAATCAGAAAGATTTCTGGCTCCCAGGTGTCTTTTATACAGGTAACGAGTTGAGATTAGGAGCACACTCTTAAAGGGAGTGCTCTTAATCTCAGTGTGTTACCTGTATAAAAGACACCTGTCCACAGAAGCAATCAATCAATCAATCAGATTCCAAATTCTCCACCATGGCCAAGACCAAAGAGCTCTCCAAGGATGTCAGGGACAAGATTGTAGACCTACACAAGGCTGGAATGGGCTACAAGACCATCGCCAAGCAGCTTGGTGAGAAGGTGACAACAGTTGGTGCGATTATTCGCAAATGGAAGAAACACAAAAGAACTGTCAATCTCCCTCGGCCTGGGGCTCCATGCAAGATCTCACCTCGTGTAGTTGCAATGATCATGAGAACGGTGAGGAATCAGCCCAGAACTACATGGGAGGATCTTGTCAATGATCTCAAGGCAGCTGGGACCATAGTCACCAAGAAAACAATTGGTAACACACTACGCCGTGAAGAACTGAAATCCTGCAGCGCCCGCAAGTTCCCCCTGCTCAAGAAAGCACATATACATGCCCGTCTGAAGTTTGCCAATGAACATCTGAATGATTCAGAGGACAACTGGGTGAAAGTGTTGTGGTCAGATGAGACCAAAATGGAGCTCTTTGGCATCAACTCAACTCGCCGTGTTTGGAGGAGGAGGAATGCTGCCTATGACCCCAAGAACACCATCCCCACGTCAAACATGGAGGTGGAAACATTATGCTTTGGGGGTGTTTTTCTGCTAAGGGAACAGGACAACTTCACCGCATCAAAGGGACGATGGACGGGGCCATGTACCGTCAAATCTTGGGTGAGAACCTCCTTCCCTCAGCCAGGGCATTGAAAATGGGTCGTGGATGGGTATTCCAGCATGACCCAAAATACACGGCCAAGGCAACAAAGGAGTGGCTCAAGAAGAAGCACATTAAGGTCCTGGAGTGGCCTAGCCAGTCTCCAGACCTTAATCCCATAGAAAATCTGTGGAGGGAGCTGAAGGTTCGAGTTGCCAAACGTCAGCCTTGAAACCTTAATGACTTGGAGAAGATCTGCAAAGAGGAGTGGGACAAAATCCCTCCTGAGATGTGTGCAAACCTGGTGGACAAATACAGGAAAGTCTGACCTCTGTGATTGCCAACAAGGGTTTTGCCACCAAGTTTTGCAGAGGGGTCAAATACTTATTTCCCTCATTAAAATGCAAATAAATTTATAACATTTTTCACATGCGTTTTTCTGGATTTTTTTGTTGTTATTCTGTCTCTCACTGTTCAAATAAACCTACCATTAAAATTATAGACTGATCATTTCTTTGTCAGTGGGCAAACGTACAAAATCAGCTGGGGATCAAATACTTTTTTCCCTCACTGTACGTTTCCTTTGTCTAGATCCAGGGCCGAGTTGTAACTAGTTGCCTGCAACTGGGGATAGGGCCTAAAGATGAATTTAGAAAAATGCACGTACAGGAAAATTACCTGTTTTTCAATGCACGGACGATACTCTGTCCTTGAAAAGGTGTGGTGTATTTTCCATTTATTCAGTTATTTTCCTGGACTTCCTGACAGTCCGCCCCCAGGTGGTAAGAGTAGGCAACAACACGTCTGCCACGCTGATCCTCAACACTGGGGCCCCTCAGGTTGTGTATGCTTAGTCCCCTCCTGTACTGCCTGTTCACCCGTGACTGCGTGGTCAAGCATGACTCCAACACCATTTTAGAATAAGGCTGTAACCTAACAAAATGTGGAAAAAGTCAAGGGGTCTGAATACTTTCTGAAGGCACTGTATATAAAGCAGCTCGAGCACAATAAGATGAGGTTGCTTACTGAGTATAGTGGTCAGCTAAGGGATACTGCAAGTCTAGCTAGATCTACAGTATATTCAGTATCTTCGAAAGCTACAGTAGTTAGCTTCACATTCCAATTCAATCATCATCCATGTAACTGGAGGTGGATAGTGATCCAACATTTGCCACTAATGAGGAAAGTATATATTTTGCAACATGAGTCCTCTAGGCCTATTCTACTGTAGGTCTAATGATAATGTAGTGATACGTGGAGGAATAATGACCACAGGGAAGATGTACACATTTTAAGTTGAATTGCTTCAAGTGCATGACATTGATGTGTGCATGACAATGAACTAAAATCCCACATTTTCAATAAAGCACTGATAACCAGATGAAAAAAACAAGGGTTCCAGTGATTATTGGTAGACCACTGTAGCCTGTCCGATACTCACTGTCACTTAGGCTGCGTTTAGACAGTCAGCCCAATTCTGATATTTTTGTTTCACTAATTGGTATTCTGACCTATCAGATTAGCTCTGAAAAAGATCTGATGTGAAAAGATCTGATGTGAATGGTCAAAAGACCATTTAGTGGAAATAATATCAGAATTGGGCTGCCTGTGTAAACGCAGCCTTAATGTGCAGCTTCAATGTAACAGAACACAATAGAATGTGAATGAATGGCCATAAGTATTTAAAATCAGAGTATTGAGTTGTCCCAGTAGTAATTACAAAGGATTTCTTTATTGGAATGCATGAGGTTCTACAACATGACATCAACAAACAGACAAGACTAAGAACCTGGGAAAATACTTGAAAACCTATCTTGTTCATACAGTAAACATATTGTACATTGGCATCCTAATACACCGTTTTTCAAAAGTATTTTAACTGTATTTATATGTGCCTTGACTTTGTCACATTCAGTCATAGTAACCACAATTGTTTCAATATTGTTATAACCAACTAAAGTGATGATACTGTATATTATCTCAAATATATATTTTCATTAGGAAAATTACAAAATAATTTATCATGACTGTAAACATTCATCTTTTATTTCTCTCTCTCTGTAAATACAGATATGCCACTTGGATTTGGTTGGTGGCCTTAGTTAAGTTATACAGTGCCTCCAGAAAGTATTCTCAACTTTTGACTTTTTCCACAGTTAAAGCCAGAATGTAAACTTTATTATTTAGAGAAAATAAAACAAATCAATGGCCAACACACACACACAATAGACCATAATGTTAAAATTGAATTGTTTTGCGACATTTTTACAAATTAATTAAAAATGAAAAGCTGAAATGTCTTAAGTATTCAACCCCTTTGTTATGGCAAGCCTATATAAATTCATAATAAGTTGCATGGACTAATAGTGTTTAACATAATTTTTTTAATGACTACCTCATCGCTGTACCCCACACCATCAATTATCTGTAAAGGTCGCTCAGTCGAACAGTGAATTTCAAACACAGATTCAACCATAAGACCAGGGAGATTTTCCAATGCTTTGCAAACAAGGGTACCTATTGGTAGATGGGTAAAAAAATGAAAAGATAAAAGATAGAATATCTCTTTGAGCATGGTGAAGTTATTAATTACACTATCAATGGTGTATCAATACACCCAGTCACTACAAAGACACAGGCGTCCTTCCTAACTCTGTTGCCCGAGAGGAAAGAAAGACGCTCAGAGATTTCACCACGGTGATTTTAAACCAATTACAGCGCTTAATGGCTGTGACAACTGAGGATGGATCAACAACATTTTAGATACTCCACAATACTAACCTAATTGACAGAGTGAAAAGAATGAAGCCTGTACAAAATAAAAATATTTCAAAACAAACTGTTATGTTTGGTGCAAATCCAATGCAACACGTTACGGAGTACCACTCTCCATTTTTTCAAGTATAGTGGTGGCTGTATCATGTTGTGGGTATCCTTGTAATCATTAAGGACTGAGGAGGTTTCAGGATAAAAAATAAACGGAATGGAGCCCAGCACAGGCAAAGTCCTAGAAGAAAACCTGGTTCAGTCTGCTTTCCACCAGACACTGGAAGATGAATTCACCTTTCAGCAGGACAGTAACCTAAAACACAAGGCCAAATCTACACTGGAGTTGCTTACCAAGAAGAAGTGCATGTTCCTGAGTGGCCGAGTTCCAGTGACTTAAATCTACTTGTCTTGAAAATGGTTGTCTACCAATGATCAACAACTAATTTGACAGAGCTTGAAGCATTTTGAAAACAATAATGGGCAAATGTTGCACAATCCAGGTTTGTAAAGCTTGTAGAGAATTACCCAGAAAGACACAGCTGTAATCACTGCCAAAGGTGCATCTGCAAAGTATTGACTCAGGGGTTGTGAATTCTTATGTAAATGCAATATTTCTGTATTTAATTTTCAATAAATTGGCAAATATATCTAAACATGTTTTCACTTTGTCATTATAGGGTATTGTGTGTAGATGGGTGAGAAAAAAATATTGAATCAATTTTGAATTCAGGCTGTAACAACAAAATGTGGAATAAGTTAAGGGGAATGACTACTTTCTGAAGGCACTGTATGTACCATGACTAATTTGTGAACTCATAATAAATTAATCTCTGTGAGTATCTACACAGCCAATTATGTCTAACAAACATATAACAATATAGCATCACGAGTTAACTGAGGAGTTACATGTTGACAGTGAGAGTCTGTAGGGTTGAACACATACGAGTGCAAGTCCAGAAGCCCTTTCGCAGACAACAGAGTAAATGATCATCAGTCATTGGTCATGAGGCAGAACAGAGTGATTTATCAGGACAATGACAAAAAGTACACACACACAGTCTTGTGGGGACACACAATTCTGTCCCATTCCAAATCCTATTTTCCCTAACCCCTAAACCTAACCCGTACTCTTGCCTTAACTCTAACCTTAACCCAAAAATCTAATCTTAACCCCTAACCCTAAAACTAACCCTAGCTCCTAACCCTAACACTAATTCTAACCTTAACCCTAAACCCTCTAGAAATAGCATTTGACCTCATGGGGACTAATAAAATGTCCCCAGTTGGTCAAATTTTTGTTTGTTTACTATTCTTGTGGGGATTTCTGGTCCCCACTGGAATAGTTAAACACGTCCAATAGTTAAATACTTCGGGATTTTGGCAATGAAGCCCTTTATCTACCTCCTCAGAGTCAGATGAACTCATGGATACCACCATTTTTATGTCTTTGCATCCAGTATGAAGAAAGCTGGAGGTAGTTTTGCGAGCCAATTCTAACTAGCGTTAGCGCAATTACTGGTATCTGGGCCAAAGACAAGACGTGTAAATGTGGTGTCCAAAGACCAATAATTTATCATAAAAATATATATATAATATTAAAATCACTCAACTCTTACCCTTCTTTTGACCCAGAAATATTTGTGTTGCAAACTATTAAATTAAGGGAGTTAGAGCTCTAAAGTGTCAAAATATCCTTCAGTGTGACTGTCCGGGTTAAAATCCGATTGACAAAAGTGGTTTTAAAATGTAGAAATTCATCCTAAAAATATAAATGAACACCCATGGCATAATTGTTTTTGTGTTTGCAACAATATATAGAATAATGGGCGACATACTGTATCTATAAAATATTTAACTTGAATAACTTTTGTCCGGACTTTTGTGCTTCATCAATATCATTCAGTGCAACAAACGCATAAAGCCATTTTAAAGTTGACAGTAGCTTTGTTATCCCATGTTTTCACTAGTTTACAATATCATGCAATTCATATTTACTTGGTGTATGAATACTGAAGTGTCATTTTAAACTATTTTATGGCATTTTAAGGTATTTTCAAGGCACATTATCTTTATACTGTAGATGGCGTTGTCAAATTATTATTTTATTTAACTAGGCAAGTCAGTTAAGAACAAATTCTTATTTACAATGGCTGCCTACCGGGGAACAGTGGGTTAACTGCCTTGTTCAGGGGCAGAACGACAGATTTGTACCTTTTCAGCTCGGTGATTTGATCCAGCAACCTTTGGTTACTAACCCAATGCTCTAACCACTAGGCTGCCTGTCACCCCTAATAAGGAGAGGGCTGCACGGCACAGACAAAAGATTAATGCAGATCCAGTTGCTAGGGAGGTAAGACTAGCCAGAAGTAAACAAAATGCAACAGAATTTCAGCATGCTGACAGGGAAGGACACTCAACAAGGACAGCACTCACACAAATGACTGATGATTGGCTGAGAGAAATTGCTAATTAAATGATTGTGGAGGCTGTTTTGTTGGACTTCAGTGCAGCTTTTGACATTATCGATCATAGTCTGCTGCTGGAAAAATGTATGTGTTATGGCTTTACACCCCCTGCTATAATATGGATAAAGAGTTACTTGTTTAACAGAACACAGAGGGTGTTCTTTAATGGAAGCTTCTCAAATATAATCCAATTAGAATCAGGAATTCCCCAGGGTAGCTGTTTAGGCCCCTTGCTTTTTTCAATTTTTACTAACGACATGCCACTGACTTTGAGTAAAGCCAGCTATGTATGCGGATGACTCAACACTATACACGTCAGGTACTACAGCGACTGAAATGACTGCAACACTAAACAAAGAGCTGCAGTTAGTTTCACAGTGTGTGGCAAGGAATAAGTAAATATTTATAGCATTGTATTTGGAACAAAACACTCACTAAACCCTAAACTTCAATTAAATCTTGTAATAAATAATGTGGAGATTGAGCAAGTTGAGATTACTAAACTGCTTGGAGTAACCCTAGAATGTAAACGGTCATGGTCAAAACATATTGATGTAGTAGTAGCTAAGATGGGGAGAAGTCTTTCTATAATAAAGTGATGCTCTGCCTTCTTAATTAACAACACTATCAACAAGGCAGGTCCTACAGGCCCTAGTTTTGTCGCACCTTGACTACTATTCAGTCGTGTGGTCAGGTGCCACAAAAAAGGACAAAAAAAGAACAGGGCAGCACAGCTGGCCCTTGAATGTACACAGAGAGCTAATATTAATAATATGCATGTCAATCTCTCCTGGTGGAAGTTTGAGAAGAGATTAACTTCATCACTACTTATATTTATGAGAGGTACTGACATGTTGAAAGCACCGAGCTGTCTGTCTAAACTACTGGCACACAGCTTGGACACCCATGCATACCCCACAAGAGGTCTCTTCACAGTCCCCAAGTCCAGAACAGACTATAGGTGGCACACAGTACTACATAGAGCCATGACTACATGGAACTTTATTCCACATCAAGTAACTGACGCAAGCAGTGATTTAAAAAACAGATAGAAAAACACCTTACAGAACAGCGGGGACTGAAACAACAAACATTGGCACAGACACATGCATACACACACACACACACCATAACATACGCACTATACATACGCATGGATTTAGTACTGTAGATATGTGGTAGTAGTGGAGTAGGGGCCTGAGGGCACACAGTGTGTTGTGAAATCTGTGAATGTATTGTAATGTTTTTAAAATTGTATAAACTGCCTTACTTTTGCTGGAACCCAGGAAGAGTAGCTGCTGCATTGGCTGCAGCTAATGGGGATCCATAATAAATACAAATACAAAGGTATTGTTTTCATGCTACTGTCAGCAACAGAATAGGATATAATAGGATGTAAAGCTGTGTGGATAACACTTAACATTAAGTTGCACTATTACACTGTAGTTAATGTTTTATTGCACTGCAGTTAAGGTATAACTGATGGATTATATTAGTTAATATAATATTACACACACAATTATGGATTCAAGATGGATTATGAATTATATTAATTAATAGCTGCTTCACATTTGGGGCACTTTATGAAATATTGAGACTGTACAAGTTTGAATTGAAGTAGGTTGATGAGCCTTTTACGTAGCTATTTTGTGTAGGTATCTTGAAATTGCATTTGTGTACCTGCATTGAATATACATTTACCAGTTACAGTGTAACAATACATAATTACAACATTAACTATCATGTAATAATCGTGTAATAATGCAACTTAAAGCAACGTAAAGTGTTGCCGCAGCCTCAAATTATAGTAAAATGATTATTGTTAACATTAGCAATGAAATAGTAACAAAACATGTTTGAGAGAGAAAGGGAGAGGGAGTTGATTTAACTTTGATTAAGCATTATCATTGTATAGCCTACTATTAATAGACTACTAATAACATTTAATGGATGTGAATCCTATTCTGTGCCAGTGTCATTCAGGGTAACAAAATATTGTCATACAGTATAACACCAGTATTTTATATTAAAATACAATAACTTTGTTTTGTTGACTCAGGGAGACAAAAACAAATCTCAAAGGATGAATGAAAGATATTTTCATAGATTTTTGAATTTTTTCAGTGTAAGGCAGGAAGTTTTTGTAAAAAAACATGCAACAAATTTTGATTTGTACACGTGACACATCAAATATGTGGTATTCAAAATAAAATGATGTCATTTTTTCTGGGTAGTTCTATTTCTGCCAGTCTAAGCATGGATATATATAACCTTGTGATTATGAAAAATGGGCATAAAATGTAATTAAAAACACTTTACTAGGGTACATTCATATGAATCACAATTTAAAATAATTATTGGCTTTATTCTTGAATATAACTATTATAAGGGCATAGGTGACACTCCAATTAACATAAAAAAGCCTTTTAGGGAATTGTAAATGCGGTTTTATTTTTTTGCTACTTTTAAAACCATATACGTCTTTGACCCATCTACTAGCATGCCAACAGTTACCATAGACTTCCAGTCATTGCGCTAACGCTAGTTGGCAATTGAACTAACGCTAGATAGCTACTTCCTTCAAGCTGCACACAGAGGCATAAAAATGGTATCCACAAGTTCATCTTACTCTAGGGAAGTAGATAAAGGGCTTCATTGCCAACATCATGAAGTATCCCTTTAATGTGGGACTTGTACTCGTCTTTCTCAAACCCACAGTAGTTTGCAGCATCATTAGGACTAGCAGTAATCATAGAACTCAAGAGAACTAGCAATGTGGTGTTATTGATTCAGATATTATTGTAAGTCCTCCGTGTAATCATGTGTACTGCTCTTCCATGGTGAATGAGGACTCTAGCTCCCTTCTGCTCTCCCTCTTCACCTCGCCACCTTTTCTACTTTTACAGCATCCTTTCTTCTCTGGCCTCTGGAGCATTCCCTCAGATAGATAAGTCTGTCTGGCCGTCTCAGGAGTTTTCCTCCAGTGTTCTGCGGAAACTGAGCCGTTTGATGGAATCCCTTTGGATGGGACAGCAGAGAAGGCGAGGAGGAGGGGGAGAGAGAAGAGTAGAGGAAACTATTCAATTAGATTTGCATGGTGGCATAGGCAACATGAAAATACAACACAGCAGCTGTCAGATTCTTTCTGACAACATAAGCAAGCAGGACTGTTAATAGGATTAACATGAAACTAACATTCGCCTTCTTATTAAACATATTCAGGTATCAGTGGTGTTCTAAATCGAACTATTTTCCCTATATACAGTGGGGCAAAAAAGTATTTAGTCAGCCACCAATTGTGCAAGTTCTCCAACTTAAAAAGATGAGAGAGGCCTGTAATTTTCATCATAGGTACACTTCAACTATGACAGACGAAATGAGAAAAAGAAATCCAGAAAATCACATTGTAGGATTTTTTATTTATTTATTTGCAAATTATGGTGGAAAATAAGTATTTGGTCAATAACAAAAGTTTATCTCAATACTTTGTTATATACCCTTTGTTGGCAATGACAGAGGTCAAACGTTTTCTGTAAGTCTTCACAAGGTTTTCACACACTGTTGCTGGTATTTTGGCCCATTCCTCCATGCAGAACTCCTCTAGAGCAGTGATGTTTTGGGGCTGTCGCTGGGCAACACGGACTTTCAACTCCCTCCAAAGATTTTCTATGGGGTTGAGATCTGGAGACTGGCTAGCCACTCCTTCGTTGCCCGGGCGGTGTGTTTGGGATCATTGTCATGCTGAAAGACCCAGCCACGTTTCATCTTCAATGCCCTTGCTGATGGAAGGAGGTTTTCACTCAAAATCTCACGATACATGGCCCCATTCATTCTTTCCTTTACACGGATCAGTCGTCCTGGTCCCTTTGCAGAAAAACAGCCCCAAAGCATGATGTTTCCACCCCCATGCTTCACAGTAGCTATGGTGTTCTTTGGATGCAACTCAGCATTCTTTGTCCTCCAAACACGACAAGATGAGTTTTTACCAAAAAGTTATATTTTGGTTTCATCTGACCATATGACATTCTCCCAATCCTCATCTGGATCATCCAAATGCTCTCTAGCAAACTTCAGATGGGCCTGAACATGTACTGGCTTAAGCAGGGGACACGTCTGGCACTGCAGGATTTGAGTCCCTGGCGGCGTAGTGTGTTACTGATGGTAGGCTTTGTTACTTTGGTCCCAGCTCTCTGCAGGTCATTCACTAGGTCCCCGTGTGGTTCTGGGATTTTTGCTCACCGTTCTTGTGATCATTTTGACCCCACGGGTGAGATCTTGCGTGGAGCCCCAGATCGAGGAAGATTATCAGTGGTCTTGTATGTCTTCCATTTCCTAATAATTGCTCCCACAGTTGATTTCTTCAAACCAAGCTGCTTACCTATTGCAGATTCAGTCTTCCCAACCTGGTGCAGGTCTACAATTTTGTTTCTGGTGTCCTTTGACAGCTCTTTGGTCTTGGCCATAGTGGAGTTTGGAGTGTGACTGTTTGAGGTTGTGGACAGGTGTCTTTTATACTGATAACAAGTTCAAACAGGTGCCATTAATACAACTAACGAGTGGAGGACAAAGGAGCCTCTTAAAGAAGAAGTTACAGGTCTGTGAGAGCCAGAAATCTTGCTTGTTTGTATGTGACCAAATACTTTTTTTCCACCATAATTTGCAAATAAATTCATAAAAAATCCTACAATGTGATTTTCTGGATTTTATTTCCTCATTTTGTCTGTCATAGTTGAAGTGTACCTATGATGAAAATTACAGGCCTCTCATCTTTTTAAGTGAGAGAACTTGCACAATTGGTGGCTGACTAAATACTTTTTTGCCCCACTGTACAGTAGTGCACTACTTTGGACCAGGGGCCATAGTGGTATAGGGATTGGGGTGCCATTTGGGACCTAACCTAAACCTCCTCCGTTTCCAAACATTTCCCCTCACATTTGGGCCCGAATGGGCTCAACCCTGCATTGCGCACTTTGATGATCCGTTACCTGTTCTCCAGGCGTGGTTTGATGGGTTTGTAGAGCTCGGGTATCTTCCTCTCCAGCATGGGCCGCAGGTTCTCTCTCAGACGGTTGTAGTTCTTCTTCAGCTCCTGCTGGTACTCCTTCTGGTCCAACGTGATCAGGTGCTTGTTCTTCTCCACAGCCTCGCCACACCTACAGAGGAACAGGGGGGAGAAAACATAGGATGTGTCCCAAATGGAACCCTATTCCCTATATACAGTAGACCAGGGTCCATAGGACTCTGGTCAAAAGTAGTGCACTATATACACTGTAGGGAATATGGTACCATTTGGGATATAACCATACTGTAGGCTGTGTCTCAAGTCTTCAATGACTTCCTCTCCTCACCTTCATCACTCAAGGTGGACACACACACACCTGACATTACTTTCCATTCATCTTCATGAGGATGTTCATGCATCCATTTCATTTCCTTCTTTTCTTTTTGTGGATAACTCCTGAAATAACTATGTGACCGACATAGATTTGTCCCCAAATCAGTTCACATTGGCATTTAATAATTGTTTCACCTTATTAAACAACCTGTGTCCACCTGTATTAGATGTTCACTCTTTCTCTGAGCCTTGCTTCCTTTTTTTAGTACAGGATTGCTCAAGGAAGGAAAGTGTCTCTTGTAGTACTGTGCTGAGAGTGGCAGGGAGTATAGTGATCCGTGCCCAAACACAGTACCCTGGGGTTGAACCTCATTTCAGAGGACAGGTACGGTACGGGGTCCGGTCTGCCCGCAGTCACAAATACAACATGCATAATGGATGACAGACAAACGAGGCAGAAAGAAATGGAAAAACGAGGATGCTTAAAAAACACATGGTTGCACTTATCTCTCCTCTTTTAATGCAAGTAATATGGAAAATGTAATCTAACAGAATACAGTAAATGCATAAGGACTGCTGGAAAAAAGGGAAGAGGGGAAAAAAACCATTTCACTTCCCCCAGAAAAACAATTGATGTGTTGCTACTAGCTAGCCATCGTCCTTCCAGCCCAAATAGCAGCTTGAGAAGTGGATTCTTGGAATATAATGAGCTCGTGCAAACTCGCATGGATTATGGAAGAAAATAAACTTTTCTGAAATTACGGTAAACATTTGCTGGCCTGCTTGCAGCAATCAACGTAGGTGGAATGTGACATGAGGGTTCCCAAATGAAAGCCACCTTTCGGAGGCAAACGATACGAGAGCCACATACACAATCGCACACAGACAGACACACTCCCTGGACCAAATCACCATATTCCCTGCCTCATCCGTTTAGACGGTTGGTTTAAATTATGTTTCAAATATTCAAACTAAAATGAAAGTCCCCAGGGAACAATAAAGCTTTTCTGTTCCACGCACCTGAGTGATATTAAAGGGAAAACAATTGAATACGCCTGTCCTGTTGTTGTATTACATCACGTCGTGCTTCCTTCAATATCACCTAGGAATGTATTCCAGTAATAACACATTACCAAGACGGAGATGCTGTGGGTGCATACATAGCTGGTTTTACTGTCATTGCTTTTCCACGTCCACCACTTTTTATTATTATAATTTTTATTTATTTAATTAACCTTTATTTAACTAGGCAAGTCAAATTCTTATTTACAATGACGGCCTACACCAACCAAACGATGCTGGGCCAATTGTGATACAGCCTGGATTCGAACCAGGGTGTCTATAGTGACGCCCTGCGTCATCCGGTTTGATGTGCCTTAGACCACTGCGCCACTCCGGAGCCCAATAGTACCAAGGAACAGTATTATTTTATAGGGTGTCCATACTTCAAGCCACCACTAAAACAATTTCAAACCAATATTGCCAGAAATATATATTCCACCACAAAATGTACTATTGCCGGCATTGAAAACGAGTGTACACTTTGGGGAGAGCGAGATCAAAAGTGAGAGCACAAAGTGTAAGTTTGACGTGTTCCTCATCACTGGCTGGTAGGCGTGTGCCATGCAATTGCACGGTGGTGTTTGGGTTGGCTCTCACCTCATGATGAACTCTTTGAAACACAGGCGCAGTTTGTTGTGGTGACGGAAGAGCTTGGGGTCTGCTGGGATCTCATTCAGAAAGACCTGGGCCACCTCCAACGGTCCCTACACACACACACACACACACAGAGACAGAGACAGAGACAGAGACAGAGACAGAGAGACAGACAGAGACCGACAGAGACCGACAGAGACAGACAGAGACCGACAGAGACAGACAGAGACAGACAGAGTGAAGGATGGAAGGAAAGGAGGGGAGGAAGATGGTATAAGAAAGGAAGAAAGAGTGTGAGCATGTGAATGATGAATGCCTCGCTTTCATCAGAGGAAACAACTTCCTAACTGAATACTCAGTAATGAGTTTCATTAAAGGAAATGACTTCCTAACTGAATACTCAGTAATGACTTTCATTAAAGGAAATGACTTCCTAACTGAATACTCAGTAATGAGTTTCATTAGAGCAAACGACTTCCTAATCAATACTCAGTAATGACTTTCATTAGAGGAAACGACTTCCTAACTGAATACTCAGTAATGACTTTCATTAGAGGAAATGACTTCCTAACTGAATGCTTAGTAATGAATACGTTCCAAATGGCCCCCTATTCCATAGATAGTGGACTTCTTTTGAGCAGAGCCATTACATAAGGAATATGGTGCCATTTGATACGCAGCCAAAGTGTCCAGAGGCCACGCTGTTCAGCCAGGACATAAGGAAGAGATCAGATTAAGGAGACCCTGATTAGCCTGATCGCTGTGTGGCTAATGTCATCCCTAACCCTGCCTACATTCATTCCCTCTCGTGTTATCCTAATTTATATTTATCATGAAACCACAGCACGCTCACATGGAACCAGGAACCCCGATGAGCATTCTAAACATATGTGCTAGACTAGGGCGTGGAGAGACGGACGGACAGAGGGGAGCCATCCCTCTCTACTGATTAGGCCCAGGGCTGTGTTTGTTTATGGACAGCATGAACATTAAGGTTGTGTATACAGTCAGCAGGTGGAAGCAGGGGTTGCTGTCAGATTAGACTACACAAAAGAGAGCTGGGGCCTGACGTAACTACATCATAACTTTAGCGTTTAGCCAACGTTTGACGGGAGCTGTAAGCCATCAGATCAAAGGGTTTCAGTGTTTAGCGCAGACATGAAAGAGGTAGTGAATGAAGGTTTTAACAGAATCAGCCGAGGCACTGTACAGACGATGTTATGGTTGAACTGAACTCTTTGATGTATCATGTCTCCCACCTGCTCTTTATCATCAAGTTAGAATTTTTTTGTTTATTTGGGGTCAAGGCAGGTGGCTGGAGGTACCTGGTTGACAGTGGCTCCCACAGAGCCCTGTAGAAGCATCTGGAGCATCTTAGCATCGGGCTGCACCCTGTGTGTGGCTACCGCTAACTCCCTGGTCTTCTTCTGCATGTCCTCGATGGCCACCTCAATGGGAGTCAGGTCAAACTTGGGGATGGGAGGATGAGAAGGAAGGAGAGGCGAAGAAAGCGAAAGGTACAAGTTAGATTTGGAAAGATTAAAAAATAGCATTGGTCTAATTGGCTAAGAGTCATTATCAATCAAAAAGCAAAGATGAAACTAATTTTGAAAAGCTGTGTCTAAATAAACAGCATACCTCTTCTTTCTGGATGACATTGATACGTGTCTTGATGTAGGGGAAGGTGTGCATGGTGGTGAGGATGGTCTTCCTCTTGTACTGCTCGTTGAGCTCACCGCGCGGCCGCCTGCCCGCCTTTGTGAAGGGCGTGGTGTACATGAAGCGACGCAAGTTGAAGTTCTTCTCAAAGTTGGTCAGGCGGTCTTTCATCTCATAGTCATCAAAGAAGGGCTCCACGTAGGTGATCTGTATGTAGGCCTGTGGGAGAGAGAGAGAGCGAGAGAGCGAGAGGATAAAGTAGAGATGTATCTAGTTGTTTGTGAATGTTCCTCTCAATAATTTGACATATATTATATTATGCCAAATTATTGAGAGTAACATTTACAAACAACTAGATGCATCTCTACTTTTATGCAAGTCAGAAGGTAGTGAAAAGGGACACAGCAGGAACACAGGATGATTTGGTGATGTACTGTCATGTACTGTACCTTGTTAGCATCCAGTTTGCTCCTGTCTATGTCTTTGGAGTCTTTGATCATCTCCAGGGCATCGCCAAAACACTGACTGTAGAAGTTCTACAACACCAATAGACACAGTACTCATATGAATAGATGCAGTACTCATATGAATAGATGCAGTACTCATATGAATAGATGCAGTACTCATGAATACATGCAATACTCATATGAATAAATGCAATACTCATATGAATAAATGCAATACTCATATGAATAAATGCAACACTCCTGAATATATGCAGTATTCATTTGAATAGATGCAATACTCGTATGAGTAAATGCAATACTAGTATGAATAAATGCAGTATTCATATATACAGTGGGGCAAAAAAGTATTTAGTCAGCCACCAATTGTGCAAGTTCTCCAACTTAAAAAGATGAGAGAGGCCTGTAATTTTCATCATAGGTACACTTCAACTATGACAGACGAAATGAGAAAAAGAAATCCAGAAAATCACATTGTAGGATTTTTTATTTATTTATTTGCAAATTATGGTGGAAAATAAGTATTTGGTCAATAACAAAAGTTTATCTCAATACTTTGTTATATACCCTTTGTTGGCAATGACAGAGGTCAAACGTTTTCTGTAAGTCTTCACAAGGTTTTCACACACTGTTGCTGGTATTTTGGCCCATTCCTCCATGCAGATCTCCTCTAGAGCAGTGATGTTTTGGGGCTGTCGCTGGGCAACACGGACTTTCAACTCCCTCCAAAGATTTTCTATGTGGTTGAGATCTGGAGACTGGCTAGGCCACTCCAGGACCTTGAAATGCTTCTTACGGCCACTCCTTCGTTCGGCGGTGTGTTTGGGATCATTGTCATGCTGAAAGACCCAGCCACGTTTCATCTTCAATGCCCTTGCTGATGGAAGGAGGTTTTCACTCAAAATCTCACGATACATGGCCCCATTCATTCTTTCCTTTACACGGATCAGTCGTCCTGGTCCCTTTGCAGAAAAACAGCCCCAAAGCATGATGTTTCCACCCCCATGCTTCACAGTAGGTATGGTGTTCTTTGGATGCAACTCGGTGTTCTTTGGATGCAACTCAGCAGTCTTTGTCCTCCAAACACGACGAGTTGAGTTTTTACCAAAAAGTTCTATTTTGGTTTCATCTGACCATATGACATTCTCCCAATCCTCATCTGGATCATCCAAATGCTCTCTAGCAAACTTCAGATGGGCCTGAACATGTACTGGCTTAAGCAGGGGGACACGTCTGGCACTGCAGGATTTGAGTCCCTGGCGGCGTAGTGTGTTACTGATGGTAGGCTTTGTTACTTTGGTCCCAGCTCTCTGCAGGTCATTCACTAGGTCCCCGTGTGGTTCTGGGATTTTTGCTCACCGTTCTTGTGATCATTTTGACCCCACGGGTGAGATCTTTGTGGAGCCCCAGATCGAGGAAGATTATCAGTGGTCTTGTATGTCTTCCATTTCCTAATAATTGCTCCCACAGTTGATTTCCTCAAACCAAGCTGCTTACCTATTGCAGATTCAGTCTTCCCAACCTGGTGCAGGTCTACAATTTTGTTTCTGGTGTCCTTTGACAGCTCTTTGGTCTTGGCCATAGTGGAGTTTGGAGTGTGACTGTTTGAGGTTGTGGACAGGTGTCTTTATACTGATAACAAGTTCAAACAGGTGCCATTAATACAGGTAACGAGTGGAGGACAGAGGAGCCTCTTAAAGAAGAAGTTACAGGTCTGTGAGAGACAGAAATCTTGCTTGTTTGTATGTGACCAAATACTTATGTTCCACCATAATTTGCAAATAAATTCATTAAAAATCCTACAATGTGATTTTCTGGATTTTTTTTCCTCATTTTGTCTGTCATAGTTGAAGTGTACCTATGATGAAAATTACAGGCCTCTCTCATCTTTTTAAGTGAGAGAACTTGCACAATTGGTGGCTGACTAAATACTTTTTTGCCCCACTGTAGATGCAGTACTCATATGAATAGATGCAATACTCATATGAATAGATGCAGTACTCATATGAATAGATGCAGTACTCATATGAATAGATGCAGTTTTTATATCCATGCAGTAAAAGCATGCGCACAGACACGCACAGACACGCACAGACACACACAGACACACACGCTCTCTCTCAGTTACCTCCAGTCTGTGGGATATCTCTGGCAGGTGGGTGATCGCTGGCTCCTTGTAAACAAACTCCTGTTCGTCCAGGTCTCCAAACTTGGCCCCATAAAAACCCACCCGGAAATACGTTCCAAACATCCTCTTATGGCCCTGGAACGACGACAAACACGTGAAAGTGATTCAGCATCGTAACATTTTATAAAAATAAAAAAAATTACATCCAAGTGAAGGAAATATGTAGACAGCTTTCCTCCAAATACAGCACATCGATGTACAATGGTAATCGTAAGCATTTCCCTATAATTGTAAGTACTTCATATGTATTGTGACTAACATCTTCATATACAGTAGTCCATGTTGATGTCTGTCTGTACCTTCTGAATGATGTTGTCGAAGGCTTTCTGGAGTTTCTCGTGAGTGGAGACCAGCTCCCGGAAATCTCTGTGAGCCTCCAGAACAGGCATAATGATCTTATACACTTCATTCACTGTCTCATACAGACCACCCTGAAAACACAGCAACAACACACTATTATCACCATTGTCGAGTGTCTTTATGTGAGCGCAGCAGTACCATTATTTAGGATCCGCTTTTGTTTGTTTGTCTGTTTGTGTGTCTTACGTTGCTGAAGAGTTCTGCAGCCTGCTTCAGTAGGCCCACCAGACCACTGGTGGTGAAGTACTGTCCTGAACAGACCCCGTCCTCATCTGGGGACAGTATGTCATCTGATACCGCTGACTCCTCCAGCACGTTGGGAGAGATGCTCTATAGAAGCAACCAACCAATCAGACTCATCCGGCATGTTACAAATGGGAATCAATCAATCAAGTATTACGGATAGCTTTGTTTTTCACAAAAAATGAAGTCATGAAGTGATTAACCAAGACAGCAGACAAACAATGAAACATTACATTGAGTATACAGCTCCCCTTTATGGCAACAGTCAACATACCATAATCAGTAGTGGGTGTGTGTGTGTACAGTCTAGGTACCCACCTGAAAGGTGACACTGCCCACAGGTAGGTATTTGTGGTCCTCCAGCATGCTGAGGTATTCAGCCACCAAGGCTGCAGCGTGGACCAGACACATGGCCGACTCGGTAAAACACTTCCTGTTCTTATGTTTTTCCGCCATGTTCTGCAGCCAGGTCAACCTCAGGTCAGGAGACGTCTGGTAACCCTTCGCTATCCTGGAGACAGAAGGAGGGAGAGAGGGAGTGATGCTGAAATCCAAACCAACCCCAGTACTCAAGCTCTTAGGTACTCCTGTAGATCTGGGCCTGTATTCATAAAACTTCTCAGAGAAGAAATGCTGATCTAGGATCAGTTTTCCCTTTTAGATTGTAATGAATGGACGGTGGGACCCGATCCTAGATTAGACGCTTTGTGTATACGGGACCTGTAATCAGCTATAATAGTTGATTCTACTTGCATCCTGTTAGGCTGGGAAGTCAGTGAGTAAAGTGAGGGAATGGTTTGGGGTGAGGGAAGCTTTTGAGGAGGGCTGGGGGTCAGTTTTAGGTAGCCTAATGTAAATTAAATAATTCATAACCTTTTACAGATGCATGGCTTATGCAGAATGAAAAACAAGAATGTATCTGTAGACATGCAGAATGTAAGCAGATGACACATGCACTTAGAGAGTCTGCATTCACACCGACACAAACTCTGTATGGATTTACATACACAAAAGCAGATCTCTGTCCCAAACTGCTACCACATGGTTTCCATAGTGAGGAACAAACAGAGAAGAAACCAATCCACAAAGAAATAAATACAAAACCAGGAGAAAAACATCCACAGAGCCCTACAGCAGGAGTGAAGGAGTGAGTGATTACCTGTACATGAGGTCCATGAGCATCTCTGGGTCTTCCTGGAACTCTCTCATCTTCACCGTGTCTGACAGTATACTGTTTAAGTTCCTCAGCAGCTCATCCACCTACACAATCAAACTAGGGTTTATATCAACGTGTGTGTGTGTGTGTGTGTGTGTGTGTGTGTGTGTGTGTGTGTGTGTGTACCTGTGAGGGCAGCGGTGTGTTCTGCATCTCTGTGTCCTCCTCTGCATAGGCCAGTATGGTGCGTAGGGACCTGCGGAGGTACTCCTCATGGAAGTCCTCGGACTTCCCCACCAGAGAGGCTAGAGACATAGTCACCTGCATCTTCACCCGGGAGAAGTTCTATACAGCACAGAGAGAGAGAGAGAGAGAGAGAGAGAGACAGAGACAGAGACAGAGACAGAGACAGAGACAGAGACAGAGACAGAGAGGGGCATGAGTATCTGTGGTTAGGTAGGACATAGACAGCATTCCAAATAGCACCCCATTACATACATAGTGCAGTAGTTTTAAAAAGGCCCATAGGGCTCTGTGTTCATCTCTGTAGACAGAGAGGGACCTGCCCTGTGGCCCTCTGTGTTCATCTCTGTAGAGCCCATACTCATAATCAGGGCTTGGAGTGGAGGCTGGCTGTATTCATAAAAAGCTAACTATAAAAAGCATATATTAAAGAATGATATGACATTGCTCAGTCGTGTATTGGCTAATAAAAGTAGATTTTAGGGTTGTCTATATTTCCCTTTAAGTTGGTCTACTTGTCTAGGTCTGTCTCCCTCTGCCTTATTCTCTGAACCTCTCTCTCTGTCCCTTTCTTTGAATCTCTCTCTTGTGCTCGCTCTGCCTCATTCTCTAAATCCCTCGATCTGTCTCCTTCTCCCTCTGCCTCCTCTAAATCTCTCTCTCTGTTTCTTTCTCCCTCTGCCTCATTCTCTAAATCCCTCGATCTGTCTCCTTCTCCCTCTGCCTCCTCTAAATCTCTCTCTCTGTTTCTTTCTCCCTCTGCCTCCTTCTCTAAATCTCTCTCTCTGTTTCTTTCTCCCTCTGCCTCCTCTGAATCTCTCTCTCGCTCTCCCTCGCTCTCACTCTCTCTGAATCTCTCTCGCTGTCTCTTTCTCCTTCTCTCTGAATCACTCTCTGTCTCCTTCACCCTCTGCCTCTCTGAATCTCTTTCTCCCTCTCTGTCTCCTTCTCCCTCTGCCTCCCTGAATCGCTCTCGCTGTCTCGGTCTCCTTTTCACTATGCATCTCTGTCTCTTTCTCCTTATCAATCTCTGTATCCTTCTCATGTTCTTTCTCGGTCAGTCCAGTTGTTGATGGGGGGGGTCACAGAGTTTCCTCATGGTAACGGCGGGCTTAGCGCTGACATGGTTGTGTGTGTGTGTGTGTGTGCGTGCGTGTATATAACCCCATCCATCTCTGCCATCATCAGCAAAGCGAGAAATTATCTCCCATTAGCTGAGACATAATCACCTATGGATCATCTCTACGGCCCCATTCTGTTAAACCGAGTGTGGCGCGGGGCCTGATACGTTTTGTGTGTGTGTTCCCTGTGCTGGGGTCACTATCACTGAGTGATGGTCTTATTCCTTTTTGTTTCTTTCCATCCTTCTCTCTGCCTTTCTCTTACCTACAACCAGGTTTCCGTCCAGCCTTTTTATGCCGGGTAAAAAAAAAATGTCAAGACAGGCCTGATGGAACAGCAAATGTCGGTAAATGCTAAAAATTTTGACAAAACAAAATACCCTAGACAAGGGGAGTCTTTTTCGGTCTGTAAAATTAATCATGTGCGAAATGGTGGTGGAAACGCTTTGATGTGCAAATCTCTCCCGCCCTACCCCTCCCTCGCCCTACCCTCCCTCTCACCCTACCCCTCCCTCGCCCTACCCTCCCTCTCACCCTACCCCTCCCTCCCTACCCCTCCCTCTACCCCTCCCTCTCTATCTACATCTCACTACCTCCCACCCCTTCTCTCCCTCCCTATGGGAAACACATTTACATTGGAAAAGCAACTGAAATTAACAAATCAACAAAAGTGAGAAGAAACAAAATAAAATTTACAGTAAACATTGCACTCATAAAAGGTTTCATAAGGATAAAGTATGTTATCAGCTAAAAAACATAGATAAATATTGGTTGTATTTACAATGTTGTTTGTGCTCCACTGGTTGCCCTGTTTTCATGACAACTGGTCACAAATCTTGCTGCGGTGATTGCACATTGCTGTATTTCGTGTAACAGATATGGGAGTAAATCAATGTTTGATTTGTTTTCTAATTCTTTGTTGGTCAGTGTGATCTATGGGAAATATGTGTGGTCATACATTTGGCAGGAGGTAAGGAATTGCAGCCCAGTTTTCACATCAATTTTGTGGGCACAGACTTTCTTCTCTCAAGAGCCAGGTCTGCCAATGGCAGCTTCTCTCAATAGCAAGGCTATGCTCACGGAGTCTGTACATAGTCAAGGATTATCTTAATTTTGGGTCTGTCACAGTGGTCAGGTATTCTGCAACTGCGTATTCTCTGTGTATTCTCTGACGGGCCGCCCCCAGGTGGGGAAGGTAGGAAACAGCACCTCCACTTTGCTGATCCTCAACACTGGGGCCCCACAATAATGCATGCTCAATAATCCTGTTCACCCATGACCGCATGGCCACGCACGCCTCCAACTCAATCATCAAGTTTGCAGACGACACAACAGTAGTAGGCCTGATTACCAACAATGATGAGACAGCCTACAGGGAGGAGGTGAGGGCCCTGGGTGTGTGATGCCAGGAAAATAACCTCTCACCAAACGTCAACAAAACTAAGGAGCTGATCGTGGACTTCAGGAAACAGCAGAGGGAGCCCCCCCTATCCACATGGACGGGACTGCAGTGGAGAAGGTGGAAAGCTTCAAGTTCCTCGGCGTACGCATCCCTGACAAACTGAAATGGTCCACCCACACAGACAGTGTGGTAAAGAAGGTGCAACAGCGCCTCTTCAACCTCAGGTGGCTGAAGAAATTTGGCTTGGTACCTAAAACCCTCACAAACTTATACAGACACACAATTGAGAGCATCCTGTTGGGCTTTATCACCACCTGGTACAGCAACTGCACCACCCGCAACTGCAGGGCTCTCCAGAGGGAAGTGGGGTCTGCCCAACTCATCACCGTGGGAAGGCTACCTGCCCTCCAGGATCAAGGACAACAACCACCCGAGCCACTGCCCGTTCACCCCGCCATCATCCAGAAGCTGAGGTCAGTACAGGTGCATCAAAGCTGGGATCGAGAGATTGAAAAACATCTTCTATCAAGGCCATCAGTTAAATAGTCATCACTAGCACAGCGGCCGCTGCACTATATACATACACTTGAAATCACTGGCAACTTTAATAAATGGAACATTAGTCACTTTAATAATGTTTACATATTTTGCATTACTCATCTCATATGTATATACTGTATTCTATCCTTCTCTACTGTATCTTAGTCTATGCCGCTCTGACATTGCTCGTCCAATTATTTATATATTCTTAATTCCATTCCTTTACTTTAGATTGTGTGTCTTGTTAGATATCTGTGGAGTCTGTGTTTGTGAACAGAACCCCAAAACCAGCTAGCTGAGGGGACTCTTCTCTAGGTTCATCTCTCTGTAGGTGAGGGATTTGCAATGTAATGTGTGGGCATCGCTTCCTTTTAGGTGGTTGTAGAATTTTACAGCTCTTTCTGGGATTTTGATTAGCGGGTCTAGTCCTAATTCTCCTCTGCATGAAGGATATTTTATCAGAATTCTCAATTGGGTGTTTGTCCCATTTTGTGAATTCTTGGTTGGTGAGTGGACCGCAGACCTCACAACCATAAAGGACAATGGGTTCTATAACTGATTTAAGTACTTTTAGCTAGATCCTAACTGGGATGTCAAATGTTATGTTCCTTTTGATGGCATAGAATTTGCATTTGTTGTCCTGGCAACTGGACCCGTTTTGGAACACCATTATTTTTGTCTTACTGAGATTTAGCGTAATGACCCAAGTCTGACAATCTGGGCAGAAGATCTAGGTGCTGCTGTAGGCCCTCCTTGGATTTGGGACAGAAGCAACAGATCATCTGCAAACAGTATACATTTGACTTGAGTGTAGTATGAGTGTAGTATGATTGTAGTATGGTGAGGCCGGGTGCTGCATACTGATCTAGTGCCCTAGCCAAATAATTGATATACAGTTGAAGTCGAAAGTTTACATACATTAAAACTCGTTTTTCAACCATTCCACAAATTTCTTGTTAACAAACTATAGTTTTGACAAGTCGGTTAGGACATCTACTTCGTGCATGACAAGTCATTTTGCCAACAATTGTTTACAGACAGATTATTTTACTTATAATTCACTGTATCACAATTCCAGTGGGTCAGAAGTTTATATACACTAAATTGACTGCGCCTTTAAACAGCTTGGAAAATTCCGGAAAATTATGTCATGGCTTTAGAAGCTTCTGATAGGCTAATTTACATATTTGAGTCAATTGGAGGTGTACCTGTGGATGTATTTCAAGGCCTACCTTCAAACTCAGTGCCTCTTTGCTTGACATCATGGTAAAAACAAAATAAATTAACCAAGACCTCAGAAAAGAAATTGTAGACCTCCACAAGCCTGGTTCATCCTCGGGAGCAATTTCCAAACGCCTGAAGGTACCACGTTCATCTGTACAAACAATAGTACGCAAGTAAACACACCATGGGACCATGCAGCCATCATACCGCTCAGGAAGGAGACGCGTTCTGTCTCCTAGAGATCAATGTACTTTCGTGCGAGAAGTGCAAATTCAATCCCAGAACAACAGCAAAAGGACCTTGTGAAGATGCTGGAGGAAACAGGTACAAAAATGTCTATATCCACAGTAAAACGAGTCCTATATTGACATAACCTGAAAGGCCGCTCAGCAAGGAAGAAGCCACTGCTCCAAAACCGCCATAAAAAAAGCCAGACTACGGTTTGCAACTGCACATGCGGACAAAGATTGTACTTTTTGGAGAAATGTACTCTGGTCTGATGAAACAAAAATAGAACTGTTTGGCCATAATGACCATCGTTATTTTTGGAGGAAAAAGGGAGAGGCTTGCAACACCATCCAAACCATGAAGCACGGGGTGGCAGCATCATGTTGTGGGGGTGCTTTGCTGCAGGAGGGACTGGTGCACTTCACAAAATAGATGGCATAATGAGGTAGGAAAATGATGTGCATATATTGAAGCAACATCTCAAGACATCAGTCAGGAAGTTAAAGCTTGGTCGCAAATGGGTCTTCCAAATGGACAATGACCACAAGCATACTTCCAAAGTTGTGGCAAAATGGCTTAAGGACAACAAAGTCAAGGTATTGGAGTGGCCATCACAAAGCCCTGACCTCAATCCTATAGAAAATGTGTGGGCATAACTGAAAAAGCGTGTGTGAACAAGGAGGCCTACAAACCTGACTCTGTTACACCAGCTCTGTCAGCGGGAATGGGACAAAATTCACACAACTTATTGTGGGAAGCTTGTGAAAGGCTACCTGAAACGTTTAACCCAAGTTTAAAGGCAATACTACTAAATACTAATTGTGTGTATGTAAACTTCTGACCCACTGGGAATGTGATGAAAGAAATAAAAGCTGAAATAAATTATTCTCTCTACTATTATTCTGACATTTCACATTGTGAAAGTGGTGTAAAGTGGTGATCCTAACTGACCTAAGACAGTGAATTTTACTAGGATTAAATGTCAGGAATTGTGAAAAACTGAGTTTAAATGTATTTGGCTAAGGTGTACGTAAACCTCCGACTTCAACCGTACATGTTGAAGAGGGTGGAGCTCAAGCTGCTTCCCTGTCTCACCCCACTCCTCTGAGGAAAGAAATATGTGTGTTTATTGCCAATTTTAACTGCACACTTGTTTGTGTACTTTGATTTTCGAATATTGTATGTTTTCCCCCAACAATGCTTTCCATCAATTTGTACAGCAGACCCTCATGCCAAATTGAGCTTTTTTTAAATAAAATAAGCATGAGAAGACTGCTTTGTTTTGTTTGTCAATTAGTGTGTGCAGGGTGTATACGTGGTCTGTCGTACAATATGTTGGTAAGAAGACAATTTGACATTTGCTCAGGACATTGTGTTCACTGAGGAAATGTTTGAGCTGCAACGTATACTTACAAGCCCTTAACCAACAATGCAGTTCAAGAAATAGAGTTATGAAAATATTAAAAATAAAAACAGTAACACAAAATAACAATAATGTGGCTATATACAGGGGTTACCGGTACCGAGTCAATGTGCGGGGGTCTACAACTGTTGTATTCGGCGCACGTGACCATATTTTTTTGATTAGATGATACTGCAGAGGTTTTTTCCAAGGTTACTGTCGACGTATATTCCACAGTAATTATTGGGGTCAAATTTGTGTCCACTTTTGTGGATTGTGGTGATCAGACCTTGGTTCCAAATATTGAGGAAGATGCTAGAGCTGAAGATAACGTTGAAGAGTTTAAGAATAGCCATTGTAAATTTGTGGTCTGTATATTTTATCATTTCATTTAATATACCATCAACACTACAGGCTTTTTTGATAAAGTAGTCTATAGTACCACTGCCAAGGGATGGGCTGTAGGTGTACCTACCATAGGATTCCCCTCGAAGCCTACCACTGACTATGTACAAACCCAGCATGTGACAGAGCTGAGTTGTGACCCATTTTTGTTGGTTGTTTTGTCGTAGTTGTGTCTAGGGGGGCATATTTGGGAGGGAATGCAGTCCCCTCCAGGTCCCCCTGTGTGCTGGAGGGTGTGAGGTTATTGTCCAGTTCTGGCGTTTAGGTCAGACTAGTACATGTCCCTGGGGATGGAAATGGTTGATCTCCCACTCTAGGATGGAGAAGCTGTCTTCATTAAAGTATGGGGATATAGGTAGCACACAGGGGACATTTTTCTCTGTTGAGATTATTTCCATTTTAATTTCTAGTCAATGGTAAAATGTTTCTGTTTTGCTTAATTTAATTGAGTGGGTTAAGTCTGATCTAACTTGTTGCTCTCCGCCTGGGCACGTGTGATTTTCAAGTTGACGAGGCTTGGTTTGACCTGGAGGTACCAGTGTTGTGTTGACTGGTTGGTTTGGGAGGGTGTTGACTGGTCGGTTTGGGAGGTTGTTGACTGGTCGGTCTGGGAGGTTGTTGACTGGTCGGTCTGGGAGGTTGTTGACTGGTCGGTTTGGGAGGGTGTTAACTGGTTGGTTTGGGAGGGTGTTAACTGGTTGGTTTGGGAGGGTGTTAACTGGTTGGTTTGGGAGGGTGTTGACTGGTTGGTTTGGGAGAGTGTTAACTGGTTGGTTTGGGAGGGTGTTAACTGGTTGGTTTGGGAGGGTGTTAACTGGTTGGTTTGGGAGAGTGTTAACTGGTTGGTTTGGGAGGGTGTTAACTGGTTGGTTTGGGAGGGTGTTAACTGGTTGGTTTGGGAGAGTGTTAACTGGTTGGTTTGGGAGAGTGTTAACTGGTTGGTTTGGGAGGGTGTTAACTGGTTGGTTTGGGAGGGTGTTGGCTGGTTGGTTTGGGAGGGTGTTGGCTGGTTGGTTTGGGAGGGTGTTGGCTGGTTGGTTTGGGAGAGTGTTAACTGGTTGGTTTGGGAGGGTGTTAACTGGTTGGTTTGGGAGGGTGTTGACTGGTTGGTTTGGGAGGGTGTTAACTGGTTGGTTTGGGAGGGTGTTGGCTGGTTGGTTTGGGAGGGTGTTAACTGTTTGGGGTGGGGAGGTGCCTGGTGGTGCCTCTCTCTCCCCTTTTCTCACTCGTATCGTCATTACTTACAGAAAGGCAGGGACACAGGGGTAGACAGTGAAATATCTCCCTGTTCACTTCTAAGTACCCAGAAACACATAATTCAGCAACTTTCTCCACTGAGCTCAAAATAGACATGGAAACGACTGGGTGGTAGAGGAAAAAGGATGAGACAGAATCTGTGTGTGTGTGTCTGCCTGCGTCCGTGCGCTCACGTTGGCTGAGCTGAAGCTGTATCTCATGATGAGGTATAGGGTAGCGCAGGCCTGGCTTCTATTTCCATCCACAGGACTGCTACAGTGCTGGAGCACCTTCTGACACAGGTCTGCACACTGCTCGGCTTCCTCTTCAAACAACAGGTCACCAAACTATAACACACACAATACTGTCAGTACATGCACGCACATCCATACACACACAATACCGTCAGTATATATTGTGTATAGACATTACCTTGACGATGAGTGCTCGCAGTGTGCTGAAGCAGTGAGACAGGAAGGTTGTACTCTGGTTGCAGGTGAGACAGTGTAGCAACACCCTCAACACACCGCCCACAACACTGTCCTTACAGTCAGCCAATGGAACAGCCTGTATGGAAGACAGTCATGAAAACCAATCACACGGGAGGGAGAGAGAGAATGTCAGCCAATGGGACTAGAGAGGACACTATGATGTTGGCCATGCTTAAGAGAGTATCAATTTTGTGACGAGTTGTGGGTAAATGTTGACAGACTGATCTACAAACAATCAGTAGTTATTTTAGATGCAAGGTGATTTGTAGAACAGTCAGCATGCAGTCAATCTCAAACATGGAGAGAGAGAGAAGAAAGAAGTAGAGGTAGATTGAAAACATAAGGAGGAAGATGTTTGGACCTGTACTATGGTCTCCAGTAGGTCCAGGACTATGAGGTTGGACTCGGTAGCCAGATTCCCACTGATCAGAGCCTCCTGGTCCAGCTCTGCTTTGGTTCTGAGGGGAAACAGGAGAAGGGGTTCTCTTCACTAGTTTCTTCCAATGGCATTGTCTGACAATGTATCTTCTTCCACACCAGGAGAGATATGTAATGAATTAATTGCATTTGTACTCAGTGTGTGTAACTCACTTGTCGTGTTTGTCGTTGGTCTGCCTCCACTGTGTCAGGTCTTTTCTCCAGCGCAGGTTCACTTTCTGACCTGCACGGTCACTTCCTGTCAGGGTCAAAGGTCAGAGATAAAAGGGCAAGCAGGCTCTCGTCCAATCAAAAAGCAGCTTAGGAGTACCATTGTTCCCTTTTCAGCTACTCAGCTGCTTTTCAGGAGATATACTTCTAAGTTGTGTACTGTGCATGTAGCTACTTTACATCAATCAGAGAGTGGTGAGAGGTACTGACCTCCAGCCCTTCGCATCATTTCCCCCCGGGCTCCGATGCCCCTCAGTAGGGAGTCCTCCAGCTGCATCTTGGCCTGCTGGGACTTCTGTAAGGCCTGGGTGCTCACCTTATCACTGCTCCGCTTCCCCTGCACAACACACACACAGACAGAGAATAACACACACATTTACATCCTATTACAGACATTAATTAGGCATGTACTCCATGCAGGGCGCAGATACTCTTACCCTGTACTCAAAGCAGGAAACACAGATGGTGAGTAGTTCTAGCAGTCTGTTGAGCTGTGCTGAGGGCATGTCGGCAGTCCAGCGCTGGATCAGACTCCTCTCAGCGTTCTTCATCACCCACAGAAAACACACCAGCAGGTTACGACTGGTCTCTGCTGACAGGGTGGCCACCGCCTTAGCAGACTGCTAGAGGAGAGAGACAGAGACATACTGTATACTTTAGAGTGGACAGAGACATACTGTATACTTTAGAGTGGACAGAGATATACTGTATACTTTAGAGTGGACAGAGACATACTGTAGAGTGGACAGAGACATACTGTATACTTTAGAGTGGACAGAGACATACTGTATACTTTAGAGTGGACAGAGACATACTGTAGAGTGGACAGAGACATACTGTATACTTTAGAGTGGACAGAGACATACTGTATACTTTAGAGTGGACAGAGACATACTGTATACTTTAGAGTGGACAGAGACATACTGTAGAGTGGACAGAGACATACTGTATACTTTAGAGTGGACAGAGACATACTGTATACTTTAGAGTGGACAGAGACATACTGTAGAGTGGACAGAGACATACTGTATACTGTAGAGTGGACAGATATATACTTTACACTTTAGAGTGGACAGAGACATACTGTATACTGTAGAGTGGACAGAGACATACTGTTTACTTTAGAGTGGACAGAGACATACTGTAGAGTGGACAGAGATATACTGTATACTTTAGAGTGGACAGAGACATACTGTATAATTTAGAGTGGACAGAGACATATTGTATACTTTAGAGTGGACAGAGATATACTGTATACTGTAGAGTGGACAGAGATATACTGTATACTTTAGAGTGGACAGAGACATACTGTAGTATAGTGTGGTTTATGGGTTCTTGTATTTTATTGGGATCCCAATTAGCCGCTGCCAAGGCTCTCCACAGGTGCTACATGTAATTCAGAGGTTGAGTTTGATGAATATTCCATACAGACCAGTGATTGATGTCTACCGCTGAGTAACACTATTACACAGAGTTGATTGGGACCTCTGATGAAGACAACCATTAAGCTCCTACTGATTCCATAGATGCTATTACTCAAATGGCAGGCTTAAGGCCTCAACGTGAGTTCAATGTCAACATGTTAAACACTTTTCAAAACTGTAGAAATATAAAATAACTACAGTTCGCATTGTGTATAGGGCATACATCCATCTACTACAGACAAAGTATGATAGGAGAGACAGAGGGAGGGTGTTCTGTGGCTGTGTGGTTGCCGTGGCTACATTTGATGGATGTGTGTGTCTCTCAGCACAGCCCAGTTCACTTATGATGATAATGCCTGCCCATAAAGCATCTCCCAGGGTGTGTGTGTGTGTGTGTGTGTGTGTGTGTGTGTGTGTGTGTGTGTGTGTGTGTGTGTGTGTGTGTGTGTGTGTGTGTGTGTGTGTGTGTGTGAGAGAGATAGAGCGATAGAGAAAGAGAGCTGGCATCTCATAATGGATGGTGTGTGTTTGTGCTTCCGACAGCTCATCAGTCTACCTCACAGCAGCACACCTGCTACACCACCGCCCCCTTGTGGATGTGTGCACACACACACACACACACACACACACACACACACACACACACACCTTTATCACTACTAGTCACAAAACTACAGAGCAAGAATTACTACAGAATTTACTACTCTAATTGAAATTGTGAATTAATCATTTTAAAAAGCTAACTTAATCCAGGTCTGATGGAGGAACCCAAACATACAGTATGTGCTTGGAGGTGAATGGGGCGGCAGGTAGCCTAGTGGTTAGAGTGTTGGGCCAATAACCGAAAGGTTGCAAGATCGAATCCCTGAGCTGATGTTAAAAATCTGTTGTTCTGCCCCTGAACAAGGCAGTTAACCCACTGTTCCTAGGCCGTCATTGAAAATAAGAATTTGTTCTTAACGGACTTGCCTAGTAAAATAAAGGTAAAAGAAGAGAGTCCCACTGATACGAAACCATGGCAACATTCCTATAGCCTTACCACAGATGCCATGGAAGTCAGGGCATTCCTCGCTAAGGTGTTGAAGGGATTGCCGGCGATTGCCATGGCAATAGACTGATTAATGGGCGGGACGTTGTCGGGGTCTTCGTCTGACCCTCCGGTCTTGCTCTTCCCTCCGCGAGCCTCGGACACTACGGAGACACACACATGTCAAATACAAAAAAAAAATGTTTTTTCAAGTTTTATTTACACAGATTAGAAGGAGATACAGAGGTAGAAAGGGAGAACGTTTGAAGGGGAGACTGCGGTGGGGAGTCACATATTTTTGAGAGCAAAGATTATTTTGGTATTTTATTAGGATCCCCAAAGGCTGTTGCAAAAGCAGCAGCTACTCTTCCTGGGGTCCACACAACACATGAAACATAATACAGAATGACATAATACAGAACATCAATAGACAAGAACAGCTCAAGGACAGAACTACATAATTTTTTAAAAGGCACACGTAGCCTACATATCAATGCATTCACACAAACTATCTAGGTCAAATATGGGAGAGGCATTGCGCCGCGAGGTGTTGCTTTATCTGTTTTTTTAAACCAGGTCTGCTGTTTATGAGATGGAAGGAAGTTCCATGCAATAAGGGCTCTATATAATACTGTACACTTTCTTGAATTTGTTCTGGATTTGGGGACTGTGAAAAGACCCCTGGTGGCATGTCTGGTGGGATAAGTGTGTGTGTCAAAGCTGTGTGTAAATTGACTATGCAAACAATTTGGGATTTAACACATTCATGTTTCTTATAAAAAGAAGAAGTGATGCAGTCAGTCTCTCTTCAACTCTTAGCCAAGAGAGTGACATGCATAGTATTTATATCAGCCCTCTGATTACAATTAAGAGCAAAACGTGCTGCTCTCTTCTGGGCCAGCTGCAGCTTAACTAGGTCTTTCCTTGCAGCACACGACTGGACAATAATCAAGATTAGACAAAACTAGAGCCTGCAGAACTTGCTTTTATGGAGTGTGGTGTCAAAAAAGCAGAGCATCTCTTAATTACGGCTAGACCTCTCACCATCTTTACAACCATTGAATCTATATGTTTTGACCATGACCGTTTACAATATAAAGTAACGTCAAGTAATTTAGTCTTCTCAACTTCAACAGCCACACCATTCATTACCAGATTTAGCGGAGGTCTAGAACTTAAGGAATGATTTGTACCAATTACAATGCTCTTAGTTTTAGAGATGTTCAGGACCAGTTTATTACTGGCCACCCATTCCAAAACAGACTGCAACTCTTTGTTAAGGCTTTCAGTGACTTCATTAGCTGTGGTTGCTGATGCGTACAGGGTTGAATCATCATCAGGAAACACATGCTTTGTTTAATGCCAATGGCAGGTCATTGGTAAAAATAGAAAAGAGTAGAGGGCCTAGAGAGCTGCCCTGCGGTACACCACACTTTACATGTTTGACATTAGAGAAGCTTCCATTAAAGAAAACCCTCTGAGTTCTATTAGATAGATAGCTCTGAATCCACAATTGTTACCACTCACCCACAGCTCTGCACCAAACGCTCTCTAAACACAGTTCACATAAACCCAGTTCCACACCAATCAACCAACTCCTTAGCCAGACTCTACATTAAGTCCCAGTGGGTAGGGTATAGGTGTGGATATGGGATGTGGCCAGGCCAGTACCTGTGAAGTCCAGGTAGTTGATGGAGTCGATGATGATGCCCACCAGGGGGAGGTAGAGAGTGGCCACCTTGGCTCGGACCTCGGGACGGGTACAGCGCTGGTCCAGGTCATGGGCACACAGCAGACTGTAGGTGGCGTTGATGGCCTTCCTCTGGACCTTACCCCTACACACACACGCACATACACAATCTCATAAACACACATAATCTCATAAGCACACACACACATGCACATACACAATCACACACACCCACATACACAATCTTATAAGCACACGCACATTTTTTTGTTTGTGTCAGTGTGTAGTTGACAGACCCCTCACACTCCATGTGTGTGAGGGGTTTGAGGGGTCTTGTGTGTGTGTGTGTGTACCGACCCCTCTGACTCCATGTCCAGTGCAGCGCTGAGCTCAGTGAGCAGTAGACCAGCGAGGTAGTGCTGCTGTTTAAACTCCTGGGACAGCTCAAACAGCCCCAGGATCCTCTGCTCCTGGAAACTACATGAACTGGAGCTCTGCAGAGAGAGAGAGACCAGAGAGAGAGAGAGAGACACAGAGACAGACGGGGGAGAGAGAGAGAGAGACCAGAGAGAGAGAGAGAGAGAGAGAGAGAGAGAGAGAGACCAGAGAGACCAGAGAGACCAGAGAGACGGGGAGAGAGAGAGGGAGACGAGAGAGACGGGGGAGAGAGAGAGAGAGAGAGAGAGAGAGAGAGAGAGAGAGAGACGGGGAGAGAGAGAGAGAGAGGGGAGAGAGAGACGGGGAGAGAGAGAGACGGGGAGAGAGAGACGGGGAGAGGGAGACGAGAGAGAGAGAGAGAGAGAGAGAGAGAGAGAGAGACCAGAGAGACCAGAGAGACCAGAGAGACCAGAGAGAGAGACCAGAGAGAGAGAGAGAGAGAGAGAGAGAGAGAGAGAGAGAGAGAGAGAGAGAGAGAGAGAGAGAGAGAGAGAGAGAGAGAGAGACAGGGAGAGAGAGAGAGAGAGAGAGAGAGAGAGAGAGAGAGAGAGAGAGAGAGAGAGAGAGAGAGAGAGAGAGAGAGAGAGAGAGAGAGACGGGGGAGAGAGAGAAAGACGGGGGAGAGAGAGAGAAAGTTGGGGGGAGAGAGAGAGAAAGTTGGGGGGAGAGAGAGAGACGGGTGAGAGAAAGAGACGGGTGAGAGAGAGAGACGGGTGAGAGAGAGAGACGGGTGAGAGAGAAAGAGGTTGGAATATAAAAGGAGAGAGAGTATTTAAAGCCAGAGAGAGAGAACCCACCTTACTTAACCATACTACACTATAACCTAAAATCCCAAAGCCAGGTGAGTGCTGGAGACTGGTCAATATGATTTTGACTGACATGCAAACTGACCTGTGAGGAGATGGATGGGCATGGAGAGGCGGGTGCGGAGGCAGGGCTACTGAAGTAAAGGCTGAGGTTGAGGTAGTGCTCGTGACTGCACAGGATACGCAGGAACTCCAATCGCATGCTAATCAGGGTTGGCATGGAAACGGTCTTTGCCGACATCTGGGGGGAAAAAATTATCAGATAGATTAAGGTCAAGGTCAGGCTAGGTTATTGACATGGGATATGGTCAGAGACAGAGTCTGGAATTGGTCACCTCCTTTGTAACTATGCTGTGCCAAAATCCTTTATGTAACTACCATGTAACTACCATCCTTTGTACCGTCTTGTGGTTAGGGTAGCGTCTTGTGGTTAGGGTAGCGTCTTTTGGTTAGGGTAGCGTCTTGTGGTTAGGGTAGCGTCTTGTGGTTAGGGTAGCGTCTTGTGGTTAGGGTAGCGTCTTGTGGTTAGGGTAGCGTATTGTTGTAGTGACCTGGTTGCAGTAGTTTTTGACCAAGATGAAGACAAAGCCTCGGTCCATTAGAGACAGCAGGTCATACAGGAAGAAGGCCAGGCTGATGTTCACCTTCTCTGCCTGCTCCAACTCCTAACAACAACAAAAACAAACATTGGATTTTCAGTTATAAACAGCCAATGGTCTCCTTAGAGACATCAGGAGAAGAAATAAAAAGGAAACTCCATTAAGTGCTGATTTGATAGATTCATTCTCTGAAAAAGTGTTTGTAAGTTTACTAAAGGCTCATAATGACATCATTACTAACCTTCTGCTGTTTGACCAAGATGGTCCCTATCTCAGCAGTAACCACCGAGACGATGGTCGTGACATCATCTTTAAAGCGGTCTGAGAAGCGGCTCCTGCGAGGGACGTCTTGCTTCTCCAGCTGAGACACGTGCTGGGCCATGCTCTTCACCTGGACACACACACCACTCCATGAAGCTAAAAAGACTAGAGCTTCTTTGCCATTAAAGTAAATACACAGTGTAGAAAGAATTAGGAACAGCTGCTCTTTCCATGACATAGACTGACCAGGTGAATCCAGGTGAAAGCTATGATCCCTTATTGAAGTCACTTGTTAAATCCACTTCATATCAGTGTAGATGAAGGGGAGGAGACAGGTTAAAGAAATATTTTGAGACATTGATTGTGTATGTTCCATTCAGAGGGTGAATGGGCAAGACAAAAGATTTAAGTGCCTTTGAACAGGGTATGGTAGTAGGTGCCAGGTGCACTGGTTTGAGTGTGTCAAGAACTGCAACACTGCTGGGTTTTTCACGCTCAACCGTTTTCTGTGTGTATCAAGAATAGTCCACCACCCAAAGGACATCCAGCCAACGGGAGGCCAGTGATTGAAAACTTGTCATTGATGAAAGATGACAAGAGAGGCTGCAGAGCAGCAGGCAGGCTACAGTTAGTCAACTGACAGTCCAGTACAACATTGGTTGAATGCACAACTTGTCGTACCTTGACACGAATGGGGTATGGCAGCCGCGTTTCACTTCTTTCAGCAGAAAAACAAGAACATGCGGTTACAGTGGGCTAAGAAACAAAACCACTGGACAGTGGAGAATTAGAAAAACATTGCTGGTCCGATGAATCCCGGCTCCTGCTGTTTCACGCCGATGGGAGGACTAGGGTATGGAGAAAACCACATGAGTACATGCATCCATAATGCCGCGTGTCAACATTAAAGGCTGGTGGTGGTGGTGGCGGTAGTGTGATGGTGTGTGGTGTGTTTCCATGGCACACATTGGGCCCCTTGATAAAAGTGGAGCAACGGTTGAATGCCACAGGATATCTGAACATCATCGCCAATCAGGTGCATCCCTTCATGCCACAAGGCTAGGATTGTCCAGGAATGGTTCCATGAACATGAAAGTGAATTCAGCTTACTGCAGTGGCCTGCCGAGTCACCAGATCTCAATCCAATTGATCATCTGTGGGATGAGATGAAACGAGCGGTTCAGAGTAGAGATCCACTACCAGTCAACTTGACACTACTGTGGGAAGCATTGGAGTCAACATGGGCCAGTATCCCCATGGAACGCTTTCGACACCTTGTAGAGTCCATGCCCCAACGAATTGAGGCTGTTCTGAGGGCAAAAGGGGGTGCAACTCAATATTAGGAAGGCTTACTAATGTTTGTACATTCAGTGTATATTGAACACACTCACCAGCAGTTCAAAGAAGAACCAGGCGTATTTATATGCATTCTCTCTGCAGACTCCTGTGCTGACCACTATCTGTAGAGCCAACTCCTCATGGAACTGCTGTCAGAGGAGAAACAGAGCCTTGGGTTACTATCACCACTAATACAGTAGTGTCTGGTAACCTACATGTAGAATACTGTGTACTATTTCAAAGGATCACATCAATCCTGGACTAACTCAGTGTTATAACGGATGACTTCTTAAAAGAATAGTACAACCTATACGTTAGAGAGAAAGAGAGATTAGAGAGAGGGAGAGACACTCAGACAGACTTATTTACTGACTGAATGACGGAATGACTGCTGGTGCAAACAGTCCTCAGTTCAACACAAACCAGAGCTAGCCAATGCACTGTGACCCCAGCCAGTGAAAACAGATAGAGCATTTCAAAAGGGAAGGGTCTGGTCTTATTCAAACATGGCAAACACAAGAGCAGTGCCTCAAAACAGAGTGATTTGATTTTGAAATGCACCACACACACACACACACACACACACACTTTAATCTCTTAAATAGACCCACAGTTCAATGCCATGTTCAGGTTCTATTTCACAAACTCGTGTGGTTCGCTCTGACAGCATAGAAATCCACATCACATTATCTATTACAGATTTAACTGGCTGCCATGTAACATCCTACTGCGACGTATATAGAACATTCTACTCCGAATGAGGATGTTATTGTCAGTGTTTGGCCAGTATGGGGCGGCAGGTAGCCTAGTGGTTCGAGCGTAGTGGTTCCAGTAACCGAAAGGTTGCTATATCGAAACCCGAGCTGACAAGGTAAATATCTGTTGTTCTGCCCCTGAACAAGGCAGTTAACCCACTGTTCCTAGGCCGTCATTGTAAATAAGAATTTGTTCTTAACTGACCTGCCTAGTTAAAGAAAATATGGAAGATACTTTATAGAAGTCTACATGCTACAGTACGTAGTCTGGTCTGCTCAGTGTCACACTGCCCTCTGCTGATGACTGTTGGTATCACAAAGGTGAATAAAGACATTTATTCCCGGGATCTTTCTGGTAAAAGTTACTTTTCTGTTGGAGGGCCGGGTCCCACCCGTAGAGCTCTGAGGGTGGCTGCTCACATCCACATAGGTCGACATGCGACTGCCTGGGTTGTTCTGGCCCTGAGGGAGAGGACAGCAACAACAAGGTGGTCATGAAGAATCTGAATCTGACTGGACTACCTGGACTATTGTAACTTCAGACACCCAGAGACAAACAGATGTGGTGTGTGGGTCACAAAATGACACTCTGTTCCCATTTGGAATTCAGACAAGGTTTTAATTGGCCCAAACCATTGAGTCTACACTACAGCCTTAGACCCAGGGGATATCAAAAAAGCCTTGAAGGTACTGATGCGTTGTAAACAAACCAGTCAGAGGCTACGCTAGAGGATGTAGCTACAGTAGCAACATGTGTTTGTGGCAGGCTCATGACAGAGGATGTTCATTGACTCTTTGTCTTTAGTGTGGCAGTACCTTTTCCCACCTTTTTTTAAAGGAGAGTAGAGATTCACAAGTTAAAGGGATACTTTGGGATTTTGGCAATGAAGACATTTATCTACTTCTCCAGAGTCAGATGAACTCGTGGATTTCATTTGTATGTCTGTGTGCAGTTTGAAGGAAGTTGCTAACTAGAATTAGCGCATTTACTAACTAGCTTTAACGCAATGACTGGAAGTCTATGGTAATAGCTAGCATGCTCAGTTTCCTTTAGCATGCTCAGTGTCCTTTAAGAGGAGACAAAGTGTGAGAGGTGGACTCGGGGATTGAACATCCAGTGTTACCCACTCAACCATGACTCTGTATGTGTAGCAGTACCTTAGCTGACAGGATGTTTTTGACTTCTGTGTCCTCTGCACTGTGTGGGGCAGGGATGTCAGGGTTGCTGTTGCTACGGATCCGGGACTGCAGTAACATGGTTCCTACTGTGGTGGCTGAGGCCCGCCCCATAGTACTGTAGCGTCCTTCAGTGGGAGGTACCACCCCCCCTGGACCTGGACACACACAAACAGGGGAGAACCATATCACTGGGATGATCTACCTTTACCTACACAATGTAAATGAGAACTTGTTCTCAACTTGCCTACCTGGTTAAATAAAGGTGAAATAAAAAATTGAAAAAACACTGAAGGCGGCTATTAAGTTAAAATATATTTTTGCTTGCGAACCCATCACACTATTTGGCTTATCTTTAGTCACAGGTTTTACACACCAACCAAACTTTTGGGAGAGCACGACGGTCCTCTTTTGAGAACCTTGTCACTGGCATGATCTACCTGGTTACACTTTACTTTAGTTGCACAGATCTGCACTTCTATAGCATTGTATTGATGTAATTACACAGTTCCCCTTCATTTCAATGACTTCTGTTTCAACTTATCTACAGTTACTGTGTTCAGCTGAGCACATTCTTGTAGCGCAAATAAGACTATGTCCATTCTCTTCACAAGTTTGTCCATACAGTCACATCACCATGACAACATGTCCGGTGGTTCCTTCCTACCTGTGTTGAGGAGCTCATTGGAGTCAGGCAGACGGAACACCCAGTACAGGTATGTTGCTAAGAGACCGTTCCTGCCCTGCTGGTCCCTGGCCAGCTCCTGGCTGTTGTGGAGACTGTTGACGATTGACACCACTGACTCAAACGCTATCTGGGCCAGGTTGGCTAGGAAATAAAACACACACAGTTAGGTTACAACAAAACACGTCTCAAACATATCAGGTATACTCTCACACTACTTGTCTGTCCTACCAGTTGACAACCTGTTTTGCTCTACCTGTCTGTCTGAAAGCCCTGGTGACGTGTCCCTATAGGTACCGGTCTGTCTGAAAGCCCTGGTGACATGTCCCACTGGGTACCCGTCTGTCTGAAAGCCCTGGAGACATGTCCCACTGGGTACCGGTCTGTCTGAAAGCCCTGGTGACATGTCCCTATAGGTACCAGTCTGCCTGAAAGCCCTGGTGACATGTCCCACTGGGTACCGGTCTGTCTGAAAGCCCTGTGACATGTCCCTATAGGTACCCGTCTGTCTGAAAGCCCTGGTGACATGTCCCCATAGGTGCCCTTCTGTCTGAAAGCCCTGGTGACATGTCCCTATAAGTACCCGTCTGTCTGAAAGCCCTGGTGACATGTCCCTATAAATACCAGTCTGCCTGAAAGCCCTGGTGACGTGTCCCTATAGGTACCGGTCTGTCTGAAAGCCCTGGTGACATGTCCCACTGGGTACCCGTCTGTCTGAAAGCCCTGGTGACATGTCCCTATAGGTACCAGTCTGCCTGAAAGCCCTGGTGACATGTCCCACTGGGTACCGGTCTGTCTGAAAGCCCTGTGACATGTCCCTATAGGTACCCGTCTGTCTGAATGCCCTGGTGACATGTCCCCATAGGTGCCCTTCTGTCTGAAAGCCCTGGTGGCATGTCCCTATAAGTACCCGTCTGTCTGAAAGCCCTGGTGACATGTCCCTATAAGTACCAGTCTGCCTGAAAGCCCTGGTGACATGTCCCACTGGGTACCGGTCTGTCTGAAAGCCCTGTGACATGTCCCTATAGGTACCCGTCTGTCTGAAAGCCCTGGTGACATGTCCCTATAGGTACCAGTCTGCCTAAAAGCCCTGGTGACATGTCCCACTGGGTACCGGTCTGTCTGAAAGCCCTGGTGACATGTCCCTATAAGTACCCAACTGTCTGAAAGCCCTGGTGACATGTCCCTATAGGTACCAGTCTGCCTGAAAGCCCTGGTGACATGTCCCACTGGGTACCGGTCTGCCTGAAAGCCCTGGTGACATGTCCCACTGGGTACCGGTCTGTCTGAAAGCCCTGGTGACATGTCCCTATAGGTACCCGTCTGTCTGAAAGCCCTGATGACATGTCCCTATAGGTACCCGTCTGTCTGAAAGCCCTGGAGACATGTCCCACTGGGTACCGGTCTGTCTGAAAGCCCTGGTGACATGTCCCTATAGGTACCCGTCAGTCTGAAAGCCCTGGTGACATGTCCCTATAGGTACCAGTCTGCCTGAAAGCCCTGGTGACATGTCCCTATAGGTACCCGTCTGTCTGAAAGCCCTGATGACATGTCCCTATAGGTACCCGTCTGTCTGAAAGCCCTGGTGACATGTCCCTATAGGTACCCGTCTGTCTGAAAGCCCTGATGACATGTCCCTATAGGTACCCGTCTGTCTGAAAGCCCTGGTGACATGTCCCCATACCTTACCTGTGTGTGTCTGTCTGAAAGCCCTGGTGACATGTCCCCATAGGTGCCCTTCTGTCTGAAAGCCCTGGTGACATGTCCCTATAGGTACCAGTCTGTCTGAAAGCCTAGGTGACATGTCCCTATAGGTACCTGTCTGTCTGAAAGCCTAGGTGACATGTCCCTATAGGTACCTGTTTGTCCAGCGATGACCATGGGCTGCATGATGAGGGTGAACAGTTTATCTAAGACCAGATGGAGGTAGAGGACCAGAGGTTCCAGTCTGGAGGAGGACAGGGAGATGATACTCAGCTTCAGCTCATGTTCCAGCTTGTTCTCCGGAATCTTCTCTTCCCGAACCCGGAGTGGGAACGTCACTCCGCCCTCCAGGGCATGGCACAATGTGAAGAAACGCTCCAAGTGGTTGTCCTGGGGAGGGGAAGGGGTGAATAAATGACTACATAGAGTGTGTGTGTGTGTGTGTGTGTGTGTGTGTGTGTGTGTTAGACTTACCTGTGTGTGTACTGAGGACACAGCCTGTATCTCCAGGTTGAAAACTCCTTTGTGGCTTTCCATCCACTTGACTGGAGGAACCTGAGGGGTAATCTTCTGCAGAGATAGAGAGAGAGATTGACATATTAAGAACCTGAGGGAGAATGTTCTGCAGAGATAGAGAGATTGACATATTAAGAACCTGTGGGAGAATGTTCTGCAGAGAGATATATTAAGAAATATTGTGTCTGTTGCCATCTAAACCCAATCAATAAATCAGTGCATCAACAAATATATGAAAAATAAATGTAAGTGATATTTTCTCTCCACAAGGGGGAGCCAAGCCCCTCTACATGTTTGTGATACTACTTATTTTAAACTGTTGTCTGGAGAATTGAAATGGCCAAACGAATGGTTACCTCAGGTGAGTGGAGTGAGTAGTTAACAGGCAATCTGTCCAGGGCGATGGGGAGGCAGTACTGACCAGTCTGTAGTCTGTCAGTACTCAGTATAGGCAGCCACTACAGTACACCGTGGGATAGACAGAAGATCAGCCACAGCAAACATTGACAATGGACAAATACATACAGGAGATGCATATACCTCGCCACATCATTGAGAAGAATCACTTACTAGTATATTGATCATAAAATAACCAACACCATGTTCAGTAGAGTATCTGCACATTCATGTAAGACCACATGAAACCAGTGTGGAGTGAAACTGATCTGGATTAGGCCAGATCATAGACTGATCAGATGAGACCAGGACCCATATTCATGAAGGCAGGGTTTACACAGGCAGCATAATTCTGATATTTTGCCAATCATTGGTCTTTTGACCAATCAGATTAGATTTTTTGCCAATAATTGGGTGAAAGACCAGAATGTGGCCGCCTGTGTAAACTCCACCATTATGTCTCAGAGTTGGAGTGCTGCTCTAGGATTAGTTTAGCCTTTTAGATCACAATGAATAAGATTGCTTGGACAGGGGAAACCTGATTCTAGATCAGCACTCCTAGTCTGATGCACTTTATGAATATAAGCCCAGGTGAGACCAGGCGTGAGGGGTCAGACTTACAGAGTATCCTATGAGTGTCTCACTGGCTCCAGTCTGGTTCTGTTTCTGTTGACAGCTGATGTGGTAGAATGTGAACAGCAGGTGGTGTCTCTCAGTCAGCTTGGCAGGCAGAGCCATCTTCACCTCCTCATAGAAGTCTGGAGACCTGAGGCACAGTCACATAGGACAGAGGTCAGAGACAACACAAATAAATATTAGATTGTTATATTAGAAAATGTAGCATGTCATGCCGTAGAAAATATAGCATGTTATGCCGTAGTTGTGCTATTGTAATTTAGCATGTAGTATTTAAAATAGTATCCACTTGCTTGTTATGGTACGTGACTGGGGTGTATACTTCTTGCACAAACTCAGGACCAGTCGATTTTCCAAAAATTACCTACGAGGAAAAAGAAAGCAGAGTAAAATCAATAAAACCATGTTGTACAATGTCACAGCGACGTGGGTAAATACTGTGTGTGTGTGTCTATGTGTGTGTGTGGGAAACTCACAGGCATCACACAGCTGGGGTCTTCTCCGCTCATAAACTGGATTTTGATAGTGATATTCCTTCCTCCTGAAGTCAGCCTGTTGACAAAGTTGAGTCGCTGGGGGTATACATAGAGCAGGTTCCTGGAGAAAGAGACAAAGGGAGGGAAAAAGGGAGAGAGAAGAGAGACAAAGGGAGGGAGAGGGTTATTTTTCTGTTTAGTTTTTTTCTGTTTACTGTTTTTTCTGTATACTCACATTACCTCATAATGATGAAAGGAATGATGTGGTCATCTAATGCTTTATATTTGTGGGAAGTAGTGAATGACTGCACACAGGAGATATTAATGGGACGCAGCCAAAGCCCTACATATAGCCTGGTAAATGTCAGTGCCCAGAGTTGACCATCTTGTATCAGCACCACAACTCCTATTCAGAGTTAGACTGCCTGAGCCTGCACATCCATACTACACCACTAGATGGAACCTTGTGCAGCTAACAAATGCATGATGTTACACAATACACCACGTGGGCCTGAAAACTAGTCTTACCAACAAACCAAATGTGGTGAGAACATTAGTGTGAGCTTAAAAACGATGTAACAATGTAGTCATCTGTCCTGAGACAGGAGACACACTCTTAGGCTGTGTCCCAAACGGCACCCTGTTCCCTATATAGTGGACTACTTTTGAACAGAGCCCTATAGGGAATAGGGTGCCATTTGGGACACAGAGTTCATCTAGCGAGCAATGAGGAGGAAGGAGTGAAGTGTTGACAGCATTGGGGTTGTGTCAGGTCAGGCTGGTTGTAGAAGTCCCAGCAAACCGGTTCACGACATTGATGGAAAATAGAAGGCCTGAAGCTACAGTATGTGTTAAGTACCTTAATGACTGTCTAACATGTGTAAAGCTCACGTGAAGGGACATGTGTACATGGTGCTTGGCATAGAGACCGATAATACACTGAACCTGGCAAACCTGTTTACACTGCTTCAAGCTATGTGCTATGGTAAATCCATGCAGTCTGAAACTCTAAAAGGATAGATCCACCGATAATGTAGTGACCAAGTGAGCTTTGAGGAGAATTTGCAGAATATCAGGAGATTTGAGTGAGTGTACTAACCTGTGTGTGTGGTATGCATCAACACGTGTGTGTGCTCACCTGTAAGTGCTGTGTGGAACATAGACCTCGCTGGAGGGGAACTCCAGCACCTCTTTGACAGGTCGGACGTTCTTCTCAGCCAGTGGTTTGACTGGGATCAGCTCAGTAGACAGACAGGCCATTGGGTTCTCATGGACCGGGGTCACATCCAGTCTTATTGTACCTAAAATAGATCAAGTCCAAAATAAGTCAAATACAGTCTCAAACTATGTTCATTCATAATTATTCCAAAGTAGGTAAGTATAAGAAAGTTTCAGTCTCACAGGTTTTCACCACTATAAGCAACTGATTCTGAATTATACAGAATAGCCCATTCAGCTATTTTAAATGCATGAAGTCACTTAAACACATAAACCCAGATGAAACAGACACTTGTTCTTAGATATGGGACATTCTAGTCACGTGTTGTTGGGTTGAATGGAATGAAACAGCACACACAGACAGCCAGGTCTTGCTGTGTGGTTGAATAGCGGATCACCTGGTATGGTTTTAATTCTTCTCTGCAGGGATGAGAACTTCTTGATGTCTGCCAGGAACTTAAACAAGTCCTCATCACTCAGACGGTCCCCCTCCTTAAACAAAGCAGGGTCCAGTTTAATGAACATGTCTTTGTGTTCATGTGTACAAGATACAGTGATATAATGTCTTTAAACACCTCAGAATTAAACATAGTGAATTTGCAGTGTTGCACAGCAGACTTCTTTCCTCATTTCCATCAGCTTCATATGAAGGTGATATTATTGAGCAGTGATACTCTAAGTGTTGTTATGAGACCAATTCTCAGGCTTATTCACAGTTGCTAGTAGGATGGAAAAATGCACCCTTGCTGTGCGATGGAAAGTCTGGAGAATGTATGGTATGTCTATAAGATACCTGGCCAGGTCTTATCACGTGTCTGGATTATGTGTGGAATGAAAGAATGCCTTGTCTCGGGGTGATACCCACAAGGTCAAGCATTCTCTGTCTAAGACATTCTCTGAGAATAGCGATGCTTATGTCGCTGGATCGATGTTGATAATGTAGAGTGTGTTGTTTTCTCTAGTGCATGTGTTCAGACCTGCTTGCAGAAGGTGCTGATGGTGATGGTAGCAGGTTTGAAGGCAGACATGTTACACTGGTCTTCCATGGTACCGAACCTCTCTGAGTTCCTCCTGGGCAACTGACCTCTCTTTTCCAGACTGCTGGATTTACCTGGATAGGGGAGGAGAGGTCAGTCAAGTCAGGTACAGAAAAGTAAAGTAAGATTAAACAAGGCTTGGGCTCAAGAGTTAACCAGCTTATCACACACACACACACACAGACACACACACAGACACACACACACAGACACACACACAGACACACAGACCATTGAGGCTGTCAGAGTCGGTGGTGTCTCGGTCCAGTGTGGCGGTGCTGATGACGTTCATGATGTTGACTGTAGCCCAGGCAAAGGGCATGCGGTAGCGACCAAGTCTCTGACAGAACATCTCAGACTGACTACGCAGCTTCTCCAGCTTCTCCTTGTTCTGACCCAGGAAACCACACAGAACCACAATTACAACCTATAGCTGTGTGTGTGTGTGTGTGTGTGTGTGTGTGTGTGTGTGTGTGTGTGTGTGTGTGTGTGTGTGTGTGTGTGTGTGTGTGTGTGTGTGTGTCCTCATGGCACTCTACCTTTGCGGAGTCAGTCTCTTTCATGACCATGTATGGTTCCGCACAGTCACTGATCTCTCCCTGCTGCAGCACCTTCTCTATCTGAAACACAGCCAGGACACAGAGGTACATCACTCTGAAACACAGCCAGGACACAGAGGTACATCACTCTGAAACACAGCCAGGACACAGAGGTACATCACTCTGAAACACAGCCAGGACACAGAGGTACATCACTCTGAAACACAGCCAGGACACAGAGGTACATCACTCTGAAACACAGCCAGGACACAGAGGTAGATCACTCTGAAACACAGCCAGGACACAGAGGTAGATCACTCTGAAACACAGCCAGGACACAGAGGTACATCACTCTGAAACACAGCCAGGACACAGAGGTAGATCACTCTGAAACACAGCCAGGACACAGATGTAGATCACTCTGAAACACAGCCAGGACACAGAGGTAGATCACTCTGAAACACAGCCAGGACACAGAGGTAGATCACTCTGAAACACAGCCAGGACACAGAGGTACATCACTCTGAAACACAGCCAGGACACAGAGGTACATCACTCTGAAACACAGCCAGGACACAGAGGTACATCACTCTGAAACACAGCCAGGACACAGAGGTACATCACTCTGAAACACAGCCAGGACACAGAGGTACATCACTCTGAAACAGCCTGGACAGAGGTACATCACTGAAACACAGCAAGGACAGAGGTACATCACTGTCCAAGCTAATACTGTACACAGGGATCTATGGAGAGGTGCCTACTTTATGCTACGTTCACCCACAGATTGATAGGGGCACCATATGTAATATGTGTGAGGAGGTAGACACGTCAGGGCCGTGGGTTCAATTCTAGCTGGGGCCAACCATATGAAAATGTATGCATGCAGTACACTACTGTTAAGTCACTTTGGATAAAAGCCTCTATTAAAATGGCATATATTTAGTTCTATAGTGTTTACCGTAATGACTAGCAACTGTAGATACTGTAGGTGCCGTACAGACGTGTGTACTACCTGAACAAGCAAGTACTGTAGATAGGTGCAGGTAGATGAGATTGGTATCTTACCTTGATAACCAGGTAGATGTCTGGGGAGGGGTATGTGATGGAGAAGATGGCTGCTCGGGAGAGGGTGGAGTGGTCCGTCTGTGGCGTGTGGGGTTTCAGGAACCCTTTAAACTGGTCTGAGTTCAGATCACAGTAGAAGTTCTCGGATATCTGAGGAAGTCAAACAGAGAGAGTCAGCGTTAGAGTTCACCTTAGTGGTGGATTACATGAGTGTCCATTCATCTCATGGTAGATAATATGGCTGGAGAGGCACCAACCGTAAAAAAGATTGACAGAAATAGTGGGGAGACTACCTGAACTTGTCCAATAAGAAACGCTAATTTACAATTTCCGTTGCAAAACGTTTCGCTACGGTGTGCCCTAATGAACTAATTCCAGTATTGGGACACAGGCCTTTTTCCTCATCCTACGTTCCAGCTGGTTTGTGTCCGACAGGCTTCTGACCGGCTTCTGACCCGTGTTATATTAGAGACTGGTCGCCAAACAGAGTGTCGTTGAACCCATTCACCCAGCTGAGAGCTCTACTCTAAATTACCATTACACAGACAGTACACTGGCCCTACTGTAATAAAACACAGACAGTACACTGGCCCTACTGTAATACCACACAGACAGTACTCTTGCCCTTCTGTAGTACCACACAGACAGTACTCTGGCCCTTCTGTAGTACCACACAGTCAGTACTCTGGCCCTACTGTAATACCACACAGACAGTACTCTGGCCCTACTGTAATACCTCACAGACAGTACTCTGGCCCTACTGTAATAACACAGACAGTACACTGGCCCTACTGTAATACCACACAGACAGTACTCTGGCCCTACTGTAATAACACACAGACAGTACACTGGCCCTACTGTAATACCACACAGACAGTACTCTGGCCCTACTGTAATAACACACAGACAGTACACTGGCCCTACTGTAATACCACACAGACAGTACTCTGGCCCTACTGTAATACCACACAGACAGTACTCTTGCCCTACTGTAATACCTCACAGACAGTACTCTTGCCCTACTGTAATACCACACAGACAGTACTCTGGCCCTACTGTAATACCACACAGACAGTACTCTGGCCCTACTGTAATACCACACAGACAGTACTCTGGCCCTACTGTAATACCTCACAGACAGTACTCTGGCCCTACTGTAATAACATAGTACACTGGCTCTAGGAATGACTAAACAACAATTCTGTGGTGTTCTGGATACAAAGTTATGGAACACTTTTCTGTAAGTGTCCTTATGAATGCATAAGAGATTATTTATCTGGGCAGTGTCATTATTGAATGTTTCGTAACACTCTACCTGTACTCATCATCATCATACAGCATACAGCCTACATAACACTTTCATAGATGTGACATGCTAACGGTCCCAGGCAAAGATCTCACAAAGTGTTTTCAGTGAATGTAACGTCTTGAAGGGCTGTCCGTTTCTTACATTTCCTCACGGCCTCTCTTATCACCTACCTCCTTCTCGAAATTCATTAGAGGAAAAAGGTTAAGGGGATGGACATAGGATCTTTTCGTCCAATACACTTTGAGAAGGAGGCAAGGAGAGAGGGTGTAACGAATCAAGGAAAGACAAATTGAGAAAGAGCCTCTGTTTCTACGGCTCCTCCCTTGTGACGGTGTCCTGAGAAGATGATGACCCTACGGTGACCCTGTACGCTGTGAGTGTCATGTTAGGTCCCATTACAAACCCATTTACAACCTCCTCATTCCACATTATGAGTCCTCTACAACAGTCTTTAACACTTCATAGCAGGACTGGTGCTGTGCTGGCACACAACATAACACAGCATGGATTTCTTCCTCAATCTCTCTCAAGTTTAATCTGAAGCAAACAGAAGAGTGTGAAAGTTCTAAATGTGTTAGGTGGGGAAGTTTGTGTGTGTGTGTGTGTGTATATATTTGGGACAACGCTTCAAATTTCAACAGTTAATGTGGTCTACATATTGACGGCATTGCAGTGTATTAACTTTAAAAGCCAAGAGTTTCACAGGACTTCAAATTCATTTCGATGAAACACAGCACAGCTGATGATTGCTGGCTGTGTTCTAAACATCTGGCATAAACCTGCCAATCCCCTGGACGCACCATGATCAGTATGATCATATTTCTACTGTAGGCCTACAATACGCACACCATGGTTGGCCTAATAATCATAACCATCTTCGCTGTAATAATCTTTCATATACCCGTTGTTTTGGTAGTGTGTACTGTAACCATCTGTCAGTCGGTCAGGGCAGGACAGGATTAGAGAACTGTTGCTAGCGAACTATATCAACATCTGCTGCATATTTCCCAGATGTGAAACCTAAACCGTATTACAACACTGCATTTCACTGCAGAGAAACAGTAAAGAGATGGTGAAAGAGAGAAATAGAGAGACAGACAGACAGGGAGGGACAGACCGAGAGAGAGACAGAGACAGAGAGAGACAGAGAGAGCGAGAGACAGAGAGAGCGAGCGCACGAGGAAGAGTGAGACAGAAAGAGAGAGAGACAGAGAGAGAGAAAGAACCTCAGTCACCAAACCCCTCTGTTCCAGATTGAGTCATGTCAAGTATAATTAGTTCAACAAGCTGGACAGTATGTCATCCTGGTCCATAACAGAGGGATGTTTAATGGGCCTACAACATGGTGCCTTTTTCAGGCCCATCTTCGTCCTCCTCTAATAAATTCAATAAGGAGGGTGGTGTATTAACCTCCACAATAACATTGTGCCCTATGGATATCATGGAGAAGAGCATCATCTGGTTCCCTCCCATGCAGGAGATGCAGTGTATAATAAAGGGAAAGGAGGTACAAAAAGACTTACACTTTAAGACTGCCCAACCAGGACGCAGTGTGGCCAGATGACCAAAAGGTCAGCGGCTCAAATCCAAACGTGGTCCATCCGGCTGTGCAAGTCCATAACACACATGCTACTAGCTTTGGCTAACAGAACTGTGTTTGGATAGGAGAGTACAGTGTGAATCAGATGGGTTGGTTGTATGAACACGGCTATGCTTGGTCTACTGGAGAAGCCTCTCAGTCCCAGGGCTTCCGGACGTTCTGTCTACTGTGGCTAAAGTCTACGGACATCCCACTGATCCAGCACTGCACTGACCACCAACACAACCCTGACACACTGGTCATGAGATCACCTAAAAGATAAAGCACACCTTGCCCACAAACTGATTAGAACATTTCCTGACGATCGTACATGTTGAATCGCCACTGTTCGCCGACAACCAGAGTGTGATCTACTGCGCACGGCCGACGTTCGCTATGGTGCGTCTTGTCCTTAACACGCATTAACCTCCAACAACTTCAAGCTTCAGCAACATGAAGGCAATGCGATTCTTCATGACCTTATACCCCACAGTGGGCCAAAGAATAGAGCACTGTAAAAACCTTTCAGAAGGAAGCCCCTACTGTACCTTTTTCTTCTCTCTCAGGTCGTACAGAGCCAGGGTAGCAAATAGTGGTTCAATGTCAATCTCAAACCTATGGAGGACAGGGGAGAAAATATATCAGCCTGTCATTTCGCAGCAGTGTGTCGACCAGCCAGCAAACATCGTCAATAAGCCTGACATATAATGACCTTTTATCTATTCTATAAAGTGCATTGTTGATGGAGAAAGCACATAAGCATTTCTCTGAAATTGTGTATGTGACGAATACATTTGATTTGATTATATTTATCATGGATTGTGGGTGCATGCACTCTCATAGCATTGAGACTTGGAATTGAGCCAATCGAGTGATGAGCCCAACTGAAAGTTGGGACAGGCAGCTGCCAAAACAATGCTTAGAGATGATGAAGAACTTAGCTGAAACCTTTGGCAGCTTTACGGTGTGGGAGAAGCAGAAAGAGAGAGAGAGAACAGAGAGAGAGAGACAGCGAGAGAGAGAGAATGAGAGAGAGAGACAGAGAGATACTAGCCCACAGAAAGTGTGTAAGAGAGGGAGAGAAAGGGAACGTGTCTCACAGAAAGTGATGGTCTAAACGAAAAGGTAACAACCACTGTACTGCAGAGCTCCCAGGCTAAAGGCTATGGTTCAGACCAAACTGAATGGTCTCTAACTTAACAATGGTCTGCCAGTTGCAGTAGCAGACAAATGCATGCTAAATGTTCATATTGTGAGATAATCTTCTCCTTCTCACACAAACTTTCTGTGGGCTACACACCTTCCCTCTCTCTGCCACCCTGTCCCACACAACATGTTGATTCTCACATACAGGTAGCTAGTTAGCTAGAGGCATACAGTTATTTTCCTTCTGTGAAAGGTAGTGTAATTCCCATACTTGATGGCCTGACACCGGATGATGATCCTGTCTCCCATGTGCTCTTTGGGACAGTCGGGAATGGGCCGGATCTCCACTGCATCATCCTGGAAAACCAAAGGAATGTCATGGATCCAGCCACTCAGTTCAAGTCAAGCATGCACAGAAGCATTGACTGTATTTATGTGTGTGTGTGTCCCTCTCTCACCTCGTCGGCGGGTGGGTACAGGGCAAACAGCTCAGGGTGGCGGTTCCCCTGCCGGGCTTCCTGGTTGAACCTGTCCAGGTCGTCATAGTTACTGAAGTGCAGCAGCCCCTCCACTCTGGGGTCAGGGGTCAGACCAGAGCGGAGGTCAAAGTCAGAGGAGGTCAGGGTCCTGCTGGAGTCATCACTCAGTACCGCCAGGGACGGGGACTTCACCTGTAATAATAATGACTGGTATTAGGAGAGAGAGGAGGACAGGGAGCGTCAGGAGGACAGGGAGAGAGAGGAGGACAGGGATGACCCTCCCTGTCAGGAGGACAGGGAGAGAGAGGAGGACAGGGAGGGTCAGGAGGACAGGGAGGGTCAGGAGGACAGGGATGACCCTCCCTGTCAGGAGGACAGGGAGAGAGAGGAGGACAGGGAGGGTCAGGAGGACAGGGAGAGAGAGGAGGACAGGGAGGGTCAGGAGGACAGGGAGGGTGAGGAGGACAGGGAGGGTGAGGAGGTGGGAAGAGAGACAACATCCCAAAATAATGTTGAATTCTCCCAACAAAATAATTTTACTAAAGTGTATTGCATGTATGCCTAAATCAGTGTTCCAAATAATTGCAGCATTTTAAGTGTATAGGCCGGTAACTTGCTATGCTATCGCAGTGGAGAGATAAGACGTCCATAGATGATTAACTGTGTGTGAACATCAAGAGAATCGAGACAAGCTCATGGAATCCATAACTAATGGGTTTCAACTCCAGGGGAGCCCAGTAACTTCTAAGATAAAGGGTGCCCCCTACCACCTTGGAGAGATCATAGTTAATCAGGGAGTACTGATATGGAATCAGTCCATATGGAATCAGACTCCAACTGAGCTACATGACTGGACAGCTGGATTCTCTGGCTGTGTCCTGCTTTCAACCACCATCACCCCCACCAACCCCTTCCTCCTCACAGCACCCCGCCCCCTCCACTCCCCCAACCTCCTTCCACCTCACAGCACCCCCCCTCCACCCTACCCACCTTCTTCCTCCTCACAGCACCACCTCCCCACCCTACCTACCCCCTTCATCCTCACAGCACCCCCTCCTCACCCTACCAACCCCCTTCCTCCTCACAGCACCCCCTCCTCACCCTACCAACCCCCTTCATCCTCACAGCACCCCCTCCTCACCCTTCATTCCTCTTCTCGGTTGCAATCGTGCAGAAAATCAGCCAAATTTGGTTTCAAATATTTTGTTTGAATTACTCAAATATTTTGGCTCCTTCAACAATCCTAAAACTTAAGGGGAAACATCCATCTTCCATCTAACCTCCACACCCCCAGCCCTGCTTAACAGTGCCCCTCTCCCACAGAATTACTAATGACCAGTGTGAAGCAGGGGACCATTAGAGGCGGAGTGACAATAGGCCGGTTCTTCCCCTCTCTCTCTCTCTCTCTCTCTGGCCTGGAGCGGATGGGAAAAACACGGCTGGAACAAGGGTCTTTAGTTTGAGTGATTAGGACTTGGTAAGGCTGGGGGATGGGGCTGGGGTTGAGGAGCTGGGGATGGACCTTGGGACTTGGGAGTGGGACTTCACTGTCAGGGCTTGTTGATTTGAGCTTGGGACTATGGACTGACAGAGGTGGGGGGCTGGAGCAGGGGGTTGGAGGAGGGGTTGGCTGAGTGCTGGCTGGAGATTTGGCAGGACAGAGAGCTGGATGCTGGCTGGGGCAGGTCGGAAGCAGAGGGATACTGCATGAATATTCACGCCCTATTGTGTGCAGGTCAGGCTGGGTAGACATGAGGGAGACGGTGCCAGGATGGAGGTAATAGAAACAGGAAAAACACTTCTGTGTTCAGTGTTATGCTCCCCCTGGCTCCCCAACCGCTCCCCAACACCTCCCCAACCCCTCCCCTGGCTCCCCAACACCTCCCCAACCGCTCCCCAACACCTCCCCAACCCCTCCCCTGGCTCCCCAACCGCTCCCCAACACCTCCCCAACCGCTCCCTGGGTCCCCAACACCTCCCCAACCGCCTCCCCAACACCTCCCCAACCCCTCCCCTGGCTCCCCAACACCTCCCCAACACCTCCCCAACCCCTCCCTGGCTCCCCAACACCTCCCCAACCCCTCCTGGCTCCCCTGGCTCCCCTGGCTCCCCAACACCTCCCCAACCCCTCCCTGGCTCCCCAACACCTCCCCAACCCCTCCTGGCTCCCCAACACCTCCTGGCTCCCCTGGCTCCCCAACACCTCCCCAACTGCTCCCCAACACCTCCCAACCCCTCCCTGGCTCCCCAACCGCTCCCAACACCTCCCCAACCGCTCCCCTGGGTCCCCAACACCTCCCCAACCGCTCCCCAACACCTCCCCAACCCTCCCCTGGCTCCCCAACACCTCCCCAACACCTCCCCAACCCCTCCCCTGGCTCCCAACACCTCCCCTAACCCCTCCTGGCTCCCCTGGCTCCCCTGGCTCCCAACACCTCCCCAACCCTCCCTGGCTCCCCAACACCTCCCCAACCCCTCCCTGGCTCCCCCAACACCTCCCTGGCTCCCCTGGCTCCCCAACACCTCCCCAACTGCTCCCCAACACCTCCCTGGTTCCCCAACCACTCCACAACACCTCCCCTCGCTCCCCAACACCTCCCCAACCGTTCCCCAACACCTCCCCTCCCTCGCACCCCAACCGCCCCCAACCCCTCCCCTCGCTCTGTCTCGCTTTCTATGGTTCCCTCGCTCTATTCTCTCACTCTCCTTTTCTCTCCTTCTTTCATTGCACACCGATTAGAATTTCCTCAGAAGAACAGAGATTCTAAAACTAAAAGACAATCTATATCTATCAATCTGAGGAGTCAGGAGATGTAGCTTGAAACAACTCTAGTATTCAGGTTTCATGTTGGGCATGTCATCTTTCTCTGATAGAAAACCCAGGGAATCATGTTACTCTGATTATTTCCTTCCGTAATGTAATCTTTGGATCTGATACCTGCATGTCCTACTACAGTACACTCTGAATACACGTTGGTACTCTGATAACAACGGGACTGACAAAACTGCCCCTTACGGACCCAAACCTGGGTTTATTTTGGAATGCCCTTTTATGTTGTTGTTGTGTATGCACTGTTGTGAATATTGTGCTTACCGGTGTCTCTAGTTTCTCTGGCTGGACGTCAGACTCAAATGTCTGTTTCTGCAGAGTTTTGTATAGACTTGCCCGCTCCGAATACGCACTCCAACCATCTCCCTGGCACCTGCGAGCGCACACACACACACACAGTTACTGATAAACCAGTGGCTTTTTTATCTTATCAGAGCAGATTAGGTTTAGTATACCACCCCCCACATACACACAAAGACCAGGAGAGAGAGAGAGAGAGAGAGAGAGAGAGAGAGAGAGAGAGAGAGAGAGAGAGAGAGAGAGAGAGAGAGAGAGAGAGAGAGAGAGAGAGAGAGAGAGAGAGAGACACACAGTGTGTGTGTGTGTGTGTGTGTGTGTGTGTGTACCAGCAGTAGACAATGGGCCTAGGCTGTGATAAGTAATCAGTGTATGGTATGTGTGAAGATAACCCCTCTGTCTATCACTGTCTCTCAGACATCTCTCTGTAGGTTTCCACTGTATAAACCACTGCACAGGTTTCCACTGTATAAACCACTGCACAGGTTTCCACTGTATAAACCACTGCACAGGTTTCCACTGTATAAACCACTGCACAGGTTTCCACTGTATAAACCACTGCATAGGTTTCCACTGTATAAACCACTGCATAGGGCGGCAGGTAGCCTAAGACGTGGATGTCGATTAAGGCAGCCCCCCGCACCTCTCTGATTCAGAGGGGTTGGGTTAAATGCGGAAGACACATTTCGGTTGAAGGCATTTGGTTGTACAACTGACTAATAATGGTGACTTTGACTTTGGTTAGAGCGTTGGACTTGTAACCGGAGGATCACAAGTTCGAATCCCCGAGCTGACAAGGTAAAAATCTGTCGTTCTGCCCCTGAACAAGGCAGTTAACCCACTGTTCCCCGGGCGCCGAAGACGTGGATGTCGATTAAGGCAGCCCCCCCGCACCTCTCTGATTCAGAGGGGTTGGGTTAAATGCGGAAAACACACTTCAGTTGAAGGCATTCGGTTGTACAATAATGTGCTGTGTGCTGACTAATAATGGTGACTGACTTTGGCATAGGTTTCCACTGTATAAACCACTAGGCATAGGTTTCCACTGAGTTGTCTGCACCAGTGGTCATCAACCCTGGTCCTGAAGACTGAGCCACTTGGTGGGCAGCCTTCAGTCATGCTGGCCCAAAGCCTGCACACCAGGTAGCTCTCCAGGTAGTCCAGGGTTAGTGACCACTAGCGTACACATATCTAGCATTTTACAGGTCAGTAGTCACAAGGGAAAAGAGATTAGGAAAGAAATCAGCCCCTGAATGTGTCTAAGAGTTGATCAAAGGGAGTTTACCTCCTGCTGACCATCAGCCAGGGCTGGGTGTAACTCTGAACACAGTCCCTGACATGGGAATCCAACTCCACCCTATAGAGATATATGCGGCCAGCGAGGGAATGAGAAGGATGTTAAGCACACATACACACTCATTATGTGCACACATACACAATCTGTTTCCCTCATTCTGCATTCCTATCTCATCAGCACTATCTGTACCATCATGTTCAAGGTGAGTGACAAGATAAGCTACCACTGTCAGAATATTTTCACTATTTCATACCCTCTTGGGTTGTAAGAGCCTTCTGAGGTATACTTATCCTATTACAATATAAGTGGGACCTAGGGAACTAGTGGGTGGGGTGTCATCTGGACACAGATATACAGTTGATGTTGGAAGTTTACATACACTTATGTTGGAGTGATTAAAACTTGTTTTTCAACCACTCCACAAATCTTTTGTTAACAAACTATAGTTTTGGCAAGCCGGCATGACACAAGTAATTTTTCCAACAATTGTTTTCAGACAGATTATTTCATTAAGTTGACTGTGTCTTTAAACGGCTTGGAAAATTCCAGAAAAGGATGTCATGGCTTTAGAAGCTTCTGATAGGCTAATTGACATCATTTGAGTCAATTGGAGGTGTACCTGTGGATGTATTTCAAGGCCTACCTTCAAACTCAGTGCCTCTTTGCTTGACATCATGGGAAAATCCAAAGAAATCAGCCAAGACCTCAGAAAAAAAATTGTAGACCACCACAAGTCTGGTTCATCCTTGGGAGCAATTTCCAAATGCCTGAAGGTACCAAGTTCATCTGTACAAACAATAGTATGCGAGTATAAACACCATGGGACCACGCAGCTGTCATACCGCTCAGGAAGCAGACGCGTTCTGTCTCCAAGAGATGAACGTACTTTGGTGCGAAATTGCAAATCAATCCCAGAACAACAGCAAAAGACCTTGTGAAGATGCTGGAGGAAACAGGTACAAAAGTATCTATATCCACAGTACAAATGAGTCCTATATCGACAACCTGAAATGGTACGCAACTGCACATGGGGACAAAGATCGTACTTTTTGGAGAAATGTCCTCTGGTCTGATGAAACAAAAATAGAACTGTATAGCCATAATGACCATCGTTATGTTTGGAGGAAAAAGGGGGAGGCTTGCAAGCCCAAGAACACCATCCCAACCGTGAAGCACGGGGGTTGGCAGCATCATGTTGTGGGGGTGCTTTGCTGCAGGAGGGACTGGTGCACTTCACAAAATAAATAGCATCATGAGGAAGGAAAATTATGTGGATATATTGAAGCAACATCTCAAGACATCAGTCAGGAAGTTAAAGCTTGGTCGCAAATGGGTCTTGCAAATGAACAATGAACACAAGCATACTTCCAAAGTTGTGGGAAAATGGCTAAGGATAACAAAGTCAAGGTATTGGAGTGGCCATCACAAAGCCCTGACCACAATCCTATAGAAATGATGTGGGCAGAACTGAAAAAGCGTGTGCGAGCAAGGAGGCCTACAAATCTGACTCAGTTACACCAGCTCTGTCAGGAGGAAAGGCAAAAATTCACCCAACCTATTGTGGGAAGCTTGTGGGAGGCTACCCGAAACGTTTGACCCAAGTTAAACAATGTAAAGGCAATGCTACCAAATACTAATTGAGTGTATGTAAACTTCTGACCCACTGGGAATGTGATGAAAGAAATAAAAGCTGAAATAAATGATTCACTCTACTATTATTGTGACATTTCACATTCTTAAAATAAAGTGGTGATCCTAACTGACCTAAGACAGGGAATTTTTACTAGGATTAAATGTCAGGAATTGTGAAAAACTGAGTTGAAATGTATTTGGCTAAGGTGTATGTCAACTTCCGACTTCAACTGTATGTTCATAGTGGAGAAAGTTACTTGGACTATTGGACTAATAGCCAGACTTAAATCAATGTCTAATCCAGAACTCTAGACCCTCCCTGCTCTCTCCTAGATATGTGGGGATCTGATAGGCATAAGCAATCTAGTAACATGGTTGAGTTTATTCTATATTGATCGTGTGACCATGCGACCCACCCCTCCTCCGGTACAGAGTGGCGCACGGTCCGACACTCCTTCGCCACCAGTTCTACTTCCAGGTTGTCGTCGGGGAACTCTCCAAGCTCCTGCATGAGGGCGGAGTCTCCACTCCGCAGCTGTGACATCAAAAACTCTTCCAGGTCCAAGGGCTCCACCGCGTCATACGACTGGGGCTGGAGAGAGAGACAGAGGGGAAAGGGTAGCGACAGACAGATATCATACCATTATATACACCAAGTGTACAAAACATTATCAACACTTGCTCTTTTCATGACATAGACATGAAATTTTCCTTCATGACATTATTGATTTCACTTGTTAAATCCACTTCAAATCAGTGTAGATGGAGGGGAGGAGACAGGTTAAAGAAGGCCTTGAGACAATTGAGACATTGATTGAACATGTGTGCCATTCAGGGTGAATGGGCAAGACAAAATATTTAAGTGCCTTTGAATAGGGTATGGTAGTAGGTGACATGTGCAGCAGTTTGTGTCAAGAACTGCAACGCTGCTGGGTTTTTCACGCTCAACAGTTTCCCGTGTGAATTAAGAATGGTCCACCACCCAAAGGACATGCTGCCAACTTGACAATTGTGGGAAGCATTGGAGACAACATGGGCCAGCATCCCTGTGGAACACTTTCAACACCTTGTAAAGTCCAGGCCCCGATGAATTGGGGCAGTTATGAGGGCAAAGGGGGGAGTGCAACTCAAGATTAGGAAGGTGTTCTTAATGTAAAGGGACAGGGGAATAACTAGTCAGTTGTACCACTGAATGCATTCAACTGAAATGTGTCTTCCGCATTTAACCCAACCCCTCTGAATCAGAGAGGAAGTACAGAAGGGGCGAAGGAGATACTGACAGAGATGGTGACAGAGAGAGAGAGCGGTAGAGAGAAAATAGAGAGATAAATAGTTTCATGCAGAGGGCACAGGCAGGAAACGGTTAAGGCACAAAGTTACCACGCAACTACATGTTGGCATTCTTAAGGTTATGAATAAACCACTGTAGTGCAACTAAATGTGTCATTGATAGAGCTTAGAGTCAAATTATTCCAGAACTGTATTCCTTGGCTTCAATGAAAGGAATGCCTGGAAACAAACCAAGAACGTAACAACACATTGTTTAAGTACAAACAGAGAGAGAGGGGGGCAGGAAGAGAGAGGCATAGAGAGAGCGAGAGAGGCATACAGAGAGAGAGAGAACACGAGAGAGAGCGAGTGAGGCATAGAGAGAGAGAGAGGCATAGAGAGAGAGGTTTATAGAGAGAGAGGTATATATAGAGAGAGAGGCATAGAGAGAGGTACAGTGGGGCAAAAAAGTATTTAGTCAGCCACCAATTGTGCAAGTTCTCCAACTTAAAAAGATGAGAGAGGCCTGTAATTTTCATCATAGGTACACTTCAACTATGACAGACGGAAATGAGAAAAAGAAATCCAGAAAATCACATTGTAGCATTTTTTATTTATTTATTTGCAAATTATGGTGGAAAATAAGTATTTGGTCAATCACAAAAGTTTCTCAATACTTTGTTATATACCCTTTGTTGGCAATGACAGAGGTCAAACGTTTTCTGTAAGTCTTCACAAGGTTTTCACACACTGTTGCTGGTATTTTGGCCCATTCCTCCATGCAGATCTCCTCTAGAGCAGTGATGTTTTGGGGCTGTCGCTGGGCAACACGGACTTGCAACTCCCTCCAAAGATTTTCTATGGGGTTGAGATCTGGAGACTGGCTAGGCCACTCCAGGACCTTGAAATGCTTCTTACAGCCACTCCTTCGTTGCCCGGGCGGTGTGTTTGGGATCATTGTCATGCTGAAAGACCCAGCCACGTTTCATCTTCAATGCCCTTGCTGATGGAAGGAGGTTTTCACTCAAAATCTCACAATACATGGCCCCATTCATTCTTTCCTTTACACGGATCAGTCGTCCTGGTCCCTTTGCAGAAAAACAGCCCCCAAAGCATGATGTTTCCACCCCATGCTTCACAGTAGGTATGGTGTTCTTTGTCCTCCAAACACGACGAGTTGAGTTTTTACCAAAAAGTTCTATTTTGGTTTCATCTGACCATATGACATTCTCCCAATCCTCATCTGGATCATCCAAATGCTCTCTAGCAAACTTCAGACGGGCCTGAACATGTACTGGCTTAAGCAGGGGGACACGTCTGGCACTGCAGGATTTGAGTCCCTGGCGGCGTAGTGTGTTACTGATGGTAGGCTTTGTTACTTTGGTCCCAGCTCTCTGCAGGTCATTCACTAGGTCCCCCGTGTGGTTCTGGGATTTTTGCTCACCGTTCTTGTGATCATTTTGACCCCACGGGTGAGATCTTGCGTGGAGCCCCAGATCGAGGAAGATTATCAGTGGTCTTGTATGTCTTCCATTTCCTAATAATTGCTCCCACAGTTGATTTCTTCAAACCAAGCTGCTTACCTATTGCAGATTCAGTCTTCCCAACCTGGTGCAGGTCTACAATTTTGTTTCTGGTGTCCTTTGACAGCTCTTTGGTCTTGGCCATAGTGGAGTTTGGAGTGTGACTGTTTGAGGTTGTGGACAGGTGTCTTTTATACTGATAACAAGTTCAAACAGGTGCCATTAATACAGGTAACGAGTGGAGGACAGAGGAGCCTCTTAAAGAAGAAGTTACAGGTCTGTGAGAGCCAGAAATCTTGCTTGTTTGTATATGACCAAATACTTATTTTCCACCATAATTTGCAAATAAATTCATAAAAAATCCTACAATGTGATTTTCTGGATTTTTTTTCCTCATTTTGTCTGTCATAGTTGAAGTGTACCTATGATGAAAATTACAGGCCTCTCTCATCTTTTAAGTGAGAGAACTTGCACAATTGGTGGCTGACTAAATACTTTTTTTCCCCACTGTATATAGAGAGAGAGGTATATAGAGAGAGAGGTATAGAGAGAGAGAGGTATAGAGAGAGAGAGCGAGAGTTGCAGAGAGAGGCATTTTAGAGAGCTGGGAGGAGGAGGACAGGTTTGATCACGACTCTGCAGCCTCAGTCCCTGAGAGAGAGAGAGGGATCTAACTCCTTCTGGGGAAATTGTAAAACACTAAACAAAAAACAACACAAAGAGGTATCTATCCAAAACGGAGATGTGTGGGTAAACCACTTCTCCAGTGTCTTTGGCCCTATAACAAAAAACAAACAGTAAAAACATATACATGATCAAATACAAATCTTAGAATCAACTATTAAAGACTACCAGAACCCACTGGATTCTACAATTACATTGAATGAACTACAGGACAAAATACAAACTCTCCAACCCAAAAAGGCCTGCGGCATCTTCCCAATATTTGTATCCAAGGACTGATCACCCCAGTCCACAAAAGTGGAGACAAATGTGACCCCAATAACTACCGTGGGATATGCGTCAACAGAAACCTTGGGAAAATCCTCTGCATTATCATTAACAGCAGACTCTTACATTTCCTCAGTGAAAACAATGCACTGAGCAAATGTCAAATTGGCTTTTTACCTAATTACCGTGCGACAGACCACGTATTCACCCTGCACACCCTAATTGACAAACAAACAAAACAAAGGCAAAGTCTTCTCATGCTTTGTTGATTTCAAAAAATCTTTTGACATAATTTAGCATGAGGGTCTGCTATACAAATTGATGGAAAGTGGTGTTGGTGGAAAACATACAACATTATATAATCCATGTACACAAACAACAAGTGTGCGGTTAAAATTGGCAAAAAACACACATTCTTTCACCAGTCTCAACATCAACAGTGAAGAGGCGACTCCGGGATGCTGCTCTTCTAGGCAGAGTTGCAAAGAAAAAGCCATATCTCAGACTGGCCAATAAAAAGAAAAGATTAAGATGGGCAAAAGAACAAACACTGGACAGAGGAACTCTGCCTAGAAGGCCAGCATCCCGGAGTCGCCTCTTCACTGTTGACCTTGAGACTGGTGTTTTGTGGGTACTATTTAATGAAGCTGCCAGTTGAGGACTTGTGAGGCGTGTGTTTCTCAAACTTGACACTCTAAAGAACTTGTCCTCTTGCTCAGTTGGGCCTCCCACTCCTCTTTCTATTCTGGTTAGAGCCAGTTTGCGCTGTTCTGTGAAGGCAGTTGTACACACCACTTTCCATCAAGGCAGTGAGAGAGAGGCAGAGAGAGAGGCAGAGAGAGAGAGAGAGAGGCAGAGAGAGAGAGAGGCAGAGAGAGAGAGGGAGAGAGGCAGAGAGAGTGAGAGAGACAGAGGCAGAGAGAGAGACAGGCAGAGAGAGAGACAGAGGCAGAGAGAGACAGAGGCAGAGAGAGAGAGAGTTTCAGAAGAAAGTTATTTGTTTCTGGCCATTTTGAGCCTGTAATCGAACCCTCAAATGCTAATGCCTCAGATACTCAACTAGTCTAAAGAAGGCCAGTTTTATTGCTTCATTAATCAGCAAAACAGTTTTCAGCTGTGCTAACATAATTGCAAAAGGGTTGTCCAATGATCAATTAGCTGTTTAAAATGATAAACTAGCTACAATAGTCATTTACAACATTAACAATGTCTGTATTTTAGAGAGAGAGGGGGGCAGAGCGAGAGAGAGAGAGGTAGAGCGAGAGAGAGAGACAGAGAGAGAGAGAGGCAGAGCGAGAGAGAGAGAGGCAGAGCGAGGCAGAGCGAGAGGCAGAGAGAGAGAGAGAGAGGCAGAGCGAGGCAGAGCGAGAGGCAGAGCGAGAGAGAGAGAGAGAGAGAGAGAGAGAGAGAGAGAGAGAGAGAGAGAGAGAGAGAGAGAGAGAGAGAGGCAGAGCGAGAGAGAGGCAGAGCGAGAGAGAGGCAGAGCGAGAGAGCGAGAGAGAGAGCGAGAGAGAGAGAGGCAGAGCGAGAGCGAGAGTTCAGTTCAGGGAGGAGAGCAGAGCATCTATTGCTAAATTAGAAAGCAGAATGGACAAACTGAGTCAGACAAATGATGACCTCAGAGACCATCTGAGCACAACAAGAAAGGAGCTAGAACAAAGAGAGAGGTACATTGACACCCTCAACCAGCAGCTCACCACCCCACTCTGACATGTCAACATTTATACCATAATGTACATCTTGATCAGGACAGTATCAGAACCTTTGCCAAGGACCTAAAGGATGCCACACTTGGCAGGGACCCACATACCCATCACCCCAGCAGATGAGGCCCCCCACCCCACTTTCTGAAACAACAGTACCCCCACCATCCCCAGGAGAGAAGAGCCAGACACGGCTTATTACAGCACAGCTCTACTAGACCAGGCCCAACACAGCACAGCTCTACTTTACCAGGCCCAACACAGCACAGATTTACCAGACCAGACCTGCCTCAGGACAGCACGACTAGACCCGTCCCATCACAACACAGCTCTACTAGACCAGGCCCAACACAGCACAGATTTACCAGACCAGACCTGCCTCAGGACAGCACGACTAGACCCGTCCCATCACAACACAGCTCTACTAGACCAGGCCCAACACAGCACAGATTTACCAGACCAGATCTGCCTCAGGACAGCACGACTAGACCCTTCCCATCACAACACAGCTCTACTAGACCAAGCCCAACACAGCACATATTTACCAGACCAAACCTGCCTCAGGACAGCTCTACTAGACAAGGCCCATCACAACACAGCTCTACTAGACCAGGCCCATCACAACACAGCTCTACTAGACCAGGCCCATCACAACACAGCTCTACTAGACCAGGCCCATCACAACACAGCTCTATTAGACCAGGCCCATCACAACACAACACTGACCACTACTCTAGGGTCGGGCAGAACACTGTCCTTCAGAGAAGTACACCACATGATGCAGTCCACAACATGTATCATTCAGATCATCAGCCTACATATGCTGAGGTAACCTCTGGCAAAAGACACCTAGAACAATCAGAGATAGGAGAGGTGCGCCAACTACTGCATCTAATATGCAGACTACTGGGCTAGACAGACCCTTTAATTCTCACACACACACACACACACACATATATACCCTTGCACACACACATATATACCCTTGCACACACACACAGTTGCAGATTGCATTGTACTTATTTTTTGGGCAATCTTATTCCATTCTTATTAATTTGTTTACAACTAACCTTTATTTTATTGGCACTGGTATTATAATAATAATTATATGTAATGATGTGTGTGTGTATATATATGTATGTATGTATATATACAGTGGGGCAAAAAAGTATTTAGTCAGCCACCAATTGTGCAAGTTCTCCAACTTAAAAAGATGAGAGAGGCCTGTAATTTTCATCATAGGTACACTTCAACTATGACAGACGAAATGAGAAAAAGAAATCCAGAAAATCACATTGTAGCATTTTTTATTTATTTATTTGCAAATTATGGTGGAAAATAAGTATTTGGTCAATAACAAAAGTTTATCTCAATACTTTGTTATATACCCTTTGTTGGCAATGACAGAGGTCAAACGTTTTCTGTAAGTCTTCACAAGGTTTTCACACACTGTTGCTGGTATTTTGGCCCATTCCTCCATGCAGATCTCCTCTAGAGCAGTGATGTTTTGGGGCTGTCGCTGGGCAACACGGACTTGCAACTCCCTCCAAAGATTTTCTATGGGGTTGAGATCTGGAGACTGGCTAGGCCACTCCAGGACCTTGAAATGCTTCTTACGAAGCCACTCCTTCGTTGCCCGGGCGGTGTGTTTGGGATCATTGTCATGCTGAAAGACCCAGCCACGTTTCATCTTCAATGCCCTTGCTGATGGAAGGAGGTTTTCACTCAAAATCTCATGATACATGGCCCCATTCATTCTTTCCTTTACACGGATCAGTCGTCCTGGTCCCTTTGCAGAAAAACAGCCCCAAAGCATGATGTTTCCACCCCATGCTTCACAGTAGGTATGGTGTTCTTTGGATGCAACTCAGCATTCTTTGTCCTCCAAACACGACGAGTTGAGTTTTTACCAAAAAGTTATATTTTGGTTTCATCTGACCATATGACATTCTCCCAATCCTCATCTGGATCATCCAAATGCTCTCTAGCAAACTTCCGACGGGCCTGAACATGTACTGGCTTAAGCAGGGGGACACGTCTGGCACTGCAGGATTTGAGTCCCTGGCGGCGTAGTGTATTACTGATGGTAGGCTTTGTTACTTCGGTCCCAGCTCTCTGCAGGTCATTCACTAGGTCCCCTTGTGTGGTTCTGGGATTTTTGCTCACCGTTCTTGTGATCATTTTGACCCCACGGGGTGAGATCTTGCGTGGAGCCCCAGATCGAGGAAGATTATCAGTGGTCTTGTATGTCTTCCATTTCCTAATAATTGCTCCCACAGTTGATTTCTTCAAACCAAGCTGCTTACTTATTGCAGATTCAGTCTTCCCAACCTGGTGCAGGTCTACAATTTTGTTTCTGGTGTCCTTTGACAGCTCTTTGGTCTTGGCCATAGTGGAGTTTGGAGTGTGACTGTTTGAGGTTGTGGACAGGTGTCTTTTATACTGATAACAAGTTCAAACAGGTGCCATTAATACAGGTAACGAGTGGAGGACAGAGGAGCCTCTTAAAGAAGAAGTTACAGGTCTGTGAGAGCCAGAAATCTTGCTTGTTTGTATGAGACCAAATACTTATTTTCCACCATAATTTGCAAAATAAATTCATTAAAAATCCTACAATGTGATTTTCTGGATTTTCTTTCCTCATTTTGTCTGTCATAGTTGAAGTGTACCTATGATGAAAATTACAGGCCTCTCTCATCTTTTTAAGTGAGAGAACTTGCACAATTGGTGGCTGACTAAATACTTTTTTGCCCCACTGTACATATGTGCAGCTTACGCTCCTCCTTCAAATTCATCATATTATGATGATCAGTTTTTTTACAATCTCCATACAGAAATCATTACATTTCAGGCAGAGGGTAAAGTGCTTCTTTGTGGAGATTTCAATGCAAGAACAGGGTCTGAGCCTGACTACACTGATGCGGGAGGTAACCATCACATATTTGGACGCCCCCTCCTTGTACAGTGGCCCTAATATAAATAATAGAAACAGTCCTGACCAAATACTGAACAACAATGGGAAGGAGTTAGTGCATCTCTGTCAAGCCTTAGGCCTGTACATGCTGAATGGTAGAATCAGAGGGGCCGCTTTAGGTCGGTTTACTTACTGCTCAGCTCTTGGGACAAGTGTAGTCGATTATGCCATTACTGACATTGACCCCTCCTCCATTAGTGCATTCACTGTCAGACCACAGACACCATTGTCAGATCACAGTCAGATCAACAAGTTTTTGAAGAAATTAACCGGCAATATTCATTCAAAAAAACAGCCCAATAAACTCTACAACTTAAACCAATCGTACAGATGGGCTCAAAACAGTGCAGAGAGATTCATTGAAACATTGAACTCAAATGATGAACTCTATACTGTTTTTCAATAACTCACAATACCAAAACAATAAAGGTGTCAATTCAGCTACTCAAAACATCAATTGCATATTCCAAAAAGCAGCATCGAAAGCAAATGAGAAAACCAAAGAAACGCAACATCAGAAACAAAAAGCAAAATGTTTCTGGAAAATGGTTTGATAACGAATGTAAAACAATTAGAAAACCCCTGAGACACATGTCAAGTTAAAAACATAAGCAGCAAAACAACCCAGATCTACGCTATGAATACTCTGAAACAGCATAAACATACACTGAAATGCAAGAAATTGAATTATACCAACAAGACACTTGATGAAATTGAAAACGCAATTGACCAAAATCAGTTCTGGGACATGTGGAACAATTTAAGCACGACAAAGCCACAAGAATTAGCCATACAAGATGAAGGAATTTGGAAAACTTATTTTGATAAGCGATACAAAAACATTCCACAAAAAGACTTACAACAGAACCAATTAGAAATTCAAGAAAAATTGAACATCCTTGAATCAGTCATTAAAAACAACCAAATCCATTAGATTACCCAATAACCCAACAATAACTAAATGAAAAGCTCAAATCTATAAAATCAAAGAAGGCTTGTGGTCTAGATAACATCAGAAATGAAATGCTGAAAGACAGCACACCTGAGTTGCAAAATGCTGTGCTTAAATTGTTCAACATGGTTTTAACTTCTGGATGCTTCCCTGATGTCTGGAACCAGGGGCTCATCTCCCCTATCCACAAAAGTGGAGACAAATCAGACCCCAATAATTACAGGGGAATTTGCGTAAACAGCAACTTGGGAAATGTTTTCTGCAGCATTTTGAATTCAAGAATTCAAACCTTTCTTCAAGAAAAAAATGTTGGCTTTCTCCCTAACCATCGCACTACTGACCTATATACACCTACACACACTAATTAATAAACAAGTCCACCAAAAAATTGTTTAAAAAAAAATCTTTGCCTGCTTTATTGACTTTAAAAAAGCATTTGATTCTATTTGGCATGAAGGGCTATTCTACAAAATTCTCCAAAGTGGGCTTGGTGGTAAGGTGTATGACTTAATAAAAATGTATGTACACAGAAACCAAGTGTGCAATAAAAATCAAAAACCAAAGAACAGAATACTGTTCACAACGTCGAGGTGTGAGACAAGGCTGCAGTTTGAGTCCACATTTTTTTTCAACATTTATATCAATGAATTATCAGACATGTTGGACCATTCTCCAGCCCCAGGACTCACACTATTTGACACAGAGGTAAAATACCTGCTATATGCTGATGACTTGGTACTTCTATCACCAACCAAAGAAGGTCTTCAACAGAACCTTAACATTCTAGAGCAATATTGCCATAATTGGGCCCTGGCAGAAAAAAAAAAAAACAGATGTCAGAAACACAAATATAAATTCACCCTGAACAACACCATAATTGAGCATAAAATTACACATACCTTGGTCTGACCATATCTGCATTGGGAAATTTTAATATGGCAGTGAATGCACTCAAAGAAAAAACCCGCAGAGCATTGTATGCAATAAAAATGAAATTATTCAAAATCAACATCCCAATTAGAATTTGGAGCAAAATATTTGAAGTGTAATCCTACCAATAGCTCTTTACGGAAGTGAGGTTTGGGGGCCACTCAATAAACTGGACTTTAACATGTGGGACAAACATCCAATTGAAGTCCTACATGCAGAATTCTGTCGGAAAATTCTACAAGTCCAGAGAAATACACCAACTAATGCATGTAGGGCAGAATTGGGACGCTTTCCAGTAGTAATGAAAATACAGAAAAGATCTTTAAAATTTTGGCGACATCTAAATTCAAGTCCAAATTCAAGTCTGCAATTTAAAGCACTTGAAACCAAAGAGCTGAGCCCAGAAACGAGCCCTCTCAGTCAGCTGGTGTTAACCAACCAAGGTGACACCAGCACTGCTTCAAAAAAAATTATTCCAATAAACAAAATCATGAACCAATCAAAGCACTCATATTTACAACATTGGAAAAACGAAACAAAATCCCATAGCCGACTAAATTGCTATCTGACCATAAACAGAGAATATGAATTGGCTGATTATCTCTACTCTGTCAGAGATATGAAGCAGAGACAGATCCTTACCAAGTACAGGCTGAGTGACAACCAATTGGCAATAGAAACCGGCAGACATAAAAAAAACATGGCTACCCAAAGAGGAGCGTGTATGTGGGCACTGCACGACAGAGGAGGTAGAAACAGAGATGCACTTTCTCCTTCACTGTGATAAATATTCTTCACCAAGAAATTCATTATTCACAGAAATTACTACATTTATTCCAAATTGTAACTTATTAAACCCAGAGGAAAAACTAAAAATACTCATGGGTGAAGGAGCAATGGCTCTCCTCTTGCAGCCAAATATGTATTTGCCTGCCATAGCCTGAGGGACACTGAATAGTAACATCTGCATAGTAAGCAGTAACTTACCTATTATTACTATAATTGTTATTACTTTTATTGTTAATACTATTATTATTGTTGTTTATCATTCCAAATAATAGTGGTATGGGTAGTAGGGTGATGGTAATGATAGCAGTTTAATAATGGTGGTGGTAGTAGTAGTAGTGGTAATGATGATAGTAATGTAGTACTGATGTAATGGAGAAGATGACCTTTATTTAGTTATAAGTTAGTTATAGTTTCATTTTCCATATTTATATTTTTATATTTATTACATTTCTGCTATTGACTGTTACCATTTTATTATTATTATTTTTGTATTTAATTTTGTATTATTATTTACTGCCATTTTATATTACTATTTGTTATTGTTTATAATTTCATTACAATGTATACATTGTTGCATTGGCAATATTGACACAATGTTTTTCATGCCATTAAAGCAGCTTGAATTTGAAAAAAAAAAATAATAATTGAGAGAGAGAGAGAGAGTTGCAGAGAGAGAGAGTTGCAGAGAGAGAGAGAGAGAGAGAGTTGCAGAGAGAGAGACAGTTGCAGAGAGAGAGAGAGTTGCAGAGAGCGAGAGAGAGAGAGTTGCAGAGAGAGAGAGTTGCAGAGAGAGAGAGATGCAGAGAGAGAGATGCAGAGAGAGAGATGCAGAGAGAGAGATGCAGAGAGAGAGAGAGTTGCAGAGAGAGAGAGAGTTGCAGAGAGAGTTGCAGAGAGAGAGAGAGTTGCAGAGAGAGTTGCAGAGAGAGAGAGCGTTGCAGAGAGAGAGAGCGTTGCAGAGAGAGAGAGCGTTGCAGAGAGAGAGAGCGTTGCAGAGAGAGGCATTTTAGAGAGCTGGGAGGAGGAGGACAGGTTTGATCACGACTCTGCAGCCTCAGTCCTGAGCTCATATACAGAGAAAATGGCGTTGGAACTTGCCATAGAAACTTTAGATTTAAACTGTACATGTATTGTGTATGTGTGTGTATATTTGTGTGCTTGTATGTTAGTCTATATTTTTTTATTTAGATATACGTTTTGAATGGTTTATTTCTTATCATGTTAGTCTATAAATCCTCCTCATAACCCTCTGCAACCCCTGGGCAACTATCCTCCTATTCTGACTCCTAAGGGGTGGCTGAGTCCCCCTCATGACAGCTCATATGATTGACATAAAGACCCGTCAAACGCAGATCAGAAAAGAGAAGCATCACGTGTGTAACATAATTCCAGACAAAAACCCACAACAGTTATTTTTAAGTTGATGTTGTGCTGTGTAGCTAACTCTGTAACTACTGTAGTGTTCAATGGAATTACTCTTCACATGGAAGCTGTAAGACACACACAAAACAATAACTGAATGGTAGTCAAAGGCAACTTGTCAAATTCTGTTCTAATTTCATCACTATAGCAGTAACTGTGGGGTTACATATTCAGTAGTGTAGTTACTATACGGTAATGTGTGAAGTGTGGCTCAGAAGTCTGCCAACTCAAGCAAATATCTGAATGGAGGATCATCTGGAGAGCACTTCAGAAGAGCTCAGATCACACAATAGAAGAGATGAATACCTAGAAATCACCAGAGAAAAAGCATTGACTCTTATCACAGAGAAAAGCATGTTCCCTTTAAATCACATCATATTGTCAACAGCCTCCAGCCTTATCCCAATCAAGTCTGTGATAAGAGGTCAAAGAAATAAACTGGATTTTTATCACCACAGAAGGCCATCCAATGATTATCGTAGATGAGAGGCTGCATTATAGAAATACATATTCCAGATCTGTATCTTTATTCATTTATATGGGCTGTATGCGGGGGCTATATGAGGGCATGAAAGCGGAGTAGTGCAGGTGTTTCTGAGGGAGGGCTGTAGAGTGGAACCTGTGCAGACGACCGCATATCTGATCATATATCCGGCTGCTTTAGATGAAAATGCCCAGAAAAAGTGAACTGTTGTGCTACCATCTGTTTTGTAAATGCTGTCTTTACCAGATGGCTCAAGACTTCATAGCTTGTATTGTGTTTAATGCGAGGAGTGAATCTGGACAAGCATCCTAATTCTCCCTCACTTCTTTTAGTGAACCCCAGATATTTTAATGCTTGGGAATCATGGCTGCATATCTCCTTCCATAATATATATTCTCTTTCCCTTCCTTAGTATGGGAGCCAAATGAAACAAATACATTCAAATGTATGCATGCCTCTGTCCCAACTCCCAGGTACGCTGCACTATGGAGCAATACTCTCAGCCAGGCCAGCAGCAGGCTGTTGTCCCTACCAGCAGTCAGACTATTAGACTACCACACTGTTTCTCCTGAAGCAGTAAGCAATTTTAACGCTGGAATACATGTTTCAAACACTTTATGCATTTTGTTATTATATTTTACAATACGATTTTTATACAAACTGTACAAATATGTGTTTGGTTTTGTCTTGACTCTTGGGGGTGTTTTGTATTTTGTCAAAAAGATATTTGAGGATACATCTTGCCTGTCCCTAACAGTAAGACAGTTATACTAGCCAACTCTACAACGTGTCATTTCAGCCTAATTAACTTCCCGTAGCTGAACCCCTGTCTGAACCACAGTCTGTACCAAATACACAGTCTAACACCACATTACCTGCCTCCAACCTCACAACACTGGATGCTTCACACATTTGAAACAGAAAAGTGTAGGTCTCTAGATGACTATTAGTAAAAATATAACACAGGTACACTGAATTGGAAGTAGACTTACCCCGCTAAATACTCAACATGTAAGAGGGAAGTTCACAAAATGGCGCATTCCGGAAACAAGAACCTACAGCCTGTACAGACTACTGGCAGTTACTGGTTTCTGACAACTCTCTTCCTCTAGAAGAGTTAACCACAAGCTCTTGCAAGACTCAAAGACACTTACACAACTCCAAAGTGACTCCTAGCCCCTACCCAAAGACACTTCGGTAGATGTAAAAGGATTGCATAGGTATAAGCAATATTTATTTTTTAATTTTATTTCACCTTTATTTAACCAGGTAGGCAAGTTGAGATCAAGTTCTCATTTACAACTGCGTCCTGGCCAAGATAAAGCAAAGCAGTTCGACACATACAACAACACAGAGTTACACATGGAGTAAAACAAACATACAGTCAATAATACAGTAGAAAAAAAAACAAATCTATATACAAAGAGTGCAAATGAGGTAGGATAAGGAAGGTAAGGAGATAAATAGGCCATGGTGGCAAAGTAATTACAAATAGCATTTAAACACTGGAATGGTAGATGTGCAGTACATGAATGTGCAATGTAGAAAAACTGGGGTGCAAAGGAACAAGATAAATAAATACGGTAGGGGATGAGGTAGTTGGTTGGGCTATTTACAGATGGGCTATAAACAGGTGCAGGGGTCTGTGAACTGCTCTGACAGCTGGTGCTTAAAGCTGGTGAGGGAGATAAGTGTCTCCAGTTTCAGAGATTTTTGTAGTTCGTTCCAGTCATTGGCAGCAGAGAACTGGAAGGAGAGTTGGCCAAAGGAGGAATTGGCTTTGGGGGTGACCAGTGAGATATACCTGCTGGAGCGCGTGCTACGGTTGCGTGCTGCTAAATTGACCAGCGAGCTGAGATAAGGCGGGACTTTACAAAGCAGGGACTTGTAGATGACCTGGAGCCAGTGGGTATGGCGACGAGTGTAAAGCGAGGGCCAGCCAACGAGAGCGTACAGGTCGCAGTGGTGGGTGGTATATGGGGCTTTGGTAACAAAACGGATGGCACTGTGATAGACTGCATCCAATTTGTTGAGTAGAGTATTAGAGGCTATTTTGTAAATGACATCACCGAAGTTGAGGATCGGTAGGATGGTCAGTTTTACGAGGGTATGTTTGGCAGTATGCGTGAAGGATGCTTTGTTTGCGAAATAGGAAGCCAATTCTAGATTTAATTTAGGATTGGAAATGCTTAATGTGAGTCTGGAAGGAGAGTTTACAGTCTAGCCAGACACCTAGGTATTTGCAGTTGTCCACATATTCTAAGTCAGAACCGTCCAGAGTAGTGATGCTGGACGGGCGGTCAGGTGCGGGCAGTGATCGGTTGAAGAGCATGCATTTAGTTTTACTTGCGTTTAAGAGCAGTTGTAGGCCACGGAAGGAGAGTTGTATGGCATTGAAGCTCGTCTGGAGGGTAGTTAACACAGTGTCCAAAGAGGGGCCAGAAGTATACAGAATGGTGTCGTCTGCGTAGAGGTGGATCAGAGACTCACCTGCAGCAAGAACAACATCATTGATGTATACAGAGAAAAGAGTCGGCCCAAGAATTGAACCCTGTGGCACCCCCATAGAGACTGCCAGAGGCCCGGACAACAGGCCCTCTGATTTGACACACTGAACTCTATGGGAGAAGTAGTTGGTGAACCATGCGAGGCAATCATTTGAGAAACCAAGGCTGTCGAGTCTGCCGATAAGGATGTGGTGATTGACAGAGTCGAAAGCCTTGGCCAGATCAATGAAAACGGCTGCACAGTAATGTCTCTTATCGATGATGGTTATGATGTCATTTAGGACCTTGAGCATGGCTGAGGTGCACCCATGACCAGCCCTGAAACCAGATTGCATAGCGGAGAAGGTACGGTGGGATTCGAAATGGTCGGTGATTTGTTTATTAACTTGGCTTTCAAAGATCTCAGAAAGGCAGGGTAGGATAGATATAGGTCTATAGCAGTTTGGGTCAAGAGTGTCTCCCCCTTTGAAGAGGGGGATGACCGCAGCTGCTTTCCAGTCTTTGGGAATCTCAGACGTCACGAAAGAGAGGTTGAACAGGCTAGTAATAGGGGTTGCAACAATTTTGGCAGATCATTTTAAAAAGAAAGGGTCCAGATTGTCTAGCCCAGCTGATTTGTAGGGGTCCAGATTTCGCAGCTCTTTCAGAACATCAGCTAACTGGATTTGGGAGAAGGAGAAATGGGGGAGTCTTATGGCGAGTTACTGAGGGGGGTGCAGGGCTGTTGACCGGGGTGGCGGTAGCCAGGCGGAAAGCATGGCCAGCCGTAGAAAAATGCTTATTGAAATTCTCAATTATTATGGGTTTATCGGTGGTGACAGCGTTTCCTATCCTCAGTCCAGTGGGCAGCTGGGAGGAGGTGCTCTCATTCTCCATAGACTTTACAGTGTCCCAGAACTTTTTTTGAGTTTGTGTTACAGGAGGCAAATTTCTGCTTGAAAAAGCTAGCCTTGGCTTTCCTAACTGCCAGTGTATATTGGTTCCTGACTTCCCTGAAAAGTTGCATATCACGGGGTCTGTTCGATGCTAATGCAGAACGCCACAGGATGTTTTTGTGCTGGTCAAGGGCAGTCAGATCTGGAGAGAACCAAGGGCTATATCTGTTCCTGGTTCTAAATTTCTTGAATGGGGCATGCTTATTTAAGATGGTGAAGAAGGCACTTTTAAAAGAACAACCAGGCATCCTCTACTGACGGGATGAGGTCAATATCCTTCCAGGATACATGGGCCAGGTCGATTAGAAAGGCCTGCTCGCTGAAGTGTTTTAGGGAACGTTTAACAGTAATGAGGGGAGATCGTTTGACCGCACCCCATTACGGATGCAGGCAATGAGGCAGTGATCGCTGAGATCTTGGTTGAAAACAGCGGGGGTTTATTTGGAGGGCAAGTTAGTTAAGATGACATCTATGAGGGTGCCCGTGTTTACAGCTTTGGGATTGTACCTAGTAGGTTCAATTATGATTTGTGTGAGGTTTAGGGCATCAACCTTAGATTGTAGGATGGCCGAGGTGTTAAGCATGTCCCAGTTTGGTCACCTAGCAGCACGAACTCTGAAGATAGATGGGGGGCAATCAGTTCACATATGGTGTCCAGAGCACAGCTGGGGGCAGAGGGTGGTCTATAGCAAGCGACAACAGTGAGATACTTGTTTCTAGAAAGGCGGATTTTTGAAAGTAAAAGTTTGGGTACAGACCTGGATAGTAAGACAGAACTCTGCAGGCTCTCTCTGCAGTAGATAGCAACACCGCCCCCTTTGGCCGTTCTATCTTGTCTGAAAATGTTGTAGTTAGTGTTGGAAATTTCAGCGTTATTGGTCTAAGCCAGGATTCAGACACGGCTAGGACATCCGGGTTGGCAGAGTGTGCTAGAGCAGTGAATAAAACAAACTTAGGGAGGAGGCTTCTAATGTTAACATGCATGAAACCAAGGCTTTTACGGTTGCAGAAGTCAACAAATGAGAACGCCTGGGGAATAGGAGTGGAGCTAGGCACTGCAGGGCCTGGATATACCTCCACATCACCAGAGGAACAGAGGAGGAGTAGGATAAGGGTACGGCTAAAGGCTATAATGACTGGTCGTCTAGGACGTCTTGAATAGAGAGTAAAAAGAACAGGTTTCAGGGGGTGATAAAATAGATTAAAGGCATAATGTACAGACAAAGGTATGGTAGGACGTAAATACAGTGGAGGTAAACCTAGGCATTGAGTGGTGATGAAAGAGATATTGTCTCTAGAAACATTTAAACCAGGTGATGTCACCGCATGTGTCGGAGGTGGAACTAAAGTGTTGGTTAAGGCATATTGAGCAGGGCTAGAGGCTCTACAGTGAAATAAGACAATAAACACTAACCAGAACAGCAATGGACAAGGAATATTGACATTGAGGAGAGGCATGCTTAGCCGAGTGATCATAAGGGTTCTGTTAGTAGTGAGGCTGGTTGGGGACACAGCGATTCAGACAGCTAGCCGGGGGTAGCAAGCTAGCAAAGGTAGCAACCTAGCAGGCTGGCTAACAAAGACGGAGGAAGTCTGTTTATAGCCTCCTCGTGCGTTTCCATCGGTAGACCAGTCGTGATGGGTTAGTGGGGTTCCGTGTGGTGAAGGGGACCAGGCCAATTGGCAAAGTAGGTAATAGTGGCCCAAGAAATTGTCCGATGGACCTGTTTAGCTAGCAGCCGATATACTCAAGACAGCTAACGTTAGCAGGCCGCAGTTAGCTGATGGGCGTTCAGGTGACGTCGCGACGGAGGGCCGGTTGAATAACCCCCTCGGGCAGATAACGTCGGTAGTCCAGTCGTGAAGGCCCGGTGGGACTCCGCAGTGGCAGTAGAAACGTGTCCGGATAGGTGTTGTAGCCCAGGAGTGGCTGATGGGATTCTTCAGCCAGCCGGGAGATGGGCCAAGCGTAGGCTAGCTCCGGGCTAATTGGTGCTTACTCCGGGACCGACGTTAGCCAATAGTCACACGGATAGCAGCTAGCTGCAAGATCCAGGTCAAAATGTCCGACTTGCGGTAGGAATCTGGGGATTTCCGAGCTAAAGGTTAGCTGATGTCCGTTAGAAATGGTAAGCTAAATACTAACGTTAGCTAGTAGCTAGCTTCTGTTAGGGAATTCCGGATTCGAGGTGGATAATACTTGGAAGAAAGAAAAAAAAAAAAAGATCCGTACCACATTGGGTGAGGCGGGTTGCAGGAGAGTGTTTTGAAGTTAAGTTTTAGAAAAAAATATATAAAATGATATGCGAAGAAAATATATAAAAAGATATATACACTGGACACGACAGGACGAGGACAAAAGACGTCTGACTGCTACACCATCTTGGTTGATGGTGGAACCTAGTCCTAGCCTTTCAGTGGGCAACGTGGAGCCATCATCCTTAATACCCATCTAATGGTTTTAGGTCCCTACATGAAGTAGGTAAGAGAAGTGACCAGGGGTTGATTAGGTACGGAGCAGCAGTAAGTTCAAGCGAGGTAAACACATGTCTACAGGAAGTGACATCAACAAGGCCTCTTCCAATCAGCTTTTATGTTTCTTGAGATAGAACCACACAAACAGCAAGTGTACACTGACAAAAGTGGGCATGCACAGACAAGCATAACACAAACACACACGTGATCCATCATTTTGGAAATTACTTACTAATAACAATACTCATCATTATAAGTCCTACAAATAGAGAGATTAATCCTACAAGAAATCATTCCACACATCTGCCTGCAGCTCCACTGATCTCCTCCACTGATGGTGCACTATGGGAAAATATCATTTGATTATGGTATTAAATAAACGCTCTCCCACATCGCAAATCCACAGATATAACAGATTTGCCAGTATAAGCTGGAAGGTAAGCAGGCCGCCCCATCCCTCTACAGTAGCCTGGGCCCTGACCCATTTCCCAAGCAGGCTAAAGATTAACCATAATAACTAGGGGATGGGCCAACTCTCTTTCTTCTGGCCTAGTCAGCTGACTAGCAGCAGAGAGAGAAATATCTAAGGGCTCAAGCCTAGAGTCAGTGAGTCAGAGACACAAAGATTTGACGCCTAAACCCTGACGAATATAGAGAGGTATTAGTGCACTTAAAACAAGACAGACAGAGAGGCAGAGAGGCAGAGAGAATAAGTGAGGAGTCACTGAATGTCCATGGGAGAAAATCCCTCTTTAGGATTACATTATTAGGCCTACAGCACAACATGCTGTGGGAGAGTCAGTCAGAATCCTTCTCCTAAAGGGGAGCTAAATAGTACACCATAGTGCTATTAGCCTCTACCCATGAAAGGGTATAGTTAGTTGTACAGTAGTACTGTAACTCACCACGGTGGAGCACGTGGAGACTGATGCGTTGGAGCTATGACGACTATGTTGCTTGGAGACCTGGGGTGACCCATAGTTCCCACCGAAGTGTCTCCTGATCTCAGCAGACGAGTGTCTGAAACAGAGGAGAGGAGAAACTCTTCGAGGTGTACGACAAAACAGATATTATCAAAGTTAGCTGAGAGAAAGATTGGACATATTGAGAGGTATAAGAGAGCCGGCAGAGACAATTCAGGCGAGTGTGACACAAATACACACAAACGTTGACCTCATGAGCTTTTTGGTAGCCTAGTGGTTAGAGCTTTGGACTAGTAATCCAAAAGGTTGCTGGATCGAATCCCCGAGCTGACAAGGTCGTTCTGCCCCTGAGCAAGGCAGTTAACCCACTGTTCCCCGGGCGCTGAAGACGTGGATGTCGATTATGGCAGCCCACCGCACCTCTCTGATTCAGAGGGGTGGGGTTAAATGTGGAAGACACATTTCAGTTGAATGCATTCAGTTGTACAACTGACTAGGTATCCCCCTTTCCCTTTTGGAGGGGCAGAATGACCCAGTCATTATGGTTAGGGTTAATGTTGGTCACTGATTGAGTAAAAACATCCCGTATCAAAGTAATTTACTGGATATCAGTGTCCTTCACACTACTGAGCAATGTGTGTGGAAGAAGGAGGGGAGAGGTTCTAGAGCAGGGTTCCCCAACTTGCGACCCGCTGAGACCGAATTTGGCCCGCAGGTTATATATATTTATAAACTGGGTGGTTCGAGCCCTGAATGCTGATTGGCTGACAGTCATGGTATATCAGACTGTATACCACGGGTATAACAAAACAGTTATTTTTACTGCTTTAATTACATTGGTAACCAGTTTATAAAAGCAATAAGGCACCTCTGCGGTTTGTGATTTATAACCAATATACTACGGCTAAGGGATGTGTCCAGGCACTCCACGATGCGTCGTGCCTAAGAACAGGCCTTAGCCGTGGTATATTGGACCACACCTCCTCAGACCTTATTGCTTAAATATATATATACAGTGATGGAAAAAAGTATTTGATCCCCTGCTGATTTTGTACGTTTGCCCACTGACAAAGAAATTATCAGTCTATAATTTTAATGGAAGGTTTATTTGAACAGTGAGAGACAGAATAACACTCAAAAAATCCAGAAAAACGCATGTGAAAAATGATATTAATTGATTTGCATTTTAATGAGGGAAATAAGTATTTGACCCCTCTGCAAAACATGACTTAGTACTTGGTGGCAAAACCCTTGTTGGCAATCAGAGGTCAGACGTTTCTTGTAGTTGGCCACCAGGTTTGCACACATCTCAGGAGGGATTTTGTCCCACTCTTCTTTGCAGATATTCTCCAAGTCATTAAGGTTTCGAGGCTGACGTTTGGCAACTCGAACCTTCAGCTCCCTCCACAAATTTTATATGGGATAAAGGTCTGGAGACTAGCTAGGCCACTCCAGGACCTTAATGTGCTTCTTCTTGAGCCACTCCTTTGTTGCCTTGGCCGTGTGTTTTCGGTCATTGTCATGCTGGAATACCCATCCACGACCCATTTTCAATGCCCTGGCTGAGGGAAGGAGGTTCTCACCCAAGATTTGACAGTACATGGCCCCGTCCATCGTCCATTTGATGCGGTGAAGTTGTCCTGTCCTCTTAGCAGAAAAACACCCCCAAAGCATAATGTTTCCACCTCCATGTTTGACAGTGGGGATGGTGTTCTTGGGGTCATAGGCAGCATTCCTCCTCCTCCAAACACGACGAGTTGAGTTGATGCCAAAGAGCTCCATTTTGGTCTCATCTGACCACAACACTTTCACCCAGTTGTCCTCTGAATCATTCAGATGTTCATTGGCAAACTTCAGACGGGCATGTATATGTGCTTTCTTGAGCAGGGGGACCTTGCGGGCGCTGCAGGATTTCAGTCCTTCATGGCGTAGTGTGTTACCAATTGTTTTCTTGGTGACTATGGTCCCAGCTGCCTTGAGATCATTGACAAGATCCTCCCATGTAGTTCTGGGCTGATTCCTCACCGTTCTCATGATCATTGCAACTCCACGAGGTGAGATCTTGCATGGAGCCCCAGGCCGAGGGAGATTGACAGTTCTTTTGTGTTTCTTCCATTTGCGAATAATCACACCAACTGTTGTCACCTTCTCACCAAGCTGCTTGGCGATGGTCTTGTAGCCCATTCCAGCCTTGTGTAGGTCTACAATCTTGTCCCTGACATCCTTGGAGAACTCTTTGGTCTTGGCCATGGTGGAGAGTTTGGAATATGATTGATTGATTTCTTCTGTGGACAGGTGTCTTTTATACAGGTAACAAGCTGAGATTAGGAGCATTCCCTTTAACTTCTTAGGGAGCGGCTGCATAGGTGACGGTTTTGGAGAGTCTGGCGTGCCCAAAGTCAAATGCCTGCCACTCAGGCCCAGAAAATAGGATATGCACATAATTAGTACTATTGGATAGGAAACACTCTGAAGTTTCTAAGAGTGTTAAAATAATGTATGTGAGTATAACAGAACTGATATAGCAGGCGAAAACCAGAGGAGTTTTTTGCAGTTTTTTCAAATACTTTTTTCCCCTCACTGTATATATATTTTGGCATTTTCATTGTTGGACATAAAAAAACACCAGGAAATCAGCTCCAATTGATTTTAATTTTAAGAAATTTGTTTCCCACGCATAAGAGAGAGACACGTGATCATATACAAATGTTAACAAGGATTGAAATGATTACGTTTTAGTCAAATATTACATCTGTTTGGGCTTCTTGCGGTCAATTTGCAGTCTACAAAACATTGTCCTGCGCCTGAATCTAGTTGATGAGCCCTGTTCTAGAGTCATTCACACTACTAAGTAGGAGGCGGGAGAGAGTGGACGAAGGAGAGGACGGAGAGAGAGGACGAATAAGAGAGAGGACGAATGAGAGAGGACGAAGGAGAGAGGAGAAGAGAGAGAACCGTCAGCTTCAATATCACCCTTGTCTTTGTGGGTAATAATGTACCATTTGGTACTCCTTGGCTACTAGATCAGCCCATTGTTTTCCCTTAAAGACTAGAATGGGAGCTGTAAAAAGATCTGCCAAGCCAACAGCAATGCAAACGGATCAAGCGGAAAATCTTACAGACAGTAGAATGGAGTGCATAAAGAGAGAGAGGTGTGTGTGTTTGTGTGTGCGCGCGTGCAAGGAGAAAGAGAAGGGGGGTCTCTCTTGGTGTCTTAGAAAAGAATAAAACCACCGTCAGAGAGCCCGACCCGACAGAGAGACAGGCAGAGAGAAAGAGAGACATAAATAGAGCAAGCATCCTAACTTGAATCACATCTCATCTTTCTATGAGATGCTCAACTGCTCTGGTTATAGACCCATTAATCCACCATGTCATTGGTCCCCTACCAACGGGTACACAATACCATCTTTCTTCTCTCCTACTCTGCTATAAAGAAAATGCATGAAAAGTCCCTCAATAGCAAAACTGTGCTGCAGTCTGCCTGTGTGAAGTGTGTGTGTGTGTGTGTGGCGCAACAGGGCTGCATTGTGTGGAGTTGGGAGTCTTTGAGGGGCACTGCCAAATGGGTCAGTGTCCCTGCCTCTCCTCCAGTCCCCATGCTGTTCATGCCAAATGGGTCAGTGTCCCTGCCTCTCCTCCAGTCCCCATGCTGTTCATGCCAAATGGGTCAGTGTCCCTGCCTCTCCTCCAGTCCCCATGCTGTTCATACCAAATGGGTCAGTGTCCCTGCCTCTCCTCCAGTCCCCATGATGTTCATGCCAAATGGGTCTGTGTTCCTGCCTCCCCTCCAGTCCCCATGCCAAATGGGTCAGTGTCCCTGCCTCTCCTCCAGTCCCCATGCTGTTCATGCCAAATGGGTCAGTGTCCCTGCCTCTCCTCCAGTCCCCATGCTGTTCATACCAAATGGGTCAGTGTCCCTGCCTCTCCTCCAGTCCCCATGCCAAATGGGTCAGTGTCCCTGCCTCTCCTCCAGTCCCCATGCCAAATGGGTCAGTGTCCCTGCCTCTCCTCCAGTCCCCATGCCAAATGGGTCAGTGTCCCTGCCTCTCCTCCAGTCCCCATGCTGTTCATGCCAAATGGGTCAGTGTCCCTGCCTCTCCTCCAGTCCCCATGCTGTTCATGCCAAATGGGTCAGTGTCCCTGCCTCTCCTCCAGTCCCCATGCTGTCCATGCCAAATGGGTCAGTGTCCCTGCCTCTCATCCAGTCCCCATGCCAAATGGGTCAGTGTCCCTGCCTCTCCTCCAGTCCCCATGCTGGCCATGCCAAATGGGTCAGTGTCCCTGCCTCTCCTCCAGTCCCCATGCTGTTTATGCCAAATGGGTCAGTGTTCCTGCCTCTCCTCCAGTCCCCATGCTGTTTATGCCAAATGGGTCAGTGTCCCTGCCTCTCCTCCAGTCCCCATGCTGTTTATGCCAAATGGGTCAGTGTCCCTGCCTCTCCTCCAGTCCCCATGCTGTTCATGTGCTGCTGCTCTCTCAGTGTTCATTAAGTCACGGTGGCCATTGTTTAGGATGGCTCTGATCTGCCACTAAAGACAACCTCCACCCCTTCCCCAACCAACACAATTATGTGGGCATCTCAACTCCAGGACTGACATGTGATGCTAGCCAACAGGAACTGCCAGTCTGAAAGCAGTCTGTAGTTTTATTTCAGTCTAGCACCGTTTACATAGGTTTCCACCCACACCATTTTTGTCAACTTAACTCGTGAATGGAGTGTGAATTTGGTACAAAATGTGATGTGTTCACCACACTGTGTGGTGTGTGTGGCTCTGGGCTGTGGCTCTCTTAACTGGTTGGACTTTGCTCTATGTTTATTGGCATACTGCTCTCCTCTAGACTGCCTGCGTCCCGCCCAGGTCCTGACCTTCAGAGCCATGTGGCTGCAGCTTCTCCTAACACGCTCAGTGGCCACATGAGACTAGGCAGTGTGTGAGTGGGCTCCTGGTAAAAGGATAGTTCACCCATATTACAGGAGGCATGGCATTAAACACAGATAACACCACTGCTCCAGGGGAGAGTTCGCCAGGAGAGTTACATAATACAAGGGCCATCACTCAAGAATAACTATTGTATGCTCCACACCTTTATGTATGGCTAAAGAATGCGAGTCTAGACTGGATGTTCCATGGGTTGGCAATATATAACACCAACTGTAAACATACAACTTTGAGTTTGGATGTTGGGATGTTAGGGATGGAATCAAAAAAAGCTCCTATACAATGCCATGATTGCATTCTTGTACAGTATATTCTTGTACAGTATATTCTTGTACAGTATCCAAATCAACTCATCATGCGTACATATCTCCTACTGTAGTTTTGAACAATTGCTGCTGAGATATAAACCTAACATTTAGTAGTAGGGGTGGAAAATCAAAACACATGTTTGAGTCTTCGGACTCAACTCAAGGATAGAATATGTGCTGTGATGTGCTGCGGTGTAGTTGGTGTGCTGCGGTGCAGTTGGTGTGCTGCGGTGTAGTTGGTGTGCTGCGGTGTAGTTGGTGTGCTGCGGTGCAGTTGGTGTGCTGCGGTGTAGTTGGTGTGCTGCGGTGTAGTTGGTGTGCTGCGGTGTAGTTGGTGTGCTGCGGTGTAGTTGGTGTGCTGCGGTGTAGTTGGTGTGCTGCGGTGTAGTTGGTGTGCTGCGGTGTAGTTGATGTGCTGCGGTGTAGTTGGTGTGCTGCGGTGTAGTTGGTGTGCTGCGGTGCAGTTGGTGTGCTGCGGTGCAGTTGGTGTATTGAGTTTTACTCAAGGGCATGAAGTCAGTTGTCAATAAAACAATCTCATAGTTCAACAGCCTGAGACAGACTTCTAAGACACAGCCCCTGCCTTTATACAGCAGTAGGCTACCCATAACCACTCTGCCAACACATGTCCTCCATCTCCATGTCTTTCGTTACTACACTGACATGATTATGAAGACAGTAGGCAGACAACTCTTATCAGGCACACTCACTAACTCCATGCACAACTCCTGTCACACACACACACTCACACCCACCCACTCACTCACTAACTCCATGCACAACTCCTGTCACACACACACTCACACCCACTCACTCACTAACTCCATGCACAACTCCTGTCACACACACACACCCACTCACTAACTCCATACACAACTCCTTCCACACACACCCACTCACTAACTCCATACAAAACTCCTTCCACACACACACTAACTCCATACACAACTCCTTCCACACACACCTACTCACTAACTCCATACACAACTCCTTCCACACACACCCACTCACAACTCCATACACAACTCCTTCCACACACACCCACTCACTAACTCCATACACAACTCCTTCCACACACACACACACACACACTAACTCCATACACAACTCCTTCCACACACACACTAACTCCATACACAACTCCTTCCACACACACCCACTCACTAACTCCATACACAACTCCTTCCACACACACACATACTAACTCCATACACAACTCCTTCCACACACACACATACACTAACTCCATACACAACTCATTCCACACACACCCACTCACTAACTCCATACACAACTCTTAACACACACTATGGCATGATGATGTGAGACAAGCCAGCATCAGCACAACTCTATTGAGAAACAGAGGGGCCCCAAACTTCCTGAAGTAACAATTTAGGTGAAAGGTCAAAGTCAGTCAGGCCATGACAACCAGCCCAGCATCCAGCATGATTTAATGCCCTCTCATTAGGAGACTGTGTGGTAGGCTGTTGATGTGCTCCCAAAATGTTAGGACTTCCCTTCTCTTCTGCTGACAAAAGGAATTGTTCCCAACTCAACAACAACAGTATTACAGGTGAGGCAGATAGTCGAACACCTTCTTATAAACTGGGTGGTTTGAGTCCTGAATTCTGATCAGCTGACAGCCGTGGTATATCAGACCGTATACCATGGGTTTGACAAAACATTTATTTTTACTGCTCTAATTACGTTGGTAACCAGTTTATAATAGCAATAAGGCTCCTTTGGGGTTTGTGATATATGGCCAATATACAACGGCTAAGGGCTGTGTCCAGGCACTCCACGTTGCGTCTTGCATAAGAACAGCTCTTAGCCGTGGTATATTGGCCATATACCACACCTCCTCGGGCTAATTATACCATAACGTCTTATTAACACTGCGGATCAGACACCCAGAAACACCCTCTTTCAGGAAGTGGAGTTGACATTGGCAACATCTTTGTAACCATGCAACCGAATCGCCCACTTTTGATTTATGTCCACTCCACAATAGTCAACACAACAACATTGGTCAAATATAGCATCTGGCTTGCTTGACAGAACCCAAATCACAATGTATTTACCCTGTTGACTCCATAGCTTCCCAGAGGACTGGACTGACATCATGCTGTTGTCGGCCAGAGAAAAACAGATTTGCTCAGAGAAACTATTGTGCCGAGTTTTCTTTTCTTTCGAGAGTCACAGCAGAAATGTCATGGCAACAATTCTGCTGAATCCTAGAGGTCCGTCTGTATGTGTGTGTGTGTGTGTGTGTGTGTGGAAATTAAGGTGGGCAGGCCAGGGCATCGCCCCTCTTAGTTTTTCATGAAATCCGGCATTAGATAATGTAACAGTGAACTCCCATGCCAAATCAGATCTGCTATTTTGATACAGTATCTAACACAGTTGAAGTCAGAAGTTTGCATACACTTAGGTTGCAGTCATTAAAACTCGTTTTTCAACCACTCCACAGATTTCTTGTTAACAAACTTTAGTTTTGGCAAGTCGGTTAGGACATCTACTTTGTGCATGACACAAGTAATTTTTCCCCAAAATTTTACAGACAGATTATATCACTTATAATTCACTGTATCACAGTTCCAGTGGGTCAGAAGTTTACATACACTAAGTTGACTGTGCCTTTGAACAGCTGGAAAATTCCAGCATATGATGTCAGGGCTTTAGAAGCTTCTGACATCATTTGAGTCAATTGGAGGTATACCTATGGATGTATTTCAAGGCCTACCTTCAAACTCAGTGAAAAAAAATTGTAGACCTCGACAAGTCTGGTTCAACCTTGGGAGCAATTTCCAAACGCCTGAAGGTACCACGTTCATCTGTACAAACAATAGTACGCAAGTATAAAAACCATGGGACCACGCAGCTGTCATACTGCTCAGGAAGGAGACGCCTTCTGTCTCCTAGAGATGAACGTACTTTGGTGCGAAAAGTGCAAATCAATCCCAGAACAACAGCAAAGGACCTTCTGAAGATGCTGGAGGAAACAGGTACAAAAGTATATATATCCACAATAAAAGTGAGAGTCCTATATTGACATAACCTGAAAGGCCGCTCAGCAAGGAAGAAGCCACTGCTCCAAAACCGCCATAAAAAAGCCAGACTACGGTTTGCAACTGCACATGGGGACAAAGATCGTACTTTTTGGAGAAATGTCCTCTGGTCTGATGAAACAAAAATAGAACTGTTTGGCCATAATGACCATCGTTATGTTTGGAGTAAAAAGGGGGGAGGCTTGCAAGCCGAAGAACACCATCCCAACCATGAAGCACGGGGGTGGCAGCATCATTTTGCCGGGGTGCTTTGCTGCAGGAGGGACTGGTGCAAAATGGCTTAAGGATAACAAAGTCAAGGTATTGGAGTGGCCATCACAAAGCCCTGACCTCAATCCTATAGAAAATATGTGAGCAGAACTGAAAAAGCATGTGCGAGCAAGGAGGCCTACAAACCTGACTCAGTTACACCAGCTCTGTCAGGAGGAATGGGCCAAAATTCACCCAACTTATTGTGGGAAGCTTGTGGAAGGCTACCCAAAACGTTTGACCCATGTTAAACGATTTAAAGGCAATGCTACCAAATACTAATTGAGTGTATGTAAACTTCTGACCCACTGAGAATGTGATGAAAGAAATAAAAGCTGAAATAAATTGTTCCCTCTACGATTATTCTGACATTTCACATTCTTAAAATAAAGTGGTGATCCTAACTGACCTAAGACAGGGAATTTTTACTAGGATTAAATGTCAGGATTTGTGAAAAACTGAGTTTAAAAGTGTATATAACTGTATATACTGTGACTAACAGTGTGAGGTCATTTGCTTAGCGTAAGCTGTGCTGACAGGAAGAATATGTATTTTTGCCATGTCAGGCTGCATACAATGTGGCAGGCCAGCACTTCTGTGTAGTGGCGTAGTGTGTATTAGATCATTTCTAGATCATTCTGTAACATTCCTCGCTGTAGTCTACCATCACTCACATCTACGCTCACGCTGTCAGGGCTCCGGGCCATCAGATAGCTAAACCTATAATTCAGCCAAGGGGCCATAGTTATGAATCATTGTTACAACCACCAACATGCCGTTATTACTATTGAGTCATTCCTTTGGAGTGATTCCTTTGGAGTGATTCCTTTGGAGTGATTCCTTGGGTGCATCTCAATAGTCTAAAGTAGCTTCCTCTCCTCGACTTAATTTGCACTAATCTGAAAACATGGAGGACACTATATAGACACCTGATGCATTGCCCACCAGGAATTTGCTTGCACCCATCCAGTTCCTTAAAGATCAAATCCACATTAGGGGAAACAACGCCACTGTCCCCCCCCAGCGCCTTTGTTATTGTTTTTGTTTTGAGGATGAAACGGAGTTGAGGCACGTCCGACAGCGTGGTAGAAAAAAAAAACTGTACATATTCTGCTGTTCTATTGCGTGTGCAATGAGGAGAAAAAACAGAGTTGGTTGTCTGCAGTAACTTCTTTGTTGTTGTAATATCCCAAACGGACGTGGCCGTTTCACCAATTAAGCATTCCAGCTTTAATGTCAGTTCTGGTGAAGGAGAGGAGACGTGGAAATGAGGAAGGAAACTATTTTAGACTATTGCGATGTGTGTGCCACATACAGTAGCCTCTGGCCTCCGGCTGCAGACTCAATTAGGTTCCAGTCAGTCCTATCAGCTTCCTTTCCAGAGGAGGGTTGGGAAGAGGGAAGAGACAGACTTATTTTCCCATGATGCCTTAAGGAGTGAGAGTGAGTAGGGGGTCCCTCCCGACCAAGCATTTAGGAGGGCCCCAAATCAATACCGCCTTGCTGTCCTACCCCCTACCACTAGTGTACTTAAAGTATACATGGTTATTTGCAGAGGGCCATTTCCATCTGAAAGGACCCATGAGGACCAACATGGACGTTTAAGAAACATTGTATTGTGCCTTAATTCCATTTCCAAAAACCAAAATATCTTGAAGATATTTTCTGGTTTCTCTCCTTCATGACGACGGAGGTAATGAAAGTTCACAGAAGTAACAAGTACATTTTTTCATGAATTATTAAAGTGATTAAAACTAATAATGCTGTTACCAAATCGGTAACTGGATTACCCCAAAACATCTGTTATGGAATTACTGCAATTTAATTGGCTACAATGGGAAATCATAGTAGTCACAAACCAGTTGAGTCACCTGCTACTGTCCTTCCTTTCACTGGCATACTGTTATGTTCAGCTCATAGTGTCTCCTGCTACTGTCCTCCCTTCCACTGACATACTGTTATGTTCAGCTCATAGTGTCTCCTGCTACTGTCCTCCCTTCCACTGACATACTGTTATGTTCAGCTCATAGTGTCTCCTGCTACTGTCCTCCCTTCCACTGGCATACTGTTATGTTCAGCTCATAGTGTCTCCTGCTACTGTCCTCCCTTCCACTGGCATACTGTTATGTTCAGCTCATAGTGTCTCCTGCTACTGTCCTCCTTTTCACTGGCATACTGTTATGTTCAGCTCATAGTGTCTCCTGCTACTGTCCTCCCTTCCACTGGCATACTGTTATGTTCAGCTCATAGTGTCTCCTGCTACTGTCCTCCCTTCCACAGCTCATAGTGTCTCCTGCTACTGTCCTCCCTTCCACAGCTCAGTGTCTCCTGCTACTGTCCTCCCTTCCACAGCTCATAGTGTCTCCTGCTACTGTCCTCCCTTCCACAGCTCATAGTGTCTCCTGCTACTGTCCTCCTTTCCACTAGCATACCGTTATGTTCAGCTCATAGTGTCTCCTGCTACTGTCCTCCCTTCCACAGCTCAGTGTCTCCTGCTACTGTCCTCCCTTCCACAGCTCATAGTGTCTCCTGCTACTGTCCTCCCTTCCACAGCTCATAGTGTCTCCTGCTACTGTCCTCCCTTCCACAGCTCACAGGGTGTCCTGCTACTGTCCTCCCTTCCACAGCTCACAGGGTGTCCTGCCTTCCACTGTCATACTGTTATGTTCAGTTCATAGCTGCTTCTCTCTCTCTTCCAGTTAATGTCACCTCTCCCGGCTCTTACTGACACCTACCATCTTTCCATTTACTGTAACAAGCATCCTTATCCACTGAGCACCCCCAACCGACACTGGACGTCGAAAAGTAGTGGAAGTTTGGTCAGTCAGTAGAGCAAAGTAGAGTACAGTATAATGTACTTTATTCTACTTTACTCTGCTGTTCTGTGCTTTAATGTCCTGTACTGTGCTGTCCAAACTTGTGAAACATGGACGTCTGATTGGTTCAGTTTTGGTCTGGTCCGAACCAACCAAATGTGGTCTTTTTTGGGGGCAGAGTGCATTACAATAATAGCCTGTGTGTAGAATAATACCCAAATATGAAAAAGGAGGATATTGCATATTTCTACCTTAGTGTACCTATTTAGGATACATCCCCATGAAGAGAATGACATTCATAATTATGCATTTCTTTATAGTACAGATCAGGGACCCATGATAAAATTCCATTACTGTAATTCCGTTACTGTAATTCCATTACTGGATGTAAATCCACTCCACCTACTGTAGTCCAATAACCAAAATACATTTTCTGAAACTCAAGGTGTCATGTTATATCTGACACCCCATTCTTTCTGCAGACATCTTTGAATCTTAACTCAGAGTAGTTTGTGAAAAACGTGGTCACATAAAAAACTACGGAAGATTTGACCCTACTTCTGTTAACAAACTTTGCATCTGCACAGTTCTTACAGGAAGTGTGTTTGTAAAATTTTCTGTGTAAATTGTTCAAAGTAGTCCTTGTGCATAGAGTTGTATGGTTTGTTAAACTTTGAAATCAGTGTTTTTTGTTTGACATACATTCTAAAGTAAAAAATCTAAGCGTAATTCCTTATCGTAGAAATGCCCAGTTTAACTGACAACATCTGGTGTAGAACAAAGAACACTGTATATATGTGAAGTTGACATTTTAATTGAATAATAAATTAGCTTCAGTAGAGAGCACAACATGTACAGTCAGGAATTTTTTTCTAGAGAAAATATTTGCACTTCTCTTTAATTTCTCCTCCTTTATCTCGGGTAAGAAACAAGTATTTCCTGTTTTAAAACTATCATGAAATGAAAAGAGAAGTGAACCAAATGCTGTCTGTGTCAAATAGTAGAATTTCCTTCTCATCTTGATATAAAAAGAGGAATGTACTGATCTGTGCATGCGTAGAACTGCTTACATGCGAGAAACAGTGAAGAGCAAAGGGGTTGCCTGGATTTGTTGTACATTTCCAAACTGCCTGCCTACTCAATTCAAGCTTACTGAAATTGAGACCCGTTTGTTAACATTTTGAAGAATACTAAATTGTCAGTCAAGAATGTAAACAATAGCTTTTCATCACCACAAAAACAGAAATGCGTCAAATTCAGTGAGTAATCACTGTTGCTGGAAGTGAACCATGCACACACACACACACACACACACACACACAATCCTAACCTTTCACAGGTTGGTGACCAGCCAGCACTACGGGCAGCAACAAAAACCCATGTGGACAGTATAGGCTGTAGAAACTGAGCCCATTAGCTGGCTCAGCAGTTGATTCAAGCAGCAACTGAAGATGCTCTCCCTTTCAGCAACTGACCTCAGCCCTATTACACAGTAGGGCTGTGACGATACCAGGAACGCATTATTTTATCCATTGCAAAAATGAAAACACAAAGCAAACCAAACTCTTTGGTCCTTTAAAAACCTGCTGTATATAAAATATGGTGTGCTATAGCTTGGAAAATAAATACATGTGACTCATAATTATGTTTGTTTCCAACATTAGGGCTGTTTTCCTAAAGAAGTTAAATGATGTTATGTTTCCATGCCACGATACCAACAAGTATCGCGATACTGGTATAGTCCCGGTCCTACTACACAAGAGACTCTGCCCCATCTTCTCCACTTAAGTCAAACTGTCAACTATACGGCCAGTCTCGTTAATTAACTACAGGTAGGGTGGGACTGACCTAACATAAACAGGATACACATTTATAAACGTGTAATGTAGCTTCTAGCTAGGGCTAGGTTGCTAATTTGGATACTATACATTTTAGAATGCCACAAAGTGTTCCCGAAAGGACAAGAACAAGGTGTGGGTCTCTCAATACAAGGGCTTTCATAACCATTGTAACAGCTCAAAAGTTACAACTGATGTCTATAGTGTAAAGCTAAAGATAAGTCTATAAGGTCATGAGAGAGATACATTTGTTGTATCAGTGGACTAAAGGCATGACACACAATGGTCTCATGTAGACTACTTCCTCTCCACCTGGTCAGTGTGTAGGAGGAGGAACAATGACTACATCCCTCTCATGTAGAACCCCTCCGACTGGGCTGCTAGATGGGCTATATATACAGTTCCCTCAGAAAGTTCACACCCCTTGACTTTTTCTTGTGTTACAAAGTGGGATTCAAATGGACTGGATTTCATGTAAAAGTTGAAGAAAAAAATGTAACATTTGTAATACAATCATGAAAAATACAACAATAATATATCTTGACTAGATAAGTATTCAACCCCCTGAGTCAATACATGTTAGAATCACCTTTGGCAGCAACTACAGTTGAGTCTTTCTGGGTAAGTCTCTAAGAGCTTTCCACAACTGGATTGTGCAACATTTGCCCATTATTCTTCTCAGAATTCTTCAAGCGCTGTCAAATTGTTTGTTAATCATTGCTAGACAACCATTTCCAGGTCTTCCCATGGATTTCCAAGCCGATTTAAGTCAAAACTGTAACCAGGCCACTCAGAAACATTCACTGTCTTCTTGGTAAGCAACTCCAGTGTAGAGTTGGCCTAGATTTGGCCATCTCCCAGTGTCTGTTGGAAAGCAGACTCAACCAGGTTTTCCTCTAGGACTTTGCCTATGCTTAGCTCCATTTATTTATTTTTTATCCTGAAAAACTCCCCAGTCCTTAACGATAACAAGCATACCCATACCATGATGCAGCCACCACTATGCTTGAAAATATGGAGAGTTATACTCAGTAATGTGTTGTATTTTCCACAAACATAACACTTCGTAAACAAGACAAAAAGTGAATTTCATGTTTTGGAATATTTTTTTCTTCTTCTGTTCGGGCTTCCTTCTTTTCACTCTGTCAATTAGGTTAGTATTGTGGAGTAACTACAATGTTGTTGATCCATCCTCAGTTCTCCTATCACAGCCATTGAATTCTAACTGTTTTAAAGTCACCATTGGCCTCATGGTGAAATCCCTGAGCAGTTTCCTTCCTCTCCAGCAACTTTTAAGGACACCTGTATCTTTGTAGTGACTGGGTGTATTGACACCATCCAAAGTGTAATTAATAACTTTACCAATGCAAAGAGATATTCAATGTCTGCTTTTTTTTTTTTTACCCATCTACCAATAGGTGCCCTTCTTTGCGAAGCATTTGAAAACCTCCCTGGTCTTTGTGGTTGAATCTGTGTTTGAAACTCACTGCTTGACTGAAGGACCTTACAGATAATTGTATGTGTTGGGTACAGAGATGAGGTAGTCATTCAGAAATCCTGTTAAACACCATTATTGCACACAGAGTGAGTCCATGCAACTTATGTGACTTGTTAAGCACATTTTTACTCCTGAACTTATTTAGGCTTGCCATAACAAAGGGGTTGAATTGTATTGACTCAAGACATTTCAGCTTTTCATTTTGTATTAATTTGTGCAAATTTCAAAAAACATAATTGCACTTTGACATTATGGGGTATTGTGTATTGGCCGGTGGCACAAAAAGAAATCGCAATTTAATCAATTTAAAATTCAGACTGTAACACAACAAAATGTGGAAAAAGTCAAGGGGTGTGAATACTTTCTGAAGGCCCTGTACACAACATGCAGAGGGGAAATGATCAAACACAGCACACCACACAGGGCTCTACGCAGACCTTTGGTTTACAAGGAGCACGTCTGCGCCTAAGCTGAAAGACGTAGGCGAACACAAATACATTATGGAACACAATGAAAAATATTTGAGGTAATAAAGCTAGAATAATTTACTTTTTCTAGGTGCACTGGTGCTCCTAAATTAAAATTCCAGGGTGCACAGTAAAATATGTATGCGTATATAAGCGAGTAAAATGGTGGCACTGTAGAGCCCTGACAGATATAGAAACATACCCCAATGAGTAGCCTGAAGACCAGACGTTGAATTGCATAGAATTCTACGTCAGGCAGAAATTAGCGTTTGAATCAGGAAAGTTTCCTCTCACAACCGCTACAAGGCAGAATGCTGGTTGATCCTTCTGCAGGTAGGAATGTGAGACAAAATATTCACAAAGTAGTGTTATCAACCCGACCTTCAGTACGCTGGTCTGTATATTGTTTGTATTTCCGTTTTTTTTTATTTTCAATTCAATTCACACGTCACAAACCAAACACTTGCACAATATGGCTGATCCTAACTGGACGGCAAACACTTCCAGCTGATTGCTGATGAAACGTGCATCGGTCAACTACAATCAATTTTAGTCCGCTATTGTTTACATATTGTGTATCACGTGCAATGTGTTTACAGACTTCAAATACAAGTGACAGAACCTACAGGAGCCACAAAACGTCTGGTAAACAACACTTTCCTGTGGATACCCTCCTACTGCCAAAAGGACCAACAGCACGTAAAACCGGTAAAGTGTAAATATCATAACATTCTGCTTTGTAGAGACTATTTAGTCTTTTTCACAGTGACTACTTTTCAGACTGATATCCATGGAGTAACAGTCTGGTGTTTAGGCAACCCAATGATTAGGAAATGAAGGCAACAAAAATACACCGCATGACCAAAAGTATGTGGAAACCTGCATGTCGAACATCTCATTCCAAAATCATGGGCACTGATATGGAATTGGTCCCCCTCTTTGCTGCTACAACAGCCTCCACTCTTCTGGGAAGGCTTTCCACTAGATGTTGGAACATTACTGCAGGGACTCTATTCCATTCAGCCACAAGAGCATTAGTGAGGTCGGGCACTGATGTTGGGCGATTAGGCCTGGCTCCCAGTCGGCGCTGCAATTCATCCCAAAGGTGTTCGATGGGGTTGAGGTCAGGGCTCTGTGCAGGCCGGTCAAGTTCTTCCACACCGATCTCAACAAATAATTTATGTATGGACCTCGATTTGTGCACGAGGGCATTGTCTTGTTGTCATGGCCTTCCTCAAACTGTTGCCACAAAGTTGGAAGCACAGAATCGTCTAATTTGAAGGGGTGTCCACATACACTTTAAATACAAAAGCATGTTTGTGTCAGCTCAATAAGCTCTTTGTGAAGTAAGTAGGCCTACCGGTAGACTGAAAAAAATCATTCTTGTTCATTGGTCTTTTGGGGGGAAATATAGGTAGGCTCTAATATAGATAGAATAGGATTTGTTTTATGAATATTAATCCACTACTTTAAAGATGTTAGAACTGAATGTGTAATAGGTCATTGAATGAAATAAATCAATGTTTAATATCCTTATTCATAAGAACTAATTATGGAGTTATTAAAGCAAATATGTCAGTGTCATTTAACTGAAGGAATGCAACTACAGTCACAACATGGGCAATTCCGCAGTAACGGAAATATGCTGAGTCTCTGATTATCAATGTATGCCAAACAAAAACCTTTGATTTCAAAGTTTAACAAACCATACAGCACAATGACAACTTTGAACAATTCACATAATAAATAATAAAAAAAACATTTAGCCTAGGCCTACTGTAAAAACTGTGCAGATGCAAACTTGTATCTGTACAGTTCCTTCTGTAAAATGTTTTTTTTTTTTATCTGTTGAAATTGTTAAAAGTATTCCTTGTGCATAGAGTTCTATGGTTTGTTAAACTTTGAAATCAATAGTTTTTGTTTGGTATTCATTTTAAAGAGAAAAATCTAGGTCTCAGCGTAATTCCGTTATATGGAATTGCCCACATGTAGCTGCGTGTATAGGAATCCACTCGCCTTTCCCTGACGTAACAACAGCTCAAATCAGTTAGCCTATGAGAACTCTGAGTTCACAAACCTGATCATGAAAAGTCGTAAAGGTGTGAGAGAGACTAACATTACCTGTTGATTTTCAGAGCGAACGCACGTCGCTCCGCGCTCGCCAAAGACGACATGATACGTTTACTCCAGTTCTGCGGCGGTAGCTACAGTTTCCCTGTGGAGTGGTAACTTCTCCTACCGCGCTGCTAGCACAAATGTCATCACAAGCCTCATCTTCGCTGTGGCAGCGTTCTGGGTGGAAACTTCCGCATTTGAAACCTTCCCTATCCCCAACCGCCAGACACCGGCTGCGGAGTGGGAGGGGAGGGGATCACACACACACACACACACTGCTAGACACGCCCTTGGGTTTGCTTAATAAGCAGTCTGGCGCGTGTGTGTAAGATAGATAGGGTTGAGATCGGGAGAGAGATATTGATGTTTTGGAATGCCCATATTGACATAGCCGACTAAACTAAACTCCTTGATTGAGTTGTTCTGAGACTAGCGGGCTGGAGCTTCGTCGTCACATAAAATTACGTTTTTTTTTATACTGATTTCAACACCCTAAGAATAGCCCGCAATTAGGTTGGTTGAGATGGGGAAAGTTTCAAAGAAGGCTATACTTTGGGTGCTGAAATGTAGTAGTTTTTTTATAAAAACATACTTTTATGTTATATCGTAAATCGTGGAGTTGAGTTTAATCGGCTAACATTGACATAAACCCTGATCTATTCTGATCCTAAAAGCTTTTGAAATGTAATTTGTAGAAACATGCGCTCCGCACCATCAAGGGTTTAGATCAGTGGAGGCTGCTGAGGGGAGGACGGCTCATAATAATGTCTGGAATGGAGCGAATGGAATTGCATCTGACCATGTGTTTGGTGTATTTGATACCATTGCATTGATTCTGCTCCAACCATTGCCACAAGCCCACCCTCCCCAATTAAGGTGCCACCAACATCCTGTAGTTTATATCTGACTGGAGTATGATTTTCACTTGATGGAGTCATATATAAGTAGCCTAACAAGGATGAAGTACATCAGAGAGGATATGTGAACAACAAAAAATAGTAATGTAGCTTTATTCAGAACAGAATGTGCTGCACTGCAAAACAAAATATATGGGTATTTATTAGAAAGGATACAGCTTTTGTCAGATTTGACTTTTTGTAGCAGGTTATCAATTCAAAGTTTATTTGTTGCATACACAGTTTAACAAATGTTAAAGCAGGTGCAGTGTTGTGTTTGTGTTTCTAGCTCCAGCAGTACCGTAAATATCTAACCGTACAATAATAACACACAAATAATAAAATAAAGGAAGAAATTAAGAAATGTCGGAACGAGCAATATCATATCAGAACGAGCAATATTGGAACGAGCAATATCAGAACGAGTAATATCGGAACGAGCATTATCTGAACGAACAATGTCAGAGTCCAGAATATAAATATGTGATGTGTTTGGAGAATTAACGTAGCAGGATATCAAATCAAATCAAATTTTATTAGTCACATACACATGGTTAGCAGATGTTATTGCGAGTGTAGGGAAATGGTTGTGCTTCTAGTTCCGACAGTGCAGCAATATCCAACAAGTAGTCCAACAATACCACAACATCTACCTAATACACACAAATCTAAGTAAAGGAATGGAATAATAATATATACATATAAATAAATGGATAAGCAATGACCGAGCAGCATAGGCAAGATGCAATAGATGGTATAAAATATGATATATACATATGCCATGAGTAATGCAAGATATGTAAACATTATATAAAGTGGCATTGTTTAAAGTGATTAGTGATACATTTATTACATCCAATTATTAATTATTAAAGTGGCCAGAGATTTTAGTCTGTATGTTGGCAGCAGCCACTCAATGTTAGTGATGGCTGTTTAACAGTCTGATGACCTTGAGATAGAAGCTGCTTTTCAGTCTCTTGGTCCCAGCTTTGATGCACCTGTCTCGCCTTCTGGATGGTAGCGTGGTGAAAAGGCAGTCGCTCAGGTGGTTGTTGTCCTTGATTATCTTTTTGGGAATTCCTGTGACATCGGGTGCTGTAGGTGTCCTGCAGGGCAGGTAGTTTGCTTACGGTGATGTGTTGTGCAGACTGCACCACCCTCTGGAGAGCCCTGCAGTTTTGGGCGGTGCAGTTGCAGTATCAGGCTGTGATGCAGCCCTACAGGATGCTCTCAATTGTGAATCTGTAAAGGTTTGTGAGGGTTTTAGGTGACAAGCCAAATTTCTTCAGCCTCCTGAGGTTGAAGAGGCGCTGCTGCACATTCTTCACCACACTGTCTGTGTGTGATAATTAAGTTACGGTTAGGGTTAGCTAAAATGCACAAAAAAACAACAACTTTTGACATCAATTTGACAAAACCTCTATCCTTTCTATCATGACCAAAAATATGCTATGAGGTCAATGGGCAGGGGCACCGTGAGATTATTACCCAACGTTCCAGGGGCCTATAGCCTGGGGGCCCAGGGAGTGAATGAACCCGCATCGAACAGCTAGGTGCGCGCGCCCTCTACCGTAAAACAATAACTTTTTGTTGAAGTGACAGCACAGCTGCACGTTGTTAGTTTGTGGTGCAACAATGCTTAGTTAATACGTCTTAATGATTTCGAGGTGTGTAATTTCTTCAAATTACCATAGGCCTACTTATTTGTTCATCAATATTTATTTTACCTAAGTCTCGGAGATGTCGGTCGGTCTGGCGGAACAATTTAACTAGCAATCCCTTTTCTCAGACGGATTGTATATATCGTTGCACACAGCTACAACACAATTGAAAGGAACACATTACATAAACATCAGCATGAAAATATTTGTCTATCTATAAAATCTCTGTAATCAAAGATAAAACCAGGTAAATGTAATTCATCGCCTTGATTTGCTTCACACTGACACTTGTCATATTGATGGGACAGTTTTAAACGCAGCAGTGTTCTAGCATTTCCCTATGCACGAATGGACAGCAGCAGCGTTAGCTAGCCAAGCACAAGAAATAGCTAGCTGGCTTCACCACAACACTGCTGGGCGCGTTTGAAACGGTCCCACATAACATCTGTCAATCTTACCAATATATGCCAGATTCAACCTAAGGTTGTTAGAGCTAACTTAGATCTGCACACGTGATTGAAATTGAATGTTAACGTTTGTATTAGCTATATGTTAGGCAAGCTAACGTTATAACGCTATCAATACATATTTACAGATTGTACTGTTTGCACACATAACAGCCATGGATGAGGTTTTAATGGACGCGGATGATGACTGCCCAGAGTTGGTCCCCATCGCAGGAAATCCTCTCTCACCTGGCGAGCAGATACCTGTGACCATCATCACAGGCTACCTCGGTATGACTTTCGGTTATGTCTAGTTCCCTCCCCCATGCATACTGCTGTGTTGCCAGAAAATGCGTGAAGGTGGTGCTCATCAATCTTGGTCATCGAGAGATCCGTGATGTGCATGGTTTTGTTCAAGCCTAGCACTAAAACACCTGGTTCAGCTAGCTCACAAATACTTTGATTAGGCCCTAGTTGAATCAGATGTGTTATTGTCGGGCTGGAACAAATGCCTGCCCACCCAGTAGCTCCTTCATGGTCAGGGTTAGTGACTGACCACTGGGATAGAAATCTAGTAATTAGAGTGTGCTCTTAATATAAATCATTCCTCTTCAGACTATAACAGTTCATTTATAACCCATATAGGTGCTGGGAAGACGACACTGTTGAACTACATTTTAACTGAGCAACACAATAAGAGAATCGCTGTCATACTCAATGAATTTGGAGAAGGTATGTTCATTTTTTTGGTCAATTTTTTTCATAAAGGTACAACATTTCTTGTTGCTTCATTACAGCTGTTTTGTAACGACATTGTATTCGATGGTGTGAATTTTTTCTTGTTGGTTGTACCACAGGGTTAAAGGAAAAATGCACCCAAAACCACTCATTGCTATAATTTACAGTGTTACATTACACTAATATGTGAGAACAATATTTTTTGGGAACAAATGTTTCATTTTGTTGTTATAGTAAGGTTGGTAGCAACATGTGAAAATCGTTGTGGAAATTCTTGCTGCTCAAGTCGACTACAAAACTCACATTGCAATGCTCTCTATGGGCTGGCGGCTGGCTAGCTAGATAGTTAGGTTGCTAGCTAGCAAATGTAGCTTCACACATTGATACCAAAGTCAATATCAGCATGTGAAGAAGCTAGTTAGCTGTAAAATCGCCTAAACAAACTGCACTGTCAATTTAGGAGTCTACAATCTCACCATGTTCAACCTGCAGATCAATGTGCCTCAGAGTGGAGTCTAAAATTCGCAACAGCACCAAGCAATGCACCTTTGAATGAAGAGTCAGACAAATAGGAGAAATGTGTTAGACCCTCTGTAAAATAAAAAAAGATTGCTAAAATATTGTCAATGGCTCATTCGAGAGAAGACAACCTCCCATATTATGACATCGGCCAGTATTGAAATCTGACATGTATGATAGACATTTTCACGATCTTAAAGTCATATTCCAATTAACTTCTAGTGTAGTGAGAACGGCTTTATCGCAATGCTTTCGGGCCATTCGGGCCAAATCTTTGCCTGCTTGATCTGCAATAGCTCAGATACACATTAAAACATGAAATGACCCAGGGAATTGATAGAACATCACTCAGAGATGCACAAAAACAATAAAACATAAAAAATAAGTGAATCTTTACTTTACGTGCACTAGGGAGCAGCAAAGAGCTCTGTTCAAACCTAGATGATTCCCTTGAGATGCTGCAATATCCTTTACAGCCTGACATGAGAAACAGTGTTTAGTCTGGCTAAAGTCAATTATTTTAACCATGAAGTAGGCCTAGAATATATCTGTGTTGTGAATGCAACACTGAACAAAAATGTAAACACAACATGCAACATATTCAAAGATTTAACTGAGTTACAATTCATTAGGCCTTAATCTATGGATTTCACATGACTGGGAATACAGATATGCATCTGTTGGTCACAGATACCATAAAAAAAAAGGTAGGGGCGAGGATCAGAAAACCATTCAGTATTCGGTGTGACCACCATTTGCCTCGCAGCGCGACACATCTCCTTCGTATAGAGTTGATCAGGCTGTTGATTGTGGCCTGTGGAATGCTGTCCCACTCCTCTTCAATGGCTGTGCGAAGTTGCTGGATATTTGGTCGGGAACTGGAACACGCTGTCGTACACGTCGATCAAGAGCATCCCAAACATGCTCAATGGGTGACATGTCTGGTGAGTATGCAGGCCAGGGAAGAACTGGGATTTTTTTCAGCTTCAAGGAATTGTGTACAGATCCTTGCGACATGGGACCGTGCATTATCATGCTGAAACATGAGGTGATGGCGGCGGATGAATAGCATGACAATGGGCCTCAGGTTCTCCTCACAGTATCTCTGTGCATTAAAATTGCCATCGATAAAATACAATTGTGTTCGTTTTTGGTAGCTTATGCCTGCCCATACCATAACCCCACCGCCACCATGGGGCACTCTGTTCACAAAGTTGACATCAACAAACCGCTCGCCCACAAAACGCCACCTTCCCGGTAAAGTTGAACCCGGAATTTTATTGTCCCCAGCACAAGGTGCACCTGTGGAATGATCATGCTGTTTAATCAGCTTATTGATATGCCACCCCTGTCAGATGGATGGATTATCTTGGCAAATGAGAAATGCTCACTAAAAGGGATATAAACAAATTTTGACACAAAATTTGAGAGTCCAGTCAGCAGAACACCCAGATGTTTACTGCTCTGATAATGATTGTTGTCCCTCATCTGTCCTGTAGGGAGTGCTCTGGAGAAGTCTCTAGCTGTGAGCCAGGCAGGTGAGCTGTATGAGGAATGGCTGGAGCTCAGGAACGGCTGCCTCTGCTGCTCTGTCAAGTATGTATGTTTAACTTCGATGTTATATGCCCTATCCAGAAAAAATTGTGCCAAGATTTTACTGTCACTAAGTATGAACAAATGTATTTCATAGTTAAGAAATGTGAAATCTCATAGTAAGTAGTTATAGTCATTTCAAACCCTATTGCCCCACTTTTATTGAATAGGAAAAAAAATCCTATGATTTTTCATACATGTATTTTCATCATATTTGTACTATATACTTCAGCTTGTGTCCTAAAAAGTGAGTACACCTCAGCAATTTATAAGTATTTTTATTTACCAGAAAGGTGAGTTCCAGACATTTCTTAAACTATGCAAAATTACCAGTTATTGTTTATGGCCTCCTCATGAAAAATAATTACTTTGGGGTATATCTATTTAGGCGGACATCTATATTCTGCCCATTCATTCAACTGGTTGAAACATTGCCACCTAGTCTTAGATAATACATCCCCTTTCATTGCATTAGGTTTAAAATCTGGATGGACATCATTCCCTGATGTCAATTGACAATACCTACCATTCCTAATCTCAACAATAATTCCCTCCTCTAGAGACAATGGCCTGAAAGCCATAGAAAATCTCATGCAGAAGAAAGGAAAGTTTGACTATATTCTTCTAGAAACGACAGGACTTGCAGATCCAGGTAAGTTACAAACGTTGTGCAAAGCCAAATAACATGACAAACCCTCACAGTTTAATTAAAGGAAACTGTGAATAGCTACCCAATATTTGCATGGTGAAAAGAAATGCCAAAATGCTACCTGGAAAGCAATTTTTAATGCAATATTGATAGTAAATGTATCAATTTATATTACAAGAGAACAACATACCCACCTTTTCAATTGTCATTAATCAATTTTGCCAATATTCTTGATGAAGAATGTTAAGCTCACTGGTTTGAGACCACAAAATCAACCAAATCCTCTAAATAGCGCTGCTAATAGCTCTATATTGAAGATACTGTGATTAAAGAAGGTAAAATTATTTAAAAATATATATAGGTTCATCAACATTTCTATACACTTTCTACCTGGTTTTAGTAGTTTAGGTTCAGACTGGAGTATTTTTAATTCCATCGAAAACGCCTGCGACCAATTCAAAACCTCCCGCGTTTTGCAAACCCCAGTTTTACAATCGCTGTTCTAGAGGAACGCTTCACTCTCTGTCAACTCAAATCTGTTTACTCTCTTATTTGGTTAGAATACAGCTGTACGTTATAGCAACAACAGATTCACAAGTATACAGTCGTGGCCAAAGGTTTTGAGAATGACACAAATATTAAATTTTCACAAAGTCTGCTGCCTCAGTTTGTATGATGGCAATTTGCATATATTGCAATTAATTGCAAAGTCCCTCTTTGCCATGCAAATTAACTGAATCCCAATAAAACATTTGCACTGCATTTCAGCCCTGCCACAAAAGGACCAGCTGACATGATGTCAGTGATTCTCTCGTTAACACAGGTGTGAGTGTTGACGAGGACAAGGCAGGAGATCACTCTGTCATGCTGATTGAGTTCGAATAACAGACTGGAAGCTTCAAAAGGAGGGTGGTGCTTGGAATCATTGTTCTTCCTCTGCCAAACATGGTTACCTGCAAGGAAACACGTGCCGTCATCATCGCTTTGCACAGATAGGGCTTCACAGGCAAGGATATTGCTGCCAGTAAGATTGCACCTAAATCAACCATTTATCGGATCATCAAGAACTTCAAGGAGAGCGGTTCAATTGTTGTGAAGAAGGCTTCAGGGCGCTCAAGAAAGTCCAGCAAGCGCCTGGACCGTCTCCTAAAGTTGATTCAGCTGCGGGATCGGGGCAAAAGGTACAGGGATTGGACTGCTGAGGACTGGGGTAAAGTCATTTTCTCTGATGAATCCCCTTTCCGATTGTTTGGGACATCCGGAAAAAAGCTTGTCCGGAGAAGACAAGTTGAGCGCTACCATCAGTTCTGTGTCATGCCAACAGTAAAGCATCCTGAGACTATTCATGTGTGGGGTTGCTTCTCAGCCAAGAGAGTGGGCTCACTCACAATTTTTCTAAGAACACAGCCATGAATAAAGAATGGTACCAACACATCCTCCGAGAGCAACTTCTCCCAGCCATCCAGGAACAGTTTGGTGACAAACAATGCCTTTTCCAGCATGATGGAGCACCTTGCCATAAGGCAAAAGTGATAACTAGGTGGCTCGAGGAACAAAACATTGATATTTTGGGTCCATGGCCAGGAAACTCCCCAGACCTTAATCCCATTGAGAACTTGTGGTCAATCCTCAGGAGGCGGGTGGACAAACAAAATCTCACAAATTCCAAGCATTGATTATTCAAGAATGGGCTGCCATCAGTCAGGATGTGGCCCAGAAGTTAATTGACAGCATGCCAGGGCGGATTGCAGAGGTCTTGAAAAAGAAGGGTCAACACTGCAAATATTGACTCTTTGCATCAACTTCATGTAATTGTCAATAAAAGCCTTTGACACTTATGAAATGCTTGTAATTATACTTCAGTTTTCCATAGTAACATCTGACAAAAATATCTAAAGACACTGAAGCAGCAAACTTTGTGGAAATTAATAATTGTGTAATTCTCAAACCTTTTGGCCACGACTGTACACAAGCAAGTTTCGACAGCAAGTGTAGTGTGATTTTTGAAGCCTGAGTGCTATTCCGTCAGCTATGCAAATACATGCCCTCGTATTTTGTGTCGACAGTCAATACTATTGACCTCACAGTTCCAGCATGCTCAACCAAAGCTTTGCGATGTTGGCCTTAGTTTGACTCCAGACGTACACTTCTAGAACAGTCCAGCTAGTTGAACTTATTCTTACTTAAGACCAATAAGACTATTGGGATTATTGGGGTGTGGCAAGGGGGTGATATCTGAACAGCCTATTACCATCAGGACAGGAAAGCCATCAGGCCGTAAACGTTTAGCCAGGGGGAAAGGAAATCAATAGGAGGCCATTACGGGGCGAGCCCTGTGACCACTGGAGTGTGTCAATAGGTGACAGGTGTCAGTGGTCCAGAGACAAAGCCAGCTACATACCACTGGTCCACACACGGGACTGACAGAGCACGCTCAGACCGGGACTCTCCTCACCCCTCCACTCTGTCATTGGCTGAGACAGGCTGGTTATTGATTGAGACAGGGCTGTCATTGGCCCAGACAGGCCTGTCAATCAGAGAGGTCCCAGGGGGCTGGCACCTCCCATTGAGGAAGAGGCTGGACGGGTGGTGCGTGGGATGCCACTCACAAACAGTGTTTTCATTACTCTCCAATTAAATATTTACCATGCTTTCTTATTCCCGCCTGACGGTTTGACAAAAGTGCATTATGTGAACAAGCTAGGCCTGCTGCGGTGACATGGCACTGGAATAACTTCCCCCACGGAGAAATGGAAATGCCTGGAAGCAATCTAAATGTACCTATGGGGAGAAAAAACTATTGAAAGCTGCTCAAATTAGTTTTATCTGGTCCACTGAGTTCTAGCAGGATGAATGTGGCTGTGCTTGGGGTAGAGGCAAACTGTAATGGTTAGTAAATGTCTCCTGATAATGTTGTTTTACTTTTGTAATGTTCTTAATACTTCTTTAATGTTGCAGTATGCTATCTAAATATCTCTCTAATTCACCCTCTCAGGTGCTGTGGCCTCCATGTTCTGGGTTGATGCAGAACTAGGGAGTGACATCTATCTAGACGGTAATTGTTTTTATTTTGTGTTCCAATTGGTGTGTTTAGGAGATGTTGGTGTGTATTCCATGTGGTGTTCATTGAGGGGTGGGGAGCACAAGTGGACATAGAAAGGGACTTGGACACACAGGCTGGACCAAACACCAAAAAGGCTGCAGAGGCAGAGTTCATTGAGTTCATAGTATGTGCAAGCCCTCTTATTGTCTTTTCTGATTTTGTTTACAGGTATTGTCACAGTCATTGATGCTAAGTACGCAATGCAGGTAAAAGATAATTCAGACATGGCTGAGTCCAGGTTAATTTGTCTAAATTTACTCTACATTCTCCTGAAGGAAATGGGGCTTTCAAGACAACTGGGAACTCTGGAAAAGATTAGGTCAAATCATGACGTCTGTTCTTCAGGTCGGAAAGTCAGAGCTCAAGAAAGATGCCAGAGTTTCTGACTTGGAATTCCAAGTTGGATGACTGTTTTAAACTGTTTCTCCCAGCCGGAGTCAGAGATTTTCGACTTCCCGGTTGTTTTGAACAAAAAAGCCACAGCTGAAGTAATTTCCAGTTTATTGAAAAGTTGACATCACATAACAATCCTCAGAATTGTCAAACAATCTTGTCTTGTCCGCAAGTTGTAGAGGCTATAGAGAGTTCCAAACCCTGTACACGCATGCACACACACACACCACCCTCCCAAACTCAAAAGCCTTTAAACACTTTGAAGAGGAACAGGTCAAATGACACCTGGATAATAGGCTGTAATCTGAGGGTGTCGTGCTTGGCCAGTCAACACGTTCACGGCCTAGGTGCCACCTCGGCCCTCACAAAGAGGAGGGGGGGGAGAGAGAGAGAGAGAGAGAGAGAGAGAGAGAGAGAGAGAGAGGATGATAGAAACTGAAGGGGTAATTGATATCAGAGCAGATCACTCTAATGGGACTGTCACACCCCCTAACCCCCCTTTCTCCGCTCATCTGCTCCTGAAATACTCTTCTGACTGGGGACAGATGAGAACTCAAGTCCCATGCCGCAGACTCAGGGGTATGGTGATGGAGGAAGGTGATTTAATAGTGGTGGTCATTGTATTTAGTTTTTGATTTCCATCACTCGCTAGGCCATAGCTGAGGGACATCCGCTGACAGGTTGATGTTTAGGGGGCAGAAGAAGAGGTTATGATCCCTAGTCCCTCTGTTATTACATATTTCAATCAGGAGATGAAACCAGCGCTGGCTCCATCCCCGTTACAGGGGCAGGACACAAATAGAAAATGGATCGGATTTATCTCCTTCTTTCAAAATGTTTCAGTGGGTAATTTCTTGTATCACAGGTTGGATTGATGAGGGTCCTTCATGTTCTTCTCTTCATTTTGGGGATGTCACTTTTTGTGTCGGTTTTGGTCCATTCATCTACTCTTCAATCCCAGGGCTCAATCAAGTTTGAAATAAAGTTAAAGGTGAAAACTAGCTTAGACTTTCTTTTGCATCAGTGGACTGGAGGATAGTGACATGTCAGAACAGAAAGTTGGTCTCACTAACTTTGTTTAATGAATTATCTTCCTGCAGCATCTGACAGAAGAGAAACCAGAGGGACTGGTCAATGAAGCAGCTAGGTATGCTATGTCTGTCTGTCTCAATACAGGAAGGAAACATGTTTTGTACTTGCCTCGTTTTATACACACAGTTTTTTGACAGTTTATTTTCCATAAAGGTTTGGGGCTTTTTGTTTTCTCACCCCTTTCCTGCGTTCCCATCAGTCCTCTGGTTGCCCGGTGGTGTTGGTGATCCTACAGAGACGAATGTCTACATACTGCTCTCTGTTTCTATTGCTGTTTTCTTCTCCAACATAATAGGGGTCCCATTTGAGTGTGGCACATCCTTTACAATGCTACACACACACACACCTTAGGAGGGCTTGGGAACACCAGTGGAACACCATACCGCTTTGTAAAGGTTACTGTATTGGTTCTACTGTTGTATGTGCAGGCAGATCGCCCTGGCAGACCTGACCATCATCAATAAGACTGACCTGGTGAATGGAGAAGAGCTCAACCACCTCAGAGACACCGTCAGGTGACCACAGATATTTTTACTAATACACTGTCATGTTTTAAAGAATAGTCAAGTGAGGATCTGTTTCCATTTGTAGTTGTCCTTTTTGATTGTTCAGATCAGATGTGTGATTCCCTTATGTAATAGTGTATTGTTACGTAATCATGAACATCTTCCCTCTAAAGGTCTATAAATGGTCTGGTCAAGATTCTGGAATGTCAGAAGTCGAGGTGGGTTGGTTCATTTGGCCTATATGAACGGTGGATGGTGATTGTCTACTGTAGCCCTACTCTGACCTGGAGCCATAACCAGGCATGGAGACACAGCCCTGCTTCATGTTACAGGGGTTTTACTAAGACTATTTTTAAACACATAAAACTCTCTCACACACACACACACAATTATCCCCCTTGCATGTTTTTCCAGCTTTGTTCTTGTAAGACAGATGAAACATATCAGCCATGAATGACTTTATTTGAGCCCCCCCCTACACAAACACAACCCCCAATCCTAGGGTTTCCCGTTACCCACAAACCCTTGCTCTCTGACCCCTCTGACGCCCAACCAGGCACCACCCATTCTGTGTGTGAGTTATAAGACACAAGTAGGTGCTGGCTGGGTAATGAAATCAGTGCTGCTCTGCATGTATCAAAGGCAGGGTGTGTCTCTCTCAGATCCACTCTGCTCCCCAGAGATACAACAGAGAACATGAAAGCCCAAAACAGATAGGGGGGCTAACCAGAACAACATTCCCACAACTCCTGTCCTCCATGTGTCAATGGTTCTCTGTGGACTGGATATTAAAGGGGCAATCTGCAGTTAAAACAATAACAAATGGAGGTATAAGTAGCAGATTGTCCCATTAATGGTTAATAACAGAACAGATGAGTCTTATCCAGTCCAGTGGTATTGTGACATCAACATTGATGCTTTCATTACATATGCATGTTAAAATCAAAGCATAGTGTGTACCTCTAAGTTGATCCACGGTGTTATAATGAAATCAGAAATTAGCCATGTTTTACTTGTTGACCTGTTTATCTTTCTTGTTTCTCTAGGGTGGACCTATCTCAAGTTCTGGATCTGCATTCCTTTGACAACAAGGATGGAGTTAAGTAAGTGTCTTCAGTACAGTGTGGCTTTGACCCCATTCTAAACCACTCTCAACCCCGTTCTAAACCACTCTCAACCCTGTTCTAAACCACTCGCAACCCCGTTCTAAACCACTCGCAACCCCGTTCTAAACCACTCTCAACCCCGTTCTAAACCACTCTCAACCCCGTTCTAAACCACTCGCAACCCCGTTCTAAACCACTCGCAACCCCGTTCTAAACCACTCTCAACCCCGTTCTAAACCACTCGCAACCCCGTTCTAAACCATTCTCAACTCCATTCTCAACCACTCTCTAGGTTTCTATGGGGACAGTAGTTATGAGCAGTGAATATTGATAGTTGTTACCCCTCTAAACATGGCAGTGCAGTAGCCTGTACAGAGGTGCTGCTGTTGACCATGTTTCCCTGTAATGAAGGGCCCAGGCTATAGAAGGGTTGGTGAATTGTAAGACCATGTGGGGTTCCTCATTGTTACCACAGTAAAACAGCAGTAAAAGCTCCAACACATGAATGGAGTCATTGGTGGTAAACCTCTCTTCACATGAATGCAGTCACTGGTGTTTTCTCTTCTCCCATCCAGCTGCAGAGGATTAGAGCTCTCTCTCTCTCTCTCACTCACACTCACACTCTCTCACACACACACACACACACACACACACACAGCGAGCGAGAGAGTCTGTGTGTGTGTAATGGTCCCTGAGGAGAGTCATCTAAGTACACAAATAGCCCCTTTCCTTTGCCTACCCCCCCCCCAGAGCACACGCTGGCTGTTTGAAGCAACCCCCCACCGGTCCACGTGTGGCACTAGCAGCAGAGAGGGCTAAAGCTGCTCGACATCGTTTGTCCTCCTTGAGGGGTCAAGGGGGCTAGGTGGAGGAACAACGGGATGGGGTCTGGGGGCGTGGGTTTTCAGGGTCTACAGCCGATCTCCTCTCTCTTCAAATGCCCCAACACACATACACACAAACCAATAATGTATACAACCTATTTTGTAAGTGTGGACACTACAACTTTTCATTGCTGTACGCCTTGACATCGCAAAATACCTTTCTTCATGTAGCCATATAAAACCACAGAATGGTTAACAAACTCTAGAAATACCATATTAATTTCACAGGTAGATGCTTCCAGATTGTAGAATAAGCCATGTGTCTGCATGGTTAGTTGTCATGTAAACAAAGATACTACAGAAACACTTCAAACCTGTTGTTCTTTATCTCACAGCTTGGCCGAAAAGCTACAGCTTGTGAAAACAACAACAAGACCACATCTGGACAAGGTGAGGATGTAATGAGTGTCATCGCTGATTCCTGAAAGTAATATCTTGAACAATATGTTTTTGGTCTCGTTTTTTTCATCGACTGCCCACAATCAGGCGTTTATAGAAAAGGAATGAGCAACCGTTGTGTAATCAAAAACCACAGGGTTGGGGTCAATTCTATTTCAATTCAGGAGGTGAAAAGTAGAACATAATGGGTGACTTTTCTATTTATTTATTGAATTTCTGTTCACTCCCTATATTATAATAAAATCGATTCCAGGCCCAGAGTGTGGTCCCTAATGCCTTCAGGGGACGACACACTAGTGAAAAGTCTCTACCCTGCTCTACTGTTTTTAAGCTGAGGCCCATTTAAAGCTGGCTTTTTTATTGAACCTTTATTTAACTAGGCAAGTCAGTTAAGAACACATTTACAAAGTCAAAAGTCAAAGTCACCATTATTAGTCAGTTGTGTCTTCCGCATTTAACCCAACCCCTCTGAATCAGAGAGGTGCGGGGGGCTGCCTTTAATCGACATCCACGTCTTCGGCGCCCGGGGAACAGTGGGTTAACTGCCTTGTTCAGGGGCAGAACGACAGATTTTTACCTTGTCAGCTCGGGGATTTGAACTTACAACCCTCCGGTTACAAGTCCAACGCTCTAACCACTAGGGTACCTGCCGCCCCCTACAATGACGGCCTACAAACCCTGATGACGCTGGGCCAGTTGTGTGCCGCCCTATGGGACTCCCAATCACGGCCGGATGTGATACAGCCTGGATTCGAACCAGGGACTATAGTGGTGCCTCTTGCACTGAGATGCAGTGCCTTAGACCACTGCGCCACTAGTGAGCCCATTGGTAAACCAGGATACATTTTTAGTCTGTGACCCAAAAGACATCCGTCCTGATTATCCTGCCACACAAGCCATCACTAGGGGAAACTACTGGCTGCTCATCGGTAGAATGAGACTGGCTTGGTTTGGCATTGGTCTTCACTCTTCAGTCATGTTGTTTGCACCTCATGGGGGGGTTTAATGGATGCATTGTCATCTGTTTTTGCCAGGTCTCCTTTCCCGCATGAAGCTGAACCGCCCTTGTACCCCCCTTCTTCCCCCGTTGGTTCAACCCCCCCTTCAAGTTGCTCTTTTCATGCTAATGAGACCGCTGTTTTTCTGTTGTTATACCAAATAAAAAAGGAAGTGTGTAACCTTAACACTTCCACACAATGCTCTAAATATCTGCAAAGTGCCCTTGTTATGCTGTAAGGAAGTATACAGGGGAGGGAGGGGTGGGGGGTAAAGAAGGGTGTCAGCTGGTTTAGGGTGTTCGATAGAGTTTAGCTTTTTGACGCGTTCGTTGACAAAGTCATCAGCAGCACTTAAAATGTGGTGTGACAATGGCATTGGGTTGAATGGTTAAAATATGCTGGTTCTATTTAACTATGATGCACTTTCCTTAAGCAGTTTATATTGATATTAATCAAAGGATCTTTATTTTATTTAGCAATATGCATGCAAAAAAATTTGTTTTTCGAAGAAGTTTGATTTCAACCATAAAATAGTCTGTTTCAGAGCAATCATTTCAAGCACAAAAGCTAGTTTATATTTAGTTGCTTTTACACTTCAAAAAATGCAACAATATTAACCCTGTGCTGTACGGGTTCTTCTTCTCCAGAGTATTCTGACAGTGACATTTGAAGTAGCTGGGAGTCTCTCAGAGGACGTTCTGAATGTCTTCATCCAGGTTAGCATACACATTAACACTGTTATTCAGCATGTTCATTACAATGGACGTTTATTTTCTGCCAACATGAGTTTGATGTGCCTCCTAAAATCACTGGCTCATCAGAAGATGGAGACACATCTCTTTCATTGTTTTTAAGCTGGTCATTCTCATGAAGACTATAAGGTCCAATACAAAAGAAACCTTGTCTTTTCACATCAGAAACATTCCGTTTTACAAAAGATTGCTTCTTTCCAGGATCTTCTGTGGGAGAAAGCATTCAAGAACCAAGCCGGACTTCCCATGAAAGTCATTCGCTTGAAGGTGAAACACATAGTTCATCCTCTGTCAGTGGTTTTCAATAGGCATCCCTGTGCTAATACAATGTACATTTATTTGCAGTACGTCTTCCATGTAAAGCATGCATTCATTGATGTAAATGGGAGATGTTATTGGACAAACATTTGATATGGCAGCAGATTTCAAGTTAGGATTCAGTCCTTTGTGTGTATTGATTTCTGGACACTTTAGGTATGTCTCAGTCTGAATGATGGTGTGTGTGTGTTGGCTATCCTAGGGGATTGTGTCCATCGCAGGTAAAGCCAACCAGGTGATGTTGCAGGGGGTCCATGAACTCTACGAGCTGGATGAGACCCCACAGGTGTGGGGGAAGGAGCCTAGGGTCAACCGCCTCGTCTTCATAGGTCAGCTGTGTGTGTGTGTGTGTGTGTGTGTGTGTGTGTGTGTGTGTGTGTGTGTGTGTGTGTGTGTGTGTGTGTGTGTGTGTGTGTGTGTGTGTGTGTGTGTGTGTGTGTGTTTGTTAATGCATTCAATGCTTTACTCAATAAAGCCTGGCCACGTCATCCTTTGTATCCCCCCCTCACCTCTACAGGGCGAAACCTGGACAGAGAGATCCTACAGGAACAGTTCATCGCAACGGTACTGAAAGTGGGGGACATGAACTAAACAAGAACCCCAGCCCTCTCTCCTCACAGTGAACTATTACAGTTTATTTCTGATACACTCCACACAATAAAATACCTACTGTACCTGCAGTAATCCTCATAAATGTGGAATGTTCAGTCCAGGAGTACCTCAAAACGTTATGGTATTTACTATTAACCATGATTACAGGCCAAACCTCCACGGCACAAGCATCTAATTGACAACAATACAGTCAGGCTATACACAGTGTGTAGTCTCTTAACTCTTGTGTGTAATTGGGTCACTTGCTGATGAGGCAAATGCTACGAGGAAACATTAGATTAGTGTGTGAGTGGACTCAATCAATCATCAACACCGTTACCCAGTCATACACCCACCACTCAATCAAGATAAAAAGACAACTGGAAAATAGAGAAGTAAATAGTTCCCTTACTATCATTTTCTTTGTAAATTATGTTTAACTTTGGAAACTCCTAACACCCATAACCTATTATTTGAAAGCGTGAGTGTATTCATCAATAGTTTTGCTGTGTTTAAAATCTGTAAATTGTTGGTGAAGGTTTTGGACAGGCTAAGGCTTTTATCACATCTCATCTCAGAACTGGTGCACCACAAAATTAGTCTGGTCTGTAAATGTCCACATGCTTGACTACTACATGGGGTGTTTCAGTTATTGAAATAAAGAAGAATTATTAAGTAATCTGATTTAATGTTTTGAGTTTACAATATTGAATGTTTATATTTCACTATTATTACAAAAAGTATTGCCTGGCATTTTCTTGTAGTTCTCTTGTTCAATAATTGTGAACTACGAATTGATATAAACTTTGAAACTCGAGTGGTCTTGTCTGAAGGTGTTTGATGAAGGTGCGTAAATCCAATGCAATATTCCACAATGTGCTTAAAATGCTCCAAGCATATTAACTAACGCCTTGGTTTTACTGTTTTGAAGTGACTGAGTTGCATGGGGTCCCCATTCATATTCTGAATCACCAAGAAGTATGCAGACAAGTCTCGGTCAAGGAATTTGCAGAAGTGTGGGGGGGGGGTTCATGTATAGAAAAAAACAACAAATTAAAACGATTTAAACGGAGAATGGCCCTATCAAATCGGATGCTTTTGTCTTAAGTCAAATAAACATTTTGGCTTATAGTGTACGTTTTAAATTGACCCTAGATATAAACTGTTAAACTTTAGATTTTAAATGTAATTTTCTAACTCATTGTCTGGTTACATCTACATGTGCGTCTAATTTGTTGTTGGGTGGTTTGAGTTGGTAGTGTTCATTTTAGGCTTAATTACCGATATTAGCGCGTTTACAGGTAGTTTGTAGGCTGTGCATCCTTCGATTTCCTCACGTCCTGTGGACCCGCACACACACAGGTGAAGAAATAGCTGGGGTATTCCCAACTTTGCATTTGCAATTGAGATGGGTTTCCGAAGACGGTTTTAACACATATTCTCGCACAGGCCCGGGGTTTGCTTTGAGGATGGCTGTGGCCATTCACTCCGACCATAAACCCCAGCCATATCCCGTAGGCCACAGCTGCTCCGTGTTCTACCCGATTCTAATGCTGATTTGCTCGTTAAGTTGTCTCTACAGCTGCTTTTCTCTCCCGGCCACGGGGAGCCGTCCCACGGCCATTTTCATGGCCACATCACCCGCGGGCATCCCAAGGTGGCAAACTAAACGAAACCACGGGGGTCTGGGGGGTAAAACTGCGTTTCTTATCAGGGGTTAGGTGTGGTGTTGAAATGCCCTATTGCATCCCCGCTTCCAGTCGAGCTACTGTGCTGCTTTTAATAGGCCTAATTGAACAGGAAATGTGCCACGGTTCAAAGTAAACCCTGTGAATAAAGATTGACCATACTGCATACCAATTAGGGTTATAAAGTTGACCACAATGCATTTGCCTCAAGTGTAGGCTACTTTATATAGCCTACACTAGGCCTACTCGAGATAATAGCATTTTTTTGTAGACCCAATAATGTGCCATGTCTGGAACTCGATATTTGATTGACAGACCTGCATAAGCATGGTGGATCTTGCTAAAAGTACCATTCTGATTCTACCCTAAAAAGAAATGCGTTTTGCTAACTATAGTCGATACGTTGTATTATTGTATTTCATTGAACACTCTTAATTCAGAAGCTTCACTCCATGAACTTTGAGGTGTCTGCATACAAGACCAATTAGCATGTAAGGTTTCTCCTCCCCATTAGCTTTCTCCTTGGTCCATCTAACACCCCGCAGCGAGGGGCTGCTGTCATAGGTCTGAGTGGGAATGGGACTGAGCTGGGGGGGTAACAGCCCAGCTGTAATAAAACCCCCAAACTCCCATGCTCACCACAGACAGGCTGACCAGGAGCACAGGCACAGGAGGGGCCGAGAAAGTCAGAGAAGACGTATATGTGTGCGTTTTTACGCATCGGTAATTGCGCTTTGATAAGGTGGTCGAGTTGAGCTTTTACGCGTGTGTGGACATTGTGGTCTCAGTCATGACACTCTCCAAGGAGTATGAAGCATCCCAGCAGACTGGCTTGCCCCTGGACGCAAATGAGGTAGACATTGTTGGAGACGACGAGCCTCTCCATGGACAGCTTAGTCTCTATCGGACCGAGAACACCACCGAACCTAGCTCCTCCGCCGAGTCCAGCGCCGAACTGGACTGCTCTGAGTTCGACTCGTCCGGGGAGAGCGAGAACAGTTTCTGTGCAGACGCACCTTCATCGGGGATACCACAGAACGGTTCTGTAAAGCCCCCGTATTCCTACATCGCTCTCATTACCATGGCGATCCTACAGAGTCCTCTGAAGAAACTGACTCTGAGTGGCATCTGCGACTTCATTAGCAACAAGTTCCGCTACTACCGGGAGAAGTTTCCGGCGTGGCAGAACTCCATCAGGCACAACCTGTCACTCAACGACTGCTTTATCAAGATTCCGAGGGAGCCTGGAAACCCAGGCAAAGGCAACTACTGGTCTCTGGACCCCGCATCTGAGGACATGTTTGACAACGGAAGCTTTCTCCGGCGCAGGAAGAGGTTTAAGAGAAACCAGCCGGAGTATGTGAAAGATGGACTCATGTTTTACCCAAACTTTAGCTGTTACCGGCCTTACGTGCGACCTTACTGCGTCCAAGGCCAAGTGAGCGCACCGGCTGCCCCTCTACGGTATATGCCCGTTCAGGACGGGCTCGTGATGCCACCTTCCTCCTACTTACCGTACTCGAGTATAAGCAGCAGCGGTAAGGTTGTTGCCCCCAGAGACTTCAGAATGCAACTTTACGCAGCAACACCTGCGGAACAGAAGCCTGCGCGCGATATCCAGACAAAGTGTTCATTCAGTATTGACAGCATTATGAGTAAAACCTCTCCTTCTATTCCACAGAACACAAATCCACAGAACTCAAACCCTCATTGTTCTATTGACTATGGTAATCTCCTCACGGGCCCCGCTAGTTGTTTCGTTCCGAGCCTGCGTCCAGCTCCCAGGACTCCATTCTGCCCAAGTGCAATGTTGAGCGCACCTCCTTTAATAACAGAGAGTATCCAAATGTCTTATCCTCGTTGTTAAAGTGTTTGTTTGTAATAGCTATAACCAAAGAAATATCTGTGTCTAGGTGATACAATTATATAGGCCTAATGGAGGCACGTTTACGCATTTCTCAGAGAAATGATTTAAACTGCATGTTATTTGTGTTCATTCCATGTTTAATATGTCAAAAGAAGTTAATGTAAATAAGAAGACTGATAATATATTTGTTAAAATATGGTGTCAATGTGAAAATGGAAATAAAAGTGGAAACACTTGCCAATTGTAAAGAAAATAGGCCTACATTGTATTGTGATTTTCCGAATGTTTCGACATTGAAATTAAACAATAAATATGTTTGACCATACCGTTAGATTTTTTTTTTTTATTATTACTTATTTCCTTCAACAAATTTATTTAAACTTTGAAATTAACTGCGAAATATTTAATATATTAGAACAAAATAACCTGAGGAAATAATTGCACCTAAAGATTTCCAAGCAGACTTACTTCGCAAATAAGCTAAATAGGCCTCTGAACAGCAACATATATTAATTACTTAATATCTTGTCATTGTGAATTATTATAAGGCTATATGTATTGTTATCAATTTCGTTAGTCCTTGCTGTAATTGGCGAAACAGAACTGTTGTTTTTCACTAAAACCGGCCAGTCAGTGTGAATTTCGTTCACTATTTTGTTTTATTGCAAATACATTTTTTTCAATATTTAATGTAATTGTTGTTAAATACATATAAAAATACCTATTAAAATAAATTGTTTCTACATCTAGCCAAAGGCCAGTTCAATATGCAATGCTTCCACCGTGTGGCAGCATTGCATAGAAAAAGTGTACTACCTGTAGATAGGCTATTTTGTGTTTACATATTTTGTATCGTTTATTTCACGTTATTGCATGAAATAAATGGATTCCAAATACATACAATTTCTTTTAGGCCTTTGGTACCACTAGGCCTTTCTACATTTAGCAATGCACGGGTTTCAATAGTTTATTTCGCTCATGGTTGCCCTGTCCACCAAGTTTTGCATCAGTGAACCAGCACATAATGCCTCTCTCTCTCTCTCTCTTTCTCAATTCATTTCAATTCAAGAGGCTTTATTGGCATGTGAAACATATGTTTACATTGCCAAAGCAATGTAAAGCAATGTCTCTCTCATACATACATAGAGAGAGAGATAGAGAGAGAGAGAGAAGTGCAATTGAATAAGCCGCACTCCTTTTTTCCTTGTTTAGTTATTTTGGAAAGGGGGTGGATTTCATTTTATCTAGTCCATTAGCTTAAAGTATCATAATAAAACCAACTACTTTAGCTATATTGCCTATTGTCTACAGAGGAGAGTTCTGCTTGGCCATGCCGATATCCAACAGTTCGCCCTCAGGTCCTGCCTCATCACTTTTACGCATACGTAAAGTTAATTGTCATTGATCGGTCGGTAACTGCTTATGCTCGCACACCGACACTGACAGTGCTTTGACTCAAACCGACAAGTGTCGTGGACACAAGTAGCGTCAGGTTACAGCCCCGACCCGACACAATTCTCCCCTCACTCCACCCGGCTATTTTTGGACAGAGGCGCAGCTGATTGTAGGGGCTTTTGGCCCTCCTTGATTTTGGCAGGCGCTTGTCCTTGTGGAAAGTCGGACTTATTTGGAAAAGAGGGAGTTGCCAGGCGGAAGATAAAGCTTGGCTTAACATTACATTAGCCTACTTGAACTTTAAAATCCGAAGCCCTCGCTGTACGTTTACTGTAGGCATGTGTTAAAAGTACAGTATAACTAGCCTATCTAAAACCGAGCTGACAAGACAAGGAATTTGTTGACGGGAAGTTCGTCTATCATCATAATAACCATCCCGCAGGAAAGCGCTGGAGTTGCGTCAGCGCACTTTTCCACTCGCAAGTGCTGGGCCTACTTCTGGAGGACTAGAGCGGACATCACTGGACCTCTCACATCAGCTCTCTAACACGGTCCGTCTCTACAGCATATGTTTGGCTCTCCACCTCTATCCAGCAGACAGTGAGGCTTCTGACCTGCAATTTCTGTGACAGACAGAGTCGTCCCCGGTATAGCCAGCTGAAGCGTCCCTCCCAGTGTGTTCTTGTGAGGAGGATGGAGACGAACCCTATTCCCGTGGTAACGGTCCAAACGAGCCCGTTCGATGACCAGCGGCCCGGTACCAACGGGCTGCGGCGGAAGACGGAGGTGTTCGAGGGCAAGAAGAACTACCTGCAGAACTACATCCAGAGCTTACTGTCGTCCATCGACCTGAGGGACCGCCAGGGATGTACCATGGTGGTGGGCAGCGACGGACGCTATTTCAGCCGAGCTGCCACAGAGATTATTGTGCAGATGGCCGCCGCCAACGGGGTAAGACAATAATGTCATGTCAGAAAGTTTGGAAAGGTTCAGGGTTGGTGATGATAACGATCATGATGATGATGATGCTAATAAAGATGATGATAAATTAAGCACAGAAAAATAGCATGATTAACAATGGTTCCTCCATATGCCTGTGTGTTGTATAGGCTATGGTTTATAAGGCTGAAACTCTAGTCAAGTGGATAAAAGGGAACAATAATAATACTAATAATACCTATTTATTGAGTGCTTTTAAAATAAGAAGTTAACAAAGTGCTTCACATCAAGTGCAAAATAAAAACAAATACAGTTCTACAAAGATACAGACAGAAAAATGGAGAAGGAAAACAAAATAGCAATATAAAATAATACATTAAAATCTGTTTTATAAAAGTAAGTTTTCAGGAGGATGGGCATTTAAAACAAATGTCTAGTAACCCAAAGGTTGGACGTTCCAACCTCATCATGGACAACTTTAACATTTTAGATCATTCGCAAATTGCAACTATTTATAACTTTTTAGCTACCTTGCAACTACTTAGCATGTTAGCTAATCCTTCCCCTAATTCTAACCTTTACCCTTTAATTTAACTCCTAACCTTAATCCCTAACCCTAACTCCTAGCCTAGCTAACGTTAGCCACCTAGCTAACGTTAAATCAAATCAAATGTTATTAGTCACATGCGCCGAATACAACAGGTGTAGACCTTAGAGTGAAATGCTTACTTATGAGCCCCTAACCAACAATGCAGTTTCGAAAAAAGATGGATAAGAATAAGAGATAAAAGTAACAAGTAATTAAAGAGCAGCAGTAAAATATGAATAGCGAGACTATATACAGGGGGGTACCGGTTAGTTGAGGTAGTATGTACATGTAGGTCGAGTTATTAAAGTGACTATGTGTAACCGGTGTGAAATGGATAGTTAGCTAGCGGGGTGCGCGCTAACCGCGTTTCAATCTGTGACGTCACTCGCTCTGAGACCTTGAAGTAGTTGTTCCCCTTGCTCTGCAAGAGCCGCGGCTTTTGTGGAGTGATGGGTAACGATGCTTCGTGGGTGACAGTTGTTGATGTGTGCAGAGGGTCCCTGGTTTGAGCCCAGGTAGGGGCGAGGAGAGGGATGGAAGCTATACTGTTACATATGCATAGATGACAACAGAGAGTAGCAGCAGTGTACAGAGGGGGTGCACTGAAAATAGTCTGGGTAGCCATTTGACTAGATGTTCAGGAGTCTTATGGCTTGGGGGTAGACGCTCTTGCTGCGGTACCAGAGCCACAACAAATTGGAATTTGTAACACATCATATGTTTTGCAAATTCGTAACATATTGTTCAAATTGTAATTGGTAACATATCATGCAAATTGCAATTTGTAACATATCATATGAATTGTAATTTGTAACATATCATACGAAATGTATGATGGACGTTCACAAATTAATACATACCTTACGAAACGTAACATATCATACTAATTGGAGTGTCCCAGATTTAAATGTACTATGTTAAGTATACCCCTGTCCAGGTTGCTATGTGACTGAATGTCTAGCAACCCAAAGGTAGCATGTTAGAATCCCATCATGGACAACTTTAGCTAATTAGCTACTTTGCAACTACTTACTATGTTAGCTCATGCTTCCCCTAACCCTAACCTTAACCCTTTAACCGAACTCCTAACCTTAACCCCTAACCCGAACGCCTAACCTAGCTAACATTAGCCACCTAGCTAACGTTAGCCACAACCATTTGGAATTCGTAACATATCTTACATTTAGCAAATTCATAACATATTGTACAAATTGCAATTTGTAACATATCATACTCAATGGATGATGGACATCCACAAATTAATATATACCATACGAAATGTAACATACTAATTGGAGGGTCCCGGATCTAAGTTTACTATGTTACTTCTACACGTCCAGGTTGCTATGTGAGTTAATACAGTATTATGTCCTGGGGTTTCCTATGATCTTCTATGTAGAAGAACCCCTTACCTTTTAATGACTCTTGTGTAGCTTGTGAGCGTTATAGAGCAAAACGTGTTACATGTATGTGTTTGTGAGAGTCTCAGCTTTTCATAGATAGCTTTTAATAGTTGGACTCTACATACGTTTTTGTAAAAAGACCCGGGCCGGGTCCCTTCGGGATCTGTCCTTGTCTCACAAACACCGCTTTAGCTCAGTCCCCTTTAATCACACAGACTAATGTTTGTACCGACGAATTCAATAGTACAACAAGAAGTCTGTAGCTCAAACACACAGTGTTTAAAAGGGGTTAGAAGTGCAAATTTTACATTCATCGCAGTGGGACTCATTGGGTTAAGAGCCGAGCTGTAGCATTTTGTACGAACTGTAGACAATGGAGTGACTTCTGACTGAGACGAATAGGCCTATACAAAGAGATACAGTAATATACTGTAGACGTGAGGAAATAGATTATTTAAAGTGAGACTCTGGCAGATGATTTAAGGTGAGACTCTGGCAGATGATTTAAAGTGAGACTCTGGCAGATGATTTAAGGTGAGACTCTGGCAGATGATTTAAGGTGAGACTCTGGCAGATGATTTAAGGTGAGACTCTGGCAGATGATTTAAAGTGAGACTGGCAGATTATTTAAAGTGAGACTCCGGCAGATGATTTAAAGTGAGACTGGCAGATTATTTAAGGTGAGACTCTGGCAGATTATTTAAAGGAAGACTCCGGCAGATTATTTAAAGTGAGACTGGCAGATTATTTAAAGTGAGACTCTGGCAGATGATTTAAGGTGAGACCGGCAGATTATTTAAAGTGAGACTCTGGCAGATTATTTAAGGTAAGACTCTGACAGATTATTTAAGGTGAGACTCTGGCAGATTATTTAAAGTGAGACTCTGGCAGATGATTTAAGGTGAGACTCTGGCAGATGATTTAAGGTGAGACTCTGGCAGATGATTTAAGGTGAGACTCTGGCAGATGATTTAAAGTGAGACTGGCAGATTATTTAAAGTGAGACTCCGGCAGATGATTTAAAGTGAGACTGGCAGATTATTTAAGGTGAGACTCTGGCAGATTATTTAAAGGAAGACTCCGGCAGATTATTTAAAGTGAGACTGGCAGATTATTTAAAGTGAGACTCTGGCATATGATTTAAGGTGAGACCGGCAGATTATTTAAAGTGAGACTCTGGCAGATTATTTAAGGTAAGACTCTGGCAGATTATTTAAGGTGAGACTCTGGCAGATGATTTAAGGTGAGACTCTGGCAGATGATTTAAGGTGAGACTCTGGCAGATTATTTAAAGTGAGACTCTGGCAGATGATTTAAAGTGAGACTCTGGCAGATTATTTAAATGTGAGACTGGCAGATTATTTAAAGTGAGACTCTGGCAGATTATTTAAAGTGAGACTGGCAGATTATTTAAAGTGAGACTGGCAGATTATTTAAGGTGAGACTCTGGCAGATGATTTAAGGTGAGACTCTGGCAGATTATTTAAAGTGAGACTGGCAGATTATTTAAGGTGAGACTCTGGCAGATTATTTAAAGTGAGACTGGCAGATTATTTAAGGTGAGACTCTGGCAGATTATTTAAAGGAAGACTCCGGCAGATGATTTAAGGTGAGACTGGCAGATTATTTAAAGAGAGACTCTAGCAGATTATTTAAAGTAAAACTGGCAGATTATTTAAAGTGAGACTCCGGCAGATGATTTAAAGTGAGACTGGCAGATGATTTAAAGTGAGACTCTGGCAGATTATTTAAAGGAAGACTCCGGCAGATTATTTAAAGTGAGACTGGCAGATTATTTAAGGTGAGACTCTGGCAGATTATTTAAAGGAAGACTCCGGCAGATTATTTAAAGTGAGACTGGCGGATTATTTAAAGAGAGACTCTAGCAGATTATTTAAAGTAAGACTGGCAGATTATTTAAAGTGAGACTCTGGCAGATGATTTGAGGTGAGACCGGCAGATTATTTAAAGTGAGACTCTGGCAGATTATTTAAGGTAAGACTCTGGCAGATTATTTAAAGTGAGACTCTGGCAGATTATTTAAAGTAAAACTGGCAAATTATTTAAGGTGAGACTCTGGCAGATGATTTAAAGTGAGACCGGCAGATTATTTAAAGAGAGACTCTAGCAGATGATTTAAGGTGAGACTCTGGCAGATGATTTAAAGTGAGACTCTGGCAGATGATTTAAGGTGAGACTCTGGCAGATGATTTAAGGTGAGACTCTGGCAGATGATTTAAAGTGAGACTCTGGCAGATGATTTAAAGTGAGACTCTGGCAGATTATTTAAAGTGAGACTATAGCAGATTATTTAAGGTGAGACTCTGGCAGATTATTTAAAGTGAGACTGTTAGAAAGCATTTTAACAAGCATTTAAAAAAACAATACTGAGATGGTCAGAGACACACACATCAATAGTTTCCAAGTCGTCAATATTCAGACCATAGGACAGCACCAGATCAACAGTATGGCCTTGGTTGTGTGTAGGCCCTATGGCACAAAGTTAAAAGATTCTATCAGGTAAAACATATTCCCAGCAAGCACATTATTTGGGAAACACACATGAATGTTTAGATATCCAAGAATAATAACTCTGTCTTATTTAGGCATTACCAAAGCCCAAAGGTCAGAGAATTCTGCTATGAACAAACTATTAGGTTTAGGAGGGGGGTACACTAAGCAAAAGATAAGGCTCTCTAATGAGGAAAATTTGCCACATGACACAGGGCTACATACAGTTGAAGTCGGAAGTTTACATATACCTTAGCCAAATAGGTTTAAACTCAGTTTTTCACAATTGCTGACATTTAATCCAAGTAAAAAGTCCCTGTTTTAGGTCAGTTAAGATCACCACTTTATTTTAAGAATGTAAAATATCAGAATAATAGTAGAGAGAATGATTTATTTCAGCTTTCATTTCTTTCATCACATTCCCAGTGGGTCAGAAGTTTACATACACTCAATTAGCATTTGGTAGCATTGCCTTTAAATTGTTTAACTTGGGCCAAACGTTTCGGGTAGCCTTCCACAAGCTTCCCACAATAAGTTTGGTGAATTTTGGCGTTGGAGTTGGTGTAACTGAGTCAGGTTTGTAGGCCTACTTGCTCGCACACGGTTTTTCTGTTCTGCCCACAAATGTTCTATAGGATTGAGGTCAGGGTTTTGTGATGGCCACTCCAATACCTTGACTTTGTTGTCCTTAAGCCATTTTGCCACAACTTTGGAAGTTTGCTTGGGGTCGTTGTCCATTTGGAAGACCCATTTGCGACCAAGCTTTAACTTCCTGACTGATGTCTTGAGATGTTGCTTCAATATATCCACATCATTTTCTTTCTCATGATGTCATCTATTTTGTGAAGTGCACCAGTCCCTCCTGCAGCAAATCACCCCCACAACATGATGCTGCCACCCCTGTGCTTCACGGCTGGGATGGTGTTCTTGGGCTTGCAAGCCTCCCCCTTTTTCCTCCAAACATAACGATGGTCATTATGGCCAAACAGTTCTATTTTTGTTTCATCAAACCAGAGGACATTTCTCCAAAAAGTACGATTTTCGTCTCTATGTGCAGTTGCAAACCGTAGTCTGGCTTTTTTACGGTGGTTTTGGAGCAGTGGCTTCTTCCTTGCTGAGCGGCCTTTCAGGTTATGTCGATATAGGACTAATTTTAACTGTGGATATAGATACTTTTGTACCTGTTTCCTCCAGCATCTTCACAAGGTCCTTTGCTGTTGTTCTGGGATTGATTTGCATTTTTCGCACCAAAGTACGTTCATCTCTAGAAGATAGAATACGTCTCGTTCCTGAGCAGTATGACGGCTGCGTGGTCCCATGGTGTTTATACTTGCATACTATTGTTTGTACAGATGAACATGGTACCTTCAGGCATTTGGAAATTGCTCCCAAGAATGTACCAGACTTGTGGAGGTCTACAATTTCTTTTCTGAGGTCTTGGTTGATTTCTTTTGATTTTCCCATGATGTCAAGCAAAGAGGCACTGGGTTTGAAGGTAGGCCTTGAAATACATCCACAGGTACACCTCCAAGTGACTCATATGACGTCAATTAGCCTTTCAGAAGCTTCTAAAGCCATGACATCATTTTCTGGAATTTTCCAAGCTGTTTAAAGGCACAGTCAACTTAGTGTATGTAAACTTCTGACCCTACTGGAATTGTGATACAGTTAATTATAAGTGAACTAATCTGTCTGTAAACAATTGTTGGAAAAATTACTTGTGTCATGCACAAAGTAGGTGTCCTAACCGACTTGCCAAAACTATAGTTTGTTAACAAGAAATTTGTGGAGGGGTTGAAAAACGAGTTTTAATGACTCAAAACAAATCAAAATCAAATCAAATCAAATGTTATTTGTCACATACACATGGTTAGCAGATGTTAATGCGAGTTTAGTGAAATGCTTGTGCTTCTAGTTCTGACCATGCAGTAGTATCTAACAAGTAATCTAACAATTTCACAACAACTACCTTATACACGCAATTGTAAAGGAATGAATATGAGTATGTACATATAAATATATGGATGAGCGATGGCTGACCGGCATAGGCGAGATGCAGTAGATGGTATAGGGTACAGTATATACACATGAGATGAGTAATGTAGGATATGTAAACATTATATAAATGGCATCATTTAAAGTGGCTAGTGATACATTTATTTAATCAAATTTTAATTATTAAAGTGGCTAGAGATTTGAGTCGATGGCGAGCGGCATAAACAAGATTCAGTAGATGGTATAGAGTACAGTGTATACATTTGATATGAGTAATGTCGGATATGTAAACATTATATACAAAATTGTTTCAAGTGGCTAGTGATACATTTGTTACATCCAATTTTCTATTATTTAAAGTGGCTAGAGATTTAAGTCAGTATGTTGGCAGCAGCCACTCAGTGTTAGTGGTGGCTGTTTAACAGTCAGATGGAAGCTGTTTTTCAGTCTCTCGGTCCCAGCTTTGATGCACCTGTACTGACCTCGCCTTCTGGATGATAGCGGGGTGAACAGGCAGTGGCTCGGGTGGTTGTTGTCCTTGATGATCTTTTTGGCCTTCCTGTGACATCGGGTGGTGTAGGTGTCCTGGAGGGCAGGTAGTTCACCCCCGGTGATGCGTTGTGCAGTCCTCACTACCCTCTGGAGAGGCTTACGGTTGTGGGCGGAGCAGTTGCCGTACCAGGTGGTCATACAGCCCGACAGGATGCTCTCGATTGTGCATCTGTAGAAGTATGTGAGTGTGTTTGGTGACAAGCCGAATTTCTTCAGCCTCCTGAGGTTGAAGAGGTGCTGTTGCGCATTCTTCACCCCGCTGTCTGTGTGGGTGGACCATTTCAGTTTGGCCATGATGTGTACGCCGAGGAACTTAAAACTTTCCACCTTCTCCACTACTGTCACGTTGATGTGGATAGGGGTTGGTCCCTCTGCTGTTTCCTGAAGTCCACGATCATCTCTTTGGTTTTGTTGACGTTGAGTGAGATATTTTATTTTCCTGACACCACACTCCGAGGGCCCTCACCTCCTACCTGTAGGCCGTCTCGTCATTGTTGGTAATCAAGCCTACCACTGTAGTGTCGTCAGCAAACTTGATGATTGAGTTGGAGGCGTGCTTGGCCACGCAGTCATGGGTGAACAGGGAGTACAGGAGAGGGCTGAGAACGCACCCTTGTGGGGCCCCAGTGTTGAGGATCAGCGGGGTGGAGATGCACAGGGCTGGGTCGAGACCTAGGGTCTCAAGCTTAATGACGAGTTTGGAGGGTACTATGGTGTTAAATGCTGAGCTGTAGTTGATGAACAGCATTCTTACATAGGTATTCCTCTTGTCCAGATGGGTTAGGGCAGTGTGCAGTGTGATTGCAATTGGGTCGTCTGTGGACCTATTGGGACGGTAAGCAAATTGGAGTGGGTCTAGGGTGTCTGGTAGGATGGAGGTGATATGATCCTTGACTAGTCTCTCAAAGCACTTCATGATGACGGAAGTGAGTGCTACAGGGCGATAGTCATTTAGCTCAGTTACCTTAGCTTTCTTGGGAACAGGAACAATGGTGGCCCTCTTGAAGCATGTGGGAACAGCAGACTGTGATAAGGATTGATTAAATATGTCCGTAAACACACCAGCCAGCTGGTCTGCGCATTCTCTGAGGACACGGCCAGGGATGCCATCTGGGCCAGGCAGCCTTGCGAGGGTTAACACTCTTAAATGTTTTACTCACGTTGGCTGCGGTGAAGGTGAGCCCGCAGGTTATGGTAGCGGGCCGTGTCATGGCACTGTATTGTCCTCAAAGCGAGCAAAGAAGTTGTTTAGTTTGTCTGGGAGCAAGACATCGGTGTCCGCGACAGGGCTGGTTTTCTTTTTGTAGTCCGTGATTGACTGTAGACCCTGCCACATTCCTCTCGTGTCTGAGCCGTTGAATTGTGACTCTACTTTGTCTCTATACTGACGCTTAGCTTGTAAGTGTATGTAAACTTCCGACTTCAACTGTACAGTACTCGTCTCAATTAACGACGGTTACCCCCCCAACATGGCCAGATGGCTGGAGGGGTAGTTTCATTTAGAGAACTAAAATCCCTGGTTTTAAAGTGATTGTCCAGTTTTTCCAGACTTCTATGAAATATGACCTATAATTAATTACAATATGAGAGAAATTGTTTTCCTTACCCAAAAAATGGTAATTAACTGTGTTGAAAATCATATTTTCTGTGTTGGAATGGTCTGAGCGTACTCCAACAACAGAATAAATATCAACGTAGTCTCAAGTGCATTTCGTATTATACTCTATGTAAATCTAAGACACTCCATTTAGTATGATATGTTACGTTTCGTGTCGTATGTATTAATCCATCATCCAATTCGTATCATATGTTACGAATTGCAATTCATAAAATAGGTTACGATTTTGCAAAAAACGTTTAATATGTTACGAATTCCAATTTGTTGTGGCTATTGTTAGCTAGGTGGCTAGGTGACTGATGCTATCATTAGCTGGCTCTAGGGGTTAGGGTTGGGGTTAAGGTTAGGGTTAAGCGTAGAAGTTAGGTTAGGGTTAGGGGAAAGGTTAGCTAAAAGGGTTAAGGTTAGGGGAAGGGTTAGCTAACAAAGTAGTTGCTAATTAGCAAAAATTGTCCGGGGTTGCTAGATGTTCGCATTATACGCCTACCCAACCACCCTCCTTTAATTTTTCCTTAATTAACCTTCTATCTTATAGACCCCTTTCTGTGTTTGCAAACATTGCCGTACGAGGGTGATGCAAGCAAGTTGGTGGCAGAACAAGGGGGAGTTCTTATAGAACGCCAGCAAAAAAAAACTCTATTTACATGTTGCTTGTGAGGTAATTTCACACTACTTTTGGATTATAATTGGATTTTAAGGTTTGTATGAATGTCCTGCTTAATATAATGTTTGTGTCATCACTGCATATCAACTGCATTATACTTAAAAAACACTTCAACTTCAACCAGTAAAATTGCTTTTTGGCTAGTGTTTTTGCTACAGCCTACACTACCGTTCAAAAGTTTGGGGTCACTTAGAAATGTCCTTGTTTTTGAAAGAAAAGCAATTTTTTGTCCATTAAAATAACATCAAATTGATCAATACAGTGTAGACATTGTTAATGTTGTAAATGACTATTGTAGCTGGAAATGGCTGATTTGTATGGAATATCTACATAGGCGTACAGAGGCCCATTATCAGCAACCTCACTCCTGTGTTCCAATGGCACGTTGTGTTAGCTAATCTAAGTTTATCATTTTAAAAGGCTAATTGATCATTAGAAAACCCTTTTGCAGTTATGTTAGCACAGCTGAAAACTGTTGTTCTGATTAAAGAAGCAATAAAACTGGCCTTCTTTAGACTAGTTGAGTATCTGGAGCATCAGCATTTGTGTGTTCGATTACAGGCTCAAAATGGCCAGAAACAAAAACTTTCTTCTGAAACTCATCAGTCTATTCTTGTTCTGAGAAATTAAGGCTATTCCATGCTAGAAACTGCCAAGAAACTGAAGATCTGGTACAACACTGTGTACTACTCCCTTCACAGAACAGTGCAAACTGGCTCTAAAGAGAATAGAAAGAGGAGTGGGAGGCCCCGGTGCACAACTGAGCAAGAGGACAAGTACATTAGAGTGTCTAGTTTGAGAAACAGACAACCCACAAGTACTCAACTGGCAGCTTCATTAAATAGTAACCGCAAAGCACCAGTCTCAACGTCAACAGTGAAGAGGTGACTCCGGGATGCTGGCCTTCTAGGCAGAGTTGCAAAGAAAAAGCCTTATCTCAGACTGGCCAGTAAAAATAAAATATTAAGATGGGCAAAAGAACACAGACACTGGACAGAGACTGGTGACTGGTGTTTTGCGGGTACTATTTAATGAAGCTGCCAGTCAACTCAATATCAATCAAATTGATTTGTAAAGCCATTTTTACATCAGCCGATGTCACAAAGTGATTTCACCATGAGGCCACTGATGACTATAAAACAGTTACAGAGTTTAATGGCTGTGATAGGAGAAAATTGGGGATGGTTCAACTACATTGTTGTCAGAAGTCTCTGTGTAGCAGGTAGGCAGAGTCAGACACAGGACAACGGAGATGAGTAAATCACGTTTCTTTACTCAAATAACAAACTACCAAAATAGTTAGTAAAAATCCAAGCTCTAACATATAACAAACACGCACAAAACCATGAGGGAAACAGAGGGTTTAAATAAGGAACAAATAATTAAGTGATTGGAAACCAGGTGTGTATAATGACGACAAAAACATAGAAAATGAAAAGTAGATTGGCGGCAGCTAGAAAACTGGAGACGTCGACCGCGGAAAGCCGCCCGAACAAGGAGAGGGACCAACTTCGGCTGAAGTCGTGACAGTACCCCCCCTTGACGCGCGGCTCCAGCAGCGCGCCGACACCGGCCTCGGGGACGACCCAGAGGACGAGGCGCAGGGCGATCCGGGTGGAGACAGTGAAACTCCCGCAGCAACGACGGGTCCAGGATGTCCTCCACCGGCACCCAACATCTCTCCTCCAGGCTGTACCCCTCCCACTTCACGAGGTACTGTAGGCCCCTCGCCCAGTGCCTTGAGTCCATGATGGCTCGGACAGCATATGCTGGGGCCCCTCGATGTCCGGAGGACCTCCCACACCTCAGATTCCTGGAGTGGACCAGCTACCACCGGCCTGAGGAGAGACACATGGAACGAGTTAATACGGTAATCTGGGGGTAGCTGTAACTTATAACATACCTCTTTCAATCCCCACAAACTGCAGGCCCAGCTTCCGGCAGGGCAGGCGGGGGCAGGTTTCGGTCGAGAGCCAGACCTTGTCCCCACTGCAGTGGCGGTCGGCGCCGCTTTCTGCCGCCTCACGGCTCGTTGTAGGTGCACATGGGCGGCCTCCTAGGTCTCCTCCGAGCTCCTAAACCATTCATCCACCGCAGGAGCCTCGATCTGGCTCTGATGCCACGGTGCCAGAACCGGCTGGTACCCTAGTATGCACTGGAAGGGGGGAGAGGTTAGTGGAGGAGTGGCGGAGTGAGTTCTAGGCCATCTCTGCCCAGGGGATGAAACTCGCCCACTCCCCCGGCCGGTCCTGGCAATAGGACTGCAGAAACCTACCCACGTCCTGGTTGACTCTTTCCACCTGCCCGGGTGAAAACCTGAGGTAAGGCTGACCGAGACCCCCAGACGTTCCATAAACGCCCTCCAAAACCTGGACGTGAACTGGGGACCCCGATCAGAAACTATGTCCTCAGGCACCCCGTAGTGCCGGAAGACGTGGGTGAACAGGGCCTCCGCAGTCTGTAGGGCCGTAGGGAGACCAGGCAAAGGAAGGAGCTGGCAGGACTTAGAAAACCGATCCACAATGACCAGGATCATGGTGTTTCCCTGTGACGGTGGAAGATCTGTCAGGAAATCCACAGACAGGTGTGACCATGGCCGTTCTGGAACGGGTAGGGGTTGTAATTTCCCTCTGGGCAGGTGCCTAGGCGCCTTGCACTGGGGCGCACACCGAGCAGGAGGAAACATAAAGCCTCACGTCCTTAGCTAAGGTTGGCCACCAGTACTTCCCAATAAGGCAGCGCACTGTCCGACCGATGCCAGGATGACCAGAGGAGGGTGACGTGTGGGCCCAATAGATCAGACAGTCGCGGACAGCAGACAGAACGTACAGACGTCCACCTGGACACTGAATGGGAGTGGGCTACCTGACCAAAGCCCCAGATAAACCTCCGGTAGTAGTTGGCAAACCCTAAGAACCGCTGCACTTCCATTACCGTGGTTGGAGTCGGCCAATTACGCACGGCTGAAATGTGGTCATTCTCCATCTCCACCCCTAACGTGGAAATGCGGTACCCTAGGAAAGAGACGGACTGCTGGAAGAACAGACATTTCTCAGCCTTGATGTACAGGTCATGCTCCAACAGTCTACCCAGCACCTTGCGCACCAGGGACACATGCTTGGAATGTCAGAATGTCGTCGATATACACCACTACACCCTGCTTGTGCAGGTCCCTGAAGATCTCGTCTACAAATGCCTGGAAGACTGATGGAGCATTCATCAACCCGTACGGCATGACGAGGTACTCGTAGTGCCCTGAAGTGGTACTAAATGCTGTCTTCCACTCGTTCCCCTCCCGGATATACACCAGATTGTACGCACTCCTGAGATCCAATTTGGTGAAGAAGCGCGCCACGTGCATTGACTCGATCGCACTGGCTATGATCTGATCTGACCTCACAGTGATCTGATTGATACCTCAATAGTCAATACACGGGCGCAGACCTCCATCCTTCTTCTTCACAAAAAATTTACTTGAGGAGGCAGGTGAAGTGGAGGGCCGAATGTATCCCTGTCCCAGAGATTCGGAAACATGTCTCCATAGCTGCCGTCTCCTCCTGTGACTCCTGGGAAGTGCTGCGTCTACCAGGAGATTTATCGCACAGTCCCCCCGTCGGTGGGGTGGTAATTGAGTCGCCTTCTTTTTACAGAAGGCGAGAGCCAAATCGGCATATTCTGAGGGGATGTGCACTGTGGAGACCTGGTCTGGACTCTCCACCGTAGTTGCACCGATGGAAACACCTACACACCTCCACGAGCACTTTCATGACCATCCCTTTAGAGCCCTCTGTTGCCACGAAATAGTGGGGTCATGATAGGCCAACCAGGGTAGACCCAGCACCACGGGAAACGCAGAAGAATCAATGGTAGAGACTAATCTTCTCCTCATGATCCGCCTGTGTCACCATACTCAGTGGAGCTGTAACCTCCCTAATCAGCCCTGACCCTAATGGTCGACTATCTAATGCTTGCACAGGGAAGGGCATATCAACAGACACAATGGGGATCCCTAAACTACGGGCAAATGAACAGTCAATATAGCGGGCAAAACTCCGGAAAATCTATAAACAAAAACATGTGAGCAACAGGGGGCTCTGGGCGAGTCTGGTGCCTACTCACCTGGGATGACACGATAGTGCCCTTGCTGCTCCCTCGACTCCCTAAGGTACCCCCCCAGCACCCACCAGCAGTGTGCCCTCTGCGGCCACATAAGGTGCAGGGAGTGGTCCCTCCTCCAGCCCCTCCTGGTCCCTCCTCCGGCACAGTCCCTCCTAGCTCCATAGGTGTTGGATCCGAGGTGTTGGGGGATGGAATTATCAGGCCCTGATCCGGATGTCCACGGGTTGCCAGCAGGGTATCCAGCCTGATGGACATGTCCACCAGCTGGTCGAAGGATAAGGTGGTGTCCCTTTATGCCAGCTCCCGTCTGACGTCCTCGCGCAGACTGCACCTGTAATGGTCGATCAGGGCCCTGTCATTCCATCCTGCTCCCGGCGGCCAGGGTGCGGAACTCCAGTGAAAAGTCCTGTGCACTTCTCGTCCCCTGCCTGAGGTGGAAAAGGCATTCACCTGCCGCTCTACACTCAGGTGGATGGTCAAACACTGTCCTGAAGCGTCGGGTGAACTCCTCATAGTGGCTCCGTCCTCCCCCCATACGGCGTTGGCTAATCCCCATGGCAGATAGTAAGTTCCTGGAAGCATGGCATGGGCCGTACGAGGGGGGATAGAGAAGCTGGGACCCGTTACAAACCCCAACCTATTGAAGAGGTGGCACGAGAGGACAGCCTTGGCCGTGTTATGGTCGGGACCCAGGACGCCAATGGTACCAGTGGTGGTCCCGAGCAATGAGGACCTTGAACTGGCCCAGAAGCAAGCGCTCCGGGAGCTTGTTGATCAGAACACGCCTTATTTCTCCGAGAAGCCAGGCCACACGACCCTCATTGAACACCACGTCCACACCCGGCCCAGGAAAACGGTACAAAAGAGGCCATATCAGATCCCAGAGGCCTGAAGGAAGGCCGTGAAGCAGGAAGTGGAGGCTAAGCTGAGGATGAGTGTCATCAAAGAGTCCCACAGCGCATGGTGCAGCCCCATCGTGTTGGTGCCCAAACCACTCTTGCGTCCCAAGGGAGCCGGGTGAACGGTTGCCAGGTAGAGCTCTAGTTGGAGTAGGAACCCCTGGCACCCGGCAGCCGTTCCATCATATGCCCTCGGGAGTGCATGCCGAATCCCACTGGGTCCAGGAGAAGGAGGTGTGGACAGCTGTGTGGATTGTGGAGTGGGAGGTTGAGATGCTGGTGGAGGCGCTGGAAAACCTCTCAGCACGCGATCCATGGCTGTGCCGAGATGTTGCAAAATTGGTTGTTTATAATTGATCGACAACGATTATCAGGTCTGCTCTGGCAAATGATGCTGCTGGATGCGCTCCTCAATATGCAGAGGAAGGCTGTGTTCTCCTGCTGACTCCATTATTCGTGCGTGTTTGTGTCAGAAGTCTCTGTGTAGCAGGTAGGCAGAGTCAGGCGCAGGACAACGGAGATGAGTAAATCACGTATCTTTATTCAAATAACAAACTACCAAAATAGGTAGTAAAAATCCAAGCTCACAATAAAAAGAACATCTAACATATAACAAACATACACAAAACCATGAGGGAAACAGAGGGTTTAAATAAGGAACAAATAATTAAGTGATTGGAAACCAGGTGTGTATAATGACGATAAAAACATAGAAAATGAAAAGTAGATCTAGAAAACCGGTGACGTCGACCGCCGAAAGCCGCCCGAACAAGGAGAGGGACCAACTTCGGCTGAAGTCGTGACAATTGTAGTTACTCCACAATACTAACCTAATTGACAGAGTGAAAATAAGGAAGCTTGTACAGAATAAAATATTCCAAAACCTGCATCCTGTTTGCAACAAGGCACTGAAGTAATACTGCTAAAAATGTGGCAAACCAATTAACTTCTTGTCCTGAATACAACATGTTATGTTTGGAGCAAATCCAATACAACACATTACTGCGTAACACTCTCCATACTTTCAAGCATAGTGGTGGCTGCATCATGTAATGGGTATGCTTGTAATTGTTAAGGACTGAGGAGTTTTTCAGGATAAAAAATAAATGGAATGGGGCTAACCACAGTCAAAATCCTAGAGGACAAACCTGGTTCATTCTGCTTTCCCCCAGACACTGGCAGATTAATTTCAGCAGGACAATAACCTATAACACAAGGCCAAATCTACACTGGAGTTGCATACTAAGAAGACAGAGAGTAGCTAAGTCACAGTTTTGACCTAAATCTACTTGAAAATATATGGCAGACCTGATAATCGTTGTCGATCAATTATAAACAACCAATTTGCCAGAGCTTGAAGAATTCTAAAAAGAATAATGGGTAAATGTTGCACAATACGGGTGTGGAAAGCTCTTAGAGACTTACCCAGGACATCTCAAAGCTGTAATCACTGCCAAAGGTGCTTCTACGTATTGACTCAGGTGGTCATGTAGACATTGATAAAGAGGACATTGTGTAGAGTCCTTTTGAGAGCCACAGTCACAAAGTCACAGTCACAGAGTCACAGTCACAGAGTCACAGTCACAGTGCCACAGTCACATATCCACATTCACAGTCACAGTGAATACTTATGTAAAATAGATATTTATGTATTTCATTTTAAATACATTTGCAAAATTTGTAGATGGGTGATTTCAAAGAAATGTAATACTTTTTGAATTCAGGCTGTAACACGACACATGTGGAATAAATCAAGGGGTATGAATACTTTCTGAAGGCACTGTAGGTCCTGAAGCCTATCCAAGTGTCAGCGTGTGTGTGCGCATGTCTGCTTGAGTTGCCGTTACCCGTTAGGCCGTTACTCAATTCCGCAGAGCGCTTGGAATGGACAGTATTCTCAGATCTTTGCGATATCATGCCTGGTGAAGTTCCAAAGGAAAATCTGAGGGGAATGTATTTGTTTTGAGATGGGTCTGTTTTTCTGCTGGCCCAGCCAAATGTCTCCTTTCTGCCTTATCGGCTGTTCCATCCCTCGTCCACTCCTTTCCTGCCCACGCACCATTCGCCTCCCTCCCTGCCTCACTCAAAGCTTGGGGGATACCCAATGTTTAGTGGCCAAACTCTGGGAAGACCTTGAACAAATATTTGTGAAATGCTGGGGGCAGAGTATGGAATGATGATAGGCCTATAACAGGGTCGCTGACAGGGCATGGCAGATGTAAAGTGCAAAGGGCCCTATTGATCCAAAGTGGTGTCTGCCAAACGTGCTTCTACAAAGTATTGACTCAGGGGTGTGAATACTTATGTAAATGAGATTTTCTGTATTTCATTTTCAATCAATTTGCAAACATTTATATAAAAATGTTTTCACTTTGTTATTATGGGGTATTGTGTAGATGGCTGTGAAAAACGATATATTTAATCAATTTTGAATTCAGGCTGTAACACAACAAAACGTGGAATAAAACGGTGTGAATACTTTCTGATGGCACTATACATCTCCTTTAAGTATTGGGTTTCATTGTCAACCAGACACAATTCAATATTACTTTATTCAACCTTAAAATTAGTAACATAGATTGGCCAACATCTCATTGATTAACATCTCAACTAAGTAACCGAGTTTGAGTGAAATGAGCCAGAAATCTCTCTCTCTCTCTCTCTCTCTCTCTCTCTCTCTCTCTCTCTCTCTCTCTCTCTCTCTCTCTCTCTCAAGGGCTTTATTGGTATGGGAAACATTGCCAAAGCAAGTGAAATAGATGATAAACAAAAGTGAAATAAACAATAAAAATGTGCAGTAAACATTACACTCACAGAAGTTACAAAAGAATAAAGACATTTCAAATGTCATATTATGTAGATATACAGTGTTGTAATGATGTGCAAATAGTTAATGTACAAAAGGGGAAAATAAATAAACAAAAATATAGCTCTCTCTCTCTCTCTCTCTGAATCAAGAAGTGAGGAGATTGCTCCGACGTCATGAAAATGAATTCCCCGTGAATGAGGACACTTTTATTTAGATTAGTTGAAACTCTAGCCTAGGGCCAAAACATGTGAGACTTTGCTTCAGTAAATGGATGTAGACGCCCAATATGACCGTCTGGAATGTAACCTAGTCTGAGGGTGATAATACGTCTGCATCCTTCCCTTCATCGGTGCCAACTTCTGGATGCTTCTGGAAAGACGAAGCCCTGAGCCTCATGACAGGAGCCATGTGACCAGTTCTAGAAAACAACACTTGACAAAAGACAAAGCTCATTGCAATAAAGAAATGTGAATGAAATCATTCTGTAGGCTGAAGCTACACTGAGCTAGTCTACAATAATAGGCCTTTTTATTACTGAGATGCAATTTTTGTACATGCTTTAGTGTTGAATAATAATGCATTGTGCAATTACTGTATGTACTATATCCCTACATGTTCAAGTAAAGTAATCACCTCTATATGAAGATAGGTCCCAGAATGAGATTCATTCAGCTGAAGTTCCTTCAACTCTCTCTCTGTCTGTGTGTCTGTCAGATTGGCCGGCTGGTGATTGGCCACAACGGCCTCTTGTCCACCCCTGCTGTGTCCTGCATCATCAGGAAGATCAAGGCCATTGGTGGAATCATCCTCACAGCCAGTCACAACCCAGGAGGCCCTGGGGGAGACTTTGGGGTCAAATTCAACGTGGCCAATGGAGGTGAGGCGATTATTTGACTGATTGCTATCAATCTGCCAGCTGTCAGTCAGTTAAAGGATTGATGGATGTCTTCCTATCTAAGTAATTTTTCTTGCCCCAGATACTTCTGCTTGCTCTTCTTGGCTTTAGGTTGTATTCCCTGTGACTGTGACTGTGGATATGTGACTGTGGCTCTTTGACTGTGGCTCTGTGACTGTGGCCCTGTGACTGTGGCTCTGTGACTGTAACTCTGTGACTGTGGCCCTGTGACTGTGGTTCTGTGACTGTGGCTCTGTGACTGTGACTCTGTGACTGTGGCTCTGTGACTATGGCTCTGTGACTGTGACTCTGTGACTGTGAATCTGTGACTGTGGCTCTCAAAAGGACACAATGTCCTCTTTATCAATGTCTACATGACCCCAGTAGCTTCTTACAATCTCACACATTGTAAAGCATATTATGCATTGCTAATACACTATATTGCTAATACATTGCATTAATATGGAGTTGGTCCCCCCTTTGCTTCTATAACAGCCTCCGCTCTTCTGGGAAGGCTTTCCACTAGATGTTGGAACATTGCTTCAGGGACTTGCTTCCATTCAGCCTCAAGAGCATTAGTGAGGTCGGGACTGATGTTGGGCGATTAGGCCTGGCTCGCAGTCAGCATTCCAATTCATCCCAAAGGTGTTCGATGGGGTTGAGGTCAGGGCTCTGTGCAGGCCAGTGAAGATCTTCCACACAGATCGCAACAAACCATTTCTGTATGGACCTCGCTTTGTGCATGGGGACATTGTTATGCTGAAACAGGAAAGGGCCTTCCCCAAACTGTTGCCACGAAGTTGGAAGCACAGAATCGTCTAGAATATCATTGCATGCTGTAGCATTAAGGTTACCCTTCACTGGAACTAACGGGCCTAGCCAGAACCATGAAAAACAGCCCCAGAACATTATTCCTCCTCCACCAAAATTTCTGTTGGCACAATGCATTGGGGCAGGTAGCGTTCTCCTGGCATCCGCCAAACCCAGATATGTCCATCAGATTGCCAGATGGTGAAGCATGATTCATCACTCCAGAGAACGTGTTTCCACTGTCCAATGGCAGCGAGCTTTACATCACTCCAGCCGACGCTTGGTATTGCGCATGGTGATCTTAGGCTTGTGTGCGGTAGCTCGGCCATGGAAACTCATTTCATGAAGTTCCCGACGAACAGTTCTTGTGCTGACGTGCTTCCAGAGACAGTCTGGAACTCGGTAGTGAGTGTTGCAACCAAGGACTAACGATTTTTACGTTCTACGCACTTCAACAGTCGGCGGTCCCGTTTTGTGAGCTCGTGTGGCCTACCACTTTGCGGCTGAGCCATTGTTGCTCCTAGACGTTTCCAATTCACAATAACAGCACTTACAGTTGACCAGGGCAGCTCTAGCAGGGCAGAAATTTGACAAATTGACAAGTTGGAAAGGTGACATCCTATGACGGTGCCACATTGAAAGTCACAGAGCATTTCAGTAAAGCCATTCTACTGCCAATGTTTGTCTATGGAGATTACATAGTGGTGTGCTCAATTTTATACACCTGTCAGCAACAGGTGTGGTTGAAATAGCCGAATCCAGTAATTTGAAGGGCTGTCCACATACTTTTGTATATATAGTATATATAATATGACTTCCCAGTAATATGACTTCTCAATATAGAGCAAAATGTTATTTAACTTCTTATGAATACTCAACGGTGGTGCCTTATTTCTAACACACACCATAGACTTCTCTCACCTTGATAAACAGGTATAACAACAACAATAGACCAGCAATATGCCACATCATTTGAAAACAATGGTTTCCATGGTAAACGTGTCCTCTCCCCCCGATAGGCCCATCTCCGGACACAGTGATGGAGAAGATTGCCCAGGTGAGCAGGACCCTGGAGGAGTACACCATCTGTCCTGACCTCCGCATTGACCTGGCCAGACTGGGACGCCACGACTTTGACCTGGAGAACAAGTTCAAACCCTTCAGAGGTACTGACACACACAGAGCCCCCGCACCCTGCTACAGTCAGTCTCACCACACATACACTCTGTTCTTGCATGCAAAGTAGCATATGTACTATTGGGTGGATAGACACATGCAGATACACACTAGACTCCTCTCCTGTCCTGTGTATTGGTAGTTGAGATAGTGGACTCAGTGGAGGTGTACCTCAACCTGCTGAGAACCATCTTTGACTTCAGCGCCATCAAGAGCCTTCTGACAGGACCTGAACAGCTGAAGATACGCGTAGACGCCATGAATGGAGGTAAGACAACACTCGCAAAGACCAAATTGGTTACAGTATTGTATCAGGCGCTCACTGCTGTACTGTATGTTCATGGTGTTCTATTCTATTTTATTATTTTCTATTCTATTGTCAGTGATGGGTCCGTATGTGCGGCGTATCCTGTGTGATGAGCTGGGGGCTCCTGCCAACGCTGCCGTCAACTGTGTCCCCCTGGAGGACTTTGGGGGCCGGCCTCCAGAACCCAGCCTCACATATGCAGCCCCATTGGTCGATGCCATGAAGGGTGGAGACTTTGGTTTTGGAGCTGCGCTCGATGCAGACGGGGTGAGACAGCTGAAACTGAGAAGAGCAGAGAAACAGTGGATGTGATAATGCAAAGTACTAGAATACACATTCAGGAGAGCTGAGGAGCATGTTTGAGGAGCATGTCTGAGGAGCATGTCTGAGGAGCATGTCTAAGGAGCATGTTTGAGGAGCATGTCTGAGGAGCATGTTTGAGGAGCATGTCTGAGGAGCATGTTTGAGGAGCATGTCTGAGGAACATGTCTGAGGAGCATGTCTGAGGAACATGTTTGAGGAGCATGTTTGAGGAGTATGTTTGAATCTGCTAAAATGGGCAGGGTTTACACTTTTGGGACTATTCCTTTGGTTCCATGACAGCAAGCCAAATCAAGCACATGTAAAGTATTTAAAACAAACCAAGCACTGGACCTATGTGGACGCAGGTCTGCTATGTAATGGGAACTTGGAATTGCCATGTTTTTGTCTGTATTTATATGCTGGTCAATAACAGGATGTTAAGCAATGGAACCAGCTAATATCTGTGACAAAACAAACGTCACATTTTTTTCCACAACATTTTCACATAGTAATTTCTAGCAGCGCCATGCTCACGCACATTAGCCTAACTCAATTACCTAGCCTAGCATCAGGAGAGTGATGTCACTGTATTGCGTCCTATTGGAGCCCTGCCCCAGTGCTCACAGTTATGCGTCTTAGTAGGAAGGAGAGTGTCCCATACATTTGATTTGGTCGTGAGAGATGCATTTAAAACAACAGTTTATCAACTTGTAGGGACGGGAGTAACAACGGTATTTATCTTTAACATACTTTCTTTATTGGAGGATTAGATTATGTTTTTATCAATGATGTATTGGTTAGGTCTCCATGGATTGTTGTATGGTTGAAGAGGGTATGTATTGGTGTGTGTATTCGCAGGACCGGTATATGATCCTGGGTGAGAATGGTTTCTTTGTGAACCCGTCAGACTCTTTGGCTGTCATGGCTGCAAACCTCTCCTGCATCCCCTACTTCAGACAGCTGGGGCTTAGGGGCTTCGCTAGGAGTATGGCAACCAGCACTGCCCTAGACAGGTAGGACACGCACACACACCAATGTCCCTTTACCCTGTGCCCTTTTTGTCTTTGGGTTCAAAGGGAAAAATATAATCAGGTGTGGATGGCTGCTGGGGGAAATGCTCCACAGGACTTTATCATTTTTCAACTTCCATATTTCTCATCAACACCTAACCCTGCACCCCCTGCTCATCACCTAACCCCCCTCACCCCATCTCTCTCTCTCTCTATTTCCTCCCCCCCACTCTTACAAACCCAATCCACAAATACCTGACCTGGTCCATTCTCACCTGTCACTCTCTGTCTCTCTCTCTCGCTCTCTCTCTCGCTCTCTCTCTCTCTCTCTCTCTCTCTCTCTCTCTCTCTTTCTCCCTCTCTCTCTCTCTCGCTCTCTTTCTCCCTCTCTCTCTTTCTCCCTCCCTCTCCATCTCTCTATTTTCTCCCTCTCTCCCCCCTCTTGCGACCCCAATCCACAAATACCTGCCCTGTTCAATTCTCTGAAGAGATTGGATGCCTCAGAGTGGAGAATCACCCTCTATGAATAGTGTTGTGAGCTCTCACACACACACACCTCAAATGTATACATCTGTGTTGTATGTCTCTGTTTGATCGATTTCATAAACACATAGAACAGTTGTACACACACAAACACACACATACACACACACACACACACACCAGTGTTAATTTCGGCAGCTATTTTAGATTTAGTTTAAGTCTTTATGACTCTGGCCAATTTTATTCTAGTTTTAGTCAGTCATTTTGTCATATATTAGTCAGTGCATTTTTTCTCCATGAAATAATTACTATTTACCTTCCATCATGTGCACATTAAGGTAGCCTTGTTCAGCTAGGCCTACTATCACCTCATATAGCTGGTACATTGCTATTGTACCATATAGGCCACAAATCCTTGGCTGCAGGTTAAACAATTTAGGCATATGCTCTTTTCTCCCCGTCATAACCTTGGGATGGGGGTAAATAACATTGATTCCCTTTAAAAGGGGAGAATCTGAGCTTTCCAACAATGCCAGAAATATTACTGTACTCCTAATATTCAGCAAGTAGCATTACAAAAAACAACTGCACTCGCATTTGGGAAATGTGAGATGAATAACTGCACATGAGATGTGATCAAAGCTAGCTTAGTTTAGCTACAATTGAAGTGGGCTGCACATCAGTTCAAAAGAGACTGAAGTGACTGAAGTGACAGCCCGAGAGCTGTGTGGGAGTACAGGGGAGATCATGGCCTCGTTTCCCAGTTGCAATGTAACTTATGCATTACTATGATCGTACCAGATGCATCATTATTTACCAGCCAGCTTTTTAAGAGTGTTTCCCAAACAAGCACGTAGAGAGAACGTTCGCTAAGTGCATCGTTAAACCATGTGTCTATACTGATAGGACCGAAAGAAAAGCAACGCTGCTCTCAGATCAGCCTTCTCCACTCAAATGTTCCCTTAAGATTAGAATTATAACACAATACTGATGACGGATCAGCTCCTAGAAAGATATTACTAACTACTGTATGGCTACAAATATTGAGGCGGCTTATTATGCTTACCCAATGATAATGCACTAAATCACAGGTTGGGCACATCGTTGCACACATCTTGTCACACATCATTAAACATTGAGGCAAAAAGTACAGACAGTAGCCGAGTAGCAAAATAAAACTCAATATGATTTCAATATGATTTAGAGTGCCTTCAGAAAGTATTCACACCCTTTTTCCACATTTAGTTGTGTTACAGCCTGGATTTAAAATGGATTAAATTTAGATTTTGTGTCACTGGCCTACGCACAATACCCCATAATGTCAAAGTGGAATTATGTTTTTCAAAATGAAAAGCTGAACTTTCTTGAGTCAATAAGTATTCAAACCTTTGTTGTGACAAACCTAAATAAGTTCAGGTGTAAAGATTTGCTTAACAAGTCACATAATAAGTTGCAAATAATAGTATTTAACATGCTTTTTTAATGACTACCTAATCTCTGTACCCCACACATACAAGTCCCTCAGTCGAGCAGTGAATTTCAAACAGATTCAACCACAAAGACCAGGGAGGTTTTTCAATGCCTTGCAAAGAAGAGCACACATATTGGTAGATGGGTAAAAAAAAGATAAAAAGCAGACATTGAATATCTCTTTGAGCATGGTGAAGTTATTAATTACGCTTTGGATGGTGTATCAATACACCAAGTCATTATAAAGATACAGGCGTCCTTCCTAACTGAGTTGGAAACCTCTCAGGGATTTCAACATGAGACCAATGGTAATTTCCAAAACAGTTACAGAGTTTAATGGCTGTGATAGGAGAAAACTGAGGATGGATCAACAACATAGTATTCACTCCAAAATACTAACCTAATTGACAGAGTGAAAAGATGGAATCCTGTACAGAATAAAAATATTTCAAAACATGCATCCTGTTTGGAATAAGGCACTAAAGTAAAACTGCTAGAAATGTGGCAAGAAAATAACTTTATATTCTGAATACAAAGTGTTATGTTTGGGGCAAATCCAACACAACACATCACTTAGTACCACTCTTCATATATGCAAGCATGGTGGTGGCTGCATCATGTTATGGGTATGCTTGGCAAGGAGTAGGGAGATTTTTAGGATTTAAAATAATGGAATAGAGCTAAGCACTGGCAAAATCCTAGAGGAAAACCTGGTTCAGTCTGCTTTCCAACATAGACTGGGAGACAAATTCACCTTTCAGCAGGACAATAACTTAAAACACAAGGCCAAATATACACTGGTGTAGCTTACCAAGATGACATTGAATGTTCCTGAGTGGCATAGTTACAGTTTTGACTTAAATCGCATTGGAAATTAATGGCATTTTTTTTTTTATAATAGCTATAATCGCTGACAAAGGTGATTCTAAAATGTATTGACTTAAGGATGTGAATTATGTAAATGAGATATATCTGTATTTCATTTTCAAAATGTGAAAAACGTCAAGGGGTATGAATACTTTCTGAAGGCAATGTAAATATATAGGCCCATGTAGCCTATTTTCCTTTTAATGCAGTCATTTCGGGTTTGCATTTGAAGCATTGTTTTATTTTAAACTTGTTTGTAACAATTGCAAATTCTTTGGCAACTTTGTATTTGTAGTCAACTTTGTTTTGAAGTTATCGGCAGTCACAGTCAGACAGATACATAGCCTAAACATCTTGATTCTATGTTTAGCGGAGATCTTTGGTGGATAAAGTTACACGGAAGGGCAAAATACATCTAACAATGCACTTTGGCTGCTCTACGAGTGGTCTAGATCACTCGTAGTTGTGCAAAGGTTTTTAAGAGCAATATTAGTAACGAAGGCTCTGGGAAACAGATTGGCTGCTAAAGACACATCGTAAGATGGTTCTAACGATGAGCTGAATGCTACGAAGGCTCTGGGAAACAGATCGGCTGCTGAAGACACATCGTAAGATGGTTCTAACGATGAGCTGAACGCTACGAAGGCTCTGGAAAACAGATCGGCTGCTGAAGACACATCGTAAGATGGTTCTAACGATGAGCTGAACGCTACGAAGGCTCTGGGAAATGAGGCCCAGCTCAATCAGATCACACAACTGAAAGACGCTAATTCTGCCAATAAGAGGATTGCATGTTTGCTTATAATTGGACAAAACAGATGAAAAGGATCTTCATGTCAAATTGAATGTGTATTAGTCTCTTGTGGAATTCTAGTCTTGTCACATTTTCGTCAACTAAAATGAAAACTAATTTGTCACAGGTATGTTTTTTTCATGGCATCTCAACTCGTTATCGTCATTAGATTTTGTCAGGAAAAATAGGTCAATTACAGATATTTTTTTGTCATAGTTATATACGAAATGAACACTGACACACACACAGAGTATCCACTGCCCATAAACACGGCCCAGGGGACCACACACTGGGACCTAACCAAAAAGGCTGTTCCAGAGAAGAGGTGTGAAAGGTGGGATCACGGGGTCAATCATGTACATTAATATTGTGTGTGTGGGTGTGTGTCACCCTGGCCTCTGACCCACTCTCCTCCTGTGAGGGTTGGTGGACTCAGTGGCGGTCCTGTTAGCGCTGGCAGCCATGGAGGAAATGAGATCACTCCCCAGCCCATCTCTCAGGGTGCTGCGGCCGGCCGCTGGCGCTAACCCTGGGTGGACATGTGAGGTTGAGGTGACGTCACATCATTAATGGCCCGTCTTGGAGCTGGTCTCACACACACATGTACGCTGGCACGAACACACACACACACGAACACACACACATACACACTTGCGTCACAGCTCGTTGCCTGGGGCTATGTCTTATTCTGTAGAAACGGCCACACTGATAGCATTGCCTCAGTTTCCTTTGACTGCATGTCCTGTTCCAACACATACTCACACATGAAAGGTGATTGTCACGAGTCCCACTGCACCGCAAGGTAATCCAACACCCTTATAATACACACAGGCCATATGGCACACACTCACACACACACACACACACACACACACACACACACACACACACACACACACACACACACACACACACACACACACACACACACACACACACACACACACACACACACACACACTGGTTGTGTCCATGTACTGTATCTGTGGCTGTGTCTTTCAAGGGTCTTATTTAGTGAGTCCCAGAGCGTGGCCCCTGGTGAGTGGTGGGGTGCTGTAGAATTGTATAATGGCCTCAGCCCAGAAGTAATCTTTTTAGGAGTGTGATAGAAACCCTGCGTATGTGTGTGTGTGTGTCTCACCCTGTGTGTGTGTGTGTGTGTGTGTGTGTGTGTGTGTGTGTGTGTGTGTGTGTGTGTGTGTGTGTGTGTGTGTGTGTGTGTGTGTGCGTTTGTGCATGTGTGTGTGTGTGCGTCTATGTGCGTGTGTGAAGGCAGTTAGAGGATGTGTTTTGTGGAGCAGGAAGCTTAGGTTTGACCATGGCAGGGCAAGCAGCCGACAGAGAGGCGCTAAATCTCTCACCCATGCTGGCCAGCATTTCAGGGACGTGTGTGTGTGTGCATGCGCAAGCGAGGGAAGCCCTATGTTGTTCCAGTGAGGGAAGGGAAGGTGGGAGAGGAAACATCTGCCTCTCCTTTGGCTACTCCAGAGATGGGAGGATGGGAGGAGAGAGAGATAAGGAAGAGGGGAGGAGAGGGGGAGCAGGAAGAGGGGTGGAGAGAGGGATGAGGAGGAGGGGTAGAGAAAGGAAGGAGGAAGATGGAGGATAGAGGGAGGATGAAGAGGGGAGGCGAGAGGGAAGAGGGGTGGAGAGAAGGAGGAGGAAGATGGAGGAGAGAGGGAGGAGGAGGAAGGAGGAGAGAGGGAGGAGGAGGCGAGAGGGAGGAGGAGGAGAGGATGGAGGAGGATGGAGGAGAGAGGGAGGAGGATGATGGAAGAGAAAGGGAGGAGGAAGAGAGAGAGAGAGAGAGAGAGAGAGAGAGAGAGAGAGAGAGAGAGAGAGAGAGAGAGAGAGAGAGAGAGAGAGAGAGAGAGAGAGAGAGGGGGTAGAGAGAAGTAGTGCTCATCCAAGTGTTTATTTCTAACATATCTCTTTATATTGAGGATAGATTTAATGAGCAGAGAAATGTCAGCCTTTAATAATTTGATTGACATTTGGACATGAGCATACTTATCAGAGCCAAAATACTTACTTGATTCTCCTAGTCAACAACTTTATGGAAACATAATCATCATACTGAACATATAACAGGTTTTTGTAATTAGAGTTATAAGAGGAGATAAACGATAAATCTTTGTGTTATTGAGTAAAATGCATCATTATTGCATCATGTTAATTAAATGACAATGAATCTTTTATCTCTGTATTCGACTTCCAAGTCTTTGACAGCTGAATCAGGACCCACCCATGGGATGAGTAATACTGACTGAAAAACTCTCTGTGCTCATATCTGCTATCATCACTGAAGTACTTGTCTGTTTTGTCTGTTTTTGAAAAATATATATATTTTCCCAGTTGCGTTTAACTACCAGAATGAAGGTAGTCAACCCAGCCAACCAGCAACTGTCCCCATCCCTTTTGTGGCAGTTAATTAAGAAAACTCAATGTTGCCAAAGCATTGCTAGAATGTTTGGGGAAGGTTATGTCAGTGAGGAGGCCCTGATCCTTATGCTGTCAGGTTGTTTAATGTGTTGGTTTGTGTGTGTGTGTGTGTGTTTCAAGTTTTAATGTCACATGCACATGTGCAGTGAAATGTATTTATTGTAAACTAAAATCCCAACAATGCAATAATCAATAACAATGTAATACTATAAAAAAATACACGAGAAATAAGAAGAAATATGAAGAACACAATATGTAAGTAAGCGTACTATATACAGGGTCAGTTCCAATACCATATTTACAATGTGCAGGGATACTGGAGTGATGGAGGTAGATATGTACAGTATAGGGGTAAGGTGACTAGGCAACCGGATATAAGATAAACAGAGTAGCAGCAGCTTGTATGTGAGTATAAATGTATGTGTGAGTGAGCAGGATGAGCAGATGATGGAGTGAGTGTGTAGGGTCTGTGAGTGTGTAGGGCCCTGTGAGTGTGTAGGACCCTGTGAGTGTGTAGGGTCTGTGAGTGTGTAGGGTGTGAGTGTGTTGGACCTTGTGAGTGTGTAGGGTCTGTGAGTGTGTAGGGTCTGTGAATGTGTAGGGTGTGAGTGTGTTGGACCTTGTGAGTGTGTAGGGTCTGTGAGTGTATAGGGTCTGTGAGTGTATAGGGTCTGTGAGTGTGTAGGACCCTGTGAGTGTGTAGGGTCTGTGAGTGTATAGGGTCTGTGAGTGTGTAGGACCCTGTGAGTGTGTAGGGTCTGTGAGTGTATAGGGTCTGTGAGTGTGTAGGACCCTGTGAGTGTGTAGGGTCTGTGAGTGTGCAAAAATAAAACTAAAAGGTCAATATAGGTACGAGGTAGTCCAGAAGAGTCCATGTAGCTATTTTGTTAGCTATTTATCAGACTTATTGCTTGGGTATATACTGTAAGCTGTTCAAGAGGCTGTTGGTTCCAGACTTGATGCACCGGTACCGCTTGCCGTGCGGAAGCAGAGAGAATAGTGTATGGCTTGGGTGGTTGGAGTCTTTAACAAGATGCTCTCAATGGTACAGCTGTAGAACCTTTTGAGGATTTGAGGGCCCGTGCCAAACTTTTTCTACCTCCTGAGGGGGAAGAGGCGTTGTCGTGCCTTCTTCACATTTTAAGTATTTAGTGATTTGGACACCGAGGAACTTGAAACTCTCAACCTGCTCCACTGCTATCCCTGTCGATGTGGATGGGACGTGCCCCCCACCATCCACGACAAGCTCCTTAGTTTTGCTGACGTTGGAGAGGTTGTTGTCCTGGCACCACACGGCCAGGTCTCTGACCTCCTCCCTATAGGCTGACTCATCGTTCTCGGTGATCAGGCCTACCACTGTTGTGGCGTCAGAAAACTTAATGATGGTGTTGGAGTCATGCTTGGCCACACAGTCGTGGGTGAAAGGGAAGGGACTAAACACAGACCTCTGTGGGGCCACTGTGTTGAGGGTCAGCGTGGTGGAGGTGATGTAACCCACCCTCACCCCCTGGGGTCGACCCGTAAGGAAGTCTAGGATCCAGTTGCAGAGGGAGGTGTTCAGACCCAGAGTCCTAAGCTTGGTGACGAGCATGTGTGTGTGTGTGTGTGTGTGTATGTTTGTGACTGTGTGTGTGTGCATGCGTGCATGCGTGTGTATGTGTGTGTGACTGTGTGTGTGCGTGTGTGTGCGTGTGTGTGTGTGTGTGCGTGTGTGTGTGTGTGCGTGTGTGTGTGTGTGTGCGTGTGTGTGTATGTATGTATGACAGCTCTGAAGGGGCCTGGTGTTTATGTTCTGTTCTGGTCAGGGAACAGCTGGTGCAAGTATTAAAGCCCTAGAAAAGCACCACATTCCCTCAGCATTGTTATGATGCCGTCCAAAACAAACAACCCTGTCCCAACATCCCCCTAACGTTGGAGCAACGTTCTGCCTGACCAGGGCCGTGCCGGATGCTTGTGTTGGCTGCAGACGTGATTGAAACGTCAACAGTGAGTCAAATGGTCAGAGTTTCCGTTTTCTTGTAGGAATGCCAGGCTTTCTGCTCCAGAGCCACATTCCCTCAGAGGGAAATAAAAAGGCTTTACTCATATTTGGTAATAATCCCCATACACACACACACACACACACACACTTACATACACACACTTTATACACATACACACATACACACACACACACGTACACACGTACACATACACACAGCTGCAGTATGGTACTGTGGTTTATGTCAGGGTGCTGACTACATCTCAATGGCTGACCCCCTCTCAGAATTCCAACAGAATTCCACAATCCAGAATTCACAATCTTGAATTGAAGTGATCAGCAGTGTTTCCAAGAGCAGCAAAATAGTTCTGTTCTTTGCATGTTCTTTTGAACAACTCATCTGTGGAGTCATACTAGATTGTAGGAGGGGAAATGATGATTGTCATCCTTGCAGATGCTTTGAAGTTTTTACTAAGAGTTAGGAGCGTTAGGGAGGGGTCATCTTTTACCAAAACTTTGGCAAGCTCACTTCTCTATCAGAGATGAAGTACCCTACAAGTTAGTACCCTACAATTTAGTACCCTACAAATAAGTACCCTGCAAATTAGTACCCTACAAATTAGTACCCTACAAATTAGTACCCTACAAGCTAGTACCCTACAAGCTAGTACCGGACAAGTTTAGTCTCTTTCTCCCTGCCCTTGTCTCCTACTCTTTCTTCCTGTCTATCTTCCCCTGTACCTCTAACTCTCTCTCTTTCTCCCTGTCTATCTGCCCTTTATCTCTAACTCTCTCTTTCTCCCTGTCTATCTTCCCCTTTATCTCTATCTATCTCTCTCTCTTTCTTCCTGTCTATCTTCCTCTTTATCTCTAACTCTCTCTCTTTCTTCCTGTCTATCTTCCCCTGTACCTCTAACTCTCTCTCTTTCTCCCTGTCTATCTGCCCTTTATCTCTAACTCTCTCTCTTTCTCCCTGTCTATCTGCCCTTTAACTCTAACTCTCTCTCTTTCTCCCTATATGTTCTCTCTTTTTACCTCCCTTTAATATCTATCCCTTCCCTTCTATCCCTCTATCTTCCCCCTTCGGTTTTGTCTCCCTCATATGTCCCTCCTGCCTCTCTCTCTCTCTCTCTCTCTCTCTCTCTCTCTCTCTCTCTCTCTCTCTCTCTCTCTCTCTCTCTATGTGTGTGACTGAGAGAGAGAGTACATGGCTCATTCTCAAAACTAACATTAGTTGAAAGGTTATCTAGCTTTGTTATTAAGATATTGGATGAATAGATGGCTACTTTTTCAGGCCAGCAGCCTGGAAGGTCAGTTTGTAGTTTGTGAGCTCTTGCTGTCTTAACTTGAGAAAGGGGCTGCTCATACATTGGAGAAAGGCTAGTGTTGATTATGTTCTCCAGAGATGTGTTGTATAATCCAAATTATTCCCCAAACACACTGTGTCTGTTAAATAATGTATGTAACATAATTTGTTCTCTGTGTGTGTGTGTGTGTGTGTGTGTGTGTGTGTGTGTGTGTGTGTGTGTGTGTGTGTGTGTGTGTGTGTGTGTGTGTGTGTGTGTGTGTGTGTGTGTGTGTGTGTGTGTGTGTGTGTGTGTGTGTGTGCGCGCGCACGCGCAGGGTAAAGCCCTGAAGGTGACGCTGTATGAGACACCTACAGGCTGGAGGTTCTTTGGGAACCTGATGGACTCTGGGAGGTGCTCGCTCTGCGGAGAGGAGAGCTTCGGGACAAGTGAGTGTTACTAACTGTTTCTCTCTACTCCTGTTTGACATTCACCTGAGTCGTACTGCAGCTTGTCAGCAGCTGAGTTTGCTCACCTTTCAGTTAAAGCCAGTCTGTTCCTAGACAGCCATATCAGAGGAGGCTGGTGGGATGAGCTCTAGAAGAACGGGCTCATTGTAATAGCTGGAATGGAATCAATGGAATGGAGCCAGTCATTTGGTTTCCATATGTTTCATGTGTTTGATACCGTTCCATTTATTCTATTCCAGCCATTATAATTAGCCCTTCCTCGTATAGCTCCTCCCACCAACCTCCTCTGATCCGTATACAGTACATCACATCCCTAAATAGAGGCCTGCCTCTGGTCGGAGTCATCCCAGCCTAATAGATTTGAGGGGCCGTGTGTTGTGTGTGTGAGTAATCCCCATTCTTCTGCTATAAAAGGAGAGAGGAGCTCCGTGAATCACCAGAACCCACGGGCCTCTGCCGGCAGCTGCTGCTTCTCAGCCCACCAGGAAAAACTCTCTCCTTGCAGCTAACTCTTATTACCCTTCTTTCTTTCTTTCTCTCTCTCTCTCTCTCTCTCTCTCTCTCTCTCTCTCTCTCTCTCTCTCTCTCTCTCTCTCTCTCTCTCTCTCTCTCTCTCTCTCTCTCTCTCGCTCTCTATCTCTGTTTCTCTCTCTCTGTTTATGTCTCTCTCTCTGTGTAAATCTCTTCAGCGCAGAGAGAATCTGAGGAATCTGAGATGGAGAGAGAGAGAGATAGAAAGGGAAAGAGGAGTATGGAGAGAGAGAGAAATAAGTGAGAGGGAACAGTGAGAGGGAATAGAGCAGGTTGAAGTGAGCAAGAGAAAGAGGAAAGGAGAGACAGAAACAGGGGGACAGTAGAACAGGAGATAATTAAGTGAAATACAGAAGAGGAGGATGAGGGCAGGGGAGAAAAGGGAAGAGAAAGAGATGGACAGAGTGCTGTGTGAGTTTCTGCTTTAAGGCCAAACATCTAAAAGGAGCTGAGCAGCAGTAAATCAGGACTATGCTCGCCACTCAGAGCTCAGGGTTCCATCCTATCTCTCTCTTCCTGTTGGCTGGAGCTTTCATTCATGTCACGTTATGAACATTAGTCCGCTTTTTTTGCCCATTCTAATTTAAATCCATAGAGTCCAGTTCCATGTTTGAGGTATCATTTCTACATAATGTACGTTCTGCTCAGTAAAGTATGACACTCACTTTCTCACCTCCATTAATAGAACATATTGCATCATTTGAGCTTTGAGATCTCGTTAAAGTCCTTAATAAATCCAATACAATATTATTGTCCGTTATCTTTAAATTGGCAGAGAATAACATTGGTGGTTTGCAGCTGAAAGATATTCAGGTCATGAGATAGAGAGTGATGTGATGCTGATGGAGACTGGACTGGTCTTCTGATCCGACAACAGGAAAATGAGATCAGTTTTATACAACAGCTTGTAAAGACCTCCTGCGCAGGCGTGTGAGTGTTTGTGTGCGTGTGCATGTGTCCACAACAAAATGTACTTCAATTGAATCGGAAAGACAGAGAGGAGGTGGAGAGAGACAGCGGCGAGTCAGCGGAAATTGGCAACTGTCAGTTTCCCAACAGCTGCTAGGGCCAGAATTACTAAGGATTTCTACCACAACAAAGTCTACACCTGTTAGTTTCCAGAGGAAATACAACATGGAGTATAAACACAGGAAATACAACATGGAGCATAAACACAGGAAATACAACATGGAGCATAAACACAGGAAATACAACATGGAGCATAAACACAGAAATACAACATGGAGTATAAACACAGGAAATACAACATGGAGCATAAACACAGAAATACAACATGGAGTATAAACACAGGAAATACAACATGGAGTATAAACACAGGAAATACAACATGGAGCATAAACACAGGAAATACAATATGGAGCATAAAAACAGGAAATACAACATGGAGTATAAACACAGGAAATACAACATGTAGCATAAACACAGGAAATACAACATGGAGCATAAACACAGGAAATACAACATGGAGCATAAACACAGGAAATACAACATGGAGCATAAACACAGGAAATACAACATGGAGCATAAACACAGGAAATACAACATGGAGCATAAACACAGGAAATACAACATGGAGCATAAACACAGGAAATACAACATGGAGCATAAACATAGGAAATACAACATGGAGCATAAACACAGGAAATACAACATGGAGTATAAACACAGGAAATACAACATGGAGTATAAACACAGGAAATACAACATGGAGCATAAACACAGGAAATACAACACAGAGCATAAGAAAAGTATATATAAATAAGACAAAAATTCTGATCTAAAGGTACTATGTGAGGAATGATTTAGACTTTGATACTTTTTATTGCATATACTTAGCTTTTTATGTGTGTCTTTTATTCTCATCTAAAACTAACAGGCGTGAACTTGACACTGTGACTCACACTTACATCTGGTCCTTAGTGTAGAATAACAATGGCCCACCCCAGTTAGAGACCATTGGCACTGTGAACAGACTGATCTCTCCACTTATACTCCTCTCTCCCCTGACGCTTGTGGTCTCTGGAGCTGATGTCATACACTGAGTATACCAAACATTAGGAACAGCTGCTCTTTCCATGACATAGACTGACCAGGTGAATCCAGGTGAAAGCTATGATCCCTTATTGAAGTCACTTGTGAAATCCACTTCATATCAGTGTAGATGAAGGGGAGGAGACAGGTTAAAAAAGGATTTTTAAGCCTTTAAGACAATTGAGACATTGATTGTGTTTGTGTTCCATTCAGAGGGTGAATGGGCAAGACAAAAGATTTAAGTGCCTTTTAATGGGTTATGGTAGTAGGTGCCAGGCGCACCTGTTTGAGTGTGTCAAGAACTGCAACGCTGCTGGGGTTTTCATGCTCAACAGTTTCCCGTGTGTATCAAGAATGGTCCACCACCCAAAGGACTTTCAGCCAACTGTGGGAAGCATTGGAGTCAACATGGGCTAGCATCTCTGTGGAACACTTTCGACGCCTTGTAGAGTCCATGCCGCGACGAATTGAGGCTGTTTTAAGGGCAAAAGGGGGGTAGCAACTCCAATATGAGGAAGGTGTTCTTAACGTTTGGTATACTCAGTATATAGTTGACCCTACTATCCAAATACCTTGCTTAACACTCACTAGATAAGACTGTCTGCTAAATGAATCAAATGTACAAATATAACACTTATATTCAGCATATGTGGACATACGAAAATCAAACCCACAACCCTGGTGCGGATATCTGCGGATAGCCATCAGCCACCCCGGAGAGGCGTTCAGTGTTTGTGTGAGAGACAGATAAATAAAACTAGCGGCTGTTAAATTCTAAGGCTCAGAGTTGAACTGAAGGGTTCTTGTCAGAATACCTGTCAGAATGCCTGTTAGAATATCTGTTAAAATGCCTATGAAATAGACCTAGCCTCATCTTGTTTTAGCCAAGGAATCCTCCAAGATAACATCCCTTTCTAAATATCCCATGTTAGTCTCTCATCCCACTCTGGTCCATGTGTTTATAACAGGTAATAACAGGGTTATGAAGGTTTAAAATGGGGTTATAACATGGTTATAAAGGTTTATGTCCCCTTGTGTCTCTTGTTCAGGTTCAGACCACGTCCGTGAGAAGGATGGTCTGTGGTCGGTGCTGGTGTGGCTGTCCATCATGGCTGTCAGGAAACAGGGCGTGGAGGAAATCATCAAGGACCACTGGGCCAAACTCGGACGCAACTACTTCTGCAGGTCACTCTGCTATCCAATCAATCAACCAATCAATCAATCACTCAACCAATACATCAATAAATCAAGCACTCAATCAACCAATCAAACTATCAATCAATCACTCAAACAACCAATACATCAATCAACATCAATCAACCAATAAATCAATCAATCAATCAATCAGTGGATTGCAGTACATGTGTAGTGAACACAGAAAGACACATTGAAGATGCCATGTCCATATCTAATAGACTTGAATAGACTGGGATGCTTCTTTTTGTGTTTGTCTCTATGCTTGTGGTTTCTAGGAGTGTATCTGTATGCCAAGTTCATGCTTGTGTGTGTATGTGTGCGCCCATGTGTTCACACTTGTGTGTGTGTTCCCAGGTTTGACTATGAAGGCGTGGACCCCAGAGCTGCATTCTACCTGATGAGAGACTTGGAGGGGGTGATCACAGATAAGGCCTTTCTTACCCAGAAGTTTGCTGTGGGGACTAACGTCTACAGTGTGGAGCGGGCTGATAACTTTGAGTACATCGACCCTGTGGACGGAACCGTGGTCCGCAACCAGGTCTGTATAACTGAAACACGACTCTTAGAGGAGAGGAGGAGATGAGAGGGGGAGAGGAGGAGATGAGAGGGGAGAGGAGGAGATGAGAGGAGGAGATGAGAGGGGAGAGGAGGAGATGAGAGGGGAGAGATGAGAGGGGAGAGGAGGAGATGAGAGGGGAGAGATGAGAGGGGAGAGGAGGGAGATGAGAGGGGAGAGATGAGAGGGGAGAGGAGGAGATGAGAGGGGAGAGGAGGAGATGAGAGGGGAGAGATGAGAGGGGGAGAGGAGGAGATGAGAGGGGAGAGATGAGAGGGGGAGAGGAGGAGATGAGAGGGGGAGAGATGAGAGGGGAGAGGAGGAGATGAGAGGGGAGAGGAGGAGATGAGAGGGGAGAGATGAGAGGGGGCAAGATGGGGGGTTGTCTATGATGAGGTCTGTATAACTGTTGACTTTATTAGTCGATTAAATACCAACTGAAAGTCAGCACATGTTGCTCTTCTCTCTATCCATCTCTACTTGTATCCTCCTACCCCTCTCTGCTCCAGACCACCCAGGTAGCCCCATATGTTCAGACTGGGGTTCCATGTTTGGGCATGGCTGTCTCTAACCCTCCTCCTCAGCCAGTGTGCACACACACACACACACACACACACACACACACACACACACACACACACACACACACACACACACACACACACACACACACACACACACACACACACACACACACACACACACACACACACACAGCAGAGCCCTGCTTTGCTTTAGTAAAAGACAGAAACAGGACAACCAGACAGGCAGAGGAACAGTAGTGTAATAATGGTGTGATGTACAACCTGTTGCTTAGGAACAGTTGGCCTGCTGTTGACGGTAAACACAGCTCTGCAATGCTTACTTCACTGTTTCCCGATGGGTGAGAGGTGACCTGCTAGTCACAATCGAGTCTATGGCATTGGTTCTGGTGACATGTTGAGTCATGAGAAGACTCCAAAAGCTTTAGGTGGGTCACAGTGCTAAAAGGTTTAGGAACAAGTGATGTATAGAGCAGTGATGTCACAGTGGCTAATGTATGATGTTTTGGCTTGGCCTTTATTCTGATTGGTAGACTTGGTTTAGTCTGGGGACTTTAATCTCATTGGTGGAGGCAGATATGTCTCGGTTGGGTCTTTATTGTGATTGGTGTAAAGACTGATGAGTCAGCGTGTGTCAGCATCAGTAAAGATGATGAGTGTTACACAGTCTACTGTTGGGAAATGTAAACACACGCACACACACACACACTGGCTTTTCACTTGGCAGCGGTCTCTGTCACACTGTCCCATCCTCCCTACACACCCTGGAATATCTCCTACGGTCAACACTTTTCTGCTCATACTACACACCCACACGTAAATCCCATTGGTGTCAGGTGTCTTGGCCTGGGATGCATGACGTCATAAGAGATGGTGTGTGCGCGTTTGTTTTTAGTCAGTCACCCTCCCAATCGGGCCTGTCACAGTAGACGGATCAGACCTCTCGGCCAGCTCCACAGCGGTTACAGCTAGTTAGTCACTCACCAAAAAGGTGTAAACCTACTCCTCTGTGTATATACAGGACATTCCACAGTGTTGTGTCAGCTGTCGTCTCTCCGCTCTGCCTGTGAGAGGGGGGATGTGCTGTCTGTTGTATGCGTACACACTCCATATATTCATTTAGCAGACACTCTTATTCAGAACGACTTACAGGAGAAGTTAGGGTTAAGTGCCTTGCTCAAGGGCACATCAACATATTTTTCACATAGTTGTCTCAGGGATTTGATCCAGCAACCTTTCAGTTATTGGCCTAACACTCTTAACCACTAGGCTACCTACCATCCCATTTATAAACAGAGACACATGCTCACAGATACACACACACACAGACTGGCTGTGATGACAATTTGAGAGAGGCTTTATAGAGCTATGCCTGGGTTGCCTATGTAGCCTGCTACTGAATTGTTCCCACAGAGAAAGACTACACACATACTACTGTACATTGACCCCCTCTCTCTCTGACTCAAACACCTACATATGGACATACAGGGATGTATTGTAGGTAAACATGTTAAATGCACACGCACACACACACACACACACACATGCATATGACTACAGTGGCATCTAGGGGACGTCAGTGGATACTGCATTAACAACTCCTCTGTCTCACTGCCGCTAGTATTTCTGTCTACCTGTCTCACTGCCTCCGGTCTGTCTTTCTACCTGTCTCACTGCCTCTAGTCAGTCTTTCTACCTGCCTCACTGTCTCTGGTTTGTCTGCATACCTGTCTCACTGCCTCTAGTCAGTTTTTCTCACTGGCTTTGGTTTGTCTGCATACCTGTCTCACTGCCTCTGGTCTGTCTGCTTACCTGTCTCACTGCCTCTGGTCTGTCTGCTTACCTGTCTCACTGTCTCTGGTCTGTATGTATACCTGTCTCACTGTCTCTGGTCTGTCTGTATACCTGTCTCACTGCCTCTGGTCTGTCTGCTTACCTGTCTCACTGTCTCTGGTCTGTCTGTATACCTGTCTCACTGCCTCTGGTCTGTCTGCATACCTGTCTCACTGCCTCTGGTCTGTCTGCATACCTGTCTCACTGCCTCTGGTCTGTCTGCATACAGGGTCTGCGGATCGTCTTCACAGATGCGTCCCGTCTGGTCTTCCGTCTAAGTGGGAGTGGGGGAAGGGTCGGGACCACAGTCCGGATCTACGCAGAGAGCTTCGAGAGAGACCCCGAGAGACATAACAGAGAAACTCAGGTAAGGAGTGCACTGGAATCCATTCTGATAGGTACTCTTACACTACGTGTGTGTGTGTGTGTGTGTGTGTGTGTGTGTGTGTGTGTGTGTGTGTGTGTGTGTGTGTGTGTGTGTGTGTGTGTGTGTGTGTGTGTGTGTGTGTGTGTGTGTGTGTGTGTGTCTCATCATTGTTTCCTTGTATGAACTTACAGGCCCATAAACTAAGGAGAGGATCAACGCAACATTATCATTTTCATTGATCCATTTGATTTCTTATTTAACCACAAGGATGGTTTTGTCAACATAGAGTGTGGTTCACAGTGGTTGCATGCAATATTATCCTATATCACAACCCACCTCCAACTGGGTGTCTGAACAACATGTGCCATGGTGACATTACATGTGATAGTTGTTTTAGCTGTTCGGTAGACTTTGGAGTGAGTGTCTTCTATTGCTGTCGGTGTGGCCATATTGTGTTTGACTGGTAGTGTACTTTAACCATGCCACAGTATTAGTCAGTATCATATTGTGGTTCACAGTATTAGTCAGTATAGAGGTGTGTGCTGTTTTGATGCCAAGGCTTAGTTATCCGTTATGATGAAACACCACTGGCCTTGATTAGATTGATCAGTTCCATGTAAACATTCTCTCACAAACCACTTTGAACTGAGCCAGGAAACCCCTGTACCATTGGATCTGTAGTCATGATGCAAGCTGTGGCTTATCTCCATGGTGACTTCAGGTTGTGAGTTGCACCAACACAATAGAGAAAGGGAAATGAAAGGGGGGGGTACCTAGTCAGTTGTCTAACTGAATGTATTCAACTTAAATGTGTCCGCATTTAACCCAACCCCTCTGAATCAGAGACTGTCAGTGGATACTAAGACAGTATAAAGTTAGCCTGGAGTTGACTAGCTTTGCAGCACACTGATAATGGATTAAATTCTTTGCAGAGGTGTTTCATATGTCCTTTCTGGCCAGGACATCAGACAGAAAGTCCAAAGTGAAGAGAAGGGACTTGGTAGTAAACTGTTTATTGGTCATGATTCATGGCGCTTGTTGTTTTCTTGGTTAATCTCTGTATTCGTTTCTAGCGGCTTCTATGATGGTTACAGATGTAGGATCTTCATTTGAGCCAGTTTGCTACTGCAGCAAAATAATCCTGCAGCAACAGGCAATGGGAATTATTATGTGGATTATAGTTTATGTTTTTTGTGGTTTCAAAGTGGGAATGACAAACTTCAGAAGCCTTTTTAAACCTCAAATACTCTACACGTTTAAAATGTCTTGCATTGCAGGAAACTGCGTTTGGAGTGTGCTGTGTTACTCTGTTGCAAGTATACCAATACAACTCTCACATTGTATCAACACTTATTAGAACATGTGCATCCTTTCAGTCTCTACAGTCATCCCACATTAGAAAAGAAAGCCTGAAGCTTTGCCAGTAATGTGTTTATCATGTAAAGTGTGTATGAAGCTGTGTGTGTTCCATGTCCCAGGCGGTGCTTGGTCCCCTCATCGCCATTGCCCTGAAGATCTCTGACATCCACGAGAGGACAGGACACCGTGGCCCCACCGTCATCACCTGAGCAATGCTCCACTGCTCACACACCACCTGAGTGCTCCCTCCACAAACACACACACACACCACCTGAGTGCTCCCCCCACAAACACACACACATACACACCACCTGAGTGCTCCCTCCACAAACACAAATCTATGGCCAAGTCCCTGAGGCCACCCCGTCCTGCTTGTTGCCACACCTGGGGCCAATAGTAAGCAAGAGCTACATGTATTCTTTCTTTCTTTCTCTCTCTCTCTCTCTCTCTCTCTCTCTCTCTCTCTCTCTCTCTCTCTCTCTCTCTCTCTCTCTCTCTCTCTCTCTCTCTCTCTCTCTCTCTCAAAATGTAAGAAATTACAGTTGAAGTCGGAAGTTTACATACACCTTGGCCAAATACATCACAATCCTGACAGTTAATCCCAGTACAAAATTCCCTGTGTTAGGTCAGTTAGGATCACCACTTTATTTTAAGAATGTGAAATGTCAGAATAATAGCAGAGAGAATGATTTAATTCAGCTTTTATTTCTTTCATCACATTCCCAGTGGGTCAGAAGTTTACATACACGTAATTAATATTTGGTAGCATTGCATTTAAATTATTTAACTTGGGTCAAATGTTTAGAGGTAGCACTTCCACAAGCTTCCCACAATAAGTTGGGTGAATTTTGGCCCATTCCTCCTGACAGAGCTGGTGTAACTGAGTCAGGTTTGTAGGCCTCCTTGCTCGCACACACTTTTTCAGTTATGCCCATACATGTTCTATAGGATTGAGGTCAGGGCTTTGTGTTGGCCACTCCAATACCTTGACTTTGTTGTCCTTAAGCCATTTTGCCACAACTTTGGAAGTATGCTTGGGGTCATTGTCCATTTGGAAGACCCATTTGCGCCCAAGCTTTAACTACCTGACTGATGTCTTGAGATGTTGCTTCAATATATCCACATAATTTTCCTACCTCATGATGCCATCTATTTTGTAAAGTGCACCAGTCCCTCCTGCAGCAAAGCACCCCCACAACATGATGCTGCCACCCTTGTGCTTCACGGTTGGGATGGTGTTCTTCGGCTTGCAAGCCTCCCCTTTTTCCTCCAAACATAACGATGGTCATTATGGCCAAACAGTTCTATTTTTGTTTCATCAGACCAGAGGACATTTCTCCAAAAAGTACGATCTTTGTCCCCATGTGCAGTTGCAAACTGTAGTCTGGCTTTTTTATGGCGGTTTTGGAGCAGTGGCTTCTTCCTTGCTGAGCGGCCTTTCAGGTTATGTCGATATAGGACTCGTTTTACTGTGGATATAGATACTTTTGTACCTGTTTCCTCCAGCATCTTCACAAGGTCCTTTGCTGTTGTTCTGGGATTGATTTGCACTTTTCACACCAAAGTACGTTCATCTCTAGGAGACAGAATGCGTCTTCTTCCTGAGCGGTATGACGGCTGCGTGGTCCCATGTTTATACTTGCGTACTATTGTTTGTACAGATGAACGTTGTACCTTCATGCATTTGGAAATTGCTCCCAAGGATGAACCAGACTTGTGGAGGTCTACAGTTATTTTTCTGAGGTCTTGGCTGATTTCTTTTGATTTTCCCATGATGTCAAGCAAAGAGGCACTGAGTTTGAAGGTAGGCCTTGAAATACACCAACAGGTACACCTCCAAGTGACTCAAATGATATCAATTAGCCTATCAGAAGTTTCTAAAGCCATGACATAATTTTCTGGAATTTTCCAAGCTGTTTAAAGGCACAGCCAACGTAGTATATGTACACTTCTGACCCACTGGAATTGTGATACAGTAAATTATAAGTGAAATAATCTGTCTGTAAACAATTGTTGGGAAAATTACTTGTGTCATGCACAAAGTAGATGTCCTAACCGACTTGCCAAAACTAAAGTTTGTTAACAAGAAATTTGTGGAGTGGTTGAAAAACGAGTTTTAATGACTCCAACCTAAGTGTACGTAAACTCCGACTTCAACTGTATGTAGTCTGCAAAGAAAAGAAGCAAACTGTTTCTTTTAGCGGTTGATAAACAACATTTGTTCATATAAGGCTTCTGTTATGAAAGTTGTATTTTCTGAATGCATGAAATTACCACTGTACAGCTACAAAGCATGTGCCTTTATGTGTGTGTGTGCCTGTGTGTGTGCCTGTGTGTGTGTGTGCCTGTGTGTGTGTCTGTGTGTGTGTCTGTCTGTGTGTCTGTGCCTGTGTGTGTCTGTGTGTGTGTGTGTGTGTGTGTGTGTGTGTGTGTGTGTGTGTGTGTGTGTGTGTGTGTGTGTGTGTGTGTGTGTGTGTGTGTGTGTGTGTGTGTGTGTGTGTGTGTGTCTGTGTGTGTCTGTGTGTGTGTGTGTCTTTGTGTGTGTGTGTCTGTGTGTGTGTGTGCCTGATCATTATAAAGTTGACAGACAGAATTAAAAGGGAGAAGTCAATTTTTCATACACAATACATGCTCCGAATACAACCTTACCGTGAAATGCTTACTTACAAGCCCTTAACCAACAATGCAGTTCAAAAAATATAGTTTTTTTTTTTTTTAAGTAACACAATAAAATAACAATAATGAGGCTATAACCAGGGGTACCGGTACAGGGTCAATGTGCGGGGCTACAGGTTAGTCCAGGTGGTATCTGTTCAGAACGTATTTTTCCAAAAGGGCTACCACCACTTTTAGTTTTTTTGCTCTTCATTAGACAGCCTGTTTTTGCCCTTTGTGATCGGAGTAAGCCATAGATGTATTTCATTTGTTTTTGTTTTTTATCCAAATAAATTCTTATCTTTTGTGTGTAATGTCTTTTTACTTAGTCCCTTCTGTTGCTGGGGAAATGAGTAGGTAGTGCAATTCACCTCCTTTTAGTAGCCTTTCCATCCTGCTGAGCTGAGCCGAACTGTACTGTGTTATGCATCCGCCTAGTCGCTGGAACCATGATGCTGGAAAGGACATTGTGAAGAGAACATATCTGAGGCGTTATAGTATGGTTCGGGTAGACAGGATAGTGTGAAAAGTCTTGGTGGGTCCAAAGAAAGGCTGGCTTGTGGTTACAATATGGTTCTTGGGTATTCCAACTGTCATATGGAATTGTGTAATACATGTGTCTAGTGTGTGTCCTTACTTGTGCCCAGAGAAATATCCACCCACCTGTATCACTTTCAAACTTATTTATTCAGGTTTTATTTATTCAGGTTTTATTTATTCAGGTTTTATTTATTCAGGTTTTATCTATTCAGGTTTTATTTATTCAGGTTATTACATGTATTCTCCTGACTTACAACTGATTTACAACTGTGTGACCTACAAATTATAACATTCTATCTGCAAAAATATTATTCTTAAATAATTGGCTTTAAAGTTCCAAATTCTCATTGGTCTAAATAACGTAACATAAATTGAGGTATTTAGAGTGCTATATTGGTAGAGAACATTGAACAGAACAAGATTATGTCAGTAATGACATTAGGACAAAAATGCATATATAACCTTATAATTCCAAGCTCTCTAATCCTGATTCTGGATTCCTGCTCTCTAGTCCTGAATCTGGATTCCTGCTCTCTAGTCCTGAATCTGGATTACTAGTCCCTAGTCCCGATTCTGGATTCCTGCTCTCTAGTCCTGATTCTGGATTCCTGCTCACTAGTCCTGATTCTGGATTCCTACTCTCTTGTCCTGAATCTGGATTCCTGCTCTCTAATCCTGATTCTGGATTCCTGCTCTCTAATCCTGAATCTGGATTCCTGCTCTCTAGTCCTGAATCTGGATTCCTGCTCTCTAGTCCTGAATCTGGATTCCTGCTCTCTAGTCCTGATTCTGGATTCCTGCTCTCTAGTCCTCAATTTGGAATCCTGCTCTCTAGTCCTGAATCTGGATTCCTGCTCTCTAGTCCTAATTCTGGATTCCTGCTCTTTAGTCCTGATTCTGGATTCCTGCTCTCTAGTCCTGAATCTGGATTCCTGCTCCTTAGTCCTGATTCTGGATTCCTGCTCTAGTCCTGAATCTGGATTCCTGCTCTCTAGTCCTGATTCTGGGTTCCTGCTCTCTAGTCCTGAATCCGGATTCCTGCTCTCTAGTCCTGAATCTGGATTACTGCTCTCTAGTCCTGAATCTGGATTCCTGCTCTCTAGTCCTGAATCTGGATTCCTGCTCTCTAGTCCTGATTCTGGATTCTTGCTCTCTAGTCCTGATTCTGGATTCCTGCTCTCTAGACCTGATTCTGGATTCCTGCTCTAGTCCTGAATCTGGATTCCTGCTCTCTAGTCCTGATTCTGGGTTCCTGCTCTCTAGTCCTGAATCCGGATTCCTGCTCTCTAGTCCTGAATCTGGATTACTGCTCTCTAGTCCTGAATATGGATTCCTGCTCTCTAGTCCTGATTCTGGATTCTTGCTCTCTAGTCCTGATTCTGGATTCCTGCTCTCTAGACCTGATTCTGGATTCCTGCTCTCTAGTCCTGACTCTGGATTCCTGCTCTGTAACCAGTCTGGATTCCTGCTCTGTAACCATTCTGGATTCCTTCTCTGTAACCATTCCTGATTCCTTCTCTGTAACCATTCCTGATTCCTTCTCTGTAACCATTCTGGATACCTGCTCTGTATACATTCTGGATTCCTGCTCTATAACCATTCTGGATTCCTGCTCTGTAACTATCCTGGGTTCCTTCTCTGTAACCATTCTGTATTTTCCTGCTCTGTAACCATACTGGATTCCTGCTCTGTAACCATACTGGATTCCTGCTCTGTAACCATTCCTGATTCCTGCTCTGTAACCATTCTGGATTCCTTCTCTGTAACCATTCCTGATTCCTTCTCTGTAACCATTCCTGATTCCTTCTCTGTAACCATTCTGTATTCCTGCTCTGTAACCATACTGGATTCCTGCTCTGTAACCATACTGGATTCCTGCTCTGTAACCATTCCTGATTCCTGCTCTGTAACCATTCTGGATTCCTTCTCTTAACCATTCTGTATTCCTGCTCTGTAACTATTCTGGATTCCTTCTCTGTAACCATTCTGTATTCCTGCTCTTTAACCATTCTGTATTCCTGCTCTGTAACTATTCTGTATTCCTGCTCTGTAACTATTCTGGATTCCTGCTCTGTAACCATTCTGGATTCCTTCTCTGTAACCGTTCTGGATTCCTGCTCTGTAACCTTTCTGGATTCCTGCTTTGTAACCATTCTGGATTCCTGCTTTGTACAAGACTGTCATAACCAACATCAGTAGTTATCTACCTCAGGCTACATCTTTATTTGGTTAGTGTATTGGTTTCCTCATGTCCTGTTCATATGTATATGGGTAGTGTATTGGTTTACTTGTGCCCTGTTCAAATGCTCCTTGTTGGTGACAGGGAAAAGGACTATTGTGAAGTTATTGTGGTGATAATCGTGAGTGTGTGTGCCGTGTTACAGTAGATTGTTATACAGCCTCAGAAAGAAGACTTTGATTGCATAATGGCTTTTATTGCAGTTGTTAAATGTGAGTACATGCCATTGTTTCCTTTCAGATTCAGACAGACGTGAGATTGTAAAAGGCTGATTCCCTTTCATGAACTCTGGACACTTGATCTGTCTGTGGCCAGGTACCTAACATAGCAGGTTTAAAAGAAACTGGTGGCCAGTAAACAGCAGCCATTACACTTTGAGCTCAGGAATTTGACCTACCTTAACCCCAGGTCTGTGTATGTGTTCACAACAGTGTGTTCAACAACCTTTATGTTACCAAGTGGACTGAGGTTGACTGAAGGAGCCTCATTACAACAACAACAACGATTGGGATGAGTTGCAGTGGAGAGCAGAAGGTTTGAATGAGCCGACTAGAGGCTGGATGTGTTGCAGTGGAGAGCAGAAGGTTTGAATGAGCCGACTAGAGGCTGGGTGTGTTGCAGTGGAGAGCAGAAGGTTTGATTGAGCCGACTAGAGGCTGGGTGTGTTGCAGTGGAGAGCAGAAGGTTTGAATGAGCCGACTAGAGGCTGGGTGTGTTGCAGTGGAGAGCAGAAGGTTTGAATGAGCCGACTAGAGGCTGGGTGTGTTGCAGTGGAGAGCAGAAGGTTTGAATGAGCCGACTAGAGGCTGGATGTGTTGCAGTGGAGAGCAGAAGGTTTCATTGAGCCGACTAGAGGCTGGATGTGTTGCAGTGGAGAGCAGAAGGTTTCATTGAGCCGACTAGAGGCTGGATGTGTTGCAGTGGAGAGCAGAAGGTTTCATTGAGCCGACTAGAGGCTGGGTGTGTTGCAGTGGAGAGCAGAAGGTTTCATTGAGCCGACTAGAGGCTGGGTGTGTTGCAGTGGAGAGCAGAAGGTTTCATTGAGCCGACTAGAGGCTGGATGTGTTGCAGTGGAGAGCAGAAGGTTTCATTGAGCCGACTAGAGGCTGGATGTGTTGCAGTGGAGAGCAGAAGGTTTCATTGAGCCGACTAGAGGCTGGATGTGTTGCAGTGGAGAGCAGAAGGTTTCATTGAGCCGACTAGAGGCTGGGTGTGTTGCAGTGGAGAGCAGAAGGTTTCATTGAGCCGACTAGAGGCTGGGTGTGTTGCAGTGGAGAGCAGAAGGTTTCATTGAGCCGACTAGAGGCTGGATGTGTTGCAGTGGAGAGCAGAAGGTTTCATTGAGCCGACTAGAGGCTGGATGTGTTGCAGTGGAGAGCAGAAGGTTTCATTGAGCCGACTAGAGGCTGGATGTGTTGCAGTGGAGAGCAGAAGGTTTCATTGAGCCGACTAGAGGCTGGGTGTGTTGCAGTGGAGAGCAGAAGGTTTGATTGAGCCGACTAGAGGCTGGATGTGTTGCAGTGGAGAGCAGAAGGTTTGATTGAGCCGACTAGAGGCTGGATGTGTTGCAGTGGAGAGCAGAAGGTTTGATTGAGCCGACTAGAGGCTGGGTGTGTTGCAGTGGAGAGCAGAAGGTTTGATTGAGCCGACTAGAGGCTGGGTGTGTTGCAGTGGAGAGCAGAAGGTTTCATTGAGCCGACTAGAGGCTGGGTGTGTTGCAGTGGAGAGCAGAAGGTTTGATTGAGCCGACTAGAGGCTGGATGTGTTGCAGTGGAGAGCAGAAGGTTTGATTGAGCCGACTAGAGGCTGGATGTGTTGCAGTGGAGAGCAGAAGGTTTGATTGAGCCGACTAGAGGCTGGATGTGTTGCAGTGGAGAGCAGAAGGTTTGATTGAGCCGACTAGAGGCTGGATGTGTTGCAGTGGAGAGCAGAAGGTTTGATTGAGCCGACTAGAGGCTGGGTGTGTTGCAGTGGAGAGCAGAAGGTTTGATTGAGCCGACTAGAGGCTGGATGTGTTGCAGTGGAGAGCAGAAGGTTTCATTGAGCCGACTAGAGGCTGGATGTGTTGCAGTGGAGAGCAGAAGGTTTCATTGAGCCGACTAGAGGCTGGATGTGTTGCAGTGGAGAGCAGAAGGTTTCATTGAGCCGACTAGAGGCTGGATGTGTTGCAGTGGAGAGCAGAAGGTTTGATTGAGCCGACTAGAGGCTGGATGTGTTGCAGTGGAGAGCAGAAGGTTTGATTGAGCCGACTAGAGGCTGGATGTGTTGCAGTGGAGAGCAGAAGGTTTGAATGAGCCGACTAGAGGCTGGATGTGTTGCAGTGGAGAGCAGAAGGTTTGAATGAGCCGACTAGAGGCTGGATGTGTTGCAGTGGAGAGCAGAAGGTTTCATTGAGCCGACTAGAGGCTGGGTGTGTTGCAGTGGAGAGCAGAAGGTTTCATTGAGCCGACTAGAGGCTGGATGTGTTGCAGTGGAGAGCAGAAGGTTTGAATGAGCCGACTAGAGGCTGGATGTGTTGCAGTGGAGAGCAGAAGGTTTCATTGAGCCGACTAGAGGCTGGGTGTGTTGCAGTGGAGAGCAGAAGGTTTCATTGAGCCGACTAGAGGCTGGATGTGTTGCAGTGGAGAGCAGAAGGTTTCATTGAGCCGACTAGAGGCTGGATGTGTTGCAGTGGAGAGCAGAAGGTTTGATTGAGCCGACTAGAGGCTGGGTGTGTTGCAGTGGAGAGCAGAAGGTTTGATTGAGCCGACTAGAGGCTGGGTGTGTTGCAGTGGAGAGCAGAAGGTTTGATTGAGCCGACTAGAGGCTGGGTGTGTTGCAGTGGAGAGCAGAAGGTTTGATTGAGCCGACTAGAGGCTGGGTGTGTGTGTTTATCAAGTTACGGAATCTGAGACTTTAATCTTCAGCCCCTCTTTTATTGATGTTTGATTGTTGTGAAAAGTACATGAATGTGGAGAAAGTTTCAGCTGGGCAGATTTAACAGATTCACAGAGAATCACAGATTTTATGATCAAATATATTTTGTTTTTGATAAACATTATTTGCTTATAAAAGCTCTCAGTGGCTGCAGAACACAGACAATATAAGAGTACAATACAACTCCATGTACAACGTTGTGATGTTAACATTCTTAACGCACAGTGCTTTTGGTAAACAGATGCACTACATTACCAAAATGTAGACATGTGGACACCTGCTTGTCGAACATCTCATTTCAAAATCATGGGCATTAATATGGAGTTGGTTCCGGCGTTGCTGATATAACAGCCTCCACTCTTCTGGGAAGGCTTTCCACTAGATGTTGGAACATTGCTGAGGGGACTTGCTTCCTTTCAGCCACAAGAGCATTAGTGAGGTTGGGCACTGATGTTGGGCGATTAGGCCTGGCTCGCAGTTGGCGTTCCAATTCATCCCAAAGGCGTTCAGTGGGGTTGAGGTTAGGGCTCTGTGCAGGCCAGTCAAGTTCCGCCACACCGATCTCGACAAACTATTTCTGTATGGACCTCGCTTTGTGCACGGGGGCATTGTCATGCTGAAACATGAAAGGGCCTTACCCAAAATGTTGCCACAAAGTTAGAAACACAGAAACATCTACAATGTCATTGTATGCTGTAGTGTTAAGATTTCCCTTTACTTGAACTTGGGTGCTTAGCCAGAACTATCAAAGCATCCCCAGACCATTATTCCTCCTCCGCCAAACTACAGTTTGCACTGTGCATTGGGGCAGGTAGCGTTCTCCTGGCGTCCACTGAACCCAGATTTGTCTGTTGGACTGCCAGATGGTTAAGCGTGATTCATCTCTCCAGAGAACGTGTTTCCAATGCTCCGGAGTCCAAAGGTGGCAAGCTTTACACCACTCGAGCCAACGTTTGGTATTGCGCATGGTGATCTTAGGCTTGTGAGCGGCTGCTCGGCCATGGAAAGCCATTTCATGAAGCTCCCGATGAGTAGTTCTTGTGCTGATGTTGCTTCCAGAGGCAGTTTGGAACTTGGTAGCTATGCGCTTCAGCACTTGGTGGTCCCATTCTGTGAGCTTGTGTGGCCTACCACTTTGCGGCTGAGCCGTTGTTGCTCCTAGACGTTTCCACTTCACAATAACAGCACTTACATTTAACTGGGGAAGCTCTAGCAGGGCAGACATTTGACCAACTGACTTGTTGGAAAGGTGGCATCCTATGGCTGTGTGCTTGATTTTATACACCTGTCAGCAACGAGTGTGGCTGAAATAGCCAAATCCACTAACTTGAATTGGTGTGTCTACTTTTGTATATATAGTGTACCAATACTGCACAATACTGTCACATCCAACAACGAGTAAAAACAAGCAGGTCTGTGTTTTTTAAAGTGTATCAGATTTACAGAGATATCCATACCTAGACTGTCATCCTTCACTAGCATTCTGTAGACATTTGTCTTGATCAACCTGTAGCTCACTGTACTACCTGATGCTATAGGTTACTACTGTTCAGCCACATGTGAAACCGCAAATATGTTTTCAGTCACGTAGTATCTCAGGTCTCAGCAAAAGCTCAAGACAGTCTCATTCCTAGCTATCACTCCCACCTGTCTCCGTTCTCCAGACAACCATGACGCCAGGAGCAGCAAGATTTGCTGCCATACCTCTCTCTGAGCTGACAAGGCCATGTCGTTTACATCTCCTGAAAGGTCAGGCAGGGAGACACTTGTTTTAAACAGTACACAAGGGTGATGTCATCACTTTCCAGAGTCCACCACCTATCGACCGTCCAGCTCAGGACACGGAACTCTGTCCAAGCGGGAATGTTCTGGTTGCTGTGGAAGCCCCTGTGGCTCCCTGTGCGGCTGAATGACCATCTCAGAGTAAGCAGGAGGTTCTTCATGGTTGAAGGTGTCGTCTGGGGCCTCAGAGATGTCCTGGGTGTACAGAGGTGGGGCCAGGTTGAACCTCAGGCCGTCTTCAGTGAGCCCCAGCACAGAGTAAGCTGCAGCTGCAGTAGCAGAGAAGGCAGAGGCGTGGTTCTGCTGAGACTCCTCATATGAAGGAAGGTAGAAGCTGGGTCTGGAGAGAACAACAGACACATTCCAGGTGTGTTATTGAAAGGAATGAGGCTTACAGTACATTTCACAACAAATATCATATGTAAGTGCCTATGTTAAGAAACCGTATTATGAGTTCAGTTTCTAAACATTTTGACAGCTATCCGGCAGTGCACTAACCCGTAGTCTTGTGTACATAATAGGAATATATAGATGCAATGCACCTGACTGTTGATAATTGTCACTGTATCAGTCTCTGTAAAAGTCTCAAATTAATTATTCAATAAAAGGAAAATGCAAAATATGAATGATATACACTGAGAAAAAATATAAACGCATCATGTAAAGTGTTGGTCCAATGTTTCATGTGCTGAAATAAAAGATCCAAGATATTGTCCTGAGGCCCATTGTGAGGCCAATTTTTTGGGTGTTATCTGTGGCCAACAGATGCATATCTGTATTCCCAGTTGTGAAATAGATTAGGGACTAATTAATGCATTTCAATTGACTTATTTCCTGAAATGAACTGTTACTCAGTACAATCTTGGAAATTGTTGCATGTAGCATTTCTAATTTTTTTGTTCAGTATATACAGTAATTCAGGCATGAATTGAATCTGTCCCCAGGTGAGTGAGAGAGCAGAGGCGTACCTGTCGACGGTGTAGACATGGATGTGTGCAGCGGTGTGGTGGCGCCTGCTCCTCCGGTGCTGCATCTTCCTCTTCATGCCATGGCAGATGGTCCAGAAGACCCCTGTGATGAGGGACAGGAAGCCACAGGCGATGAGGACGTAGGCCATGATGTAACGCAGGGAGCAGTTGTAGGCATTGTGGAGGGACATCAGGTAGGCCCCCACACAGATGAGGACAAAGCCCAGGGCAGGCAGCACCATACGGGCCAGGGAACACAGGTGCTTCCTCGTATCCATGATAACTGCCTTCTCTCCCTTTCTTAAGGTGATTTCTTTCTCTATCTCTCTCTCTCTCTGCAGGTGGAAGGAGAGGTGATGGGAACTGAAGGTTGGTTGGCAGGTTTAGTAGATGGTAGGGTGCTATCAGTACACCTACAGCAGCAGAATGGTGCACAAGAAACCAAGCATTTACTGTTGTTCTACTACAGTATGACTGCTAAAAGTTGGAGGAGGGTTCTATTGTCACGTAGTCCCACTATGGTGATGCAGGTACGCTGTGGTTCCTTCCCTCGTCTGGCACCCTCTTTATGCCATCAGACAAAGGGGAAGGGGTGGAGACTCAAGGAGATGACTGTGTAAAAATAGGATGACTCAGTTTACAGTCTGTTTACGGGGTATTTATGAGGTTACATGGTAAAGGTGATTATGTCTGACTTAGTGAATATAGAAATACTTGATGAAACAGCACGGTAAAACTAGCAATATTTATTTACAAAAATAAAACAAAAATGTTTTGAGAAAATTACAGACATGTATTTGGATGAATAATAATCAAATACCAGATACAAATTATTTTGCTGTCAAATATGGTATTATATTATGTGATTTCTTTCTAAAGATTATATTGCACAGATACAATTTTGTTGTTGTTTTGGCTCACTACGCCAGCACTGTGGATTTGAAATGATACAATGACTATGAGGTTAAAGCGCAGACTGTCAGCTTTAATTTGAGGGTATTTTCATAGTGTTCACGTGTATTAAAGTGGTTAAAAGTTTTATATTTGGCCCCATATTCCTAGCACACAATGACTACATCAAGCTTGTGACTCTACAAACCTTTTGGATGCATTTGCTGTTTGTTTTGGTTGTTTTTCAGATTAACGCCCAATAGAAATGAATGGTAAATAATGTATTGTGTCATTTGGGAGTCACTATTATTGTAAATAAGAATAGAATGTTAATATTATAAAACTTCTACATTAATGTGGAACTTACTATGATTACAGATAATCCTGAATTAATCGTGAATAATGATGAGTGAGAAAGTTAGAGGCACAAATATCATACCCCCAAGACATGCTAACCTCTCACCATACAATATTTGTAATGAACACGAGGGGAGACAGAGAGCTGGTTTCAAGCGCAGGGCGCAGCAGGTGTTTATTGCAAAGGACCACAGGAGGAGGCAGGTAGCTGGGTCCAGGGTCAGGCAGAAGGTCATGCACAGCGGTCCAAAAGGGCAACAGTACAGGCAGTGAAAAGGCCAGTAGCGAGTCCGGGAAATCAGGCAATAGGTAGATAACAGGATATCCGATAGGCTAAAGTACAGGCAGGGAATAGGCAAAAGGCTTCGTTAGTGAGGCAGGCAAAAAATATCATACACGGGAGGAGTAAATCACGGGAAACCCAGCGCTCTGAAAGACGTGTGTCCCAAAACAAACAATACCTCACAGTGATGGGGTGCAAAGAACTGAACTAAATAGTGTGTGATAATGACATACAGGTGTGTGAACAGGTGACTAGAAATCAGGTGATTGGGATCTGGAGAGTGAGCTGCGTTCAGGGGATCTATGTGCTTGAGGGTGTGAGTTGGAAGCAGACGTTACAGTAACAATAACAGGGCTGGTTAGCTTTTTTGGGGGGGTATGAGGGGGTATGATATGTTTGTATGTAATTGTATCATTTAAAGTCCAAAGTGCTGGAGTACAGATCCAAAACATGTATCACTGTCCCTCACTGTATATTCCCATGTTGGTAGATAAACCTAGAGATTGCTCAGAATTCTGAATGTGATGGATCGTGCACTATCCCTGATACATAAGCTGGGTCAGGTACTTCACTGGAACTTAAACAGGGTGGGAACGGAGGTATGTGCATCATATCATATCGCTGCACATTGATCTGGTACTGGTACTGAAGGTATAGAGGGTTGCCAGGTGACATTAGACGCCTCCTGGCGGCCATGTTGGAAGACCACCACATCAATTCTTTCAACAACAGCAGTTGATTGGCTTCCCCAAGCTGCATTATGAAAGTGCCTAAAACGACTTGATTCATCACCATGGTCAATTTCTGTGCCGTATTTGCCTGCTCGAACAAGGCAGGACAGACAACAAAAAATTATATTTTTACAGATTACCCACAATCATGAAAGTTGTGAGTTTTAATGTCACATGCACAAATAAAGTGAAATATTTTTCTTGCTAACTCTAAACACAACAATGCAATAATCAAAAGCAATGTATTACTAGGAAAATCACAAGAGAAATAAGAAAAATTAATATGAAATACACAATAAAGTATGTAAGTAAGCGCACAGTATACAGGAAATATTTAAAAAGTCAGTTCCAATACCATATTTACAATGTGCAGGGATACTGGAGTGATGGAGGTAGATATGTACAGTATAGGGGTAAGGTGACTAGGCAACAGGATATAAGATAAACAAAGTAGCAGCAGCTTGTCTGTGAGTATAAATGTATGTGTGAGTGAGCAGGATGAGCAGATGATGGAGTGAGTGTGTGTGTGAGTATGTAGGGCCTGTGAGAGTGCATAGAGAAAATAAAAGGTCAATAAAGATACAAGGTTAACTTATTTATCAGTCATATTGCTTGGGGATAGAAGCTGTTCAATAGGCTGTTGGTGCCAGACTTGATGCATTGGTACCTCTTGCAGTGTGGCGGCAAATAAAATAGTTTATGGCTTGGGTAGTTGGGGTCTTTGACAATTTTCCGGGCCTTCTTGATGGCAAGGAGCTCTGCCCCAGTGATGTACTGGGCTGTCCACACAATCATCTGTAGCGCCATGCGATCGAGGGCGGTGCTATTGCCATACCAAGCAGTGATGCAGCCAGTCAATATGCTCTCAATGGAACAGCTGCAGAACCTTTTCAGGATTTGACGGCCCATGCCAAACTTTTTCAACCGACTGTGCATGTGTGTTTGGACCATTTTAAGTCTTTAGTGATTTGGACATCGAGGAACTTGAAGCTGTCGACCTGCTCTACTGCAGCCCCGTCGATGTGGATGGGGGTGTGCTCGCCCCCTGTTTCCTGTAGTCCACGTTCAGCTCCTTGGTCTTACTGATGTTGAGGGAGAGGTTGTTGCTCCGATACCACACTGTCAGGTCACTGACCTCCTCCCTGTAGGCTGACTCATTGCCGCTGGTGATCAGGCCTACCACTGTCGTGTCGTCAGCGAACTTGATAATGGTGTTGGAGTAGTGTGTGGCCACACAGTCGTGGTGAACTGGGAATACAGGAGTGGACTAAGCACAGACCTCTGTGGGGCCACTGTGTTGAGGGTCAGCGTGGTGGAGGTGATGTTACCCACCCTCACCACCTGGGGTCGACCCGTAAGGAAGTCCAGAATCCAGTTGCAGAGGGAGGTGTTGGAAGGGATAATGGTGTTGAACGCTGAGCTGTAGTCAATGAACAGCATTCTCACATAGGTGTTCTTCTTATCTAGGTGGGTGAGGGCTGTGTGGAGAGCAATTGAGATTGCGTCATCTATGGATCTGTTGGGGCGGTATGCAAATTGGAGTGGGTCTAGGGTGGCTGGGATGGTGGAGTTAATGTGTGCCATAACCAGCCTCTCAAAGCACTTGATTCCAGAAGTGAGTGCTACAGGGCAGTAATCATTGTGGCATGAAGCCTTAGAGTTCTTAGGAACAGGGAGGATTGTGGTCATCTTAAAATGTAGGGATTACAGACTGGGACAAGGAGAGGTTGAAAATGAAGATAAGACTCAATAACTGTCAGAAAAGTCAATATACCTTTTTGCCCATCATTCTTGTGTATTTTATTCCTCTTGTATTACTATTTTTCTATATGTACAGTACCAGTCAAAAGTTTGGACACACCTATTCATTCAAGGGTTTTTCTTTATTTTTTTTACTATTTTCTACATTGTAGAATAATAGTGAAGACATCAAGCAATGTTGTCCTGCACCTCAAATGCGACATATCAACCACGGTTTAGCTCTAAACTAATAAACATCCATTTCAAATCTCAGTCATTTTGACTTCAGCCTATCGGTTGAAATGAGACAGTTTTGACCTGTAGCTAGTGATTAGTGGTCAATAAAAGTAACTGATAATGAGGGTCTTTATCAGTGGAGCAGACTGTTCATTTCTAATGAGCTGTTCTAAAAGCTAAATTACCGTTTGATCCAGTAGCATGAAGATTTTACCAACTTGTGTTTTGCACAAACTGACAGAAATACGCAATACAATTTCACTTTTCTGGCCTGTAGTTACCTGGTTTGACTAACCCTAACCCTTCTTTTGACTAAATGTAGCTTCAACTCTAACCCTAACCCTAACCATGTTGTTCACTGGTTTGACTAAATGTTTCCTCAACACTAACCCTGACCCTAGCCGTAACCCTAACCGTAACCCTAACCCTAACCATAACCCTAACCCTAGCCGTAACCCTAACCCTAACCCTAGCCATAACCCTAACCCTAACCCTAGCCATAACCCTAACCCTAGCCGTAACCCTAACCCTAACCCTAGCCGTAACCCTAACCGTAACCCTAACCCTAACCCTAGCCGTAACCCTAACCGTAACCCTAACCCTTAGCTTCATGTCCACACCCCGGTTCAACCTTTACCCTATCCATATCTCTAACCCCTCCAAATAGAGCTCCCCTACCTCCAAATCAACCAGGATGAAAATTACAATAACTTAAACAACATCCACAGACACACAATCACTACACAACATTGGTGTGAGCTCAGCGACAGTCTTCAGGAGTTGATGTAGGGCTGATTATTGAGTTATAATTATAGATGTATGGAGATCCATCAGGCAGCCAGTCCCATTAGTGGTGGGGACAGGGACAGAGCTGAAGGACTGTTCATTAATCAGCTGGACCGTGATGAAGACCTGCCCTTCCTCCATCCCTCCCATCGTCGTTAATACACATCACACAGTCACTATGCAGACTCAGCCATATATATAATTATACTACTCATCTGTTATGCTGTCATACACACATCATGACATGGCACGACAACACTAGAGACACAGAGACAGCACAGAGACACATAGACACAGCACAGAGACAGCACAGAGACACAGAGACACAGCACAGAGACACGGAGACACAGCACTGAGACAGCACAGAGACACAGAGACACAGCACAGAGACACAGATACACAGAGACACAGAAACACAGCACAGAGACACAGAGACACAGCACAGAGACACAGCACAGAGACACAGCACAGAGACACAGAGACACAGAGACACAGAGACACAGCACAGATACACAGAGACACAGAGACACAGAAACACAGCACAGAGACACAGGGACACAGCACAGAGACACAGAGACACAGCACAGAGACACAGAGACACAGCACAGAGACACAGAGACACAGCACAGAGACACAGAGACACAGCACAGAGACACAGAAACACAGCACAGAGACACAGGACAGAGACACAGCTCAAAGACACAAAGACACAGCACAGAGACACAGTGACACAGCACAGAGACACGTAGACACAGAAACACAGCACAGAGACTGTGGTGGGAACACACAGACAGACCAGACATATCCAGCGCTAGACAGTACTGTAGTACAGTATACATGGATGTCACGTAGAGGCAGTCACATACTGTACACATGATGTGCACACACACACACAAGAGCCTACATCAGAATCAGGTTCCTGCCACACCTGCAGTTACCTGCAGAGAACCATAAGGGGCACTATTAGACAAACTTGTGACTTCTATTGCAAGGCCCGTTTGGTCTTCGGGGTGTGCAAAATATATTTGTGATCAACTATAACCATTGTGCACTAGAATATTCAAAAAAAGTACATGAACCAGAATCAAGCATTCATGGTCTGCTGGAAGCAGTGTCACGATTGTGTTGCATCCCTACCAAAGTAGTCTACTGCAAACCAAAAGTTGATCTTCATAACTGTCAACATAATGACACCTTAAGTTCTATGGGACTAACCAGAACCATTCGAGAGCATGTGGTGGACACTGTAAATCTGGTTTTAACATCTAGATAATGTCCAACACAGGGAATTGTGGTTCAGTTTACAGCCCCCCTGGGTTCCAGCTTTCATATAACGTCTGTCAGAAACTATGCACTTGGTTTACAGCCATGTGATTCTTTATTATCACTGAGAAATGTCTTATCACTCAACCATGAACATGGGAGGCGAGGATCATTATGCAACTGATATAAGGGCATGTACATTTGAAGTCGGAAGTTTACATACACTTAGGTTGGAGTCATTGAAACTCGTTTTTCAACCACTCCACAAATTTCTTGTTAACAAACTGTATTTTGGCAAGTTGGTTAGGACATCTACTTAGTGCATGACACAAGTAATTTTTCCAACAATTGTTTACAGACAGATTATTTCACGTATAATTCACTGTATCACAATTCCAGTGGGTTAGAAGTTTACATACACTAAGTTGACTGTGTCTTTAAACAGCTTGGAAAATTCCAGAAAATGATATCATGGCTTTAGAAGCTTCTAATAGGCTAATTGACATCATTGGAGTCACTTGGAGGTGTACCTGTGGATGTATTTCAAGGCCTGCCTCTTTGCTTGACATCATGGGAAAATCAAAAGAAATCAGCCAAAAATTGTAGCCCTCCACAAGTCTGGTTCATCCTTGGGAGCAATTTTCAAACGCTTGAAGGTACCACGTTCATCTGTACAAACAATAGTACGCAAGTATAAACACCATGGGACCACGCAGCCGTCATACTGCTCAGGAAGGAGACGCGTTCTGTCTCCTAGAGATTACTTTGGTGCGAAAAGTGCAAATCAATCCCAGAACCACAGCCAAGGACCTTGTAAAGATGCTGGAGGAAACAGGTACAAAAGTATCTATATCCACAGTAATACGAGTCCTATATCGACATAACCTGAAAGGCCGCTCAGCAAGGAAGAAGCCACTGCTCCAAAACCGACTACGGTTTGCAACTGCACATGGGGACAAAGATTGTACTTTTTGGAGAAATGTCCTCTGGTCTGATGAAACAAAAATAGAACTGTTTGGCCATAATGACCATTGTTATGTTTGGAGGAAAAAGGGGAGGCTTGCAAGCCGAAGAACACCATCCCAACCGTGAAGCACGGGGGTGGCAGCATCATGTTGTGGGGGTGCCTTTGCTGCAGGAGGGACTGGTGCATCGTGAGGAAAGAAAATCATGTGGATATATTGAAGCAACATCTCAAGACATCAGTCAGGAAGTTAAAGCTTGGTCGCAAATGGGTCTTCCAAATGGACAATGACCCCAAGCATACTTCCAAAGTTGTGGCAAAATGGCTTAAGGACATCAAAGTCAAGGTATTGGAGTGGCAATCACAAAGCCCTGACCTCAATCCTATAGAAATGATTTGGGCAGAACTGAAAAAGCGTGTGCGAGCAAGGAGGCCTACAAACCTGACTCAGTTACACTAGCTATGTCAGGAGGAATGGGCCAAAATTCAACCAACTTATTGTGGGAAGCTTGTGGAAGGCTATCTGAAACGTTTTACCCAAGTTAAAGGCAATGCTACCAAATACTAATTGAGAGTATGTAAACTTCTGACCCACTGGGAATGTGATGAAAGAAATAAAAGATGAAATAAATCATTCTCTCTACTATTATTCTGACATTTCACATTCTTAAAATAAAGTGGTGATCCTAACTGACCTAAGACAGGGAATTTTTACTAGGATTAAATGTCATGAATTGTGAAAAACTGAGTTTAAATGTATTTGGCCAAGGTGTATGTAAACTGCCGACTTCAACTGTATGTGATAGGCCTATCTGGCTTATATGATTATGATGGTCATGATACTTCTTGACGGTGTCATAAAGTATATTTTCTTAGTTCAAGTAAAGTGACACAGGATGGTCATAATGCTTCTTGACGGTGTCATAAAGTATATTTTCTTAGTTCAAGTAAAGTGACACAGGATGGTCATAATGCTTCTTGACGGTGTCATAAAGTGTATTTTCTTAGTTCAAGTAAAGTGACACAGGATGGTCATAACGCTTCTTGACAGTTTGTGTGCAGATTTGTAGTATAAGTGAATATTTATTCAACAATAAGATTTCAACACTGTGGATATTTTTTCATTATCCCTGTCACAAGCATCTTGAAATATTGTCTCGGTCATGTCACACTCTCAAACACTGAGGCGCTGTGTCCACACAATGCACTTTTTCTGTTAGGCTATCCTAATGTGCCTGTGGAGAGGTTGTGTGGTTGTGTCATATGTATAGGTGCATATGGGGAATATTGTGTACATACGCACAGTGTGTGTGTGTGTGTGTGTGCGTGGATGCGTGCGTGCGTGTGTGTGTGTGCGTGTGGGTGTGTAAGACAGGAGTGTGAAGGGCATGTGGTTCTTGCAGTTCCATGCACTGGCCTGATTTTATATTCTCTCAGGAAAGACATGTACTTCACCCCTTCACACCATACATATTGTCCTTCACCTCATTCACCCCTTCACACCATACATACTGTCCTTCACCTCATTCACCCCTTCACACCATACATATTGTCCTTCACCTCATTCACCCCTTCACACCATACATATTGTCCTTCACCTCATTCACCCCTTCACACCATACATATTGTCCTTCACCTCATTCACCCCTTCACACCATACATACTGTCTTTCACCCCTTCACACCATACATACTGTCATTCACCCCTTCACACCATACATACTGTCTATCACCCCTTCACACCATACATATTGTCCTTCACCCCTTCACACCATACATACTGTCTTTCACCCCTTCACACCATACATACTGTCTATCACCCCTTCACACCATACATATTGTCCTTCACCCCTTCACACCATACATACTGTCTTTCACCCCTTCACACCATACATATTGTCCTTCACCCCTTCACACCATACATACTGTCATTCACCCTTCACACCATACATACTGTCTTTCACCCCTTCACACCATACATACTGTCTTTCACCCCTTCACACCATACATACTGTCTTTCACCCCTTCACACCATACATACTGTCTTTCACCCCTTCACACCATACATACTGTCTTTCACCCCTTCACACCATACATACGGGGCGGCAGTGATTAGAGCGTTGGACTAGTAACCGAAAGGTTGCAATTTCAATTCCCCGAGCTGACAAGGTACAAAATCTGTTGTTCTGCCCCTGAACAGGCAGTTAACCCACAGTTAACCCAGAATTTGTTCTTAACTGACTTTCCTAGTTAAATAAAGGTAAACATTTTTTTTTATAATAATAATAATATACTGTCTTTCACCCTTCACACCAGACATAGTCATTCACCTCTTTACACCATACATACTGTTTTTCAATCATTCACCGCTTCTCATAGTGAGAGAAACCACAACAGAATTTATTATGGGGGTTTTCCCAGTGCTGCTTCAGCATTATGATGCTCACATAATTCCATTACAGCCATATTAGTAGACAACTATTTTATTGTGTTACTTTTGATAATTTTTTACTTTAGTTTATTTTGGTAAATATTTTCTCAACTCTTCTCTGTGAAACTGGAGGGCACTCAATTCAAACAAATGATCATAAAAATTATGGATATTAAACGTTTAGGTACATATAAGTGTCTAATATTGGCAGAAAGCTTAAATTATTGTTAAACTAACTGCACTGTTGTATGTAGGGTGTTGAATGGGGACCAGGATGTTGTGTGTAGGGTATTGAATGGGGACCATGGTGTTGTGTGTAGGGTGTTGAATGGGACAAGGTTGTTGTGTGTAGGGTGTTGAATGGGACAAGGTTGTTGTGTGTAGGGTGTTGAATGGGGACCAGGTTGTTGTGTGGAGGGTATTGAATGGGGACCATGGTGTTGTGTGTAGGGTGTTGAATGGGGACCAGGTTGTTGTGTGGAGGGTGTTGAATGGGGACCAGGCTGTTATGTGTAGGGTATTGAATGGGGACCATGGTATTGTGTGTAGGGTGTTGAATGGGACAAGGTTGTTGTGTGTAGGGTGTTGAATGGGACAAGGTTGTTGTGTGTAGGGTGTTGAATGGGGACCAGGTTGTTATGTGTAGGGTATTGAATGGGGACCATGGTGTTGTGTGTAGGGTGTTGAATGGGACAAGGTTGTTGTGTGTAGGGTGTTGAATGGGGACCAGGTTGTTGTGTGTAGGGTGTTGAATGGGACATGGTTGTTGTGTGTAGGGTGTTGAATAGGGACCAGGCTGTTATGTGTAGGGTGTTGAATGGGGACCAGGTTGTTGTGTGTAGGGTGTTGAATGGGGACCAGGTTGTTGTGTGTAGGGTGTTGAATGGGGACCAGGTTGTTGTGTGTAGGGTGTTGAATAGGGACCAGGCTGTTATGTGTAGGGTGTTAAATGGGGACCAGGTTGTTGTGTGTAGGGTGTTGAATGGGGACCAGGTTGTTGTGTGGAGGGTATTGAATGGGGACCATGGTGTTGTGTGTAGGGTGTTGAATGGGACAAGGTTGTTGTGTGTAGGGTGTTGAATGGGACAAGGTTGTTGTGTGTAGGGTGTTGAATGGGGACCAGGTTGTTGTGTGTAGGGTTTTGAATGGGGACCATGGTGTTGTGTGTAGGGTGTTGAAAGGACAAGGTTGTTGTGTGTAGGGTGTTGAATGGGGACCAGGTTGTTGTGTGTAGGGTGTTGAATGGGACAAGGTTGTTGTGTGTAGGGTGTTGAATGGGGACCAGGTTGTTGTGTGTAGGGTGTTGAATAGGGACCAGGCTGTTATGTGTAGGGTGTTGAATGGGGACCAGGTTGTTGTGTGTAGGGTGTTGAATGGGGACCAGGTTGTTGTGTGGAGGGTATTGAATGGGGACCAGGTTGTTGTGTGGAGGGTATTGAATGGGGACCAGGTTGTTGTGTGTAGGGTATTGAATGGGGACCAGGTTGTTGTGTGTAGGGTATTGAATGGGGACCATGGTGTTGTGTGTAGGGTGTTGAATGGGACAAGGTTGTTGTGTGGAGGGTATTGAATGGGGACCATGGTGTTGTGTGTAGGGTGTTGAATGGGACAAGGTTGTTGTGTGGAGGGTATTGAATGGGGACCAGGTTGTTGTGTGGAGGGTATTGAATGGGGACCATGGTGTTGTGGAATATTGCTTCCCCCTCTAGTAGGGGAGGATATCCAGGCGTTTAGTTATCTAGACCAGGTATTCCCAAACTGAGGTACGAGCAATGCCGTCAGGGGGTATGGCAAAAAAATATGTGATTCACATTAAAATTCACATAAAAAATAACATTTTCAAACAGTCCATTTATATATTCCAACGGCGCTATCAATTTGAGTGAGTTTTTTTTCTCACCTGAGTAGCCTCATTTCACTGCCAAAAATAAAATGAAACTATCTAGTGTTTAGCGAAAAAACAACACAACGTCAAATACAGGTATTCTAGTCAAATAATTAACATCCAATCACATTAACCATTACTCTCTCGAGGGAATTCCACTAACAGTCCGTATGTAGCCAAACGTAGCTGCTGCTCGTTCCGTTTGCTCAAAAATGTATAAATGGTTTTAAAAAAGTAAGGTGGTTTACATTAACATGTCAATTTGTAAGGGTAGTGTGTTAAAGTCTAACTGTTTGTCACCAATGCTTTAAGTCTGGTGCTCCTTGCTCAGCTAAGTATCTCAAAAAGGTATCCTTGGATGTTCTCTGATCAGTCATACGTACCATGGAGGTGAAGAGATGTATAGTTACTATAGTTACTAGACCTGGGCTGCTTCCTAAATGGCACCCTATTCCCTGTACAGTGCACTATTTAGAGAATATGGTGCCATCTGAGAGACAGACCAGGCAGGGGCTGAGGCTGAAGCTAAGGATGAGGCTTGGGGATGGCTGGGGCTGAGGTTGGGGATGGCTGGGGGTGGCTGAGGCTGGGGATGGCTGAGGCTGGGGCTGGGGGATGGCTGAGGTTGGGGGATGGCTGGTGCTGGGGCTGGGGGATGGCTGAGGTTGGGGGATGGCTGAGGCTGGGGCTGGGGGGATGGCTGAGGTTGGAGGATGGCTGAGGCTGGGGCTGTGGGGATGGATGCGGCTGGGGGATGGCTGAGGTTGGGGCCGGGGGATGGATGCGGCTGGGGCTAGGGGTGGCTGAGGCTGGGGCTGAGGGGATGGCTGGGGCTGAGGGGATGGCTGAGGCTGGGGCTGAGGGGATGGCTGAGGCTGGGGCTGAGGGGGATGGCTGAGGCTGGGGATAGGGCTGGCTTAGGCTAGGTCTGGGGAAGGTAATAATCACATTGTATAACTCAGGTTAATGAACACAGGACCAGTTGATCAACCATAAAGAATGGAGAGAGAGAGAGAGAGAGAGAGAGAGAGAGAGAGAGAGAGAGAGAGAGAGAGAGAGAGACTAACTATTTGCACATCGTTACAACACTGTATATAGACATAATATGACATTTGAAATGTCTTTATTATTTTGGAACTTCTGTGGGTGTAATTTTTACTGTACATTTTTATTGTTTATTTAACTTTTGTTTATTATCTATTTCACTTGCTTTGGCAATGTTAACATATGTTTCCCATGCCAATAAAGCCCTTAAATTGAAATTGAATTGAGAGAGAGAGAGAGAGAGAGAGAGAGAGAGAGAGAGAGAGAGAGAGAGAGAGAGAGAGAGAGAGAGAGAGAGAGAGGTCCAAACTCTCTCTGTGATCTTTCAGTGAGGGCCAGTTGACTATTGCATGCTACATCACTATGAACTGAGGATAATAAAGCTGCAAATTTGCATATTTTCTCAGGTGATGAGTACATGCCGTCATAGAATTGGAGTTTAGACAGAGAATTAGGATTAAATTAAATCTAGTGCATTTGGCTTGGTATTATCAGTATTTCCACTAGGATAAAAACAGTACACTTTATTCCTCTACAGGGTAACACACAAACACACAGAAACACACAAACACAGACGGAAGCACACACACAGACAGAAGCACACACACACGCGCGTAGCTCCATTGTTCTCCTATTGAGTGTCTATTCTCTCTTCCCCTCTCTCTCTGTTCATCGGTATGCAGGCAGGGTCTTGCTGTAGCAGTGAGGGAGGTGGGGGCACACTGGGCTGTTCTGCTCCCTCTACATGTCTGCTAAATGACAGTAATTCTTTTCCTGGGCTGCAGACGACTCCTGCATGTTTTATTCCCACCTCCACCTCCCCCATCTGCCTGGCCCCGGAACACTGTGGTGAATTCCAAAACAGACCAGTTCTCCTGTCCACATCTCTCCCTATTGGGCTTCTCTATCCCCCAGTCACTCACTGAGGGGCCCAGTCTTTTGTTCCCAGTAACACTGGGATGTATGGAGAAATAGACAGATGATGAGATATCTCACTGTGGTCCATTGCGATAGCTAACGATGGCTCACTCACACGTGATGCGGAGAATGTTCTGGCACAAAATGGCTGCCGTTTGTGATGCTTCACCAGACCAGGATGCAATCTAACACATCAATGGTGGGCGGGGTGAGTTATTCACCCTCCTCACACAATGCAAATCCATGTCAAAGCTAAAGGAAAGGTACTGGATAAATACCATCCATTAAACTAGGGGATATGGTATATTTTTATTCTGGCATTATCCAGATGGTGCATTGGGTGGCATCTCTTTTCCAGCCATCCAAAGACAGGCTGTGCAGGCTTTTGTTCTAGCCCAGCCATAACAAACCAGATTCAACTAGTCAACGAATCATCAAGCCCTTGATTAGCTGAATACCAGGCATGATTGAAGATCATTGTTCTTCTGTGAATGGTTTTACTGCATTGCACAGTGTTTCCTTTGGATTTTGTTTGTGAAGTGGGCACAGTCGAGCCCATACACAGGAACATGCAGGGCAGCCAGCACTAACATTTCAATAGTCAAAGAAGGGATTCAAATCAAAATGATCTGAAATATAATACCATCAATTCAAATGGTTTAAGTTTGGATCATTGAGTTGCATGAACACACACACACACATACCTCTGCAACTCATCCTTGTTATTGCTCTCAAACACTCACTTCATCAGTGGAGGTGTCAGGGACACCATGGCAACAGTATAATGGGGTTACCCTAATCCAATCCCAGGGGTGAGTGCGGCCCTGATGGAGAATGGCTCTGGGCCTGAGTCCTATTCAAGTCAAGACTAATGTGTCAGAGAGCACAGACACTGGAGAGAGCCGACACTGTCTCGACTGCTCTGTTTACTTTGCCTCTCTCTCTCCTCTATTCAATACCCCACTTTATGTTCTCCTCCTCTCTGTCCTCTATTCAATACCCCACTTTATGTTCTCCTCCTCTCTGTCCTCTATTCAATACCCCACTTTATGTTCTCCTCCTCTCTGTCCTCTATTCAATACCCCACTTTATGTTCTCCTCCTCTCTGTCCTCTATTCAATACCCCACTTTATGTTCTCCTCCTCTCTGTCCTCTATTCAATACCCCACTTTATGTTCTCCTCCTCTCTCTCCTCTATTCAATACCCACTTTATGTTCTCCTCCTCTCTGTCCTCTATTCAATACCCCACTTTATGTTCTCCTCCTCTCTGTCCTCTATTCAATACCCCACTTTATGTTCTCCTCCTCTCTGTCCTCTATTCAATACCCCACTTTATGTTCTCCTCCTCTCTCTCCTCTATTCAATACCCCACTTTATGTTCTCCTCCTCTCTCTCCTCTATTCAATACCCCACTTTATGTTCTCCTCCTCTCTGTCCTCTATTCAATACCCCACTTTATGTTCTCCTCCTCTCTGTCCTCTATTCAATACCCCACTTTATGTTCTCCTCCTCTCTGTCCCTCTATTCAATACCCCACTTTATGTTCTCCTCCTCTCTGTCCTCTATTCAATACCCCACTTTATGTTCTCCTCCTCTCTCTCCTCTATTCAATACTCCACTTTATGTTCTCCTCCTCTCTCTCCTCTATTCAATACCCCACTTTATGTTCTCCTCCTCTCTGTCCTCTATTCAATACCCCACTTTATGTTCTCCTCCTCTCTCTCCTCTATTCAATACCCCACTTTATGTTCTCCTCCTCTCTGTCCCTCTATTCAATACCCCACTTTATGTTCTCCTCCTCTCTCTCCTCTATTCAATACCCCACTTTATGTTCTCCTCCTCTCTGTCCTCTATTCAATACCCCACTTTATGTTCTCCTCCTCTCTCTCCTCTATTCAATACCCCACTTTATGTTCTCCTCCTCTCTGTCCTCTATTCAATACCCCACTTTATGTTCTCTTTCTCTCTCTCCTCTATTCAATACCCCACTTTATGTTCTCCTCCTCTCTCTCCTCTATTCAATACCCCACTTTATGTTCTCTTTCTCTCTAGTTCTTATCTTTTTCCTTTTCCTCTTCCTCTTCCCTTTTCTTCCCCCTTCCCTCTCTCATTCTACTTGTCCTTTTCTTTCCATCTCCAGCATAGGGTTGAATTAGTACATTTGGATATCTTCCTGTAGAAGACATGGATTAACACCTGGCCCAAAGACAATGTAAAGTAATAAACCTGGAACTGGCACCGGGCGCACTCACACACACGTACACTGGCACAAGCTTGCACCGACACACACTCATTCACACAAACACACGGTCACCTTATCTCTCAGTGAAAATAAAGGGAGAGGAGAAGAGGATAGGGAAGTTGACAAATAGGGATGAGTGATAGAGAATCAAGGAGATTAAAAGGGAGGAGCAGAAGAAATGAAAGGCAGTATCTACATACAGGGTGTGTTCGTAAATTCACTCTGGACTGCCAGAGTGCGCGCAGAGTGCATTTTGGGCGTTCAAAAATGTTGAGCATTGTTCGTAAATTCTTTACGTTTTGCTCCCTTTTGCTCTCAGAGCGTTCAACCCGAGGAGTAGGTTTGATCAGAGCGTTCTGACCTCACAATGGCAGTCAAACACCCAAGCTAACTGGCTAAAGTTAGCTAGCTTGCTATCTAGCTACTTCCAAACACAAATGAGAGAACACCTCACTCTGACCATTTTACTCGCCCTAGCAGAGCTGATTAGGCTGTTTTCATGATAAATAGAGCGTTGGTGACTGTAACTGGGCTATTGGCAACAATTTAATTATGCCATTTTTGCAGACATTTACTGACACTGGCCATATTCAACTGGTGTTGAGCATTCTTAAATTCATCAGTTATTCTGCTCTCTGGCACACTCAGATGAGTGCTCTGTTATCGGAGTAGATAGCCAGAGCTAATTTACAAACGCACCCACAGAGAGTACAAGTAGTGCATTGTTACATTCTTATGCTGTGGCTAAATGAAACATTATACTTTTGTTTCCTCGCAGTCAATAAATGTCCATTAATTGAATGACAGACTGAAAGTACAGGAAATATTCAGCCACCATTACAAAACAACATGTTTCCTCATTAAAAGCCTTCATCAGGGTGCCTGGGCCAATCACAACCCTCCATACTGAGTGAGTGACTTCCAGAGGGACACATTGGCAGCTTGTTAAGGGGAACAGTTTTTAACATTGGGGGGAAATGGTGTGTAACTCCTGTCACTGGTTCTGCATAGTAGAGAAGCATGGGACTAGCCTGGGGCCATCTACATTTGGGACTAGCCTGGGGCCATCTACATTTGGGACTAGCCTGGGGCCATCTGCATTTGGGACTAGCCTGGGGCCATCTGCATTTGGGACTAGCCTGGGGCCATCTGCATTTGGGACTAGCCTGGGGCCATCTGCATTTGGGACTAGCCTGGGGCCATCTGCATTTGCGGGTGGGGAAAGGGAATGGGGTAGTGATGAAATTTGCATCCCTTTGACTCCGTATCTCTGTACAGCAGAGCAAGAAAAGACGGTGACTGGAAGGAGGCACAGCATGTCAGCGTTATAGGATATCCAAATTTGGGTTGGTACAATAGTGTGAAAAGCGTGTGAACCATGCAAGTTCTAAATTCTTTACTTTGTGTCATTCTGTAGAACAGCAACAGGCCCATGCATTTCATACAAATAACTATAGTATTCAATCAACTAATCATATTTTATTTACATAGCTAATACTTTTCACAACTTCATTTGGTACAAAGTACTGAGCAGCGTAGGCCAGCACGCTGAAAAGAGCCAGCAACAGGCGACAGTTAAGTCCTACTGGTGGTAATGTCCCTACCACCTAATACCAGTAGTTTGGTCTTCAAACAGATATGCAAAGACATTCAGTCCCCAGATGATATAGCACTCGGAAATATTGTTAATGACCATGGTTTGTTAGTCTGTAGCTTTCATGACTGTTCTACATTGTGCGGAAATCTCGCTGACTGAAAATATATGCTCTTGTTTATTTCTCACTCTATCCCTCTCTTTCCTTCCTGTGTTTCTGTTAATTGGACAAAGAAAGCCTGCTGCAGAGGAGAGAAGGCTGGCAAACCGCAGAGCCCATCTCTGTTTCTTATTTGGCCCTATTTCAAATCAAATCAAATTTTATTTGTCACATACACATGGTTAGCAGATGTTAATGCGAGTGTAGCGAAATGCTTGTGCTTCTAGTTCCGACCATGCAGTAGTATATAACAAATAATCTAACAAATTCACAACAACTACCTTATACACACAAGAGTAAAGGAATGAATATGAGTATGTACATATAAATATATTGATGAGCGATGGCTGACCGGCGTAGGCAAGATGCAGTAGATGGTATGGAGTACAGTATATACACATGAGATGAGTAATGTAGGATATGTAAACATTATATACAAAATTGTTTCAAGTGGCTAGTGATACATTTCTACATCCAATTCCTATTATTTAACGTGGCTAGAGATTTAAGTCAGTATGTTGGCAGCAGCCACTCAATGTTAGTGATGGCTGTTTAACAGTCTGATGGCCTTGAGATAGAAGCTGTTTTTCAGTCTCTTTTTCAGTCTCCAGCTTGATGCACCTGTACTGACCTCGCCTTCTGGATGATAGCAGGGTGAACAGGCAGTGGCTCGGGTGGTTGTTGTCCTTGATGATCTTTTTGGCCTTCTTGTGACATCGGGTGGTGTAGGTGTCCTGGGGGGCAGGTAGTTTACCCCCGGTGATGCGTTGTGCAGTCCTCACTACCCTCTGGAGAGCCTTACGGTTGTGGGCGGAGCAGTTGCCGTACCAGGCGGTGATACAGCCCGACAGGATGCTCTCGATTGTGTATCTGTAGAAGTTTGTGAGTGTTTTTGGTGAGAAGCCAAATTTCTTCAGCCTCCTGAGGTTGAAGAGGTGCTGTTGCGCATTCTTCACCACGCTGCCTGTGTGGGTGGACCATTTCAGTTTGTCCGTGATGTGTACGCAGAGGAACTTAAAACTTTCCACCTTCTCCACTACTGTCACGTCGATGTGGATATGGGGGTGCTCCCTCTCCTGTTTCCTGAAGTCCACGATCATCTCCTTTGTTTTGTTGATGTTGAGTGAGAGGTTATTTTCCTGACACCACACTCCGAGGGCCCTCACCTCCTCCCTGTAGGCCGTCTCGTCGTTGTTGGTAATCAAGCTTACCACTGTAGTGTCGTCAGCAAACTTGATGATTGAGTTGGATGCGTGCTTGGCCTCGCAGTCATGGGTAAACAGGGAGTACAGGAGAGGGCTGAGAACGCACCCTTCTGGGAGATGTTGTTTCCTACCCTCACCACCTGGGGCCGGCCCGTCAGGAAGTCCAGGACCCAGTTGCACAGGGCTGGGTCGAGGCCTAGGGTCTCGAGCTTAATGACGAGCTTGGAGGGTACTATGGTGTTAAATGCTGAGCTGTAGTCGATGAACAGCATTCTTACACAGGTATTCCTCTTGTCCAGATGAGTTAGGGCAGTATGCAGTGTGATTGCCATTGCGTCTTCTGTAGACCTATTGGGACGGTAAGCAAATTGGAGCAGGTCCAGGGTGTCTGGCAGGATGGAGGTGATATGATCGACTAGTCTCTCAAAGCACTTCATGATGATGGAAGTGAGTGCTACGGGGCTATAGTCATTTAGCTCAGTTACCTTAGCTTTCTTGGGAACAGGAACAATGGTGGCCCTCTTGAAGCATGTGGGAACAGCAGACTGGGATAGGGACTGATTGAATATGTCCGTAAACACACCAGCCAGCTGGTCTGCGCATGCTCTGAGGACACGGCCAGGGATGCCATCTGGGCCAGCAGCCTTGTGAGGGTTAACACATTTAAATGTTTTCCTCACAATGGCTAGGTGAAGGTTAGCCCGCAGGTTTTGGTAGTGGGCCGTGTTGGTGGCACTGTATTGTCCTCAAAGCGAGCAAAGAATTTGTTTAGTTTGTCTGGGAGCAGGACGTCGTGGTCCGCGACGGGGCTGGTTTTCTTTTTGTAGTCCGTGATTGACTGTAGACCCTGCCACATTCCTCTCGTGTCTGAGCCATTGAATTGTGACTCTACTTTGTCTCTATATTGACACTTAGCTTGTTTGATTGCCTTGAGGAGGGAATAGCTACACTGTTTGTATTCAGTCATGTTTCCGGTCGCCTTACCCTGGTTAAAAGCAGTGGTTCGTGCTTTCAGTTTTGCGCAAATGCTGCCATCAATCCACGGTTTCTGGTTGGGGAATGTTTTAATAGTTGCTATGGGTACAACATCACCAATGCGCTTGCTAATAAACTCGCTCACCGAATCAGCTTATACATCAATGTTGTTGTCAGATGCTATCCGGAACATATCCCAGTCCACGTGCTCAAAGCAATCTTGCAGCATGGAATCAGATTGGTTGGACCAGCGTTGAACAGACCTGAGAATGGGCGTTTCCTGTTTTAGTTTCTGTTTGTAGGCTGGGAGCAACAAAATGGAGTCATGGTCAGACTTGCCGAAAGGAGGGCGGAGAATAGCCTTGTATGCATCACTGAAGTTGGAATAACAATGATCCAGGATTTTACCAGCCCGGGTGGCACATTCAATATGCTGATAAAATTTTGGGAGCCTTGTTTTCAAATTAGCCTTATTAAAATCCCCAGCCACAATAAATGCAGCCTCAGGATATGTGGTTTCCAATTTACATAGAGTCCAATGGATTTCTTTCAGTGCCGTCAATGTGTCAGCTTGAGGGGGGATATACACGGATGTGATTATAATCGAGGGGAATTATCTTGGTAGATAATGCGGTCGGCATTTGATTGTAAGGAATTCTATGTCAGGTGAACAAAAGGACTTGAGTTCCTGTATGTTGTTATGATCACACCACGCTCGTTAATCATAAGACACACACTCGCCCTTCTTCTTACCAGATAGATGTTTGTTTCTGTCGGCGCGATGCGTGGAGAAACCAGGTGGCTGTACCGACTCAGATAGCGTGTCCTGAGTGAGCCATGTTTCCGTGAAGCAAAGGACGTTGCAGTCTCGGATGTCTCTCTGGAAGGCAATCCTTGCTCTGATTTCGTCCACTTTGTTGTCCAGAGACTGGACATTGGCGAGTAAAATACTCGGGAGAGGTGCACGATGCACCCGTTACGTAGCTTGACCAGAAGACCGCCGCGTTTCCCCCTTCTCCGGCGCCGCCGTTGTTTTGAGTCGCAGGCTGGGATCCAGTCTATTGTCCTAGTTGGGGTACCAAACAGAGAATCCGCTTTGGGAAAGCCGTATTCCTGGTCATAATGTTGGTAAGTTGACGTTGCTCTTATATCCAATAGTTCCTCCCGGTTGTATGTAATAAAACTTTATATTTCCCGGGGTAACAATGTAAGAAGTAATACATAAAAAAACAAAATACTGCATAGTTTCCTGAGAACGTGAAGCGAGGCTGCCATCTCTGTCGGCGCTGTTGTCACTTATGGAATGTAATTGATATCTCCAGCTCACGTTTAACACTTGCTCTTTCCATGACATAGACTGACCAGGTGAAAGCTACGATCCCTTATTGATACCACTTGTTAAACCCACTTCAATCAGATTAGATGAAAGGGAAGAGACAGGTTAAAGAAGGATTTTTAAGGCTTGAGACAATTGAGACATGGATTATTATGTACACCATTTGGAGGGTGAATGAGCAAGACAAAATATTTAAGTGCCTTTGAAAGGGGTACGGTAGTAGAAGTGGTGTAAAGTACTTAAGTAAAAATACTTTAAAGTACTACTTACAGTTGAAGTCAGAAGTTTACATACATTTAGGTTGGAGTCATTAAAACTAGTTTTTCAACCACTCCACAAATGTCTTGTTAACAAACTATAGTTTTAGCAAGTCGGTTAGGACATCTTCTTTGTGCATGACACAAGTAATTTTTCCAACAATTGTTTACAGACAGATTATTTCACTTATTTCACTTCCAACTGGACAATGACCCTAAGCACACAGCCAAGACAACGCAGGAGTGGCTTCAGGACAAGTCTCTGAATGTCCTTGAGTGGCCCAGCCAGAGCCCGGGCTTGAACCTGATCGAACATCTCTGGAGAGACCTGAAAATAGCTGTGTTATGTTAAAATAGCGTCATGTTAAGGGTATGCTTGTACTTGTTAAGGACTCTGGAGTTTTTCAGGATAAAAAAAAAGTAACTGGAGCTAAGCACAAGCAAATCCTAGAGGAAAACCTGGTTCAGTCTGCTTTTCACCAGACACTGGGAGATGAATTCACCTTTCATCAGGACAATACCTTAAAACACAAGGCCAAATCTACACTGGAGTTGCTTACCAAGAAGATGGTGAATGTTCCTGCGTGGCAGAGTCACAGATTTAAATTAAATCTTCGTGCAAAGATCTTAAGAGACTTACCCATGTTTTCACTTTGCCATTACAGGTGAAGTCAGAAGTTTACATACATTTAGGTTGGAGTCATTAAAACTATTTTTCAACCACTCCACAAATTTCTTGTTAACGAACTATAGTTTTGGCAAGTCGGTTAGGAAATCTACTTTGTGCATGACACAAGTAATTTTTCCAACAATTGTTTACGGACAGATTATTTCACTGTATCACAATTCCATTGGGTCAGAAGTTCACATACACTAAGTTGACAGTGCCTTTAAACAGCTTGGAAAATTCCAGAAAATTATGTCATGGCTTTAGAAGCTTCTGATAGGCTGACTGACATAATTTGAGTCAATTGGAGGTGTACCTGTGGATGTATTTCATGGCCAACCTTCAAACTCAGTGCCTCTTTGCTTGACATCATGGAAAATCAAAAGAAATCAGCCAAGACCTCAGAAAAAAATGGTTCGTCCTTGGGAGCAATTTCCAAACGCCTAAAGGTACCACGTTCATCTGTACAAACAATAGTACGCAAGTATAAACACCATGGGACCACTCAGCCGTCATACCGCTCAGGAAGGAGACGCGTTCTGCCTCCTAGAGATAAAAGTATTTGGTACGAAAAGTGCAAATCAATCCCAGAACAACAGCAAAGGACCGTGTGAAGATGCAGGAGGAAACAGGTACAAAGTATCTATATCCACAGTAATACGAGTCCTATATCGACATAACCTGAAAGGCCGCTCAGCAAGGAAGAAGCCACTGCTCTAAAACAGCCATAAAAAAAGCCAGACTACGGTTTGCAACTGCACATGTGGACAAAGATTGTACTTTTTGGAGAAATGTCCTCTGATCTGATGAAACAAAAATAGAACTGTTTGGCCATAACGACCATCGTTATGTTTGGAGGAAAAAAGGGGAGGCTTGCAAGCCGAAGAACACCATCCCAACCGTGAAGCACAGGGGTGGCAGCATCATGTTGTGGGGGTGCTTTGCTGCAGGAGGGACTGGTGCACTTCACAAAATAGATGGCATCATGAGGCAAGAAAATTATGTGGATATATTGAAGCAACATCTCAAGACATCAGTCAGGAAGTTAAAGCTTGGTCGCAAATGGGTCTTCCAAATGAACAATGACCCCAAGCGTTCTTCCAAAGTTGTGGCAAAATGGCTTAAGGACACCAAAGTCAAGGTATTGGAGTGGCCATCACAAAGCCCTGACCTCAATCCTATAGAAAATTTGTGGGCAGAACTGAAAAAGCAAGGAGGCAACAAACCTGACTCAGTTACACTAGCTCTGTCAGGAGGAATGGGCCAAAATTCACCCAACTTGTGGGAAGCTTGCGGAAGGCTACCTGAAACGTTTGACCCAAGTTAAACAATTTAAAGGCAATGCTACCAAATACTAATTGAGTGTATGTAAACTTCTGACCCACTGGGAATGTGATGAAATAAATAAAATCTGAAATAAATCATTCTCTCTACTATTATTCTGACATTTCACATTCTTAAAATAAAGTGATGATCCTATCTGACCTAAGACAGGGAATTTTTACTAGGATTATATGTCAGGAATTGTTAAAAACGGAGTTAAATTTATTTGGCTAAGGTGTATGTAAACTTTTGACTTCACATGTAAGTCGTTTTTGGGGGTATCTGTACTTCGCTATACTATTAAAATGTTTGACAACTTTTACTTCACTACATTCCTAAAGAAAATAATGTACTTTTTACTCCATACATTTTCCCTGACACCCTAAAGCACTAGTTACATTTTGAATGCTTAACAGGACAGGAAAACATTTATAAGAAACATTAATGTGTTGAAAATCCCACATTTTTTGCATAGTTAACTTACACCGCTCTGACACACACCAGACAGGCCACCAGGGGTCTTTTCACAGTCCCCCAAGTCCAGAACAAATTCAAGAAAGCGTACAGTATTATGTAGAGCCGGTATTGTATGGAACTACATTCCATCTCATATTGCTCAAATTAACAGCAAACCTGGTTTCAGAAAACAGATAAAGCAAGACCTCACGGCACAACGCATCTCCCCTATTTGACCTAGATAGTTTGTGTGTATGTATTGGTATTGATATGTAGTCTACGTGTGCCTTTTTCAATACATTTTTGTAGTTCTGTTCTTGAACTGTGCTTGTCTATTGATGTTCTGTGTTATGTCATTCTGTATTATGTTTCATGTTTTGTGTGGACCCCAGGAAGAGAAGCTGCTGCTTTTGCAACAGCTAATAGGGATCCTAATAAAATACCAAATACCAAAATTTGTGGGTATCTGGGAGAGAGATTTGGAGGCTTGAACGAAGATCGGGCAGTGTCCTGGCACTGACAGTGTTAAAGTGAGAAACTGTTACCGGGAACAGGTCACTGCAGCATAAATCTCCTTACAGTAGATTTGTTAATTGGCCTTGGAAACCATTTCATAGCAACTCACAGAACGAATGTGAGAAACAGAAATTGAGATTTATCACATTACTTTGAAGGACAATGTCCTCTTGTCCAAATGATAATCCTGGGGATGTTGAAACTGCACTTGGCTGCCCTGTTACTATGCATTACATCTAGGCCTACCCATTCTGACTAGTTCTAACGGAATAGGTTTGACCTTTGTGACCCAATGATTGTGAAAGTATACAAATAAATGCAATGTGTAACACTGTTCTATCAAGTTTATAGGCCTCTAAATGTTATCCTGGCTTTTTAAAAGGTGTATTTGTCAAAGGAATAAAAAGATGAGAGTCTGTTGTGTTTCCACAGGGTATAACTTATGGCCCTAACTTTCTCACTATGTCAGGCGCTTTAACTCTCTGTCCTGGAGGACATATTCATTTGGTACCCTTAAATAAAGTCCTTTAAATAAAGCTGGAGTTAAATAATGAGAGCTGCTCCCACCCTGAAGTCCCCCCTTCGGCTTGAAATGAACTTCTCGCTTTTATTAATGTCCCCTTATCGCTCATCGCGCTCACTGACCCGTCTCGCCCCTTCCCACTCAACCAGAGAGAGCGCTCTAGCAAGTGGTCGCTCTCTGCAAATGTAATTGAGGGCAATTTTCAAATTAAATTTTCAAAACCCTCCTCGATCTCCGTGAGGCAGGTGGCGGGAGGGGAGTGGAGAGTGTGGAGCGGATGTCTTGATCGGGTTTTGTGGGCAGGTACCCCGGGCCGATGAGGTGGAATGATAAACGAGGGGCATTAATCTCCATGACAGGGAGAGGAGTTAGCACCAGTGATAGCACGGCTAACGGCTTTAATTAGCATTTAATCAGACGCCCCGGGGCCGTTGGAGGGGAGAGGAGAAGATCAAACTGTAACAGCCATAGAAGAAGAGAAAGAAGAACAGTCCCACTGGTGACCAAACTGCTGGGAGCACTGCACGCTAGCATATCATGAAGAGGCCTATGATCTCTCCTCATGTATGGTGGTTTAGATTAGTACAAAGGCTAGGTAACTAATCTCTTGTGCCATGAAGAGCCAGACCTAATTTAAAGGTCTATCAAATTCAAACAGCCAGGGAAGAGAAGGAGATCCCACTGGTGCCCAGAACACTACGCACTGCGGTGGAGTAGCCCTAGTTAGCATGCAGCTTTTCAGAGGTTGTTGTATGCTGTCCTTGGGTAGGTTCCTGGTTCAAATCTGGCTTGAGGAACCATGAAAAACTGATGCCACCTTGAAACCATCGACACCTCTTTCAGAGTCCCCCGATTAACAGGTCTTCATATATATTTTGTCATTGTACAAGGTGCCACTCATTTCCAGAAAGGATAGACTCAAAGACATGCACCAAGACTCACCACATACCTTTTCCCTTTAGTATCCCTGATTTCACCCTGATACTTGTGACAAGATGCATTAGGTATGTCTGTCTATGCAAAATGTTTATAGTATAGAACTAATGGTTTTCTCCCCACTAGACATGTAGGATTAGGGTGATATCTGAAAGTGATTTGGCGGATGTTTGAGTGAGTGAGAGATGTGCGAGTTGATGGTGATGGGGAGGAAAAGGGCTTTTGGCACAAGAGGGCCATGTGTGATAGTGATGTCATTAGAGGTATACAGTGAGACAGGTCTGTTCAGGCTGCTATGGTCAGTACCACATACACACAGACACAAGAACACAGCTAACTGACAAGCCATTTTCTCTCAACGCCATCAATGTTACATGCATCAAGACAACACAGCAAATGGACAGCTCTAACTTCTCTTTGATTGATGTTTGTAACGTGTACACTGGGAGTCGGGAAGCACGTTCAGGGAGTGAATAATTTAATAAATAAACGAACATGGACAAAACAAGAAACACGAGTAGCGTACAGACATAAACACTGGAACAGTGTAACGCCTATGGAAAGAACCAAAGGGAGTGACATACAGTATATAGGGAAGGTAATCAGGCAGATGATGGAGTCCAGGTGAGTCTGATGAGGCGCTGGTGTGCGTAACGATGGTGACAGGTGTGTGTAATAATGAGCAGCCTGGTGACCTAGAGCACCAGGGAGGGAGTAAACATGACAATGTTACAGTGGGGCAAAAAAGTATTTAGTCAGCCACCAATTGTGCAAGTTCTCCAACTTAAAAAGATGAGAGAGGCCTGTAATTTTCATCATAGGTACACTTCAACTATGACAGACGAAATGAGAAAAAGAAATCCAGAAAATCACATTGTAGGATTTTTTATTTATTTATTTGCAAATTATGGTGGAAAATAAGTATTTGGTCAATAACAAAAGTTTATCTCAATACTTTGTTATATACCCTTTGTTGGCAATGACAGAGGTCAAACGATTTCTGTAAGTCTTCACAAGGTTTTCACACACTGTTGCTGGTATTTTTGGCCCATTCCTCCATGCAGATCTCCTCTAGAGCAGTGATGTTTTGGGGCTGTCGCTGGGCAACACGGACTTTCAACTCCCTCCAAAGATTTTCTATGGGGTTGAGATCTGGAGACTGCCTAGGCCACTCCAGGACCTTGAAATGCTTCTTCTGAAGCCACTCCTTCGTTGCCCAGGCGGTGTGTTTGGGATCATTGTCATGCTGAAAGACCCAGCCACGTTTCATCTTCAATGCCCTTGCTGATGGAAGGAGGTTTTCACTCAAAATCTCACGATACATGGCCCCATTCATTCTTTCCTATACACGGATCAGTCGTCCTGGTCCCTTTGCAGAAAAACAGCCCCAAAGCATGATGTTTCCACCCCCATGCTTCACAGTAGGTATGGTGTTCTTTGGATGCAACTCAGCATTCTTTGTCCTCCAAACACGACGAGTTTAGTTTTTACCAAAAGTTCTATTTTGGTTTCATCTGACCATATGACATTCTCCCAATCCTCATCTGGATCATCCAAATGCTCTCTAGCAAACTTCAGACGGGCCTGAACATGTACTGGCTTAAGCAGGGGACACGTCTGGCACTGCAGGATTTGAGTCCCTGGCGGCGTAGTGTGTTACTGATGGTAGGCTTTGTTACTTTGGTCCCAGCTCTCTGCAGGTCATTCACTAGGTCCCCGTGTGGTTCTGGGATTTTTGCTCACCGTTCTTGTGATCATTTTGACCCCACGGGGTGAGATCTTGCGTGGAGCCCCAGATCGAGGAAGATTATCAGTGGTCTTGTATGTCTTCCATTTCCTAATAATTGCTCCCACAGTTGATTTCTTCAAACCAAGCTGCTTACCTATTGCAGATTCAGTCTTCCCAACCTGGTGCAGGTCTACAATTTTGTTTCTGGTGTCCTTTGACAGCTCTTTGGTCTTGGCCATAGTGGAGTTTGGAGTGTGACTGTTTGAGGTTGTGGACAGGTGTCTTTTATACTGATAACAAGTTCAAACAGGTGCCATTAATACAGGTAATGAATGGAGGACAGAGGAGCCTCTTAAAGAAGAAGTTACAGGTCTGTAAGAGCCAGAAATCTTGCTTGTTTGTATGTGACCAAATACTTATTTTCCACCATCATTTGCAAATAAATTCATTAAAAATCCTACAATGTGATTTTCTGGATTTTTTCCTCATTTTGTCTGTCATAGTTGAAGTGTACCTATGATGAAAATTACAGGCCTCTCTCATCTTTTTAAGTGAGAGAACTTGCACAATTGGTGGCTGACTAAATACTTTTTTGCCCCACTGTATTGTCAGTGAGCGATAGAATGTACATCACACACACACACACACACAGTAGGCCTACATTCGGAAAGTATTCAGACCCCTTCACCTTTTCCACATTGTTACGTTACAGCCTTATTCTAAAATCGATTTAAAAATTTTTTGTCATCAATCTACACACAATACCCCTTAATGAAAAAAAATCCCAAACTGTTTTTTAGAAATGTACCTTATTTACATTAGTATTCAGATCCTTTGCTATGAGACTCGAAATTGAGTTCAGGTGCATCCTGTTTCCAATGATCATCCCTGAGATGTTTCTGCAACTTGATTGGAGTCCACCTGTGGGAAATTCAATTGATTGGACATGATTTAGAAAGGCACACCTGTCTAGATAAGGTCCCACAGTTGACAGTACATGTCAGAGCAAAAACCAAGGCTCCGAGACAGGATTGTGTCGAGGCACAGATCTGGGGAAGGGTACCAAAACATTTCTGCAGCATTGAAGGTCCCCAAGAACACAGTGGCCTCCATCATTCTTAAATGGAAGAAGTTTGGAACCACCAAGACTCATCCTAGAGCTGGCCGCCCGACCAAACTGAGCAAGAACCTGATGGTCACTGTGACAGAGCTCCAGAGTTCCTCTGTGGAGATGGGAGAACCTTCCAGAAGGACAACCATCTCTGCAGCACTCTACCAATCAGGCCTGTATGGTTGAGTGGCCAGACGGAAGCCACTCCTCAGCAAAAGGCACATGACAGCCTGCTTGGAGTTTGCTAAAAAGGTACCTAAAAGGACTCTCAGACCATGAGAAACAAGATTCTCTGGTCTGATGAAACTAAGATTGAACTCTTTGGCCTGAATGCCAAGCTTCACGTCTGGAGGGAACCAGGCACCGCTCATCACCTGGCCAATATTGAGGGAAAGATGAACGGAGCAAAGTACAGAGAGATCCTTGATGAAAACCTGCTCCACAGCACTCAGGACCTCAGACTGGGGCGAAGGTTCACCTTCCAACAGGACAATGACGATAAGCACACAGCCAAGACAACGAAGGAGTGCCGTCGGCCAAAGTCTCTGAATGTCCTCGAGTGTCCCAGCCAGAGCCTAGACTTGAACCCAATCAAACATCTCTGGAGAGATCTGAATATAGCTATGCAGTGACGCTCCCCATCCAACCTAACAGAACTTGAGAGGATCTGCAGAGAATGGAAGAAACTCCCCAAATACAGGTGTGCCAAGCTTGTAGCATCGTACCCAAGAAGACTCAAGGCTGTAATCGCTACTAAAGGTGATTCAACAAAGTACTAAGTAAAATGCCTTAATATGCCTGTTTTTGCTTTGTCATTATTGATGAGGGGAAATAATTATTTAATCCATTTTAGAATAGGCTGTATCGTATCAATGTGGAAAAAGTGAAGCGGTCTGAATACTTCCCGAATGCACTGGTTACACACACACACACACACACACACACACACACACACACACACACACACACACACACACACACACACACACACACACACACACACACACACACACACACACACACACACAGCTTGTGCTGCTGTACCCACCTCTGTGTGTTTGTGCCTTATTACTGTTCACACACAGACAGTTTCAGTGTTTCTGTGTCAATATTTAATGAGGGACGGGAGTCTGGGGACCCCACGGCTGTCAGGGCTGTCTGTCGTCTGGAGGTACCACCTGTTCCCAATCCCCCAAACACACACACACTAACTAATAAACCATGTTCTCTCAACACTGTGGGGAATTGGGGATGCTGTGGCAACATTGTCAATGTTACATACCTGTAAACAGGTGTGGTATAGACTGGTCCAAATTTGATTCACAAACTATGGATGTCATTGAATGCTATTGTGATAAAGTGGAAAACTGCATACAGAACAACTGGATCCAGTGAGTGATTCTTAGTGATTTTCCTGATTGAGCTCCACTCGCTAGTCTGTTTCAATGCCGACCATCCTTTCGAGCAACCTTGTGTATCAGAATGAGATGTACTGTAACCATCCAATACAAAACCAAGGAGCCCAAAATTTACCTTTCAAAAAAAACTTTAATTAAAACAAAAAAGAAATGATTATAAAACAGTGATTTTAGTTACATAAATAAATTGATATCAGTGTATCAAATCTTCATTTCATAAGCATGTATACATGGATCATTGTAATAAATAAAGTGGGAAAACAGAAGATTCCATTTCCTACACGAACAGAAAAAAACAAACAGCTAGAAAGAAACAGAGGAAATCCATTCATTAGAGGACGAGACACACAGGACAAAGTTTTCCACCAAACACACAAGGGAATTCTTTGTTAAAAGCACAAAGAGTTTACAGAGCCATTTAGTTACTAATTAAGGACACTAAAGCTGGGACCAAGGTGGCTTAGCATTCACTTCTTGGAACGTGTTTGGTTGTTAGAACTCCTGTTTGGTTACTTTAAAGCGTTAAGACAAGGCAGGAGAAAAGGCTGTTTATTCTTTAAAGAACAAAAGAGAAAGCACTTCAACAAAACCAGAAAAATAAAGAAACAAGACAAGTTATTAATACAATAGCCGGACCTCATACAGGAAGAGACACACTGGTCTGGTCTGTGGCGTGTTCAGATGCAAGCGGACATTGAAGCGGAGCACAACTCTTGTCCTGAAGGGTCACAGCCCTGCTGGTTTTAATTGATCAATTAGTATCACTGACTGACCTATCTTTCACACCCCTGATTAGCCAGGTATAACTCTAAAGTCTGGGATTACCAGGTAAGGAAGAGAACCAGCAGACCCCGTGGCCTTCGAGGACCAGAGTTATACACAACTGGATGTTGGTCATTTCTCAACAGCTGATCAATGTTATGATGCCACGTAAGGAAAAATCTATGCTCGGGTTATCATATGACATATCAATGGAATACTGTACATCAGTCAAATACATAAATCTATTCATTGTGAAAAGTGACCCTTGAGAGAAGATAATATTTTCACTGTACTACAAGACCTTGAATAGATACCTAACTGTTGATAGCAGTTCAATAATCTGAACCAATGTCTTAGTACTGACACTGCCCTTGTGAGCCTACAGTAGCCCTCCATTAGCAAGGCCAATTCAGTTTTCTGATGTGTTCTGTGGTAAAAAAAAGAAAAAGAAAGAAAAAAACACTACAAGAAAAAGAGCAAGCTACAGCGGCTTCAAGTATTTCACATTCCATACAATACTCTGTATAAATTAGTTAACATATACTTTCAAATCCTCCATTTTCAGACTTACACTATTGTATATATACACAGTACAATACATGCTTGCTCATATCATTTTGTTTTCCTGTACTCGTTCCTTCTTCCTTTTTCCTGTTAGTTTTAGAGAAATCCCTGAGAACGTCTTTTGACAGTTGCTGAAGGTTCTACACATAGAATAGGTCTATTAAAACTGTATTATAATGGAATTCTAATTATCCTATGGTTCCACATGCACAGAAGCACTGACACTGGCCCATTCTGGAGCTACACTCACCGATTCTACAGATGTGGGATCCTAATTTGAGCCTGTTTGCTACAGCAGGAAAATAATCCTGCAGCAACAGGAAATTTGAATAAAATAATTAAATGGACATTTTTGTAGGGGTTGATACATTTTTCTTAAGGGAAAATCAAGTCTGAAATTGTGGTTATTACACTTCAGAAGCCACTTTAAACCTCAAAATACAAGTAAAACATTTCCTGCATTGCAGGAAAGTTCTGCTGTAACAAGGTGATCCAACCCTGGTAACTTTGGCACTGTAATTAGTTACCCAGCATGTATTCTTGTGAACAGCCAGGTCACCAGGTTAGTCTTGTGAATACATACACAGTCAGGTAACCAGACTAGTCTTGTGAAGGTTAGTCTTGTGAATACATAAACAGTCAGGTAACCAGGCTAGTCTTGTGAAGGTTAGTCTTGTGAATTCAGAAACAGTTAGGTAGCCAGGCTAGTCCTGTGAAGGTTAGTCTTGTGAATTCAGAAACAGTCAGGTAACCAGGCTAGTCCTGTGAAGGTTAGTCTTGTGAATTCAGAAACAGTTAGGTAGCCAGGCTAGTCTCCAGCAACTGTTCATCGTAAGACTTGAACCAGTAACTAACCCACAATTACAGGTGTGTTGGTTCTAAGTACATTGTGCACTGTAAAAAAGAAATCCTGTTGTTTTGACAGTAACTTACTGGCAGCCAGTTAGTTACCTGTAAGTTACTGTAAAAAAAGGTTACCGTAAATTCCAAAGAAACTTTTGTTTAACAGTACATTACTCTAAACTTTACTGTAAACAGGATTTGTTTTTACAGTGTGGGATATTTCTGGCATAATACATCAAATGCTGGTACTCTTTGATGATAATCCATGTCCTCATCTTATGGTCCATGTGCCATTACTGTAGTCCTGCATTGTTGTCCTTAATCTAAACACAGATAGTTATGATTACTGCATCTGAAACAACACCTGTCTGTTAACACAATTATTCTAAACCTAGAATCTAACTAACACCTATGACTTAGAGAAAACACAAGTGACGAGTCAACAGAAATGCTAATGGTGGTTTTCTCATGGAGCCGAGCTGTGCAGTGCTTCCAATAGTCAGGTCTGTGTGGTTTTAAAGCCAGTGTCTCTTTGAGGCTGCCAATGTGTTTTTACATGAGCGCTTCGCACAAGGGCCTTTAAGCCACTTGACATATACTCAGTATAAAACCAAGATATAAAATAGGGGGATGCTAATAATAATAAACATTTCTGTTAACTGCTTTTTCCTCTCGCACACACAAAGAAATACACACAACATTCACAACGTGACATTTCCTCGTCTGAAAATAAAACACACATAGTACTGTACACAGTAATAATAATAATCATAATAGTAATAATGTTTATAATAATAACAACAGCAAGAACGATAATACTGTGTGGCTCTGGAAATATTTTTTCCTTCTTCTTTTGCTTTGTACTCCAACTCTTTAGTTGTCCATGTTTAAGTCCAAAGAAGTTCAAAAGGCAGACTCAAGTTAATATAAAAGTACTAGGGGCCGATTCTGGTCAGCCGAACCTCCGCCTCGGGGCCGAGCCTGGTCAGCCGAACCTCCGCCTCGGGGCCGACCCTGGTCAGCCGAACCTCCGCCTCGGGGCCGACCCTGGTCAGCCGAACCTCCGCCTCGGGGCCGACCCTGGTCAGCCGAACCTCCGCCTCGGGGCCGACCCTGGTCAGCCGAACCTCCGCCTCGGGGCCGACCCTGGTCAGCCGAACCTCCCCCTCGGGGCCGACCCTGGTCAGCCGAACCTCCCCCTCGGGCCGACCCTGGTCAGCCGAACCTCCCCTCGGGCCGACCCTGGTCAGCGAACCTCCGCCTCGGGGCCGACCCTGGTCAGCCGAACCTCCCCTCGGGGCCGACCCTGGTCAGCCGAACCTCCCCCTCGGGCCGACCCTGGTCAGCCGAACCTCCCCCTAGGGGCCGATCCTGGTCAGCCAAACCTCCCCCTAGGAGCCGATCCTGGTCAGCCGAACCTCTCCCTCACCAGCATCATGAGTTTCTTCTTTCCCTTGTAGATCTGTTTGAGGTTGTCTATAAACTGGGTGAACTGGATGTGTCCATCCTGGGCCATGAGGAATGTCTCCCGGGCCTTCCCCAGGAACTCTATGAACTCGCTGTAGTGGCGTGGGCTGATGTGCGTGAGGCGAGAGTGCGTGGTGTTGATGTAGGCCCCGATGGTGGCGTCCAGCAGCTGCCTGAGAGGAGCTTTGTCCAGTGACATCAGCTTCCCAGAGGTCCTGCGGCTGTGCAGCGCTGACACCAGCCCCGGTGTGGTCAGTGTGCACCGCCGCAAAATATCAGACAGCACCGTGGCGCATTTCACACTCTTCACCACCAGGGGGATGACGGCGGCCAGCTCATTCTTTCCCAGCGAGTGACTCAGAGCGCAGGCCCACAGCACGTCGTTGATGGCTGGGTGGGTATCCTGGTTGTAGCTGAGGTTTAGATGAGCCATGGCTAGCGTGGCTAGCTTGTACGCCCTCATAGGGTACCCCCTGTGCTCCATGTACCTGGCTATCGTGAACAGCTGTGTGTAGCTCATCCCCGTGGCGGCCGCATCCAGAACGATCTGGTAGGCCGTCTCGAAGGCTATGTGGTCCTTCTCACAGAGCGTGAGGGCGGAGAGGGCACAGTTCTGGGGGTCCTTCATGGCACACTGCAGGGCCAGGGTCCGGGCGGAGGAGGCCAGGTTCTCCTGCTGGTGACAGTCCAGGTGCAGCCGGACGATGGTGGTGTTGGACATGACGGTGGTGGCCACGATGCTGGTGGCCTCGGTTGGGGTGAAGAGTGTGTACCAACTCTGCATGATGCTGTCCAATGCATACACCCCTGGGACAGACACACACACACAAGAGGGGGAAGTCAGAGGATAAGCAGAGTCATTTGAATAACAATATTTATTTTGAAGCCCTCATACTGATATACACTGAACTAAATATGTACTGAACTAAATACAGAGAGCTCCAAAAGTATTGGGACAGTGACACGTTATGTTGTTTTGGCTCTGTACTCCAGCACTTTGGATTTGAAATAATACAAGGGGGATCTACTAAACTAATGTACGGAATTGTTTTCAGATGGTCATTGCATGGATTTTAGCTATTTGATTTTTAAATGTAAGACCCCTTAAGGGGTTTATTTGATGAAACATTGAATTTGGAATCACTGCTATTAACAGATTCACTACATGGAACAAGATAGTCCCCCAAAAAATCTAAAGGAAGTTTGTTCTGAAGTGACTGTCCTATATCTGAGAGAGATACGGTATAAGAAAGATCAGGAAATGTTCCATTTTATTATTTTATATATACACAGTTGAAGTCGGAAGTTTGCATACACTTAGGTTAGAGTCATTAAAACTCGTTTTTCAACCACTCCACAAATTTCTTGTTAACAAACTATAGTTTTGGCAAGTCGGTTAGGACATCTTTGTGCATGACACAAGTAATTTTTCCAACAATTGTTTACAGACAGATTATTTCACTTATAATTCACTGTATCACAATTCCAGTGGGTCAGAAGTTTACATACACTAAGATGACTAGGCCTTTAAACAGCTTGGAAAATTCCAGAAAATGATGTCATGGCTTTAGAAGCTTCTGATTGGCTAATTGACATCATTTGAGTCAATTGGAGGTGTACCTATGGATGTATTTCAAGGCCTACCTTCAAACTCAGTGCCTCTTTGCTTGACATCATGGGAAAATCAAAAGAAAATCAGCCAAGACCTCAGAAAAAAATTGTAGACCTCCACAAGTCTGGTTCGTCCTTGGGAGCAGTCATACCGCTCAGGAAGGTGACGCGTTCTGTCTCCTAGAGATGAACGTACTTTGGTGCGAAAAGTGCAAGTCAATCTCAGAACAGCAGCAAAGGACCTTGTGAAGATGCTGGAGGAAACAGGTACAAACGTATCTATATCCACAGTAAAACGAGTCCGATATCGACATAACCTGAAAGGCCGCTCAGCAAGGAAGAAGTCACTGCTCCAAAACCAACATAAAAAAAGCCAGACTACGGTTTGCAACTGCACATGGGGACAAAGATCGTACTTTTTGGAGAAATGTCCTCTGGTCTGATGAAACAAAAATAGAACTGTTTGTCCATAATGACTATCATTTTGTTTGGAAGAAAAAGGGGGAGGCTTGCAAGCCGAAGAACACCATCCCAACCGTGAAGCACGGGGGGTGGCAGCATCATGTTGTGGGGGTGCTTTGCTGCAGGAGGGACTGGTGCACTTCACAAAATAGATGGCATCAAGAGGTAGGAATATTATGTGGATATATTGAAGCAACATCTCAAGACATCAGTCAGGAAGTTAAAGCTTGGTCGCAAATGGGTCTTCCAAATGGACAATGACCCCAAGCATATTCAACCAACTTGTGGGAAGCTTGTGGAAGGCTACCTGAAATGTTTGACCCAAGTTAAACAATTTAAAGGCAATGCTACCAAATACTAATTGAGTGTATGTAAACTTCTGACCCACTGGGAAATTGATAAAATAAATAAAAGCTGAAATAAATCACTCTACTATTAGTCCGACATTTCACATTCTTAAAATAAAGTGGTGATCCTAACTGACCTAAAACAGGGAATACTGGGATTCAATGTCAGGAATTGTGAAAAACCTAGTTTAAATGTATTTGGCTAAGGTGTATGTAAACTTCTGACTTCAACTGTATATATATTTTTTTACATTAAACCCCTTATTTTAGGCACTAAACTATATCCATTTATACTTCCATAATTTTTTTTTACAACAACCTTGAAATATGTTGGATGCATTTGCTGTTTGTTTTGGTTGTGTTTCAGATAATTTTGTGCCCAATAGAAATGAATGGTAAATAATGTATTGTGTCATTTTGGAGTCACTTTTATTGTAAATAAGAAAATAACATGTTTCTGAACACTTCTACATTAATGTGGATGTCACCATGATTACAGATAATCCTGAATTAATAGTGAATAATGATGAGGGAGAAAGTTACAGGCACACAAATATCATACCCCAAAGACATGCTAACCTCTCACCATTACAATAACAGGGGAGGTTAACATTTTTTGGGGGGTATGATATTTATATTTATTTCTCACACATCATCATTTCTAAACAATTTACCCCATATGGATGAAAATAACCTCAAATTAAAGCTGACAGTCTGCACTTTAACCTCATAGTCATTGTATCATTTCAAATCCACAGTGCTGGCGTAGTGAGCCAAAACAATCCAACACGCGTCACTGTCCTGATACTTCTGGAGCTCACTGTATGTGGTATGTCATAGAAAGGGAAAACGTTGTACACTTACCTACTTCAGTGGCACAGGTAACTAACCACCGTACCATCTCCCTCCTCCTCCAGTTCAACGTAGACAGGGTTATCCTCATCACCTGTGAAGGAGAGACAGTTAGGGATGGTGGAGAGGTGTGTGTGTGTGTGATGGGAGGGGGCTGTGTACCTGTAGCCCCAGCTCCAGTGAGACTTTGAGCAGTGTGATGTCTGGCAGGCTGTCCATCAGAGTAGCGATCTTGAAGGCATCCTGGCCCAGTTTAAAGATGTGAGATGAGGAATGGATGTTCTTCTGGATGGACTCTAGTACTGTCTCCAGCTTACGACTATCACCTGGACCAACAGAACAACACACATACAGTACAATGACAAAGGGACCAAAATGTATGTATGTATGTATGTATGTATGTGTGTGTGTGTGTGTGTGTGTGTGTATATGTGTGTGCGTGTACCTTTGGCTGCGGTGAGCATGGTGGAGGCCAGTTCACACTGCTGGGACTCTATGTGGGTGAGTGTGAACCAGCGAGGGTAACGGTTAGGGACCACAGACACCATGTGATGGGGTCGCGACAGGTCACCTGACGAGGCTGTGGACTCCAACACAGGCAACCTGAGGAGCACAGAAAAACCACAAGGCTGATTTGAATCACACACACACAAACAAACACACGCACAAACACAAGCATGTGCACAAAGTATAATCAGCAAGATGTTCTGGAGTACATTAAAGGTGTTGGCATACTGCAATTTACTTCCAAACCAAGTCCTCCATTACAAAACTGAAGCAACAGTAGCATAATAACTGTTATCTTGACTTGAATTGCTGGTAATGAAGAACATAGGCCTGTTACACCTGCTAGTGTATAATAGTGCAGGACGAAATGGCCAAAATATCATTTCACAATATGTTTCTTATTTTTGACAGTATTTTCTGTTTCTGAATAATAAAAGTCTAAACACGTTTTGTGAGTATTGCATGACCCTAGCATGGCAGTAAATGAATCTATTCTCTATTCTGATGGTTTTATACTCAACCAAACTGACAGTTAAGTAGTCCAATTTGTAGAACTTTTCATTTACTTAGCACTGTATACAAACACCGTTATAGACAGTATTGTAAAGATCCATACCGGTATGTGGATCCATACCAGTGTACATTATAAGATGATGTATCACCCAGCCCTAGTGTAAACAGGCTTTATAGGTCTTACGCATCTGCAGACAGACAGACAGACAGAGAAGTGTACAGTATTCTTCTCTTTATGTGTTCTACTGCGGGCAGCTCATCTCAAATTCAAACCTCTTCTTCCAGCCCAGTTGCAAAGGTCTCGCTGTCTTTGAAAGAGAGGAGAACCTGGGCAGATCTCAACCAATCACAAAGCTAATTGAGTCCATGGGGAAATGAGCGGATTCACCTTCCAGCCCTCTATGCCTGGACACACATCAAACCCATATGCCCGCCCACCCACCCACCCACACACCCACCCGCCCGCCTACACACACACACAATTATACGCATAAAAGCAATGTTACAAGGCTATGCTAAATGGCAGTTTGATTTCAGAGAAAAGGGCCAGAGACACTATGTGAGGAATACCTCCAAGTCTGGCTCTAACATTGACTATTAAGTAAAGTGTGTCGGGCCCAGACCAGGTAAAAGGGTAGGCCTGGCCAACACTCTGACTAGATAAAGGTGAGAAAAAGCAAGACGAGACTTGGTATGAAATGGAGACGTGCCGATGCCATAGCAACAAGGGGTTCGTTCCAAACACATCTAAAGAGCTGCTAAAACCCTCATCACACTGGGGGATTCTGGACCATTGCTGGGGTGGAACTAAGCAAAAAGTCTCTCCCTAAAGATGGAACCCTCGTCAACATTCCTACCTTTGTGTGACTTACAGAGAACCACTAGTGGGGACTGATTGTGGAGATTTTATAAGCCAAGCTTGGAAAGTACTCAATGTTTGAGTGAAAATCCTTACTGTCTGGGCTAGTGGCCATCCAATTTGCCACCAATGCTCCTTATAGAACACATCACTGCACTCTATACTCCTCTGTAAACGGGTCATCTCTGTATACCCGTCGAAAGACCCACTGGTTGATGCTTATTTAGAAAAACCTCTTAGGCCTCACTCCCCCCTATCTGAGGAATATACTGCAGCCCTCATCCTCCAGATACAACACCTGTCCTGCCAGTCACATTCTGTTAAAGGTCCCGAAAGCACAAACATCCCTGGGTCGCTCCTCTTGTCAGTTGTGTTGTGTTGTCTCTCTTTATATAGTGTTGTATTGTCTCTCTTCATGTACTGTTGTGTTGTCTCTTCATGTAGTGTTGTCTCGTCTCTCTTCATGTAGTGTTGTCTCGTCTCTCTTTATGTAGTGTTGTGTTGTCTCTCTTTATGTAGTGTTGTGTTGTCTCTCTTTATGTAGTGTTGTGTTGTGTCTCTTCATGTAGTGTTGTGTTGTGTCTCTTCATGTAGTGTTGTGTTGTGTCTCTTCATGTAGTGTTGTGTTGTGTCTCTTCATGTAGTGTTGTGTTGTCTCTTCATGTAGTGTTGTGTTGTGTCTCTTCATGTAGTGTTGTGTTGTGTCTCTTCATGTAGTGTTGTGTTGTGTCTCTTCATGTAGTGTTGTGTTGTGTCTCTTCATGTAGTGTTGTGTTGTGTCTCTTCATGTAGTGTTGTGTTGTGTCTCTTCATGTAGTGTTGTGTTGTGTCTCTTCATGTAGTGTTGTGTTGTGTCTCTATGTAGTGTTGTGTTGTCTCTCTATGTAGTGTTGTCTCTCTTTATGTAGTGTTGTCTCTCTTTATGTAGTGTTGTCTCTCTTTATGTAGTGTTGTCTCTCTTTATGTAGTGTTGTCTCTCTTTATGTAGTGTTGTCTCTCTTTATGTAGTGTTGTCTCTCATTATGTAGTGTTGTCTCTCATTATGTAGTGTTGTCTCTCATTATGTAGTGTTGTCTCTCATTATGTAGTGTTGTCTCTCATTATGTAGTGTTGTCTCTCATTATGTAGTGTTGTCTCTTCATGTAGTGTTGTGTTGTCTCTATGTAGTGTTGTGTTGTCTCTCTTTACGTAGTGTTGTGTTGTCTCTCTTTATGTAGTGTTGTGTTGTCTCTCTTTATGTAGTGTTGTCTCTCTTTATGTAGTGTTGTCTCTCTTTATGTAGTGTTGTCTCTCTTTATGTAGTGTTGTCTCTCTTTATGTAGTGTTGTCTCTCTTTATGTAGTGTTGTCTCTCTTTATGTAGTGTTGTCTCTCTTTATGTAGTGTTGTGTTGTCTCTATGTAGTGTTGTGTTGTCTCTATGTAGTGTTGTGTTGTCTCCATGTAGTGTTGTGTTGTCTCTTCATGTAGTGTTGTGTTGTCTCTATGTAGTGTTGTGTTGTCTCTATGTAGTGTTGTGTTGTCTCTTCATGTAGTGTTGTGCTGTCTCTCATTATGTAGTGTTGTTGTCTCTCTTCATGTAGTGTTGTGTTGTCTCTATGTAGTGTTGTGTTGTCTCTCTTTACGTAGTGTTGTGTTGTCTCTCTTTATGTAGTGTTGTGTTGTCTCTCTTTATGTAGTGTTGTGTTGTCTCTCTTTATGTAGTGTTGTCTCTCTTTATGTAGTGTTGTCTCTCTTTATGTAGTGTTGTGTTGTCTCTATGTAGTGTTGTGTTGTCTCTATGTAGTGTTGTGTTGTCTCTTCATGTAGTGTTGTGTTGTCTCTTCATGTAGTGTTGTGTTGTCTCTTCATGTAGTGTTGTGTTGTGTCTCTTCATGTAGTGTTGTGTTGTGTCTCTTCATGTAGTGTTGTGTTGTCTCTATGTAGTGTTGTCTCTATGTAGTGTTGTCTCTATGTAGTGTTGTGTTGTCTCTCATGTAGTGTTGTGTTGTGTCTCTTCATGTAGTGTTGTGTTGTCTCTTCATGTAGTGTTGTCTCTCTTTATGTAGTGTTGTCTCTCTTTATGTAGTGTTGTCTCTCATTATGTAGTGTTGTGTTGTCTCTCATTATGTAGTGTTGTCTCTCATTATGTAGTGTTGTCTCTCATTATGTAGTGTTGTGTTGTCTCTCTTCATGTAGTGTTGTGTTGTCTCTCTTCATGTAGTGTTGTGTTGTCTCTCTTCATGTAGTGTTGTGTTGTCTCTCTTCATGTAGTGTTGTGTTGTCTCTCTTCATGTAGTGTTGTGTTGTGTCTCTATGTAGTGTTGTGTTGTCTCTATGTAGTGTTGTCTCTCTTTATGTAGTGTTGTCTCTCATTATGTAGTGTTGTCTCTCATTATGTAGTGTTGTCTCTCATTATGTAGTGTTGTCTCTCATTATGTAGTGTTGTGTCTCTTCATGTAGTGTTGTGTCTCTTCATGTAGTGTTGTGTCTCTTCATGTAGTGTTGTGTCTCTTCATGTAGTGTTGTGTTGTCTCTCATTATGTAGTGTTGTGTTGTCTCTCATTATGTAGTGTTGTGTTGTGTCTCTTCATGTAGTGTTGTGTTGTCTCTCTATGTAGTGTTGTGTTGTCTCTCTTTATGTAGTGTTGTGTTGTCTCTCTTTATGTAGTGTTGTGTTGTCTCTCTTTATGTAGTGTTGTCTCTCATTATGTAGTGTTGTCTCTCATTATGTAGTGTTGTGTCTCTTCATGTAGTGTTGTGTCTCTTCATGTAGTGGTGTTGTGTTGTCTCTTCATGTAGTGTTGTGTTGTCTCTTCATGTAGTGTTGTGTTGTGTTGTGTTGTCTCTTCATGTAGTGTTGTGTCTCTTCATGTAGTGTTGTGTCTCTTCATGTAGTGTTGTGTCTCTTCATGTTGTGTTGTCTCTCATTATGTAGTGTTGTGTTGTGTCTCTTCATGTAGTGTTGTGTTGTCTCTCTTCATGTAGTGTTGTGTTGTCTCTCTTCATGTAGTGTTGTGTTGTGTCTCTTCATGTAGTGTTGTGTTGTCTCTTCATGTAGTGTTGTGTTGTCTCTCTTCATGTAGTGTTGTGTTGTCTCTCTTTATGTAGTGTTGTCTCCATGTAGTGTTGTGTTGTCTCTTCATGTAGTGTTGTGTTGTCTCTTCATGTAGTGTTGTGTTGTCTCTTCATGTAGTGTTGTGTTGTCTCTTCATGTAGTGCTGTGTTGTCTCTTCATGTAGTGTTGTGTTGTCTCTTCATGTAGTGTTGTGTTGTCTCTTCATGTAGTGTTGTGTTGTCTCCATGTAGTGTTGTCTCTCTTCATGTAGTGCTGTGTTGTCTCTCTTTATGTAGTGCTGTGTTGTCTCTCTTCATGTAGTGCTGTGTTGTCTCTTCATGTAGTGCTGTGTTGTCTCTCTTCATGTAGTGTTGTGTTGTCTCTCTTCATGTAGTGTTGTGTTGTCTCTCTTTATGTAGTGTTGTGTTGTGTTGTCTCTCTTTATGTAGTGTTGTCTCTCATTATGTAGTGCTGTGTTGTCTCCATGTAGTGCTGTGTTGTCTCTTCATGTAGTGCTTTGTTGTCTCTCTTCATGTAGTGTTGTCTCTCTTCATGTAGTGTTGTCTCTCTTCATGTAGTGTTGTCTCCAAGTAGTGTTGTCTCCATGTAGTGTTGTGTTGTCTCTCTTCATGTAGTGTTGTCTCTCTTCATGTAGTGCTGTGTTGTCTCTCTTATGTAGTGTTGTGTTGTCTCTCTTCATGTAGTGTTGTGTTGTCTCTCTTCATGTAGTGTTGTGTTGTCTCCATGTAGTGTTGTCTCTCTTCATGTAGTGCTGTGTTGTCTCTCTTCATGTAGTGCTGTGTTGTCTCCATGTAGTGCTGTGTTGTCTCCATGTAGTGTTGTGTTGTCTCCATGTAGTGTTGTGTTGTCTCCATGTAGTGTTGTGTTGTCTCTTCATGTAGTGCTGTGTTGTCTCTTCATGTAGTGCTGTGTTGTCTCTCTTTATGTAGTGCTGTGTTGTCTCTCTTTATGTAGTGTTGTCCCTCTATGTAGTGTTGTGTTGTCTCTATTTATGTAGTGTTGTGTTGTCTCTCTTTATGTAGTGTTGTGTTGTCTCTCTTTATGTAGTGTTGTGTTGTCTGTCTTTATGTAGTGTAGTGTTGTCTCTCTTCATGTAGTGTTGTGTTGTCTCCATGTAGTGTTGTCTCTCCATGTAGTGCTGTGTTGTCTCTCCATGTAGTGCTGTGTTGTCTCTCCATGTAGTGCTGTGTTGTCTCTCCATGTAGTGCTGTGTTGTCTCTCCATGTAGTGCTGTGTTGTCTCTCCATGTAGTGCTGTGTTGTCTCTCCATGTAGTGCTGTGTTGTCTCTCCATGTAGTGCTGTGTTGTCTCTTCATGTAGTGCTGTGTTGTCTCTTCATGTAGTGCTGTGTTGTCTCTTCATGTAGTGCTGTGTTGTCTCTTCATGTAGTGCTGTGTTGTCTCTCTTTATGTAGTGCTGTGTTGTCTCTCTTTATGTAGTGCTGTGTTGTCTCTCTTTATGTAGTGCTGTGCTGTCTCTCTTTATGTAGTGCTGTGCTGTCTCTCTTTATGTAGTGCTGTGCTGTCTCTCTTTATGTAGTGTTGTGTTGTCTCATTATGTAGTGTTGTCTCTTTACGTAGTGTTGGGTTGTCTCTCTTTACGTAGTGTTGTCTCTCTTTACGTAGTGTTGTCTCTCTTTATGTAGTGTTGTCTCTCTAGTTGTGATGCGTGTTTTGTCCTGTATTTATATTGTATTTATTGATTTATTTTAATCCCAGGCTCCCGTCCCCGCAGGAGGCCTTTTGCCTTTTGGTAGGCCGTCATTGTAAATAAGAATGTGTTCTTAACTGACTTGCCACGTTAAATAAAGGTTAAATAAAAATGTTTTTGTTCAATGCAATTACACAGAAGCGGCATCATCTATTCCACATAAAAAACGAATCCATTGCTAGTGTTAAGGACGTCACACTGCTCACTTCCTCCCATACCTAGTGCAAACTCGGGACCTCTGCCTTGTTGGCACACGTGACCGCCCTCCTGATGCATTTTACCAGTAGGCGTCAGGCGAAAAGCTAGCTATTCACTGGCACAGGTGGGAACACACATACTTTCACGACGACACTTAGCCTCGACTTGAATCCATTTAACAGTAAACCATAACACACCATTAGTCCCAAGCGACTGATGAGGGCAGCTGTGTTGTCAGATTGGTCCTGTGGCACTATAGCGCCCTGTCACGGCAGGTTGGGATGCTTTGAGAGGGAGGCGGAGAGGAACAGATATTGTCCCGAAGCCACTCCTGCATTGTATTGGCTGTGTGCTTAGGATCGTTGTCCTGTTGGAAAGTGAACCTTCGCCCCAGTCTGAGGTCCTGAGCACTCTGGAGCAGGTTTTCATCAAGGATCTCTGTATTTTGCCCCGTACATCTTTCCCCCGATCCTGACTAGTCTCCAAGTCCCTGCGCTGAATAATATCCCCACAGTATGATCCTGCCACCTCCATGCTTCACCGTAGGGATGGTGCCTGGTTTCCATCTCTGAAGAGTGGCTTCCGTCTGGCCTGATTGGTGGAGTGCTGTAGAGATGGTTGTCCTTCTGCAAGGTTTTCCCATCTCCATAGAAGAACTCTGCAGCTCTGTCAGAGTGACCATAGGGTTCTTGGTAACCTCCCTGACCAAGGTCCTTCTACCCCGATTGCGCAGTATGGCCGGGCAGCCAGCTCTAGAAAGAGTATTTTAAGAATGATGGAGGCCACTGTGCTCTTGCTGACCTTCATTGCTGCAAAAACATTTTGGTACCCTTTTCCAGATCTGTGCCTCGACACAACCCTGTCTCGGAGCTCTACGGACAATTCCTTCAACCTCATGGCTTGGTTTTTGCTCTGACATGCACTGTCAACTGTGGGACCTTATCTAGACAGGTGTGTGCCTTTCTAAATCATGTCCAATCAATTGAATTTACCACAGGTGGACTCCAATCAAGTTGTAGAAACATCTAAAGGATGATCAATGGAAACAGGATGCACCTGAACTCAATTTCGAGTCTCATAGCAAAGGGTCTGAATACTTATGTAAATAAGGTATTTATGTTTTTTACATTTGCAACAATTTCTAAAAACTGTTTGTGCTTTGTCATTATGAGGTATGGTGTGTAGATTGATGAGGAAAAACATTAATTTAATCTATTTTAGAATAAGGCTGTAACGTAACAAAATCTGGAAAAGGGGAAGGGGTCTGAATTCCTTCCGAATGCAAAATAGATAGAAGTGAAAGAAAGAAACTATATATCCAGTTCTTTCATAGTCTGGTCCTGGTTTCTGGTGAACATCAGTGAGACTACTGAACTCTTTACCTCCTGGTTTTCACCCTCAGACAAAGTAAACACTTCACAAACGTCATTTCACTTCCCCAATCTATCCATCACAGGATGCGCTGGAAGACCTCTACTCAAGACATCTTACTTATATACAAAAGCTCCCCAAGCCACTGCACAGACAGTCCAGGCTACATGGAAGTCATTTGACATTTGCTGGATACGAATCTTCATAAATTCACGTGATATTCCATCCCCGCTGCACTAGTGAAATCAGCGGGGTGTGCGTTCAGTACATACACACTACTTCCTTGAGCTGAATAGAACTCCTTAGCACTAAGCAGTGGTGTGAGTAAAGAGAGGCTGTCTAAGTCCATGATAGTGTTCTAATGGGTTGATAAAAGCCAGTCCTTTTACCTCGCTCTATATTTAACCAGCAGCCCCTGTGCCGTGGGAGTGGGAAGGTATACGCTGATATCATATTACACCAGCACCACATTGAACACATTCATTATGTGCTGAGCAGACAGACTGACAGACAGACACCCGCGTCCCTGGAGTAGCTAGACGTGGCCACAATATTCTACCTCACCCTCTCCTTCCAGGGCGGGAGGTGAGGCCTGACTAAGGTAATACAGTTTGGGCACTTCTCAAGCCACTGTTTTTCGGCTTGCATATTTTAGTGGCCAATGATACGTGACGTAGCTCTCATTCATTGGCAATCATTAAGCATCGCCACAGCGTTAGCAGTGTTCATAGAGCATCTCAATGAGAAGCGAATGGCAGAGAGGTATTAGCCGTGTAGCTGTCCTGATGCTGTACACCAGATGTGTGAGCCTACTCATTATACAGTCATTAAAATCTCATTAACATCATTAATATTCACTGATCCAGCTCGATCAGTGAATATTAAAAAAGCTCCCCCTTCCAAACCAACATCAAAACAGAGCCACCCCATCTGCATGACACACACACACACACTAATGATAAAAGAGAGAGCCTCACCTCATGGCTCTTAGTGCAATCTTGTATGCCAGTTCAGCGTCGTGAGGTAGGAGAGAGGTGAAGAGGTAGCGGGTGAAGGTGTGCATGGGAACACTCTCTCTGTGGACAATCTCTCCATGGCCGCTGTACGGCCCACCTGGAGGCACAATGAGAGAGGAGGAACATGTTAACACGGGACAGAAGACACGTGGTTCAGACAGGAAGACAGGGTGAAACAGTTTGCTGATGGGACAATCAAAGAAGACAGAAATATCAGCTGCAAAAACAGGAAATACATTTCATTTAACATTGGTGAGTTAGGGAGAATGTATGCGTACAGTATGATTGTGTGTGTTTTTGAGTAGCTAAACAGTGGCTTTCATAGTTTCCTCCTCCTAGTCCAGACGAGAAAGGGTCATGCATCACAAAGTGCTCTCCATGACGTGTTGAATGGGCAATATGTGCAGACTAGGCCTCCCTCCCCTCGCCTCCGCTGGGTTATTTTAGACTGAACAGGCCCCCCGACCACAACACACCCACTAGTCTCTCTTAGGCCTTAGGGTGGGCCTGGGGTTAGGGTGGGCCTGGCGGTTTGAGTGCTGGGTCTCCGAGATGGCCTACAATCTCTCCCACTCCCATAACCAAACCCCAGCAGTCACATTCTGTCCCAGTACAAGATTACAGTAGTCTGTATGTGTCTGTGTGTCGACACAATGTCCCTGGTGTTACTTTGTGAGGCGAGGGAAGGAGAAACTATGGAGAGAGGAGAGAGACTAGGAAAGAGGAAAGAGGGAAGGTGAGACTAAGAGAGAGGTGAGACTAGGAGAGAGGGGAGACTAGGAGAGACTAGGAGAGAGGGGAGACTAGGAGAGAGGAGAGAGAGAGGAAGGAAAGAGAAAAAGCCCTTTCTGCTATCACAGCTACAGTAACACACATATTCCACACAAACCTATGGAAGATTATTTTACACTTTAACCAATAGTGTGTCCTCACTCTCTAACAGGAAGACGGCTTGCTTGCGGAAGATCTTGACCAGCGTGTCATCCAGCTCCACTTCCTGCAGCTTGGCTAATAGCTGCTCTTCGTTGCGACACACCTTCTCCTGGGCGTACAGCCCGTCAGGCATCACCCTCTGCTGGCCTAAGCCAATCAGAGCAGTCTCCACAGCCAGCGCCACGTACGATTCCCCCTCGCCTAGCAAACGCTGCACTGGCAACCGCTGCAGCTCCGCACGACTCACCACGCTGGAACAGTCTGAGAGAGAAGAGAAAAAAAGAAGAGAAAGAGGAGAGAGGTCAATTCCGGGGCGGCAGGTAGCCTAGTGGTTAGAGTGTTGGACTACTAACCGAAAGGTTGCTAGATCGAATCCCCGAGCTGACAAGGTAAAAATCTGTCGTTCTGCACCTGAACAAGGCAGTTAACCCACTGTTCCTAGGCCGTCATTGAAAATAAGAATTTGTTCTTAACGGACTTGCCTGGTTAAATAAAATAATAAAAATTCCCCAGTAGTCAGTTTATCTGCTCTTTGAGGTTTGGAGGCTCCCTCCTATTCCACACCACTGAGGGTCAGGCTGTCCCAAATAGAACCCTATTCCACACCACTGAGGGTCAGGCTGTCCCAAATAGAACCCTATTCCACACCACTGAGGGTCAGGCTGTCCCAAATAGAACCCTATTCCACTGAGGGTCAGGCTGTCCCAAATAGAACCCTATTCCATATTTAGTGCACAATCTTTGCCCACAGGATCTGGGACAGGCCCGAGATCTCCATATCACTGGGCCAGGCTTAGGGTATGCCGTTACTATGTTTGACTAGGAGAGGAGAAAGACAAGAGGAATATGAGAGGGGGAGGAAACGGACCATCTGAGTGAGAGAGATGAGACGAAAAGATTCAAAGAAAAGTAGAGAGAGAGAAGACTAGATGAATATGTTTAGTACCTGAAAGGTCAAGGCAGGTGTTGGCCCCCTCCTCTGGCCCCCGTCCCGTCTCAGTGAGGGTGCTGAATAGGGTGCCGATGGGATCCAGAGGGTGACCAACCCAGCCCTCCATGTTGGTTATGGAGGTGATACCTTTATGGAGCAGCTCTGTCACGGACAGGACACAACACATGTAAATTACCGCTCACACCCCTATTAGGGTTGAAAAGTTACAGTAACTTCCCAAACTTCCTCCAACCGGGATTTTCCCGAAAATTGTACAACCCTAATCCTATGTGCCTCAACTACTTATTATAACAAAGGTTTTCAGCAGGTATAAGTCCCATTAAATTGGTGGACAACACTTTAGTACTTAATGGGGGAGTAGAACTGTGGTATAATATTCATATTTGGTCTAATAAGGGCAGTCTGACCTTTCTTATGTCTGCGGAAATGCTCCAGCTGTCTCTGCTGCTGCCGCCGTAGTGTATTCACCACAGCAATGGCCAATCGCAGGGCTTCACGGGGGTAACCATGGGAACGCAGGGCGTCCACCCGAGCACAAGCCGTCGGAACGTGTTCTGAGAGCGAGAGAGAGAGATGCTGCCTATCTTGATCACATTCTATAAGGCTTTTGGCTTGTGACCACTCATATTGGCATAGGGCAACACACTAACAGACACAGTGTCCACACACACCGTCCACACACACACCGTCCACACACACACACGTGCCGTCCACACACACACACACACACATGCCGTCCACACACACACACACACACGTGCCGCCCACACACACACACACACGTGCCGTCCACACACACACACACACGCGCCGTCCACACACACACACGCCGCCGGGCCCACACACACACACGCGCCGTCCACACACACACACCGCACACACACACGCCATCCACACGCACACACCGCCATCCACACGCACACACCGTCCACACACACACGCGCGCACCGTCCACACACACACGCGCGCACCGTCCACACACACACGCGCGCACCGTCCACACACACACCGTCCACACGCACACGCGCACACCGTCCACACGCACACGCGCACACCGTCCACACACACAGCCACACCGTCCACACGCGCACACCGTCCACACGCACACGCGCACACCGTCCACACGCACACGCGCACACCGTCCACACGCACACACACACAGCCACACCGTCCACACGCGCACACCGTCCACACGCACACGCACACCGCCCACACGCACACGCGCACACCGTCCACACGCACACCGTCCACACGCACACGCCGCACGCCGCACACGCCGACACCGCCCACGCGCACACCGCCGCACACGCACCCACGCGCCCACACCGCCCACACCGCCCACACCGTCCACACGCGCACACCGTCCACACACACACGCGCACACCGTCCACACACACACGCGCACACCGTCCACATACACACGCGCACACCGTCCACAGACACACAAAAACACCGTCCACACACAAAAACACTGTCCTCTCTAACCTCTTTACACACACATCATCCCAATACACACCAACAAAAAAACACACACTCACATACACACTCACCGTGCCACATGGGCCATCCGCGTGCATCGAAGAGAGAGCCGTCCTGGTTGTCGTGGTAACAGTAGTTGGCGTAGAGGTCACTGGCGATGATGTGCTGCAGGTGACGGTCCTGCCAATGGAGGTCACATGCCTCGATGGCCCGCGTGAACACCGTCCTGTGGGGACGCAGCTCTGACAGGAGAGAAACTAGCATTAGATTGAGGGGAGGGAGGAGGAGGGAGAGTTCAGACGCTAGCTGCAGGCTAACAACAGAGAGAGAGAAAGGCAGGGGAGATGGAGAGTGGGAGAGAAAAGAGAGACCTGTCTCGCACCTTGGTTGCCATGGGCACCCTGAGGCAGGGAGTGGGTGAGGTTGGGCATATCGTTGCCATGGTTACCGTCCTCCCAGGGACACACGTCCACGCTGTTCCACCTCCTCAGCTGTCTGAGCCACCAACACTTCTGCTCCGTCTTACAGTGAGGGTTTAGCACGATGCACATCCACAGAGCACCTGTACACACACACACACACACACACACACACACACACACACACACACACACACACACACAGGTCAGGTCTCATCCTACCAAGGTCATGTTTGACTTAAGGCTCAGATCAGGAGAGTAATATGAAGGTGGTAAACACACAGAACTAAACCAAACTGCAGGTAACAGAGGTCCCACCCATCTTTTGTTTTTTACTCAAAAATGTGTCCATTGTTGGGATGTTATTTAGCGACACTAAAGAAATGGGTTTTAAAGTTCATCCAACTTTTCAAAGAAGTCTAGGGTTTAGAAAGTTATCCCATCAATGTTTTCACTCCAAACTATTTGAAGGGAGTCGCATACTTAGTAGATTCAGTCTTGATCTGACACACAATACAACTGTTCACGTACTGTCACAGACACACATCAATACTAGCTCGGTAAACAAACAAACTAAAGACTAAAAGTGAAGAAGTCTCAGAGGATATCACAACACATTCAGGGATATATAGGACGATGGAGTCACAAAGACAAACCAAAAACACATGCACGTACACACACACAGCTATTACAACTACAATAGGACATTAGGCAACGATTGACGGACGAAAGGGGGAGGAAAATGTTGAGAAATGCAGAGAGGGACAGAGAGAGAGAGAGAGAGAGAGAGAGAGAGAGAGAGAGAGAGAGAGAGAGAGAGAGAGAGAGAGAGAGAGTAAATGGAGATGAAGTAGAGGAACGAAGGAAGGCTTTGTGTCTGGAGGAGAGAAGAGGAGTAATGGCCCTGAGGTGGAGGGAAAGACAGAAGAAGAAAGCAGCCGAGCCGAGAGGCAGCATTTGCCACACATCAAGCAGTCAGATAAGAACTCTGGGAGAGAATGATGTCTGGACTTCAAAGCATCGTTGCACTTCCAAAAATACAAACTAAAGCAGCAAAACTTCCAGTGTGGGTGTGTGTTCATGTGTCTGACTAAGCCATCCCTAAAAAGCAGAGAACAAGACCAGAAGCAAAAGAGACAACTAAACAAAACAACAACAAAGGCTGGAGATAAAACAGCAGTCATTGTCATGGTAACAAACCAGTGGGATTCTGAGTTCCGACTGGGATTCCGAGTGGGATTCTGAGTTCCGTCTAGTGATTAGGAGTAAACAGTCAGTAATCCATTCAAAGACCACTGCTTAGTCTCCGCGCCTACCCACAGGGCTGGTGTGTGTGTGTGTTGGTGTGAGAGAGTGTGTGTCCCAGAACATAGGATACAGAAATGAAAATAGGTGGTTGAAATTTAGGGACTTTTCTGTCCTCATTCACACATGAGCAGGAGAGCAGAACCAACATAACACAGGCTACATAACCCCAAGAGCTCAATGTGTTTGATCTGTACTAATGCGAGTACTTCCTATCCAGGGTAGTAGGGTGAATAGCATGTGTAGGAGACAGTGGCATAGATTCATAATAAAAACAGTGTTTGTGTTGTACAGTACAATAAATATCCTACTGTACACACACCGGCCAGTTTATTAGGTACACACATCTAGTACCGGGTCGGACCCTCCTTTGCCTCCAGAACAGCCTGAATTCTTCAGGGCATTCTACAAGTTGTTGGAAACGTTCCACAGGGATGTTGGTCCAAGCTGACGCAATGGCATCACGCAGTTGCTGCAGATTGGACGACAGAACGGGCTGTTCGCAGCATGAATGCACTATCTCATCCAAAAGATACTCTATTGGGTTGAGGTCTGGGGACTGCGCGTAAACTGAACTCGCCGTCATGTTCCAGGCAAAGTTTTTCCCCTCCTCAATTGTCCAGTGGTGATCGCATGCCCACTGGAGACACTTCTTCCTGTTTTTAGCTGATAGGAGTGGAACACGGTGTGGTCGTCTTCTGCAATAGCCTAACCATGACAAGGACCGAAGAGTTGTGAGTGTTCTGAGATGTCGTTCTGCACACCACTGTTGTACTGTGCCGTTATTTGCCTGTTAGCTTGTGCGATTCTTGTCATCATCTTCAACCTCTCATCAACAAGCTGTTTTTGTCCACAGAACTGCCGCTGACTGGATGTTTTTTGTTTGTTGCACCATTCTCTGTAAACCCTAGACACTGTTGTGCGTGAAAAGCCCAGGAGTCTGGACATTTCTGAGATACTGGAACCGGCGCGCCTGGCACCGACGATCATACCACTCTCAAAGTCACTTAGGTCAATCATTTTGCCCATTCTAACGTTCAATCAAACAGTAACTGAATGTCTCGATGCCTGTCTGCCTGCTTTATATAGCAAGCTACGGGCACATGACTCACTGTCTGTAGGAGCGATCCATTTTCGTAAACAGGGTTGTGTACCTAATAAACCGGCCGGTGAGTATGTGTGTAGGAAACACCCGCGCTCAGGTCTGTTCAACGCTGGTCCGACTAATCGGATTCTACGCTTCAAGATTGCTTCGATCATGTGGACTGGGATATGTTCCGGATAGCCTCAGACAACAACATTGATGTATACTCTGACTCGGTGAGCGAGTTTATTAGCATGTGCATCGGTGATGTTGTACCCACGGTGACTATTAAAACATTCCCTAACCAGAAACCGTGGATTGATGGCAGCATTCGGCGCAAAACTGAAAGCGCGCGAACCACTGATTTTAACCATGACAAGGTGACCGGAAACATGACAGAATACAAACAGTGTAGCTATTCCCTCCGCAAGGCAATCAAACAAGCTAAGTGTCAGTATAGAGAAAAAGTAGAGTCGCAATTCAACAGCTCAAACACAAGACGTATGTGGCAGGGTCTACAGTCAATCACGGATTACAAAAAGAAAACCAGCCCCGTCGAGGACATCAACATCTTGCTCCCAGACAAATTAAACAAATTCTTTGCTCTCTTTGAGGACAATACAGTGCCTCTGACACGGTCCACTACCAAAACCTGTGGGCTCTCCTTCACCGTGGCCAACGTGAGTAAAACATTTAAACGTGTTAACCCTCGCAAGGCTGCAGGCCCAGACGGCAACCCTGGCCGCGTGTCCTCAGAGCACGCGCACACCAGCTGGCTGGTGTGTTTACGGACATATTCAATCAATCCCTATCCCAGTCTGCTGTGCCCACATGCTTCAAGGTGGCCACCATTGTTCCTGTTCCCAAGAAAGCTAAGGTAACTGTGCTAAACGACTATCGCCCCCATAGCACTCACTTCTGTCATAATGAAGTGCTTTGAGAGACTAGTCAAGGATCATATCACCTCCACCCTACCTGACACCCTAGACCCACTGCAATTTGCTTACCGTCACAATAGGTCCACAGACGACGCAATCACACTGCCATAAACCCATCTGGACAAGAGGAATACCTATGTAAGAATTATGTTCATCGACTACAGCTCAGCATTTAACACCATAGTACCCTCCAAACACATCATTAAGCTCGAGACCCGAGGTCTCGACCCCGCCCTGTACAACTGGGTCCTGGACTTTGACGGGCCACCCCCAGGTGGTGAGGGTAGGAAACAACATCTCCACCCCGGGGCCCCACAAGGGTGCGTTCTCAGCCGTCTCCTGTACTCCCTGTTCACCCATGACTGCGTGGCCATGCACGCCTCCAACTCAATCATCAAGTTTGCAGACGACACTACAGTGGTAGGCTTGATTACCAACAATGACGAGATGGTCTACAGGGAGGAGGTTAGGGCCCACGGAGAGTGGTGTGAGGAAAATAACCTCACACTCAACGTCAACAAAACAAAGGTGATGATCGTGGACTTCAGAAAACAGCAGAGAGAGCACCCCTCTATCCACATCGAGGGGACAGTAGTGGAGAACTGAAATGGTCCACCCACACAGACAGCGTGGTGAAGGCGGCGCAACAGCGCCTCTTCAACCTCAGGAGGCTGAAGAAATGAGGCTTGCCAAGATATTGTTAGATATTACTGCACTGTCAGAACTAGAAGCACAAGCATTTCGCTACACTCGCATTAACATCTGCTACCATGTGTATGTGACCAATAAGATTTGATTTGATTTCATTTAACTAAATATGAATTAATTCTGCTCATTAGTGTGTGTGCTCACCTAGTTCATCCCAGAGTTGTCTGTACTTGTCGGTCATGGTGGTGCCCTGCTGTCTCCACAGTGCCAGGCGAGGGTCGGCCATGAACTGTTCTGTGATCAGTGTTAACATCCTGGCACCGTTGGAGTCACGCATACGAAGCATCTCCCTCACCTATGGGACAGGGAGGACAGCATCAGTGTGTGTGTAAAGGAATCAGAGAGCTTAATGCAGGCAGACATTCAAACCAGGGGTGTTATTGGTCAGCCAGTCTTTACATAATGGTCAAGACATTAGTCCTACGAAATATTTCCCATTAGCGCTAGGGTTTAGGCTGTGTCTCTAATGGCACCCTATTCCCTATGTAATACACTACTTCTGACCAGAGACCATAACATATTCATTATGTAATACACTACTTCTGACCTGAGTCCATAGCATATTCATTATGTAATGCACTACTTCTGACCAGAGTCCATAACATATTAATTATGTAATACACTACTTCTGACCACAGACCATAACATATTCATTATGTAATACACTACTTCTGACCAGAGTCCATAACATATTCATTATGTAATGCACTACTTCTGACCAGAGACCATAAAATATTCATTATGTAATGCACTACTTCTGACCAGAGACCATAAAATATTCATTATGTAATACACTACTTTTAAGTCTAGATGGGCCCAGATCAAAAGTAGGGAATAGAGTTTCACAGGCTAAATATTTGACATTAGGTTAAATCTACACTAGAAGAGCACATGACAATGCAGAAGTTGACACAGCAGTTACACTCCTCTAGTGTAGAGAAGACTAAGTGTACATCAAGGACTAAAAACAACATCAAACCTCAACAATGGCACTGTTTAAATGTACATGCCAATTGCCATGGTAATGGCCCTTCAGACTAACAGAGTAACAGTGGCTTTGATTTGAACAGAATCAACTTGGATGTGGAAATCCACTGGTAGAAATGCATGCAGCATTTTGATGTTAATGAGTTTGGATATGAAAGGAGATATAAAGCAATGTTTCAGCCTCTTCTGCTAGTAAAACTAGTCATTTTAAAGTTTTACACAGATAAGCTGTGAGAGGATGAGAGGAGGAAAGTACTCTGGACCAGGCTGAAGAGATTCAGTGTCTAAAGGAGGAGGGGAGGGGGATTACCTTGCTGAACAGCAGGTTGAGTTGTTTCCCAGAGCCGTGGTATCCACCCTGAGAGAGGAAGAGTTTCACCTGCTCCTGGACCTGCTCCTCATCCAAGTGCCAACAGTTCTCATCATCTACACTGGCTCCTGCTGTGGGGTCCGGGGCCCCTGCACAGACAGACAGAGAAGTTAGTAAAACACACATAGTCTCATCATCCATACTGGTCCCTGCCATGGGATCCAGAGCCCCTGCACACAGAGACACGACACGATTCATTAATTTAATAAATAACTCTAAAATAATATATCTACTTTACCAAACATGTGACGAATACAATTTGATTAGATGATATCCCTCCATCTCTTATTACCACTCCTCCTCTTCCTCCTCCTCTCTAAGGTAAATAAAAGCCAGGTCTATAGTGTTGATTAGAGGTGGACAGAGTGTTTCGTTTGCAGGCAGCATCAGACTAAATGAGCAGCATTGATCTGCCTTTACCTTTAGCACACAATCAATGTCCTCAGTGGGGCCTACGTGCGCGCACACACACACACTCACCGTGGACCTGGTTGATCTCGGAGTTAGTTGACAGTATCTCATCGGCCAGTTTCTGTGCGGTGGGCAACACCTCCGTATGATGCACTGATATCAGGTACTGGACAAACTTCTGCAGCTGATCTCGGCTCATCTGGAACAGCGTCTCTGAGATGGGCAGGTGCAGTTTGACCTGCTCGGGCTTCCGTACGCGGTACAGGGCCAGCGCTACTACGTGGGCGCAGTAGAAGATGTCCTTGTTGCCGCAGCTACAGGTTACTGCGGTGATCTTACAGCGGTCGAAGCTGACGCTCACGCTGCAGATTATCTCAGGCTGAGAGGACGTGGCCGGGTCTGTTACCGTACCACTCAGATGAAACCCTGGGAAGAAAAAGAGTTTGAGTTTTAACAAGCCTTTATTGTACAAGCCTTCAATGTGGCATCGACTATAAAATAAAAAGAGAAGGAGGGAGGATATAGAGAGGGAGTGAGGATATAGAGAGGGAGTGAAAGGGCTGGGGGAGAAAGAGGAGGGAGGGGGATATAGAGAGGGAGTGATGATATAGAGAGGGAGTGAAAGGGCTGGGGGAGAAAGAGGAGGGAGGGGGATATAGAGAGGGAGAGAAAGGGCTGGGGGAGAAAGAGGAGGGAGGGGGGATATAGAGAGGGAGTGAAAGGGCTGGGGGAGAAAGAGGAGGGAGGGGGGATATAGAGAGGGAGAGAAAGGGCTGGGGGAGAAAGAGGAGGGAGGGGGGATATATACAGTGGGGGAAAAAAGTATTTAGTCAGCCACCAATTGTGCAAGTTCTCTCACTTAAAACGATGAGAGAGGCCTGTAATTTTCATCATAGGTACACTTCAACTATGACAGACAAAATGAGGAAAAAAATCCAGAAAATCACATTGTAGGATTTTTTATGAATTTATTTGCAAATTATGGTGGAAAATAAGTATTTGGTCACATACAAACAAGCAAGATTTCTGGCTCTCACAGACCTGTAACTTCTTCTTTAAGAGGCTCCTCTGTCCTCCACTCATTACCTGTATTAATGGCACCTGTTTGAACGTATTATCAGTATAAAAGACACCTGTCCACAACCTCAAACAGTCACACTCCAAACTCCACTATGGCCAAGACCAAAGAGCTGTCAAAGGACACCAGAAACAAAATTGTAGACCTGCACCAGGTTGGGAAGACTGAATCTGCAATAGGTAAGCAGCTTGGTTTGAAGAAATCAACTGTGGGAGCAATTATTAGGAAATGGAAGACATACAAGACCACTGATAATCTTCCTCGATCTGGGGCTCCACGCAAGATCTCACCCCCATGGGGTCAAAATGATCACAAGAACGGTGAGCAAAAATCCCAGAACCACACGGGGGGGACCTAGTGAATGACCTGCAGAGAGCTGGGACCAAAGTAACAAAGCCTACCATCAGTAACACACTACGCCGCCAGGGACTCACATCCTGCAGTGCCAGACGTGTCCCCCTGCTTAAGCCAGTACATGTTCAGGCCCGTCTAAAGTTTGCTAGAGAGCATTTGGATGATCCAGATGAGGATTGGGAGAATGTCAGATGAAACCAAAATAGAACTTTTTGGTAAAAACTCAACTCGTCGTGTTTGGAGGACAAAGAATGCTGAGTTGCATCCAAAGAACACCATACCTACTGTGAAGCATGGGGGTGGAAACATCATGCTTTGGGGCTGTTTTTCTGCAAAGGGACCAGGACGACTGATCCGTGTAAAGGAAAGAATGAATGGGGCCATGTATCGTGAGATTTTGAGTGAAAACCTCCTTCCATCAGCAAGGGCATTGAAGATGAAACGTGGCTGGGTCTTTCAGCATGACAATGATCCCAAACACACCGCCCGAGCAACGAAGAAGTGGCTTCGTAAGAAGCATTTCAAGGTCCTGGAGTGGCCTAGCCAGTCTCCAGATCTCAACCCCATAGAAAATCTTTGGAGGGAGTTGAAAGTCCGTGTTGCCCAGCAACAGCCCCAAAACATCACTGCTCTAGAGGAGATCTGCATGGAGGAATGGGCCAAAATACCAGCAACAGTGTGTGAAAACCTTGTGAAGACTTACAGAAAACATTTGACCTCTGTCATTGCCAACAAAGGGTATATAACAAAGTATTGAGATAAACTTTTGTTATTGACCAAATACTTATTTTCCACCATAATTTGCAAATAAATTCATAAAAAATCCTACAATGTGATGTTCTGGATTTTTTTCCCTCATTTCGTCTGTCATAGTTGAAGTGTACCTATGATGAAAATTACAGGCCTCTCTCATCTTTTTAAGTGAGAGAACTTGCACAATTGGTGGCTGACTAAATACTTTTTTGCCCCACTGTAGAGGGAGAGGAAAAAAACAAGAGGATTTACATTTCAAGTCCATTCTGATTGGGACATCACACAGAACTGAGGACATAGAAGCCCAAACCTCTAAAACCTTTAAACAACATACAAAAACATCAGGCATGGGAGATGTTTATTAAATCAAACAATTCATTACAAAGCTATGTCCTCTCAATAAAGGCATGCCATGCTTAATGGTAGACCTTCATAAACATTATGAAAGAGGTGCAAAGATATATTCCATATACCCCTAACATCAAATTGAATACAGAGCGAAGTCCTGTGGCACGGAAATAAAATCAACCGAAACAGAGGGCAGGTTGGGTCAGCAATGATAACAAGATAGATACTGTGTGTGAGTGTGTGAGTGAATAATAGAGCCAGCTCATATGAATAGTGTTTGATCTCCTCCTGAGCTCTGGTTTCCAGAGGCGGGGGGGGGTTATTATGCGTCTATGAATATGCATTAAGAGGGCGGGGCTGCAAGTGGTGGTCCAAAACACACACTGATGAGCATATGAAAGACACACAGCCAGCGTGAGATCATGCATTTATTAATATTGGGGAGGGGCCAAGGAGACAGAGTGTGTTATTAATTAATTTATGCGCTGAGGAGAGAGTTCGAGAGATAAAGATGAAAACGTATCGGGGCCAAGTGGAGACATGCATGTATAAATCCACTTATCAAAGATCTGTGGGTGCTGTGATATCAGGCGTGTATTAACAGGGATATCTAAGCTGCCACAGCTACTCGACATGGGGCCTCTGTGTGTGTGTGTGGTGTCAAAAACAGGTTCAGTGTGTGTTCTCCAGCCTTTCCCAGTCCAACGAGTTGAATAACAGAACATCAGAAACATGCGGCTCAAAGACAACTTGGCAGCTCTGATACACCCCTTTGGAAAAGTAACACCTACTGTCATTTATCTTTAGCAGACCAGAAATCCACAACAGGGTGAGTAGGAATAAAAAGGAGACGTCAAACAAAAAGTTTGAAAAAATACAAAACCTACGCCAATCTCTTACAGGCAGATAGATTCCATAACATAAACACCACGGTGGATCACATGAAGACTGCTGCCTGGGCTCTTTAGTGCATCCTCCCTCCTTTTCCTTCCCTTTCTCCATCCATCTTAGCTCTCTCTCTCTCTCTCTCTCTCTCTGGTCAGTAACGACCTTTCTTCTTACTCTCCTGTACACCGGTTTGGCCACCACAAACTAGTCCCACAAAGTAGCACTTTAATTTAGCTAATCGCTGGGCACAGGAATATAACTATTAATACACCCTTCTCTCCCTATTCTTCCAGACTGCTGGTTGGTATGAAACCTTCAGTATCTCATGTGCTAGCTATTAGACTGTGTTCCCCTTCCCTGCCCTCCTCTGCCCCCTCCCAAAGTGCAGCTAAGGGCTGCTGTGTGTTGGAGAGGCCAGGGCAGGCTTTCAAAGGAACCATGGCAGACATTTTTAGAACAAGGCCTTTGTGAGGTTGCCCTAGAAACCCCCTCATGGCCGCTCTGGTGAAATCACACTTGGCTTCGAGAGAGAAAAACAGACAGACAGAGACAGCAAGACAGAGACAGACATACAGAGAGAGAGAGAGAATGCAAGCAGTAGAGAGAGAGAGAGTGTATGTGTGTGTGTGTGTGTGTGTAAACGCAAAAGGGCCCCCAGACCACCCATACACTTGGGGGCCCACATCAAAGCACTAGCCCAGATACTCCCTCTCTGCTTTGGAAACCGTATGAGTGGTGATAAGCCAGCAAGCTCTCTCTTGACCAGCTACAAGCCCTCCTTCCTCACATTCAACAACATGGGACCCCCAATATACCAAACCCCTGCTCTCATTTCAGGGAGAAGGAGAGGCCACAGCCCCTCCAAAATTAACCCATGCAGACCCACAGGAGCAAGAATGTAGCCTTTATATATGGGTCTTATAATGAAATTGGGTTGAGCATTCCCACATTGAGACCTAGTCGAGGCTGGAAGGCTGCTTGCCTAAGCACAAAAGCTCTCAGTGTGCAACCATCCACTGGGGTAAATTAGATTGGGGAAATATATGTGTGATGCTCAATCAAATTAAGATTCCGAGTCAATGGAGAAAATTCAGCCACAGGGGCGGGTGGAGCATCAACATTATTTGCTGAATTGGTTTATGAGTGAATGTCACTTTAAATCTAATATGACACAGTTTGTGTGTGTGTGTGTGTGTGTGTGACTTTTTCCTCAATTGGATTTGCTCAACTCCTGCGTCCTCTCTCCTCCGTCTTCTCTGGCCTCCTTTTAAAAAAAGTCAAAAGGTAATCATGGAGAGCAGAGGGAAAGTGGTCGAATATGTGCTTGTATGAAATGAGATTCTCCTTCTCCAATCGCGTGGCATGCCAATGACGTTTACAGGGTGGAATCCAAAAATAAAAGTATAAAGGTGATAAAAACAATTTTGCTAGCAGTTGTTTAATACTTAAAAAAAAAAAAAATTATACGTAGCATATCGTTTAAACGTTTGCATGCTTTTCTCCTTCGAAGAAAACAACAGCTGGTGCAAAGGGGGTGTGGCAGATTTCAAAACTCTTCCGCAAAGGATTCAGAAAGGATTAACTTCTGCTTCCTCACCTAAAGGAGGCTATTGAGGAGGGGAGGACCGTCTTCTGTTGCCTACTAATGAATTAACACTCTCCTCAACCATTTAGAGACGGAGGAGAGAGGACGGAGGAGTTATTTTGTCCAAATAAGAAAAGGCCTGTGTGTGAAAGAAAGAAAGACAGATGTAGGCCTATATAGACGAGGATAGAGAGAGGACAAGAGAAGTGAGGCTTTAGCTTTAACATTTAATCACATTACCACATGAGCTACAGATAGACAGGGAACAGCTCAATCCAGCGCTGCACCAAAGCAAGCCAGAGCCCATTTCAGCTCAGTAGAAGACCGCAGTAGAAGGGGAATGGATCCTACTGTAGTCAGAGGAATCCTCCAGTAGGTCTAAAAAAGCACAGTGCTCCTTTGATATTCCATATGGCCTGAGAAGACCTGAGAGGAGATCTGACCAGCATGGGAACAATGGTGCTCTACAGCAAGAGAGGAGAGAGGGTGGGGTGGGATGGAACCAGAGAGATGGGGTGAATAGAGTGCATTAGATAGGGAACAGGGTGCTATTTGGGATGGACACTTGGAGGTCTGGGTGGAACTAAGAACCCTTTGAAAAGTGAGCGATCTGTTCAGCCCTTAGGCCTATATTAGTGAAGTCATTATCTAAAACAATCTCAGAAGGGCTGGCTGTATAACTCCAGAGGAAATCTGAGAAGGAAAGATTCAGAGAGGTTTCAGGGTGTGGGTGTACGCCTCAGTCTTACTGGGAGTGGAGGGGGCATAAGAGGAGCTTATGTGTATTCCAGTGGAGGCTGCTGAGGGGAGGACAACTCATAATAATGGCTGTAACGGAGCAAATGGAATGGCATCAAACACCTGGAAACCATGTCTGATGTATTTGATACCATTCCACTGATTCCGCTCCAGTCATTACCACGAGCCTGTCCTCCCCAATTAAGGTGCCACCAACCTCCTGTGGTGTATTCCCATGTGAGAGAGAGACAGAAGAATGAGAGTGGTCCTATAAGGAAGCCCTCATACAGAGACCATAAACACTGATCAATACATTTACACAAGGGATGCTGCTTTAGGAGAGTCTATGTGTGTGTATGTGTGTGTGTGGTCTAGGTGAGGGTCAAGCTGGAATAGCACAGCTGAGCACCAAGGGTGGCCATGTTTGTGCTATGACCTCTGAAAGATCAAAGGCTTTGTCCTCCACATGAGCAGTCACACCAACCAGATCCAGGTGTAGCCTAGAAAATAAACCCTTTTTAATTCGATTTTTTACATTCTATGAATTTCAATTCCATTACTTCTACATGTGAATTTGACAGCAAATCTGCATATTAATCATCAGGATGGAGTGTGTGTGTGTGTGTGAGATTGGAGGTGTCATCCTGTGGATACTTAAATGACAGTTGACTCTGGTCTCGCCGGGTGAAGCTACCACGCGATCCATCAGGAATGACTTGCAATTTCCAAACTATCACTTACAAAATGGAGTCTAATTTTGTTGGATTGGACAGTCAGACCCAGCCTGTTTTACTGGCCTGTTGATTGATTCTGGAGCTTGGCAGAGGACGGCTGTCTGACTAGCCGTGAGACATTCAACTGAATTATTTGGACAGCAGGCTTTTAGCAAGCCTCTTTGAAACCACATGCCCGCTTTGGACTCTTGGTCTATATATCCGTCACAACCATGTGAAGAGTTAGGTGGGAAATTAGAGATGTATGGAAATTAGCATGTGTAATTACCAAGAGAAGTCCCTCAAGAGTCTCTTGGCTGAAGATGAACGCAAGTGGTTGGTGTTTGTGTGTGTAAGTGTGTCTGTGAAGATGAATGTACTGGGGATCCATTGAAAAGCCATTGTCAGCTCTTTAAAGCTTAGGCTAAGTGTGTTTATAAGGACAAGCCTCTACATCAGGAAGGGGATTACAGACAGTGACATGGGGACACATGAGGCTAGACCTAAACAGTTACAATGTCACGAGACTGGTACAAATCCAAGCACAAAAAAAACACCTGAAAATCATGGTTGGGTTTTGATGACGATGGCCAAGGGAAATCTGAATGTGCTTCTCACGCACCATCAAACAGAGAATCAGAGGGGAAAAGAGAGAGTGTGTGTGTGTGTGTGTGTTAGGGGCAACTAGTCAGGAAGTAACCTTCCCTTTGCCCCTCCCATTCCGTTGGAAAGTCAACGGACACACTACAGACTACACCCAGCGCGCACACACGCACACGTTTGGTTTTACTATCATCGTGGGGACCCAAAAAATTCCCTAAACCCTACAAGGATAGTAAAACCAAAACACACACACACACACACACACACTCCTGACTACTAAAGTATGCTTCCTACTCCCACAAACACAGCCCCTCTTTCCTTCTCCCTCCCTCTAATATGTGGCTCCTCCCCTGCTCCCCCTCCCCCCCAGCACCCTCTCAGTGCTGCCCAGCCCTAAGCTGACCTGCTGTGTGTGTGCTGACGTCACACACCAGACAAGAGGCACCACTCCAGACACATACACACACATAACGGCCTTAGACGAGGGGGAAGCAGCATTCCAGCACTGTGTTCACACACACACAGGAAGCGCTCAGCTGTAGCAAAGGGTGAGGGAGGGATTTGGCCGTGAGCCAGAGTTCCTCTGAGCTCTTCCCCTTTCTGCTCCAGCCAGCCACAGTCTGCATAAAGCAGCCCTGCCGGTTCGGACTTAACCCCTTCCTTCCTAGAGTCACCCAGGCAATTTACCAGCATCTAGTGTTCACATTCTGATTTACCAACGCCTCAACCCCCACGCTCCACACACACAAGCAGCCCACAGTCCAAGATAATGATGGCTAAAAGCACACACATACATTTAACTAGCAATGGGTTTTTTTTTTCACCTTTATTAGACTAGGCAAGCTAACTAAGAACAGATTCTTATTTTCAATGACGGCCTACCAGGGAACAGTGGGTTAACAGATTTTTACCTTGTCAGCTCGAGGATTCGATCTTGCAACCTTTCGGTTACTAGTCCAACGCTCTAACCATTAGGCTACCTGCCGCCCCAATCCAGAATGCATGGGTGAGAGAAGGAGTGGGGATACCTTGGAACACACACGCGCGCAAAAGCACGTCACGTCACCCCTCGTCCCGTCACGCAGAGAGAAAAATGAAACACCTAGATAATGACAGCTTGGAAAACAACCCCACAAACCCCAATATCCCTTTGTTTGGCAATTTGCATTCAGTATAGTAGTGGGTTTACTGCGTACTGTCCTGAGAGCCCAAATCAATAAGACTACACCTCTCAAACTCACACACTACTCAAACATTACTCCTATCATCTCTTGGTTTGCAACAGTCACACAATTAATATCCATTTATGAATGACCTGGTTTCAAGTAGTAGCTTATACACAATTCCTCATTCAAAAGGACAAAGAAAGCTGCAGAGAGGGCACAGAAGCACAACATCTTACAAACTAATTCCCTCACTGCTCCAGGAGCTGATTATCTCCCATACCAATCACGAAGGCATGTGACCGCACATATGGTGCGAGACACGGGTATCACTACGCCGTCTTACCTTTGCATTTAGGCGACTTCACATAGACCTACACTGAGCCCTGTTGCTCAAATGACTCCCTATTCCCTATACAGTGCACTACTTTCGACCAAAGCCACTGGGGAATATGTTCAGTATAGGGTGTTATTTGAGCTTGTCTTTGTCCTTCCTGAACCTGCCTTTGTCTAGCTATGTAGCCCAGAGTGGGCCGTGCGGCACTGCCCAGTACCATGTCAGGGGTAATACATCAGACATGACATTTTTTACCCCCAAACAGAGATGACAAGTGTCATTGTTCACACTAACCACACCGGACAAAGCCAGGAACAGGAGGAGGGATGGAATGGAGGAGGGGATGGGGGGGGCGCTCACGTTTAATATCGCTTGACACGCGTCATCTAGCATCTCTCAGCCCTCCGCTGAGGCTGTGTAAAAGCCTCAGCCGTCACACACACATCAAACAAAGACCAAGACAAACATCTCACTAGCCCAGCGCTGCTATTGACAGATACTGAGGAGGAGAAGAGAGAGAAATACTGTGTTTTATTCACCTGCCTGTAAATACTGTGGTCGAATGTCCAGCCTGTAGGCAATTCCAGTAAATATTGACGTTGAGGTTAAGGATATTCTCTCATGGACAGGGTATAAATGGATAGCTAACATTGTCTCTTAACGCTGTAAGCATCTGACGTTATACAGTACCACTTTTCTTATCTCACACAAACACATGGAGGCAAAGAGTGGGCCTACTGAATGCGTCAACGACTTGCCTAAGAGCGGTTACTAGAATAGGGAACTGAGCCCTCTGAATAGGTCTGCAGAAACTTTTGGTTTGGTCTTTCTAGCTAAAAACGCAGACAGCTGATCCTATCAAAACCCTCTCAGAACCCTATTCTCTGTGAAATGGCTCTCATTACATGTAAAGAACTACCCGTTATTGAAGGATGATTGAGAGAAATTGCCCACTACTAGAGAGAAGGGAATATTCCCCCTAGAGCTCTTTGTTGACATGCGAGTAGCCATGATAATACTGGCTGGTAAGTGATCCCCCACAGTGAGTGGTATTTGACCATCACCAGGTAGGCAGCCACAACACACCGTCTTGCAGCCCACCAATGATTCACAAGTCTAGCTGGTGTCTATTCTATAAGATTCAATTCTATTCCATTCCATTATATTAGTAGACAACAACACAAGGTCATGTTATTGACTGCTTGAATCAACACCATCTGTAAATAATGCTACCTGTAACTAATCATATTAATGCTATGTTTCATCTGTTGTGTGTTTGGAGATCGTCATTCGTTCCATTTGAGATGACACAGTGGATACACAGGGCAGGGATTGGGTTGGGGGGTGAATGGGGTTACAACCCATGACCTTAGCAAGTGATAAATGGGGTTCATAGACCCCCGATCAAGATGGCATCCATCCTTGAATTAGGTTAATGAGTTTGTCAAAATGAGAGAGAGAGACATGGACAGGGATAAGGGGACAGACAGAGAGAGAGAGAGAGACAGAGACAGAGACAGAGAGAGAGAGAGAGAGAGAGAGAGAGAGAGAGAGAGAGAGAGAGAGATCGATCTCTGGACTAATGGGGTTATGGGAGCAGAACCAAGCAGCTGATTTAAGCGGTGTTCATCATATTCATCACAATGGTTAGACAGCTAATTACTGCTACAGGCCAATACACTTACATGTGGAAACACACACACACACACACACACACACACACACACTAGGGCTGGGCAATATGGCCTAAAAACCATGGGGATTCAAAATATATATCTTGATTTTTGGGCCATATATCTAAATAAGCTTGTTGTACATTTAACTCTCTAGAGTCTAAGCTAGGGGGGGCTGCTCAGCTAGCATATGGAATTGTTTTAAGATGGTCATCCTGAGGATCATTTACAGAGCCTTCAGAATGTAGTCACACCCCTTGACCTTTTCCACATGTTGTTGTGTTACATCCTGAATTTAAAATGGATTACATTGAGATGTTTTGGTCACTGGCCTACACACAATACCCCATAATGTCAAAGTGGAATTATGTTTTTAGATTTTTTTTTACAAATTAATTACAAATTAAAAGTTAAAATGTCTTGCGTCAATAAGTATTCAACCCCTTTGTTAAGGCAAGCCTAAATTCAAGAGTAAAAAGTCACTGTGTGTAATAATAGTGTTAAACATGATTTTTTAATGACTACCTTATCTCTGTACCCAATACATACAATTATCTGTAAGGTTCCACAGCTACGCAGTGAATTTCAAACACAGATTAAACCACAAAGATCAGGGATGTTTTTCAATGCTTGCAAAGAAGGGCACCTATTGGTAGATAAAAAAGCAGACATTGAATATCCCTTTAAGCACGGTGAAGTTATTAATTACACTTTGGATGGTATATCAATACACCCAGTCACTACAAAGATACAGGCGTCCTCAGGGATTTCACCATGAGGCCAACAGTGATTTTAAAACAGCTAAAAATCAACGGCTGTGATAGAAAACTGAGGATGGATCAACAACATTGTAGTTACTCCACAATTTGTTTATTTTACCTTTATTTAACTAGGCAAGTCAGTTAAGAACAAATTCTTATTTTCAATGACGGCCTAGGAACAGTGGGTTAACTGCCTTGTTCAGGGGCAGAACGACAGATTTGTACCATGTCAGCTCAGGGATTTTAACTAGGCTACCCTGCCGCCCACCTAACTGACAGAGTGAAAAGAAGCAAGGCCTGTACAGAATAAAATATTCCAAAACATGCATCCTGTTTGCAACAAGGCACTAAAGTAGTACTGCAAAAAATATGGCAAAGCAATTTTTGTCCTGAATACAAAGTGTTATGTTTGGGGCAAATACAATACAATACATAACTGAGTACCACTCAATATTTTCAATCATAGTGGTGGCTGCATCATGTTATGGGAATGCTTGGTGAGTTTTTCAGGATAAAAAAATAAACGGAATAGTGCTAACCACTGTCAAAATCCAAGAGGGAAACCTTGTTCAGTCTGCTTTTCACCAGACACTGGGAGATTAATTCACCTTTCAGCAGGACAATACCCTAAAACACAGGTGTCTGTCCTATTTCTGAGAGATATAAGAAGATCAGGATTGTTTTTTAATGGACACATATTTGACCCCTTTTATTAGGCACTACTTCCATATTTAAACAGGTACAAGGCTACCTTCAGGAGAGTCTTGTGTGGCTTGTGGGCGTCCTAGAGCAAAACAAGAAGACCGATTTTCGGGATGTCTCATGGTCTGACACACCACTGTAGCTCTGCCACCTTTGACGGCAGATGTGGAAGGCCAGAATTTCTAGCTTAAAAACAGACAGATTTTTAATAGGGAGTTTTTTTATTATGCAATTAGATTTCCGTGGAAATTGACTCAAGAGGGTTTAAAAGGTCAAATACACAGCATTTCAAACAGTCAGCAATAATATAATGAATTCAGAGTTCGTGAAATTACATCGAGGCTAAATATAAACCTTCCACAACCTGCTTTTTTGCAATTCTCACTAATCTGGCTTTCAAGTCTGTCTATAAAAAAATCATTTTTGTTACAATTTTAACCAGAACCATGCATAATACACATTCACTATTGACTAACTTCTTGAAGCAGGCATCATGGAAAATGAACACAGGTCTCATACACAAATCTCTCAAGCACCATGTAACAGTGGTGGCGGCTTCCCTAACTTAAATTCTATTTCTTTTTACAAAAATTTCGGGCGCCAGACAGTTTTCTAAAACTGACAAAAAAAAAATCAAACAACCCCGGATAGCAAACAAAAAACCACTGATTACACACAAAAACAAATATTTCAAAACGGGCTTCAATTTAACTGGAATTTATTACATAGTGTCCATAGCCATTATATAAAAAAAAAGGTAGTTATTTCAAAAGCAAAAACCAAACAAACAGTAATTAAATGTATTCACACAATCACATAAACGCTCTAAACGAAATCCCAGGTCATACTGGTCATTCTCTAGCTGGGCGTCCACACTGGCTTTCATGTCCATATTCACGCCAAACTTTTCATATAACAAAAGAGAAAGGAAAAAAACATTGGATTCACATTTCGCGGGTAGAAAATCAAACAAAATGCAAAACTTCAGAGATCAACGATAATGCATTCAACTTAAACAATCAAAATCACGGATAAACAATAACCAACTGTGCGGATGTGAATGGAATGCGTGTGTATCTGATAGCGTGTGAATGAGTGTAGTGTGCGATTGCGCGTCGGGTACACTAACCAATTTTGGCGGAGGGAATCGCAAACTGGAGAGGGTAGATGGACCCGCCCGGCTCCAGGAAGGAAGTTTAACGGCCTTGGACTTGAGAGTGGACCGCTCACCAACAACAACCGGTCTTTGAGGTGCGTCGCTATGGAAATCGCCAGACTCCACGTCGCATCAGGCGGCGTCTTGGGAAGCCTCAGTCCAAGCACCTCCGTCTTCCACTCCACATGGTAACCTTTTCCGTCGGTCTCCTTCTCATGAATCAAAACATACCCGGTGACGTCCTCTTTCCACCTGGTTAAATAGGCCTCGCCTCCATTTCCCTTTCCGTTAATGGTGAAAGTAAACGTAAACATGGCCTATGGTTTACTGCACTGTCACACTCTCTCCCCCCTGAAAGAAAACAACCCATGGTTGTTTATTTGTGAGTGTTAAAATCCCTGAAACTCCTCTTCTCCATCAGAGTTGTCTTGGAATATTTTTAGGAGTTTTTCCTTACTTTGGGACTCTAATTCTTCGGCTGTCGGGTAGCACATTTTCATATTGCACACATGGGTTGTTCGAACATCTTCCCCAGTAGTCTCCAGTGCAACACGGTAATTCAATGGACCCAGCTGTTTTATTACACGGTAAGGACCTTTCCATTTCCTTGCGAGTTTAGCAGTGAATTTAGCTTTTGCACTAGATTGTGGAAAGTTCCTTATCCACACACGGTCTTCTTCTTTAAATGTTAGTTCCCGTCTGTGTTTGTTGTAGTTTCTTGTTTGTCTAACATGAGCTTTTTTGCTGTTTTCCATAGCTTTGGATTGAAGCTGGGTTAAACAATGAACAACATCGTATGCTGGCACATCAGGAGTGAGATTTTTACATTGGAGAAGTTTGTCCATTGGTCCCTGTAGCTTTCTTCCAAGTTGCAGTTCCGCTGGAGTCATTCCGATGGTCTCTTGGACAGCAGAATTGATGGCAAATCTGAACTCTGGTAAATATTGGTCCCACTTGCTGTGATTTTCATCTAGGTATGCCGCTATCATGTATTTTAGTGTGCGATTGACTCTCTCAGTCATGTTGGTCTGAGGATGGTATGCAGTCGTCAGTTTAGGAGTTACATTCCATTTTTCACAGACCTCCTTAAATACAGACGACACAAATTGTGTACCCCTATCGGACAGCAGGAAATCAGGCACACCCCACCTGGTCAGAATTTCCTTCTTGAAAATGGCAGCAACTGTTTGTGCAGTGGCATTCCGCATGGGGAACATCTCAACCCAGCGAGTGAAATAGTCAATGAACACTAAGAGATATGCATTTCGGTTCGAACTACCTGGCAACGGCCCCATTATGTCCACACCCAACATTTCATGGGGGTGAGTGACAGTGGTGTGTTGCATTTTGCCAGCAGGTTTTCGATTGTCACTCTTAAGTTGTTGACATTTTACACATCTCTTTACCCATTGCTTGACATCAGTCCACATTCCTGGCCAGAAAGCCACTTCTTGAATTCTCTTATAGGTCTTGAATATCCCTCCATGGCCACTCAAAGGCCCAGCATGATAATGCTGAAGTACCTGTTGAATGAGGCTACTAGGAACCCGAACACGATAATGCAGCTGGTGGTCAGCCAGGTGAACTTTACGGTAAAGCTTGTCTTCCAGTACCTCATATTGTTCTTTCAGGTTGTCATCACCGTCTGCCATGGTCTGCATTATTTTCATGATTACGGTGTCTTTATGTTGTTCTTCCCAGATCTTATCCAAAGAGATTGGGAGAACCTCTGACTCCTTGTGGCTGGCATACACATTGCAACTCACACTGATGGGGATTCGAGAGAGAGCGTCAGGTGCCACATTTAGCTTTCCCTTCCGGTATTCAACAATGAAATCAAATCTCTGCAGTCGCAGGGCCCATCTGATTAAACGACTTGAGGTCTTGGTGGACCCCATCACCCATTGCAGTGCCGAGTGGTCCGTAACCACAGTAAACAACTTGTGTTCCAGATAATGCTGCCACTTCTCCAGAGCCCAAACTACTGCCAAACATTCTTTTTCCGTCACAGAATAATTCACTTCAGCTTTGTTCAAAGCTCTGCTAGCATAAGCTATGACTTCCTCTTTCCCATGGTCCCTCTGTGTCAACACAGCGCCCAGACCGGTCTCACTAGCATCTGTGTAGACAATGAAGGGGTGCTGTAAATTTGGGTGTCCCAGAATGGGAGGTGTCATCAAGCTTCTTTTCAGCTGCTCAAAAGCCTGCTGACATTGCGGCGTCCACTGGAAAACTCTGTCCTTTTTCTTCAGGGCATTGAGAGGTTCAGCGATCTGTGAAAAGTATGGAACAAACCGGTGGTACCATCCGGCTAAACCAAGGAATCGCTGGACCTCCTTGAGGTTTCTTGGAATTGGGTAAGAACGAATAGCCTCAACTTTGCTGGAATCAGCGGAGATGCCCTGAATACTCACGACATGGCCTAGGAACGCTAATTCCTGCAGACAGAATTTGCTTTTTTTAAGGTTGATAGTCAGGCCTGCTTTTTCCAGCTTGTATAAGACACTCTGGATGTCAAGGAAGTGCTGTTCAATAGTTGGGGAATAGATGATAATGTCATCTATGTACACAAAACAATTGTGACCACGTAGTTCACCCAAAACCATTTCCATTAATCTTTGGAAGGTAGCTGGGGCATTTTTCAATCCAAATGGCATAACATTAAACTGAAATAATCCAAATGGTGTAATAAATGCTGTCTTCGCTGTACTTTCAGGGTCCATGGTCACCTGCCAGTAACCGCTATTCAGGTCAATGGTTGAAAAATAGCAGCTCCAGAAAGGGATTCCAAGATCTCTGCGATGTTTGGCAGTGGGTATGCATCACTTTCCGTAACAGCATTTACCTTACGGTAATCTACACAAAACCGGAGACTCCCATCTTTTTTTGGGACAAGGACAACAGGTGAGGCCCAGCCTGAATGAGAAGGTTTCACAAAACCTGCACTCAACATTTCTTCAAGTTGTTTCTCCACAACAGCTTGTTTGGCAGGGGACATGCGATAGGGTCGTTGTTTTATTGGTACTTGTTGGGTGAGGTAAATACGATGTTGGAGAACATCAGTGCGACCTGGTCTGAGCGCACATACCTCTGGATTGGCCTCCAGGACTTGACGTAGCTGGCATTTTCCATCAGCCGGTAAGTGGGCGTCATTCACTGCACTGTCAATAAAGTTTTTGATGTCCATGTCATCTGTGCCGAAGGTACATTTGGGTTGAGGGTGGGATTGAACTCAAGAGAGAGATACTCTGGTTGGTACTACCTTGTTGCTCTCCTTTTCTGGGTCTGTTCTCAGGGACACTTGCACAGCCTGGTTGGAATGGGTATTCCACGTCAGGAGTAGATTTGAAGGTATACTTTTGTCGATTACACTTATTTGTAAACCACTAAAGAAGATAAAATCCAAGCCCAGGACTACTGAATATGACAGAGCTTTGGGTGCTAGAACTGCAGCTGGTATGGTGAATACTTTATCATGAAGATTAATTGAGACATTCAACCATCCAAGAGGAACCTCTGCTTCACCGTTAGCAAGATACAAAGGTCCGAGTGCCCAGGGTTGGAGATCATGGGGTGATTGAGCAATGTTCTTCCAGAGAAACTCATGGATAAGGGTATAGCTTGCACCTGTGTCCACAATGGCTTTTCCCTTCCATGAGCCAACACTGACAGGCACAATTAACTGTTGAGGCACGCTGACAGGATTGATAGGAGTAGATGATGTACTTCTAGATGTAATGGTAAAAAGGGGTTTACCTGGGGTGTTTGAGAATTCTTCATAGTTGTTGAAGTCACTGAATTGTGGGAATGTTGGCCAGGCGGCTTGGGTGAGTGGAAATTCCGTTTGTTACTAGGTTGCTGATAACCTGAAGACTGGGTGGATTGAGCTGGAGAAGTAAAGTGAGGGCATGTACCTGGTGCGTGAAGTCCTCTACATCGCCAACATTGTACAGTAGGTTGGACAGGAGTCATCCCTCTGGGTGAGGCTACCCCAGTTTTGGAACCAGCTTGGCTGTCACTTCGCTTCTGTTGTTCATGGTCTTTCTCCAGTTGGTGACCCAGTCGAACCAACTCTTCCACGGTGGTTACATGGCTACGAAGATGACTAGCGAGGTAAGGTTTTATGTTTTTAAGGATCATCTTAACTATGTCTGCTTCAGTTAAACTTGGTTTCCACCTTTACAGAGGGCTCTGTAGGTAAAAGCAAAATCCCTAATGGACTCCTTTTCGCCTTGAATCCGATAGCGGACACGTTCAGCCAACTCATCTTCATAGTCCTCAGCTAGAAAAGCAGCAAGAAAAACAGACTGAAACTCACTCCATGTTGTAACAGATGATCTTGCAACTTCCCACCAGTCACGCGCAGTGCCATAGAAAACTGTCCTGAAGGTGGCCAAGATGTCAGCGTCCATTAGAGGATGTACAGCGAGAAAGTCTTGACATCGTGTTATGTACAACAAAGGATCCGGTCATCAGCTGGTCTTCCAAACGCGGGAAATGTTAGCTTGAGGTGGTCAGTTTTAACAACAGTAGCAGGGGCTGCTGAATGAGTTGCTTGTGATGGTGAGGTAGATAAGGGGTTATGAAGAGAAATACTTTTCCCACTTAGGTCAGTCATTCTTTTTCTTGACTCTCAAACTTTGCTTCCATTTTAGTTTGCTGTTCTTTCATGGTTGTGGACAATTTGTCAGTGAGTAATATCAATTGACTACTTTTTCCAGCAGTTGATCAGAATCCTTCTGAAAGTGGTGTTGAACTACTTGAAGGTCCTGTTGAATCTCAGACTGCAACTGTTGCACCATGAAGCGCACTTCTGTCACTAAGGTAGTCTCTACCTTTTGGAGTTCCTTAGCCATCATAATTTTCATAGTTTTAATTGTCTGATCTGACTCAGTTTCCGCTTGCTGCTTGTTTGCAGATAATGTAGTGGAGAGTTGTTGCTTGATTTCGTCCATCTTTCCCACGAGTTTAGTGATCTGGCTCTCATGGCTGGGCGAATTAGACGCTAGTTCCTTAGTGAGTTTAGTTACAGCTTTTTCCTGTTTGGTCATGAAATCATGCAACTGGTCCCAGTTCCCTTGTGCTCGTGCAGTGAGTTGACCAATCTCTCTTCCAGGTGTTGGGAGAGTTCTAGGCAGGTCATACTGCACCCTGAAGATGAAGAAAGTGGTGGTGAAGCAGCGGCTGGAGATGATATCTCAGGTGATGGAGTGCATAATTGCATGGGTTCTGGTTCCTGTGGGAAAGGCTGAGTTGGAGTGCTGCCACCTAATGGTGTGGGCACAAACTGCACATGTGGTCCTGGCTGCACAATGCGACTGAACTGGGTGGGCGTATGGTAGAAGGTTGGAACATAGGATTCTTGAGGAGCTGGACGGTGCACAGGTGGCCAATTAGGAGTGGCCACATCCGAGCCTCCATTTCGACAAAGGTTGAGTGTGCGGAAGGGTACTCTGCCATGATTATGTAGAAGAAATATGATATCAATAAATGATGCAAAAAAGTGTTGCAAATCAGTATTGTATATGTCAGTTATTTCATATAATTTACATTGCATTTTAATTTTACAAATGTAGTCTCCATTTCACACAGTTCAAACATTAAGCAAGTGGCTCAAAACAATTGTCCACAAGTCAATCAAAAAACATTAGATAAATTAGTCACAGATCACCAATCAATCTTCCATGTAGTCACATAATAGATTTCAATTAAAGTTGCTCTTCATTACGATTTCATCAAAAATGTGCGGCAACCAAGAAAAGTCAGTTTACCGGAGGTTCAAAAACTTCCCAACATTTTCAGAAGAATATAATTCAAGTAAGTCACATTCAGAAGTATTCACACTCAATTGTTTTCAAGGTCCCTGTTTGGGTGCCACTCTGTAACAGTGGTGGCGGCTTCCCTAACTTAAATTCTATTTCTTTTTACAAAAATTTGGCCAGACAGTTTTCTAAAACTGACAAAAAAATCAAACAACCCCGGATAGCAAACAAAAAACCACTGATTACACACAAAAACAAATATTTCAAAACGGGCTTCAATTTAACTGGAATTTATTACATAGTGTCCATAGCCATTATATAAAAAAGGTAGTTATTTCAAAAGCAAAAACCAAACAAACAGTAATTAAATGTATTCACACAATCACATAAACGCTCTAAACGAAATCCCAGGTCATACTGGTCATTCTCTAGCTGGGCGTCCACACTGGCTTTCGTGTCCATATTCACGCCAAACTTTTCATATAACAAAAGAGAAAGGAAAACATTGGATTCACATTTGGCGTGTAGAAAATCAAACAAAATGCAAAACTTCAGAGATCAACGATAATGCATTCAACTTAAACAATCAAAATCACGGATAAACAATAACCAACTGTGCGGATGTGAATGGAATGCGTGTGTATCTGATAAGCGTGTGAATGAGTGTAGTGTGCGATTGCGCGTCGGGTACACTAACCAATTTTGGCGGAGGGAATCGCAAACTGGAGAGGGTAGATGGACCCGCCCGGCTCCAGGAAGGAAGTTTAACGGCCTTGGACTTGAGAGTGGACCGCTCACCAACAACAACCGGTCTTTGAGGTGCGTCGCTATGGAAATCGCCAGACTCCACGTCGCATCAGACGGGCGTCTTGCGGGAAGCCTCAGTCCAAGCACCTCCGTCTTCCACTCCACATGGTAACCTTTTCCGTCGGTCTCCTTCTCATGAATCAAAACATACCCCGGTGACGTCCTCTTTCCACCTGGTTAAATAGGCCTCGCCTCCATTTCCCTTTCCGTTAATGGTGAAAGTAAACGTAAACATGGCCTATGGTTTACTGCACTGTCACAACCACGTTCTAGTGCGTAGCCAGCTAGTTTTTAGATTTCAAGTTTAGCCAACATGGATCTGCTAGCTAACAAGGTAGAACAGTTGAACTGTTATGAACACACCCTTCTGTCCGTCTCCAACTTTTTTTAACAGCCTGTTAGACTGTCCAATTTGTTCAGATGTTGAAATCAAGTGGCTTACCATATTTCTCAGAATGAGAACGAGTTACCAATTCCTTATATAAATTGGGTTTTATCCTTATTGCACATTTATAAAACAGACTAGAAAGCTAGTATAACTTTCTTTTAAAATCTTACAGCGGTATGTGCACAAGACAAACTGAAAATTTATTTTCCAGAATCAATTGATAGACTTGGGTAGTATCCAGATTTGTCAAACAGGCCTTCTCTCATACCAGGGTTTAAGGTATTACCAGCATAGCACACAAGGGGCTGCTAAAAACACCAGAAAAGCCCATCGGGCTTCTATTACCAGAATGCTAAAAGAATTAGCACAAAGTAATAGCGAAATCACATCAATGTTAGCTAAATGCTTACGAGCTAAAAAACAAACAAACTAATTGCAGGAACTAATTGCAACTAATTGCAGACAATCCAGCTCATAAAGTTATACAAGCGTAGATGGTAGCTACCGAATGGCATTTTCGGTGTGTGTGGACATTTACAAGCGAAAGTGAACAAGTGAAATTGTGCAAATGAACAAAGTTGTGATAGATGCTTTTTCTGAAGGAAGAGGAGCATGTGTCCACGGAGCAGATGGGAGAAGGAAGAGGAGCATGTGTCCACGGAGCAGATGGGAGAAGGAAGAGGAGCATGTGTCCACGGAGCAGATGGGAGAAGAACGGAAGAGAAAAAAAACGCTAGTAGGAAGCACAAGGAAAATAATAGCAGCTGCAGATAACTCTGGCAGAAAGCCAAAGCCATAAGATATCTGATGGCAAACATTTAGTAGTGAATTGCATACTGTAACTTCACCTCATGTGCACCACACAAAAGAGACGCACCACAAAGACGCACCAATAGATATAGAACGCTATGGACTCACCAGCTCCTGCTGTCTCCCGTTGTGCCATTCACAAACAAACACGTAACTGGCTCAACTGTTCTGGGGAACTACGGTAAGCTTCATCATTTAAAATAATGTGACAGCTGAAATGAAGAATGCAATCTGCTTTATCTCCGGAGGTATTGCACAAGTTGACTGCAGGTAATAACTTAAAAAGTACCAACAAATATTTACATTTATTGAAAAACTGCAAAGAAATAGATTTGACGGTATTGAAAAACCATCCCGTGGCTATTTCCAAATACCCCGGTAAACGCTATACCGCCCAAGCCTATTCATTGATACTCCTGTATAAGTAGTGTCTGCACTGCATGCAATTTGAGGCGTCGAGACGTAAAAAGGGTATTGTTAGAAAGGTTAACTTCTTCTCTACTACAGTAAAATAATGTCTCAATGTGTTTCGGTGTCCATATGACCGATTTTGTTGGACCAAACCTCAAATAGCGAGTTGAATTCGCTTGTCAGAGAGGCACAACGACTCCCATTGTTAGGGTAGAGACATAAGCATCTCGTCATTATATACAGCTCTGTAGGGGAAATGGGAAGGTGCACACAGCACAGAAGACAAGACTAAATAGACAACATGAGAACAAGCAGACAAAACACTCAATTTTGTTTAAATAAAAACTTGATTCTGTGATAAAGACATTTGGAAAATCGCACAAAAACACACATTCGATATATCACCCAGCCCTAACACACACACACACACACACACACAAACACAGGCTTGCATGCACATGTACATACGTATGCATACACAAACACTCCCTACACCCCCAAGTTCTGACAAGTCACAACAGTCAACAACACAACACGAGCTGGAACGTTTTCTTAACATCAACCTTCAGCCAAAACACTTTCTTCTGCACAAATCTCTCTGATCACAAACACTCTGATCACAGCTTTGCTTTGATTGGAAACGCTTTTGAAAAGCAATCATCTTCAGATACAACAGCTTTAGGCCTAACTAATTGCCTCTCCTTCCCCTTCCTCCCCCCATTTCTGTTTGGTTGTTTTCTTCCTCACTTTCTGGGGGGGGGGCAGGCATTTTGAAGAATCCATATATGTGTGAGGTAGTTCTGCGTCCTAGTTAATAAACGGCAGAGCAGTGAAGGCTCCGCGAAGTCCGACAGGTTTGATTGGTTTTCATCGTCAGCATTGTCAGTGCCTGGTTTGAAATGTTCAGAAGAAAAGTGGGACTCCAAAAGGAAACTTTAAAAGTTGTCCAAAAACAACAAATATTGTACTGAGAATGGATATCTAATTATCAGTGTTACTGTACAAGAACTAGGGTTACAACAGTTACAACAGAATTTTGGTACCTTTCAAGAATTTTATCACAAGAAATCAAGTGTCCTTTTTGGGTTCTTCAGATTATCACAGGTGTCTGTAATTATCTCTAGCCCTCTGTGTGGCATCATCACATGTAAATATATAACATAATCAAATAAGATGAGTTTAAAATACTACATTTGAAGACAAAGCTGTAAAAAAAAACAAATATAAACGATAAACTTAATGAATAACAATCGGTGTTTAATATGAGGGCTTCAGCTTTTTTGTCAATATGTCTTTGTTCTAAATGTTTTAGTACAAAACTGGTGGCAGTTGTGAAAATAGTAAATACACTGCTCAAAAAAATAAAGGGAACACTAAAATAACACATCATAGATCTGAATGAATGAAATAATCTTATTAAATACTTTTTTCTTTACATAGTTGAATGTGCTGACAACAAAATCACACAAAAATTATCAATGGAAATCAAATTTATCAACCCATGGAGGTCTGGATTTGGAGTCACACTCAAAATTAAAGTGGAAAACCACACTACAGCCTGATCCAACTTTGATGTAATGTCCTTAAAACAAGTCAAAATGAGGCTCAGTAGTGTGTGTGGCCTCCACGTGCCTGAATGACCTCCCTACAACGCCTGGACATGCTCCTGATGAGGTGGCGGATGGTCTCCTGAGGGATCTACTCCCAGACCTGGACTAAAGCATCCGCCAACTCCTGGACAGTCTGTGGTGCAACGTGGCGTTGGTGGATGGAGCGAGACATGATGTCCCAGATGTGCTCAATTGGATTCAGGTCTGGGGAACGGGCGGGCCAGTCCTTAGCATCAATGCCTTCCTCTTGCAGGAACTGCTGACACACTCCAGCCACATGAGGTCTAGCATTGTCTTGCATTAGGAGGAACCCAGGGCCAACCGCACCAGCATATGGTCTCACAAGGGGTCTGAGGATCTCATCTCGGTACCTAATGGCAGTCAGGCTACCTCTGGCGAGCACATGGAGGGCTGTGCGGCCCCCCAAAGAAATGCCACCCCACACCATGACTGACCCACCGCCAAACCGGTCATGCTGGAGGATGTTGCAGGCAGCAGAACGTTCTCCACGGCGTCTCCAGACTCTGTCACGCCTGTCACGTGCTCAGTGTGAACCTGCTTTCATCTGTGAAGAGCACAGGGCGCCAGTGGCGAATTTGCCAATCTTGGTGTTCTCTGGCAAATGCCAAACGTCCTGCACGGTGTTGGGCTGTAAGCACAACCCCACCTGTGTGGACGTTGGACCCTCATACCACCCTCATGGAGTCTGTTTCTGACCGTTTGAGCAGACACATGCACATTTGTGGCCTGCTGGAGGTCATTTTGCAGGGCTCTGGCAGTGCTCCTCCTTGCACACAGGCGGAGGTAGTGGTCCTGCTGCTGGGTTGTTGCCCTCCCACGGCCTCCTCCACGTCTCCTGATGTACTGGCCTGTCTCCTGGTAGCGCCTCCATGCTCTGGACACTACGCTGACAGACACAGCAAACCTTCTTGCCACAGCTCGCATTGATGTGCCATCCTGGATGAGCTGCACTACCTGAGCCACTTGTGTGGGTTGTAGACTCCGTCTCATGCTACCACTAGAGTGAAAGCACCGCCAGCATTCAAAAGTGACCAAAACATCAGCCAGGAAGCATAGGAACTGAGAAGTGGTCTGTGGTCACCACCTTCAGAACCACTCCTTTATTGGGGGTGTCTTGCTAATTGCCTATAATTTCCACCTGTTGTCTATTCCATTTGCACAACAGCATGTGAAATTTATTGTCAATCAGTGTTGCTTCCTAAGTGGACAGTTTGATTTCACAGAAGTGCGATTGACTTGGAGTTACATTGTGTTGTTTAAGTGTTCCCTTTATTTTTTTGAGCAGTGTAGTTCGATGAGCTGCAGAGGTCATTGAAAATATTGCCATTTTCAATAATGAGGCTATTTTGTCTATCTACTAGAAACTCATGGACACAGATATAAAACATGTCAACTGTAGGCCTATGATATGAAGGCACTGGTGCTCCAACTGACAGTTGAACTTGAGATCAGATAGAATGTGTTAGGCCTCCTATAAACTGGCGATATAATGCTTATCTTTATAATGAATTAGCCTCCTTTTGCACGCCTATATCTGTAAATCAGACGCAGTAGTCTATCTGACAAGGATTATTTTTTTATGCATGTTGTGTCATAGCATACCACCAGCATCTCTCTCTGTCTGGGACGAGGCCCAGCATCTCTCTCTGTCTGGGACGAGGCCCAGCATCTCTCTCTGTCTGGGACGAGGCCCAGCATCTCTTCCTATAGATGTATTTTTAAATCTTCATATCATACAGTGGACACCTAAGCCTATAGTCCTGCTCATGCAATACCTTGATACATTTAGTACTCAAATCTCTGACAGCTGAACCGTGAGGTGGACAATAATTGTTTAAAAAGTAAAAAACAATAGACTATAAAGTTTGGCATATACTACACAACCACATACTACACAACCACATGCTACACAACCACATGCTACACAACCACATGCTGGGCTAGACAATCTGGACCCTCTCTTTCTAAAATTATCCGCCGCAATTGTTGCAACCCCTATTACTAGTCTGTTCAACCTCTCTTTCGTATCGTCTGAGATCCCTAAAGAGTGGAAAGCTGCCGCGGTCATCCCCCTCTTCAAAAGGGGAGACACTATAGACCCAAACTGTTACAGACCTATATCTATCCTACCCTGCCTTTCTAAAGTCTTCGAAAGCCAAGTTAACAAACAGATCACCGACTATTTCGAATCCCACCGCACATTCTCCGCTATGCAATCTGGTTTCTGAGCTGGTCATGGGTGCACCTCAGCCACGCTCAAGGTCCTAAACGATATCATAACCGCCATCGATAAAAGACAATACTGTGCAGCCGTCTTCATGGACCTGGCCAAGGCTTTCGACTCTGTCAATCACCACATTCTTATTGGCAGACTCAAGAGCCTTGGTTTCTCAAATGATTGCCTCGCCTGGTTCACCAACTACTTCTCCGATAGAGTTCAGTGTGTCAAATTAGAGGGCCTGTTGTCCGGACCTCTGGCAGTCTCTATGGGGGTGCCAAAGGGTTCAATTCTCGGGCAGACTCTTTTCTCTGTATACATCAATGATGTCGCTCTTGCTGCTGGTGATTCTCTGATCCACCTCTACGCAGACGACACCATTCTGTATACTTCTGACCCTTCTTTGGACAGCGTGTTAACAAACCTCCAGACGAGCTTCATTGCCATACAACACTCCTTCAGTGGCCTCAAACTGCTCTTAAATCCTAGTAAAACTAAATGCATGCTCTTCAACCGATCGCTGCCCGCACCCGCCCGCAGTCTAGCATCAGTACTCGGTGATGGTTCTGACTTAGAATTTGTGGGCATCTACAAATACCTAGGTGTCTGGTTAGACTGTAAACTCTCCTTCCAGACTCACATTAAGCATCTCCAATACAAAATTAAATCTAGAATCGGCTTCCTATTTCGCAACAAAGCATCCTTCACTCATGCTGCCAAACATACCCTCGTAAAACTGACTATCCTACTGATCCTTGACTTCGGCGATGTCATTTACAAAATAGCCTCCAACACTCTACTCAGCAAATTGGATGCAGTCTATCACAGTGCCAACCGTTTTGTCACCAAAGGCCCATATACTACCCACCACTGCGACCTATATGCTCTCGTTGGCTGGTCTTCGCTTCATATTCGTCGCCAAACCCACTGGCTCCAGGTCATCTATAAGTCTTTGCTAGGTAAAGCCCCGCCTTATCTCAGCTCACTGGTCACCATAGCAGCACCCACCCGTAGCACACGCTCCTGCAGGTATATTTCACTGGTCATCCCCAAAGCAAACTCCTCCTTTGGTCATCTTTCCTTCCAGTTATCTGCTGCCAATGACTGGAACGAATTGCAAACATCACTGAAGCCTTATATCTCCCTCACTAACTTTAAGCATCAGCTGTCAGAGGAAGCTTACCGATCAATGCACCTGTACACAGCCCATCTGTAAATAGTCCATCCAACTACCTCATCCCCATATTGTACTTTTTTTGCTCCTTTGCACCCCAGTATCTCTACTTGCACATTCATCTTCTGCATATCTATCACTCCAGTGTTTAATTGCTAAATTGTAATTATTTTGCCACTATGACCTATTTATTGCCTTACCTCCCTAATCTTACTACATTTTGCTATAGATTTTTCTATTGTGTTATTGACTGTACGTTTGTTTATTCCATGTGTAACTCTGTTGTTGTTTGTGTCGCACTGCTTTGCTTTATCTTGGCCAGGTTGCAGTTTTAAATGAGAACTTGTTCTCAACTGGCCTACCTGGTTAAATAAAAAATAAATATGCTACATATGCTAAAAATGTGTTTTATATATTTGATACCATTCCACTCATTCTGCTCCAGCCATTCTGCTCCAGCCATTACAGAGCCAGTCATCCTCAATTAAGGTGCCACTAACTTCCTGTGTGTTACAGCTATGGGTCTCTCTGAACCTTCCTTCATGTGTCAGTAATACGGTTTGATGTGTCCTGCTGCCGTTGACGAGTCTTACAGCGGGCTGTCAAACACACAGAGAAACACCGACAGGTGTCTGACGTGGTCCACGTCTCCCACTGATGTGTGATGGACCCCAGGCCTGGTTGGGCCTCATCACAGCATCCTCCAGCTCCTCCAGTCTGACAGACCGGGATGGGAAATAAAGGCACTACCCCTCCTGGGCAACCATCAAACTCAAGCCCCTGGTCTGGCTTGCCTCGGGAAGTGACGAGGTCCACTATTCCTGGCCATTGTGTTTCCCTACCTCCCCCACCATCAATCGTATTTCACATGTTTCATTCCCAGAGAGAGAGAGAGAGAGAGAGAGAGAGAGAGAGAGAGAGAGAGAGAGAGAGAGAGAGAGAGAGAGAGAGAGAGAGAGAGAGAGAGAGAGAGAGAGAGAGAGAGAGAGAGAGAGAGAGAGAGAGAGAGAGAGAGAGAGAGAGAGAGAGAGAGAGAGAGAGAGAGAGAGAGAGAGAGAGAGAGAGAGAGAGAGAGAGAGAGAGAGAGAGAGAGAGAGAGAGTGTGTGTGTGTGTGTGTGTGTGTGCATGCATTTCCAAACCACCCCTGCTGTCAATCATATGTCACATCATATGTATTATTCTCTCTGTGTGTTAGTGTGTGCCCAGGCTGTGTGTAGGGTCAGGTTGGGGGAAGACAGGCAGAACAGGCTGTGTGTAGGGTCGGGGTGGGGGGAGACAGGCAGAACAGGCTGTGTGTAGGGTCAGGTTGGGGGAAGACAGGCAGAACAGGCTGTGTGTAGGGTCGGGGTGGGGGGAGACAGGCAGAACAGGCTGTGTGTAGGGTCGGGGTGGGGGGAGACAGGCAGAACAGGCTGTGTGTAGGGTCAGGGTGGGGGGAGACAGGCAGAACAGGCTGTGTGTAGAGTCGGGGTGGGGGAGACAGGCAGAACAGGCTGTGTGTAGGGTCGGGTGGGGGAGACAGGCAGAACAGGCTGTGTGTAGGGTCAGGGTGGGGGAGACAGGCAGAACAGGCTGTGTGTAGGGTCGGGGTGGGGGGAGACAGGCAGAACAGGCTGTGTGTAGGGTCAGGGTGGGGGGAGACAGGCAGAACAGGCTGTGTGTAGGGTCAGGGTGGGGGGACAGTTGTCTAAATTGGTTATGGTGTTGAGAGGCAGAACTGAGCCCATAAAGCATGATTTACCATGCTGTTCATACAGCTGAGTGACAATTACAGAACGCAATCAATCTGGGTCCAACCCTGCTTCTCTGGTAAGTCCCAGCCAGAACGGCCCATAGGGCAGGAGCCCATCTCCTGTTTATGTAAGCTAGTGTGAGCTTGTACAAATGCACACCCTGGACAGGACACTAGTCTGGGTCTTACCCCCAATCCATCTCCTTCATGTTGAGTGCCAAGCAGAGGCATCGGTATGACTTGACCGGGGATCGAATCCCGGCCCCAACCTTCCAATTGAGCCTCTGCCTCAATGTTAACACAACAGTCAGTGGGCAAAAAAGAACACAGTTTGGGACTAAGACCAAACACACAGAAACACACTACAGTGAAGGAAGAGACATGTATTTTTCCCTCCACCATGCAGACAGGTGTCTGCTACCTGCTATTACTGAGACGGGGGGAAAAGAGACTTGAATGTAAAACAGGTAGGAAGACCAGAGCGGCTTTGGGTGAAGCTAACTGTCCATCAGTAACGCCAAACCATCCTATATGAGTCAGTCAGGGGTTTAGACTAGAGAAACAGCCCACTAGACACTAGAGCGAGAGGGGTTGTGTTATTTCAGACCTGTACGCTACAGTACACCAAAATGGTGTTATGGAGATAAGCAAAGCCAAAGACTCAGTCCAGCTTTCACTTACTCTTGAAAGTTGTAATAGTAGAATGCACAAGGCGCAATTTCAAAATTAGGTAGTGCATCATCAGTTTTCCTCATCATGTCAGCCATTGCATACCCTAGAGAGCTATCTATAACTTGTCAGAAATGTCCAGATCAACTGGCCAAGCAACAAACATTTAGCTAAGTTTTTAAGCCTATACATTATGTTGTAATGTTTGAGTAAAGTATAGAATTGCAAGAAAATGAGCTTCAAAACAACAAAATGTTCTCTGTGCCCCATAACAAAATGTGTAGAATTGCAGGAAATAAGCTTTAAATGTGCTAAATGCTCTCCCCCTACAAGAGGGGTGTGAACAATGTGTCATGAACAGCGCTTGTGCCCATGGAAATAGACGTGGGAAGGTGATTGGGAACCCCTGCTCTATAGTGCTGGAGCAGGACAAGGTCTGGGAGACAAGCAAAGGGAGGCTGTAGTTGAGGCATGGCCAGGGCTAGAGATAGCAGCCAGCCAGAGAGAGACCGGCTGGGGCTATGGCAGGGGCAAAGCAAGGGCCAGGGAGAGGTAGTGTGTGTTTGTATGGGCAATTCCACGATAACGGAATTGTGCTGACTATACTCTACTGTGCTATCCAAACTTCTGAACCAATCATTGGGCCAAATGAAGGCCGGTCCCAATGCCTGCAGACTGACCAAATGTCAACATCCATGGACATCCATGGTGTCGATCGGTCGGTGTCAGTAAGAGCTGGGTGACATTCATTGGAGAGAAAGAGAGAGAAGAAAGGGAGGGGTTGTCCAGACGACAGAAGGTGAAAGTAAACAGTTATCAGCTGAACAAAACAGTATGCCAGTGGAAGGGAGGAGAGTAGCAGGTTTTTTTTAAACTCTGTTACCAATTTGGGCCAAGGGCCAATTTGTCAGAGCAGATGGTCGAACATAATTAATAATTATAATAATTTCTACACTGCAAATGGAACCCCAAAAAATAAAATAAAGGCCAAAAATAGATTGTATTTGAAAATAACAATAATTTCATAGCTTGATTACATTGAGACATGAGCACATATGTTGAAAAAAACACTTGGGAAAACATGTGTATATATATTTTTTTATTACTAAAAACACTGCCATCTGTTGCCGACCCCTGCTATAACTAACTAATAGGTCTACCTTTACTTGTTACTTCTGAACTTTCATTACCTTCGTCCTCATGAAGGAGAGAAATCAGAAAGTATCTTCAAGATATGTGAGTTTTTGGAAATGGAAATAAGACACAATACAATGTTTCTTAAACTTATTGAAGGCAAATATTTTCTCCAGAATTAAATAAGTGTTGATATTAGTTGGCAGGGGTCTTTACTTATTGTGTTTGGATGCATTTCTATTACCTTATAAGACTTTTTCTGCTAGATGTTTTCTAAGACCCCTTTTCCATCTGTTTGACCAGAAATCAAAGCCTTTGTTCATTACTAGTTTTCAGGATGGAAAATTGTTAAAAAATATATCTTCATTTATTTATTCATAGCTTTCATTTGACACCCAGTTTGACATGCACCTATGAACTTCACGTTGGTGCTCATTGGTCCTTTTACATGGAAATTATCATATACATGCATGAATATTTGCAGCGTGCATGCATGTATGTGTGAGGGTTTAGGGCTGAAAGTGGGGGCCAGAGAGAACCAGAGCTATAGAGCCAAAGCTCAGCTGAGGCAGGACTGGGGCTGGAGCCAAGGCAAGGAGCCAGGAGAGGAGGGAGGGGGCTGGGAACGGGAGGAGGCTGGGGCAGAACCAGGGCCAGGGGCCCCAAGTTCCAGATTTAGTCAGCTGTTCTCCTGGCCAGCTGCTGGAGGGAGAGGGGGTGGAGAAAGTGGGGAAAGAGAGAGGATGGAAAGAGGGGATAGGCAGAGGGGAGAGAGAAAGAGAGAGGTTTGGAAGCAGGACAGTGGAAAACCCATTAGAGGCCTATGAGAGAGAGAGAAAAGACAGAGACTGACTGACAGACAGAGAGGGTGGTTAACTCTTCCCTTCCTCTTTCACTCTTTTTCCTTCCCTCCCTCCCTCTCTCCAAGCCTCTCTCTCTCCATCTAACCCTTCCTCCCAGCTGTATTCTCTACCTCCCTCCCTACCAGTTGTGGCTCTGCAGCAGTAAAGCTATTCATTAGGCCTGTAGTCATGACACACTGAGCTCCCTAACAGGTGGAGAGAGAGAGAGTTGAAAGGGTGTGTAATTAAGGCAGAGCAGCACATATACCGGCCTTGTTTCTAGAAAAGTGTTGAGATGAGATTTGAAGACGAGGGAGAGTGTGGGTGAGGTTTTGCCACAGGACAAGCTGCTGCTGGGAGAAAATCACTTTCCAGGCTATTATATATCCATTCAGATGAGCAAGTCATTCTGTGATAAAAGCATTTGTCTATGTGTTCAATTGAGTCAGCAGTTTTGAGCCGCTGCAGGTGGACAGTCATAACTACACACTGCATATCAATGAGATAAGAGGCTTTATTGAGGGACATAGTGCACGAGGGAAGGACACACACACACACATCCCCCTCCCCTTGATTGGCATATGCAGAGGGTCACACAGACCCTCTTCCTCCCCTTCACAAACTAACCCCTCATTCCCCTCTCCTTCACAAACTAACCCCTCATTCCCCTCTCCTTCACAAACTAACCCCTCATTCCCATCTCCTTCACAAACTAACCCCTCATTCCCATCTCCTTCACAAACTAACCCCTCATTCCCCTCTCCTTCACAAACTAACCCCTCCTCCCCCTCTCCTTCACAAACTAACCCCTCATTCCCCTCTCCTTCACAAACTAACCCCTCCTCACCCTCTCCTTCACAAACTAACCCCTCCCTCATTCCAACTCCATCCCTCTCTCTCTATCAATACCCTTTCCTTTCCTCCCCCCTTCCTCCACAAATAAACCCCTCGTCTCCACGCCTCTCTCCCCATCGCTCCCCTGGTCCTCTCCTCTCCCCCTCTCTCTATGTGGGGGTTGATGGCGGAGGGAGAGTGTGGAATATAGATCAGTGGGAGATGGATGGTGGACCAAGAGCTCCGGTCGATCCCGCAGGTCCCAGACCAGAGATTAACTAAATATTAGCTGACACAAACACAGGGGACAGACACAGCTGCTGCTACTGCTGCTGCCTGTAGGACTATGGAGAATGCTTTTATCCTCCATATTCACTGAAGGAGAGAGAGAGAGAGAGAGAGAGAGAAAGACGCACACATGCAAACGCAACACACCTCGGCAGGCACACACAGGCCCAAACAATACACACAGAGACATGTTAACTGCAAAGTGCACACACACACACCAGGGGCACCCTGGGAAAACGAGGCCGGTAATCACATTCTCTCCTCCCCCTCCCGGCCAGGGCGAATGGAGGGAATGAAAAAAGGAATACATCTTTATTAGGAGACGTGTCCCTACTCTATCGATCGACCGCTCCCTCCGTCCCCTCTCTCTCTTTGCTTTCTTTTGTTTTTATAGGCGTGTCTGCCATCCATCCAGTCCAATAGACTCTGACTGTAAGTCAGAGAGAAGGCCATTACCCATCACTCCCTGGATTACCCATGTGTCTCAGTACAGAGCCCTGCTGAGGCTGGGAGGAGGGCCTGACTGGGTTCTGCTGGGAGGAGGGCCTGACTGGGTTCCGCTGGGAGGAGGGCCTGACTGGGTTCCGCTGGGAGGAGGGCCTGACTGGGTTCCGCTGGGAGGAGGGCCTGACTGGGTTCCGCTGGGAGGAGGGCCTGACTGGGTTCCGCTGCTTAGGGGGACATGCAGGCCAGAATGGGCAACATCAGACAGACACAGCCCACATCTAGATACATGCATCAATTCTGCTAATCCAGCACTCCAAATGGTAGCCTATAACAAATATGGCCACTGGTGTCCCCCACTCCCCACCACTGAATGTTGCTTTGGATAGGAATGGTGTGGTTCAGAGCGCATGGAGCCCCAGGTCAGGTCTGGCTCATGGTACTAGAGCAGAGTTTCCTGTGGGAGCCTCACAGACACAGGAAGTAGAAAGGCCTATAGTGTATTCCCACTCTAGATGGACAAGCGTAAATAAGATATGAGCTTCTATTAACATTACAGGAGGGTAACTAGCTCTGACTTTGCTGATAGTAAATACATTTTCCTCAATAAAGTAGCTATGACTGTGATATGTGCGTCTCCTAAATGTCTCAAATGTCAAATGTAAATAGATAAAAATATGAGCTTCTATTAACATGCTTACCGGAGGGCAACGTGAAGATATGAGCTTCTATTAACATGCTTACCGGAGGGCAACGGGAAGATATGAGCTTCTATTAACATGCTTACCGGAGGGCAACGGGAAGATATGAGCTTCTATTAACATGCTTACCGGAGGGAAACGGGAAGATATGAGCTTCTATTAACTTGTTAGGGAGTGGCAGCTGAGGGGTCGGTTTTGGAGAGCCTGGCGTGCCCAAAGTAAAATGCCTCCCATTCAGGCCCAGAAAATAGGATATGCACATATTTAGTACCATTGGATAGGAAACACTGAATTTTCCAAAAGTGTTAACCATTTGTCTGTGAGTGAAACAGAACGCATATGGCAGGCGAAACCCCAAGGAATTTCTGTCCTGGAAAAAGTGATTTTGACACATTGCTCATTTGGAACCCCTCCCTCATGAAAATGACCATATAAGGGCATATGAATGCAGTACCCATCGCTTCCTTTAGATGTCAACAGTCTCGAGACCGTGTAAATTTTCAATTTGGATGCTTTAGACCAGAGAATAAGAGCAAACCAGGAAGTGTACTTTTTATGTCAACAGTACCCAGTGCGCGTTCCCGACAAGGCGCGCAGTGTCTTTTTTACCGTCTTTATCGATCAGTTTATATTCCGGTTAATTTATAATAGTAAATATACGTAAAAGTGTTCCTAAGGATACATTTAAAACTATGTTTGATTGTTCTTGGACAAGTTTATAGGTATAAGATGAAAGAGTTTGCGCTCACGTTTCAATGGAGGAGTGGAAGCTGTCGCTTTCTGATTATAACGCGCGAACCAAATGGAGATTTATGGATAAAATACGTTACTTTTTCTAACAAAAGAACCATGGATTGTCTTCGTTGGACACTTAGGATGACCTCAGCAGAAGTTCTTCAACAGGTAATTGATTTGTTTTCGCTGTGAAATGTGTTATGTGTGTGCCATGATGGCTAATCGATTCATGGCTATGGGAAAAATATGTGAGGTGCTACCCTGAAACAATCAAATGTGCTGCTTTCGCCGTGAAGCCTTTTTGAAATCTGACATCGCTGTGATATTGCCAAGAAACAGAGCTTTTGATGAGTATGGAACACTTGTATATTGGTGGATGTTTAATAATTCAACTTTTGGATTTTGAATTTGGCGCCTTACATTTCACCTGGTAGTGTCGGGATTGGGGCGCTAGCGCCCCAGCAATCCCTGAGAGGTTAACATGCTTACCGGAGGGCAACGGGAAGATATGAGCTTCTATTAACATGCTTACGGAGGGGAACGGGAAGATATGAGCTTCTATTAACATGCTTACCGGAGGGCAACGGGAAGATATGAGCTTCTATTAACATGCTTACCGGAGGGCAACGGGAAGATATGAGCTTCTATTAACATGCTTACCGGAGGGCAACGTGAAGATATGAGCTTCTATTAACAGCTCTTCCGACAGTTAGGATGCGTTTATTAGAAAACAGTCATGTGACTGTGGGCAGACCATGGAGCGGAATGACACAACTGGAAAGACAGTATGACCTTTGACCTAGTCCCCGAGGGGTCAAGTGATGAGGTCAGATGGAGGCCAGCTCAGTGGAGGAGGAAAGTGAGTGAACACCTCCACCCCTTGAGGAGTGTGTGGGAGGGGTCATCGCCAGGTCAACTGTTAATTCTGAGGGGCCAAACAAAAAAGGTGCCAAAAAAATACAAAATAACTTGCCTGGCGCCCCAAGGCTATGAGACAAGTGTGTGTGTGTGAATGGAAACAAGAGGAGAACGAAGATTGACAGGAATGTCATCCACCCTCATCTTTAGAATGCCTAGACTGTATCCAGGCTGAAACACACACACACACACACACACACACACACACACTAGGCCATATCTATAACTTTGCCTACCTTTAACATATCAAATTATTTCAGATTAGCATTTAATTTTCCAAACACAAGAGTAACCGTTGAGCCGTAAACAACCCAAACCAGTCGTGGTTCAGATAGGGACCGGAAGCAACCTTCACACCACCCAGCCCTCCAGTGTCCCCTGTGGTCGCTCACCATGTTTGTTTTGGGCAGATAGAGACGACAGCGGGTAGGATAACCATCAACCTCTTTACTCCAGGCTTACAGACTGAGGCACGGATGGGGGCCCGAACGCTCACACAGAAACAGAATCCAGGCGGTATGGGGGAGAGGACCAGTTTATCAGGTGCTGTGGAGCTGAAAATACAGATGTCTCTTTCACGCGCACGCACACACACACACCCACACACCTTTCAGATGCGGCCTTCGGGCTGATTCAAAGCTCTTCAGCTTCTGGGTGTGTTAGGGAAGAACCAGCTGTTGACCACACAACACAGAGAAGCACTGTTCTATGTCATAATGAAAGCATGTGTATCACATGGTTAGTACACACACACACGACTGGATAACCTTCCTCGCACAGTAGCAGCACATTGGTGCAAAGAGGAATTAATTATCAAGAAAAAGATTGCTGAGTGTGGCATTCCTCCACTGTTATTATTGCCAAATCGAAAGAAGAGAGGGCTGGTAATAAAAGTAATGAAATTGAGAACAACATTTAATGGGGTCTTGTCATTGGTGCTATAGCCATCTCTCCTTTCGCTTTGTTCCCTCCCTCTCTCCTCTGGTTTGAGACTAGAGCATATGAGTGCCATTCTGAGGAAGACCGGATTCTTGGAAAGAGTCATGACACACAGCCCAGCCATGGGCCGGGACTGGAGACAGGGAAACACCACGGGCCGGGACTGGAGACAGGGAAACACCACAGACTGGGGCTGGAGAAGGGGCTGGAAGCTGGTCTAGAGACTGGGTTTGGGACTGTATGACTGGTGGTTAGGGCTGGGTCTGGAAGATCCATAACAGTTGGGCCTGGGGCTATAGGGTGGGGAGGGGAACAGGGACTGAGGTCTGGAAGGTGGGGAGGGGAACAGGGGCGTAGGTCTGGAAGGTGGGGAGGGGAACAGGGGCTGAGGTCTGGAAGGTGGGGAGGGGAACAGGGACTGAGGGAGGGAACAGGGACTGAGGGGAGGGGAACAGGGACTGAGGGAGGGAACAGGGACTGAGGGGAGGGGAACAGGGACTGAGGGGAGGGGAGGGGAATATGAGCTGGGAACTGGAAGCTGGATACAGCTCAAGTATCCCTGAGCTTCTTCAGAACTAGGCTACACCCTTTGTGTATCCTCTGCCTATCTTTAAGCTCCCACCTCAGTTAATGTGTTTCCATGACAAAGCAGCTGAAATGAAGCCCATCTTGTATCCAGTCAGCCATACGAATGAAAGTGAGCGGCAGGATACCGGTTTTCCCTAAAACACTCCTTACCCTTGGATGGTGCTCCCAAAGATGATGGATAAATGAAGCTAGTTCACTCAGACCATTTACCAATGGAAAAAAATTGTACGTTCAGGTCTACTTACTGTGTGTGTATCCCATAGACAACAATGCTATAGCAGCTGGGTCTGGTCTGCTTAGTTCATTTACGATTATTGAACCAGAAAAAAGAAAAGGGGGAAAAAAGAAAAACAGTGTGTGTGGTGTCTCGCTTCCTCTTCCGTCTCTGGAACTCCTGTTCCCTTTGGAAAGACAGTTGTTTACACTAGCCCAGGACCGGCCATGTTTCTATGACGATAGGATCCCAGGGTCGGTCACATGGCAAGGGGAAAAGGGAGTCTCAGGGCCCAATTCAATCACAACAAGCTAACCAGGTTACGGTAAAAATAACACCAGAGTAGGCCTACTGTATGTCTGAAAGGTTACGTGCTTAAGTTTCTTTTCTGTTTCACACAGTAAAATAGAGTAACAATGTCTAAATGCCTTCCAAGTGTCCTTTAAAGTAGCTGTCCAGCATTTCCAGATGTCTATGAAATATGACCTCTTATTAATTACAATATGAGTGAAAATAGTTTCCTTCTAAAAAATTGTAATTAAATACATTAAAAAGCAGCTTTTCTGTGTTGGAATGGTGTTGACGTACCTTAACTACTTAGGGAGTTGTGGGGCGCTACTCCCGACACTACCCGGTGAAATGCAAGGCACCAAATTCAAAATCCAAAAGTTGAATTATTAAACATTCATCAATATACAAGTGTTGCATAGTCATCAAAAGCTCTGCTTCTTGGCAATATCACAGCGTTGTCAGATTTCAAAAAGGCTTTACGGCGAAAGCACAACATTTGATTGTTTGAGGGTAGCACCTCCAATATTTTTCAATTAGCATAAATTCATAAACCATCGTGGTTCACACAAAACACATTTCACAGTGAAAACAAATCCCTTACCTTTTGAAGAACTTCTGCTGAGGGCTTCCCAAGTGTCCAACAAAGACATCCAATGGTTCTTTTGTTCGAAAAAGTCATTTATTATATCAATCTCCGTTTGGTTGGCGCATTATGTTCATAAAATACAGCGTCCACTCGCCCATTGAACTGTGAAGAGAACGCGTTCAACCTATACACAATCAAACATCATTGATAATGTATCCTTAGGAACACTTATGTATATTTACTATAATATTTAAACCGGATTATAAACTGGACGATAGGAAAGGAAAAAACCACATCGCGCGCGAGCCCGTGAACGCGCATCCTCTTCTGTTTACAGCCGATGAACAGTTCGAATTTCTTCTTCTATTACCATCCAGAGCAACTAAACATCAAACACTGTCTAGAGACTGTTGACATCCAGTGGAAGCAATAGGTACTGCAATCTTACTCCTATATATGTCTGTTTTCAATAGGGAGGGGTTCAAAATGAGGCAATGTGTCAAAAACACTTTTTCAGGACAGAAATTCCTCGGGTTATATTCCCCCTGTTATATCAGTTCTGTTATACTCACAGACAATATTATAACACTCTTAGAAACTTCAGATTTTTTCCTATCCAATAGTACTAGTTATGTGAATATTCTATTTTCTGGGCCTGAGTGGGAGGCATTTTACTTTGGGCACGCCAGACTCTCCAAAACCGTCACCTCGGGAGCCGCTCCCTAAGTTTGAAGGTAGGCCTTGAAATACATCCACAGGTACACCTCCAATTGACTCAAATTATGTCAATTAGCCTATCAAAAGCTTCTAAAGCCATGACATTATTTTCTAGACTTTTCCAATCTGTTTTAAGGCACAGACAACTTAGTTGACTGGAATTGTGATACAGTGGAATTATAAATGAAATAATCTGTCTGTAAACAATTGTTGGAAAAATTACTTGTCATGCACAAAGTAGATGTCCTAACCGACTTGCCAAAATGATAGTTTGTTAACAAAAAATGTGTGGAGTGGTTGAAAAACTAGAATAGATGGCATGATGAGGCAGGAAAAATATGTGGACATATTGAAGCAACAGCTCAAGACATCAGTCAGGAAGTTAACCTCTTCCAGCTAGGGTCCCATTTTCCGAATTTTCGCCTGTCTGACGTGCCCAAAGTTAAATGCCTGCCACTCATGGCCAGAAACTAGGATATTCACATAATTAGTACTATTGGATAGGAAACACTGAAGTTTCTAAAACCATTAAGATATAGTCTGTGGGTATACCAGAACAGATATAGCAGGCAAAAACCAGAGACATTTCTGTCCGAATTTCTTTTTCTGTTCCCTTCCTCTCACTTTGAAGCCCATGTAATATAAATCTATGGGGAATAGGACACAGGTTGCAGTACCTATGGCTTCCACTGGCTGTCAACAGTCTCTGGAAAGTGTCTGGAGGAAAAAGCTCTGAGCAGATCCTCTTATAGAAGAAGAATTACTACAGGAAGTGAAAATGTAAACAAACGGCACGCTCACGAGAACTTGAGCGCCAGCTTTCGCTTTCGCCTTTTAACGCTTCAGTTACTGTTTCGTAAAATATGATCGCTTATTATTCATAAAAGAATACATAAGAATGCATTATTAATGATATTTGATTTGTTTGTGAAAAGATGAGGTATAACTTGAACGCGATCCCTTCACTGTAAAACGGGCGAGTAGACTGACAATGCTTGGTGGAGTAGCTGAACATAACGTGCCAACAAAACGGATATAATGAATTACTTTTTCTAACAAAAGAACTATGGATTCTCTTGTTTGGACACTTGGGAAGACCTCAGAAGAAGTTATTTGAAAGGTAAGCGATTTACAGTGGGGGAAAAAAAAGTATTTAGTCAGCCACCAATTGTGCAAGTTCTCTCACTTAAAACGATGAGAGAGGCCTGTAATTTTCATCATAGGTACACTTCAACTATGACAGACAAAATGAGGGGAAAAAAAAACAGAAAATCACATTGTAGGATTTTTAATGAATTTATTTGCAAATTATGGTGGAAAATAAGTATTTGGTCACATACAAACAAGCAAGATTTCTGGCTCTCACAGACCTGTAACTTCTTCTTTAAGAGGCTCCTCTGTCCTCCACTCATTACCTGTATTAATGGCACCTGTTTGAACTTGTTATCAGTATAAAAGACACCTGTCCACAACCTCAAACAGTCACACTCCAAACTCCACTATGGCTAAGACCAAAGAGCTGTCAAAGGACACCAGAAACAAAATTGTAGACCTGCACCAGGTTGGGAAGACTGAATCTGCAATAGGTAAGCAGCTTGGTTTGAAGAAATCAACTGTGGGAGCAATTATTAGGAAATGGAAGACATACAAGACCACTGATAATCTTCCTCGATCTGGGCTCCACGCAAGATCTCACCCTCAGGTCAAAATGATCACAAGAACGGTGAGCAAAAACCCCAGAACCACACGGGGACCCTAGTGAATGACCTGCAGAGAGCTGGGACCAAAGTAACAAAGCCTACCATCAGTAACACACTACGCCGCCAGGGACTCAAATCCTGCAGTGCCAGACGTGTCCCCCTGCTTAAGCCAGTACATGTTCAGGCCCGTTTCTAAAGTTTGCTAGAGAGCATTTGGATGATCCAGATGAGGATTGGGAGAATGTCAGATAAAACCAAAATATAACTTTTTGGTAAAAACTCAACTCGTCAGTGTTTGGAGGACAAAGAATGCTGAGTTGCATCCAAAGAACACCATACCTACTGTGAAGCATGGGGGTGAAACATCATGCTTTGGGGCTGTTTTTCTGCAAAGGGACCAGGACGACTGATCCGCAGTAAAGGAAAGAATAAATGGGGCCATGTATCGTGAGATTTTGAGTGAAAACCTCCTTCCATCAGCAAGGGCATTGAAGATGAACGTGGCTGGGTCTTTCAGCATGACAATGATCCCAAACACACCGCCTGGCAATCTAAGGAGTGGCTTCGTGAAGAAGCATTTCAAGGTCCTGGAGTGGCCCAGCCAGTTTCCAGATCTCAACCCCATAGAAAATCTTTGAAAGTCCGTATGTTGCCCAGCGACAGCCCCCAAAACATCACTGCTCTAGAGGAGATCTGCATGGAGGAATGGGCCAAAATACCAGCAACAGTGTGTGAAAACCTTGTGAAGACTTACAGAAAACGCTTGACCTCCGCCATTGCTAACAAAGGGTATATAACAAAGTATTGAGATAAACTTTTGTTATTGACCAAATACTTATTTTCCACCATAATTTGTAAATAAATTCATAAAAATCATACAATGTGATTTTCTGGATTTTTTTTCCTCATATTGTCTGTCATAGTTGAAGTGTACCTATGATGAAAATTACAGGCCTCTCATCTTTTTAAGTGAGAGAACTTGCACAATTGGTGGCTGACTAAATACTTTTTTTCCCCACTGTATATTAGCTGTGATATGGACATTTTGAGAACCGAGCTGGATATGAATTTATGCTAATGTTGAAAATATGTGAGGTACTAGCCTCAAACAATCAAATGTAGTGCTTTCGCCGTAAAGCCTTTTTAAAATCTGACAACGCAGAGCTTTTGATGGCTATGCAACACTATGCAACACTTGTATATCGAAGGATGTTAAATATTACGAATTTGTATTTTGAATTTGCCGCGTTATGTTTGCTCTGAAAACGATCCCGCTAGCGGGATCCGTGCACAAAGAGGTTAAAGATTGTGCATTTGGAAGACCCATTTGCAACCAATGACCCCAAGCATACTTCCAAAGTTGTGGCAAAATGGCTTAAAAGGACAACAAAGTCAAGGTATTTGAGTGGCCATCACAAAGCCCTGACCTCAATCCCATAGAAAATTTGTGGGCAGAACTAAACACGCATGTGCGCGCAAAGAGGCCTACAAACCTGACTCAGTTACACTAGCTCTGTCAGGAGGAATGGGCCAAAATTCACCCAACCTATTGTGGGAAGCTTGTGGAAGGCTACCTGAAACATTTGACCCAAGTTAAACAATTTAAAGGCAATGCTACCAAATACTAATTGAGTGTATGTCAACTTCTTACCCACTGCGAGCGTGATGAAAGAAATAAAAGCTGAAATAAATCATTCTCTACTATTATTTTGACATTTCACATTCTTAAAATAAAGTGGTGATCCTAACTGACCTAAGACAGAGAATTTTTACTAGGATTAAATGTCAGGAATTGTGAAAAACTGAGTTTAAATGTATTTGGCTAAGGTGTATGTAAACTTCCAACTTCAACTGTATGTGCATTGTGTGTAGACGGGAGAGGAAAAACAAACAATTTAATACATTTTTGAATAAGGCTGTAACCTTACAAAATGTGGAAAAGGGAAAGGGATCTGAATACTTTCCGAAGGCACTGTATCTACCTTAATTTCCTTGTACCCCTGAACATTGACTCAGTACTGGTACCTCTTCTATATAGCCAAGTTATCGTTACTCATTATGTATGTAATTACTTTCATTATCACGTGGTGTTACTTTTCTATTACTTCTCTATTTTTCTTTCTCTCTGCATTGATAGGAAAGGCCCGTAAGTAAACCTTTCACTGTTAGTCTACATGTGTTGTTTACGAAGCATGTGACGGATAAAAGGTTTTAATTTGACAATGCCTGAAATGTCAAAGCAGGCCCCTGAAAATGTGGCTTTTGCTGAAGAACTGAAGCATAAAAGTGAGGTTGTGTGTGTTCTCAATACACACCTGTTCAATGTCACTGTCTCTTAGTCACATTCAGAGACATTTAAACCCCCGAACACGTACGGCAATTCTCGTCCTCTCACGCACATGTGAGTAGTAACCCTAAACCTAGCCGAACTCTGCTAGCCGAACCGGCCTTCACTTGAACAACGAGAAAAAAGCAGTAATAGAAATCGGTCATTCATTTTGACGTAGTCAAATAAAAAATTTGCATGAAAACGAGTCATCTCCTGTTGAATGACAACAAGGACTTTATTGAAGAATCCCTACTGTTGACCAATCACCGATGAAGGGGTGTAGACTTCAGCTTCGAACTTCGGCTTGCACAAAAATGTTGTGTGTCCCCGAACAGCCAAACCCAAGTCCAAACCTAACAAAAACGTCACATAATATCGTCATAATATAAGCACAAACTCCTCCGAACTATTGAGAATGCGTACGCCTGAAGAGGTCACTGTTGTTTTTTCACCTGCTAATGAGGCTAGTCCTCTCCCTCCTTTCCCTCTCTCCTTTTTCCCCCATCTTTCTCTCTGGAGCGATTTACCCCGTGCTGTGCCCATGACATAGTGCCCAAAGTTCAGCTCACTGCTGCTGATAAATGAAGGTAATTTATAAGCGATATGAAGTCGATATGAAGGCCTAAAGTGGGATGAAATACAAACTGATGGAACTACTGCTTGCGCACTCATTATTGGTGTATAAATGCTTAAGACATGGTTTACTAGGAGGCACACACACGTGCGCACAGCAAAAGCATGGAGTCAACTACTTTCAGATAACTGCCACATGATGACATAATCCACTCCATAGCTCATAATTAGGGCCAGGAGTTTTGGGGCACTTTCAGGCACTGTGCTTTTACCGGTTTTCCAGCATTGTCCACTAGAGTTGCTGCAGGTAGGTATTCCTAGGAAATGTTCTGTAATTGACACAAGTAGTCTCCAATCAATCAATCAATGTCTGTTTGTGTGTGTTTTGGGGGGGCAGAGTGACAGCTGATCCTATTGTACTGATGAATGCAGGAATATTATGGCTCTGGTAAAGGGACTCAAACCTGGGTTCAGCGACTGCCACTGGATTTCTCTCTCTCAAGCAAGTAAAATAGATACATCAAAAGTAGTTTTTTTACAGTAAACATTACACTCACAAACATGCTAAAGGAATAAAGACATATCAAATGTCATATTATGGCTATATATATACACACAGTGTTGTAACGATGTGCAAATAGTTACTGAATCTGTACATAGTCAAAGCTTTCCTTAAATGTTGGTATTCTGACATATAGCATTTTTGTTTTCTCATGATTTGGTTGGGTCTAATTGTGTTGCTGTCCTGGGGCTCGCTCTCTCTCTCCATCTTTTGCATCCATTCTCTCCTTATACTGCATCCCCCATCCCTCCCCCTGGTCTATTCTTCAAACTCAGCATTGATGTACGGGGGGGGAGTGATTAATTTCTTAGAGAAACAGATAAATAATCAGGAGACCGGGGGTTGGTAGTTGACCTTAGGGGAGTAAATATGGAGAGTTTTATAGCTGTTCACCAGGGAGAGTACAGACACATACTCATTCAACTATATTAGCTTTTACACACAGCAACCTCTGCCTTCTCTCTCTGTTCATGTACTGTCTTTCATCAACACCCCAATAGTATACACACACACTTATACTTAGGACAAATCCTCCAGCGGTTGAAGCCCCCTCCCATGTTGCCCTGCTTTTAAGCCATTCCTCCCGTGGCAGCCTATCCCCTGGAGAAGATTGCATATTTTATATCACTTTATTTTCCCAGCAAAAACTAAAATTCTGGGGCAAAAATTGCAATCAGCACAACAGGCCCTCCTCCTGCTGTGGGTTCACCTGTCATCCTCCCTCTCCTTGCTAGCATGCAGAATGAGACAGACAACACACACACACTCCTCTTTCCATCTGTCTCCCTCTTTTACACACTCTCTTTTCCCTCTCCCTTTCTCTCTCACACACACACACACACACACACACACACACCTCACCAAATCTGAACCAACACTCATTTGCTAGCACAGAATCACGGTCTCCCAAAGAAGCCAACATGGCAGGCAGCACACAAATAAGCACTAATGCTGAGGAATCTGGTAAACAGCTAGGAGCTAGTGGAGGGATACTGTTGTGTGCAACAAATGATCCAAGACCCAAAGAGCTGGAGAACTACAGATCCTTCTGAAGTGAGAGAACCAGGGGAGGAGGGACGGGGAAAGATCATGCATATAAAATCATGTTTGCAGATTGCATTAGAATTCAGATGAACTGGGGAGGGTAATGAGATTAAAATGCTGAAGCGTTTCCAAGGGTTGGGAGGCAGAGTGACAGCTGAGCCTATTGCACTGATGAATGTAGGAATATTATGGCCCTGGTAAAGGGAGGCAGGAGGGTTGAGGCCATAGCAGGCTAAATCCCTGTATTTCTTTAGACTCGATATCTCACAAATAATGCATTATGGAAAAGGACGCATGACTGTGCGATATTGGCAATGGCATAGCCTACACTAGCTGGTGCCAACTCATAGCCTACTCATTTTCTCGTGCTTGGAAAAATCTCCCACGAATGCTGAAAAGCAGCAGAAAAAAAAGCTTAAATCTCACAAAAGGTGTTTGGCAAACAAAATAGAAGCGCTGTGGCTTTAAATCGCTGTCCCTCCCAACCTTTCTAAATATGTTCTATTTATCCAGTGGTGAAAAGATATAGGGGCTTTTGTTTGGTTACCCATTGGAGGTGGACAGAAAGCTGAAAAGACACAAACGATCACGAAAATAGGAACAAAGTGCTAAGCGTTCAAATGGGAACGGCTCAGGGCAAAACCAACAAACGGTTTGTTACTTTACCCCCTTCGCTGGAAATGACAGAATAGCATGGAATGAATGCGGGTAGATAATGTAAATTCTCTCTCCCACATGACTGATATACCAATGTGGGTTAGCTAACTGTGTTATTCCCCGGCCAGCATCATATTTCCCCAGTAACCTAGCGATAGATACTCACCGACTTGCAGTACGTTGTCCACCCAGCCGCCCTCCAGCAGAGTGACACCCCGTAGGAAAGGCAGCTGGGTCTCTTCATTGTTTTCCCCGCTAGTTCCACTCTCCTCTCCCCCGGCGTTGAACGACGAATACATGCAGATCTCCTTTTCGCTCCTCGGAAAAGACCAGTACACGATCCTTCTCTGGACGGGTTCTGGAATACGTTCGAACCGTTCCTCCACCCTTTGGAAGGGCCACTTCTCAGCGACTCTCCGCGCCGCTATGTCTAACAACGATTCGGGGTTGTGTGTTTTTCCCGATCCCCCTGGAGCGGACCCCGGACCGCCACACAGTACTCCTCCAGCCCGCTGCCCCTGCCTGCATGCCGGGTTGAAGCCGGGCCTGCAGCAGAGCCGCTTGGCCGGGGGCTGCTGGACTCGCTCCGCCATGATTGCACCGCTGTAACTTGCAGCACGGTCTCCCGGATCATATAAACGGAATACGGAAGAGAAAAGGACACTCCAGCCGATTGTTTGCCGTACATGGAGAGACGACCCTTATTTGGAATAGTAGGCGGTTTCTTTTGGGTTCGGTAAAGTCCTTTGTGTTGTCAAATTAACGGAGATGGGTGGGATCCTTGGTCATCCTGGACTGATTCCAGCGCACAAGTGGCGGTAAAAAATGAGCTATAGGCGGAATTCCCAAACGTCGCAAATCCTTTGTGAAGCCATTCCGGAGCGAGAAGGCGGGGCCCCAGTGTGTGGGGTGGTGGGCGGGGGCGAAAATACTCTGAAGTTAGTTAGTGTTTGAGTTTCAAGGCGGGGTCTTATCCAAGGGCGGTCTTATATTTTCCCACAGGGGTAAAAGGGGCAAGAGTTGAGGCCGCATTATTGGTATTGAATACTTCTACAACCGTAGGCTCTCTCCTATCAATAACATCACGAGTGACTGGGTTGTTTTCTTAGCAAGTTCAGAGGGCTCAACTGTCAGTGAGGGAGAGGGCGTGGGAGGAACGTAAGGATATGGACGGCTCGTCCATTCTTTAATCATTTTATCAATACGGGCCTTATTCAATTAACAATGGCCTATCTCTCCCTCTTTCTGTCGAATGAACAAAAGTAAATACCAATAATAAATTCCAACATTGCATTCTATCTCATCAAGGACTCTCTCACACACACACGTTTGATAAAAGTTCCTTCATTTTCTTTTCCTGTGTTGTAAGTTACAAACTGGGGTACCTTTTTATGAATGCCCATATTCATAAAGGGTTTGTGAAAAGATTAACGTTATAACTAGCCTATAGGCCTAGACTTTGGTATAGGCTGATAGAATAACATGCTATGTAGAAACAATAGGCTGGTTTGGAAATGGAACAATACATATTTATATTTATCCAGTTCATAGCAGCCTTTTCCTCCATCTCACAGCTCAAGCACCGACATGACTGAATAAATACTGATTAAATAAGGAATATTCTGTAAACGACTTCACCTCTTACAGACCCATTACAAATAATTTGTAAAGACAATAAAGTTTAGGCCCAGAAAGGTTCACATTCCAAGTAGGCAAATCATAATTTGATCTAGTACAAACCTATGGTCTCTTGCATGCTGTGATTTTTATTTTATTTTCTATTTTACAAATTTGCCATCACAAAAATACATGGACTCATTCACTGAACATGAAAGAAAAACCTTGCCGTCTAATAATGAGCATTACAAATCCCACTAAAAGCAAGCCCTCTGCTTGGTATGTACATTTGCCTGTCTGGTTGTCTTGCATGTGTTTCAGTCTAACCCCCTCTACTTCCCCTGTGTGCAGAAGCCTTTGAACTGCAGGTGTGACCAAGCACGATTTGGTTTCAATACTTCCACACAGGAAGTTCAGACAGCCTGATGCTCCTTTGTTGTGTTATTCAACTTTTTTTATTTTCTCATTAAATATCAGAAAACCGTTGACCAAAACTTTTGACCATCGATTCGAATTACATTTAACACTGCCTTCTATGGTTTAAACTCAAATAAACAAACACTGATGCAGATAAAGTTACATAGGCCTGCGTTTTGAGTTTAAACAATTGTCAAAACAGCATGGTCCCAAAATGGTTGCCTTCAAAGAAACACACTTGTGACCAGTGTTGGGGAGTAATGAACTACATGTAGTTCCACCAGTATGTGAACTACATTTTGCAGTAGCTTGGTGGTAGTTTAACTAAATTCAAATCTAGGTAGTGTTTTCAGTAGTTAATAAATGTTTTTGCCATTTAACGGTGTAGCTAACTACTGGAACTACACACTACTTCTTTTAAAAAAATGTAATATGGGTGAAGTAGGCAATCATTTCCTTTCGCATCAGATCTGCCTAATTTTCATTTGAAATGTTGTTTTTATTTTTAATATGCTAATTTACACATTATGTTAACATATGACCGCAAAGTGATTTGTTCTTGCAATTTGTAGTCATTGACATTTCAGATTTACTTATGATCATTTTTCAAAAAGTAATTTGGAGGTAGTGAACTACTTTTTCAAAGTAACTAAGTAAATAATATTTCTCTTAAGGGTAGCTTTAGTGTAGCTTAACTTCTTTCAGTGTAAAGTAATTGGTAGTGTGGTAAACTACCGTAGCTTCCCCAACACTGCTTGTAACTCAAGACATTCAGAATGAAGCCACAAAACTCTCACCTGGAAAAGTCTAGGGGTTGTTTTATACATTTCTACATGTTCACCACTAATTAGGGTCTCCTGGAAAACATGCACCAAGACTATAGATTCTTACCATGTCACACTAGGAAATGGCCGCGTTTGAGTGGTAAGGCTAAAGCAAACGACTGTAGACTAAAGTTGAGGAGTGAAGTCAGGGGAGGTGCATCTGTGACAGTCGAAAGTCGGACACTAATATGGTTTTCCAACAGAAAGCCTTAGCATGGTAGTGTTGCCATTGTTTATAAAAGTGTTCCTTATAATGTCGAAATAAACATGTCTCCAACCCCCGTATCACACACTCACAAACTGAAAATATATGTGTGTCAGGGGAGGACGACTCATAATAATGTCTGGAACAGCGAGAATGAAATGGCATCAAACACATGGAAGCTTGCAGTGCGGTAGCAGAGAAAACAGTCTATGACTTGGGTGACTGGAGTCTCTGACAATTTTATGGGCTTTCCTCTGACATCGCCTATTATATAGGTATCGGACTGCAGGAAGCTTGGCCCCAGTGAAGTATTGGGCTGTACGCATCACCCTCTGTAGCGCCTTACGGTCAGATGCCGAGCAGTTGCCATATCAGTCGGTGATGCAACCAGTCAGGATGCTCTTGACGGTGCAGCTGTATAACTTTTTGAGGATCTGGGGACCCATGCCAAATCTTTTCAGTGTCCTGAGGGGGAAAAGATTTTGTCGTGACCTCTTCACGACTGTCTTGGTGTGTTTGGACCATGATAGATCGTTGGTGATATGGACACCTATGATCACAGGATTTTTGAAAGTTCATGCAGTCGACATTTAGGTGCAAGTCAGACAATTTTTATTCCCACAATGCAACACTTTGAAAGTCAGTGACCAACGATGGTCACCGACTTGACAAAAGTGATCTACTTGAAAGCGCCCAATGGGCCGTTTTCGATAGCATCAAATCCATGATGTATTATTGGTAAATGGTGACTGACTGAGCTACAAATAATAATGAGTAGCTTGATTTGAGTAGTAGACAGCACAATATATATATTTATATACAGTTGAAGTCAGAAGTTTACATACACCTTCGCCAAATACATTTAAACTTAGTTTTTCACAATTCCTGACATTTAATCCTAGTAAAAATTCCCTGTTTTAGGTCAGTTAGGATCACCACTTTATTTTAAGAATGTGTTATTTTCTATAGGATTGAGGTCAGGACTTTGTAATGGCCACTCCAATACCTTGACTTTGTTGTCCTTAAGCCATTTTGCCACAACTTTGGAACAACAGTTTCATCAGACCAGAGGACATTTCTCCAAAAAGTACGATCTTTGTCCCCATGTCCAGTTGCAAACCGTAGTCTGGCTTTTTTATGGCGGTTTTGGAGCAGCGGCTTCTTCCTTGCTGAGCGGCCTTTCAGGTTATGTCGATATAGGACTCGTTTTACTGTGAATATAGATACTTTTGTACCCGTTTCCTCCAGCATCTTCACAAGGTCCTTTGCTGTTGTTCTGGGATTGATTTGCACTTTTCGCACCAAAGTACGTTCATCTCTAGGAGACAGAACGCATTTCCTACCTGAGTGGTATGATGGCTGCGTGGTCCCATGGTTTTTATACTTGCGTACTACTGTTTGTACAGATGAATGTGGTACCTTCAGGCGTTTGAAAATTGCTCCCAAGGATGAACCAGAATTGTGGAGGTCTTGGTTGATTTCTTTTGGATTTTCCCATGATGTCAAGCAAAGAGGCACTCAGTTTGGTAGGCCTTGAAATACATACACAGGTACACTTCCAATTGACTCAATTTATGTCAATTAGCCTATCAAAAGCTTCTAAAGCCATGACATCATTTTCTGGAATTTTCCAAGCTGTTTAAAGGCACAGTCAACTTAGTGTATGTAAACTTTTGATGCGCTGGAATTGTGATACAGTGAATTATAAGTGAAATAATCTGTCTATAAACAATTGTTGGAAAAATTACTTGTGTCATGCGTAAAGTAGATGTCCTAACCGACTTGCCAAAACTATAGTTTGTTAACAAGAAATTTGTGGAATGGTTGAAAAACGAGTTTCAATGAGTTTTCAACCTAAGTGTATGTAATCTTCGACTTCAACTGTATATACATATATATATAAAACATGTAAGGATAACCAGGGGCACACTCCAACACTCAGACATAATTTACAAACAAAGCATTTGTGTTTAGTGAATCTGCCAGATCAGAGGCAGTAGGGATGACCAGGGATATTCTCTTGATATGTGTGAGAATTGGACCATTTTCCTGTCCTGCTAAGTATTCGTAATGTAACGAGTACTTTTTGGTGTCGGTGAAAATGCATGGAGTTAAAAGTACATTATTTTCTTCAGGAATGCAGTGGAGTAAAATTTGTCAAAAACATGAATAGTAAAGTACAGATACCCCCAAAAACTACTTAAGTATTATCTTAGTAGTACTTTACACTACTGTCAGTTAGTCGGCAGTCGCCTGAACTATCGACTTTTTTTTAGTCAGTTAAGAACAAATTCTTATTTTCAATGATGGCCTAGGAACAGTGGGTTTAACTGCCTGTTCAGGGGCAGAACGACAGATTTGTACCTTGTCAGCTCGGGGATTTGAACTTGCGGTTACTAGTCCAACACTCTAACCACTAGGCTACCCTGCCGACTTCAACGTCAAACAAGACCAATTTTGGTATGCATAATAAAATACACTTTGAAAGGTTGTGACCAACGATTGCCACCGACTTGAAAAAAGTGATCAGCTCAATAGTATCAAATCCATGACGCATTGTGGGTAAATGGTGATTGACTGACTGACTGATCTACAAATAGTTGGTCGGCTATTTTTTTATTTATTTAACCTTTATTTAACCAGGTAGGCCAGTTGAGAACAAGTTCTCATTTACAACTGCAACCTGGCCAAGATAAAGCAAAGCAGTGCAACACAAACAACAACACAGAGTTACACATGGAATAAACAAGCGTACAGTCAATAACACAATAGAAAAAGTCTATATACAGTGTGTGCAAATGGCATAAGGAGGTAAGGCAATAAATAGGCCATAGTAGCGAAGAAATTACAATTTAGCAAATTAAACACTGGAGTGATAGATGTGCAGATGATGTGCAAGTAGAAAAACTGGTGTGCAAAAGAGCAAAAAAAGTAAATAAAAACAATATGGTGATGAGGTAGGTAGTTGTTTGGATGGGCTGTTTACAGATGGGCTGTGTACAGCTGCAGCGATCGGTGAGCTGCTCAGATAGCTGATGCTTAAAGTTAGTGAGGGAGATAAAGGTCTCCAACTTCAGCGATTTTTGCAATTCGTTCCAGTCATTGGCAGCAGAGAACTGGAAGGAAAGGCGGCCAAAGGAGGTGTTGGTTTTGGGGATGACCAGTGAGATATACCAGCTGGAGCGCGTGCTATGGGTGGGTGTTGTTATGGTGACCAGTGAGCTGAGATAAGGCAGAGCTTTACCTAGCAAAGACTTAAAGATGACCTGGAGCCAGTGGGTCTGGAGACGAATATGTAGCGAGGGCCAGACGACGAGAGCGTACAGGTCGCAGTGGTGGGTGGTCTATAGGGCTTTGGTGACAAAAGGGATGGCACTGTGATAGACTGCATCCAGTTTGCTAAGTAGAGTGTTGGACGCTATTTTGTAAATGACATCGCCGAAGTCGAGGATCGGTAGGATAGTCAGTTTTACGAGGGTATGTTTGGCAACATGAGTGACGGAGGCTTTGTTGCGAAATAGGAAGCCGATTCTAGATATTATTTAGGATTGAAGATGTTTAATATGAGTCTGGAAGAAGAGTTTACAGTCTAGCCAGACACCTAGGTATGTAGTTGTCCACATATTCTAAGTCAGAACCGTCCAGAGTAGTGATGCTAGTCGGGCTGGCGGGTGCGGGCAGCGATCGGTTGAAGAGCATGCGTTTAGTTGTACTAGCATTTAAGAGCAGTTGGAGGCCACGGAAGGAGTGTTGTATGGCATTGAAGCTCATTTGGAGGTTTGTTAACACAGTGTCCAAAGAAGGGCCAGATGTAATGTTGAACAAGCCCAATTTTGGTCCAATAATGCAACACAATGAAAGGCGGCTTGACAAAAGGGATCCGCTCAAACGCACACCTTAACTTTCTTGAATTTGTCTTGAGTCTGAGTTCACTGGTGTCCTTTATCACAATAAAACTACAATTCCATACATGCCAGGCTGTAAACGTCATAACCAATTGCAAGAACCCACTTCCTGGTGGTAGAGTGCCGGATCAGCGTGGGATAAAAATAAAAAGCTCCGTTAAGTGAGTATGTTAACTTAATTATACCACTGTTATATAGCCTTGATTTAAATAGTTGTCGCTGTGTCTACTGCGAAACTAGATAAAAGTTGCTAGGGCGATGAGGCTGTTTTGCAATGCAAATAAGCTAGCTAGCTACCTAACGTTAGCTTAATTGATTACAGACGCTAACTGAGTTTATGTAGCTAACGGTTAGTTGTAAAGAGGCAATCTGTCTTTTGCTTCTCCAGTACTATAGTAATGTGTCTGTTCAGTGCGTTGTGGATAGGCTATTTCATGCTCATGGAATACCTCTTTTGGGCGTGGAACTATCTGTGGTTGAGACTTTAAAATTACAGAGGCAGTTTGACTGTTTTTCACATGTATACCAGTACACGGTAGGTATAAAGTCTAGCATACAAGACATCCAATGTAAACATAACGTTGGTTAGATTTTAAATTAAAAGATGTCACCAGATTCTGAAGCTGTGTGTGGGTGTAGCAACAGAGCCTAGGCTACTTCCATTTGACATGTTAAGTCGTTTAGCAGAGGCTCTTATCCAGAGCGACGTACAATTAGTGCTTTCATCTAAAAGTAGCTAGGTGAGTCCATGTCATTCGTATCAAATACAATTTATCAAAGGCAGTGCTAGTAGGAAAAGACAAACAGCACCTGTTGTTGGTGAGTAAATTGTACCCAGTCATCAGTTTAATGTTCAGCAGGTCAACAGTGTGTAGGCAGTGGCAATGTTTTGCTGCAAGCTTCTTATGTTTAAATAACAAACCTTCTCCTCATTCCCATGTTCTAGGTTTGGGATTGGAGTTGCTGTTGGCGATCAGGATGATTGACGTGCGGGCGTGGGCGGAGTACCTGGTGGAGTGGGCGGCCAAGGACCCATATGGCTTTCTGACCACTGTCATCCTGGCGCTTACACCCCTCTTCATCGCCAGCGCCCTGTTGTCATGGAAACTGGCCAAAATGATTGAGGTGCGCGACCGCGAACAGAAGAAGAAGCAGAAACGTCAGGAGAATATCGCCAAGGCCAAGAGGACCAAGAAAGACTGAGCTGTGGGGGGAGAAAGAATAGCTACAGTACACAGCTATGCTCAACGCTCTCTTCACTTGCAACACCACTCCCCCTCGCCTTCTCAACCCAGTCCATCGCAGGACCACAGACCATCACTCCTGTCCAGTGTAGGAAGGATTGTAGGCCCTACATGGTGGCCTTACAGAGCTGGGAGGGAACTGTATAGACAGAGGAGGCTCATTTGATTGGGCTATCAGCGTGTAAACTGGGATTGTCTGATTATGGTGGTGTTGCAGTACTTAGCATTCCATTTGTAACAACTCCACTCCAATGATTTCATAAACTACTTTGATTGTTTTTCTCCATTTTAAATGACTTATTAAATATCTGAATCACTTGCTTGTTTTTATTAAATTAATTCTAAATATAACAGGCTTGTATTTTCTTGCAAAACATAATTCCCCATAGCCCTGCCTGTATGATGCTTAACTGAAAACGGTTGAGTTCCTACCCGACTTGATGCGCAGGCATTGCACTGCATCCACCAATGGTTGTATGTCATCAACTGTTCAGTCGGGCATGATTGCTATATCATAGCTGATAATTAAACACCTATCCAATTGTTTTGAGATCTGGCAGGAGTCCTGTATGGACTCGGGCAGGAACTCGACCAAGATGTGATCCAGGCAGATTTCATGCATGGGCTTCATTTAGTTAAAACGAATATTTGTTTAAAAGGTTTGTATATCATACCACATATGTAAAGCCATAAAAAAACTTATCACACTGAAAATATTTATATGTATGCCATTTGGGCAAACACTTTATCCAAATCAATTTACGATAGTGCGTGCATACCTTTATGTATGGATGGCCCCAGCGGGAATCAAACCCAACATTATGACATTGCAAACACCATAATCTACCAACTGAGAAACACCGTACCACCTACTTGCCAGCACTTACATCACATCCCAGTTTGCTCAAGCTTGGTAGTTTAATTTACAATCCACAAAAAAATCATCAAATATACCTTGATCCACACAACTCATATACAAAGTCTTTACAGTATAGTTGGGGAGAAAATGTGTCTTCCACTCCCCATGAATCCCACGCACTATATCAAGTATTCCCTGATTCAATGCAATAAAAGGTTTTTCAAAAAAGAGAGCTGAGCTCCCATTAGTTTACATCATGTCCATTGTTGTATTCATTACTGCAAACCGTAATAAAACGCGTTGCAGTGGAAATTTGTTTGATATGACCGGTTTCCATTGCCAAGCATTTTGCTAAAGTGTGCACTAATTAATACGATCCAGTCCACCTTCCAGCCCCAAGTTCCCTGTACTAAAGGAGAGGGATTATGAAGCTTCCTTCCCATCATCCTTCCTCTACCTTGCTGCTTTCAATTGACCAGTCTTTTCTGGTGGGTCACTGAACAATGGTGGCGAGGATGGAAGGAAGCCTGTGAAGGTCTATTTCATGTATATATACTGTATTGTGTGTGTACCATAGTGTGTGCGTTAGGTGCCAGTATCACTCTACTCAGAAGTATCATGGCAAGGAAACAAGGATCCAAAACATAAGAGACATTTCTTAAGGTAAACAGTTCACACAACAGCAGGTTTTTAAAAGACCATAGAGTTCAGACTGCTTTGGGTTTTATGTTTTACCCTGGAAAATCCAGTATCGTGGTATCGCAATACTGGTATCTTGACCCAGTTAATGTGTGTGTGTATTTCTTGGCTGCGGGTGTCCAGGAGCCAGGCTGGAATATGTTAGCTGTACTGACATGCTCCTCGCTGGTCTCTGGCTGGTCGAAGCTGAAGGCGGGCGTGGCCCTTGGCTATGGTCTGAGCAGGCTAAGCCACCAGCCCCTCCTCGTACTCCTTAGGATGCAGCTCTCTCTCCTCCACCTCCCTCGCCTTGTCTTTTGTGTTCTCCCTCTAGTTATGGTTCCTCACCAGCTACTGTGATGGGCGCACACACACACACACACACACACACACACACACACACACACACACACACACACACACACACACACACACACACACACACACACACACACATTTAATAGCAGAGGTAAAACCATGACTTTTGAACAGACTCTGTCCTTTGAGGGGATAGTTAGAGGAGTCCTCTAACAACTCATCCATAAGAGCTCAACCCTGAACGTCACACATCAGCGGGGCAGCTAAAGATAGTGTCCAGTCCATGGTGTTAGTTTTGCCTTGGCAGAGCCAGAGAGCCATGGCCAGGGAGGGATGCCTGGACTTGTTGCTGTTGTGTGTTGGCAGCAGAACTAGCAGGCTGTGAAGGGAGAGGGGAGACCAGGGCCAAACAGCCCTGCTTTGGGGAGCGAGGCGAGCATATTGAACCGCTTTTCCAGCCTGTTAATGACAGGATTTAATCCAATCAATTTATGTCAATTTGGACAGGGATGAAATTAAACGTTAAGGGGGCAGAAAGTGCCGGGGAGCGGTTTTGGCTACACCACTGTCCAGCTGTGGACGACTGCACTGGGCAGACAGTATGCAGAAAATTGGAATAGAATGTTCTGGCAACACTGAGGTAGGAACAGCATTGGCCATTGGCATGGAGTATACAGAGAGGGGCTGCCTGGGTATTAGCCTTGTAGAAGCTTTCCCATAGCCTCCATTTCACTGGACAAATAAGCATTCTGCTATAGTCGATAACATAATCCTTGTATGAGTTATTAAAAATATAGAGGCAGTTCTTTAATTTCAATTCCAAGTCAATTGTTCTCTATGAAAACGAAAATATGGAGTTGTTTGAGAATAGGAAAGTTAGCAGGCTAACTCTTTGATCCTGTTCTGTGACGTAGGCCTAGCCCTTGACGTCTAGCTATGGGCCCTGGTCTAAAGTAGTGCACCACATAGGGAATAGGGTGCCATTTGGGACACCACCAAAATGAGAAGTGTGACGGTTGAGCTCATAGAGATAGATAGAGGGCTCATCTTTGTATCTGTGCCATTATAGCGTCTGTGACAGCATGGGCAGCGCCACTGAGGCAATCTCGCCTTTTGAAGTAGTCAATTATCTTTTTCACGATTGGCTGATCCCTCCTGATGACCCGGTTGGACATGACTCCAACAGAGTCACCAGGAGGGATCAGACAATGAAGTTGAAAGTCCCACCCAGTTGACTACATTAAAATGGTGGAAGCCCTCAATGGTGCTACCCATACTAACACAGCCTTTTGGCCACTAGAGGCCTCTATCATTCTCTATCATTTACTCCCACCACCCACAACCTGTCCCATCTTCTGCCAAACAGACAGACACAGAAAGACAGAGATATTTACTAAAAACATAGGAATTAACGAGGACATATTGCTGTGCTGTGTCTACGCTAGCACTAGCACACTGCAGCTCTAGTTTATTTTTAACACCTGTCCCCCAACATTTCCTGGCTCTGTTGAAAATTGAGAAAAAGCTAAACAAAGTGTTTCTCCTAGCCCTCCCCGTACCCAGTCCCCAAGAGCTCCCACAAACACAGCAGGGGTACGCACTTCAATGGAGGGGGGCTGCTTCCTCGGATTCAAGCTGGAGAAGGGAACAGACAGACAAGAGTTACAACACCCACACACTGCACAAACAAAATGAACAGCTACCGGCCAATTACACTATACACGCAGCACTCGCTTGGCCACGCTAGCTTCGCCCTCATGTGGGTGCTACATATCAACAGCCATTGTCAGTCAATCCAGCAGGGGTTGAAAGCTATGGTCAGCAATATCGCAGAGGATTTGAATAAAGTTCAGTTTTCCCTAATTTTAGTCCAGCCCTGTTCAGCTCCCTCGCCCATGCTGGCATCGCTCAATGGTCCCCCGCCCACTCCGCTTCTCTCACATTCCTTCCATTGAAAGGGAATAGCTTCCGATGTTTCACCGCGCAATGCTGATTCATAGTGTAAACGGTCCGTTACACTTGACATCCAATGTAACGGCATGGAATCACTTGTTTAACTGTGTAGTTAAAATAACACAATATCTAACTAAATATTAAGTGATCTGAACATAATTTTGCCTGTTTCATTTCTTTAGAATTCCAGTGTGATACATGACACGATAACAGCTAGAATATGATATCCCTGTGATTTACCAGTCTAAGCAGAGAGGATACTGTAGTAATGAACGCCTTTAAACTACTATAACGCATAAAGAAAGAGACGGTAGATCTCTTCAACTCTGATCCTTGGATAAACCTCTCTCATTTAAACTACTATACTGCATAAAGAAAGAGACTGTAGATCTCTTCTCCTCTGATCATTGGATAAACCTCTCTCTTTCATTGAAACTACTATACCGCATAAAGAAAGAGACGGTAGATCTCTTCAACTCTGATCCTTGGATAAACCTCTCTCATTTAAACTACTATACCGCATAAAGAAAGAGACGGTAGATCTCTTCTCCTCTGATCCTTGGATAAACCTCTCTCTCTCATTTAAACTACTATACTGCATAAAGAAAGAGACGGTAGATCTCTTCTTCTCTGATCCTTGGATAAACCTCTCTCTCTCATTTAAACTACTATGCCGCATTAAGAAAGAGACGGTAGATCTCTTCTCCTATGATCCTTGGATAAACCTCTCTCTCTCCATCTATTGCTGACTCCTTCTCATAAGCAAGTCAGAGACAGAGAACATTTCCTATCTAGTTGCATGGAAAATGGAACCAGTTTTTGAGATTGGCAGATAGAGTGCCCTTGATACATTCATGAATACATTTCTGAATAAATAGGTGATTAATGTTCGTACTAGTACAGTTTGCTGTTGCCTAGCACTATTGTGTAATCTGTACTACAGTGGTATTCTGAGCCCCAGATTCACAGGGTCCTTGACTTAGACTGTACCATGGAGACTAGCAGGCATCCACATAGCATACAGCTAAAGTGTCAGAGATATCCCCACATTAACATCCCACTCTGAGGTTATGCTGCCTTCCAGGTACTCAAATTCTGTAGCGTTAACCGCCACCACCATCCGCTTGGCCACTATCCTCCCTGGGAAAACAATGAGAGAGAGAAAGAGAGATCATTTTAAAACATCAATGCAGGAAAATAGACATGTAATTAAGTGCATAAAAACAACCCACACAAACAGACAAACACAATTGAGATATCTCACACACATGCATGCACGTATGCGAAACACACATACACACACACACACACACACACACACACACACACACACACACACACACACACACACACACACACACACACACACACACACACACACACACACACACACACACACACACACGAGGGGTGACAGTGTTCTGACAGGCCATGGATGATTAGCTCGTGGCCCTCAGGCCTGCTCCTCAGATCTCTCAGAGTGTGTCCAAATCTGGGCTAAGCCTTATGTAAATCAGCCCCCCCCCCCCACTGACACCCTCATCTAATTGCAGCCCTCCGCTAACAATGCCCTCCAAATCAACATCAAGCTGTATAGGAGACAAAAGAGGTCAGATATCACAGGCAACACAAGAGAGATGAGCTGAGAGGAATACTAAAACACTCTGTCCCATTTTATATTCTACAGCACTAGTAGCAGGACCACCACCAATTATTTGGGGGGGGGGACTGCTGATTAAACAAGTCGAGCAGGCACAGCGACATCCAGATGAAGAGAGGGATGAAGGGATGGAGAGAAAATTATTGAGCAGTAAAGGTTCTCACTACATTCCTCTTCATCTGGCTGTTTCACATTTCCATAAGTGTAAGTGTGTGAGAGTAAGAGTAAGAGTAAGAGTGAGATGGAGAGGGAGAGGGAGAGGGAGATTGATGGAGAGAAAATTATTGACCAGTAAAGGTTCTCACAACATTCCTTAATGGTGTCTTTTTCACATTTACAGAAGTGTGAGTGAGTGAGAGTGCGAGTGCGAGAGAGAAAGTGAAAATGAGAGTGAGAGAGAAAAGGAGAGTGAGAGAGAGAGAGGGGTTGGGCTCTACATTATGAATGTAGTGGCTAGAGAGAGATGATCTGTGGCGAATGCAATAGCTGTTGTGAAGGATGAATGGATGGACAAGCTTCAAGCAACATCAATCTGTCAACATTCCATCACCATTCCACTCCAGCCGAATCCATTAGTCTTCACAGAGCTGAAGACAGTTCTCACACACACACACACACACACACACACACACACACACACACACACACACACACACACACACACACACACACACACACACACACACACACACACACACACACACACACACACACACACAGAGATCAGACTGATGAGCCAGCTGTTGGTCCAAGGATAACAGATAGATGTGACATGTGGATGGATGAGGCAGTAGAGGACTATGTCCAACATACATGGCCTCTTCTACTCATCTCCTTTCCTTCGTTTGCACAGATCTTAAGACACGGGACAGATGAAAGCAATAAGATGTAGGCCAGGTAGGTCTATTTGTTTCACCTGTCACATTTTCCATCACATCAGTGCAGATGAAGAAAAGGAGACGAGGAAAGGAAGAAGACGAGGAATGGAAGGAGATGAGGAAAGGAAAGCCCATAATGCTATTGAGATACACCCATAGTAATCAGGCTAAATAGCCTACCTCTCTTTAGTTCTTAGCTATAGTCTAGACTAATGTTGAGACCCCTGGTCTAGACCCCTGGTCTACAGTAGTTACTAAGCTATGTAGACCCACTGCAGGGTAGCCTACATAGTAGCTAGGCCTATCAATTGGTTCAGCCTATGAGAAAAGAGATTGGATAATCGTTCTATTTGTTTACATGCATGTCTTTATCATTCAGCTTAAAGCATCTTCATAGAAAAACCGCCAGGACCTACAATTCAAACATAAGCCTGGCATCTCTAGGCAACACCAACAAATACATTAAAACAGGTGGTAAGCTAATTATAAACTGGACTTATAAGCTAATTATAGGTCTTATCCACATTTGCATTGGGTGAGTGTGGTGGAGGATAAGTATATGGTTGAATTATCCTACAGTCCCTACAAGCATTCTATTTAGCTAGCGCTTAGCTAATAAGCATAAATAGAAGCAATCACTCCCTCTTTCTACACATCTACCTCTCTCCAACTCCCTCCCTCTCTCTCTCCCTCTAACATGGCTTACATGTACATTTGACATGAGTCATTTAGCAGATGCTCCTATCCAGTGTGACTTACAGGAGCAATTAGTGTTAATTACCTTGCTCAAAAGCACATAGACAGAGTTTTCACCTAGTCGGCTCGGAGATTTGGTTACCGGGCCAACGCTCTTAACCGCTAGGCTACCTGCCGCCCTAGGCTTCCCTAGGCTCCCTTCATCTTGCCTTGCATTGCAGGCATGACTAAATCCTTCCACCATGGCTTTTATCCTTGGATTTGAATAACAAATATGTACATATATATTTATGAAACAAGCCCATTCCTCCCACCACACTGAAACCTGTGCCTGTATAGCGCACACGCACACACGCACACACATAGACACGCACACACTCACACACATATATAGACAAGCACACACACACACACACTCCGTCTGTCCGTCTGTCCATCTGTCAGGGGTAAACCTCTCTCCACTGTCTGTTTCAGGGTAAGATAAACGTATAAACATATTTTATTATACGCTCCATCCAATTACAGCTGCAACAGAACCCACAATCAAAACAGATCATCCTAAATAACTATGGTTTGATTTGATTTAATAGGGTCGTCCCTTCTGAACATTGACCTTGTTGTAATACAAATACTCTTTCTAATAATACATAATACAGGCTATAATATAATAATGGACAACAAGACTACACAAACAGGCTCACAGAGGAGGAACAGTATAGGCTACACACACTGTTACATGTTCTTGTGCTTCACCAGAGAAGAGAGTGAACCCATCATCACATGAAAAATGGATCTACGCCAGTTTTAAGAAAGGAGCATTCTGAGACAATAACATAAAAAATTCCCCACAGTATTTCTGTCAGCCATTACCATCCCAACCACCTCAGAAGGAAACTCTCAGTCTCAAGCATGCAGGCAGGCTACACACGGAGTATGCCTACCTTTAGTGAATAGACTATATACATTAGCCCATGGGCTAGGCATCCCTGGTCCTGGAGTGCTGCAGGCACTTCATATTTTTGATTTAACCGACCTGGTGAGTGGGGGAGGGGGTGTGAGGGGCTCTGTCTCTCAGAGGGATCACCTGACAGGCCTGCCTCACCCACACTCACCAGGGGGGGACACAGTCACCCATCACACACACACAGTCACCCATCACACACACACACACACACACACACACACGGCCCAGATTAACCTGCAAAGATGGGAGGGAGGACACAGTGCTGCTCACCATGAAGGACGAACGCAGCGCAGTGGAGAAGAGAGGAGAGGGGAAGGGGCCAAGTACAGTCAGATGAAATCCCTCCTCATGAATATTGATGAGCCATCTCACCTGTCTGAGCGATTCATCTGCCAGGCTGCGATGAGACCAGGGGGGAAGAGGGAGGAGCAGAAGGGAAGAGGGAGGAGGGGAACGGATGGATGAGGGGTTGCTGTGGCAGAAAGGAACGGCAGCCAATCAGTGATTCTCCTCTGTTCTGAGGGATGTGCTGTGTGCGCTCATTGAACCCTAAACAGACCCTGTTAAACTCCATCACCTGCTTTAACACACCCCTACGCCTCCGCATGCGCGCACATGCACACGCACACGCGCACACACACACACACCACCCACACCACCAGAGATATTCTACTGAGGGGGGACCTTGATCCTCTGTAATGCCAGCCATTGCACAACACTGGGACAGTACTCTACTCTTTTTTTTTAAGATAATTTCCTGCAAAAGGGTCAATGCAGATAGTTAAATAGTTAACCAAATAGCTACCCGGACTAACTATTACCAAGCGGTGATGCAGCCAGTCAAGATGCTCTCAATGGTGCAGCTGTAGAACTTTGAGGATCTGTGGGCTCATGCCAAATCTTTTCAGCCTCCTGAGGGGGAAGAGGCATTGTTGTGCCCTCTTCACGACTGTGTTGGTGTGTGTGGACCATGATAGATCCTTAGTGATGTGGACACAGGAACTCTCGACCCACTTCACTACAGCCCCTTTGATGTGAATGGGGGCATGCTCTGCCTTCCGTTTCCTGTAGTCAACTATCAGCTCCTTAGTCTTGCTGACGTTGGAGAGGTTGTTGTCCTGGCAGCACACTGGCAGGTCTCTGACCTCCTCTCTTTAGGCTGTTTCATCGTTGTCGGTGATCAGGCCTACCACTGTTGTGTCATCAGCAAACTTAATGATGGTGTTGGAGTCGTGCGTGGCCACGCAGTCGTGGGGGAACAGGGAGTAAAGGAGGGGACTAAGCATGCACCTGTGTTGAGGGTCAGCATGGTGGCTGTGTTGTTGCCTACCATCTAGGAGCGGCCCGTCAGGAAGTCCAGGATCCAGGTGCAGAGGGAGGTGTTCAGTCCCATGGTCCTTAGCTTAGTGATAAGCTTGGAGGGCACTATGATGTTGAACGCTGAGATGTAGTCAATGAAAATAATTCTCACAGGTGTTCCTCTTGTCCAGGTGGGAGATTGCAGTGCGGAGTGCAATAGAGATTCCGTCATCTGTGGATCTGTTGGGGGGGTATGCAAATTGGAGTGGGTCCAGGGTGTCTGAGATGATGGTGTTGATGTGAGCCCAGCCTTTCAAAGCATTTCATGGCGACAGATGTAAGTGCTATGGGTCGATATTCATTTACCTTGGCGTTCTTGGGCACAGGGATTATGGTGGTCTGCTTGAAACATGTAGGTATTACAGACTCTGTCAGGGAGAAGTTGAAAATGTCAGTGAAGACACGTGCCAGCTGGTCAGTGCATGCTCTGAGTACGTGTCCTGGTGATCCGTCTGGCCCTGCGGCCTTGTGAATGTTAACCTGTTAAAAGGTCTTACTCACATCAGCTATAGAGAGCGTGATCACACAGTTGTCTGGAACAGCTGGTGCTCTCATGCATGGTCCAGTGTTGCTTGCCTCGAAGCGAGCATAGAAGGCATTTAGCCTGTCTGGTAAGATCACATCATTGGGAAGGTCGCGGCTGGATTCCCCTTTGTAATCCGTAATAGTTTGCAAACCCTGACACATCGGACGAGCGTCAGAGCCGGCATAGTAGGATACGATCCTGCATTGACGCTTGCCTGTTTGATGGCTGTTCAGAGGTCGTAGCGGGACATCTTATAAGTGTGCCTATTAGTTTCCCGTTACTTGAAAGCGGCAGCTCTAGCCTTTAGCTCAGTGTGGATGTTGCCTGTAATACAGGGCTTCTGTATGGGATATGTACGTATGGTCATTGTGGGGACGACATTGTCAATGCACTTATTAATGAAGCTGGTGACTGATGTGGTAAACTCCTCAATGCCATCGAATGAATCCCGGAACATATTCCAGTCTGTGCTAGCGAAACAGTCCTGTGGCTTAGCATCCGCTTCATTGGACCACTTCCTTACTGAGCACGTCACTGGTACTTCCTGTTGAAGTTTTTGCTTGTAAGCAGGAATCAGGAGGATAGAGTCATGGTCAGATTTGCCAAATGGAGGGCGAGAGAGAGCTTTGTATGCGATTCTGTGTGGGAGTAAAGTTGATCTAGAGTTTCTTACCCAAAACTGCCGTTCTGTCCTGCCGATGCATAAAAAAACAGTTAGATGTATATTATCCATGTCCTTGTTCAACCACGACTCTGAGAAACAGGATATTTCAGTTCTTCAGGTCCCGTTGATAGAATAGTCTCGAACGGAGCTTGTCCAGTTTGTTCTCCAGTGATTGTACGTTCGCCAATAGAACGGAGGGTAGAGGCGGTTTATCTACTCGCCAATGTAGTTTCGTCAGGGTGCCTGCACGTCGGCCTCTCTTGCACTGTCTCTTTCTCTTCCAAGTCTCTAAGATTAGGGCCTGATCCAGGGTAAGTAGTATGTCCAGCTCCGCAGACTCGAAGTAGAAATCTTCATCCAAATTTTTGGTCATAGGAAACGATGGCGGAAACATTATGTACAAAAAAATAGCTAAGAACAGTGTAAGAAACACAAAATAGCATAATTGTTTAGGAGCCGTAAAGCGGTAGCTATCCATTCCAGCGCCATTCTTTCCTGGGCATGTGCCCTGCGTGCCCGGTCAGTATTCGGCCATGGTTACTACAAGTTTAGATAGCTGGCTAGACTAACTTACCAATCTAAAAATTGGTAGCTGACATGGCTAATTGAATGACTGTGTGAAAAACTGCTGATGCAAAACCAAATATCTGAATTGAACCTTGTGTATTCTACTATTCTAACTCTTAACAGTTATTTGAGACCCCAACTGAGTTCCCAATTTTTTTATTTTTTTATAATTAACATCTATCCATCCATCCATCCAGGCAGCACTCCAAAGCTCTAATTTAAAAGACAAAAAAAGTTGTCACCAAATGTTATATATTTTACTGTTAATTTTTTCCCAGAAACCTTGACTGGGACCTTTCTCCTGCCTTAGCTGTTTGCTGGCTGTCGAGAGAGTAGTCCTGACCTGTCTAAACCCTATGTATGGCAATGGCCAGCTTTATGAAGACAGAGCGATCTGATAAGGAGAAGAGATACGGGTGCCGCCCCACCCCACCTCACCCGCCCAGCCTGACAGCTAGTGTAGTATAGTGTACCCTACCCCCTAGTACCATACCCTACCCCCCTAGAACCCTACCATACCCACACCTTCCCCTCAATATCCTTCTTGGAAAAAGTTGCTACAAGGGGCAGTTGCCATGGTTACTGCTTTGCCCTGACAGGATGAGGTTTTGATGGTTTTAACAAACAGTGAGTGATCAGGAAAACAAAGAAAAGCAGGGAAAAGAAGACATTGGTTTTAGAGGTAGGTCAGTTTCATGACTAGAGAATGATTAGCTTGGTCAAGCAGACTGACCGCTGTCTGTGTTAATATTTGAACTCACGGTGTGAACTATTGTGACCTCAGGCTGGTTTCACAAGGCTAGAAAATGTCAGAATAGCACAAACACACAGACACTACTGCTTGCACACTCAACATTGGCGTATAAGTGCTTAAGACATGGTTTACAAGGAAGCACACACACATACTTTCCAGTCAGATAAGTAGTCTAGATTATGATACAACCTTCACATGTAGTCTGTAGCGGTGAGCTTCACTCAGAAGAAGCCTGTAGTGTCATTGTTCACCTAATAACACATTCCAAAGGGGAGTCGGTATCATTCACCCCTCAAACCACTGCATCTTACTGTTATGTTGTTGTGGAACATAGACTATACAGCAGGTAGTGAAGCCAGTCTTGTATGGTTACTGACCTCTTTCTCTCTGTGAGCTGTATGTTGCTTCTCCCTCCCAGCACATGATGTCCATGAAGAGAGCTGTCCACCCTTTCTATTCTCCTCCAACCATCACACCATTCAACTAACCCCTCTCTTTCTGCTTCCTGCACCTTCCCTCTATCTGTCAGCATGCCCCCTCTCTCTATCTCTCTGTACTCATCTGTCCTCCAACCTCTCATTTCATCCTCTATCTGTCAGCATGCCCTCCCTCTCTCTCTGTACTCATCTGTGTCCTCCAACCTCTCATTTCATCCTCTATCTGTCAGCATGCCCCCTCTCTCTATCTCTCTGTACTCATCCGTGTCCTCCAACATCTCATTTCATCCTCTACCTGTCAGTATCCCCCTTCTCTCTATTTCTCCCTCTCTCCCCCTACCGTCTCATTTCACCCTCTCTGTTACAATTCCCTGTGTATCTCTCTCCCTCTATCTCTCTCCCTGTATCTCTTAGCCTGTCTGTTTTATGAGAATACTGTGAATTCAATACGCAGAGAAGGTTTGAGGAGGGGAGGAGGCTGCCTGTCTTTTCTGTCTGACCTATTCTGACAGACAGCAGTGTAAAGCCCTATCAGTCCAGAACTAATCTAACTGACAACAGAGGGAAGCCAGCCAGCTCCGTGCAGCAAATAGATCAACTGGAAAACATAATCTAAATAGCCTTATTTGTTCTCTCTCTCTCCACACAAACAGTCTCTCCATCTTCAATCCCCTGTTGAAATAGCGGACTCCTGGGTTAGACTAGGAGGTCGTCTCTAGTGGTGAAGAAATAACCATTAAGGCAAGTCTATAGCATAGCCTACGTAGCCTACATGCTACCACCTCTACTGAGCCACACTCACACAGGCCCGGCTAATATAGCTATTTTCTGTCAATCATGTCCTTTTGGGGCAGGACCAAAGGGGAGGGCAAACCAATGAGCGATGCTTGTCAGAACTGACTTCACAGGAAATTCACAAGGTTCAGTCAAATATATAGACTCCAATGTACTTCTTTGGTCATGATGTAGGCCTACTCCTAATGCATTTCTAATACAGCAAGTTATTAACTCTGAGCCACTTCCTATAAAAAAACCACTTACGGCCTGGCTAATGTGTGTCCATATGAGGATAACATAGCTAGCTGCTAGATGAAATGTAGTTTCTGAGAGTTCAATAAGGAAGGTTGGTCTGAAGGCTCGTTTAACTTCATCCAGTAAGGACAACATAATACTTTTGTTTCCTATTCTAAGGGCATAGTAGGTGTGAATAGAAACGTATCACTGTCAGCATAGCCTCCTGTTTCTTCTCCTCTTTCCTGTTAGCCGTGTGTGGAATGTCATTCACTATTTACCTCAACCTACACTACCGTTCAAAAGTTTGGGGTCACTTAGAAACGTCTTTGTTTTTGAAAGAAAAGCATTTTTTTTGTCCATTAAAAAAGAACATCAAATTGATCAGAAATACAGTGTAGACATTGTGAATGTTGTAAAGGACAATCGTAGCTGGAAACGGATGATTTTTATGGAATATCTACATAGGCGTACAGAGGCCCATTATCAGCAACCATCACTCCTGTGTTCCAATGGAACATTGTGTTAGCTAATCCAAGTTTATCATTTTAAAAGGCTAATTGATCATTAGAAAACCCTTTTGCAGTTATGTTAGCACAGCTGGAAACGGTTGTCTTGATTAAAGAAGCAATAAAACTGGCCTTCTTTAGACTAGTTGAGTATCTGGAGCATCAGCATTTGTGTCACGCTGGTATAAAGGGTCGGGACAGGCGCAGGAATGAGTAATATGGGTTTTTATTTTTCCCATATTATGGCATGCCGTGTATAGGCACGGGGACGAAGACAACCAACACGTATACAAAAACACAGGGCTGAAACAAAAAGAGCAAGGAGTACCTGAAATAAATACAGACGCACACAATGATCAAAACACAGGACGAGCCCCGGAATCATGGCACGAAAGCCAAAACGCACAGGTACTCACATGCACCAACGGACACAGAACAACAATCGACAGCCCAATGGAGAACCAAAGAAAGGGCACATAAATACAAACACTAATCATTGGCAATTGGGGCCAGGTGTGCGCAATGACAGTTCCGGAGGGATCCGTGACAATTTGTGTGTTCGATTACAGGCTCAAAATGGCCAGAAACAAAGAACTTTCTTCTGAAACTCTATTCTTGTTCTGAGAAATGAAGGCTATTCCATGCGAGAAATTACCAAGAAACTGAAGATCTCGTACAATGCTGTGTACTACTCCCTTCACAGAACAGCGCAAACTGGCTCTGACCAGAATAGAAAGAGGAGTGGGAGGCCCCGGTGCACAACTGAGCAAGAGGACAAGTGCATTAGAGTGTCTAGTTTGAGAAAGACGCCTCACAAGTCCTCAACTGGCAGCTTCATTAAATAGTACCCGCAAAGCACCAGTCTCAACGTCAACAGTGAAGAGGCCAGTCTGAGATATGTATTTTTCTTTGCAGCTCTGCATAGAAGGTCAGCATCCCGGAGTCGCCACTGTGGAGTATTTGGCTGCTCTAACAAGGCAGGAAAGACAACAGGGGAAAAAAACATGTTTACAGATTCCCCGCAATCATGAACCACCAGGTGACACCAAGACTCAACAACTATCAGAAAGCAAAGCAACGTTTTGCCCGTCAAGACCTGAACCCAGACAGCTGTCAAAACAGGGTCTGCTACGATAGTTTCGTCACTGGTAAATAAAGTCTGATCGATTTCGAGTTTAGTTTTGCAGTTATGCTAACCAGGTATTAACACTAAATTAGACAAAATTAGCTAGCTCAATAACTTGTAGTCTAGCTATTAGCATGTGTCGCGTGAGTTTTTTCACTGTTGAAATTCCCCTTTATAACAAAGGATTGTTTTCCTCTATCACATTTGCAGACTAATGTAAGCCTACCATTCCTAATGTGATGAGTAGATTGGATAGTGATAATTTAGGCTATTAAGTGTGCAGTAGCATAGGTTTATAGGCTATCAGATACATTTCTTTCCTTTGCACAGAAAAAATGTGGCCTTTAATAAATATTTAATGCAATTCTACTACACTTTATATGACTAGAGACATTAGCTGAATATTTTTGAATACGGTGGTAGTCTAGGCCTACTCTGACACTGACAACAGATCAACAAAAATTACCTCGTCTTGAAAGCAACCATGTAATCTAGGAAAAAGAGTCCTAGCTAAAAGGGATATAGCTTGTCAAAATAACGTAAAAAGTTATATTTTTGCATTTTAGCTAAACGTAACTTTTTTTCAAATCTGCTGAGTAAATGATCCTAATCTACTATTAAATATTACATTAATTTGACAAAAGCTGGAACCCTTCTAGCCATGACTGAAAAGAGAAGCAAATTTTACAATATGACGTCCATATAGCCTGAAGGACATTAACCAATTAAACTCCAACTCAATGTTAATTTGATAACTTCATTCATACGGAGGGAAGATGTATGTACATTACAGCATAGGACAAAGGCCTCAATGAGATAGCACATCAGGTTGTCCTAACTATTGGTTGTCCAAGCCCAACAATAGATTTTATCCTTGAATGAATTTACACCTTGAATGAATTTAAAACAACCAAACACTTAAGAGCCCTGATCAAATGTATTTCTTACATCAGCTGATGTCACAGAGTGCTGTACGGAAACCCAGCCTAAAACCCCAAACAGCAAGCAATGCAGGTATAAAAGCACAGTGGTTAGGAAAAACTCCCTAGAAAGGCTAGAACCAAGGAAGAAACTTAGAGAGGAACCAGGCTGTGAGGGGTGGCCAGTCCTCTTCCTGCTGTGCCGGGTGCAGATTATCACAGAACATGGACAAGATTTTAAAATATTCATAGAACAGGCAGAACAGTTGAAACTGGAGAAGCAGCACAGCCAGGTGGACTGGGGACATCAAGGAGTAATCAGGCCAGGTAGGCCTGTCTCGATCTTGTACAGAATTGGACTAAGGCGCAGCGTGCAGGGTTGAGTGAAACATATTTATTTCAAGAACTCACCACCACACAAAAAAAAGTCCACAGGTGTGGCACGCACACCACTACAAACATAAGTATAATATCCCACAACAAGGTGGGGGACTAAACAACCTAAATAGGATTCCCAATTAGAGACAACAACTAACAGCTGCCTCTAATTGGGAACCCAAACCAACCAACATAGAAAAATCAACATAGAACAAAACACACCCCTGATCACATCCTGACCAAAACACAAATGAGCAGCCAAAAGGGCTACCTATGGCCAGGACGTGACAAGGCCTTGAGGAATGGTCCTAATGCTCAGGTCCTCCGAGAGAGAGAGAGAGAGAGAGAGAGAGAAAGAGAGAGAGATAATTAGAGAGAGCATACTTAAATTCACACAGGACACCGGATAAGAGAGGAGAAATACTCCAGATATAACAGAGGGACCCTAGCCCTCGACACATAAACTACTGCAGCATAAATACTGGAGGCTGAGACAGGAGGGGTCGGGAGACACTGTGGCCCCGTCCGACGATACCCCCGGACAGAGCCAAACAGGCAGGATATAACCCCACCCACTCTGCCGAAGCACAGCCCCCACACCACTAGAGGGATATCTCTAACCACCAACTTACCATCCTGAGACAAGGCCGAGTATAGCCCACAAAGATCTCTGCCACGGCACAAACCAAGGGGGGGCAACCCGGACAGGAAGATCAATCATGTCAGTGACTCAACCCACTCAAGCGACGCACCCCCCCCAGGGACGGCATGGAAGAGCACCAGTAAGCCAGTGACTCAGCCCCTGTAATAGGGTTAGAGGCAGAGAATCCCAGTGGAGAGGGGAACCGGCCAGGCAGAGACGGCAAGGGTGGTTCGTTGCTCCAGTGCCTTTCCATTCACCTTCACACTCCTGGGCCAGACTACACTCAATCATAGGACCTACTGAAGAGATGAGTCTTCAATTTATAAAGCGCTGATAGTATAGGTGACCTGAAGAAGACACCCATGTTGACTAAATGAGGAGTTTTTATATTTTTTATCCATTTTAGAATAAGTCTGTAACGTAACAAAATGTCAAGGGGTCTGAATACCTTCCGAAGGCACTGTATATGTCAACTTACCCTCTTGCTGTTTTTCCAGAAACAGTTTTTGACAACCATCCACCTCCCCACCATCACCAGCTATAATAACCTTAAGACTCGTCATTGCAAATCCTTTTCCCCAGCGGGGTGGATTCGATGCCAGCAGCCCTGCATAGAGCTACCTGCCATCACATAATTTGGCTCTGAGGATCTTCCCTTGGCAACGAGGCCATTCCCCAAACTATTTAATAAAATGTCATATTCAATCTTTGTTGTTCATTCAGTTAAGCCTGTACTCAATTGAACTTGGCATGATGATGGGTATTGGGTAAACAACCTTAATTGAAAGCCCATGCATGGCAACATTGCTAATCAATGAAGATGATTTAATGTCCCAGGCAGCTCTGGCCATAGGACTCCATGATAAACTCAGTGCTGAAAAGAGGCCTACATCTTCCTTCATCTACCCCTAGGGACAGCTTGTGGTGGAGTAAATAGCCTCTCTCTGCTGTTACTTCTTCCATGCATACTGTATGCGCAGCCTGAATGAATGCTCTGATGACACACAGCCATCTGTTGTTGTGTTAAGTGTGCTGAGGCATGTAGTGTTGAGAACTCACTAGCTCACTCTCTCTCTCGTTTAAACACACACAGTCGCACAACAACAACCAAAGAATATCACAACTGGAAGCATAAAATGCACACTTACTTCCTGGAACAGGGCCTCAGAATCAAATAAGAGAGAGACAAAGGGAGAGGAGGATAGTGATAGGACGAAAAGTCAATACCTCTTTTCTCTCACACATTGTGGTGCACCTCTGAAGCCCTCGGATCCAAATGTAAGTTTATTGGCCGCGTACACAGAGTAGCAGATGTTATAGTGCTTCTGTTACTAGCTCCTAACAATGCAGTAAAATGGCAAACAGGAACACAAATAATCCATTTAAAAAGCTGAAAGAACAACAAGAAATGTATACGTATCTACACCAGATGAATGTACACAAGATATACTAGGAATGATACGTACAGCAGTAGATATATTAGAGTGAGCTATGTCAAGAATCCACTATATAAATACACAATACAAAATCCCTTGGCAAAATGGATAGAATTGCAATAAATTAGCTTCCGGACCTGAGAATATCAATAATATGTCTGTGAATGGTGTGTATAGACAGTATGTGAATAGAAAAGGTGTGTATAGCAGTAGTTAAATAGGATGAGTCTTGACTAGAATACAGTAAAAAAAATATGAAGTGGGTAAAATAGTATGTAAACATTATTAAAGTGACCAGTATTCAATGACTATGTACATAGGCAGCGGTCACTCAGGTGCATTGTAGAGTACCGGGTGGTAGCCAGCTAGTGACAGTGTCTGAGGTTCAGGGCAGGGTACTGGGCGGAGGCCGGCTAATGGTGACTGATGGCCTGGAGACGGAAGCTTTTTATCAGTTTCTCGGTCCCAGCTTTGATGCACCTGTATTGTCTCCTCCTTCCAAATGCTAGTGGGGTGAACAGTCCGTGGCTAGGTCCTTGATGATCTTCTGGGCCTTCCTGTGACACTGGGTGCTGTAGATGTCCTGGATGGCAGGCAGTGTACCCCCGACAGGGTTGGGTAGGTTACTTTCTAAATGTAATCCGTTACAGTTACTAGTTACCTGTCCAAAATTGTAATCAGTAACGTCATTTTTTTCATCTGATTACATTCCGTTACTTTTAGATTACTTTCCCCGTAAGAGGCATTAGAAGAAGACAAAAATGTATGTTACCAATTGAACAACATCTATTGCAGGATAAATCAGTGTTAAAGTTCACATAGCTGGATAAATATGGATGTTACTGTCATGACTTCCGCCAAAGTCAGTCCCTCTCCTTGTTCGGGCGGCGTTCTGCGGTCGACGTCACCGGTTTTCTAGCCATCGCCGATCCACTTTTCATTTTCCAGTGGTTTTTCCTTGTTTTACAGACCTGGTTTCATTATTTAACCCTCTGTTCCCCCATGTTTGTTTGTGAGTGTTTGTTTATTGTATTGCGGTCCGTACTGTGGGCTTGGCTTTATTTTGTCGTGTATTGTGATTATCTTTGAGTAAATTGCTAATATTACTCATATCTGCTGTCCTGCGCCTGACTCCTCTACACCAGCATCACACAGACGTATTACAGAAACACTCACCTGGGAATGGAGTCAGCAGGAGCAGACGCCCTCCCTGTGGCGGTAGAGGAACGCGTCCAGCAGCACGCGACCATGTTGCAACGTCTGGGCACCGCCATGGATTGCGTGCTGCAGACGATGGATCGTTGGGAGAGAGAAGGAGGTCTTCCAGTGCGTCCACCAGCTCCACTACAGCAGGCCCCACTGTCCACCCCTCCTTCACCCGGTACCAGTGGGATTCGGCTCGCGACAGGGCCCTGATCGATCACTACCGGTGCAGTCTACGCGAGGACGTTCGTCGGGAGTTGGCCTGCCGAGACACCACCCTCACGTTGGACCAGCTGGTGGACCTGTCCATCCGGCTGGACAACCTGCTGGCTACCCGCGGACGTCCGGATCGGGGCCTGTCAGTTCCATCCCCCAGCACCTCCGATCCGACGCCCATGGAGCTGGGAGGTGCTGCGCTTAGGGCGACCGGAGGAGGGGCCATTCCCTGCACCATCTGTGGCCGCAGAGGGCACACTGCTGGTCGGTGCTGGGGGGGTTCCTCAGGGAGTCGAGACAGCAGGCAGGGCACTGTCGTGTCACCCCAGGTGAGTCGGCACCAGGCTCACCCAGAGCCCCCTGTTGCTCACATGTATGTGTTTATTAAATTTCCTGAGTTTTCCCCGCATTCCCAGCATAAGGCGCTCGTAGATTGACTTGGTCATTATTTAACCCTCTGTTCCCCCATGTTTGTTTGTGAGTGTTTGTTTATTGTATTGCGGTCCGTACTGTGGGCTTGGCTTTATTTTGTCGTGTATTGTGATTATCTTTGCGTTAATTGCTAATATTACTCATATCTGCTGTCCTGCGCCTGACTCCTCTACACCAGCATCACACAGACGTATTACAGTTACATTTTACTTTATGGGTTGGTTATGTAGGCTTCTTCTCACCCATCACTTTCTACTACATATAATAATACGATTAAATTATATCTTTAAATCAAATCAAATGAAATTTTATTTGTCACATACACATGGTTAGCAGATGTTAATGCGAGTGTAGTGAAATGCTTGTGCTTCTAGTTCCGACCATGCAGTAGTATCTAACAAGTAATCTAACAAATTCACAACAACTACCTTATACAAACAAGAGTAAAGGAATGAATACGAGTATGTACATATAAATATATGGATGCGCAATGGCTGACCGCGTAGGCAAGATGCAGTTAGAACGTTGCAGTCGCCGATGTCTCTCTGGAAGGCAACTCTTGCTCGTATTTCATCCACCTTGTTGTCCAGAGACTGGACATTGGCAAGTAAAATACTCCGGAGAGGTGCCCGATGTGCCTGTCTATGTAGCCTGACCAATAGACCGCCGCGTTTCCCCCTTCTCCAGCGCCGCCGTTGTTTTGAGTCGCCGGCTGGGATCCAGTCTATTGTCCTGGTTGGTGGACCAAACAGAGGATCCGCTTCGGGAAAGTCGTATTCCTGGTCGTAATGTTGGTAAGTTGACGTTGCTCTTATATCCAATAGTTCCTCCCGGTTGTATGTAATGAAACTTAATATTTCCCGGGGTAACAATGTAAGAAGTAATACATAAAAAAAAACGAAATACTGCATAGTTTCCTGAGAACGTGAAGCGAGGCGGCCATCTCTGTCGGCGCCGGATGTGAGACATTAAAATACAAAGTCTATCAGAATTCCAGTCATTCCAATAAATGTTATACCCCTTGATCTTCAAGAATAGGACTTGAAAATATGGAAATATAGATTAGCCAAATTGTTTTACCTTAGCATGACCACAAATCTAAGGACTTATTAGCCAGCCCTACTCTGTTGTTTATGATTTTGTTGTCATGGAGGACTGATTGGGCTCATAAATACTGCGCTCATGGAATGGCATGCTTTGAGCACTACTGAAAAGTGCTATTTACATGTGAAAAATGAATGCCATTTGCTGCATTTGCCCTAGGCCTATTGTTCAACTTTTTGTTGGTGACACTTTGATATCTTGATAATATGCAGCTGTTTAAAAGGCAAATCCACAGATGAAACAATAACAAAACGGAAACCCCGCCTCTGTTTTGGTAAAAAGCTGAGGGATGGGCCTGGAGCAATGTAACCACTCTCAGGTTAATAAACATAGCTATGGATGTTTTAACCATGTTATGAGGCTATACAGTGTTTGTTTACATTTACAACATTGGGAAAAAAACAAGCTTATATTTTATGGATATGTATATATATTTATAAGTAAAAAAGTGTCCATTAGGCCTATGGATTCTTTTTTTTATCAGCATGAATTAGATTGAGCAATAAAAGCCCCACTTTTATTCCATAGGCTGGGATCTGCACTGTGCAGCTGTTGTTCCATAGGCTGGGATCCGCACTATGCAGCTGTTGTTCCATAGGCTGGGATCGGCACTGTGCAGCTGTTGTTCCATAGGCTGGGATCTGCACTGTGCAGCTGTTGTTCCATAGGCTGGGATCCGCACTGTGCAGCTGTTGTTCCATAGGCTGGGATCGGCACTGTGCAGCTGTTGTTCCATAGGCTGGGATCCGCACTATGCAGCTGTTGTTCCATAGGCTGGGATCGGCACTGTGCAGCTGTTGTTCCATAGGCTGGGATCCGCACTATGCAGCTGTTGTTCCATAGGCTTGGATCCGCACTGTGCAGCTGTTGTTCCATAGGCTGGGATCCGCACTGTGCAGCTGTTGTTCCATAGGCTGGGATCTGCACTGTGCAGCTGTTGTTCCATAGGCTGGGATCCGCACTGTGTAGCTGTTGTTCCATAGGCTGGGATCCGCACTGTGCAGCTGTTGTTCCATAGGCTGGGATCCGCACTGTGCAGCTGTTGTTCCATAGTCTGGGATCTGCACTGTGCAGCTGTTGTTCCATAGGCTTGGATCCGCACTATGCAGCTGTTGTTCCATAGGCTGGGATCCGCACTGTGCAGCTGTTGTTCCATAGGCTGGGATCTGCACTATGCAGCTGTTGCAGGAGAGCATTTTTCACTGGCTGTCCACTGGTTTCAAAAACAATGATTGACAGGCAGCTTAAACTTCTTGAATTCAACCATTATTGGGTTCAAATACACATTTAGATTTGTGAACAGCCATCCACGACAACCGCAGTCCGTAAGGCGCAAATAGCTAAATGAGAGAGCAGCAGTGTGATTCACATCAATGCGCTATGTAGATATCAATAATAAGTGATATCCGTATCGTCGTAGACTACACCACTGCTGTCATCCTTACCTCGTTTATTTAAATTGGATGTTTGGATGCTGACAGCAGTTGCACAATTGGAAGACATGGCTTGGACTGTAGGCTACAAAAGCCTATTCCTGCTCTTTTCCCGCGATCCATCAAACACATTTGGTGTGTCATCATAGTGGTTTCTGACTTGTGGTCAGACTCGCTCAAGTGGAACAAATTTAAACTTGCGCCTTTTTTCAATGCTGATTTGAATGTAATTGAGAAAACAGAGAAATGTCAAATATTATTTTTTTGCACACAACCTTTCTGAATTTAAAAGTAAACCTCAAAGTACTCATCTAGTTTTTCAAAAGTATCTGTACGTAACGGACTACAGTTACCGCTTTTTTGTAATCCCTTACATGTATCGGGTTACATGTAATTCTTACTCCCCAACCCTGACCCCCGATGATGCGTTGGGCTGACCGCTCCACCCTCTGGGTAGCCCTGCGGTTGCGGATGGTGCAGTTGCCGTACCAGGTGGTGATACAGCCCGACACGATGCTTTCAATGGTGCATCTGGAAACGTTTGTGAGGGTCTTAGGGGCCAAGCCGAATTTCTTTAGCCTCCTGAGGTCTTCACGACGCTGTCTGTGTGAAGGGACCGTTTCAGGTTGTATGTTATGTGCACGCTGAGGAACCTCAAGCTTTTGACACTCTGCGTCCGTCTATGTGGATGAGGGCGTGCTCTCTCTGCAGTCTCCTGAAGTCCACGATCAGCTCTTTAATTTTGTTGATTTTGAGGGAGAGGTTATTTTCCTGGCACCACTCCGCCAAGGCACCCACCTCTTCCCTGTAGGCCGTCTCGTCGTTGTTGGTAATCAGGCCTACCACTGTTGTGTCGTCAGCAAACTTTCGCAGTGAATAGCAAAGGAGATGTGCTGATAGAATTTCGGGAGCGTTTCCTCAGATTTCCTTTATTTAAGTCAACAGCTACAATAAATGCGGCCTCAGGGTCTGCATTTTCCAGTTTGCACAAAGTCCAGAGTAGTTCCTTGAAAGCCGTCGCGGTGTCGGCTTGTGGAGGGATCTACACGGCAGTGACCATAACCAAAGAAACATTTCTCAAGAGGTAATGCGGCAGTTGATGGTAAGGTATTCCAGATCGGATTCCTCCTCACACAGCGCACGGACCAATAGACTACAACTGAATAGCATACAGCGCTAAGTGAAAAGCACTAAAAATACATCCTTTTCACCTGCACATGAAAGGAGGCTGCCTTTCCCCTGTCCACTATTGAGCAGCCATTGATTCCAAGACAAAGGCTACACCTCCTCAAAGAGGCAAGAAAAAATAGCAATCATACAGGCAATTATTTTACAATCTGCCTGCAGCGGGCGATAATGTCAGCTCTCCTCTCCCTAAATAAAAGGAGGGGAAGGCGTCAGTGCTGCAGCCCTGCCATTAAGACAAATGGGCCAATCCCCAGAGGCACAGAGAGGCACAGGGAGGCACAGGGAGGCACAGGGAGGCACAGAGAGGCAGAGAGTCACAGAGAGACACAGAGAGGCACAGAGAGGCATAGGCTTATAGGCTCTGTGTTCATATTGACAGAGCATTGTAGCCTGGTAGATAGATCTAGGCTAAGTTGTCCTTTAGCCAACTCCTTTCTCATTGTCATGTTTGGAAACCGATCTGGCTAACCAGTAACCACGAGGCAGTCCAGGCTAGGGGCATGGAGGTAGGCCTACTATTAATTTCTAAGGCATAGATAGAGGTTCTGTGTACTCATTACTTTTCTCAGATAGCCAGTATGCTTCTCCTTTAGCATGAATATAGCAAATGAGTTAGCTAAAGCAAGATTGGCTTTCTGTAGTGTACAGGCAGAGGCAGGAGCCCCATCAGCAGAGCAGAGCTGGGCAGAGCAGAGTACGTAGTATGCTGCTGGACCCAACCTTTCACACAGTAACACAACCACTCTGAAATTCTATACAGCTCTGGACAGGCATCAAAAAGAGTACAGAGAAATGAAAGCAATGGAGGATGGGCAGTGGTGTAAAGTACTTAAGTAAAAATACTTTAAAGTACTTAAAGTTTTTCCCAACACCCAAATGTACTCGTTACATTTTCAATGCAGGTGGTTATAAAGCCTGACAGGATGCTCTCGATTGTGCATCTGTAAAAGTTTGTGAGTGTTTTTGGTGACAAGCCAAATTTCTTCAGCCTCCTGAGGTTGAAGAGGCGCTGCTCCGCCAACAACCGTAAGGCTCTCCAGAGGGTAGTGAGGTCTGCACAACGCATCATCGGGGGCAAACTACCTGCCCTCCAGGACATCTACACCACCCGATGTCACAGGAAGGCCAAAAAGATCATCAAGGACAACAACCACCTGAGCCACTGCCTGTTCACCCCGCTGTCATCCAGAAGGTGAGGTCAGTACAGGTGCATCAAAGCTGGGACCGAGAGACTGAAAAACAGCTTCTATCTCAAGGCCATCAGACTGATAAACAGCCATCACTAACATTGAGTGGCTGCTGCCAACATACTGACTCAAATCTCTAGCCACTTTAATAATTAAAATTGGATGTAATAAATGTATCACTAGCCACTTTCAACAATGCCACTTTATATAATTTTACATACCCTACATTACTCATCTCATATGTACAGTGGGGCAAAAAAGTATTTAGTCAGCCACCAATTGTGCAAGTTCTCTCACTTAAAAAGATGAGAGGCCTGTAATTTTCATCATAGGTACACTTCAACTATGACAAACAAAATGAGGAAAAGAAATCCAGAAAATCACATTGTAGGATTTTCTATTTATTTATTTGCAAATTATGGTGGAAAATAAGTATTTGGTCACATACAAACAAGCAAGATTTCTGGCTCTCACAGACCTGTAACTTCTTCTTTAAGAGGCTCCTCTGTCCTCCACTCGTTACCTGTATTAATGGCACCTGTTTGAACTTGTTATCCGTATAAAAGACACCTGTCCACAACTTCAAACAGTCACACTCCAAACTCCACTATGGCCAAGACCAAAGAGCTGTCAAAGGACACCAGAAACAAAATTGTAGACCTGCACCAGGTTGGGAAGACTGAATCTGCAATAGGTAAGCAGCTTGGTTTGAAGAAATCAACTGTGGGAGCAATTATTAGGAAATGGAAGACATACAAGACCACTGATAATCTTCCTCTATCTGGGGCTCCACGCAAGATCTCACCCCGTGGGGTCAAAATGATCACAAGAACGGTGAGCAAAATCCCAGAACCACACGGGGGGACCTAGTGAATGACCTGCAGAGAGCTGGGACCAAAGTAACAAAGCCTACCATCAGTAACACACTACGCCGCCAGGGACTCAAATCCTGCAGTGCCAGACGTGTCCCCCTGCTTAAGCCAGTACATGTTCAGGCCCGTCTGAAGTTTGCTAGAGAGCATTTGGATGATCAAGATGAGGATTGGGAGAATGTCATATGGTCAGATGAAACCAAAATATAACTTTTTGGTAAAAACTCAACTCGTCGTGTTTGGAGGACAAAGAATGCTGAGTTGCATCCAAAGAACACCATACCTACTGTGAAGCATGGGGGTGGAAACATCATGCTTTGGGGCTGTTTTTCTGCAAAGGGACCAGGACGACTGATCCGTGTAAAGGAAAGAATGAATGGGGCCATGTATCGTGAGATTTTGAGTGAAAACCTCCTTCCATCAGCAAGGGCATTGAAGATGAAACGTGGCTGGGTCTTTCAGCATGACAATGATCCCAAACACACCGCCCGGGCAAAGAAGGAGTGGCTTCAGAAGAAGCATTTCAAGGTCCTGGAGTGGCCTAGCCAGTCTCCAGATCTCAACCCCATAGAAAATCTTTGGAGGGAGTTGAAAGTCCGTGTTGCCCAGCGACAGCCCCAAAACATCACTGCTCTAGAGGAGATCTGCATGGAGGAATGGGCCAAAATACCAGCAACAGTGTGTGAAAACCTTGTGAAGACTTACAGAAAACGTTTGACCTCTGTCATTGCCAACAAAGGGTATATAACAAAGTATTGAGATAAACTTTTGTTATTGACCAAATACTTATTTTCCACCATCATTTGCAAATAAATAAATTAAAAATCCTACAATGTGATTTTCTGGATTTCTTTTTCTCATTTCGTCTGTCATAGTTGAAGTGTACCTATGATGAAAATTACAGGCCTCTCTCATCTTTTTAAGTTGGAGAACTTGCACAATTGGTGGCTGACTAAATACTTTTTTGCCCCACTGTATATACTGTACTCTATACCATCTACTGCATCTTGCCTATGCCGTTTGGCCATCGCTCATCCAGATATTTATATGTACATATTCTTATTCATTCCTTTACACTTGTGTGTATGAGGTAGTTGTTGTGAAATTGTTAGATTACTTGTTAGATATTACTGCATGGTCGGAACTAGAAGCACAAGCATTTCGCTACACTCACATTAACATATGCTAACCATGTGTATGTGACCAATAAAATTTGTTTTGGATTTGATGCTCTCGAACATGGACCATTGGACGTGTTCGAGCGGATCACTTTTGTAAAGTTGATTCAAAGTGTGTTGCATTATGGGAACCCGACAGGGCAGCTGAGGAAGGGAGATAAAAAAGAAAGTGACGGAGAGGATAGAGATAGAAGGGAGAGATTGGAGAGGATAGAGAGAGAGAAAGGAGAGAATTGAGAGAGAAGGGAGAGGATAGAGAGCGAGAAAGGAGAGGATTGAGAGAGAGAAGGGCGAGCATGGAGAAAAGGGTGAGGATGGAGAGAGAAGGGAGAGGATAGAGAGAGAAGGGAAAGGATTGAGAGAGAAGGGAAAGGATTGAGAGAGAAGGGAGAGGATAGAGAGAAGGGAGAGGATAGAGAGAGAATAGAGAGAGATAGGAGAGGATAGTGATAGAAGGGAGAGGATAGAGAGAGAAGGGAGAGGATCGAGAGAGAATAGAGAGAGAAGGGAGAGGATAGAGAGAGAAGGGAGAGGATAGAGAGAGAATAAAGAGAGAAGGGAGAGGATAGAGAGAGAAGGGAGAGGATCGAGATAGCTTGAACAAAATAACAACACTGGAATATTTTTCCCTCTGCTTTTATCCATTAGAGCTTAGCGATCATTACTTACGCCCCAGTTTTCTGCAGCGCAACAGATTGAGAGGGATAGAAACTACGAGCAGTAAAGCACAACAAAGGAATTGAATTGAATTTATTTTGGGTAACAGACATATACAACAAAATGTACAATGTCGACCCAGACGACATCACTTGAAAGTATTAATTAAAACGCTTGTTTCCAAAGTGGTCCTCGATGGTAAAAACAATAACACATATGTAGCCTAAAATAGGGGACAGACAGATAGAGACAGATGAATAGATTGAGCAGATAGATAGTTCAGAAAGAGAGCGCTACCTATGCATCTACGAGAGAGAGAGAGAGAGAGAGAGAGAGAGAGAGAGAGAGAGAGAGAGAGAGAGAGAGAGAGAGAGAGACACAGTTTAAGATGAAAAAGAGCTCACTTTAACAAGACATATGGACTGAATAATACATACCCTTTATTTTCACTAGGTTGGCGTGAGAAAGAAAGAGAGAGTGTGCATGTGTGTGTAGCTGATGAAAACGCACAGCTCTGGCCTTCCTGAGGAAGAGTGAGTGGAAAAGAGGACCATTATGACCGGTGCCATTACACAGCCAATATGTGATGGCATAAGTGTGCATGTAAGATTTATTGACTGGAAATGGATGCCTAGCCTATTAATGCACGAAAGGTCCTATTGAGAAATCAACATAGGCCTAGTAACTGAACAACAAAAGAGGTCCCAATACTGGTAGCAACATCAGCAGCAGCAACACTGCCAGCAGCAGCAACACTGGCAGCAGCAGCAACACTGGCAGCAGCAGCAACACTGGCAGCAGCAGCAACACTGGCAACAGCAGCAACACTGGCAGCAGCAGCAACAATGCCAGCAGCAGCAACACTGCCAGTAGCCTAGGCCTACAGTAGATTGCGCTCTGCGATATTTGAATACCCAGCCACCTACATGCTTAGAAACAGCTTAACGGTAACCTGACATTAGTAATGAGTATGAGGTGGACAGAGGTCTCCCTAAGAAACAAACAGATGACAACGACAACAGTCTCAGTAGTTAGTAAGTGAACAGGTAATAGGGCAGTATCTCCTTTCTAAATCCTACACCTAGACTGAGAATGCAGTCCTAGTCAAACCACTTGAATCTGGTCGAAATTCATCCAGTCATGTAGGCCTATTTCTTTGTGTCCTTGTGCTATCCAACAGGATATGGAATGTTAACTAACAGCGTCATGTCCGAAGGCGGAGTCCTCCTCACATTTTGGCATATAACCCCTGTCAAGGAGCCGTGTCAAGTCATTGGTCATGTGAAGGAGAGGAGACGAGGTAAAGAAGCTATTTCAGTCTACAGGAGAAACCGCCTGTATGTCCTCAACCTTGTTAAATGGCAACAGTACCTAGTCACTACGGATTAGCCTGCTGACTCATATCGGAGGCCTGGTTTATATGCTATGCATACGCCTCGCATCCTCTCCCCTCCTCAAAACCCATTGGAGGAGAAGGTCAGAGGGGAGGGACCTATGGCTTTCTCATCCAATGGGTTTTGAAAAGGAGACGAGGAGAGAGGCGAGAGGATGCAATTGAGATCTTCCCCATGTCTCAACTGGGAGATCTGACCTCGTTCTACATCCTCATACACAGGATGGAATGTGTGTGTCTGAAGAGTAGAGGGAGATTAACTGATTGTAATTATGTGACACGGTTGCATTGTCATATTACATGTCAAATGTACTGCAATTAACAGACAAGGAAGTGGAGAGGGAGACATTTGTTGAAGAAGCTTTGTAATTTGTATGTGTGCAAAAGTATGTGGACACTTGCTCGCCGAACATCTCATTCCAAAATCCATGGGCATTAATATGGAGTCGGTCCCCCTTTTGCTGCTATAACAGCTTCCACTATTCTGGGAAGGCTTAACACTAGATGTTGGAACATTGCTGCAAGGACTTGCTTCCATTCAGCCACAAGAGCATTAGTAAGGTCAGGCACTGATGTTGGGAGATTAGGCCTGGCTCTCAGTCTGTGTTCCAATTCATCCCAAAGGTGTTCAATGGGGTTGAGGTCAGGGCTCTGTGCAAGCCAGTCAAGTTTTTCCACACCGATCGACAAACCATTTCGGTCCATGCTATGTGCACACGGGCATTGTCATGCTGAAACAGGAAAGGGCCTTCCTCAAACTGTTGCCACAAAGATGGAAGCACAGAATCGTCTAGAATGTATTTGTATGCTGTATTGTTAAGATTTCCCTTCACTGGAACTAAGGAGCCTGAACCATGAAAATCAGCCCCATACCATTATTCCTCCTTCACCAAACTTTACAGTTGGCACTATGCATACGGGCAGGTAGTTCCACTCCAGCCGACGCTTGGCATTGCGCATGGTGATCTTAGGCTTGTGTGCGGCTGCTCCCGACTAACAGTTCTTGTGCCTAACGTTGCTTCCAGAGGTAGGTTGGAACTTGGTAGTGAGTGTTGCAACCGAGGACAGACTATTTTTTCACGCTATGTGCTTCAGCATTCGCCGGTCCCTTCCTGTGAGCTTGTGTGGCCTACCACTTCGCTGCTCAGCCATTGTTGTTCCTAGACGTTTCCACTTCACAATAACAACATGTACAGTTGACCGGGGCAACTCTAGCAGGGCAGACATTTGAGGAACTGACTTAATTCTACTGCCAATGTTTGTCTATGGAGATTGCATGGCTGTGTCCTCGATTTTATAGACCTGTCAGCAACGGGTGTGGCTGAAATAGCCGAATCCACTAATTTGAAGGGGTGTCCACATAATTTGGGGCATGTAGTGTACATTATATCAAAACAGGTTCATACACTCCATCTAGCGGTCATATCTTACAAAGTAAACAGTGACAGCCAAGACCTCAATAACATCATGTGATCATCTCGCTTTAAAGCATCATTGTGTAGGACATTTGGTCACAGTTTTAGCTATATTTTATTTACCTTTATTTTACTAGGCCAGGTCAGTTAAGAACAGTGGGTTAACTGCCTGTTCAGGGGCAGAACGACAGATTTGTGCCTTGACAGCTCGGGGATTTGAACTTGCAACCTTTACTAGTCCAACGCTCTAACCACTAGGCTACCCTGCCGCCCCAGTATATTTAGCTAGGTAGCGAAAATGCATAACTTCTCGGTACAGTAATAAAATCTGACAATTAAAGAAGATAACTGAGTAGCTACTAGACTAGTTAGAAGTAACGTTATCTATGTAGTTTATACAGGGGATGAGGTAACGTTAGCCACTTAAGTATTTTCCTCTGGCTGCCAGTGGTACTTATTTCCTAAATGGTCGGTGCCCACATGTTCTTTTATCACCCCAAAGGTCCGGCGTAATCCTGCTCATATTGAGAAAATATGATATATGCAGCTATCGTGCTCGTATTCTTCACCACACAACCAGTCCTATCGACGCATATTCAATTCCTTTTGTTTTTACGCACTCTAAAAACAGATAACAGTAACATATGTTTTGATTGGATGACTGAATCAGAGTAACCAGTGAGTGCGCTTGTTATACCAGAGGGGTGTATAAACATCCTGACGTAACAACATGGACACCCACACGTCCCTTGTTGACTGGGGTTAGCTAGCTAAATGATGTTAAATAAAACAGATGGCATAAAATGATTCGATCGGATTTTTTATCAATCCCAGATCACAAATATGTTGTACATACAAAGCGTTTGCAAAACGAGTTCTGTAGCTAACGATATTGAACGTGTAGATGGGTAACACACCCTCTAGCTAGCTAGGGCATTTAAAGATTAATTTCTTGTGGGGAGATGTTGGGTTTTCTAACAGCAAGACAGGCTGGACTTGACGACCCACTCCGTCTGAGACGGGCAGAATCAACACGGAGGTGAGGGGAAACTTATCATTCCTGGGGACGCTACTCTTCCCATGGTTTGTCGGTATCGCTAGTTGTCACAGTCAAAAATAGGCTATATCGTAAAAATTAATGAAAACAACTTGCTTTGGGGTTTAATTTAAGGTTAGGCATAAGGTCAACAGTGTGGCTAGGTTTAAAATCACATTTTATGAAGTGAAATTGTAGAAATAGGCGGGGTTTATGACTGGCTATCGTAATTAACTAGCTTCCATGTTGGGGTGTGGGGGTTATGCCGCATTCAAAACAACTGGGACCTCGGAAATCTCCGACTTCTGTGCGTTCATCACAACTAGGAACTCGGTAAAAAAAAAAAACGAGCTCCGACTGGGAAAAATATTTTGAACGACCATCCAACTCGGAATTCCATTTTGGGAACTCTGGCATCTCCTACTTTCCGACCTGAAGATCACTGACGTCATGACTCTGCCTCCTTTGTTTTCTCATTAGGGTCCTCAATTTAGAGCTGAATCATGACAGAGATGTGGATCGAATCCATAGCAACGGCATAAACACCATAGACATTGAAGTCATTGAGGGCAGATAGTAAGTATTGTTGGTAGTAGGTCTGACAATATGTCAATTGAGAACATAATTTATCATTACCATATAGCCTAGGCCTATAACATGTAACCTAATGCATAGTTCCGTCATCACCTGATTTCAACAACTTGATACATAAGCAACCTCCTACAATTCAACATAGACGTGTTGCCTGTATAGCACTTTTCTAGAATCCTTCTGGTGCTATTTTATTGGGAGATAACCCTCTGCTCTTGTCTGTTCTGTAGCATGTTATCTGGAGGGGCAGATGGGGTGGTTGTGGTGTATGACCTGGAGAACAACAGCAGAAAATCCCAGTACACCTGTAAAGCAGTCTGCACTGTAGGCAGGTGTGTGGCTCACATACATGATGGCATCCACTAGATGGCAGCATCACAGTGATAGTGTACTTCATGAAGTGTGTGTGTGTGTGATGCATAGAAAGGCTCTGGTGGTCACTGTTAGTGTGTTTGTGTTGCAGGTCAAGTCGGGATGCCCACAAGTTCAGTGTAGAGACAGTGCAGTGGTACCCACATGACACAGGCATGTTTGTCTCCAGCTCTTTTGACAAAACCATGAAGGTCTGGGACACTGAGACACTAAAGGTACACCCTCTCTTTAACTCTTTGTCTCTCTCTCGCACTCTCTGCCTTTTATGGCCATATGGTGCTCTCTGTGATGAGCTAGAATCACGCTGTGCCATGGTTACCTCAGTCAGCTAGGGGACAGCAAAACTTGTTTGCAGAGGGATTTGCATTGTAACTGTCACTCTACTCTCGTCCTCCAGCTTCCTAGTCCCCTGCTCTGTTCTCCTCCGCTCCCCTCCATTCCTCTCCTCCAGCTTCCTAGTCCCCTGCTCTGTTCTCCTCCACTCCCCTCCATTCCTCTCCTCCTCCAGCTTCCTAGTCCCCTGCTCTGTTCTCCTCCATTCCTCTCCTCCTCCAGCTTCCTAGTCCCCTGCTCTGTTCTCCTCCACTCCCCTCCATTCCTCTCCTCCTCCAGCTTCCTAGTCCCCTGCTCTGTTCTCCTCCACTCTCCTCCATTCCTCTCCTCCTCCAGATTCCCAGTCCCCTGCTCTGTTCTCCCCCCCTCTCCTCCATTCCTCTCCCAGTCTCACAGCCGCATCCCTAATTTCTGTCTCCTGGTCCCATTGTGTCAGTCAGTCACGACAGTGTTCTTTCCTATCATGCTGACCAACTGACTAAACAGTGGTTTTCTATACATCTTTGCTCTTCCCAACTAGTAGTGTTGTCTCTGTACAGCACAGAGATATAAAGTTTATGTTCAGGTTGATCTAAAGCTGATAGTTCCTTCTCCTTCTTGTGTGTCTGTAGCCCGCTGAAGTGTTCCAGTTTGATGGAAACGTCTACTGTCACCACATGTCCCCCATTGCCAGGAAACACAGCCTCATCGCAGGTGTGTGTGTAACAAGCTCTCACAGTCTCATGTCAGAATTAGACGTTCATCTATGTTTCTTAAACATCACATTTCGAAGTTGTTCCAAAAGTCACATTTTGAAGGGTTTTTAAGGTTACGTTTTATGGTTAACCATTTTGAGTTGATGCCTAAGGTAAGGGTTAAGATTTGGGATAGGTTTAAAAACAAAAATCTCAATAACAACTTTCTGTCGCTGGATTCGAGCATGCAACCTTTGGCACCAGAGGCAGATGCTTACGCCTATCCACCATCCCTCATCCCTATCCGCAATGCCCTAGCAAAACCAAAACCTACTTGAAGGTAACAGCGCTCGCTGTTGCCCCTAGTGGCCGGTTTCCACTTAATCTCGCGACATCCTTAGACATGGATGGATGTCGAATACTGACTTGTATCACGGGTGACCTGGCTGTGTGGGTGAAATTGTATGTGTGTGGTTGTGTCACATGCTTAAAATATGATTTACTGTCTGTCTAATTGATATAATCTAAGAATGAGCATATGAGGCCTCAGTAAATCGAACAAGATAAAACGTTGATTATGAAACAGGGGTGTGGTAGAGAGTGTATGCCCCTAAGGGTGTCAGTGGTTGGAACTGACTCAGGAAGAGTTTAGCGAGACGTGCTGTTCTGGAGACATGACAGGAATCCAGGCTCTGCCCCCCCCGCTGACAGAGCAGGACAGACTGGTTACACATACCTTCCCAATCACCCACACTTCTCTCTCCTCTCTGTCTCTCTCTCTCTGTCTCTCTCTCTGTTTCTGTGTGTGTGTGTGTGTGTGTGTGTTTTTTTTGTTTCTCTGAGATTCTTCTCAAAACAAATTGCCATAAAGTCTTTCAATTACACATTTTACTAATGGCACAATCACCAGAACTTTCCAGAAAAAGGTTGGTGCTAGAATGATTATTTTGTGATTACCCTGGTTATTTTGTGTCCATCCCCATCAGCTCTAGCTCCCTGACAGCTCTCATCCCCTAAGTGAATGATGTGTGTTATTAGCTCATGTTTTATCCAAGAGTAGAACTGCTCTCTTATACACTCCTATCTTATCTGAGAGAACCAGGGTCTCCAGTTTCTCCTCTGTCATGAAGCATTAACACACACACTGAAAGTAGAGGTTTTTCTTTGTGTTAGTCATATACTGTATGTAACCTCTCAATTAATCCATTGATCTGTGTGTTCTCAGTGGGTACCAAAGACCAGAAAGTACAGCTCTGTGACCTGAAGTCTGGCTCACGCATCCAGGTTCTGCAGGGTGAGAGCCACACACACACACACACACCCACCCAACCCTATGTCTTACTATACTTGTGAGGACTTAAAAATTATGTTTTCCCTAATCCTAATTTAACTAGGCAAGTCCGTTAAGAACAAATTCTTATTTACAATGGCGGCCTACCCCGGACAATGCTGGGCCAATTGTGCGCTGCCCTATGGGACTTCCAATCATGGCCGGATGTGATACAGCCTGGATTTGAACCAGGGTAGTAACACCTCTTGCACTGAGATGCAGTGCCTTAGACCGCTACGCCACTCTGGAGCCTAAACCCAACCCCTAAGCCTAAAATAGCCTTTTTACAAGTGAGGCCCGGCAAAATGTCCTCACTTCTGAGTTTTATTTGGTTTACTTTTCTTGTGAGGACTTCTGGTACTCACAAGTATAGTAAAACGTGTACACACTCACACAAACTTCCACTGACTGTCCTTTCTATCCCTCAGGTCACAGAGGTGAGGTCCTATCTGTTCGGTGGTCACCAAGATATGAGCACATTTTAGCTACAGCCAGGTAGGGCGACCTACACCACACCTGGAGAGATACAACTACAACTATCTTGAAGGGCCTTTAGATAAATGTCCCTCCCTCATTTCACACCCAAGTATCATAGAAATGCCAATGTAGCTAGTGTCAAAGGCATTCCACTTTCTATTACCATAACTATACTGTATCAGTATATCACTTGAGCTCATTGGCACACAGAGAGACTGAACCAGCCTCTATTCCCTGGGAATAACAACACAGCATATGGCAGGGAGAGAGTACTCATCTGGTTTACGGCAAATTAGATCAGTTAATTAAACCATTGCGATCAAATCACTGTCCCTTTGGGCTGTAAGTGATTTGAAAAACAACTGAGCAGCATTTCAACTGCTACTGATAACATGGGCAATTGGACAGTGAAGCACACTGTCTTTGAACATTTTGTATGGACTGAAATCATTTTTTTATATGGAGGGACTGTTTTGAGGAAATTTGAGGTACTATTCTGTAGCTGGATAATTTAAGGGATTGTGTTGCATTGTGGTAGTTGTAGTGTTACGTTGTTGATGCCCAGTGATGTGAACCTTCATCTGCAGACCAGTTAGGGGATGTTTATGTAAGGGTCATTTATATATCTGAACTTTCGGCGCCGACAGAGATGGCAGCCTCGCTTCACGTTCTCAGGAAACTATGCAGTATTTAGTTTTTTTATGTATTACTTCTTACATTGTTACCCCGGGAAATATTACGTTTTATTACATACAACTGGGAGGAACTATTGGATATAAGAGCAATGTCAACTTACCAACATTACGACCAGGAATACAACTTTCCCGAAGCGGATTCTCTGTTTGGTACCCCAACTAGGACAATAGACTGGATCCCAGCTGGCGACTCAAAACAACGGCGGCGCAGAAGAAGGGGGAAACGCGGCGGTCTTCTGGTGAAGCTACGTCGACGGTCGCATCGTGCACCTCTCCCAAGTATTTTAATCGCCAATGTGGACGAAATCAGTGGACGAAATCAGAGCGAGGGTTGCCTTCCAGAGAGACATCCGAGACTGCAACGTTCTTTGCTTCACGGAAACATGGCTCACTCAGGACACGTTATCAGTCGGTACAGCCACCTGGTTTCTCCACGCATCGCGCTGACAGAAACAAACATCTATCTGGTAAGAAGAAGGGCGGGGGTGTGTGTCTTATGATTAACGAGACGTGGTGTGATCATAACAACATACAGGAACTCAAGTCCTTTTGTTCACTGGACATAGAATTCCATACAATCAAATGCCGATCGCATTATCTACCAAGAGAATTCTCCTCGATTATAATCACAGCCGTGTACATCCCCCCTCAAGCTGACACATCGACGGCACTGAAAGAAATTCATTGGACTCTATGTAAATTGGAAACCACACATCCTGAGGCTGCATTTATTGTGGCTGGGCATTTTAATAAGGCTAATTTGAAAACAAGGCTCCCGAAATTTTACCAGCACATCGAATGTGCCACCCAGGCTGGTAAAATCCTGGATCATTGTTAATTCCAACTTCCGTGATGCATACAAGGCTATTCTCCTCCCTCCTTTCGGGAAGTCTGACCACAACTCCATTTTGTTGCTCCCAGCCTACAGACAGAAACTAAAACAGGAAACGCCTGTTCTCAGGTCTGTTCAACACTAGTCCGACCAATCTGATTCCATGCTGCAAGATTGCTTCGAGCACGTGGACTGGGATATGTTCCGCATAGCGTCGGACAACAACATTGATGTATACGCTGATTCGGTGAGCGAGTTTATTAGCAAGTGCATTGGTGATGTTGTACCCATAGCAACTATTGAAACCTTCCCCAACCAGAAATCGTGGATTGATGGCAGCATTCGCGCAAAACTGAAAGCGCGAACCACTGCTTTTAACCAGGGTAAGGCTACCGGAAACATGACTGAATACAAACAGTGTAGCTATTCCCTCCGCAAGGCAATCAAACAAGCTAAGCGTCAATATAGAGACAAAGTAGAGTCACAATTCAACGGCTCAGACACGAGAATGTGGCAGGGTCTACAGTCAATCACGGACTACAAAAAGAAAACCAGCCCCGTCGCGGACCACGACGTCCTGCTCCCAGAAAAACTAAACAACTTCTTTGCTCACTTTGAGGATAATACAGTGCCACCGACACGGCCCGCTACCAAAACCTGCGGGCTCATCTTCACCGCAGCCAATGTGAGGAAAACATCCCTGGCCGTGTCCTCAGAGCATGCGCAGACCAGCTGGCTGGTGTGTTTACAGACATATTCAATCAGTCCCTATCCCAGTCTGCTGTTCCCACATGCTTCAAGAGGGCCACCATTGTTCCTGTTCCCAAGAAAGCTAAGGTAACTGAGCTAAAGGACTATCGCCCCGTAGCACTCACTTCCGTCATCATGAAGTGCTTTGAGAGACTAGTCAAGGATCATATCACCTCCATCCTGCCAGACACCCTGGACCTGCTCCAATTTGCTTACCGTCCCAATAGGTCCACAGACGACACAATCGCAATCACACTGCATACTGCCCTAACCCATCTGGACAAGAGGAATACTTATGTAAGAATGCTGTTCATCGACTACAGCTCAGCATTTAACACCATAGTTCCCTTCAAGCTCGTCATTAAGCTCGAGACCCTAGGTCTCGACCCAGCCCTGTACAACTGTGTCCTGGACTTCCTGACGGGCCGGCCCCTGGTGGTGAGGGTAGGAAACAACATCTCCACCCCACTGATCCTCAACACTGGGGCCCCACAAGGGTGCGTTCTCAGCCCTCTCCTGTACTCCCTGTTTACCCATGACTGCGTGGCCAAGCACACATCCAACTCAAACATCAAGTTTGCTGACGACACTACAGTGGTAGGCTTGATTACCAACAACGACGAGAAGGCCTAGAGGGAGGAGGTGAGGGCCCTCGGCGTGTGGTGTCAGGAAAATAATGTCAACAAAACAAAGGAGATGATCGTGGACTTCAGGAAACAGGAGAGGGAGCACCCCCCTATCCACATCGACGGGACAGTGGTGGAAAGGTTTAAGTTCCTCTGCGTACACATCACGGACAAACTGAATTGGTCCACCCACACAGACAGCGTGGTGAAGAAGGCGCAACAGGAGGCTGAAGAAATTCGGCTTGTCACCAAAATCACTCACAAACTTCTACAGATGCACAATCGAGAGCATCCTGTCGGGCTGTATCACCGCCTGGTACGGCAACTGCTCCGCCCACAACCGTAAGGCTCTCCAGAGGGTAGTGAGGACTGCACAATGCATCACCGGGGTAAACTACCTGCCCTTCAGGACACCTACACCACCCGATGTCACAGGAAGGCCAAAAAGATCATCAAGGACAACAACCACCTGAGCCACTGCCTGTTCACCCCGCTATCATCCAGAAGGCGAGGTCAGTACAGGTGCATCAAAGCTGGGACAGAGACTGAAAAACAGCTTCTATCTCAAGGCCATCAGACTGTTAAACAGCCATCACTAACATTGAGTGGCTGCTGCCAACATACTGACTTAAATCTCTAACCACTTTAAAAATAGGAATTGGATGTAACAAATGTATCACTAGCCACTTTAAACAATTTTGTATATAATGTTTACATATCCTACATTACTCATCTCATATGTATATACTGTACTCTATAACATCTACTGCATCTTGCCTACGCCGATCAGCCATCGCTCATCCATATATTTATATGTACATACTCGTATTCATTCCTTTACTCTTGTGTGTATAAGGTAGTTGTTGTGAATTTGTTAGATTACTTGTTAGATACTACTGCATGGTCGGAACTAGAAGCACAAGCATTTCGCTACACTCGCATTAACATCTGCTAACCATGTGTATGTGACAAATAAAAATAGATTTGATTTATATCCCTATAAGGCCCCATTGCACTGACACATGTCCCCTGAGGGATTGAAGACTGTTGATTTTGGATTCTCATGCGCTCTCTTTGTTGCTCTGTCTCTCTCTTTCTCTCTCTCAGTACTGACAGCAGGGTGTTGGTGTGGGATGTGCGTCGGGCCTCAGGGAGTCTGTTCTCTCTGGACCAACACAACGGGGACAAGTCCAAGGCCTCGTCAGAGGCAGGTAGGAACACACTGTCACACCTCTCCCTGGCTCCCCCCACACCTGATAACGAGGTAAAGAGAAGATGTCTACATGATAGTGAAGGCGTCGTGATAACGAGGTAAAGAGAAGATGTCTACATGATAGTGAAGGCGTCGTGATAACGAGGTAAAGAGAAGATGTCTACATGATAGTGAAGGCGTCGTGATAACGAGGTAAAGAGAAGATGTCTACATGATAGTGAAGGCGTCGTGATAACGAAGGTAAAGAGAAGATGTCTACATGATAGTGAAGGCGTCGTGATAACGAGGTAAAGAGAAGATGTCTACATGATAGTGAAGGCGTTGTGATAACGAGGTAAAGAGAAGATGTCTACATGATAGTGAAGGCGTTGTGATACTTGAGGTAAAGAGAAGATGTCTACATGATAGTGAAGGCGTTGTGATAACGAGGTAAAGAGAAGATGTCTACATGATAGTGAAGGCGTTGTGATAACGAGGTAAAGAGAAGATGTCTACATGATAGTGAAGGCGTCGTGATAACGAGTTAAAGAGAAGATGTCTACATGATAGTGAAGGCGTCGTGATAACGAGGTAAAGAGAAGATGTCTACATGATAGTGAAGGCGTCGTGATAACGAGGTAAAGAGAAGATGTCTACATGATAGTGAAGGCGTCGTGATAACGAGGTAAAGAGAAGATGTCTACATGATAGTGAAGGCGTCGTGATAACGAGGTAAAGAGAAGATGTCTACATGATAGTGAAGGCGTTGTGATAACGAGGTAAAGAGAAGATGTCTACATGATAGTGAAGGCGTCCTGATAACGAGGTAAAGAGAAGATGTCTACATGATAGTGAAGGCGTCCTGATAACGGGGTGAAGAGATAAAGGGTTGAGTGATGTGATTACCCAACACTGTTCCCAGTGTCCTTTCCCCTTAAATAATAGTTATATTATCTCATTGCCATTTAATGACGCGTATGTGTGTTTGCCAGTGAACACAGCCCATAATGGAAGGGTAAATGGCCTCTGCTTCACGGTCGACGGCCTCTACCTTCTCACCACGGGAACAGACGACCGCATGAGGCTGTGGAACAGTGCCAATGGAAAAAACACACTGGTAGGTTGTGTGTGTGTGTAAGAGAGATACAGCGATGGGTGAGGACTAGGCTCTACCCTGAGGCCCTGTCCGAGTGTGTATGTTTGTGTGTGTGCACATTTCCTGCCCATCCCTGGAGGCCTTTTCTGGAACACATTACATAGCGTGTGTGATTCTTCCAGGCCTTACCCTAAATGATCAGTAGCCATCCCTCTCTGCGACAGCGGCGTCAAGCACTTAGGGACATCACTGTGCCTCTAGCCCCATTACCTCCCATACATAAACTTCCCCTCACTAACTGGGTCTGCAGGTGAAGGCCTCAAGCCTTCACACAAAGTTCCTGTGCTGCTTTGGGTTAGGAGAAACAGTTTGCCTGCTTGATGACTTGAAGACATATCCCTTTTATACACAGACAAATCCCACTTGTTGGTATATCTGAAAGGGGTAGGGAGTAAAAACATAGACAAATAAAAGCCAGCTAAAGACCATGACTCCTGCATTTTCAGACCCTGTAACCAAAATACAGGAATGAATGGTGAATGGTTCTCTGCTTTTTTGCAGGTAAATTCATTAACACTTCCATTGTTTAATACCGCCCTAATTTGAACTGCAAACAGGCCCCATGGTTTAACAACACCCCTCACACCTCCCAATTTGTCTGTTACCCACTGATATTTATACCTGCAAATAAGTAAGGGGCTGTATTAAAGTGGGGTCATATAAACATTGCCTTTTTTTTACAGGTAACATACCACATATTCTGCCTGAAATGAGTTATACAGTACATCTTTAAACAGTTGAACTCGACAAATCCGAGGGAAGCCCACTTTAGCTGGCGTGGTCCGTATCAGTACAACACATGTTGAGGTCTATATTTAACCTGGTTTCTGAATTTCTCCATGCTTATCACCACTCTACATAATGTTCTGTAGCAGTTTGATAGTTGAAGTGCTGTTCTACTGTTAGCTTGGTCATCCGTCCGACTGACCCTCCAAACTCCTCTCTGTCTCTCAGGTGAATTATGGGAAGGTGAGTAACGAAAGCCGTAAGGGGTTAAAGATCACAGTGTCTCGTAGCTGCAGCCCGGAGTTTGTGTTTGTACCTTGTGGCAGCTCTGTGGCGGTGTACACTCTACACACCGGGGAACTTGTAACCATGCTGAGGGGACACTACAACAACGTGGACTGCTGCCAGTTCCACCCCGACTACCAGGTGACTGACTGTCTGTCTGTCTGCCCGTCTGTCTGTCTGTCGGTGCATCCGTCCTTTATGGCTATAGACTAATAAGAAATGACAGTGTTAACATTATGTTTGTTTATTATCAATACCTTACGCATGTTCATGTAAATCAGCTCATGTGATGTCATATTGTTCCTAAGTTGAAACGAGCTCTGAGACGTGGGTCCTATTCATTAGTGCACACTGTAGCAATCCATAGCAAAATGTTTTGCAACGAAAAACCTGGTAGGTCCCTCCCTGTTTCGACCCATTTGCTTCTGTTTGGTTCCCAATGAACATGACCCTAGCAGACCAGAGGCCTTGAAGGCCTCCTGTACCTCACAGAGAATCATAACAAATTCCTTTTCTACGCACATTATCAGGATCCTGCATGTAGATAGCTGACGCATTGTCAGTTTGTTATGGTACAGTCGGCACAGATATGATAACCTGCCATGGGAGGTACGGAACACTGTGGCCTTTCACTAATGTTAATCGGAGAAAATACTGAATTGAGACAGCATCCCCTCCTTTTGAATTTTGTTGTTAATGGTTAAGGTTAGCATTTGTGAATGAGTGCAGGACGAGATCTGTGAGGTGTATTTGAGGTAGGCTACAGTAGGTAATTTACCCTTGAATAGATGACATATTAAAGTCCACATCCTCATGTAAAGCCATTAGCTGTGGCCTAGTCACAGGGGTATGAAAAACAGTTGGGCCTTAATGATTATAAAGGTGAAGGCCAGAAATGAGTTTGTTCTCTTTAATGAAAAGTTTTGTTTACTTGTCAAAGTACTGCAATGGGAGGTTTGTTAGTGCTATGTCATATAATCCGATAATCTCCTTTACGAAGGCGTGTCTTTCCTTTCCTCACTCCAACTGCTATACCACATACAGGCTCATAAATTCCCTAATACATGATTATACAGTTTCCTTAGTATCTCATTGTAATGCATATCTTACTCATGCACATCGCATTTCAGACACAGTAGTATTTGTGTTAGACATTAGTTCTGCTGTTCGAGTATGTCCGCCTAATGTCCTACTTATTAAACCTGTAAGAATGTGTCAGAGCAACTGAGTGTTTGTTTATTGGAAAGAACACATAGTTCTGGAATGTCTTTTTGCTTTTTGTCTTTTGAAGCAGGCTAATGACACATTTGACATTTTAGTCATTTAGCAGACACTTTTATCCAGAGCGACTTTCAGGAGTAATTAGGGTTGAGTGCCTTGCTCAAGGGCACATCAACCATTTTAATTTAAATTTTTCTTCTTCACCTAGTCGGCTTAGGAATTCGAACCAGCGACCTTTCGGTTATTGGCCCTACACTCTTAACCACTAGGCTACCTGCCACCCAAAAATACACCTCTTCAAATGATTGGCACGTTTGGATTTTATGAACTTCTATTGGTTGTTTTCCTGGATGCTGATTATGTCATTGTTTTGAGTCTAGTGTTTCATAAGGTAGACACTGCTGTAATAACTCTGTACTTCCTCCCGCTATCAACACTGATACTTCCCCAACATGTTTCTTTCCACTTGACAAACGTAGCTAATTTAGGACCGAATGCTAACGTGTATATGGGACACAGAGATTAAACCAAATGGGTAAAAAACAGCAGCCAGGACCAGAGCTATACACTACCGTTCAAAGGTTTGGGGTCACTTAGAAATGTCATTTTTTGTACATTAAAATAACATCAATTTGATCCGAAATTTGCCAAGGCTTCTTAACAGTTTTTACCCCCAAGCCATAAGACTCCTGAACAGGTAATCAAATGGCTACCTGGACTATTTGCATTGTGTGTAGTAGTGTGTGTAGTAGTGTGTGTAGTAGTGTGTGTAGTAGTGTGTGTAGTAGTGTGTGTGTGTGTGTGTGTGTGTGTGTGTGTGTGTGTGTATAGATAAATATATGACTCTGGCCGGGACGTAAAGAGCACAGAGTATTGAGACCCAGGCTAAATCACTCCTCTCTTCTGTGTGTTTCCAGGAGCTGTACAGCGGGGGTAAAGACTGTAACATCCTAGCCTGGGTTCCTGCTGTACGACCACCAGACGTGGAAGAAGAAGGGACAGCCGCCAAGGTAGGAGGCTGCACAGCAGAAACAATTAAAGCACGTTTGGGGGGTAGTAATTAGACGCAGGTCCCTGTTCTCATTCTAAAATGCTGTCACATTAGCCAGACTAATAGACAGGCATCTAGTAGGCCCTTATTATTTGATACCAGTACATTTACATTTTAATTTAGCAGACTCTCTTATCCAGAGTGATTTACAGGAACAATTAGGGTTAAGTACCTTTTTTCACCTAGTCAGCTCTGGGACCATCAATCAATCAAATGTATTTATAAAACCCTTTTTACATCAGCAGATGTCACAAAGTGCTATACAGAAACCCAGCCTATACCCCCAAACAGCAAGTAATGCAGGTGTAGAAGCACAGTGGATAGGAAAAACTCCTTAGGAACCTAGGAAGAAACATAGAGAGGAACCAGGCTCTGAGTGGTGGCCAGTCCTCTTCTGGCTGTGCCGGGTGGAGATTATAACAGTACATGGATGTTCCAACGTTCATAGATGACCAGCAGGGTCAAATAATAATCACAGTGGTTGTAGAGGATGCAACAGGTCAGCACCTCAGGAGTAAATGTCAGTTGGCTTTTCATAGCCGATCATTCAGAGTTAGACAGCAGGTGCGGTAGAGAGCGAGGGTCGAAAACAGCAGGTCTGGGACAAGGTAGCACCCCCTCCTATGGAAGAGCACCAGTAAGCCAGTGACTCAGCCCCCGTAATAGGGTTAGAGGCAGAGAATCCCAGTGGAGAGGGGAACCGGCCAGGCAGAGACTGGTGGTTCGTCGCTCCAGTGCCTTTCCGTTCCCATTCACACTCCTGGGCCAGACTACACTCAATCATAGGACCTACTGAAGAGATGTCTTCAATAAAGACTTAAAGGTCGAGACTGAGTCTGCGTCTCTCACATGGATAGGCAGACCATTCCATAAAAATTTAGCTCTATAGGAGAAAGCCTCCAGCTGTTTGCTTAGAAATTCTAGAGACAATAGGAGGCCTGCGTCTTGTGACCGTAGCGTACGTGTAGGTATGTACGGCAGGACCAAATCGGAAATGTAGATGGGAGCAAGCCCATGTAATGCTTTGTAGGTTAGCAGTAAAACCTTGAAATCAGCCCTAGCCTTAACAGGAAGCTAGTGTAGAGAGGCTAGCACTGGAGTAATATGATACATTTTTTTGGTTCTAGTTAAGATTCTAGCAGCCGTGTTTAGCACGAACTGAAGTTATATTTAGTGCTTTATCCGGGTAGCTGGAAAGTAAAGCATTGCAGTAGTCTAATCTAGAAATGACAAAAGCATGGATACATTTTTCTGCTTCATTTTTGGACGGAAAGTTTCTGATTTTTGCAATGTTACGTAGATGGAAAAAAGCTGTCCTTGAAACAGTCTCGATATTTTTGTCAAAAGAGAGATCAGGGTCCAGAGTAACGCCAAGGTCCTTTACAGTTTTATTTGAGACGACTGTACAACCATAAGATTAATTGTCAGATCCAACAGAAGATCTCTTTGTTTCTTTAGAGAGTAGAGCAAGTTGAGAGTATTTTACTGAATGTATTTCTCCATCCCAGGGTGGGAGCCAGGCTACGGGGAACCCTGCTTTTGAAGACGCATGGAGCAGTGATGAGGACTGATGCATAAACAACTGTACAGCCCTACTCCACCGGACATAGCTTTAGGAATCTCATCATGGTGCTAGCCTCAGGAATCTCATCATGGTGCTAGCTTTAGCACCATGATGTTGCATCTGAAGACTTTAAAAATCTACAAATGCAGTTTAACAACTACTGTGGAGTTGGAGAATGAACCTTAACAGACTTTGAATCTCGGTTGTGATATCTGATTTATCTTTTATTTTATATACAAAATGAAATCTACACTGAGTGTACGAAACGTTAGGAACACCTTCCTAATATTCAGTTGCACCCCTTTTTGCCCTCAGAACAGCCTCAATTTGTCGGGGCACCTCTACAAGGTGTCGAACACGTTCCACAGGGATGCTGGCTCATGACTCCAACCCACGGTTGTGTCAAGTTGGCTGGATGTCCTTTGGGTGGTGGACCATTCTTGATACCCACAGGAAACTGTTAAGTGTGAAAACCCATCTGCGTTGCAGTTATTGACACACTCAAACCGGTGTGCCTGGCACCTACTACCAGCAGCATACTGCCCAGCAGCATACCACCCTGCATCCCACTGCTGCCTTGCCTCTAAAGCTAAGCAGGGTCGGTCCTGGTCTGTCCCTGGTTGGGAGGTCAGATGCTGCTGGAAGTGGTGTTGGAGGGCCAGTAGGGGGCACTCTTCCCTCTGGTCTAATTATCCCAATGCCACAGGGCAATGATTGGGGACATTGCCCTGTGTAGGGTGCCGTCTTTCGGATGAGACTTTAAATGGGTGTCCTGACTCTTTGTCGTCATTAAAAATCCCATGGCACTTATCGTAAGAGTAGGGGTGTTAACCCGGTTGTCAAGGCTAAATTCCCAACCTGGCCCCACCTAATCATCCCCCTCATCCCTAATTGGCAGATATCACTCCTCACCTCTCCAGCTGATGTGTGGCGAGTGTTCTGGCACAAAAATGGCTGCCGTGCATCACCCAGGTGGGTTCTACACGTTGGTGGTGGATGAGGTGAGTTTCCCCGTACTATGTGAAGTGCTTTGAGTACCTCAGTTTGTAGAAAAGTGCTATATAATTCCAATCAATTATTAATTACCATACCCTGTTCAAAGGCACTTACATCTTTTGTCTTGCCCATTCACCCTCTGAATGGCAAATATACACAATCCATGTCTCAATTGTCTCAAGGCTTAAAAATCCTTCCTTAACCTGTCTCCTTCCCTTCATCTACACTGATTTGAAGTGGATTTAACAGGTGACATCCATAAGGGATCTTAGCTTTCAGCTGAAATGACCTGGTCAGTCTATGACATGGAAAGAGCAGGTGTTCCTAATGTTTTGTACACTCAGTGTATGGTGTTGGTGATTCGTGCATTAAAACCTATGGATGGTTATCTGCACTGTACATTGAGCTGTATAATCTGTTTCTATTGTCTGCCTTTGACGCAACATTTACATTGTACTTTACATGGTGTTTTAATCAGCTTTCCATTATTCCAATGATGACCAGTAAAGTAAAACCAGCCGAACTGGAGCCAAACCATTCCTCATAGCGTCTTTGAACATGAAGTTCAAGAGACCCACCTTTCCGTCATCAATTCACACAGAAATATTTCAGTCAGCCATGTCTCTGTCTCTCTCTCTCTCCCCTACATTTGCTTTATTTATTCTAAAAACCAGCTCTGTATTGTTGTTGTTAGACTTTATACTGAAATCAGACTCACTTTCTATCCTACTGGCAGCCTCATGTTTACATATGATTGGCTTGAAGGGCATTATTTCCCTATAACTCACTGCATATTTGCATGGTAGAATTCAATGGCCATAGTTCATTCTTAAATGTTCTGTTTGAGCAGCTTTTGAAAGAAAATTTTGAATTTAAAACATTGATTTTGTTGTATTCATAATGCCAAGCTAGGTCTGATGATTTGGTTACCACGGCAACTATAGTAAACTTGCCAGCTACTTCAGTGGATGTTGAACATATTTCTACCGGCAAATTAACACATTTCTAGCGACAAATGTGTTAAATTATAGCCATGGTATAATGGGGATAATCAACTCGGGGCTCTATATGGAATACACCTTCCACGTCTTCGTTCATTATTTTCCATAGAACGCATAGCCTCTTTGACTAAACCCTTACATACGTATAACCTCTAGGATACAATACCTACAATTAACCCTATCAGTCCTGAGATCCCAGCAAAAATCTACTTTTCAGTTATCTGACGTTCATTTATCTGTATGTCCAGCCCTTATATTTAGCCTCACAATTAAGTGTTTTACAGTTTTCTTTTCAGGATAACCAGAGCTCCAAGTAGAACACAAAACAATTTGATATAAACGATTGCGTTCATGAGTTTTATTGACATGTCAATAAAAAAATGTCTGCCAAAAACATTGAAATTAATTTATAAATTAATGTATATGAATGCTGTAAGTACAGAAATGTTTTTCTCACTGGGAAATGAATATCCAACCAGTCAGTGACAACTGGGTGGAGTTTGTGACAGCAATTATGTAAGCTTATTGCAGTATTATAAACACTATGTTCTGGGATTTGGTATGCTCTTCTATGTAGAACATTTGACATTTTTTCCTCATGCATGTATAATATAATTTCACTGCTTGAGACACCCAGAGGTGTTTGTTGTACACTATATATACAAAAGTTTGTGGAGCCCCTCAAATGAGTACATTCAGCTATTTCAGCCCCACCCGTTGCTGACAGTTGTTTGCATGGCTGTGTGCTCTATTTCAATCTCCATAGACAAACATTTGCAGTAGACTGGCCTTACTGAAGAGCTCAGTGACTTTTAATTTCAAAGTGGCACTGTCATAGGATGACACCTTTCCAACAAGTCAGTTCATAACATTTCTGCCCTGCTGGAGCTGCCCCTGTCAACTAAGTGCTGTTATTGGGAAGTTGCGCCTAGATGTTTCCACAACGGCTCAGCCACGAAGTGGAAGGCCACACAACAGGACCGGCGAGTGCTGAAGCGTGTCCTTGGTTACAACACTACCGAGTTCCAAACTGCCTCTGGAAGCAACGTCAGCACAATAACTGTTCGTCGGGAGTTTCATGAAATGGGTTTTCATGGCCGAGCAGCCGCACACAAGCCCAAGATCGCCATGTGCAATGCCAAACATCGGCTGGAGTGGTGTAAAGCTCACCGCCATTGGAAATGCGTTCTAATCTGGGTTTGGCGGATGCAAGGAGAATGCTACCTGCCTGATTGCATAGTGCCAACTGTGAAGTTTGGTGGAGGAGGAATAATGGTCTGGGGCTGTTTTTAATAGTTCGGGCTATGCCCCTTAGTTCCAGTGAATGGAAATCTTAACACTACAGAATACAATGACATTCTAGACTATTCTTTGCTTCAAACTTTGTGGAAACCGTTTGGGGAAGGCCCTAATGAGATGTTTGACGACCACATACAGTGGGGCAAAAAAGTATTTAGTCAGCCACCAATTGTGCAAGTTCTCTCACTTAAAAAGATGAGAGAGGCCTGTTATTTTCATCATACGTACACTTGAACTATGACAGACAAAATGAGGGAAAAAAATCACATTGTAGGATTTTTAATGAATTTATTTGCAAATTATGGTGGAAAATAAGTATTTGGTCACATACAAACAAGCAAGATTTCTGGCTCTCACAGACCTGTAACTTCTTCTTTAAGAGGCTCCTCTGTCCTCCACTCGTTACCTGTATTAATGGCACCTGTTTGAACTTGTTATCAGTATAAAGACACCTGTCCACAACCTCAAACAGTCACACTCCAAACTCCACTATGGCCAAGACCAAAGAGCTGTCAAAGGACACCAGAAACAAAATTGTAGACCTGCACCAGGTTGGGAAGACTGAATCTGCAATAGGTAAGCAGCTTGGTTTGAAGAAATCAACTGTGGGAGCAATTATTAGGAAATGGAAGACATACAAGACCACTGATAATCTTCCTCGATCTGGGGCTCCACGCAAGATCTCACCCCGTGGGGTCAAAATGATCACAAGAACGGTGAGCAAAAATCCCAGAACCACACAGGGGACCTAGTGAATGACCTGCAGAGAGCTGGGACCAAAGTAACAAAGCCTACCATCAGTAACACACTACGCCGCCAGGGACTCAAATCCTGCAGTGCCAGACGTGTCCCCCTGCTTAAGCCAGTACATGTTCAGGCCCGTCTGAAGTTTGCTAGAGAGCATTTGGATGATCCAGATGAGGATTGGGAGAATGTCATATGGTCAGATGAAACCAAAATAGAACTTTTTGGTAAAAACTCAACCTAAATCGTGTTTGGAGGACAAAGAATGCTGAGTTGCATCCAAAGAACACCATACCTACTGTGAAGCATGGGGGTGGAAACATCATGCTTTGGGGCTGTTTTTCTGCAAAGGGACCAGGACGACTGATCCGTGTAAAGGAAAGAATGAATGGGGCCATGTATCGTGAGATTTTGAGTGAAAACCTCCTTCCATCAGCAAGGGCATTGAAGATAAAACGTGGCTGGGTCTTTCAGCATGACAATGATCCCAAACACACCGCCCGAACCGAAGGAGTGGCTTGTAGAAAGCATTTCAAGGTCCTGGAGTGGCCTAGCCAGTCTCCAGATCTCAACCCCATAGAAAATCTTTGGAGGGAGTTGAAAGTCCGTGTTGCCCAGCGACAGCCCCAAAACATCACTGCTCTAGAGGAGATCTGCATGGAGGAATGGACCAAAATACCAGCAACAGTGTGTGAAAACCTTGTGAAGACTTACAGAAAACGTTTGACCTCAGTCATTGCCAACAAAGGGTATATAACAAAGTATTGAGAAACTTTTGTTATTGACCAAATAATTATTTTCCACCATAATTTGCAAATAAATTAATTAAAAATCCTACAATGTGATTTTCTGGATTTCTTTTTCTCATTTAGTCTGTCATAGTTGAAGTGTACCTATGATGAAAATTACAGGCCTCTCTCATCTTTTTAAGTTGGAGTTCTTGCACAATTGGTGGCTGACTAAATACTTTTTTGCCCCACTGTATGTTTGGTGATGAAGTGTCTGTAGGCTATGTATGACTGGGATTGCAAAATATGATCATCATACTTCAGCATCAAAACTCGATGATAATACAGTCTATATGCTGACATTGTGACATGGTAAAGTGAAGGATATGACAAAGTACTGTAATTGTATGTATATCCCTTACCAGTCAAAAGTTTGGACACCTCATTCCAGGGTTTTTCTTTATCTTTACTATTTTTTTTTACATTGTAGAGTAATAGTGAAGGCTTCAACTATGAAATAACACATATGGAATCATGTAGTAACCAAAAAAGTGTTAAACAAATCAAAATATATTTTAGATTCTATAAAGTAGCCACCCTTTGCCTTGATGACAGCTTTGCACACTCTTGGCATTCTATCAACCAGCTTCACCTGGAATGCTTTTCCAACAATCTGTAAGGAGTTCCATAAATATGTTTGAATTTTCAAACTACTTTTCATTGCCAAGGCAGATAAAGCGTTTTTATCAAAGGCAATCATTGCATTTGAATACAGAATCCTATCCTACTAATTACTCCATGTCTTTGACCTATGTAAATTTTGTTTTGAGACTGTTTTGCTGTCGGCCAGAATGAGACAGCCAACTCATGCATAGGAAGCAGCCCAGTTCCAAAACAAATGCAATCGCTTTTCACCTATTGCAACTACGCCTACCCGGGCGCCCAGGACCGATTTTAAGAATCTTTGATGACGTCTGGTTTTAATGTTTTCTTCCTTTTTCTTGAACCTTCATGTGATAAATTAGGACATAGTCAATTTCGCTTCGTCGACGTTTCCGGAATAAACCAAACGTCAGGCACAGTCTCTGCCCTCCTTTCCCGTCAATGAAGGGATTTGATTATCTGGCCGAGGTTACCCCGATGAGAGGAGTTTATAACGGGTGAAAAGGGATTGCATTTGTTTTGGACCCGGGCTGCCTTCCGGGCATGAGCCGGCTGTCTAGTTCTCATTAATGTCGAAGTCGGCTCAAAACAAAAGTGATGTAGTCTAGGCTAGATTATTAAACACCTGGAGTAATGAGTAAGATTCTGTTTCCAATCAGAGATGGGGCATACTGTTGTGGCCCTGGTGGCACAAAATAATCAAATGTCTGACTGCAAAGAGATGCTTGGGATAATGGTCACAACGGTGGGACCAGCATGTGTGTGTTTCAGGGGAATGGGGTGGATCTGATCTCCATTACCTAGGACTTGACAATGGTTAATCAAATCTCACATGTGCTCAATCTTGCATGCTTTCTCAAATAGCTGTAAATCTATATGCATTCATAAATAAGGTCCTTTGTTGAGTTGAGCTCTGGGATGTAACAACCTTTGAGCATCTGAGCTTATGGTTGAGTGTGGGGGAAAGGGGTGGTGTGTGTGTGTGTGTGTGTGTGTGTGTGTGTGTGTATCCCACATCTGTTGTAAGGGGCAATCTAGAAGGAATCACAATAATTGTTTGCTAAAATAATTGCTTGACAAACATGTAATGCAATTGCAATCCTGGTTATAGGTAATAATATTTTACATAAACTGCCAATATTATTACACATTAATTGTAAATGATGGAAATTAAGATATGTAGAATTATATATATATATATATATATATACATACATACATACATACATACATACATACATAGTTGAAGTCGGAAGTTTACATGCACTTAGGTTGGGGTCATTAAAACTCATTTTTCAACCACTCCACAAATTTCTTGTTAAACTATAGTTTGTGCATGACACAAGTAGTTTTTCCAACAATTGTTTACAGACAGATTATTTCACATATAATTCACTGTATCACAATTCCAGTGGGTCAGTAGTTTACATACATTAAGTTGACTGTGCCTTTAAACAGCTTGGAAAATTCCAGAAAATGTCATGGCTTTAGAAGCTTCTGATAGGCTAATTGACAACATGTGTCAATTGGAGGTGCACCTGTGGATGTATTTCAAGGCCTATCGTCAAACTCTGTTCCTCTTTGCTTGACATCATGGGAATATCAAAAGAAATCAGCCAAGACCTCAGAAAACAAATTGTAGACCTCCAAAAGTCTGGTTTATGGGCAATATCCAAATGCCTGAAGGTACCACGTTCATCTGTACAAACAATCGTAAGCAAGTATAAACACCATGGTACAACACAGCCGTCATACCTCTCAGGTAGGAGATGTGTTCTGTCTCCTAGAGATGAAAGTACTTTGGTGCAAAAAGTGCAAATCAGTCCAAGAACAACAGCAAAGGACCTTGTGAAGATGCTGGAGGAAACAGGTACAAAAGTATTTATATCCACAGTAAAACGAGTCCTATATTGCCATAACCTGAAAGGACGCTCAGAAAGGAAGAAGCCACTGCTCCAAAACCGACATAAAAAAGCCAGACTATGTTTTGCAACTGCACATGGGGACAAAGATCATACTTTTTGGAGAAATGTCCTCTGGTCTGATGAAACAGAAATAAAACTGCTTGGCCATAATGACCAACGTTATGTTTGGAGGATAAAAGGGTGAGGCTTGCAAGCCGAAGAACACCATCCCAACCGTGAAGCACGGGGTGGCAGCATCATGTTGTGGGGGTGCTTTGCTGCAGGAGGGACTGGTGCACTTCACAAAATAGATGGCATCATGAGGCAGGAAAATTATGTGGATATATTGAAGCAACATCTCAAGACATCAGTCAGGAAGTTAAAGCTTGGTTGTGCATTTGGAAGACCCATTTGCAATGACCCCAAGCATACTTCCAAAGTTGTGGCAAAATGGCTTAAGGACAACAAAGTCAAGGTATTGGAGTGGCCATCACAAAGCCCTGACTTCAATCCTATAGAAAATGTGTGGGCAGAACTGAAAAACCGTGTGCGAGCAAGGAGGCCTACAAACCTGACTCAGTTACACCAGCTCTGTCAGGAGGAATGGGCCAAAATTCCCCTAACTTATTGTGGGACGCTTGTGCAAGGCTACCTGGAACGTTTGACCCAAGTTAAACAATTTAAAGGCAATACTACCAAATACACTCAATTAGTATGTAAACTTCTGACCCACTGGGAATGTGATGAAAGAAATAAAAGTTGAAAGAAATCATTCTCTACTATTAGTCTGAAATTTCACATTCTTAAAATAAAGTGGTGATCCTAACTGACCGAAAACAAGGAATTTTTACTAGGATTAAATGTTAGGAATTGTGAAAAACTGAGTTTAAATGTATTTGGCTAAGGTGTATGTAAACTTTGGCTAAGGTGTATGTAAAACCTTTCGAGGGCCAAGGGATCCGGGGCCACGTGTGTGGTCTGCTGGTCACTGGGATGACAACCCAACTTGAAGGGCTTTGGCGGGTGGAGTAGAGGACAACAATTGGAGGGTTACTTAGTAGCAATGCAAATATCATGGTACAGTGATATGGACACTCAATCACTATGGTACTTTGTAATGGTAAATTTACAAACATATATTATGATGAATAGATTTGATTCTTGTATCTCATTATGGTGAAATAAGTATAGCCAGTTATAATTGTAATGGCTTAGCAGATAATAAGAAAGAACTGTTTACCTGGCTTAAAGAGAAGGAATATAATATACACTGCTCAAAAAAATAAAGGGAACACTTAAACAACACAATGTAACTCCAAGTCAATCACACTTCTGTCCACTTAGGAAGCAACACTGATTGACAATAAATTTCACATGCTGTTGTGCAAATGGAATAGACAACAGGTGGAAATGATAGGCAATTAGCAAGACACCCCCAATAAAGGAGTGGTTCTGAAGGTGGTGACCACAGACCACTTCTCAGTTCCTATGCTTCCTGGCTGATGTTTTGGTCACTTTTGAATGCTGGCGGTGCTTTCACTCTAGTGGTAGCATGAGGACGGAGTCTACAACCCACACAAGTGGCTCAGGTAGTGCAGCTCATCCAGGATGGCACATCAATGCGAGCTGTGGCAAGAAGGTTTGCTGTGTCTGTCAGCGTAGTGTCCAGAGCATGGAGGCGCTACCAGGAGACAGGCCAGTACATCAGGAGACGTGGAGGAAGCCGTGGGAGGGCAACAACCCAGCAGCAGGACCACTACCTCCGCCTTTGTGCAAGGAGGAGCACTGCCAGAGCCCTGCAAAATGACCTCCAGCAGGCCACAAATGTGCATGTGTCTGCTCAAACGGTCAGAAACAGACTCCATGAGGGTGGTATGAGGGCCCAACGTCCACAGGTGGGGTTGTGCTTACAGCCCAACACCGTGCAGGACGTTTGGCATTTGCCAGAGAACACCAAGATTGGCAAATTCGCCACTGGCGCCCTGTGCTCTTCACAGATGAAAGCAGGTTCACACTGAGCACGTGACAGGCGTGACAGAGTCTGGAGACGCCCGTGGAGAACGTTCTGCTGCCTGCAACATCCTCCAGCATGACCGGTTTGGCGGTGGGTCAGTCATGGTGTAGGGTGGCATTCCTCCATGTGCTCGCCAGAGGTAGCCTGACTGCCATTAGGTACCGAGATGAGATCCTCAGACCCCTTGTGAGACCATATGCTGGTGCGGTTGGCCCTGGGTTCCTCCTAATGCAAGACAATGCTAGACCTCATGTGGCTGGAGTGTGTCAGCAGTTCCTGCAAGAGGAAGGCATTGATGCTAAGGACTGGCCCGCCCGTTCCCCAGACCTGAATCCAATTGAGCACATCTGGGACATCATGTCTCGCTCCATCCACCAACGCCACGTTGCACCACAGACTGTCCAGGAGTTGGCGGATGCTTTAGTCCAGGTCTGGGAGGAGATCCCTCAGGAGACCATCCGCCACCTCATCAGGAGCATGCCCAGGCGTTGTAGGGAGGTCATTCAGGCACGTGGAGGCCACACACACTACTGAGCCTCATTTTGACTTGTTTTAAGGACATTACATCAAAGTTGGATCAGCCTGTAGTGTGGTTTTCCACTTTAATTTTGAGTGTGACTCCAAATCCAGACCTCCATGGGTTGATAAATTTGATTTCCATTGATAATTTTTGTGTGATTTTGTTGTCAGCACATTCAACTATGTAAAGAAAAAAAGTATTTAATAAGATTATTTCATTCATTCAGATCTATGATGTGTTATTTTAGTGTTCCCTTTATTTTTTTGAGTAGTGTATATTCTTTACAGGAAACTCACTCAACAATTTTAGATGAAGGGGAGTGGATAATGGACTGGGGCAAAGAAATTTAAAAGGGGTGCTGAAAATAATTAATCAAAAATCAAATCAAATTTATTTATAAAGCCCCCCCTTACATCAGCTGATGTCACAGAGTGCTGTACAGAAACCCAGCCTAAAACCCCAAACAGCAAGCAATGCAGGTGTAAAAGCACGGTGGCTAGGAAAAACTCCCTAGAAAGGCCAAAACCTAGGAAGAAACCTAGAGAGGAACCAGGCTGTGAGGGGTGGCCAGTCCTCTTCTGGCTGTGCCGGGTGCAGATTATAACAGAACATGGACAAGATTTTAAAATGTTCAAAAAACGACTAGCATGAGTGTGATAGGTTGTAGTGTGATTTCCTTTACGGTCCATATTTAAAATCGTCCATCTACCTTGCGGATCTGTTTGGACAATTTGCACAATCGGATCAAAATAGATCCGCAACAGTTATTTTGATCCGATTGTGCAAATTGTCCAAACAGATCCGCAAGGTAGATGGACGATTTTAAATATGTTATTGAACCATAAACAGATATGGCTCATTAAACTTTACGGACCAAACAATGATGATCCACGCTTCTTTGAAAATATATATAATAAATGATCAACCCTGCAAGACAAGACTATTATTATGGTGGGAGATTATAAAACTATTTTAAAAACCTCAATGGACCGTAAAGGAAATCACACTACAACCTATCACACTCATGCTCTTAAGGAAATCATGAAAGAATGGCATGGATATATTTTTTCTTATGTCATTCGCGTTGGCACCAAAAGTGAAAAAAGTGTTGATAGGGGATAGAATGCAGTCGGACAATCAGATAATTGTCATATCCATTACTCTATCTGAATTTCCACGTGGGCAGGGATATTGGAAATGTAATCAAAGCCTATTGGATGAGAACTTGTTTTTAACTAGGACAGAAGAATTTATAACCAAATTTTTCCAACATAACATAGGTACAGCAAATCCGCTTATTGTATGGGACACTTTTAAATGTACTGATCTCTAAACCAAAAGCAATTTAGGTCAAAGGAGTCCATACTAACAAAGGAAATCGAAGGTCTAACAGAACAGATCTAGCAATAAAAACTGTACCATAGAGGCTAAGAATAAGTTAGAGGAAAAACAAAAAGAAATGGAGGATAATAATAAAGCAAATTGGATGGAATATGGAGAAAAATGCACCAAATTATATTTTGAAAGAGGAGGCAAAGTACTTAAACCCATGTGTTTTCGTTTCAGTCTCCTTCTCTAACAAAACTATTTTTTTCTATTAAATAACAGCCATACAGAAAGACTCATGTGAAGGTGAAATTACAGAGGAGGAACTTCTTGATGCAATTAAAGCCTTTAAGTCCGGGATAACTCCAGGGCTGGATGGCATACCTGTTGAGGTATACCAAACCTTCTTTGATTACTCAGAGGACCGTTTTAACCACTCCTATGTAAATGGTAGATTATCAGACACTCAACAAGGTCTGATTTTATTATTACTGAAACAGGATACAATTGGGAAATATAAAGATCCAGTCCATTTAAAAAATTGTAGTCCCCTTACACTTAAGTGTTGTGATGCAAAATGTATAGCGCATAGAATTAAAAAGGTATTGTCGGATATTATTCATTCTAATCAGACAGGTTTTTTACATGGACGATACATTTTTGCAATTCGTTCCAGTTATTGGCAGCAGAGAACTGGAAGGAAAGGCGGCCAAAGGAGGTGTTGGTTTTGGGGATGACCAGTGAGATATACCAGCTGGAGCGCGTGCTATGGGTGGGTGTTGTTATGGTGAGCAGTGAGCTGAGATAAGGCGGAGCTTTACCTAGCAAAGACTTAAAGATGACCTGGAGCCAGTGAGTCTGGCGACGAATATGTAGCGAGGGCCAGCCGACAAGAGCATACAGGTCGCAGTGGTGGGTGGTATATAGGGCTTTGGTGACAAAACGGATGGCACTGTGATAGACTGCATCCAGTTTGCTGAGTAGAGTGTTGGAGGCTATTTTGTAAATGACATCGCTGAAGTCGAGGATCGGTAGGATAGTCAGTTTTACGAGGGTATGTTTGGCGGCGTGAGTGAAGGAGGCTTTGTTGCGAAATAGGAAGCCGATTCTAGATTTAGTTTTGGATTGGAGATGTTTAATATGAGTCTAGAAGGAGAGTTTACAGTCTAGCCAGACATCTAGGTATTTGTAGTTGTCCACATATTCAGAACCGTCCAGAGTAGTGATGCTAGTCGGGCAGGCGGGTGCGGGCAGTGATCGGTTGAAGAGCATGCATTTAGTTTTACTAGAGTTTAAGAGCAGTTGGAGGCCACGGAAGGAGTGTTGTATGGCATTGAAGCTCGTTTGGAGGTTTGTTAACACAGTGTCCAAAGAAGGGCCAGATGTATACAGAATGGTGTCGTCTGCGTAGAGGTGTATCAAGGAATCACCCGTAGCAAGAGCGACATCGTTGATATATACAGAAAAAAGAGTCGGCCTGGGAATTCAACCCTGTCGTACCCCCATAGAGACTGCCAGAGGTCCGGACAACAGGCCTTCCGATTTGACACACTGAACTCTGTCTGAGAAGTAGTTGGTGAACCAGGCGAGGCAGTCATTTGAAAAATCAAGGCTGCTGAGTCTGCCGATAAGAATACGGTGATTGACAGAGTCGAAAGCCTTGGCCAGGTCGATGAAGACTGCTGCACAGTACTGTCTTTCATCGATGGCGGATATGATATCGTTTAGTACCTTGAGTGTGGCTGAGGTGCACCCGTGACCAGCTCGGAAACCGGATTGCATAGCGTAGAAGGAACGGTGGGAAAGAGAGGTTGAACAGACTGGTAATAGGGGTTGCAACAATGGTGGCGGATAGTTTTAGAAAGAGAGGGTCCAGATTGTCTAGCCCAGCTGATTTGTACGGGTCCAGATTTTTCAGCTCTTTCAGAACATCTGCTATCTGGATTTGGGTGAAGGAGAAGCTGGGGAGGCTTGGGCAAGTAGCTGCGGGGGGTGCGGAGCTGTTGGCCGGGGTTGGGGTAGCCAGGAGGAAAGCATGGCCAGGCGTAGAGAAATTCTTATTGAAATTCTTGATTATCGTGGATTTATCGGTGGTGACAGTGTTTCCTAGCCTCAGTGAAGTGGGCAGCTGGGAGGAGGTGCTCTTATTCTCCATAGACTTTATAGTGTCCCAAAACGTTTTGGAGTTAGAGCTACTGGATGCAAATTTCTGTTTGAAAAAGCTAGCTTTTGCTTTCCTAACTGACTGCGTGTATTGGTTCCTGACTTCCCTGAAAAGTTGCATATCGCGGGGACTATTCGATGCTAGTGCAGTCCGCCACAGGATGTTTTTGTGCTGGTCGAGGGCAGTAAGGTCTGGAGTGAACCAAGGGCCATATCTGTTCTTAGTTCTACATTTTTTGAAAGGGGCATGCTTATTTAAGATGGTGAGGAAATTACTTTTAAAGAACGACCAGGCATCCTCTACTGACTGGATGAGGTCAATATCCTTCCAACTTCAACTGTATGTATAAGCTGGAAATACAGGCCTAAGCTATATTTATTAAAGATGTGTGTGTATAACTTTTTTTGTTTTCACATACAAAAGTGATGGATTTTTGATGAACACGCTGTATCTGCCTCCCAATTAAAACGAATTAGAAAATTCAAACATTTTATGGAAAATATATGTTTTACGTTTCTGGACGATATGCACTATGCTGCCATCTTGACAACATGGCCGAGTGGCGCTCCTCCCTCACCGCTTTTGCCCGTTCACGTCAAGGGCCATAGACCGGAGCCCCGCGCTTCAAGTTAATGTAACTCTCTCATTGCACGGCAGCTGCACAGTAGGGAAGCGACTCCCTGAAAATACAATTTGACACACCTGTCGTCTATTGCTTACAGCTGAGCCACAGGCGAGGCGGAGTAGTAACACAAGACCGAGTAGGATACTTCTCTCACAATATTGGAGGTTTGTGAATTATGTTACGGTAGCCTATACCATATTGTGTTGCTACGTTATTCATACACTGAATAATTACTTCTGCCTTGTCTACGCAGTCTCCGCAGGATGAAAGTGTCATTAACGTAGACTATATACAGTTTGCTAAAAGCCTCACACTTATAATTTGTTTTGCCTTTGTCACACATTGTACGGCATTAAATCTTAAGTGTAACCTGAGGTTGAAGGGATTTGCTTGAAGTCCGTGTTGTGGCATTCATCTTTGCACCTGTTACGATGCCTAGTCTATGCTGCTGCAGCCCTGAAAGATTCCTGTTTTTATCAGGTCTCGTGCCTGATAAATGTTGAATCTAACCTGGTCGTCAGGGGCGGCGATAAGGGAGAAAACATTGATTTTACTAAGTTAAATACTTTTGTAATCTTGCTAACCTAACTTATTTGAGACGTAATGTCGAGAGTGTGGGGCATAATTCTCACATCACAACCCATTTCTGTGGGAAATTAGGAGTTCGATAAACGTTGTGGCAATATTCCAAATTATCAGCGGTGGGCCTTTTTATAGTTTTTTTTCTTTTCGTGCCAACATGCCAATGTTGTAATTCAGGTGTTGCGCATGCTGTTAGTTTTACCTTGCTGTCCAACTGCGCATTGCTTGTCTAGTGCAGAAACAAATGGAGACTATATTCCACTGATAAATATTAGCAAAGACTAGGCCTATAATAAAATTACTGAGCTATATTGTATTCTCCAAACAATGATAATAATTATTTTAGACTTACTAATACAATTGTTCAGAAAGATATGTAAGTAATAATTTTCTCCCAAAAAGAGTGTCAATTCTTGGTAACCAAGTTTTTTTCAATATTTTGTGCACCCTCTCCTTGCAAGGAAAATGGCACTGAGCCTTTTTCTATAATATGATATTGGAGAACACATTCGGGTGGTTCATATATAATACCATTCCTTCTTCTCAGATTCTTGATATCCTTCAGTCTGCTTTGGGGCTAATCTAATCCATCAAATACCTATATTTTCGTCTCATAAAACTATGTCCATAGCGCCTGGTTCCAGTCTAAGTGCCAATACTATTTAACAAGCTACAGGTGTTTAACTTTGTTGGTTCCTCTCAACAAAATGTTTTTTCTGGCAACCCTTCCAAAGAGCCTATTGGCAGGTGGCATCTAATTGTAGATCAACAAACTTGGTGACCCCCAAGATGTGACCAAGTACTGTGATCCTCCAACTAGCCGATGTACCGCAGAGTGTCTGGATACAGCATGGCCAAAAGTATGTGGACAAACCTTGGGATTTTGCTATTTCGACCACACCCATGCTGACAGGTATATAAAATCGCAATCATCATAGACAGACATTGGCAGTAGAATGGCCCGTACTGAAGAGCTCAGTGACTCAACGTGGTACCGTCATAGGATGTTGGTCAACAAGTCAGTTGGTCAAATGTCTGCCCTGCTAGAGCTACCCCAGTCAACTGTAAGTGCTGTTATTGTGAAGTGGAAACGTCTAGAAGCAACAAGGCCTCGGCCGTGAAGTGATAGGCCACACAAGCTCACAGAACGGGACCGCCAAGTACTGAATCGCTCGGTTGTAACACTCACTACCGAGTTCCAAACTGCCTCTGGATGTAACGTCAGCACAAGACATGTTTGCCGGGAGATTCATGAAATGGGTTTCCATGGCCGAGCAGCCGCATAAGGCTAAGATCACAATGCCAAGCATCGGCAAGAGTGGTGTAAAGCTCGCCACCATTAGACTCAGGAGCAGTGGAAACACTTTCTCTGGAGTGATAATTCATGCTCCACCATCTGGCAGTCTGACAGACAAATCTGGGTTTAGCGGATGCCAGGAGAATGCTACCTGTCCCATTGCATAGTGCCAACTGTGAAGTTTGGTGGAGGAGGAATAATAGTCTGGGGCTGTTTTTCATGGTTTTGGCTCCCTAGTTCCAGTAAAGGGAAATCGTAACGCTACAGCATACAATGACATTCTAGACGATTCTGTGCTTCCAACAGTTTGGGGAAGGCCCTTATCTGTTTCAGCATGACAATACCCCTGTCCACAAAGCGAGGTCCATACAGAAATTGTTTGTCAAGATCGGTGTGGAAGAACATGACTGGCCTGCACAGAGCCCTGACCTCAACCCCATCGAACACCTTTGGGATGAATTAGAACGCAGACTGTGAGCCAGCCCTAATCACCCAACATCAATGCCCCACCTTACCAATGCTCTTGTGGCTGAATGGAAGCAAGTCCCTGCAGAAATGTTCCAACATCTAGTGGAAAGCCTTCCCAGAATAGTGGAGGCTGTTATAGCAGCAAAGGAGTGGACCAACCTCGTATTAATTCCCGTGATTTTGGAATGAGATGCTTGACGGGGGGGTGATGTGCGATGAGTCTTGACTGATGAGTTACTACTGGGATGACTGACTGAAATCCTTTCTGTGTAGCCTAATTGATGGGGTCTTCTGGGCCCAATTGGAATACTTAAAAAATGCATTCTCCCTTGAGGTAATCACTGATTTTACATGTCTGGAGAGTTGAAAGTAAGGGTTCCCCCTTTCACCAACCCAGTCCTATATTTAAACTGTAGTCAGATCTCTCACTCATGGTAAATAGTAGTAGTTTTCAACTTCTTCCCTCAGTAGAAGTCAAGGTGTTTTCTCTGGTGTTCTTCGGCCATGATGTAGTCATTTGTGTATTTGGAGTACTGTAGTTTAATTGGGTATGTTTGATGGCTTCATCAGTGTGGGAGCTGTCAGACAGGAAAGGTGTGTCAGAGTTGCATAAACTGAAACAAACATGTCAAAGCGTGCGTAAGTGTGCGTCTAATGGGGTCACCATGTCAACCAAGGTTTTGAATGACTCAGACTAGAGTGCTATCATCTTGTGTGGTGTCAAGACACCATGTCTTATTGGTCAAAAGAGAAACTTGCATGATCTGACCTGTAAAGTGCCATGTGTAGATCCACGTAGTGCATTATATCAAGTAATCACCTACTACACTATACAGTGCATCCGGAAAGTATTCAGACCCCTTGACTTTAACACATTTTGTTACTTTACAGCCTTATTCTAAAATTGATTAAATAAAACATTTTCATTCTACACACACTACCCCATAATGACAAAGTGAAAAAAGTGTTTTTTTAATAAAAATAAGTATTCAGACCCTTTGCTTTGAGACTTGAAGTTGCCCTCCGGTGCATTGTGTTTCCATTGATCATCCTTGATGTTTCTACAATTTGGTTGGAGTCCAACTATGTTAAATTCAATTAATTGGACATGATTTGGAAAGGCACACACCTGTCTAGATTAGGTCCCACAGTTGACAGTGCATGTCAGAGCAAAAACCAAGCCATGAGGTCAAATTGTCCATTGAACTCCGAGACAGGACTTTGTTGACACAGATCTGCGGAAGGGTACCAAAACATTTCTGCAGCATTGAAGGTCCCCAAGAACACAGTGGCCTCCAGAAGTTTGGAACCACCAAGACTCATCCTAGAGCTGGCCACCCGGCCAAACTGAGCAATCGGTGGAGAAAGGGCCTTGATCAGGGAGGTGACCAAGAACTCAATGGTAAATCTGACAGCGCTACTCAGTGGTGATGGGAGAACTTTCCAGAAGGACAACCTTCTCTACAGCACTCCACCAAACAGGCCTTTATGGTAGAGTGGCCAGACAGAAGCCACTCCTCAGTAAAAGGCACATGACAGCCTGCTTGGAGTTTGCCAGAAGAAACAAGATTCTCTGGTCTGATGAAACCAAGATTGAACTCTAGCCTGAATGCCAAGCATCACATCTGGAGAAAACCAGGCACCATCCCTAGGGTGAAGCATGGTGGTGGCAGCATCATGCTGTGGGGATGTTTTTCAGTGGCAGGGACTGGGAGATTAGTCAGGATTGAGGGAAAGATGAACAGAGTCAAGTACAGAGAGATCCTTGATGAAAACCTGCTCCAGAGTGTTCAGGACCTCCGACTGGGGTGAACATTCACCTTCCAACAGGACAACAACCCTAAGCACACAGCCAAGACAACGCAAGGGTTGCATTTCTGAATGTCCTTGAGTGAACCAGCCAGAGCCCAGACTTGAACCCTATCAAACATCTCTGGAGAGACCTGAAAATAGCTGTGCAGCAACGCTCCTCATCCAACCTGACAGAGCTTGAGAGGATCTGCAGAGAAGAATGGGAGAAAATCCCCCTCAAGAAGACTTGAGGTTGTAATCGCTGCCAAAGGTGCTTCTGCAAAGTACTGAGTAAAGGGTCTGAATACTTATGCAAATTTGATATTTTGTCATGGGGTATTATTGTGTGTTATGGCAGCAAAGGGGGGACTTATTCCATATTAATGCCCATGATTTTGAAATGAGATGTTCAGGGAGCAGGTGTCCACATACTTTTTGTCATGTACTCTATTTGATTGTTATGGTCTTTTGCCATTAGCTAATGATGACATTAAGTGTTCCGCGTTTGGATCTATTGTTTACGGTATTTAAAAAAAAAAATGGATTTAATTAAATTTTTTATCCCAGCCCCCGTCCCCTTAGGAGGCCTTTTGCCTTTTGGTTGGCCATCATTGTAAATAAGAATTTGTTCTTAACTGACTTGCCTAGTTAAATAAAAAATAAACATTATTTGCCCTCGGCTGAACTCGTATGATTTGAGTTTTATACAGGGAAACTCAGTGCTTGAACACTTAAAGCCAGTTCAGGCATACACTATAGACTTACTAGTACTCTGGACTATGCTTTATATAGGGAAATCTAGTTTTGAATGTCCCATGCATCCCCTTGCTTGGGTGAGAAGGCCCTGGATAGGGTTATGAGGTTTGTGCTGAAATGGGAGCTGCTCCCTTTCTCCTCTTATATACTGTTCCCTTAAACAAGTCAGACAGCATTTCATTGTTAAAGCTTACATTCTTATCTTAAGGTAGTTTCACATGGTAGGCTTTGTCAGATAACACTGTGTATCCAATACACTGGAGCTTTACATGGGTCTGTTAGATTTCATAACCACCTTGTATACTGTGATGTTGATTTACAGGTTTGAGTTGTAGATAAGTCTCTTCTGTACATGCAGCGCATAATACTGTATTCAGTAAAACATTTTTTTTTTTTTGTGGTATTTTGGAATACCTTTAAGTCAAATACTTCCAAGTATAGGTAGTGGCAGGTAGCCTAGTGGTTAGAGTGTTGGACTAGTGATCGAATCCCCGAGCTGACAAGGTAAAAATCTGTCGTTCTGCCCCTGAACAAGGGAGTTAACCCACTGTTCCTAGGCCATCATTGTAAATAAGAATTTGTTCTTAACTGACCTGCCTAGTTAAATAAAGGTTAAATAAAACTTTTAAAAAGGACAATGTGTCGTTTTCAGGCAGGCTTAAACTTGCATTGTGTGGATCTTTAGAATTGTTAGGTTTCTTGGTGTCTCCAGTGATGGGTTCAGTTTGTCTTCTCTTATTGATGCCCCTCACAAATCAGACCTTTTACTCAATAATTCAGTTAATTTGAATGGCCTGGGAGGAATTTCCTGTACTAGTGAATATCAAGAAAACTAAAGTTCCTATCCAAAAAGCCCTCCCCCTCTAGGAATTTTAAAGCGACTGCTTCACGTAGTTGTCTAAATGCTGGCTTGTTGTACTAGCCATTACTTGGGCCTACATGTTATGCTGAATCTTGAAGAGCATTGTATCTCATGGTTTATAAAATGAACCATCTCCTGCTTGAGATGTATGGCATGATGGCTTAGCTATCTACTGGTTTAGTTTGCAGTAGACTGTTTGAAACTAAATCTGACTTGGACATGGTGTACATGTCAGTCAGCAATCCAGTTGTTGCGTGTTGGCCTTATTTGTTATACAATGCAGCTTTGTTCCCTGGCTTGGCATTCTGTGTCTTCAGGCTGTGGTATTATTGAATAGAGAGATGATGATGACAGGATAGTAATGCTTGCCGCATGTAGCTGTTCTCTCTGTAACTGCATGGCATTTATCCTTACCCGTTAACAGGGAGGTAGCTATCCTTGATTTACCCACTTCATATGTATATACTGTATTCTAGTCAAGGCTCATCTTATAACTACTGCTGTATACACCTTTTCTATTACAATACTGTCTACACACCATTTGCTTGTATTGTTAGGTATTACTGCACTGTTGGAGCTAGGAACATAAGCATTTTTCGTTACACATAGGGCTGGGCGATACGGCCAAAATATCATATATATATATATATATATATATATATATATATATATATATATATATATATATATATATATGGTATTTTATGTTTTTGATTAATAAAAGTTATACATTTGCTTAATGAGTAGTGGGTGACCCTAGGGTGGCAACACATATATTCTAAATAATTTCAATGAGTCTTTCTGCATTCGGATTGTTTTTATTTATTTTCATTTTACCTTTATTTAACCAGGTAGGCTTGTTGAGAACAAGTTCTCATGTACAACTGCAACCTGGCCAAGATAAAGCACAGCAGTTTGATACATACAACAACAAAGAGTTACACATGGAATACACAGACATACAGCCAATAATACAGTAGAAAAATAAAAATAAATAAGTCTATATACAGTAAGTGCAAATGAGGTAAGATAAGGGAGGTAGGGCAACAAATAGGCCATGGTGGCGAGGTAATTACAATATAGCAATTAAACACTGGGATGGTAGATGTGCAGAAGATAAATGTGCAAGTTACTGGGGTGCAAAGGAGCAAGATAAATAAATACAGTATGAGGATGAGGTAGTAGGATGGGCTGTTTATAGATGGGCTATGTGCAGGTGCAGAGATCTGTGAGCTGCATAGACAGCTGGTGCTTAAAGCTAGTAAGGGAGATATGAGTCTCCAGCTTCAGTGATTTTTTTGTTGTTGTTGTTGTAGTTCGTTCCAGTCATTGGCAGCAGAGAACTGGAAGGAAAGGCGGCCAAATGAGGAATTGGCTTTGGGGTGACCAGTGAGATATACCGGCTGGAGCGCGTGCTGCGGGTGGGTGCTGCTATGATGACCAGTGAGCTGACATAAGGCGGGGCTTTACCTATCAGAGACTTGTAGATGACCTAGAGCCAGTGGGATTGGCGACGAGTATGAAGCGAGCCAACGAGAGAGTACAGGTCGCAGTGGTGGGTAGTATATGGGGATTTGGTGTCAAAACAGATGGCACTGTGATAGATTGCATCCAATTTGTTGAGTAGAGTGTTGGAGGCTATTTGATAAATGACATCGCCGAAGTCGAGGATCGGTAGGATGGTCAGTTTTACGAGGGTATGTTTGGCAGCATGAGTGAAGGATGCTTTGTTGCGAAATAGGAAGCCGATTCTGGATTTAATTTTGGATTGGATATATTTAATGTGAGTCTGGAAGGAGAGTTTACAGTCTAGCCAGACACCTAGGTATTTGTAGTTGTCCACATATTCTAAGTCCGAGCCGTTCAGAGTAGTGATGCTGGACAGGCGGGTAGGTGCGGGCAGTGATCGGTTGAAAAGCATGCATTTAGTTTTACTTGCATTTAAGAGCAGTTGGAGGCCACGGAAGGAGAGTTGTATGGCATTGAAGCTCGTCTGGAGGTTAGTTAACACAGTGTCCAAAGAAGGGCCAGAAGTATACAGAATGGTGTCGTCTGCGTAGAGGTTGATCAGAGAATCACCGGCGGCAAGAGCAACATCATTGATGTATACAGAGAAGAGAGTCAGCCCGAGAATTGAACCCTGAGGCACCCCCAGAGACTGCCAGAGGTCCGGACAACAGGCCCTCCGATTTGACACACTGAACTCTATCAGAGAAGTAGTTGAGAAACCAAGGCTGTTGAGTCTGCCAATAAGAATGTGGTGATTGACAGTTGAAAGCCTTGGCCAGGTCAATGAATATGGCTGCACAGTAATGTCTCTTATTGATATCGTTTAGGACCTTGTGTGGCTGAGGTGCACCCATGACCAGCTCTGAAACCAGATTGCACAGCGGAGAAGGTGCGGTGGGATTCGAAATGATCGGTAATCTGTTTGTTAACTTGGCTTTCGAAGACCTTTGAAAGGAAGGGTAGGATAGATATAGGTATGTAGCAGTTTGGGTCTAGAGTGTCACCCCCTTTTGAAGAGGGGGATGACCGCTGCAGCTTTCCAATCTTTTGGGAATCTCAGACGATACGAAAACAGGCTAGTAATAGGGTTTGCAACAATTTCGGCAGATCATTTTAGAAAGAGAGGGGCCAGATTGTCTAGCCCGGCTGATTTGTAGGGGTCCAGATTTTGCAGCTTTTTCAGAACATCAGCTATCTGGATTTGGGTGAATGAGAAATGGGGAGGCTTGGGTGAGATGCTGTGGGGAGTGCGGGGCTGTTGACCGGGGTAGGGGTAGCCAGGTGGAAAGCATGGCCAGCTGTAGAAAAATGCTTATTGAAGTTCTCAATTATAGTGGATTTGTCAGTGGTGACAGTATTTCCTAGCCTCAATGCAGTGGGCAGCTGGGAGGAGGTGCTCTTATTCTCCATAGACTTTACAGTCTCAGAACTTTTTTGAGTTTGTGCTACAGGATGCAAATTTCTGATTGAAAAAGCTAGCCTTAGCTTTCCTAACTGCCTGTGTATATTGGTTCCTGACTTCCCTGAAAAGTTGCATATCGCATGGGCTAGTCGATGCTAATGCAGAACGCCACAGAATATTTTTGTGCTGGTCAAGGGCAGTCAGGTCTGGAGTGAACCAATGGCTATATCTGTTCCTGGTTGTACATTTTTTGAAAGGGGCATGATTATTTAAGATGGTGAGGAAGGCACTTTTTAAAGAATGACCAGGCATCCTCTACTGATGGGATGAGGTCAATATCCTTCCAGGATACCCGGGCCAGGTCGATTAGAAAGGCCTGATCGCTGAAGTGTTTTAGGGAGCGTTTGACAGTGATGAGGAGTGGTCATTTGACCGCAGACCCATTACGGATGCAGGCAATGAGGCAGTGATTGCTGAGATCTTGGTTGAAAACAGCAGAGGTGTATTTAGAGGGCAAGTTGGTTAGAAATATATCTATGAGGGTGCCTGTGTTTACTGATTTGTGGTTGTACCTGGTGGGTTCATTTATCATTTGTGTGAGATTGAGGACATCAAGCTTAGATTGTAGGGTGGCCGGGGTTTTAAGCATGTCCCAGTTTAGGTCACCTAGCAGCACGAGCTCTGAAGATAGATGGGGGGCAATCAGGTCACATATGGTGTCAAGGGCACAGCTGGGGGCAGAGGGTGGTCTATAGCAAGCGGCAACAGTGAGAGACTTGTTTCTGGAAAGGTGGATTTTTAGGAGTAGAAGCTCGAATTGTTTGGGTACAGACCTGGATAGCAAGACAGAGCTCTGGGACCGAGAGACTGAAAAACAGCTTCTATCTCAAGGCCATCAGACTGTTAAACAGCCATCAATAACATTGAGTGGCTGCTGTCAACATACTGACCTAAATCTCTAGCCACTTTAAATAATTTACAATTGGATGTAACAAATGTATCACTAGCCACTTTAAACAATTTTTTATAATGTTTACATTTCTGACATTACTTATCTCTTATGTATACACTGTACTCTATACCATCTACTGAATCTTGCCTATGCCGTTCGGCCATCGACTCAAATCCCTAGCCACTTTACAAATTAAAAAGTGGATGTAATAAATGTATCACTAGCCACTTTAAACAATGCCATTTATATAATGTTTACATATCCTACATTACTCATCTCATATGTATATACTGTACTCTATACCATCTACTGCATCTTGCCTATGCCGGTCAGCCATCGCTCATCCATATATTTATGTGTACATACTCATATTCAATCCTTTACACTTGTGGTAGTTGTTGTTGTGAAATTGTTAGATTACTTGTTAGATACTACTGCATGGTCGGAACTAGAAGCACAAGCATTTCGCTACACTCGCATTAACATCTGCTAACCATGTGTATGTGGCAAAAAAATAATTATTTGATTTGTCTTACTATCTCTGCAGTAGATTGCAACACCGCCCCCTTTGGCAGTTCTATCTTGTCGAAGATGTTATAGTTAGGGATGGAAATTTCAGTTTTTTTTGGTGGACTTCCTAAGCCAGGATTCAGACGCATTCAGACACTTTATACTGTTCAATTCAACTTGAAATACAAATAATTTCCTGCATTTCCATCAATTTCTGCATTTCCTGCATTCATTTGAGATCCTTTCCACACTGCCACGATATGGGCAAAAATACTAGGCCTTATTTTTAACCAAATGTTGCAATTGCGATTTAGATAAACACTTGGTGAACTTTTTGGAATCATGGAAATAGAATGTTTATTATAATTCTATCGTTAGAATATAAATAATAGTGGTCACTTTGAATACAGTGTTTGACATGACAACGAATGAAAATGCCATGGACAAGTTATTGTGACAGGGTAGGAACCAAAGTGATGTTCAGTGTTTCCTAGGGGACCCTATAATCTTTGGCTACATTAAATCTTTATTCATATAGCCAACAAATTCATGCATCCCTTATTCCTCTTTGATTTAGAAGATACTGTTGCACAAACAACATGCCGATTTAAGCCTCCACCAGTACTGGTATCAGGCTGTATTAGCTAGCTACGTTTGCTCTGACAGTACTTGTATTAGCTAGCCAGTGATTAGCATTAGTGGCTAACACGATTTAGCGTAACTTGCTAAGAAAATACAAACTAGCTGTTTGCAGATGTAAGAAACACAAACTAATATTGTAATTATAGAACGCTTGTGGATTTATACTAAGATCAACGTGGAAACAACATCCTTGTCATCAATGTTGCATGTGCTGCATTGACCATGCAGACTGAACAAAGTGTCTCGTGGTCAAGCAACAACAAATGCGCTCCTTGAGTGACCGGGGGACCAGGTCCGTGTGGGAAGCGGAGTGGAGAGAGAGAGAGAGAGAGAGAGAGAGCGGAGAGGGATGACTCAAGTAGCGGAGTAAACTATAAAAATGGACGTTACACACGGCGTATCACATTTAACACACCAAACATTCAAATACCGTTATAGAAAGTAAAAACCCAAACACCGGTGTGTGTGTGTATATATAGTAAAATAGGGTATACCGCCCAGCCTTACACCCGCGCAGTGTTGCCAACTCCTCAGTAAGGAAAGTAGCTATTGGCTGTCCTAAAAGTCGCTAAATGATATCACCTAATTTGCATAATTGACCATGTGCATGTAATTGTGATGGACGCTGTAGGAGAGAGGAATAACGTCATGGGAGAGACAAAAAGTGAGTAAAAAAACAACCTAAATATGTTTAGAACTACAAATGAACTTCTGTCGATTCTTGTTTTTTTATTTTTATGTCACAATTCCAATCCTCCTCCTTTATCCAGGCTTGGGACCGGCAAAAGTGACCCAAAAGAGACACTCTGGCAGAGTTTTTTTTAATTTTATAATTCTTTTTAGTTTTCTTAATTTGGTTTGGTTTTTAACCTTATGGTCCACTTAGGAGCCTACAATAAGTCACAGTAAAACATAAACATTTTTAACCATAACATTTAAAAAAAAAAAAAAAATGGACCAAAAAGAGACAATAGAAAAAACTGTCAATGGCAATGTGAGAAAATTATGGTAATTAGTCTGGCCCTAATTCAGTTTTTTTTTTTTCCCCAGACACCCCTCCACACACGCACAGGCTGTGCTGGCTCACAGAAAGAGTGGGTCATTGTCATTTTGGTCAAGGCTCTCTATGGCAGGTTCAGCAACTGAGGGAGCTGACTTAAATTAGTAAGCAGCTGATGTGCCAAAAAGCTGCAAAACATTATCAGGCAGCTGGTGCTCATAGCAAGCATCACCAGACAGCTTCAGTCCATATCGAATGTACAGGATGGAGTTAAGGGTCTGCAAGGACATCTGATTTCTAAGTTTGCTGTTTACCACACTCATCTGGCTGAATACTCTCTCGACTTCAGCGTGGCAAGGACAACACAGACACAGCAGCCATGGCAAGTTCTTGAAACGGGTTGATATCAACTTCCAAATCTCACTCCAGAAGCCCAGTGTGTTTGTCTCATTCCATTTACTAAGATGGATGGCACAACATTGCTGGCTCTTATTGTGCTTTACAGTTTCCTCCACATTGAAAACTGACATGTACTGCAATGCTTCGATGTTGTCCGGCAGTCTCACCCTCAACTCGTTAGTGAGGGAGATTGTGAAGGCTACACACTGCTTTCGGACATTGTTTTCATCTTCAGGCGCAAGGTACAGCTCATCTGCCTTTGACTCAAAAAGTTAACCAAGATACGGTTTGGGACTGATGTATCCATCTATTGGCCCTTTGAGCACATCAACATTTGCCAGTGGATTCAGCTCCCTGCTGCTCACAGACTTGATCAGGCTAACAAAGCGGTCAAGTAGCTTAATAGGATCTACTTGCTCTCCCTCAAAAGCCTTGATGGCCAACTGTACCTCACCCAGCACTGACTTCAAAAAAGTCAGATACAATATGTTTTGAGGATCACTGTACATGGAGTATGAAACCTCAGCCATGTAGCACTGTTCACTGGACTTGGTGACTGCGAAATGCAGCCTAAGCTCCTCCCACTGGTCCAAAATGCGTGAAACCGCGGGTTTAATGGAGAGCCAACGTGTGGCACACACCTTGGTTATCTAAAGTTTTCTCCCCACAGTTGATGGTCTCATATATGGCCTTGTAGGCCTCCCTGTGCTTTGGAGACACTGAAAACCAGTTATGTCTCTTGTACCAAGTACTCCACACTACGGGGGATGGTGTCATTGGAAGCATGACTTACAGCAAGCTGCAGAGAGTGACACACACAGCGAATAAGAACCAGATATTTTAGGCCATACTCCTCCTTCAGCACTTTATGGACCCCATTGTTAATCCCCATCATAACAGAGGCATTGTCAGTCCCTATCCCCAGGAGTTTCTCTTTTTTAAGACAACACTTCTCGAGGAAAGCCACAACAGCATGGGCAATAGATTTGGCATCTCCTCCCTCCAACTCAACAAGCCCCAGAAATGTTGATACAATTGTCTGCTTGGTGTCACTAAAGTACCTTATCACGACCCCTAGGTACTTAGAAACACTTCCATCCGTGGACTCATCGAGGAGGAGGCTGAAACGCTGGTCACCCACATCTGCGACCAACTACTTTTTCAGAAAGTATGGTGCTAGAACACCATTAATCATTTCTGTCCACTTTGTCCTGTGAATTTTGAAGTGGGTAGCAGCAGTGGAGTCTGAGGAAGCAGATCTACATGCTTCTCCAATGTGATCACATGCCAGCATGGAACAGTGTTCAGCGATAGCTAATGCCATGGTGGCCTCAGCCTTTTTTGCAGTCAATTTTTTTAACCATAAATGGCAGCTTGTTTTGGGTGGAACTGTTATAAGGCTTTGCCTTTTGAGTATGTTTTTGAGTTGTCATGTGTTTTTACATCACTAAGTTTGGTGTAGAAATCAGCCTTACAATACAGGCAGTATGCCCGTGTATCTTCTCCAATAAACGGCTTCAACCAGCCTTTGAATTCAGGGTTTGATTCCCACTCCTTTCTGTATTTTTGAGTGTACAGTTTAGACTGAGACATGATGAGCTAGCCAGCTAGATGTTTAGCTTGTCATAGAGGCACACAGTTGACAAGGTGAGTAAGTGATTGAGGCTGTGTGAGTCAAAGGATCAGCCAGCGGCGGCTTCCCGCATGAACATCTCCTGCTCTGACTGCATGCGTGAGGACTGCGCCACCTGTGAGTGCTTTGGGATGGGGTGGGGCCCACGGCAGCACCCGCTGCTCGTTGAGAAGAGTAAGAACGATATGTGCTTTCAGGTCAGAGTCTCCAATAACACCAGAAAAAGTCGCTAGTCGATTTTTTTGAAAATGTGTCGCTAGAGGGGTCTGAATACTTGCTAAATATAGCGACAAAGTCGCTAAGTTGGCAACACTGCACCCACTATAACATCTGAGAAATATGTTTATCTAACCGATCCAGTTTTGCTCTTTGTCTCTGGCCTAGTGGTTAAGAGCAAGGATCCAGTAACCAAAAGTTAGCTGGTTCGAATCCCAGAGCCGACTAGGTAAAAAATTGCTTCTGTAAGTCGCTCTGGATAAGAGCATCTGTTAAATTACTAAAATCTAATGTGTGTAACCTTTCCCTCCTGCCTAGCAACAGGTATGTTGTCTTGGGAATGATATACTTGAGCAATAAGGCCCGAGGAGGTGTGGAATATAGCCAATATACTACGGCTAAGGGCTGTTCTTAGGCACAACGCAGATGGTATATTGGCCATATACCACAAACCCCAAAGGAGCCTTATTGCTATTATAAACTGGTTACCAACGTAATTAGAGTAGTACAATTCAGGGCTCAAACCACCCAGTTTATAATGATATTTAGAAAGCAGGCCATCATAAATGAGAAGAGAAAGATGTTGAGTAGAATGCATGGGTGATACTGATACTCAACTTGTATAATGTAATTATTATATTCTCTTAATTGAGTGAAGCTTGCGTGTGTGAAACTGACTTTGTCCTAATCTGAACGTGTGCCACACTCCAGTCAATGAGTGTTGTGCTGCTCCCTGCATGCTGACCATGTCTGCGTTTCCAAATGGCGCACACTTCCCTATTTAGTGCATTATTTTTGACCAGAGCCCTATGTGTGCGGAACCCTGACTGATGGCCATTGTACTATCAACACTCCTTCCCTAGTCTCCCTCTGAGCTACTGACAGAAGCCGAGAAATGCTGATCACATTCTTTTCACTTCAACAAGTCTTTCATGCATGGCTGGTAAATTGTGTTATATGACCCGTCCACTTTGGGTCACAGTATTTGAATATGTATATTTATTAGAGGCAAATGGGTTATCTAGGACATGATGGCAGTTTAAAGGGATCCTTTGGGATTTTGGCAATCGGGCCCTTTATCTACTTCCCCAGAGTCAGATGAACTCGTGGATACCATTTTTATGTATATGTGCGGTTTGAAGGAAGTTGCTGATTAGCATTAGCGCAATATCTGGAAGTCTATGGGTATCTGCTAGTTAGCATTGGCTCGCAAAACTACCTCCAAGTTTCATCATACTGGACAGCGAGATATAAAAATGAAATCCACAAGTTAATCTGACTCTGGGGAAGTAGATAAAAGCCTCAGTGCCAAAATCCCGAAGTATCCCTTTAAGAAAAGGGTGTAAGATTGAGATGAAGGGATGTTACTTCATGTGGATGATCCCGTCCAGGAAATCTCCTGTAGGACTGCTTAAAACGTGTAGCTCTGTATTACCTCTGTCACAGCACTGATCTTTTTAAAGTAAAAAATGTGATTTTTCCCGTCTTTTATCTCTATTTCCACAATATAAGGTTGGAATAATACTGTGAAATTGTGAAAATTCTACTCTTTTTAGTGTAAGAGCTGTTTGAAAAGACTGCCTGAAATTTTAGCCTGTTTTGGTGGGATGGAGTTTTGGCCTGCCTGCTTGACACCAGGTGGTAAATAGACCAATAAGAAAGAGTTTTCCAAACCTCTCTGACAATACATTTTCTGTTTTTTCTCCTCCCCGCTCAGACCAGTCCCAGACAATCCAAGCAAAACAATTCTGCCTTGAGAAATTGCCCTTTTGCTAAGAAGCTATTTTTGTTTATTTTTGACTATTTTAATTGAAAACACATTAAGGTAACGGTTTACCTTAATGTGTTTTCTGTTAGCCATAAATTATTTGATTGAGATAAAAAAAACAGCTGCATTGGGCCTTTAACCTATGACCTGTGTGTTTCCTCCAGGACAGCCAAAGGAGCTCCGGGAGACATGGAGTTCAGGGATCTAACGACCAGGGTCGGACTCTGGTATGAGAACTTCATGAAAAATGCAGGTGAGGATCCATCACTAACTGCTGTCCAACAACGATGGATAGATTGAGTTTTGGTATTAAAAAGGAAAATGGGTTTTAGGCTACACGTTTTAGGCAAATGGGTCTCCCGAGTAGCACAGCGGTCTAAGGCACTGCATCTCAGTGCAAGAGGTGTCACTACAGTCCCTGGTTCGAATCCAGGCTGTATCGCATCTGGCCGTGATTAGGAGTCCCATAGGGCGGCCCACAATTGGCCCAGCGTCGTCTGGGTTTTGCCGGGGTAGGCCGTCATTGTAAATAAGAAATTGTTCTTAACTGACTTGCCAAGTTGAATAAAAAAAGAAAAGAAAGCATATGTTTTCAGTAGAAGCCAGAGGATAACGAATGAAAGCATTATGCAACATTCTCTTCCTATGTGTTCCTCGATCTTGGTCTTCTGGGGTTGATGAAATAGCGCTGATCATCATTACAAGCCATGAGAATCAACTGTAACCTCTTAAACATATTGTTGGTGCGTCTCAGTTGAATGCTTGGCTAGATGGCATGATGTATTGATTTATTTGATTGAATCATACACTCAACCCTTCTCTGCTGTCAAGACCCCAGGACAGAAGACTGGTTTCTCATGTCATCGCCGCTCCCCCAGACCGTAGTAATCGTGGCGTACATCTACTTTGTGACGCGGCTGGGGCCCAGGCTCATGGAGAAACGCAAGGCCCTCCACCTCAAAGAAGTTCTCATCATCTACAACTTCAGCGTGGTTGCCTTGTCCCTCTACATGTGCTATGAGGTGGGTCTCTTTCTCAATGGACTTCTGACAGGCTGTATGTAGTGTTTTTATACTGCCTCGTCAAGGACAGTCTGTGAGGCGAGTGGCAAAAAAACAAAGCAATTGGGATTTCTCAAGTTTAATATGAAGAAGTTTAATAAGAAAAGGCTATGCTTCAGGATCACAATGATGCATCATTTCATACTTAATTACTTTTCAGCGGTAAAACAACCTTAATCGCAAAATAGTCAGAGCTTTTTTTATTAGCATGGGATGTTTTTATACCAATGTTTCAAAATCACAATCACATATTTAGCAGGTGTTATTGAGGGTGTAGTGAAATGCTTGTGTTCCTAGATCCAACAGTGCAGTAGAATCTAACGATACACACATCTTAAAAGTAAAAGAATGGAATTGAGATTGTTATATATACTGGAAATGTCAGAGTGGCATTGACTAAAATACAGTAGAATAGAATACAGTATATACATATGAGATGAGTAAAGCAGTATGTAAACATTAAAGTGACTACTGTTCCATTATTAAAGTGGCCAGTGATTCCAAGTCTGTGTATATAGGGCAGCAGCCTCTTAAGGTGCAGGGTTGAGTAACCGGGTGGTAGATGGCTGGTGATGGCTAATTAACAGTCTGATGGCCTTGAGATAGAAGCTGTTTTTCAGTCTCTCTGACCCAGCTTTGGTGCACCTGTACTGACCTCACCTTCTGGATGATAGCGTGGTGAACAGGCAGTGGCTCGGGTGGTTGATGTCCTTGATTATCTTTTTGGCCTTCCTGTGACATTGGGTGCTGTAGATGTCCTGGAGGGCAGGTAGTTTGCCCCAGGTGATGCGTTGGGCAGACTGCACAACCCCTGGGTTCATATAACACATGCATGAAACGGAATATGATTGAGGGTTTTCCCTTGACAATAGTTCATTGTAGGGGCACAGATCAGTGATTTACCTCAAGGAAGCAGGAAAGGATGCCTTTTTGTCTTGTGTATTGGGCCAAATTCCTTTCTGCTGACTGGTGTGCAGAACCTGTCTTTGTTTATGACCGGGGTTGAGCAGGAAATGCAGGTCATGATCCACACGCTATGAACTGAAATTCCTTTTTCGTACCACTCTTTTGTCATACTGTCGAGGTTTAATGGTTGTCACCCAAACACCAACGTGTACTTGGTTTTAAGAAACGTGTGTGTGTGTGTGTGTGGGGGGGGGCATTAGTAATACTTACTTTCTTTAGTTTCAGTGTGAAGACGATACATTTTTATTGGCGTGTGAAAACGATACATTTTTATTGACGTCTAATCTTTGCATAAAGGAGAGCCATGCAACAACTAGTGTGCTGTGATTTGGAGTATTTTTAATTCATTGCCTCTTCTTCCTGTAGTATGTGATGTCGGGCTGGGGGACGGGCTACACGTTCCACTGTGACCTAGTGGACTACTCGGACTCGCCGCAGGCAGTGAGGGTAAGAGCTGTGGAATGTCTCTGACTGCCACAGACAGGCAGAGAACTACTACTGGCCGTTCCTCTCTTCTTATTAACACCCATTCACCTGTGGAATCCCCCACTGACTCTAGCATGCCAACATGCTGTTGGAATAAAGAAGCATTGAGAACAGGTCATTCCATAGGAGTGATTCACACCATGTTTCTTGTGTTGCATAATATCATTAGTTGTGTGGTGAGGCCTGTTAGGCCGCCGCCATCCTACCAAAACAGGCTGACCTATTCCTGCAGTCTTTTCAAACAGCTCTTACACTAAAAGGGCATTATAATAATTTTCACAGTATTATTCTAACCTCATTGTGTAAATGCATATAAAACTGAAAAAACTATTTTTTACTTTAAAAGTTCAGTGCTGTGACAGAGGTACAGGTTTTTCTTATCTGTAAGTAACGTAATTATTCTTGTCACTTATAACCTCTCTCTCACTCCTTAGATGGCAGGGACGTGTTGGCTCTACTACTTCTCAAAGTTCATAGAAATGTTGGATACAGTAAGTCGGTTCCTTTTAGTACAGCTTTCTGACTAATTGTGTCTTGCTTGTTCAGAGGGGTTGGGTTAAATGCGGCAGGCACATTTTGGTTGACTGCATTCAGTTGTCCAACTTACCAGGTATCCCATTTCCCCTTCTGTCATTTTCACTCTTGTTCTGTTCTGTGTTAAATGGCTGAATTCTCCCTCCTGCCAGATATTTTTTGTTCTGAGGAAGAAGAACGGCCAGATTACGTTCCTCCATGTCTACCATCACTCCATAATGCCCTTTACCTGGTGGTTTGGTGTCCGGTTCGCTGCAGGTACAGTAGACAAGAACTTGAGTTACTCCCATGACTGTATTAAACTGCTTACAAATGGGTATACTACATAATGATGGTCTGTCCCAGACAAATGTCAGTATTCAGCCGTTCATCTTCCTTAGGAGCTGTTGTAGGAAGTGGAACACGGAAACCTGTCCATCTAGGGATAGCATTGCCCTATAAAACAGCAAATCATGACTGCTAATTGATGGTGTTGTCCTCAAGGTGGACAGGGGACGTTCCATGCCCTGTTGAACTGTGTGGTCCATGTCATCATGTACTCCTACTACGGCCTGTCTGCCCTGGGCCCCGCCTACCAGAAGTACCTCTGGTGGAAGAAGTACCTCACCACCATTCAGCTGGTACGTACTGCACTTCACTACTACACTAGTGGGGGAGTTGAATTTGAACCAATACGAGAGAGCCACCCATACGTTTTTATGGTCAAGGATATGATTCTATTGGGCCTCTTGGGATGGTCTCCTTATATGTTCAAAACAAGTAATATATAACCTTCCTGTCTGTCCTCAGATCCAGTTTGTGATCGTGACCACCCACATCTGGCAGTATTTCTTCATGAAGGACTGTCCCTACCAGTTCCCCATCTTCATCTACATCATAGGCCTCTACGGCCTGGTCTTCCTCCTCCTCTTCCTCAACTTCTGGTACCACGCCTACACCAAGGGCAAGAGGCTGCCCAAGGTTCTTCAGGCCAAAACTTGGGCCCACCCCTACAACAAAACCAATGGCCAAAACAATAGTGAAATAACCAACGGGAATGGTTTCCATCACGACAAGAATGAGTGACAGGGTGTCCAGCAAATCAGGCTCAGGATTGGGGGTTGATCGCATTGGAATATCAGACCCCAACCCCCTGGACCTTCTGATCTCTTCCGTTCTCTCTGCTAAGGCGATCTCTCAAAGCTTTGACTCAAAGCTGTACTGTACTTTTGTATGACATATTTTCAAATTTTATACCTGTGCTTGTCTTTCCTGTTCAGGGTGAGTGTGTTTTTAATAAACAGATTTTGAATGTTAGATAAGTGTTAGTAGGTTAGCCAATGGTGAGACAGTTCAGTAGCTTTGTCTAGTTCTGTCAAACCAGCCTGAATCACCCACACTTCCTATGACCTGTTCTCCTCTGCTGTTCAGAATTGGTGCTGAATCTCTAGTTTGGGCTGTAGGATTCAGGATTTCAGCTGTTTTTTATTTTTCAATACCTGTACTTTTTATACATTTGTTTGTACATTTAATTATAAACATTTATATATTCTGTTATAGTCTAGCCTTAAGGACGCTTTGTCTGTCTGAGTATGTGGGCCATCTCCCACAGTTAGGGCCTGAATTATTTCTTGGGTCTGGTCACATGGCTGGGAAAAACTCTGGGCCCTACCCATAGTACACCTGTAATGGTGGATGGGTACAGGAAAACCATTGTGCCAGTAAGAACTGATGTCTACATGTAAACTGAGTGGAGCATATTTGTGGTGCCTCTTTTGTAAATTCCACACCCACCTCTCTGGTTTGAGTTGCAGCCTGTACTGGTGCTGAGAAATCTTGAACGCCAACCTGCTCCTGATGTTAGTTGGCCAACTTTAAAAACTGTATTTATGTCCAACAGAAATGACGGTGTGAATTTGAAGCCAGATAGGAAAGGGGTAGTGCTGTACTGTTCTTGCAGGATCCGGAGCAGAGGACAAGTTAAGCTTTAGCTCTGTCACAAGCATGGCACAATATTTGAAAAACAGTAGCCATCGTTTACCACTACATGCATATTCGTTAAATCTTCTGTTCCAAATTGAGTTCAGTGCTTATGACAGTTTAAAGGAGGCTTTCTCATTGAGTGTGTTCACATTTGGTGCTCTGCTCCACTGGTGATTGAGGACACAGCATTAGCTGAGTGTAGGATGGGCCTCCACATGTGTAGTAAAACCCCAGTGCCTTGGCTACAGAGTCCAATAAGCAACAGCGATCTAGCTGATCTGCAAATTATTCGCTGATGTTACCCACATGGGTTACGTACCGTTCAGTGCCTTGGTCTGAGCCCCTCCTTGATGTAGTTATGAGTGTCCTCGACATGATGCCACAATTCTGTATAAAAAGTAGTGTAAATGTAATATTTGTATTTATGATAAAAATAAATGTTCTTTATACTGTTATTATACTTCACCTGCGTGATAATTTTTTCTATTCTTGGGGCTTAATTCCTCAAGGATGTGCTTGAGCATCTTTAACTGTCATTCATCCATTAAGCGGGACAGATAGTGGTAGTAAGAACTCTTTAAAATGGGTAAATCTTGACCTCTTACAAGTCAGCTGCACTTCACGTGTTGCCAATGTGACGTTCTACCTGACACCAGATACCTTGGCGATTGAGATTACGTCACGTCCAATGCAGGCAGTACTGCAGCTTTCACAAGGAGTGTTCACTCTAACTGAAGCACAGAACAATAAGACTGATATTTCACCGGATGTATAAAGTTGGCGCTTCCACTCACTACCAAAGCTGTTGAGAGGAAGCCCGGTGGCCTGCAGTGGGAGAATGAACGACATTCTCATCGATTAAACATTTTATCTCAATACAGTTTTGTTACGAACAGAGTGGACACATTTCTGTAGACTACCTTTTGCACTTCCCAGAGTGGGCGTTCCCTAGCAAATACATGCTAAAATGCGCCAATAGGCTCTTGCTAGCTCACGCTTGTCTCTGCCCACAACAGGAGCTTGGTGGAACCTTAATTGGAGAGGACGGTCTGGTTGTAACGGCATCAAACACATGGTTTCCATGTGTTTCATTCCATGAACTCCCTTGCAGCATGAACTAACATGTTGTCCACCCAATCAAAGGATCAGAGAATTAATGTAGTACTGAAAGCATAAGCTACAGCTAGCTAGAACTGCATAAAATGTGAGTAGTTGAAGAGAGAAGACAATAGTTGAACAGTTTTGAACAAAAAAATGAAGTGAGAGCTATATTTAGTTGTATTTTTTTCAATTACCTAGCTAGCGACTGCAACTAGCTAGCTTACTCAAAACAAAATCAAATAAAATGTTTAGTCACATGCGCCAAATACAACAAGTGTAGACCTCACAGTGAAATGCTTACTTACGAGCCCCTAACCAACAATGCAGTTTCAAAAAATATGGATAAGAATAAAAAGTAACAAATAATTAATAAGCAGCAGTAAAATAACAATAGCGAGACTATATACAGGGGGTATTGGTACAGAGTCAATGTGCGTGGGCACCAGTAGGTAGAGTTATTAAAGTGACTATGCATAGATAACAGAGAGTAGCAGCGGTGTAAAAGAGGGGGCAATGCAAATAGTCTGGGTAGCCATTTGAGTAGGTGTTCAGGAGTCGTATGGCTTGGGGGTAGAAGCTGTTTAGAAGCCTCTTGGACCTAGACTTGGAGCTCTGGTACCACTTGCCGTGCGGTAGCAGAGAGAATTCTTAGGGCCTTCCTCTGTCACCGCCTGGTATAGAGGTCCTGGATGGCAGGGAGCTTGGCCCCAGTTATGTACTGGGCCGTTCGCACTACCCTCTGTAGTGCCTTGCGGTTGGAGGCCGAGCAGTTGCAATACCAGGCAGTGATGCAACCAGTCAGGATGGTCTCGATGGTGCAGCTGTAGAACCTTTTGAGGATCTGAGGACCCATGCCAAATATTTTCAGACTCCTGAGGGGGAATAGGTTTTCTCGTGTCCTCTTCACTGTTGCCTTTTGTTATTACTTTTATTTTGCCGTAATGTATTGAGGCACTTATTTTTATTTTGAAAGCCATAGTATTCCCATGGGCACCTTCGCCTGTCGGGTGAGGGTTGGAAAAAAAGAAACAAACATACAAAAAGGCGCAGGTCATGCATTCCATGCTGGCGTATGTAGTCTTCAAAGATGCAATAAGCTACACTAGTGGCACGCTTTAAGGGGGTAAAGATGAACAAATCGTGTGGAAGTCCATTACAACTAACACATACCTATTGCCTTGGGAGTTGACGGGCAAGTCAGTGATGTCAGCTGCGACCTTCTGGAATGTCCGCTCAGCATTGATGGACTGCAGCGGGGCCCTCGCAGTGGGAGTTGGGAAGCTGTGGGTCTGACATGGGAGATATTTTTGCATATTTGTGAATGTCACGAGACACGTAGGGCCAATAACACAGTTTACGAGCTCTCTGCAAAGTACGCTCACCACCTAAATGTCCACTGAACACGTTTCCATGCAGGAAAGTCAGAGCTTTTCGGATGAGTGCCTCTGGAAGCAGTACCTGGTAGGTGACTGTTTTCTGAGTGAGAGCTGTGACTTTCCTACATAAGACTCCACTCTGTATTGTTAAGCAGGGAAACTCATGCCAGAGTTTCCTCATAGCTGCAGAGGAATGTTTGAGGTACCCCAGTGATGGTCTATGCCCCCCTGCATCCTTCAATTACATTACTGTGCTGAGGCACGCATTCGCTTGCTGTTGTCGCCGTAGCTCCTCCAAGTCAATGGCTAGTGTCTCAGAAGTGTCTGAAATTGTTGTATAGGGCCTCAGATGGAGGAAGGGCGGAGGGAGGAGGAGGCTCAGACCCAGGGCTGAGGTGGGTGATTAAACACTGTACCGTTTTGCTTATTTGTGTGTGTTCAGGTCTCCGTGACATGGCGTCTGCGTGCCATTTACCTTCCCTGTGTACCATGACATAGTGATACACATCCAATTCCAAGATCCAATGTCCTGTCCTTCCTGTGGGGCCACTATCCACTGGACATTTCTTGAGGCTTTGTAAAGGCTTGTGGTCTGTTATAACTGAATGAACTGCCGGACAGGAAATGCATAACATTTCTGACACACAACAGCCCATAACTCATGGTCATAGGTCATAGGTGTGACTGGAATGGCTCTGTAAACACTGGGAGTGCCACAATGGGGGGGGTTAGTGAGAGTGTTTTTAAGTGTGAAATGCTTCCTCACATTCAGAGCTCCAGTGGAATCTAACCCTGTTCTGTGTCAGAGCATTCAAAGGAGCCACAACAGAAAGCAAAGTTCTTAACACACCTTCTGTAGTAGGAGCACAAACCTGTGAAGGCTTGCACTTCAGAACACGTTCTGGGTGTGGGCCAGTCTCTGACCCTGTCCAGGTTCTTTGAGTCAGGCTGCAAGCCATCCACAGATATGACAAGTCCAAGGAATGTGACTTAGGTGTGAGCAAGATGACACTTGCTTGTCTTGAGCTTCAAGCCAGCCTTTTTGAACCGGATGAACACTTCTTCCAGAGTCTGTAGGTGTGCCGTGAAGGTCCTGTTGAAAACCAACACATCAAGTTAGATGAGACACACGTTCCAATGTAGGCCCCGGAGTACAAGCTCCATTAATCTCTGAAAAGTGGGAGGAGCATTCGTGAGGCCCACCGGCATGACCTTAAAATGGTACAAGGACCTGCCAGTCGTAAAGGCAGTCTTCTGTCTTCCTTAGCTAGTCCAACTTGTTAGTTACCACTAGATACGTCCATTATACTGAACCAAAGGGCAGTCTTCTCTCGGTCTTCTTTAGCTAGTTCAACTTGCCAGTAACCACTAGATAAGTCCATTATACTGAACCAGCATGCTCCTGATAAGCTGTCCAAAGCATCTGGTGTCCGTGGCAGGGGATACGTCCCACACTGCCACTGCATTCAGCTTCCTGAAATCAAGGCATTTGCACAACAGAAGAAGCCCAGGGGCTGTTGCTCTCCTCAATAAGGTCCGGAACTAACAGCTTTTCAACTTGCCTGTCCAGTTCTTTTCTCACTTTGGGCGACGTCCTGTATGCACACTGAAGGATAGGCGGGGAGTCTCCTGTGTTGATAGTGTGTTTGTGAGATCTGTGTGTCCATGGTCCTGATCATGAGCACTGAAGACAGAGTATTTGTGCACCAAGCTGTCCAGCTGCTGGCGCTGCTAACTGTCCACTGGTGAGTGCTGCAGGTCAAGTTTTGGAAGAGCCTGTGGTTTTGCCTGCACATTGTTCGAGGCGGTCTCAACTACAATGTATTCCTAGCAAGGTGTCACTTGGGATACGACATTCCTCATTGGTGGGGTTCATTACACGGATGAATGTGACACCTTTTTTGACTTGGGACAAAGTATGTGCCACATACAGATCTGGAAAAGTGCTAAGTTCAGGTTTAAGTAGACCAACGTAGTTGGAGGACATTGACTGATGCTCAGTTGGGGCTCGTACTTTAGATAAAATGTTAATCTGGAACATGGTGGGGATGCACAGGGGAGCTAAAGTAACATCATTGCATCTGAGTGGGACTTTGTGTCTAGAACACAGCAAGTAAACAGTCTAATTCCACAGCCGTAACTGTTTCTCTCCCAGATCTATTACAGCGTGGTGTGAGCAAAAGGTCCCAGCCCAGAATGAATGACTGACTAGTTTCTGACTACTTGCACATTATGGGTGAACATTTATTCTCCTATTCTAACAGCAATGGAGAGGGTACCTAGGGTATCAAGACACTCGCCAGTCACTGACTTTGCTAACACATGGGGTTTGTGGAGTGGTTTCTTCCTAAGTGAGGGGATTGACATGCTCTCACTATTGAGGGAGATTTCTGAGCCTGTTTCAAGGAATGCGTCCTCAATAACAGCAAAAACATAGGATGTAAGCCTGTCGGGCCCATTTTCTTCAACAGCAGACACTTGGCCCTCAGTACTAGCACTCATTTCCCTGGTGTGAAGTCTCCTCTGCGTTGAAGCAGACTCGATGTTCCTGCTCCCTGGTGGGTCGTCACTGCCTGGAGGAGGGACTGGGTGATCGGTGAGTGTACTCAGCTGATTGAGAGTATCCGGCACGTTCACACCGCTCCGGGTACATGGAGTAGCGTCGGTGGACAGGACTGTAATGTCTATAGTCATTGTAGTTGGAAGAAACCTCTCCCCTCTCTTCAGCATTGTGCTGATGATGGAGAAGGTGAGTAGTGCCTCCCTCTGTCTCTTGAAGTGTAGCGGCTGTGAGGAGAGCCGTCCCGGCGAGGGGACCAGTACTGGGGCCTGGAGGCCTGACTGCCTCTTAGTCGAAAGCATACGGTGGGGAGCGACGTCTCTCTCTGCACGGGACCAGTCAGGAGAGTGCCGTCTGTCTCTGTATGACTCGTTCTGGTGACTGGGTGCAGGGGGCAGTCGTTCCTGTGTTTGTTTCAGATGACTCACATCAAGTCAGTGCTTTAACGTCAGCTGGGAGATCCTGAATGGCCTGCATTATTCCATGGGATTGGTCAGTGTGAGCTGTGGAGGACACCAGGGTAGACAGAGGTTGCCTCTGTTAGTAGTCAGGCAACATCCCTAGTGTAAATGTTGTTGTGGGGCTGGCCTGATAGACTGAGGCCATTTTCAGTGCCTCTTGAGCACATTCACACTTGCATGCCACAGCCAAGGCCACCTCTAAGGTAGCAGCTCCATGTTCATAACATTTTGATTGCAACACTGGGTCAAGACTTACTATGAACCTTCTGTTCTGTTTCCCCTTGTTGACTGGCCGTGGTCAGGGAATGCCTCTGACTGGCCGTGGTCAGGGAAGGCCTCTAGCACAAGACTTGTTATTTATGCTGCATATACCTCTAGGGGTTCTCTGGGCTGACGCTGCCTGGCATTGATGAATGTTTGAAAGTGATGAAAAAATTCCTTTCTTCCAAAAACCTAATTCAGGTTAGTTTACAGCCTCCTTGTAGTCACCCTGTGTACCTGGGGTTAGTGAGAGAAAATAGCATCCCCACTTAGCACTGTTGGTAATAATGTGGCTAGGAACTGTCCATGAGCATCATTGCATGCCTTAACAGCTAGATCTAAACTTGATTTCCACAGAGAAAAACTTTCCTTATCTTTGCCATCTCCATGAAAACTAGAGGGGAGTTCAACTCTATAGTGGATTAAGGAACAGCCCAGGGGTTGTAAGGGATTGTAAGTAAGCAATTCATGGTTGTTGTATTCTGCACGTGACACATATAATTTGATTTGATTACCCGTGTGGTATTATCAAGCGGAGCCAGAGGCACATGTCCCTCCACATGCTGATCGCCATCCCCACCTTGTGGTTGATTGTCATTGTCGGCTTCCTCCATGGTTAATATAGTGCTGGTGTTCACTACTTGACAACTAAATTCTTGCCTTGAAACAAACACTCTGGGTAATTTATTTCCAATGTCCACTCACCACTAGCTAACGTAGTTGGTCGGATAATGCAATCAGTGTTGATGCTGCCTTTGGTTGGAGAGAATGCTATGCTAACTTATCTTAGCCAAGTACCGCTGTCACCAGTCTGTAACCCTTTTTCTTATTGAAGGAATTTAACACTATCTACACCGGAGGAATTGTGGGTTCGACAGAAACAAATAAAACACGAGTTACAACGGAAAACTATTACTTGAGGTTGAATTTCTCCTGGACGGAGAGATACAGCCCAGCAGTCTCGATGATAGTCTTGTTCGTTTTGTTCCCATTCTCTCCCGACATGCGCAGGTGCCCCTGTGAATACTATTGCTTTCAAAGGAAAAGTCCCCAGGTACAAAATAAGTGCCTCAATACATTACGCCAAAATAAAAGTCATAACAAAAGGCTACACAATAATGTAGGCTGTATGCAGCGGTTAGCGTTTATGATATGAAAGTTTGACTTGGAAAGATTTTTTTTCACTGGTCACAGAACGTTGATCCACAAGCGAAGGGAAAAAGGTGAGTGGAGGAGAGCCTGTAGATGTGACATGGAATACAACGATCAAAGGGATCATGCTTTTATGTGGCTGCTATGAAAGTTAACTTTTGGCATGTGATCAGGGGTGGATTCATTCCGACGATTCTGTTAAAACGTTTCTTAAACGGAAGAAAACCGAACGAAACAGGGATAAACATACCTGAATTTGTCCAATAGAAACTCTAGTTTGCAACTGTTGAACTAATGATTACACCCTAGATCAGCTAGATGCAGGCTAGAGTGTGCAAAGCGGAATTGAATGTCACCTTGATTCCTCAAAATTCTCCCCGCCAGTCCTTCAGCACCAATAAGTTCACCATGACAACCGCCAAGTCTATACCCGTCTTTAGCGGCGCTGTCCTGTTCAGCACCACATATACTCATACTGAGGATACACACTATGATATTAACTGAATAGTTTGAGAAAAATGTAAATGTAAAAGCTGATTCAAATGTATAGTAACTATCAGCATTTACAACTTGTTCCTCACATCTTAAATGACTACAGTCCAAACCAAGACTGTTACAGACAACAAATAAAACAGACCACCACTCTATTTGGGTTGTTTATGATTTTAGTTTTTATTAACAATGTATCTCTTTGATAGGAGTGTATGCTTCTATAGGTCAGAAATACCACAAAACACACTATCCACATTACACAAGGGAAACCACGATTCAGGCAACAATTATTTTGTTTAAATAATACAGTACCAAGGAAAAAATAAATACATTTTCTCTTCTCTCATCTCTCACTCTGCCATTGTACAGATATATAATAAATAGATCTCACATCACTCAGCCAATCAATAAATCATCCCTATGAGTCCACATGTGTAGCAGCATAATAGCAAAACAAACTAATAGAAAATGAAACTTTTACCATGAAAATCTTATGCCAATCCATAAATGATCACATCTACCTGTCCCTCTCATCTCAGACAATGATAGACAGCAATGTTGCATTGTGAAAATAACTTAGGGACCATTACTTTCCCCAGTTTGTAAAGAAGTGATGACAACCAATCATGATTTAAGACAATGAAAGTATTAGAAGCATTTGGAAGAAATAAATGAATCATTTCCAGGAAAAAAGTGACACTGATGATGTAACATTTCAATATGCTGTTTGCACATGCAGTGAGAGCAAAGCACAGAGGTAGGGTTTGGGAAGGGCAACCAGGTGCTGTAGCCTCTCTTTGAATATGTACACGTGGCCATTTGAGATATACGTAAAATTATATTTGTATTCGTGGATTAATTTACTTCTACCTGATGCCTTTGATTGCATTTTCTTTTTTCATAATTGAAAACCTTAAGGTAAATTAATCCACGCATACAAATATAGTTTAACATATCTTAAATTACCCAATTTTCATTAATTTGATGATATAAGTGTAGAGAGAGCGAGTATAGAGGACCTTACGTGTATGAAGTGTACATCCTGAAAGAGTTCCTGTATGAAGCGTCGAGAGGGAAGGCGGAACATACAGTGGGCCAGCAAGTGAGACACCTCAGAGTACAAAGAGATATCAAACGCATAGGGAAAATTCTCCTTTGTGTGTGTGTGTGTGAGTGAGTGAGTGAGTGAGTGAGTGAGTGAGTGAGTGAGTGAGTGAGTGAGTGAGTGAGAGAGAGAGAGAGAGAGCAGAATGAGTAAAGACAGACACCATAAAACACAGAGTAAGGCCGGGTGTTGCCAGGGACCTTACAATCACGACACTTACAGTAGGTGCCGATAATACAGTGTATTCGGAAAGAATTCAGACCCCTTTACCTTTTCCACATTTTGTTATGTTACAGCCTTATTCTAAAATTGATTAAATTGTTTTTAACCCTCATCAATACACACACACACAATACCCCATAACGACAAAGCAAAAACAGTTTAGATTTTTTTGCAAAATAAATAAATAAATAAAGGAAATATCACATTTACATAAGTATTCAGACCTTTTACTCAGTACCTTGTTGAAGCACCTTTGGCAGCGATTACAGCCTTGAGTCTTCTTGGGTATGATGCTACAAGCTTGGCACACCTGTTTTAGGGGAGTTTCTCCCATTCTTCTCTGCAGAGCCTCTCAAGCTCTGTCAGGTTGGATGGGGAGCGTTGCTGCACAGCTATTTTCAGGTCTCTCCTGAGATTTTAGATCGGGTTGAAGTCCGGGTTATGGCTGGGCATTCAATCAAATGTATTTATTAAGCCATTTTTACAGCAGCAGAGACTTTACATTCAGAGACTTGTCCCGAAGCCACTCCTGCGTTGTCTTGGCTGTTTGCTTGGGGTCGTTGTCCTGTTGGAAGGTGAACCTTCACGGTCCTGAGCGCTCTGGATCAAGGAACTCTGTACTTTGCACCGATCATCTTTCCCTCGATCCTGACTAGTCTCCCAGTCCCTGCCGCTGAAAAACATCCCCACAGCATGATGCTGCCACCACGCTTCACAGTAGGGATGGTGCCAGGTTTCCTCCAGACGTGACGCCTGGCCAAAGAGTTCAATCTTGGTTTCATCTAACCAGAGAATCTTATTTCTTAGGGTCAGAGTCCTTTAGGTGCCTTTTGGCAAACTCCAAGCGGGCTATCATGTGCTTTTTACTGAAGAGTGGCTTCAGTCTGGCTACTCTACCATAAAGGCTTGATTGGTGGAGTACTGCAGAGATGGATGTCCTTCTGGAAGGGTCTCCCATCGCCACAGAGGAACTCAGGAGCTATGTCAGTGACCATCGGGTTCTTGGTCACCTCCCTGACCAAGGCCCTTCTCCCCCCGATTGCTCAGTTTGGTCGGGTAGCCAGCACTAGGAAGAGTCTTAGTGGTTCAAAACTTCTTCCATTGGGGACCTTCAATGCTGCAGACATTTTTTGGTACCCTTCCCCAGATCTGTGCCTCGACACAATCCTGTCTCAGAGCTCTACAGACAATTCCTTCGACCTCATGGCTTGGTTTTTGCTCTGACATGCACTGTCAACTGTGGGACCATATTTAGACAGGTGTGTGCCTTTCCAAATCATGTCTTATCAATTGAATTTACCACAGGTGAACTCCAATCAAGTTGTAGAAACATCTCAAGGATGATCAATGGAAACAGGATGCACTTGAGCTAAATTTTGAGTCCCATTGCAAAGGGTGTGAATACATAGGTAAATAAGGTATCTGTTTTTCCTTTTTTATAAAATGTGCAAAAATGTCTAAAAACCTGTTTTCGCTTTGCCATTATGGGCTATTGTGTGTATATTGATGCAGATTTTTTTTATTTAATCCATTTTAGAACAAGGCTGTAACGTAAACAAAATGTGGAAAAAGGGGTCTGAATACCTTCCGAATGCACTGTATGTTGCGATTCTCTATGTATTGTGATTCGAGTCATACTGTGATTTTATCGCGATTTGATGTTCCAAACATATTGCTAACTATATGTCTGCTGCAGAGAGATGAGAGAGCATGAGAAAGCTAGTTTTTATCAGTCATGGAATAAATGTGCTTAAAACATGTTGGCTCACAATTTAAAAATAAGATGGACAACAAGCTATAGGATGAAAAATACTGGACCTTTGGCGCGGGTACAGCTGACTAGAGCAAGCTGAAGCTACCTAACAAATCAATACAGAGTAGAAGTATTCATATAATACCGTCCAAAAATATTATTGCGATATATAACTGTATCAATTCCCCCCACCATCACTAATAAAGAGAGAGGGGGAGAGGGTATGTGGGTGTGTCTTACGTCAGTACCTTGCACATTTATCTTCTGCACATCTACCATCCCAGTGTTTAATTGCTATATTGTAATTACCTCGCCACCATGGCCTGTTTATTGCCCTACCTCCCTTATCTTACCTCATCTGCTATAGTCCAGAGTAGACACAGCCAGCTTCAACACAACGTCCTGGTTCTTCACAGAGCACAAGTTCAGCAGACTGAGGAGGACAACACACACATGGAATCAGGTAGTGATCTGGGTTCTGTCTCGGCAGGCACCGTATTCACCATAACCTAGACATTCAGTAGAAGCCCGGACCAAACAGTCCCTCGACCTTTGGCAATCAATAGCCTACTTGTTGCCTTGGACTCATCTGGCCAAAAGGTTTGTTGCTGTTATTTCAACCAATCAGTGCTTTCATCCTGTTCAAGTTTGTACTGACATTTTTTTTTACAGTCAATAGTCCAGACTGACCACTGAAAGAGGCTGCACTTCTCCAGCAGTTTAATCCCGTGTGGGTGGGCCGAGAGGGTCCCCAGGAACAGGAAGTAGTGCTGGCTGAGGGTGGTGAGCAGCCCGTTGCTCTGGAGACAGCAGTCAGGCTTCAGGCCAGAGGACAAGGACAGCCACGCCACCATGTCCTTCACCAGCTCCTCCAGGTATGCCTGGCCATCCTGGGAGAGGGAGGAGAAACAAGGAGCTCAACAATGACAAAAACCAGGAGAAAGAGGCTATTGGTTTGGAGCTAGGTAAATATCAAGGCTAGACAAAATGAAAAAGTGACAGTTAACCTTTAAACCTTTATTTTTCTGTTCTAGTTCCTCACCTCGTCAGACTCTGAGGAACTCGATGAACTGGCATCCTACCACAGTGAGCTGTCTGGCTTTAGGATGGTCCAGCTCCAGCCCTGCATACAGCTTACTGCTGGGCTTATAGAAGTACAGCAGCCTCCTCACTAACCTGGACCACACACATTTGACATTTTTGTCACTTAGCAGACGCTAAGTGAGCAATTAGGGTTAAGTGCCTTGCTCAAGGGCACAAACAGATTTTTCACCTAGTTGATTCAGGGATTCTAACCAGTGACCTTTCGGTTACTGGCTCAACGCTCTTAACCGCTAGGCTACCTGCCACCCTTTACACACAATCAAACACGCACACATGGTTAGAAGGGACACCTTACCACAGTCAAGCTCAGCTCAGTATTTCAGGAGTAGTGGTAACAGTGGCAGTGGTAGTGGTAATAGTAGTAGTGGTAGTACTAGCTAGTGGTAGTGGTAATATTAGTAATAGTGGTAATAGTAGTAGTGGTAATAGTGGTAATAGTAGTAGTGGTGGTAATAGTGGTAATATTAGTAATAGTGGTAATAGTAGTAGTGGTAATATTAGTAGTAGTGGTAATAGTGGTAGTAGTGGTAATAGTGGCAGTAGTAGTAGTAGTAGTAGTAGTAGTAGTAGTAGTAGTAGTGGCAGTAGTAGTAATATTAGTAGTAGTGGTAGTTGTGGCAGTAGTAGTAGTGGTAATAGTGGCAGTAGTAGTAGTGGTGGTGGTGGTAATAGTGGTAGTGGTGATAATGGTAGTGGCGGTGTGGTGGTGGTAGTAGTGGTAGTAGTAGTAGTAGTAGTAGTAGTAGTAGTGGTAATATTAGTAATAGTGGTAGTAGTGGTAATAGTGGCAGTAGTAGTAGTGGTAATAGTAGTAGTATTAGTAATAGTGGTAATAGTAGTAGTGGTAATATTAGTAATAGTGGTAACAGTTTGTAGTGGTAATATTGGCAGTAGTAGTAGTAATAGCAGTAGTGGTAATATTAGTAGTAGTGGTAGTAGTGGTAATAGTAGTACTAGAAGTAGCAGCAGCAGTAGTGGTGGGTAATGGTAGGGTAATTAGGCGGTAATGGTAGGAGTGGTGGCGGTAATGGCAGGGTGGTGGCGGTAATAGCAGCGGTGGTGGCGGTAATAGCAGCAGTAGTGGCAGTAATGGCAGGGTGGTGGGCGGTGTAATGGCAGCGGTGGTGGCGGTAATAGCAGCGTAATGGTGGCGGTAATGGCAGCAGTGGTGGCGGTAATGGCAGCAGTAGTGGCGGGTAATGGTAGGGTGGTGGCGGTAATGGTAGGGTGGTGGCGGTAATAGCAGCAGTGGTGGCGGTAATGGTAGGAGTGGTGGCGGTAATGGCAGCGGTGGTGGCGGTGTGGCAGCAGTGGTGGCGGTAATGGCGGCAGTGGTGGCGGTAATGGTAGGAGTGGGAAGCGGTAATGGTAGCGGTGGTGGCGGTGTGGCAGCGGTGGTGGCGGTAATGGCGGCGGTGGTGGCGGTAATGGCGGCGGTGGTGGCGGTAATGGCAGCGGTGGTGGCGGTAATGGCAGCGGTGGTGGCGGTGTGGCAGCAGTGGTGGCGGTAATGGCAGCGGTGAAGCGGTAATAGCAGCAGTGGTGGCGGTAATGGCAGCAGCGGTGGCGGTAATGGTGGGGTGGTGGCGGTGTGGCGGCGGTGGTGGCGGTAATGGCAGCGGTGGTGGCGGTAATGGCGGCGGTGGTGGCGGTAATGGTGGGAGTGGTGGCGGTGGTGGCGGCGGTGAAGCGGTAATGGCAGCGGTGGTGGCGGTAATGGCAGCGGTGGTGGCGGTAATGGCAGCGGTAGAAGCGGTAATGGCAGCGGTGAAGCGGTAATAGCAGCGGTGGTGGCGGTGTGGCAGCGGTGGTGGCGGTGTGGCGGCGGTGGTGGCGGTAATGGCGGCGGTGAAGCGGTAATGGCGGCGGTGAAGCGGTAATGGCAGCGGTGGTGGCGGTAATGGCGGCGGTGAAGCGGTAATGGCGGCGGTGGTGGCGGTGTGGCGGCGGTGGAAGCGGTAATGGCAGCGGTAAAGCGGTAATGGCGGCGGTAGAAGCGGTAATGGCAGCGGTGGTGGCGGTAATGGCGGCGGTGGTGGCGGTAATGGCAGCGGTGGTGGCGGTAATAGCGGCAGTGGTGGCGGTAATGGCAGCGGTAGAAGCGGTAATAGCAGCAGTAGAAGCGGTAATGGCAGCGGTGGTGGCGGTAATAGCAGCAGTAGAAGCGGTAATAGCAGCAGTAGTGGCGGTAATAGCAGCAGTAGAAGCAGTAATAGCAGCAGTAGAAGCAGTAATAGCAGCAGTAGTGGCGGTAATAGCAGCAGTAGTGGCAGTAATAGCAGCAGTAGAAGCAGTAATAGTCGTTGTCATCGTAGTAATAATAATAGTGAACGGAGAGTGGGTCTTACTTGTGCATCTGTTCATCTTTGTTGTTCCTGAGGTTAACGTTGGGCCACTGGGAGAGAAAACCAAATACATGTGAAATGACATATAAATAGCAACAAACCAAGTGAAATACATCTAGACATTCCCAGTCAGTCTTCTACAGGTGTATTACAGTATTATTATGGCTGACCTTGAGGATAGTTGCGACGAGGAGCCAGTTCCAGTCAAGGTTCTGTTCGTGGTTGAGGATCTGACTGTCCCTCAGGTTCAACATCAGTGCTTCTGTCAGGCTCTTGTGTAGCTGGTGCATAAAGTCAGGTGCAGGAGAACAGTACTGAGTGAGCAAAAACTTTACTCAAACAAATATACATGCAAAACGCTAAACGAGTAAATACAAATAAACATGCCAAACGCAAAACAGGCGAGGCATATATGAAAAGCACCAGCCGGAAAGAAACGGCTTCACAATAAACAATCACACACAAGGACATGGGGGAAACCAGAGGGTTAAATACACAACAGATAATGATGGGGAATGCAAACCAGGTGTGTGAAAAACAAGACAAAACAAATGGAAAATGAAAAGTAGATCGGTGATGATTAGAAGACCAGTGACGTCGACCGCCGCCCGAACAAGGAGGAGAACCGACTTCAGTCGAAGTCCTGTAACCTGTAACAAACCTCGTTCACTCTCCTCAGGACTTTAAATGGCCCCACAAACCGCGGACCCAACTTCCGGCAGGGCAGGTGGAGGGGCAGGTTTCGGGTCGAGAGCCAGACCCTGTCCCCCGGTGCAAACACCGGGGCCTCACTGTGGTGACGGTCCTCGCTGGTCTTTTGGCGCAGCGCGGACTGGTGGAGGTGACTATAGGTGGCTTGAACCAATCGTCTACCGCAGGAGCCTAGGTCTGAATGATGCCACGGTGCCAGTCAGGAAGTCCAGAATCAAGTTGCAGAGGGAGGTGTTGAGTCCCAGGGTCCGTAGCTTAGTGATGAGTCATTCTCTCATAGGTGTTCCTTTTGTCCTGATGGGAAAGGGCAGTGTGAAGTGCGATTGAGATTGCGTCCACGGTGCATTTGTTGGGGCGGTATGCGAACTGGAGTGGGTCTAAGGTTTCCAGGATGATGGTGTTGATGTGAGTGCTAAGGGGCGGTAGTCATTTAGGCAGGTTACCTTCGCTTTCTTGGGCACAGGGACTATGGTGGTCTGCTTGAAACATGTAGGCATTACAGACTCGGTCAGGGAGAGGTTGAAAATGTCAGTTCAGACACTTGCCAGTTCTGAGTACTCGGCCTGGTAATCCTTCTGGTCCCGCGGCCTTGTGAATGTTGACATGTTTAAAAGGTCTTGCTCATGTTGGCTACGGAGAGCATGATCACACATCCGTTCGGGAACAGCTGGTGCTCTCATGCATGCTTCAGTGTTGCTTGCCTCGAGGCATTTAGCTCGTCTGGTAGGCTTGTTTCACTGGGCAGCTTGCAGCTGGGTTTCCCTTTGTAGTCCATAAGAGTTTGCAAGCCCTGCCACATCCGACAAGCGTCAGAGCCGGTGTAGAAGGATTCAATCTTAGTCCTGTATTGACGCTTTGACTGTTTGATGGTTCATCTGAGAGCATAGTAGGATTTCTTATAAGCGTCCGGATTAGTGCCCAACTCCTCGAAAGTGGCAGCTCAAACATTTAGCTCGGTGTGGATGTTGCCACCTGGCCACTTTCTTATTGAGAGAGTCACTGGTAATTCCTGCTTTAGTTTTTGCTTGTAAGTATGAATCAGGAGGATAGAATTATGGTCATATTTGCCAACTGGAGGGCGAGGGAGAGCTTTGTACGCGTCTCTGTGTGTAGAGTAAAGGTGGTCTAGTGTGTTATTCCCTCTGGTTGCACGTGACATGCTGGTATAAATTAGGTAAAACAGATTAAAATGTCCTGCATTAACGTCCCCTTCAATGTCCCGTTGGTAGGATCATCTTTAACGGAGATCATCCAGTTTATTTTCCAGTGATTGCACATTGGCCAAATGAACAGATGGTAGAGGTGGGTTACCCACTCGCAGACAAATTCTCACAAGGCACCCCGATCTCCGCCCCCTGTACTTCCGTCTTTTCTTCGCGCAAATGACAGTGATTTGGACCTGGTCTCGGGGAGGAAATAAATCCTTTGCGTCGGACTCATTAAAGAAAAAAATCTTTGTCCGGTTCTAGGTAAGCAATCGCTGTTCTGATATCCAGACGCTCTTTTCGGTCATTATGTACAAAATAAGTTACAAACAATGCAAATAAAAAAACTAAATAGCACTGTTGGTTAGGAGCCATCCCCTCCGGCGCCATTAACATAGGGACAACTCACCGTATGCTATTCTGTTCTTCTGAAATAGACTACATGTTTCTTTAGACCTGTCTAAAATAAATAATGGATTTATTGTGATTTTATTTTATTTCACCTTTATTTAACCAGGTAGGCAAGTTGAGAACAAGTTCTCATTTACAACTGCGACCTGGCCAAGATAAAGCAAAGCAGTTCAACACATACAACAACACATAGTTACACATTGGAGTAAACAAAACACACAGTCAATAATACAGTAGAAAAAAAAAAAAATCTATATACAATGTGTGCAAATGAGGTAAGATAAGGAACGTAAGGCAATAAACAGGCCATGGTGGCGAAGTAATTACAATATAGCAATTTAACACTGGAATGGTAGATGTGCAGTAGATGGTTGAGATGAAGGTGTAGGTTATATTACATGAAGATGTTCCAAAAGGTCTGCATCAGTGGCTTTTAGGCTATGCAAGGAAGCGAAGAGATGCTAAACGTGATTATGTTTATTAACAGTTAATTACCATGAGACCGGCAGTTATTTGCTTGACAATCACCGGTTGACAAAATGTAATGACCGCCACAGCCCTAGTCTGTATGTGTGTGTGTGTGCGCATGGTGGCGTGTGTACCTCCAGCTCCACGTCATTGCTTATGTATTGCCTGGTGTGTGGATGGTTGAGCAGGTGGAGGATGGCGGTGATCAGAGCCTCATTGATGCGGCTCAGCTGACAGTCAATCACACTCTTTACGATGGCGCTGAGACCCCCCCCTCTTGGCCACTACCTCCGGGTTCTTCAACAGTGCAGAGAGGTGTTGACATGAAGACACATGAAGACAGTGTTGTTACACAGTAACTATGTGTATGCCGAGACGCCACCCACCCAGTTCGCAGATGATGGCGATAGTGGCACGGACCATGCGGTCCCTCTCCTGCAGCCCGTCTGTTCCTACGGCGATCAGAGAGTTGGTGACAGAGCTGGGGAACAGCAGGGGGTTCACCGTGATCATCTAGAGAGACAGAGAGAGATGGGACAGCGAGGGGGAGAGGAGAGAGGACAGACCCGGTCAGAGGGGGAGAGGAGAGACCCGGTCAAAGGAGAGAGGAGAGACCCGGTCAGAGGAGGAGAGGAGAGAGGAGAGACCCGGTCAGAGGGGGAGAGGAGAGAGGAGAGACCCGGTCAGAGGGGGAGAGGAGAGAGGAGAGACCCGGTCAGAGGGGGAGAGGAGAGAGGAGAGACCGGTCAGAGGGAGAGGAGAGAGGAGAGACCCAGTCAGAGGGGGAGAGGAGAGAGGAGAGACCCGATCAGAGGGGGAGAGGAGAGAGGAGAGACCCGGACAGAGGGGGAGAGGAGAGAGGAGAGACCCAGTCAGAGGGGGAGAGGAGAGAGGAGAGACCCGGTCAGAGGGAAGAGGAGAGACCCGGTCAGAGGGAAGAAGAGAGACCCGGTCAGAGGGAAGAAGAGAGACCCGGTCAGAGGGAAGAAGAGAGACCGGTCAGAGGGAAGAAGAGAGACCCGGTCAGAGGGAAGAAGAGAGACCCGGTCAGAGGGAAGAAGAGAGACCGGTCAGAGGGAAGAAGAGAGACCCGGTCAGAGGGAAGAAGAGAGACCCGGTCAGAGGGGAGAGGAGAGACCCGGTCAGAGGGAAGAAGAGAGACCCGGTCAGAGGGAAGAAGAGAGACCCGGTCAGAGGGAAGAAGAGAGACCCGGTCAGAGGGAAGAAGAGAGACCCGGTCAGAGGGAAGAAGAGAGACCCAGTCAGAGGGGAGAGGAGAGACCCGGTCAGAGGGGAGAGGAGAGACCCGGTCAGAGGGGAGAGGAGAGACCCGGTCAGAGGGGAGAGGAGAGACCCGGTCAGAGGGGGAGGAAAGAGACGGTCAGAGGGGGAGGAGAGAGAGAGCGCAAAGGCTACAGCACTTGTTTTGTAAGCTTATTTTAAAAGCAACGTTACAGCAAATAGGACTCACAGCCAGTGTGCCACATTCAGAAGGTGGTGGGTCTAATCTGGGTGTGAGTAAAGCAGGTCTGTGCAGCTGAGGCCCTTCCTCCCAGACACGTTCCCCTGAGTTAAGGTCCATTAACTGGAAAGGACCCAGACCACCAGCTGGAACAGGCTAGCTGGCTGACCAACTTGGGCTACTGTCAATGTAGCCAAGTATCTACCTTCTTCAGGTTTCTGTCTGATATCACCGCAGGTGTTGCAGAATGACCTCTACAAGGTTAAAACATTTAAGTTGAATCCAGTATTTAGGCCTATACAGTATTCCTTAGTATACAGTAAGATTTGCATTGTTAATTGTAATACGTGTGTGTGGTAATGTTAACAGTAAACTGCAGAGTGCTAAAAATACCCCAGCCCAACACAGATCATCCAATAACAGTCTATGCATTCTATTCTGTGCTGCCAGTTAAAGTACAAATATTAAGTAGACCATGCAGTGTAGCATAGTCATGTGCAGTGTAAAAGTAATGAGTAATTACTGTGCCCATGTCAATTTTAATTCTACACATGATATTACAGAATAAAATATGAAGTGTGTGCGATATGAAGACAGAAGACCATGGATCTTACCTTTCTGACCAGCCTGAGGGCCTGAGTCCTCTCCCCCTCATTGCTCTGCTGGATGTCAATGCACCTGATCACAGCACACAGTAGGTATGAGATCACAGCCCCGGATCAGATCCCGCCATGCTAACATCACCATGTAATAGTCCTTGTTCTATGGTACTGATGTGTAGTAACAACTTTCCAAGAAACAGACTACCACAGTAGTGCAATAACACCCTTTTTTAAATGAACTACGTTGTTGTAACATATGGGCATTTCCATTTAAAAGGACCCATGGAGCCCCAACATGAAGTATTAAACAAATTTAAATATATTTTATATTCTTCAAAGTAGCCACCCTTTGCCTTGATGACAGCTTTGCACACTCTTGGCGTTCTCTCAACCAGTTCACCTAGAATGCTTTTCCAACAGTCTTGAAGGAGTTCCCACATATGCGGCTGCTCATCACCAACTCATCACAAACCATCTCAAATTGGTTTGAGGTCGGGTGATTGTGGAGGCCAGGTCATCTGATGCAGCACTCAATCACCCTTTTTGGCCAATTAGCCCTTACACAGCCTGGATATCTGTTGGGTCATTGACCGGAGGCTGGTCATTTCTATGGCTGGTAACTAATGAATTTATCATCTGCAGCAGAGGTAACTTTGGGTCTTCCTTTCCTTCATTCCGCCAGATGGTTTTTGCGACTGCACTTGAAGTAACTTTCAAAGTCCTTGAAAAGTTCTGCATTGACTGACCATATCTTAAAGTAATGATGGACTGTCGATTCTCTTTGCTTATTTGAGCTGTTTTTTCCATAATATGGACTCGGTCTTTAACCAAATAGGGTTATCTTCTGTATACCATCCCTACCTTGTCACAAAAACTGATTGGCTCAAACGTACTGAGAAGGAAAGAAATTCCACAAATTAACTATTAACAAGGCACACCTGTTAATTGAAATGGATTCCAGGTGACTACCTCATGAAGCAGGTTGAGAGAATGCCAAGAGTGTGCAAAGCTGTCATCAAGGCAAAGGGTAGCTACTTTGAAGAATCTCAAATATAAAATATATTTTGATTTGTTTAACACTTTTTTGCTTACTACATGATTCCATATGTGTTATTTCATAGTTTTGAAGTCTTCACTATTATTCCACAATATAGAAAATAGTAAAAATAAAGAAAAACCCTGGAATGAGTAGGTGTGTCCAAACTTTTGACTAGTACTGTATAGTGTATATGATTTGGAATTTTAAGACATCTTGAAGTATAAAAAAATTCAAATAATGAAAAATGGTGTGGTCTTGTTTTGGGGCAGAGCTTATTACAATAAATAGCCAGTCGGTAGAATGCCCAAATATGCAAAAGGATATTGCATAGTTCTACCTTTGTGGGAGATTTTACTGCAATCCAGTTACCAGAATTTGCATCTGCACAGTTCTTCCAGTAAATGTGTATTTGTGAAACTGTGTGTAAATTGTTCAAAGTAGTCCTTGTGTATAGAGTCGTATGATTTGTTAATCTTTGAAAAACGTGTTTTTTGTTTAGCACCCGTTTTAGAGTATTTTTTTTGTTTTTAGACAAAGCGTAATTCCGTAACCGTGGAATTTCCCATATTAAAAATAGAGTAAGTAAGCTTCCAAAGTTTTGAAATTGTATGTTAGTTAATGGTAAGACATGTCCGTTTTCTATATTCCTGAGAAGTTTACGTTTTAGAAATAAGTGGTTTTCATCCGACAGCGCCGATTTGTTAAGTAACATAAATCTAGGATGTATTTTCAGTGGTCCACGGTGAATCCAGTGTGTCCCTATGCAGGTGTGGTGAGGTGACAGAGAATAGCTCTCACCTGGCGACCAAGTAGTCCACCTGCAGTCTGAGGACCTTTTGCAGCACATTGTTGTCTCTGATGAGGTACCTGCAGCACGCACCTCCTTGGCCTCGTTCAGCAAGGCTAACCGCAGGCTGGGGAGGGACACAAAACACAGCTCAGATACGGAAACTAAATGGAAAAAAAACACATACTGAAATAAATGGACAAATTGCATAGTTTTACCCCACAAAATGCCTGCAATGACCGATCACTCATTTGGATTAATTCACTTCCATTTATTGACCAGGTTAGGATATGTCCCACAATAAAAATAGCCTACTATGTGTTCTCGGTTATACTATACGGTACTACTTACCAGATGATGATTTCTTCATATGTAAATCCAAACTTCTCCTCGAATTGGCTAATGCTGTTTAGCAGCTGAAACGGACACAGAAGACTAGACTTAGTATCAGCTGACAGAGGATGCATTGGCTATCTATAACAACAGACTGAAGACAATTTAATATATAGACAACAGTCTCTACAGAACTTCACCAATCTGGGCTTTATGGGAGAGTGGCCAGAAGGAAGCCACTCGTGAGAAAAAGGAACATGACAGCACGCCTGGAGTTTGCAAAAAGGCATGTGAAAGACTCAGAGCACAAGGCAAAATATTATGTGGTCTGATGATACAAAAATTTAACTATTTGGCCTAAATCCAAAGCGCTATGTCTTGAGAAAAGCAGGCAGCACTAACCCTACTATGAAGCATGGTTGTGGCAGCATCATGCTATGGGATTATTTTCAGCTGCAAGGACTGGGAGACTGGTAAGGTTAGAAGGAACTATGAATGGAGCCAAGTCGTTGATGAGAACCTGCTTCAGAGTGCAAACGACAGACTGAGGAGAAGATTTACGTTCAAACAGGACAATGACCCCAAGCATACAGCCAAAGCAATGGCTTCAGAACAAGAATGTGAAAGTCCTTGAGTGGCCTCGCCAAAGCCCAGAAAATCTGTGGAAAGACTTGCAGTTCCCCATCTAACTTAACAGAGCTTGAGAAAATCTGCAAGGAAGAATGGGAGAAAATCCCCAAATCCAGATGTGCAAAGCTGACACAGACATACCCAAGACGACTCAAAGCTGTAATCGCCGCCAAAGGTGCTTCTACAAAGTATTCACTCTTGTTTTCACTTTGTCATTATGTGGTAGTGTGTGTAGATGGGTGAATTATAATTTTTGAAACCATTGTGAATTAAGGCTGTAACAACAAAATGTGGAATAATCAAGCGGTATGAATACTTTCTGAAAGCACTGTATAGGCTAGTGAACACATGAATTGAGACAGAGAGACCCATATATTTGGGGAATGTACATTATAGTTAAAATCATGAGGATAATTTTCCTGACATTTACAGTTCACTGAACAAAATTATAAAAAACGTAAAATGCAACCATTTCAAAAGATTCAAATCAAATTGTATTAGTCACATTCACCGAACACAACAGGTGAAAACCTTACAGTGAAATGCTTACTTACGAGCCCCTAACCAACAATGCAGTTTAAAAAATATGAATAAGAAATAAAAGGAACAAGTCATTAAAGAGCAGCAGTAAAATAATAGCGAGACTACATACAGGGGGTACCGGTAGGGGGGGCAATGCAAATAGTCTGGGTAGCAATTTGATTAGATGTTCAGGAGTCTTATGGCTTGGGGGTAAAAGCTGTTTAGAAGCCTCTTGGACCTAGACTTGGCGCTCCGGTACCGCTTGCCATGCGGTAGCAGAGAGAACAGTCTATGACTAGGGTGGCTGGAGTCTGACAATTTTTACACCGCCTGGTATAGAGGTCCTGGATGGCAGGAAGCTTGGTCCCAGTGATGTACTGGGTCGTTCGCACTACCCTCTGTAGTGCCTTGCGGTCGGAGGCCGAGCAGGCAGTGATGCAACCAGTCAGGACGCTCTCAATGGCGCAGCTGTAGAACCTTTTGAGGATCTGAGGACCCATGCCAAATCTTTTCAGTCTCCTGAGGGGGAATAGGTTTTGTCGTGCCCTATTCACAACTATCTTGGTGTGTTTTGAGTTACAGTTCATTAAAAAAAACGGTCAATTTAAATAAATGAATTTGGCCCTAATCTATGGATTTCACATGACTGGGCAGGGGTGCAGCCATGAGTGGGCATTGGAGGACATAGGCACACCCACTGGGGAGCCAAGCCCAGTCAATGAGAATGAGTTTATCCCCACAAAATGGCTTTATTAGACAGAATAATCAGCAACCCACCCCCCATCAAACGATCCCACTGGTGAAGAAGCCGGTCCTGGGCTGGCGTGGTTACACGCGGTTTTGAGGCAGGTTGGACGTACTGACAAACTAAAACGACGTCGGAGGCAGATAATGGACCTGTGTCATGGTCATGCTGTTTAAAATCAGCTTCTTGATATGCAACACCTGTCAGGTGGATGGATTATCTTGGCAAAGGAGAAATGCATACCATTTGTGCACAACATTTGAGAGAAATAAGCTATTTGTGCATATGCCAAGAGTGTGCAAAGCTGTCATCAAGGCAAAGGGTGCCTACTTTGAAGAATCTCAAGTATAAGATATATTTGGATTTGTTAAACACTTTTTTGGTTACTACATGATTCCACATGTTGTTTCATAGTTTTCATGTCTTCACTATTTTTCTAAAATGTAGAAAATAGCAAAGAAAAAACGTTTAATGAGGTGGTGTGTCCAAACTTTTGACTGTGTTGGAATCGGCTAAACTTTGAACATTGAGATATTAACTTTTATGTCAGAAGTTAAGGTTTCTCTGTAGAAAGACAGAAGGCTTTTGGAATGTGCTTGATGGAGGAGAGCTAATTTGAGCTCAAGTGCATCCTGTATCCATTGATCATCCTTGAGTTCTATCTACAACTTGATTGGAGTTCACCTGTGGTAAATTCAATTGATTGGACATGATTTGGAAAGGCACACACCTGTCTAGATAATGTACCAAAGTTGAAATGGCATGTCAGAGCAAAAACCAAGCCATGAGGTCGAAGGAATTGTCCGTAGAGCTCAAAGACAGAGTTGTGTCGAGACACAGATCTGGTGAAGGGTACCAAAATAACTCTGCAGCATTGAGGTGCATCCTGTATCCGACCGGCTCTGACGCTCGGCTTGTGTGGCAGGGCTTGCAAACTATTAGACTACAAAGGGAAGCACAGCCGAGAGCTGCCCAGTGACACGAGCCTACCAGACGAGCTAAATCACTTCTATGCTCGCTTTGAGGCAAGCAACACTGAGGCATGCATGAGAGCATCAGCTGTTCCAGACGACTGTGTGATCACGCTCTCCGTAGCCGACGTGAGTAAGACCTTTAAACAAGTCAACATACACAAGGCTGCGCGGCCAGACGGATTACAAGGACGTGTGCTCCGGGCATGTGCTGACCAACTGGCAGGTGTCTTCACTGACATTTTCAACATGTCCCTGATTGAGTCTGTAATACCAACATGCTTCAAGCAGATCAACATAGTCCCTGTGCCCAAGAACACAAAGGCAACCTGCCTAAACGACTACAGACCTGTAGCACTCACGTCCATAGCCATGAAGTGCTTTGAAACGTTGGTAATGGCTCACATCAACGACATTATCCCAGAAACCCTAGACCCCTCCAATTTGCATACCGCACAAACAGATCAACAGATGATGCAATCTCTATTGCACTCCACACTGCCCTTTCCCACCTGGACAAAAGGAACACTTATGTGAGAATGCTATTCATTCATTGACTACAGCTCAGCGTTCAACACCATAGACTAAACACCTCCCTCTGCAACTGGATCCTGGACTTCCTGACGGGCCGGCCCCAGGTGGTGAGGTTAGGTAGCAACACATCTGCCACGCTGATCCTCAACACTGGAGCTCCCCAGGGGTGCGTGCTCAGTCCCCTCCTGTACTCCCTTGTTCACCCACGACTGCATGGCCAGGCACGGCTCCAACACCATCATTAAGTTTGCAGACGACAACAGTGGTAGGCCGGATCACCGACAACGACGAGACAGCCTATAGGGAGGTCAGAGACCTGGCCGTGTGGTGCCAGGACAACAACAACCTCTCCCTCAACGTAACCAAGACTAAGGAGATGATTGTGGACTACAGGAAAAGAAGGACCGAGCACGCCCCCATTCTCATCGACGGGGCTGTAGTGGAGAAGGTTCAGAGCTTCAAGTTCCTTGGTGTCCACATCAACAACAAGCTAGAATGGTTCAAACACACCAAGACAGTCGTGAAGAGGGCACGACAAAGCCTATTCCACCTCAGGAGACTAAAAGATTTGGCATGGGTCCTGAGATCCTCAAAAGGTTCTACAGCTGCAACATCGAGAGCATCCTGACTGGTTGCATCACTGCCTGGTACGGCAATTGCTCCGCCTCTGACCGCAAGGCACTACAGAAGGTAGTGCGTACGGCCCAGTACATCACTGGGGCTAAGCTGCCTGCCATCCAGGACCTCTACACCAGGCAGTGTCAGAGGAAGGCCCTAAAAATTGTCAAAGACCCCAGCCACCCCAGTCATAGACTGTTCTCTCTACTACCACATGGCAAGTGGTACCGGAGTGCCAAGTCTAGGACAAAAAGGCTTCTCAACAGTTTTTACCCCCAAGCCATAACACTCCTGAACAGGTAATCATATGGCTACCCAGACTTTTTGCATTGTGCCCCCGCTGCTACTTTCTGTTTAGCATATATGCATAGTCACTTTAACTATACATTCATGTACATACTGCCTCAATTGGACCGACCAACCAGTGCTCCCACACATTGGTTAACCAGGCTATCTGCATTGTGTCCCGCCACCCACCAACCCCTTTTTTACACTACTACTCTCTGTTCATCATATATGCATAGTCACTTTAATCATAACTACATGTACATATACTACCTCAAATCAGCCTGACTAACCGGTGTCTGTATGTAGCCTTGCTACTTTTATAGCCTCGCTACTTTTACAGCCTTGCTACTGTACATAGCCTGTCTTTTTTTACTGTTGTTTTTATTTCTTTACTTACCTATTGTTCACCTAATACCTTTTTTTTTGCTCCATTGGTTAGAGCCTGTAAGTAAGCATTTCACTGTAAGGTCTACACCTGTTGTATTCGGCGCACGTGACAAATAAACTTTGATTTGATGGTCCATAAGAACACAGTGGCCATTCCGTTTTTGTTTTGTCATTATGGGGTATTGTTTGTAGATTGATGAGGAAAAAAACGATTTATTTCTCATTTACTTTGACATTAAATTACTTCCCCAATCGGTGCGGATAGAGCAGCTTCCTATGGAGCAGGTAAGAAATGCAATCTGTATACAAAGTCATTAAGAGATGCAACTGACATTTTGCGGGTGAGGAAAGAGCGAGAGAGGATGGAGTATGCTTGGCTTAATGCATGTCATAAGATGCACAGCGCTTCATCTGAATTAGGCCCACAGAATTACACTTACAGAGGAGTGGCTTCTAAGGAGGGTCTTTGAGCAGCACTAGAATTAAACACATTTAAAAGAATGGATTAACTTTTTCAATGCTAGTTAAGGATACTATAGTTGTCACATTTCATATTGGATTCATTAACTACAAAAAAGGTAAGACATCTCTACCTAATTTCTGAATCATTCTTTTAACGTTGTCAGTAAGCTACAGCAACCTATGCTTCAGAGGGAAGGGGCAGGTAGCCTACACACACACGGCACAGCCACTTGCAAAGATTTCCAGCTGGCAGGCAGACGCGGGAATACGTTTCTGAGTGACAGATTGAAGGCTTTGCATAGGCGATTTGTTGCGATATTTGTGGGAGTGGAAACAAATGCCCGGAATGTAAAAGAACATTATTAACCAGTTCCCATGCTTTTAAAAAGAACAGTGCTGTTCCGGAACAGCATAGATCACTTTCGTTTCTGGTTCTCGCTCGTATGGTTATAGTACCTTTTGCCTTGTCAATCTGACAAAAAGCTTTACTTTATAGTGTTTTATTGCTTTAAATCAATGAGCTTAAACACTTTGCTGTAGGGTTGAATCAAAACTGCCATTCTCACACCGTAAACCCCAGGGTCCAGAAATGCTGCAGGATGAGGGAGTGGAGCAGGGTGGGGGGGTAGGTTGTGTGTGTGTGTGTTTTTGGAATCAGAAGTGACGTCAGAGCCCAGGCAGGCAGGAGGGGGGGAGGAAAGGGGGCTTGTGACTCTCAATTAGGGGGATAAGATCACCTCTCGCTGTTGTGGAATCCTTAATGAGGAGCAACAAGATGCTGCACTTGACACATTTATGAAATTGCTTATTCCAGTTACTAATAAGCATGCACCAATTATTAAATCCCTTGGATTGATGAGGAATTGAAAAACTGTATGGTTGATAGGGATGAGGCAAAAGGAATGGCAAATAAGTCTGGCTGCACAAACGACTGGCGGCGAACGTAGCGCAAATTGAGAAAGTGTGTGACTAAACTGAATAAAAACTATACTGTGAAACAAAGATAAATGATATGAAGAATGATAGTAAAAAATTTGAGCACCTTCAATTACATTTTTTGGCAAAAAGGCAAACTCAGCCCCACCATACATTTAATCTGATTCATCACAAAACCCACTGATATTGTCAACTACTTTAATTATTTTTCATTGGCAAGATTAGAAAACTTAGGCATGACATGCCAGCAACAAACCGACACTACACATCTAAGTATAACTGACCAAATTATGAAAGACAAGCAGTCATTTTGAATTCCATAAAGTGAGTGAGGAAGAGGTGAAAAAAGTATTGTCTATCAACAATGACAAGACCCCGGGGTCTGACAATTACTGAGGATAATAGCAGACGATATCTTATATCTAAGCCTACTAGAAAGAGTGTGCCCTCAGGCCTGGAGGGAAGCAAAAGTCTTTCCGCTACCCAAGAATAGTAAAGCACTTTTACTGGCTCAAATAACTGACCAAATCAGCCTGTTACCAACCAGTAGTAAACAATTATAAAAAAGAAAATAGTGTTTGACCAGATACAATGCTATTTTACAGTAAACAAATTGGCAACAGACTTTCAGCACATGTATAGGGAAAGACATTCTTACACAAATGACTGATGATTGGCTGAGAGAAATTAATGATAAAAAGATAGTGGGGGCTGTCTTGTTAGACTTCAGAGCAGCATTTGACATTACTGATCATAGTCTGCTGCTGGAAAATTGTATGCGTTATGGCTTTACACCCCCTGCTATATTGTGGATAAAAAGTGACCCTTCTAACAGAACACAAAGGGTGTTCTTTTGACAAAAAATGGCACCAACAGAGAGGTCTGCCTTGCTTTTAGTGCATAGGAAACTTTGCAGTATTTTTATTTTGTATTTCTTACATTATAAGCCCAGAAAATGTTTTGTGTTATTACATACAGCCGGGAATAACTATTGGATATCAGAGCGGAGGTAACTCGCACTACCAGCATTACAACCAGGTATATGACTTTCCCGAAAGGGATCCTTTGTTCGCACCCACCAGGGCAATTGAAGTCCAGAGGCCGACCCAAAACAACACCAGCGAAGGAGAGGTACTCGGAGTGGTCTTCTAGTCCGACTTAGGAGGCGTGCACACCACCCACCGCTTCCGAGTATATTACTCGCTAATGTTCAGTCTCTGGATAATAAAGTTGACGAGCTCAGGGCGAGTGTTTCTTTACAGAGAGACATCAGGGATTATAACATACTCTGTTTCACGGAAACATGGCTCTCTCGGGATATACTGTCTGAGTCGGTCCAGCCAGCTGGGTTCTCAGTTCATCGTGCAGACAGGAATAAATCTCTCTCCGGGAAGAAGAAGGGCGGTGGTGTATGTTTCATGATTAAAGACTCATGGTGTAATTGTGATAACATACAGGAACTCAAGTCCTTTTGTTCCCCCGACCTAGAATACCTCACAATCAAATGCCGACCGTATTATCTCCCAAGAGAATTTTCTTTGGTTAGTCACGGCCGTGTAAATCCCCCCTCAAGCCAATACAACGATGGCCCTCAAAGAACACTGGACTTAATGCAAACTGGAAACCACTTATCATAAGGCCGCATTTATTGTAGCGGGGGATTTTAACAAAGAAAATTTGAGAAAAAGGCTGCCGAAGTTCTATCAACACATTGACTGTAGTACTCGCGCTGGTAAAACACTCGACCACTGCTACTACAACTTCCGGGATGCTTACAAGGCCCTCCCCCGCCCTCCTTTCGGCAAATCAGGTCACAACTCCATTTTGCTCCTCACTTCCTATTAGGCAGAAACTCAAACAGGTAGTACCAGTACCAAGGACTATTCAACGTTGGTCTGACCAATCGGAATACACACATATTGTTTTAGTCACGCGGACTGGGATATGTTCCGGGTAGCTTCAGAGAAAAGCATTGACGTACATACTGATACGGTGAGTTAATCAGGAAGTGTATAGGAGATGTTGTACCCACTGACTATTAAAACCTACCCTAACCAGAAACCGATAGATGGCAACATTCACGCAAAAATGAAAGCGCGAACAACCACATTTAACCATGGCAAGGTGACTACGGCAGAATACAAACAGTGTAGTTCTTCCCTGCGCAAGGCAATCAAACAGGCAAAACGTCAGTAGAGACAAAGTGGAGTCATAATTCAATGGATCAGACTAGGGTTGCAAATTTTGAGGAACATTCAGAGGTGGAAACTTTCCATGGGAATTAACAGGAGTATATGGGATTTAACAGGAATATGCTAATTAATATTAATACCATTTAAATGTAGGTTTTTTTATTGGATATATTTACCATAACATATGGAGACAGAAACATAAACCTTTTACCTTATCATAAGTAGACATAATTGCAAATGATTAAATCCTTCCAATAGAAATAAAAAAACAAGTTACGAATTGAACTTTAATTAAATGAGTTGACTCTTCACATGGGATGATTTCACTGAACAACAAAAAGGGAATATTGAATGATTTTTATTTTTTTATTTCACCTTTATTTAACCAGGTAGCTAGTTGAGAGCAAGTTCTCATTTACAACTGCGACTGGCCAAGATAAAGCACAGCAGTTCGACACATACCACAACAAAGAGTTACACATGGAATAAACAAACAATCAATAATACAGTAGAAAAAAATTAAAAATAAGTCTAAATACAGTGAGTGCAAATGAGGTAAGATAAGGGAGGTAGGGCAATAAACAGGCCATGGTGGAGAGGTAATTACAATATAGCAATTAAACACTGGAATGGTAGATGTGCAGAAGTTGAATGTGCAAGTAGAGATACTGGGGTGCAAAGGAGCAAGATAAATAAATAAATACAGTATGGGGATGAGGGATGAGGTATGGGGATGAGGTAGTAGGATGGGCTGTTCAGAGATGGGCTATGTGCAGTTGCAGAGATCTGTGAGCTGCACTGACAGTTGGTGCTTAAAGCTAGTGAGGGAGATATGAGTTTCCAGCTTCAGTGATTTTTTGTATTTCGTTCCAGTCATTGGCAGCAGAGAACTGGAAGGAAAGGCAGCCAAAGTAGGAATGCGCTTTGGGGATGACCAGTGAGACATACCTACTGCAGCGTGCTATGGGTGGGTGCTGCTATGGTGACCAGTGAGCTGAGATAAGGCGGGGCTTTACCTAGCAAAGACTTGTAGATGACCTGGAGCCAGTGGGTTTGGCGACGAGTATGAAGCGAGGGCCAGCCAACGAGAGCGTACAGGTCGCAGTGGTGGGTAGTATATGGGGCTTAGGTGACAAAACAGATGGCACTGTGATAGACTGCATCCAATTTCTTGAGTAGAGTGTTGGAGGCTATTTGATAAATTACATCGCCGAAGTCGAGGATCGGTAGGGTGGTCAGTTTTACGAGGGTATGTTTGACAGCATGAGTGAAGGATGCTTTGTTGCGAAATAAGAAGCCGATTCTAGATTTAATTTTGGATTGGAGATGCTTAATGTGAGTCTGGAAGGAGAGTTTACAGTCTAACCAGACACCTAAGTATTTGTAGTTGTCCACATATTCTAAGTCAAAACCGTCCAGAGTAGTGATGCTAGACGGGCGGGCAGGTGCGGGCAGTGATCGGTTGAAAAGCATGCATTTAAGAGCAGTTGGAGGCCACGGAAGGAGAGTTGTATAGCATTGAAGCCTGTCTGGAGGTTAGTTAAAACCTCTTATGGATCCAATCCTGTGAACGGGATCGTTTTCGGGGAAAACAAAGCGCGCCAAATTCAAAATAAAAATTTGTAATATTAAACATTCATGGAAATACAAGTGTTGCATACGTTTACAAAGCTTAGAGTCTGGTTAACCTAACAACGTTGTCAGACTTCAAAAAGGCTTCACGGCGAAAGCACAACATTTGATTGTTTGAGGATAGCACCTCACATATTTTCTGCATTAGCATAAATTCATAACCAGCGCGGGTCTCACAAAACACATAAGAGTTAAAATAAATCGCTTACCTTTTGATGATCTTCTGCTGAGGGCAATCCGAAGTGTCCAAGCAAGACAATCCATGTTTCTTGTTAGAAAAAGTCATTGTTTATATCCATAAATCTCAGTTGGGTTGGCTCGTAATGTTCAGAATATCCACCAAGCATTCACCGTCTACTTGCCCATTGTAGAGGGAAGAGAAAGCGTTCAAATTATACCTATCAACTTTGCCCAAACAAATCAAACATCATTTATAATGTATCCTTAGGTACACTTTTATCTTTATTAACAATTATATTTCACACGGATAATATCCTAAACGATAGAAAAGTAAAATACCGAGGTGCGCGCTCCCGGGTCCCTCGTGCCCCAGACAGAAATCCCTTCCTCACTCCTCTGATATAAACATCTTGTATGAGGCTGTTATTCAAGACAAACTCTTGGATCCTTGTCTAAAGACTGATGACATCTAGTGGAAGCCATAGGTACTGCAATCTGGGTCCTATTTTACAGAGAATCCCATAAACAGACATTAGAAGTGAGGGCATGTAAAAAAAAAAATAATCATCCGTACAGAAATTCCTCGGGTTTTCTCCTGCTATATCAGTTCTGTTATACTCACATACATTATTTTAACAGTTTTAGAAACTTCAGTGTTTTCTATCCAATACTATATGCATTATATGCATATCCTAGCTTCTGGGCCTGAGTAACAGGGAGTTTATTTTGGGCACGTCAGACAGGCGGAAATTCTGACAACGGGACCCTAGCCCTAAGAAGTTAACACAGTGTCCAAAAGTATACAGAATGGTGTTGTCCGCGTAGAGGTGGATCAGAGAATCACCGGCAGCAAGAGCGACATCATTGATGTATACAGAGAAGAAAGTCGGCCCGAGAATTGAACCCTGTGGCACCCCCATAGAGACTGCCAGAGGTCCGGACAACAGGCCCTCCGATTTGACACACTGAACTCTATCAGAGAAGTAGTTGGTGAACCAGGCGAGGCAATCATTTGAGAAACCAAGGCTGTTGAGTCTGCCAATAAGAATGTGGTGATTGACAGAGTCGAAAGCCTTGGCCAGGTCGATGAATACGGCTGCACAGTAATGTCTCTTATCGATGGTGGTTATGATATCGTTTAGGACCATGAGCGTAGCTGATTGCATAGCAGAGAAGGTAAGGTGGGATTCAAAATGGTCGGTAATCTGTTTGTTAACTTGGCTTTCGAAGACCTTAGAAAGGCAGGATAGGATAGATATAGGTCTGTATCAGTTTGGGTCTAGAGTGTCTCCCCCTTTGAAGAGGGGGATGACTGCGGCAGCTTTCCAATCTTTGGGAATCTCAGACGATACGAAAGAGGTTGAACAGGCTAGTAATAGGGGTTGCAACAATTACGGAAGATAATTTTAGAAAGAGGGGGTCCAGATTGTCTAGCCTGGCTGATTTGTAGGGGTCCAGATTTTGCAGCTCTTTTAGAACATCAGCTATCTGAATTTGGGTGAAGGAGAAATGGGGGAGGCTTGGCGAGTTGCTGTGGGGAGTGCAGGGCTGTAGAGCAGGGTAGGGGTATCCAGGTGGAAAGTATGGCCAGCCGTAGAAAAATGCTTATTGAAGTTCTCAATTATAGTGGATTTGTCGATGGTGACAGTGTTTCCTAGGCTTAGTGCAGTGGGCAGCTGGGAGGAGGTGCTCTTATTCTCCATGGACTTTACAGTGTCCCAGAACCTTTTTGAGGTTGTGCTACAGGATGCAAATTTCTGATTGAAAAAGCTAGCCTTAGCTTTCCTAACTGCCTGTGTATATTGGTTCCTAACTTCCCACAGGATGTTTTTGTGCTGGTCAAGGGCAGTCAGGTCTGGAGAGAACCAAGGGCTGTATCTGTTCCTGCTTCTACATTTTTTGAAAGGGGTATGCTTATTTAAGACGTTGAGGAAGGCACTTTTAAAGAATGACCAGGCATCCTCTACTGACGGGATGAGGTCAATATCCTTCCAGGATACCCGGGCCAGGTCGATTAGAAAGGCCTGCTCGCTGAAGTGTTTTAGGGAGCGTTTGACAGTGATGAGGAGTGGTCGTTTGACCGCAGACCCATTACGGATGCAGGCAATGAGGCAGTGATTGCTGAGATCTTGGTTGAAAACAGCAGAGGTGTATTTAGAGGGCAAGTAGGTTAGGATGATATCTATGAGGGTGCCCGTGTTTACGGATTTGGGGTTGTATCTGGTGGGTTCATTGATCATTTGTGAGATTGAGGGCATCAAGCTTAGATTGTAGGATGGCCGGGGTGTTAAGCATGTCCCAGTTTAGGTCACCTAGCAGCACGAATTCTGAAGATAGATGGGGGGCAATCAGTTCACATATGGTGTCAAGGGCACAGCTGGGGGCAGAGTTTTTTTTATTTTTATTCAGTGCAAGACTGGTTTATCATGATTTGATTTAAAAGTCTTGTGGGCATGGTTTTTGTTTGATGTTTTCTTTTTTTGCAAGCGGCAAAGGTGAGAGACTTGTTTCAGGAAAGGTGGATTTTTAAGAGTAGAAGCTCAAATTGTTTGGGTACAGACCTGGATAGTAAGACAGAACTCTGCAGGCTCTCTCTGCAGTAGATTGCAACACCGCCCCCTATGGCAGTTCTATCTTGTCGGAAAATGTTATAGTTAGGGATGGAAATTTCAGGTTTTTTGGTGGTCTTCCTATGCCAGGATTCAGACATGACTAGGACATCCGGGTTGGCAGAGTGTGCTAGGGCAGTGAATAAAACAAACTTAGGCAGGAGGCTTCTAATGTTAACATGCATGAAACCAAGGCTTTTACGGTTACAGAAGTCAACAAATGATAGCGCCTGGGTAATGGGAGTGGAGCTAGGCACTGCATGCCTGGATTAACCTCCACATCACCAGAGGAACAGATGAGGAGTAGGATAAGGGTACGGCTAAAGGCTAAAGGTTAAAAGGACTGGTTGTCTAGTACGTTCAGAACAGAAAGTAAAAGGAGCAGATTTCTGGGTACGGTAGAATAGATTCAAGGCATAATGTACAGACAAAGGAATGGTAGGATGTGAATACAGTGGGGGTAAACCTGTGCCTAGAGTGACGATGAAAGACATATTGTCTCTAGAAATATCATTTCAACCAGGTGATGTCACCATATGTGTGGGAGGTGGAACTAAAGTGTTAACAAAGGCGTATTGAGCAGGGCTAGAGGCTCTACAGTGAAAAAAGGCAATAATTATTAACCAAAACAGCAACGGACAAGGCATATTGACGTTAGCGAGAGGCATGCGTAGCAGTGGTCATAGGAGTCCAGTGAGTGTCTTCAAGCAGCTAGCGGGCCGGGGCTAGTAAGCTAGCAGAAAAGCCTTGGAGAGACGTCGTGATGGAAGAAAGTCTATTGTGGCCCCCTCGTGCTGTTCCATCGACATACGGATCAGCAGGACTCCGTGTGGTAAACCAGGCCAGTGGCAAAATAGGTATAGTGGCCAAAGAATTTGTCCGATGGGCCTCTTAAGCTAACAGTCCGATGTGCTCAGGACAGCTAGCGGACCGCAGCTAGCAGGCTAGCGGATGGGCATTTAGGGGACGTTGCGACTGCGGAGCCAGTTGAGGAAAAAAAAAACTCGGGCGATTCACGTTGGTGGTCCAGTCGTGATGGGTCGGCGGGGGTCCAGGTCAGTTGACAAAATAGGTATTGCAGCCCAAGGAGTAGATTATGGATCTCTACGGCTAGCCGGGAGATGTGCCTAGCAAGGCTGGCTCCAGGCTAATTGGTTCTTGCTTCGGGACAAAGACAATGATCCATCGCATCTCCCAAAAACATTTTCAACATCCATCTGTAGAAACTAAAGCTTTGGTTGACTTCCTTTCAGGCTTCCATGTCTTCTCCCTGGACCTCCTCAATGTCCACCTCTTGAAAATCAGACTGAGGCCTCATCGTCACTGTCACTTTCCAACCTTGTTGAGGATGGTTCGTTGTCAGGCTCAAAAAGCCTCAAATCTGCGGGGATGGCCACCAATTTTTCAACCCTTCTATTGGCCATCCTGTTGTGTGCTTTGGTGTGTGTGTTCCCAAACAAGGACCAGTAGCGCTCTGAGGCGGCTGATGTTGGTGGGATTTGGAGGAATGGAGGCAACAGGGGAAAGAGTCTCCAAAGTCCCTTCCACCAGGTGGCTGATGAGATATGTTGGCACGACTGCCATATTGCATCTCCATCCCAAAGCCCTTGCTTGGAAGTGTACTTCGCCAGACTGCCAAGAACCTTGCCCTCATCCAGGCCAAGGTGGAGAGACACGGTAGTGATGACACCATAGACCTTGTTGATCTCTGACCAGACAGGATGCTCTTGCCAGTATACTTGGGGTCCAACATGTATGCTGCTGCGTGTATGGGCTTCAGGCAGAAGTCTTCACGCTTTTTGATGCATTTCAGAACTGCAGGTTCCTCTGCTTGGAGCAACAGTGAAGTGGGCAGGGCAGTACGGATTTCTTCTCTTACATCTGCAAGCATAGTCTGAACATCAGCTACTGCTATAGGTTTCATGAGTTCCAGGCTGCTTACCACTCTCTCCCAAAATACATAATCCAGAAGGATCCTCGATGGGGCTGTCCATATCGGCAGACTGTGATATGGCCATTTCTTGGAGAGACTCCGTCCCCTCCAGGAGACTGTCAAACATGACAACACCACCCCAACGGAAGTGTTGACATGCTGAATGCACCAAGCTGTCTGTTTAAACTACTAGCACACAGCTAGCTTGGACACACATGCATACCCCACAAGATATGCTAACAGAGGTCTCTTCACAATCCCCAAATCCAGAACAGACTATGAGAGGCACACAGTACTACATAGAGCCATGACTACATGGAACTCTATTCCACATCAGGTAACTGAGGCAAGCAGTAGAATCAGATTGAAAAAATAAGCTAATGGGGATCCCTAAAAAATACAAATACAAAAGGAGAAACACACACACACACAGCAGTGGGTCGCATTAACACAGGATTCTTCATTCTTCTTGCAGAAAGGTAAAGATAAAACACAGAACATAATAAAATAATAAATAACTAAACCTGCAGATGTACTTGCTGCAACCTTGGAAAACAGAGATCACATGCAGTATCTCCAGTTTCAAAAGAACAACTTTTACTAGACAGACTCTGGTTTCAAAGTCATGTGTTGATGCACATGAGGTCACAGCTCTGCCTCATGGCCTGAGCTCCTGTTACCATTACTGCCTGTCAGCATCACAATGACAAGCTCAGCTAGGCCTGCCAAGAGCAGCTAAGGACCAGCAGGCAGAGGAACAGTCAATGACCACACAGGACCAGAGGGCCAAGGAGAGGTCAATGGCTACATTCAGGAGAATATGTTCAGCGGGTGCATCTCAATACTGTAGGTGGCTTACTAAACTAAAGCTAAAGTAACCTTCCTAAATTAAGGGTGTATGCCATTTCATGTGACTAGACCTGGGTGGATTGCAGTAGTGTTCATCAGCACTGATCTGAAAAGCTAGGTGAAAGCAATAATGTGCAAACAGTATCATGCCTGCCAGTAATTCACTGTCACCTGACTAGTGAAGAAAGGTGAAAGTGGCATTTGAACCAACTAACAGCTTTAACGCACAAAGCAGCACCACACCTAAACCAAACACTGTCTACTAAAGATGCAATCAACTACATATCTGCCATACAATTTACAATAGACCATCTCCAGTCCATACTGACCAATAATGGGTCTTCATGACCGCTTCAGCAGACAAAATGATTGCTCTGATTCTCCACACACAAACATGAATCGTTATCTTACTAGTTCCATTTCTTATTTTCTTTAGTTTGATTTCATTTTACCTTGCAATTAATTGTGTTTTTCGCCTAAAGGGTCAATGACATTTATAAGATGTGACATTTACAGTTACCTTTGACCGCCAAACTACTAAAGACAGTCCATCAACAATGTTAAGTTGGGGCACAATACTGCAGAGCTACACTATACATTTCAATAATGAGGGCAGTCGCCATTATCAGCATTACATAAACCAGTACTACCTTTGTGAAATTGTTCAGGTGGTCCAGTTTCCGCATGTTGGTGATGCCGTGTGGCTTGGCAACATTTTGAAGGATTTCACGCAAGTTGTCATTGGGTTCTGTGAAAGAAAAGGGAGGTGAAATACAATCAAAACATTACAAAGCCTTTTAATATTCCTGTAATACTGAGCCCGGTTCCCGGGCCACCCATACATAAATAATGTATGCACGCATGACCGTAAGTCGCTTTGGATAAAAGCATATACTAAATGGCATGTATTGTATATTATATATAGTACCAGTCATATTTTTACTATGTTCTACATTGTAGAATAATAGTGAAGACATCAAAACTATGAAATAACCCATATGGACTCATGTAGTAATGAAATAATATATTTTAGATTCTTCAAAGTAGCCACCCTTTGCCTTGATGACAGGTTTGCACACTTTTAGCATTCTCTCAACCAGCTTCACCTGGAACACTTTTCCAGCAGTCTTGGAGGAGTTCCCACATATGCTGAACACTGGTTGGCTGCTTTTTCTTCACTCTGCGGTCCAACTCATCCCAAACCATCTCAATTAGGTTGAGGTCGGGTGATTGTGGAGGCCAGGTCATCTGATGCAGCACTCCATCACTCTCCTTCTTAGTCAAATAACCCTTACACAGCCTGGAGGTGTGTTGGGTCATTGTCCTGTTGAAAAACAAATGATAGTGGGACTAAGCACAAACCAGATGGGATGGCGCATCGCTGCAGAATGCTGTGGTAATAAAGCTGGTCAACTGTCCCTTGAACTCAAAATAAAATCACTGACAGTGTCACCAGCAAAGCACCCCCACACCTCCACCTCCATGCTTCACAGAGGGAACCACACATGCAGAGATCATCCGTTCACCTACTCTGCCTCTCACAAAGAGACGGCAGTTGGAACCAAACGTCTCCCAGTCTCAAAGGACAGATTTCCACCTGTCTAATGTCCATTGCTCGTGCTTTTTGGCCCAAGCAAGTCTCTTCTTCTTATTGGTGTCTTTTAGTAGTGATTTCTTTGCAGCAATTCGAACATGAAGGCCTGATTCATGCAGTCTCATGTGTCCGTTACTTGAACCTGGGCTGCAATTTCTGAGGCTGGTAACTCTAATGAACTTATCCTCTGCAGCAGAGGTAACTCTGGGTCTTCCTTTCCTGTGGCGGTCCTCATGAGAGCCAGTTTTATCATAACACTTGATGGTTTTTGCGACTGCACTTGAAGTAACTTTCAAAGTTCTTGAAAACATGTCTTAAAGTAATGATGGACTGTCGTTTCTCTTTGCTTATTTGAGCTGTTCTTAACATAATATAGACTTGGTCTTTTACCAAATAGGGTATACAGTGGCTTGCGAAAGTATTTACCCCACTTGGCATTTTTCCTATTTCGTTGCCTTACAACTTGGAATTAAAATAGATTTTTGGGGGGGTTAGTATCATTTGATTTACACAACATGTCTACCACTTTGAAGATGCAAAATATTTTTTGTGAAAAACAAGAAATAAGACAAAAAAACTGAAAACATGAGCGTGCATAACTATTCACCCCCCCACAGTCAATACTTTGTAGAGCCACCTTTTGCAGCAATTACAGCTGCAAGTCTCTTGGGGTATGTCTCTATAAGCTTGTCACATCTAGCCACTGGGATTTTTGCCCATTCTTCAAGGCAAAACTGCTCCAGCTCCTTCAAGTTGGATGGGTTCCGCTGGTGTACAGCAATCTAATTTATACCACAGATTCTCAATTGTATTGAGGTCTGGGCTTTGACTAGGCCATTCCAAGACATTTAAATGTTTCCCCTTAAACCACTCGAGTGTTGCTTTAGCAGTATGCTTAGGGTCATTGTCCTGCTGGAAGGTGAACCTCCGTCCCAGTCTCAAATCTATGGAAGACAAACGGGTTTCCCTCAAGAATTTCCCTGTATTTAACGCCATCCATCATTCTGACCAGTTTCCCAGTCCCTGCCGTTGAAAAACATCCCCACAGCATGATGCTGCCACCACCATGTTTTACTGTGGGGATGGTGTTCTCTGGGTGATGAGAGGTGTTGGGTTTGAGCCAGACATAGCGTTTTCCTTGATGGCCAAGTATCTTTTTCCATATGTTTTTGGAGTCTCCCACATGCCTTTTGGCGAACACCAAACGTATTCTTTCAATTTTCTTTATAATGGATTTAATGGTGCTCCATGGGATGTTCAAAGTTTCTGATAATTTTTTTATTACCAAACCCTGATCTGTACTTCTCTACAACTTTGTCTCTGACCGGTTAGGAGAGCTCCTTGGTCTTCATGGTGCCGCTTGCTTGGTGGTGCCCCTTGCTTAGTGGTGTTGCAGACTCTCGGGCCTTTCAGAACAGGCATATAAATACTGAGATCATGTGACAGATCATGTGACACTTAAATAAAGTGTGCGATCTAACAAATGATGTGACTTCTGAAGGTAATTAGTTGCACCAGATCTTATTTAGGGGCTTCATAGCAAATGGGGTGAATACATATGCACGCACCACTTTTCCGTTTTTTATTTTGTATAATTTTTTGAAACAAGTTATTTTTTTCATTTCACTTCACCAATTTGGACTATTTTGTGTATGTCCATTACATGAAATCCAAATTAAACTCCATTTAAATTACAGGTTGTAATGCAACAAAAACACCAAGGGGGATGAATACTTTTGCAAGGCACTGTACCACCCCTACCTTGTCACAACACAACTGATTGGCTCAAACGCATTAAGGAAATAAGTAAATTCCACAAATTAACAAGGCACACCTGTTAATTGAAATGCATTCCATGTGACTACCTCATGAAGCTGGTTGAGAGAATGCCAAGAGTGTGCAAAGCTGTCATCAAGCCTAAGGGTGGCTTCTTTGAAGAATCTCAAATATATTTTGATTTGTTTAACCCTTTGGTTACTACATGATTCCATATGTTATTTCATAGTGTTGATGTCTTCACTATTATTCTACAATGTATAAAATAGTAAAAATAAAGAAAAACCATTGAATGAGTAGGTGTGTCCTTACCTTTGACTGGTACTGTATATATATATTATGATGTAGCTAACAGAGAAAAAGGGTGCTCAGCCAGCCACTAAGCTGCTTAGGTTGGAGGTTGAGATCTATTCTATTGCACAGTGAAAACGTGATCCAATTTTACATCCCACTGCTGCTGTGCTACATGTAATACTTTTGAGGGTTAAATTGGTGTTGGTGAAGATAGACCTTGCATGCGACGCTTTAAGGCTGTTGTTTACAATGCCATGCACGCCTGTTGATCCGTTACAATCTGTCACAGACACAGTCTGGTGCCTTCGGGGTGGGAAAGGAAGTGGCATCGGGAACAATATGAGGGTATGCATGTAGGATTCTAGTAAATACTCATACTCACTGTCAGCTATATCCAACCATAACCTACTGAGTTGTAAAAATGACAAATTGGGCAGACCCACTGTGACGCCCACGGCAAACAGACAAATCCTCCAGTTTCAGTTGTAAGTTAGCTAGTAATAGCTACTGCAACTGTCGTGACCCGACCTCAAATCAACCTATTGGCTAACGTTAACTAGCTAGCTAGTTATAATAATTGAATAACGATAGTTAGATACCACAATGCAAATCTAGGAATGTAACGTTAACTAGTTAGCCAGCTATAACTAACTGCATGACCAAATCATTAGCCAGGCAACGTTTGCTAGCTAAATGGGTAACTACCTTGCTCATCCTGGCCATAACAAATACATGTTATAGCCACGCTAGCTAGTACTAGCCCCCTAATCAAAACAACACTCAATAGAGGAGCGTCATCTTGACTCGGATGGTTGATAATGTTAGGTTAGCTACGCCTCCTTGGTGCTTGAGACTCGGCAAGCTGGTTATCAAAGCATTCAGCAACCAATAATCAGTAGAATGCACTTTAAGCGACTTCCCAGCCTCATCATCACAATAAGTTGCTGCAAACAATATCCATTATAACAATAAAGCTTTCACTCCGTGTGGACCCCTATCGTTAACTACTTAACGTTACCTCTGGTCAGATCGAGCGGTACGTTCTCTTCCCCGCTGTCATTCCGACCTGTCCAAGACAACAGGGACATTTTAAGGCTACCCACCTGGGTCATTAGAAAGAAAATAAAATAGCGGCATAGAATTTCAAGTTTTTAAAGCTTATGTCGGGTGATATTTCAGGCTTACCTCGCATCCGAAGACTTCGGATAGGACGGCCACAGATGCTTGCCGCCATGTTTCCAGAAATATACACAACACCGGAAACTTCGTGAACTCTCGTGAGAGAATAGGGGATTGGGTTTATCGCGCACTACTTTAGGGCCGCATATCACTTGTGGCTCTGGTCTGTCATACTTGATTAAAAGTAAAGATACCTTAACAGAAAATGACTCAAGTAAAAGTCACCCAGTAAAATCCCACTTGAGTAAAAGTTTAAAAGTATTTGGTTTTAAATATACTTAAGAATCCAAAGTAAATTTAATTGCTAAAATATACTGAAGTATCAAAAGTAAAAGTATAAATAATTTCAAATTCCTTATATTAAGCAAACCAGACGGCACATTTGTATTGTTTATGGATAGTCAGGGGAAAACTCCAACACTCAGACGTAATTTACAAAGAACCATTTATGTTCTGAGTGCCAGATCAGAGGCAGTAGGGATGACAAGGGATGTTCTCTTGATAAGTGCGTGAATTGGACCATTTTCCTGTCCTTCTAAGCATTCGAAATGTACTTTTGGGTGTCAGGGAAAATGTATGGAGTACAAAGTACATTATTTTCTTTAGGAATTTAGTGGAGTAAAAGTAAAAGATGTCAGAAATATAAATAGTAAAGTACAGATATCCCCAAAAACGACTTAAATAGTACTTTAAAGTATTTTTACTTCAGTACTTGACACTACTGGGTCTGGTGAATGGTCTGAGAGCTTATTTGAATTTAAATACCAACTAAAATACATAGTGAATGTTTCACATTCAGAGACAGACATCCATTCATTGACATTGCAACCCAGGTTGAAAAAACAAAACCACCATAGTATAGTGAAGGCACATTTATGACTTATTATTTCAACACAATCACTGTTTTTTCACCAGATAAAATAAAGATGACCAGTTGCAATGTGCATTGCAGAGTTCAGTGCTGGTTGTCTCAGTACATTCTGACACAGAAGTCTCAGTCATTGTCATAAATGCAGTCTGTAAGAAAATAAACAAGTAGTACCATGTTTGAAATATGATTATGCATTGTATTCCAAACAAATACAATTCAAAATAAATGTATGTAGGCCTATATTATTTCATCAGCCTGATTCTGTAAGTAGGCCTGTCTTGTCTGCAAACTAGCAGTCCATACAGCTGGCAATGTCATTGTTTAAACAAAGTGTTGTACAGTTAGTCACAAATAATGGTAAAACTTTATTTGGATAGTCTGTAGAGCATCTACAGATGGACCATCTACAGACTATCAGTAACATTTAAACTAACTATCTACTAACCCTAGCTCTAACCTTAACCTTTATCCTAACCCTAGCTCTAACCCTAACCCTTATTCTAACCCTAGCTCTAACCCTAACCCTTATTCTAACCCTAGCTCTAACCCTAACCCTTATTCTAACCCTAACCTTAACCCTTACCCTAACCCTAACCCTTACCTTACCTAATCCTTACCTTATCCTAACCCTAAATTTAACCCTTACCCTAACCTTAACCTTTATCCAAACCCTACACTTAACCATTATCCCAACCCTTATTTTAAACCTAACCGTAACCTTAGCAAGCAGTTGCTTATCAACAGATAGTTTGTTGATAGTATGATAATCTGTAGAGCATATACAGATGGAAAAAGTGTGACCAAGATCATTTCAAGAATGGTTTTAAAAGACATACTTTCTCCAATGTCGTCATAAACATCTCCACCATCCCTGTTGAAGTAAAATCATATGTCAAAACATTAGTTGTGTGTGTGTGTGTGTGTGGGGCATGTGTATTTCAACAAACAGAAATAACTCTTGAACTTACTGTGCAACATTGACCATGGACACATAACCAACTAGAAAAGAGGAATAAATATTGCAATTAATCATTCATATTTGATTGTGAATAATTCATCCATAACAACTGATGCCAACTTACACTTCCCGTCTCTATTCCTGCCGATCAGTTTGCCGTATGTTGGCTTCACAATGACATCAATCACCTCTCCTGGCTTCAACTGTAGGTCTTTATTCCCCCATTTCTTACTGGCCAAGGTAGGATCTATGGTAACACCATATAACACCTGGATCTCCCCTTCAAACTGACAGTGGAAGATGTCAACACTGTTATTACTACAACTCAAATCATGTAAGTAAGTACAATATAAATCTGACAATATAAAAAAGATAAATCGATTGATTATCAACATTTCAGAATGTTATCTGGGAATAACTGTGATTCTGTAATTTCAAAATGTTTATATATGGATAGTAAATATTCAGATATGGATAGTATGAAACGGGACGGGAGACAGTAATGTGCCAGGCTCAACTAAATGATGTCATTATGTTTTCTCCTGTCACAATTAGACATCTTACTTTGAATTTTTTCCTGAATTCCTTTTCCTCTTTCTCAAACTTCTTTTTCTTCTTGGGGTCCATCACCTCTTGCTTTCCCTGAGGGAGACTGAAATGGAGAAACACACAATTATTTAACTTAGGTATTGATTTCAAGCTCATTTGTGTCTGAACTGACTATTCTAGAGTATAGTTGACCCAACTCTGTCACTGTGACCCTCTTCTCACCTGTTGGGAGCAGGAGGGCTAGAGAAGCTCTGGGACTCCACGTCATCATATATCTCATCTATGGACATAAAGACAGACCAATGAAGCAACACACTTCTTTAACTTGATTACACAGTACACACCATACAGTACAACAAATAGAATGGTGATTTTATTGAAAGAATACTGGGAAACAACTGGGAAGACTGTTGTTCACTTTCCCAGTGAACAAGTGATCATATCATTACCTCCCTCTTTAAACACTGTAGGTAGTGGAGGGGGAAATCTGAGAATGAAGATCAAACAGTTATTGAACAAAAATATCAAGCTGGTGTATTCACTGTATTGAGATTATACATGCAAAAGATGTCAGGGTCATTCATAAAGGTAAAGGAAAGAAGGGATAAAAATGCTCTAAGTATGTGTCAATGCAGCACTGTTCCAGCATCACTTTTGCAATAATACCTCTGACCACTAGATTTCAGTAAAATACTATGCAACGATGAGGAACACCCAGTGAGTGAGAAACTGTATTGCAATGACAAAAATTCCTACTTGATGCATAAAATATTCACAAAATCCCCACATAATTACATAATTGCATTTACCTGTTTTGATTTGATCCATCCACATCATCATAGATATCACCATCCTCAGCTGTCATAAGAAGAAAGAAATAACAACATGGAAAATGGCTTGTTATTGCCATGCGACTGGCTGAGTAACAAGCCATGCTTTGAACGCTGCATACTATGCCGCAGTCTAGTTGTTTTTTGTAATTTGCTATATTACTGGTCTGTTATAAGTTCTGATGAATTATAGATAACATCAATATGAGACTTACCTTGTTGGACCTTGACCCCACTGAAAAACAAAAATCGAGGCTATTGAAGCATAGACACCAAGGGGTCACAATGACACATCACATAGACAACAAAGTAACCAACATTTCAAATCTCTAACATTTAACATTTAATTTATTTTTTATTTTACCTGCAGGCATTGTCCAGGATGCCTACGTCATCGTAAACCTCAGGATTTCTCTCAGACTGGTTAGTTTGAGGTCCTTTCTTCTGCTCCTTTATAAGGTCATAGTCAATGCCCACTGACTCAGTCCTTACATAGCCATCTTCAACACAGCAAGGAGGAGGAGGCAGTGAGAACAGGAAGAGGGAGGGTGGTGTGTGTGTATTTATATGTGTGTATTTACTTTATGTGTATACACTTACAGTTTCCCTCATTGTTCCTGGCCAGCCAACGTCCCTCTGGGTTGTCAGTGATGCGTATGATATCCATAGTCTCTCCCTGTGTTAGTGGCAGGTCAGTCTTTCCTCCTTTACATTCCACCTGAGCCTTGGCTTTGTGAATCACCTGAATCGGCCCTGAGAGCTACAAACAGGGATACGTGTTACTCCACTACACATAGCTGTAATAGATATAACTCCAGATATATGCATATCATGCTTACCTTGTACTTTTTCTTTGCCTCTTGCTCCTTCTTCTCTCTGGCTTTCTGCATTTTTTTCTCCTGCTCTAGTCGTTTTTTCTCCTCTTTGTCGCTCTTCTTCTCTTGCCCTTTCACTTCGTTGGTTTCTTTCGATCCTTTAGCCTCCTGTTCAATCCTGTCGTGAAAGAGAAAGCAAGTAAATGTTGGATAAAGAATTATACTGGGGTTGAGAATCCAACACATAAACTCAGCATACATACATTTATTTTTAACATACAAACTCAGGACCGTCTTTCAAAGATAATTCGTAAAAATCCAAATAACTTCACATATCTTCATTGTAAAGGATTTAAACACTGTTTCCTATGCTTGTTCAATGAACCATAAACAATTAATGAACATGCACCTGTGGAACGGTCGTTAAGACACTAACAGCCTACAGACGGTAGGCAATTAAGGTCACAGTTATGAAAACTTAGGACACTAAAGAGGCCTTTCTACTGACTCTGAAAAACACCAAAAGAAAGATGCCCAGGGTCCCTGCTCATCTGCGTGAACGTGCCTTAGGAGCGCTGCAAGGAGGTATGAGGACTGCAGATGTGGCCATGGCAATAAATTGCAATGTCCGTAATGTGAGATGCCTAAGACAGAGCTACAGGGAGACAGGACGGACAGCTGATCGTCCTCGCAGTGGCAGACAGCGTGTAACAACACCTGCACAGGATCGGTACATCCGAACATCACACCTGTGGGACAGGTACAGGATGGCAACAACAACTGCCCGAGTTACACCAGGAACGCACAATCCCTCCATCAGTGCTCAGACTGTCCGCAATAGGCTGAGAGAGGCTAGACTGAGGGCTTGGAGGCCTGCTGTATGTAAGGCAGGTCCTCACCAGACATCACCGGCAACAACGTCACCTATGGGCACAAACCCACTGTTGCTGGAGCAGACAGGACTGGCAAAAAGTGATCTCCACTGAAGAGTCGCAGTTTTGTCTCACCAGGGGTGATGGTCGGATTCACGTTTATCGTAAAAGGAATGAGCGTTACACCGAGGCCTGTACTCTAGAGCGGGATCAATTTGGAGGTGGAGGGTCCGTCACGGTCTGGGGCGGTGTGTCACAGCATCATCGGACTGAGCTTGTTGTCATTGCAGGCAATCTCAACGATGTCCCTTACAGGGAAGACCTCCTCCCTCATGTGGTACCCTCCTGCAGGCTCATCCTGACATGACCCTCCAGCATGACAATGCCACCAGCCATACTGCTCGTTCTGTGAGTGATTTCCTGCAAGACAGGAATGTCAGTGTTCTGCCATGGCCAGTGAAGAGCCCGGATCTCAATCTCATTGAGCACGTCTGGGACCTGTTGGATCGGAGGGTGAGGGCTAGGGCCATTCCCCCCAGAAATGTCCGGGAACTTGCAGGTGCCTTGGTGGAAGAGTGGGGTAACATCTCACAGCAAGAACTGGCAAATCTGGTGCAGTCCATGAGGAGGAGATGCACTGTAGTACTTAATGCAGCTGGTGACCACACCAGATACTGACTGTTACTTTTGATTTTGACACCTCCTTTGTTCAGGGACACATTATTCAATTTCTGTCAGTCACATGTCTGTGGAACTTGTTCAGTTTATGTCTCAATTGTTAAATCTTGTCATGTTCATACAAATATTTACACATGTTAAGTTTGCTTAAAATAAACACAGTTGACAGTGAGAGGACGTTTCTTTTTTGCTGAGTTTAGATGATAATACTACAGAAGTGTCACTATTATATATACCATCTCTTTACATTCTATTCATTATTTTTCTGTGATAAAGATTTCTCTCACCATCTCTCCTCTAAGTCTTCATACATCTCTTCATCACTCAACTCTGCCTGTTAGAGGATGGGACATACAATATTACAAGCAAGCTTTAAAGTGAAACTGTAAACTAACAGAAATGATTGTTATCAAAGACGGATTAAGCTTGTTGCAGATATTTGGACTATAAACATACTGTATCTAAATATGTACATAACCATTCAAACAAATGTTCAGTCAGAAGTGGCTTACTGAAGCTACATACTGCAAGGGTCTAGTTATCGTTCTTAACCACTTCCTATTTTCTCCCAGCATGTTATTTCTACAGCTATATGTGTCACACTTACTTTAACACCAATCATGTGCCCTGTCTAAATGCATGCTATGTACAGTGCAGTAACTAGTTGTACAGTTTCGAGGCTCCATATTACCGGTATCAGGCAAATCAGATATTGTACCTCAATTTTCAGGTTGGGATGTCCTGTAATGAAAACCAAACAAACATATACATATTTTTCAGTTATATGTTGATAATTAACATATATTTTGTATGTCTTAGCTTATATCCACAACATTGAGTATTAAACACATTTTTATTTCTTAATTTGAACCAATCATCTTTGTTCCACCAAATGATTTAGGGCCTAGCTACACATATTATTCACAATGCCCTGTAGCGCTTGTATAGGTGAGGTTGTGTTTAATGGAAGTGGCACCTCCAGGGGGAAGGGGTGAAGGGAGATTCATGACCCCAATTTCGTCATAGCTCTCCTCCTGGTCGGCCTGGATTCTGATCATCATTCATGGTTAGAAAGACACACACACACATACACACACGGTCATTCATGTTATTATCACAACACCAAAGACTTTAGAACAGAGATGGGCAACTTTGATGGGGGTGGGGGCCACAAAAAAACTGAATTTGGGAATAACCAGTGTTGTGTTCGAGACCACCTAAAGCGAGACCGATTCAAAACCAACACCGGAGCGAATCGAGTCCAAGTCAAGACCAAGACCGGAGGGGGAGCGAGACCGATTGAAGACCGGGATGGGGACAAGAGGTCTGAGATCGAGTCAAGACCGAGACCAGAAAAATTTGAGTCCAATTCAAGACCATGACTGTAATTTTGTCAAATCGTCACCATAGTAAGAGTTCAACATTTCCAGTATTTCTGTAATAATATTTCAGAAGAACATATGGATTTTTTATACATTCAGAATGGTAAATAAAAAAGCATGTTGAGGGCAAATAGAGACGCTCTACAAATGTTTACTAACCCAAACACAGTAGGGAACAATGAGGACCTTCTACGCTTTCAGAGAAAGGCTAAGGATTTATAGCATAATACAAATAGTAATAATTAGATTATTATTTTCAATTATGTTCTGATTTAGTCTCTTCAGTTTTTGTTAGAAAGGAAAAGGTTCAAACTGAAGAGAAAAAAATATCCAATCAGGATTTTTTGGGGGTGGTCTCTGGGGAGATACATCTAGCTAGCTATGTTAGCCACTGGCTAGGCCTTCAGAAACTTGATAGAAGGCATCTGCCATTCAACTGTATTAGGGCAACATTTTAGAGCGACAGTGGAATCAACCAATCACATTAACTTGTAATGGCCAACAAGTCAAAGGTTTTCCCAAGGTTTAACTAGCTTTTGTTATAGGCTAGTTTGCAGCGGCTGCAGCAGGTGTTGTCGAAGTGGATGTTGTTGCTCATTTTTTAGCTACTCCCTTTTCAAGAATAACTTTCAAGAAGAAGTTAAGTTTCAAATGATCAAATCATCTGGTGGAACTGTGTTTTTATTGCAGCTCGCACACTGTTGTTAACCATCTCTTTGAAAATAACTTATGTGTGTGAAACATATTGTTGCATTTAAATTTTAGATCAGCGGTTACTTTGTATGCTAAATGTGAAATATTTTTTACAATGGGAAGTAATAGTTGTACATTTCGATTGGGAAATGCTTACCCAATGGTTGTGTTTTTGTATTCTTATGATTGGGACCTACTGTCTTATTATGTCCGAGTGCATGGACTGTTGTCTTTCCATCGACCCTATGCAGTGGTGTAGTTGTGCCTGGAGAAGGCGCCCTTGGGAAAAATCCTGTTTTCTTATAGGATGTTTCAGGTTTCACTCTCAAAATCACACTTTTTTTAAATAACACCAAAAATGTGAGGTTCTAAGTCAACTTGAAAATAAAGAAGAGCCGCACACTCTAGGAGCTCAGACGCAAAATATATTTTATGTCCAACGTTTCGACAGGCAAGCTGTCAAGTTGCTTTTTTTAATTGAAAATAATAATCTAATTATTATTATTTGTATTATGCTATAAGTCAACAACAATGCTTAAACCACACCAGGAGACCATTGTTGATGTCTGGGAAAAATCTAGATTTTTTTTTTTTGGGGGGGGATATAGTTGCCCTTTAATTCAATTGAGAAAAACAAATGCTGTTCCCATAGATACAAATCAGCATTATATAATTCTGTCAGGTAGGCCTACATTGCATTTAATTGGGAAGTTTTTTGTTGGGGGAAAGCCTTTTGAAACGTTCATGCAAACAGCACATGATGACTGGATTTCACGTCACAAATAGCCAACTAACCAAGACTGAGGACCAAACGTTTTCAATGCCTGGTTTGCATACCCAATGTTGCGTTAGTTCGCATTTACTGCTATATATAATATGTTGAAACGTCTTTCCTACCAACCAGCTACCAATGTCATTCTTCTGTGAGCTGCTCCATGAAAACCAGTTGAGAGCTTCGCGCTCTTTCTGCCTGCAGATGATATTCCGTTGAAACTAGGCTATATGTGCTGCGCGCATGTTAATATATTTCACGTGCTTTGCGATTGTGTAGACTACTTTGAGCATGATTTTTCTATTGTAGCCTACTACATCATTAATATGTCGTATACTGTCACTACACGACGTTGATACGCAACAGAAGGGATTAAGAAGGGTGTATAGGCCATGCCCACTGAAAAGAAAGTGGGTGTAGGACGTATACCTATGTATAGCCTCCACTACACCACTGACCCTTTGTGTTTTACAAAAAAATGCACTCTAATACTTGAGTGAGCTGGTATTACGGTTGCTGTCCTTTCTGCATCATGAGCCTGTCACACACTGAAGGCTTAGGTCCAATAGGTTTGCCAATGTGCAAACATGTCTATAATAGATATAAAGTCTGTTACAAGACGAGACAAGACCGATTAAAAATGTACCTGACACCGAGACAAAACAGAGACACTCAATATGTGGAGACAAAACAGAGACCCTCAATATGTGGTCTCGAGACCGGACTTGAGTACTACAACACTGGGAATAACAACCAACAGTCTACAGTGTGTCAGTTCCTTACATTTGTTTTTGTCTGTGTATGATATCAGTAAGTATGTGATATTAAAAACCACAGTAGCTTCCTGTGACAATATCAATATAGAAATTAGCTCAGTGGCGTACTCCGTATGCTATAAGGAGTTTCTTCTTGAATCGGTGATTCTCATAAGCAAAGTATTGTACTTACATAGCTGTAGGGGAGTTAGAGAGGAGGCAGGGTGTCAGAGGAGCAGGGAAACTGCCGGTGTGGGGAGCAAGAGGAGGAGGAGGCCCCGCTGCGCTCAACTCTAGACCTGTCCCACAACAACAAAGCAATGCTTATTGTGCATGTTTTCTCCTAATGGTTAAGGATAGAATTTGAGGAGGGTAAGCTGATCCAAGATCTGTGCCTTAGCTTCTACCTCTGGGTCTGTCATTCTCTTTATGAGACATGATGACATATTTAAGCAAGAGGACTGGGTCTTGTGTATAGGTTTTAATGTATTTCGGATGTACATAGAGGAAAGGAGAAGAGATCTCACCATCAGTCATAAACATCTGTAAGGTAACATGGGGAGGCCTGTTGGGTTTCAGAGGAGGGTCCCCCAAGGAAAACACATTAGGCAGGGGTTTCTTCTTAGGGGCCGAGGGATCATCATTCTCTTCATGAGGGACCAGTCCATTCCTCGCTCCAGCTTGCGCTGTCAGGAAGTTGGGTTTCAGAGTGGGAGGAGGTTGGGGAGGCATACAGTTGCTAGAGTTCAAAGTTTGGAGGCTTGTTTCACTTCCCTGTCTAGTGGGGGAGTTCTGCTGGGTGTGGGGTGGAATTAATTTGGGGGTGGATGGTGTTGGATGTTCCTTCGGGGTCTCTTGGTCAAGGTTGGACTGCAGTGACGAGATGGAGATCTTTGGTTTGAGGGGTAAGGGAAGTTTAGGGACTTTAGGGGTGTTTTCTGACTCACTGTTCTTTACCCACGGGGGTTTGGCTGAGCCTGAGGCCGGAGCCGGTTTGACCTTGTTGTCCAGAAAGGCTGTGTTGACAGGAGGCCTTTTCAGTGGAGTTCTGGTGTAAGAGGACTCAGGCCCTCCAGACTCTGTGTCCCCGATGGTCTCCACAGGCATAGGTTTGAAGGACTGGGGTTTGGGGAACAAAGTTCCTACATCTGCTCTGGCTGCGGTCTCAAATTTCTTCTGAAACACAGGCTTAGTTCCAAGGGAGTTTGTGGTGGTCAGGGCTCCTCCTGATCGGCTCTTCTCCAGGGCAGCTAGCTTGGCTAAGAGAAAGGAACTAGTGGAGAGGCTGGAGTGGGCTGCCAGTTTAGGGTGAACCCCTTCCTCCATGGGGCTGCCTACTCCTGTGTTGAAGCGAGCCATGAGAGCCTTGACGTCTGATCTTTCCTCCTGGGTAGAAATATGGTGAGAGAATTACATACATTGTGTAATTTTGGCATAACTTTGATTGTAAATAAGAATAGAAGATGTTTATGAACAATTCTACATTAATGTGGATGCTACAATGATTACGGAAAATCATGAATTCATCATAAATAATGATGGTCATTCCCTCAAAAATCATGAATAAAGATCGTACCTCCCAAAAAAGCAAACCTCTCACCATTACCAATAACTGGAGAGGTTAGCATCTTATATCATACCCCCATGACATGCTAACCTCTCACCATTACCAATAACTGGAGAGGTTAGCATCTTATATCATACCCCCATTACATGCTAACCTCTCACCATTACCAATAACTGGAGAGATTAGCATTTTATATCATACCCCCATGACATGCTAACCTCTCACCATTACCAATAACTGGGGGGGTAAGCATCTTATATCATACCCCCAAGACATGGTAACCTCTCACCATTACCAATAACTGGGGAGGTTAGCATCATGTATCATACCCCAAAGACATGCTAACCTCTCACCATTACCAATAACTGGGGAGATTAGCATGTCTTGGGGGCTATGATCTTTGTGCCTCTGTACCTTTCTCACTCATCATTATTTACCATTCATTCATGGTTATCCATTATCATGGTACCATCCACATTAATTTAGAATTGTTCAGAAATATCTTCTATTCTTATTTACAATAAAAGTGACTCAAAAATTATACAATACATTATTCACCATTCCGTTCCTTTTGGAAACAAAATCATCTGAAACACAACCAAAACAAACAGCAAATGATTCCAACAAGTGTGTAGTCACAAGCTTGATGTAGTCATTGCATGCTAGGAATATCGGAAACAAATACTCAACTTTTTTTGACTACTTTAACTATGAGTGAATTTGTCAGAGTACTCATGATGACTTCTTCAAATGGGGGGAGCAGACACATAAAGTCCTTTGACTTCTCAATGATAAATCAGATATGTATGAATTCATGAAAATACCCTCAATTAAAAGGTGACATTCTGTACTGTCGCCTCCTATGAGACATTTTAGCTTCACTGTCCAAATAAATACGGAAGGGAGTGTATACTGTATTAAATTTATCTCAATGGCTTCCTCTCCTTTAATTGCACTGATCTGAAAACCAAGGACAGGACAGATGAAACCACAAAGGTGATGTTGATTTTGCCTGTCCAGTACTTTTCAATCAGTGAGGAGACAAGATGATTCCTCTTTAGACCATTGGGATGCAGATGCAACCATATTTTTGCCCATACCTTTAATTCACAGCAAAATACATTAATACATGTGACTCAGTGAACTCGTTCTAACAGACCTTATTAAAAAGGTTTCCTTTCAGCTTCAGTTGGCAGGCAAATATCTGTAAGAGACATCCACAACCATGGTATACATCAGAAATAAGATAATTAACTAAAAGGTAACTTGAAATAAACCAGAACGTTCTTTGGGAAAGTAATTCTGAAGACTTTAAAAATATAGTCTCAAAAATCAATTTCCTCCCATCCACCCTGACACAAGCACTCACCTAATCTGTCCAAGTCTCTCCATACACTGTATAGCCCTGGCCTTGTGTGGGTCTGGAGACAATGTAATACTTTCCTGTACAAAGACCCATGGTGTTATATATACACAGGAAGTGTATGGGCTATTAGTATTCAGATCAAGGGAGGTGAGAAATGAGAAGTGCTGTCGGCAGTCTGTACACAGTTTATATGAACACAACCACTGTCATACCAGTGCTAATGCAACTGACATACAGTGGCATTTTAGCTACCAAACTGTAGGTGATTTGAGCCAACTAGTACAGTGGCCTTGGCATTTTTCCTATTTCGTTGCCTTACAACATGGAATTAAAATAGATTTTTTGGGGGGGTTTGTATCATTTGATTTACACAACATACATACCACTTTGAAGATACACATTTTCTTTTTTAAATCGTGAAACAAACAAGACAAAAAAAAACTGAAAACTTGAGTGTGCATAACTATTCACCCCCCCAAAGTCAATACTTTGTAGAGCCACCTTTTGCAGCAATTACAGCTGCAAGTCTCTTGGGGTATGTCTCTATAAGGTTGGCACATCGAGCCACTGGGATTTTTGCCCATTCTTCAAGGCAAAACCGCTCCAGCTCCTTCATGATGAATGGGTTCCGCTGGTGTACAGCAATCTAAGTCATACCACAGATTCTCAATTGGATTGAGGTCTGGGCTTTGACTAGGCCATTCCAAGACATTTAAATGTTTCCCCTTAAACCACTCAAGTGTTGCTTTAGCAATATGCTTATGGTCATTGTACTGCTGGAAGGTGAACCTCCGTCCCAGTCTCAAATCTCTGGAAGACAAACAGGTTTCCCTCAAAAATGTCCCTGTATTTAGCGCCATCCATCATTCCTTCAATTCTGACCAGTTTCCTTTCCCAGTCTCTGCCGATGAAAACATCCCCACAGCACAATGCTGGTGTTCTCGGGGTGATGAGAGGTGTTGGGGTTGCGCCAGACATAACATTTTCCTTGGCGGCCAAATAAGCAAAAATTTTGTCTCATCTGACCAGAGTACCTTATTCCATGTTTGGGGAGTCTCCCACATGCCTTTTGGCACACATCAAACGTGTTTACTTATTTTTTTCTTTAAGCAATGGCTTTTTTCTGGCCATTCTTCCGTAAAGCCCAGCTCTGTGGAGTGTACGGCTTAAAGTGGTCCTATGGACAGACACTCCAATCTCCGCTGTGGAGCTTTGCAGCTCCTTCCGAGTTATCTTTGGTCTCTTTATTGCCTCTCTGATTAATGCCCTCCTTGCCTGGTCTGTGATTTTTGTGGGCGGCCCTGTCTTGGCAGGTTTGTTGTGGTGCGATATTCTTGAAATTTTTTAATAATGGATTTAATGGTGCTCTGTGGGATGTTCAAAGTCTCTGATCATTTTTTATAACCCAACCCTGATCTGTACTTCTCCACAACTTTGTCCCTGACCTGTTTGGTGCGCTCCTTAGTCTTCATGATGCCACTTGCTTAGTGGTGTTGCAGACTGGGGCATTTCAGAACAGGCGTATTTATACTGAGATCATGTGACACTTAGATTGCACACAGGTGGACTTTATTTAACTAATTATTTGACTTCTGAAGGTAATTGGTTGCACCAGATCTTATTTTGGGGCTTCATAGCAAAGGAGGTGAATACATATGCACACACCACTTTTCCATTTTGAATTCTTTTTAATTTCACTTCACCAATTTGGAATATTTTGTGTATGTCCATTACATAAAATCCAAATAAAAATCTATTTAAATTACAGGTTGTAATGCAACAAAATAGGGAAAAAAACAAGGGGGATGAGTACTTTTTCCTTTTCTATGTATAATCAATAGGCCTGTAGGAAAACAATTGAGTTGATGTGGTCTGGCCATCATTTTTGTCACTTAATAATTTAAGTGACATGAGGAGTGACCACCATGATTCTCTGAGGAGAAAGCAGTAATACAAGTGTTTTTCGTCACAGCTCTCTGCAGTTTCTACAATCCCTCCCATTGCTGGTTTTAGACATTCAACAGCATTTTCTTCAGCACTAAACACACTGACATCATCACCAGTACAAAAGTTACAAAATACACACCACAAAAACACAACTAGCCTATTCTACTGTAGGACATTTGAACCGTTTGGCTTTATTCATGAACATACACTAAGTATACAAAACATCCTTCCATGACATAGACTGACCAGGTGAACCAGATGAAAGCGATGATCCCTTATTGATGTCACTTGTTAAACCCACTTCAATCAGTGTAGATGAAGGGGAGGAGACAGGTTAAAGGATTTTTAAGCCTTGAGACAATTGAGACATGGATTGTGTATGTGTGGAATTCAGAGGGTGAATGGACAAGACAAAAGATTTAAGTCCCTTTGAACAGAGTATGGTAGTAGGTGCCAGGTGCACCGTTCGTGTCAATAACTGCAACGCTGCTGGGTTTTCAAGGATGGTCCACCACCCAAAGGACATCCAGCCAACTAAACTGTGGGAAGCATTGGAGTCAACATGAACCAGCATCCCTGTGGAACGCTTTCAACACCTTGTAGAGTATAAATGACACATCCTGTAGAGCACAACACAAAACAGAAGCCATTTCCAGCCACTTCCTTCAGAGTTCTTCTTTCCAGTCCTACTGAAGTGAAACCACCATGAACTGATGAGTGATTCAAAATGGGGAATCATGGCACTTATTAAACTGTACACTTCGAAGAGCACTGACAACCAGGCCAAATGGACACGACAGATTACATTAAATGAGTTATTACTCGTGATTGTCACGGTATAACAAGCCTCATGATATCAGATGAAGACAGTACAGAAATTGCAATAAGATGGAAAATAAGTATTTTTCAACAAAGTGTTTTACCTAGCTTCAACACACCACACCCATCTTCTTTCAGTTGGGTCTGGTCTAACCACACATAGGTGGAGGCTGTTTCTGAGCTGGAGGACAGTGTTAAGAGTCCCTCTTAAAAACAACACCATGACCTATATCTGAGCCTCACAATCATGGAAAACTATATTATTTTTCCTGCAGTCTGTACTTCAACTGTAAGTAAAGAAGCAATGAAACTGCCACTAGATGATGGTTGCATTTGACACTGACAATGCTTACTTAGTAAAACTGAAACCAATTAATAATTCTGACTGCTTCACATGTTCCTCATTTGCAATAAGTATTTTCTGACACTAAACCCTACATCACACGTCACGCAGGACTGTATTATCCGCTGCCTTGCATGATGGTGTCTCTAGAAAGTATTGTGGCTGAGAGGAGGTTGTCGATATCCTGTATGGCTTTCGAGGTTCTCTGGAGGGCCTCCGCGATGCTCTTGCTGACCGGCTCACAGTGGGCCACGTGCTCCTTAGAACCACAGCCCACCACTGTAGAACCCCTCTGGGCTCTAAGAAGATGACTGTTCTCCAACATAACTGGGTAGAGCTGGTTAAAGAACACAGATCATCCACTGGTTAGCCTATTGTTAATCAAGGACAGGTGCAGTGCCTTAAAATATTCATACCCCTTGACTTATTTCACATTGTGTAACAACCTGAATTTAAAATGGATTAAAATTGTTATTTCCCCCTCACCCATCTACACACACACACACTTCTCAATGACAAAGTGAAAACATGCTCGTAGAAATCTTTGCATATGTATTGAAAATTAAAAACAGAAATATCTAATTTACATAAGTATTCAAACCACGAAGTCAATACTTTGTAGAAGCACCTTTGGCAGTGATTCCTTGTTGAATCTCAAAGCGCTTTCCACACCTGAATTGTGCAACATTTGCCCCTTATTCTTTTATACATTTTGCAAGCTCTGTCAAATTGGTTGTTGATCATTGCTAGACAACCATTTTCAGGTCTTGCCATAGATTTGTTAAGTAGATATAAGTCAAAACTGTAAATAGGCCACTCAGGAACATTCACTGTCTTTTTGGTAAGCAACTCCAGTGTATATTTAGCCTTGTGATTTAGGTTATTCTCCTGGTGAAAGGTGAATTCATCTACCAGTGTCTGTTGGAAAGCAGACAACTAGATTTTCCTCTGGATTTAGCTTTATTCCGTTTATTTTTTATCCTGAAAATCTCCCCAGTACTTAACTATTACAAGCATACCCATAACACAATGCAGCCACCATTATGTTTGAAAATATGGAGAGTGGTACTTAGTAATGTGTTGCCCTAAACATAACTCGTTGTATTCAGGAAAAATTGTTAATTGCTTTGGCACATTTTCTGCAGTATTACTTTAGTGCCATGTTGCAAACAGGATGTACAGTGCCTTCGGAAAGTATTCAGACCCCCTTCCCTTTTTCCACATTTTGTTACGTCACAGCCTTATTATAAAACTGATGAAATACACCTTATTTACATAAGTATTCAGAACATTTGCTATGAGACTCGAAATTGAGCTCAGGTGCATCCTGTTTCCATTGATCATCCTTGAGATGTTTCTACAACTTGATTGGAGTCCACCTGTAGTAAATTCAATTGATTTGAATGTTTATGTAAGGTCCCACAGTTGACACAGCGCATGTCAGAGCAAAAACCAAGCCATGAGGTCAAAGGAATTGTCCGTAGTGCTCCGAGACAGAATTGTGTCAAGGCACAGAAAAATGTCTGCAGCATTGAAGGTCCCCAAGAACACAGTGGCCTCAATCATTCATAAATGGAAGAAGTTTGGAACCACCAAGACTCTTCCTAGAGCTGGCTGCCCGGCCAAACTCAGCAATAGGGGGAGAAGGGCCCTGGTCAGGGAGGTGACAAAGAAACCGATGGTCACTCCGACAGAGCTCCAGAGTTCCTCTGTGGAGATGGAGGAACCTTCCAGAAGGACAACCATCTCTGCAGCACTTCACCAATCAGGCCTGTATGGTAGAGTGGCCAGACGGAAGCCACTCCTCAGTAAAAGGCACATGACAGCCCGCTTGGAGTTTGCCAAAAGGCACCTAAAGGACTCTCAGACCATGAGAAACAAGATTCTCTGGTCTGATGGCCTGAATGCTTTGGCCTGCCAAGCCTCATGTCTGGAAGAAACCTGGCACCATCCCTAAGGTGAAGCATGGAGGTGGCAGCATCATACCTTGGGCATGTTTTTCAGCGGCAGTGACTGGGAGACAAGTCAGGATCGAGGGAAAGATGAATGGAGCAAAGTACAGAGAGTTCCTTGATGAAAACTTGCTCCAGAGCACTCAGGACCTCAGAATGGGGCAAAGGTTCACCTTCCAACAGGACAAAAACTTTAACCACACAGCCATGACAACACATCTCTGGAGCAACCTGAAAATAGCTGTTCAGTGACGCTCCCCATCCAACCTGACAGCTTGGAAGGATCTGTAGAGAAGAATTGGAGAAACTCCCCAAATACAGGTGTGTCAAGCTTGTAGTGTCATACCCAAGAAGACTCAAGGCTGTAATCGCTGCCAAAGGTGCTTCAACAAAGTACTGAGTAACGGGTCTGAATACTTATGCAAATGTGATATTTCCGTTATATATTTATAATACATTTGCAAAAAATAAAAAAATAAACATTTTGCTTTGTCATTATGGGGTAGTGTGTGTAGATTGAGGGAAAAAACAATATAATCCATTTTAGAATAAGGCTGCAATTAGGGATGCACGATATATCGGTGAGAGAAATTGGCCGATATTAGCTAAAGAAAATACCAACATCGGACCGATGTCTAGTTTAACGCCAATGAGCAAAACCGATGTCAAAGCTGACGTGGATGCGTATATAACGTAATGGCGCCACGGAAAATACAGCGCTACACAGAACAAAAGGAGAAAAATAGTAAGAGCACACTTCCAACCACTAAAGAAGTTCACGTCGAGCAGTCATTTGAAAGAGTAAAAACATTTCAATGAGACAACTCAAAGGCCAAATCCATTAACGCCAAGATAATGGAATTCATTGTCCTTGACAATCAACCGTTTTCTGTCGTTGATGATGTTGGCTTTCGCCGACTGGTCGAGCAACGGTACGCACTACCAAGTAGGCGCTATTTTTCAGATGTTGCCCTAACGGAGTTACACAGTATTGTTGAAATGCACATCTATGAGCTACTTGCTATGGGCGTCAATGCTATTAGCTTCACGATTGACATTTGGACCAGCGATGTCAGCCACATGAGCATGCCGAGTCTGACAGCACAGTGGGTCGACAAGGATGTCGTACTGAGGAAAGCCGTATTGCATGCTCAAGAATGTGCTGGTTCTCATACCGCTTCTGCCATTTCAATGGCATTTGAGAACATGTTTGAAATCTGGAAACATGAACACACTCCTAGCGCCATTCAAACAACTTACTCGAGAAATAAGCTCATCGACTGCGTCTGCAGGTATTGAAACGCCTGCTCAACAAAACTGCCGACACAAACCGTGGGGTTAAAACTTTTAAAAGTACTCCAGGCTGTGAACAAGCGATTCGGTGGCATTCTCTATGAGCCTCTTTACTGTGTCGCCACCATGCTCAATGCAGACAAGAAGCCGGGTTTATGTGAAATGTTACATACACAGCTGGATGGAAACGGACACAGTGACAGTGCGCACCGAGGAAGAGAGGCCACTGACAGACAGAGCTGAAACTTCACTGCTTGACATGTATGATGAAATCCTGGTATTGACTGAACAAATGAACAACGAAACAGCACAGCAAGTGAAAGAAATAGGTTTTGATTATGATTTACTGGTAATGGGGACATACGTAAATACCAACAAAATAACTTTTTGGTCAGTGTGGTGTGTAACCTTTATTTAACTAGGCAAGTCAGTTAAGATCAAATTCTTATTTACAATGACAGCCAAACCCGGACGACGCTAGGCCAATTGTGCGCCGCCCTATGGGACTCCCAATCACGGCCGGATGTGATACAGCCTGGATTTGAACCAGGGACTGTAGTGACGCCTCTTGCACTGAGATGCAGTGCCTTAGACCACTGCGTCCATGTGTGTGTGTGTATGTTAACTATTTAACTGTACTAGAATGCTTAAAAAGCAGCTAAAATTAAAAATATCGGTTATCTGTAACGTTTTTTTGGGCAAGGAAAATATTGGATATCGACCAAAAATGTCATATCGGTGCATCCCTAGCTGTAACGTAAAAACATTTTGAAAAAGTCTAGGGGTCTGAATACTTTCCTGAATGTTTTGGATTATTTGTATTATGTACAGGCTTCCTTCTTTTCACCTTGTCAATTAGGTTAGTATTGTGGAGTAACTACAATGTTGTTGAACCATCCTCAGTTTTCTACTATTAAACTCTGTAACTGTTTTAAAGTCCCCATTGGCTTCATGGTGAAATCCCTGAGCGGTTTCCTTCCTCTCCGGCAACTGAGTTGAAGGATACCTGCAGGCCGTCATTGTAAATAAGAATTTGTTCTTAACTGACTTGCCTAGTTAAATAAAGGTTACATGTATCTTTCTAGTGACTGGGTGTATTGATACACCATCCAAAGTGTAATGAATAACCATGCTCAAAAGGGATATTCATGGTCTCCCCATCTACAGTACCAATAGGTGCCCTTCTTTGTGAGGCATTGGAAAACCTCCCTGGTCTTTGTGGTTGAATCTGTGTTTGAAATTCACTGCTCGACTGAGGGACCTTACGGATAACTGTATGTGTGGGACACAGAGATAAGGGTCATTCAAAAATCACGTTAAACACTATTATTGCACACAAAGTGAGTCCATGCAACCTATTATGTAACTTGTTAAGCACAATTTTACTCCTGAACTTATTTAGGCTAGTAATAACAAACGGGTTGAATACTTGAATTCTTAAACCTGATTCCACTTTGACATTATGGGGTATTGTGTGTAGGCCAGTGACAAAAAAATCTAAATGTAATCAATTTTAAATTCAGGCTGTAACACACCAAGTGTGGGGTCTGAATACTTTCTGAAGGAACTGTAGCTGTTAGTCTGAATGCATTAGCCTGGTCTGTTTCTTCCTAAGCCAATGCTAAAGATAATGATGTAGATCGTGTTGTAGAAGTCAGAAACAGTGATGTACCCTACCCTGGCTTTATTACCCATAAAAGCCACCCAGAATAGTGACACTAAGGATACAGTTGAAGCGTTTGATCTTCTCCAGCTCTTCAGCAACACAGTTAGGCCTGAAACAGAAAACAAATCATATTTTACTAAGCAAAAAATGGCTATGCTAGCAAGTGCAACACTTACAGTTCCACCATTTAAAAATACATTTCACTCAATACAACATAGCTGAGCATTAATGTCTAAACTTCGATGCTTTTGGTACACAGACCTGCTTTATCGTACCTGCTTTGTCTTGTTTCAGTGGTATTAATGTAACCAGACTCAGAAATGTGTACTTCCTGTACAAAAGGCTCTGAACTGGTCTCCTGCACAGAGAGAGAAATACAATGCATCTCAATGCAACAATACACAAACGACTAACACACAACTGTATGGATGGATTAAACATGTGCATGGTCTAACCTTGTTCAAGCAGCTCTGTGTAGCAGAGAGCTTTAGAGAGTGTCTGGCCTGGTTGTAGCAGTTCAGGATCCTGTCAAAACAACGTTTCACTTTCAAGTTTTAATGTTACATGCACAATTAGTCAAATGCCTTTCTTGCAAACTCAAAAAAACTCAAAGGCAATAATATTGGAGGGTACTGATGAATAGAATTTGAAGTTAAAATAGAATTGGCCACAACCATGAACGGTTTTGTTGATTTACAGTAATTAATCATCAAATGTTACTGATGATTAATAACAAGGTAGTAGCACTGCCTGATGTCTAGAGGTGTGCTAGCCGTAGTCATCAGAGCTGGTCTAGGTCTACGGCAGTACCTCACCTGGTGGCTCGAGTCACCATAGAGCACACAGAGTAGACCTGCCCAGGTGTGTCAGGGGGGAGGCTGCTCAGGTGGTACGTCACATCCTTTACCTGAGGGAAACACGGGAACATGAGCAATGCTATCAGTCTGTCCTAAAACATAACTACACACATACTGGAACTCCTATTAGATTTGTGTCCCAAAACTGTTTAACATTCCACAATGAATCATGGAAGCATCTGTAAAAGTCTGTACTGCCATAAAATCAGTATGATACAGTAATAACAAAAGATGGCTTTCTACTGCATAGAAGCACATGACAGGATATAGCCAGCATAAATTACATGACAGACTGCTACTCTGTGCAGGGTTCAAATTACAGGGTGAACACAAGTCTTAAGGAAATAGCAACAGCTATTGTACGGGCACCCTAAGAGTAAATATGTCATTTTAAAGCGTGATTAGGTCAGGGTTTCTGTTAGGAAAACGGTGCTCAGAATGACAGAAATCACATTTAGATTATGGTAATTCATATTAACAGAACATGTAAGTCTAGGATGCAACGATGTGTGGTCCATCTTACAGAATTCTGACTTGCACTTTGAAGATGTTAGAATAACTGTCCACATTTACTTTACCTCACCAACAAGACAAGCACTATCCCCATAGTAGAAAAGTTAACCTGTTCTATTGGTCAGTTTGTCGAGACAGAAATAGCCTATTTCAAACAGACTCTGGGACAGTTGTAGGACGACAGATCCTAAATTCATACAACCAATAGGACTAGCCTACATTGATTTGTTTTAAGCTATTGAGTGATGCAACAGATTAGAACGGTTAACTTAAAATGTTGATATAATGTTAAGAAATAATAGTTTAAGAGATAGCAACGCGCACAAGGCAGTAGACTACGTGCAAATGTTCGTTCCATAATGCAATTAGCGGGAAAACACTTGTCAAACAGTGCGGTGCGCACGTGAGCGGTTATGTGACAGAGATGAAAATAGCCGTTAGAAAACGTAGAGCGAGGGTAGATCTAACATGGATCAACTAGCATGGTTTGCTAATATATATATATAATTGTCTCCATGGATATGGTCTGATTTTGGCTAGGCTACTTTGAAGCAGGGTAAGAAATGCCTCATACTATGTATTAAAACATTCAGGTTTCAAACAATTAAGTATATGTTTTCAAAATGCATACTGCCTACAGCTCATTGCAAAGTGATGTGTGACACGCTGATGAAGCCTGCCTTCTGTTGCCTTTGTTTGCTGTTTGAGATGCTGCAGCATCTGACAGATTTTCCACTTCAAGGCTCTGTATGCTGTATCTGTATGTTGTATCTGTATGCTGAATGTGTGTTAATTAACATACATCATGAATATGCTGTAAACACACGCCAATTATATTCCACTAAATTAGGCAAATTAACTTAAAGACCGATAAGCATGACAAGTCAAATGTATTGACATCAACTGGTATTTCCATCAATTAATAGGCTAAAAAGCAGTATTTCACAATTCGATTTTTTCTTCTCCCGGACAATTGGCCGGTGCCAATTTTATTTACCGGCTTTTCTATTATTATTATTTCTTAACTGGACAAAAGCCGGCTATTACCGCCTAACAGAAACCCTGGATTAGGTGATGTATTGTACCTCCCCAGGCCCAGGCCCAGCTCTGTGGTGGGTAAAGTAGCTGGCCAGCTCTCCGTTAGACCTGATGACTGAACCATCCCCTGGAGAAACCTCCACGACTGGGATGGCTCCATCCACTATCCTGGACAGGAGAAACACAGACAGACAGGATGGAATGGTTAGACAGAAGGTAATAACTGGACACAAGGTTGGTCAACAAACCTTTTTTAAACAGCTGAGATGTGACATGCTTTCTATGATTGCTGAATGTATCTCATTTACTAATCATCTATATAACAAGAAACAGTAGCCTGTTCAAATCAAGTCAAGTGAATACATATCATCCTGCCGAAAGGTACCTGTACAGCACCCCCTGGCACCACACCACTTTAACCAACTCTGTAGGGAGGTCTTGGTCTGCCTCCTGTTCATCTTGGACCAGAGAGTACCTGAACTTCCACCTACAGTAAAAATACATGCATCTCTACAGTTTACTGCTAGATGTTTCCGTGCAGATAATTATACACTACCAGTTTTGGCACTAATATCTGTATGTCCATTTTCATATCATAAAATCAAATCAATCGACCTGTGCTGATGAGGGGAAGGGCATCTGAGAGGCAGGGCTTGGGGCAGGTGAGACCTCCTCTCTCCTTTGGATGTGTTTGTCATTGTCACTGCTCTCTCAGTCTGGTCTCTCCCCCTGGCTGTCTCTTCTTCTGTGTCTCCCCTGTTCTTCTCTCCAGAGGGCTGGGACTGGGCGCGCCAGAGGTGAAGGGCCAGAGACAGAGGGTAGCGCCACACCAGAGGAACACAGGAGACAGAGTGGTGCTGGACCACTCTGGTGGACAGGTATACCTCTCCTTGCTTAAAATATAAAAGTTTGTCAGAATAATAAAGAAACTTACCATTGGCGTCACACAACCACATTGACATTGTAATTAAAAAGAAACAACATTCACAAAGCCATACCTGTTGCTCAGCACAAGCATTACTCTGTTGAGATGGAGTCTTTGACCTACAGGTTTGGTTGTCTTGCTGTGTGTGTTCAGTGACAGACCTATTTGGCTCTCGGCTCCGAGGCCTGTGGTGCTGGTTGTGACTAAGTCTGCAGGTGAAGTTTACAGAGAACTCCTCTCCAGAGGGAGAAAGCAGCAGACTGGCCCTCCGCTCCACTGAACTGACAATGATCTTTCGGTTCAATCCCACCTCAGCAGTACAGGAATAATATGCAGGCCACTCCACCTCAGCAGTACAGGAATAACATGCAGGCCACTCCCCCTCAGGGTCAATGCTGAAGACCTGCTGTAAAATGAGATGAAAAGCACAATCTCAATGGTGAAAGGTTAACTAGGTAATTTCCTGTGGTAAGTGGACAACTGTAGGCAAAATAATGTCCTGCTAGACAGTGGAAATTGTGTGATGTGTATGATGATTTAAAAATGTCCCAATTACACAAAAATTAAGTGTAGGCATAATGTGGTAATTCATTTCTTTCTTCAGCAAAAAACGAATAGTTAGCAAAACTGTGTTAGCTAGCTAGCTACCTTTCTGTGGTCGTCCGGGATGAGTTCTTCAGGCAGGTAAGGTTGTGTCGCATACTCGTTCCTGAACTCCAAAGCACCAAGCATCAGGTCCTAGAATATTGACAAATCAGGATTGGCAAACATATAGGTTGTTTTTATTATGAGATTGGGTTCTGCTGATGTTAGCTACCTTGTAGCTGCTGGTGGCGAACCTGGTCCTCTGTCGAACCTTCTCACTAGACTGAAGAGGATGTGCAGAGCATGCAGGGGCTTTCTCCAACACGAACTCCGAGCCACAGGGCGACAAGTGCAAACGGGAATCATCTACGTAACGGACGTCCACCGACTCATCCTCGTACATGGTCATCAAACTGATATTAGTGTTGCTGCTGGTCATCATAAAGGTTATTTTATATATTCTAGCTAGCTAGATAGTAAACCAAATGACTTTTAGCAGCGTTGTTGTCAACAACAAAATTCCCGCAACATGAAAGGTGTGCTCCTATTGGCTGCTTCTTCTTCTACTGCAAATAGTTATGACCAAAATTAGCATAGCGCCACCTACTGTGCTTTTCAGGTAACACGTATATTGAAAGAATCCACACATTGCTTGACACACAAAATAAAAGTCCGTCTGTAAGTTTACAGGGTGTTGAAAGTGCGTGGTGAACTTGATGCTCCTTTCCAATAAGTATCGAGGGTCTTATTCTGGTGACATGATGATCGATGCTTGACTGCCGTTTGACAAATACAAATATTCTTGCTCTTATCTACAGTGGAGGTTCTAGACCCTTTCAATTGGGGGGGCCAAGCTGGGGCCAGTTGTACTGTTAGAGGGGCCAGTTACATTAGACGTTATTGTTGTCATATTGTTTTCTTCACTTCATTGCAGGCATTAGCAGGCAAAAGACCATGTCCCTCTAGTAAATGTGTGGGTTTAATTAGTGTTCCACGTTGCCACTGTCTAATAACGGATGTAAAAAAAAAGAACGATAGCAAAGATTATTTCATACTCCACATTTAGGGGGGCCACAAGGAGGTCCAAAATTGTTGTCACAGGGGCACTGCCCCCCCCCCAGAACCGCCAGTGCTTATCTATAGTAATCTCATCATAGACTAGCCTACCCGCACAGCATCTGCGAGCTTTTGGCTAGAGCGCACATGCCAAGACCACAGTAGGCACAATTGCTATTTAACACAACATTATTTGTGCCAAAACTATCGGCAGCGTTGAAAATGTGAAGAAACACGTTGAACTTTAGATTTTATTCGGTACTTGAAAATGTAGGCGAAAAAGTACATTTTGTGTACACTACGTCATCGCGCACTGACTATTATCAGCAACAAGTCTGTTTGCTGCAAAAACCACTAGCGGGAAAATGCGCCAATTCTTTTAATGCGGATTTTAGAATATTCGCATGAACATCTGTCGCCAATTTGATGGATGTCTAGCTAGACTAGTGTGTGAAATATTCATATTATAAAGATTTTATTGCAGACAAACAATACTGTGGCTATTATTTACAAACTATAAAACAAACATCCCTTTGTATCGGGTTCATCAATTGAAGATAAAAACAACTTTGAATAGGTTGTGGAATCCATCCTGAGAGATCTGTTGCAGTGGTTTCTTAATCAGTTCCAAACTGCCTACTGCAAAGGGTTTAAAGCCTTGTCCAACAGACAAATTGGATTCAAAATGACCCGTTCCCACTTCCCAGCAAGAGACAGTACTGTACAACTCAACAATTCTGTGAAATAACTTCACATTCTAAAAAGGCTATTTTGAACCTGTAAAAGGAAGAACAAAAACAACCCTAAAGTTGAAATAACTTTTGAGTTCTCTTTTATGGCCAGTTTGCTGCCACTTGACTGTATTCAGTATTTTAAGCTCCTTTGTTAGTTTCACAAAACCACCACCTTAAAATGCATAGACTGATAATGGGTGGTTGACCATCAAACTAAATAAACGGCCAACTCCTCACAGATGTATAATTAACAAACTGGCCCTGGAGTTCAGCAGTGCAACATTCAGAACACTGAGATGTACTATAGAGAACATACAATTCTCTTGATTACTGTATTTATTTACCCTGTTGTAACCTGTAGCAACATCAGATGCAGTGCAGTGTCCGTTCTATACATCACATTTGTATCTGCAATAGTCGGAGTGTCGCCTCCAACTGAATAAGCCCTTGCAGTATTCCCTGTAGCTGAACCCTATGTTCTGTCGTTGATTATACAGTTAGTTTGCTACTCTGCTGTTGAGATACGTTTACATAGGCAGCACATTCAGATTGTCAATTACTTGCACATCTGATACCCATCTGCTATTTTCCCTAATGCGTAAACAGCACAAAACCCCATGGAATCTGATCTTTTGACTTCAGATTAAAACCACATGTAGAACTCAATCCTGATACCATTCTGATTATCTATGTGACCTCAGTCTGGATGATCAGATTTTTTTTTGCTCTGAAGTGTTTCTTTTTGCCAATTGCCTGCAGTTATCAGGATAACCAACAAAAATGGAAAGTAACAGGAAATGAGCATTGCATCTGTGTGCTACTTCAGAGGCTACAGCAGTGTGAATGCACAAATATGATATGGGTCACTGAGTGTGGACAGTCAGAAAAAAATATTCTTTCTATATCTAGAGTTGGGTTTTTAGGGTGGCTGTGTAAACACAGTCATAGTAGTGTTTCAAATCCACAGCACACATTCCCCGTGGCATTAAGACGAAGAGCAACGGAAATAAGTGTTTCTGAAAGAATCAAAAGCAGAGAAGGAACTCCGCCCACCCCCCAAAAAAGCCAAACTCAGAACAGTCAGTATAACTCAGTGGATTATTGATGCAGTTGATTGTCCCCCATCTTCCAACCAACATAAATCCCAGCCAGAAGAAAATCTGTAAGTGAAGTGCCAGGAAGAGCAAACTATTGTTAAAAAAAACAACAAAAAAAACACAGCTAGTTCTTAGATTTCTTTCCAGTCGCAAACATTCCAGCATGTCGAACACCAAAGGTATGTGCCAGTTCAATCTGTCGCAGCGCTCTCATCGTCGTCTCCTCTCTGACTCTAGGCAGAACTTCTCAAAAGCTTCCTCGATCTCAGGGTCCATCTCATCCTCGTCATTGAACGACCTGGAACACAAACCAATGATGTATAGTCATTAAGAATGAACTGAACAAAGTGCAGGCAAATTCATTAAGGTTATATACAGGTTTGTTTCAGTGTACAACTAAAGATCAAAGTCACAGTCCTTCAAAGGAAAAGGCACACAAACAGTGGAAAGCCCCCAAACATTGTCAAAAACAGTAACCCAAGCCATAGACTGTTCTCTCTGCTACCGCATGGCAAGTGGTACTGGAGTGCCAAGTCTAGGTCCAAAAGGCTCCTTAACAGCTTCTACCCTCAAGCTATAAGATTGCTGAACAATTAATCAAATGGCCACCAGGACTATTTACATTGACCCCCCCCCTTTCTTTTTACACAGCTGCCACTCACTGTTTATTGCAGTCACTTTACCCCTACCTACATGTACAAATGACCTGGACTAACCTGTGCACTCACACATTTACTCAGTACCGGTACCCCCTGTATATAGCATTGTTATTTTATTGTGTTACTTTTTACTTTATTAACTCTATTTCTTGAACTGCATTGTTGGTTAAGGGCTTGTAAGTAAGCATTTCACGGTAAGGTCTACACCCGTTGTATTCGGCACGTGACAAATAACATTTGACTTTAGTTGAGTGAGAGAGAGAGGGGTAGACAGGGGTCAGCTAAGCCCCCTTTCTGGTCCATCTGCTGACTAGTCTGAATCGGAGGCTCTGGCTTCCCCTGTTGCATTGTGGGCAAGACAATCACACTGACCCATACTGGCCCCACAAGTGAACGACCTCACGCTGCTCTCAGGTCATGTGACCTTGGCATATGGACACATGATATGGGCGAGAGTAAAAGGTCACAAGACCAATCCTACAGTGTATTAGTAACTACAGCACTGGACTGTCTGACCTATTTGGTGTGTTTGACTGGCTCCCACAAAAAAAAAAATCTAGAACCACAGAGATATTCTAGAACTACAGAGGAATATTCTACAACCACAGATACATATATTTTACGGATTCAGTACCATAATGACTCACACGAGAAACCAACCAAGTCAACTGAAAGAGCAAAGATCATGACCACAACTAATCACTGTATAGACAATTAAGACATGTACATTTGTCATTTAGCTATACTCACGATTCATTTCCATTCTCCTCACAGTCCTCAGGGAAAAAGTCATCTTCCCGATCCAGGATCTCCTGGTATTTTTCAGAATATTCTGTAACGCCAAAACATACATTTAGGGACAATGGAAAGCTTTTGCAGGGTTTTACCTTGATGAATAATGCCGATATACTCACCAGGGTCGGCTGCTGTGAAGGGAGTGCCGTCTGCAGTGTAGAACGTAGGCTCATTCTGAGAGAAGAAACGCACAAAGACACAATGAACAGCGGTGAAATTTAACAGCGGCATGAAATTTAAATTTGAACATCTAAACCAGTTTCCCAAAATGGTGGATTGGTGCCAATTCCTTTTGGATCACGGGTTAAAGCTGGGAGCTGGCTTGAAACTTGAGAAGTTTAGAAGATTAGATGGAGGGGCCAGTGTTGTTTTCTAGCCCCAACTCCTCACCATAAAGTAGTTGGGGTCATTGTCAGGTGTAGCGTCGGAGGCAGCAGCAGCATAGACTCTGCCCCAGTTACTAGACCTCAGCTCCACCAGCCGCAACAACATCTGCTTCACATCTCTGATGGACACACAGACAGTCCTTTATTCATTGGACCAATCACTCACTCAGCATCAATCACATCTCCTTCACACAACAGACAGTCAGTCATTCATAAGACCAGCTTTTATCTAATCCAAGCTAAGCAGCATTCATTTTCATTCTAAATGTGGCAGAGGTCATTTTGACTGAGTGTTTCTACTAAACCGTCTCTTTAATCATCTCACATGCACACCTGCTGCACTGAGCGTCCAGTACGATGTTTTCAATCCTCTGGACTAGCTGGTCCATGTCAGACTTCCCTTTCTCTTTCCACACATCCTCCAGAACCGAGCCTGTCAACTACAGAAGACATCACAGATAAACTTCAAATGTAACAAAGGGGAATTTGTCTTGCGCATTATAACAAACTTGACGATAAACATTATTACATTGTAATACAATACAATCTTTTACATTCACTCAAGATCGTGAAACACAGTAAATAACTGTACCACAGATGACGTGGAACATCGAGTCAGCTTGACTTTAGAGATCAGAAAACTTGCGAAATCACCTTGAGCAGTTTGACAGCACAGATGAGGTTTCCATCCACTGGGTTAGAGAAGAGGGCATTCATCAGCTCCCTCAGGGCGATTAGCAGGATCTCAGCTCGGGACGGAGGCCCCTTTGCACTCTTCACCTGAGACAGCCAAGTATACAGAGGTCAGGTTCTGTGATCCTCTAGGGTTTATTATCAACTCAAAATTGATCTAGGGGAGGGGTTATGGAAGGAGGTTGGGTTATGGGAGGCAAGTGTCAAAGTTGTGAAAGGCTGAAATGGAAATAGTTTTTAAAATCAAGTGTCACTTTGGAAATAAGTGTTTTAATGAATACTTTTAAGTGCTTTTGTTCTGGAATACAATGTACATCTTGCTGTATATGTTTTTACCAAATTAATTAAGTTCAATTCAACAGACACATAAATACCCCCAAAAGACTGGGACAGGAAAAAGGTGCTCCTGCTCACCTCCAGTCTGAGATAGAGCTCCCCCAGAAAGAGCACATAGGCATGGAACTTCCTCTGTGTCTCCTGGTCTCCCCGCACCGCTACGTCCCTCTGTTCATACTCTGTCTGACACCTACAGCATCCAGACACAGAGCAAGAAAGAGGGTTTCTGTATAAATGGTGTTTCTTGTGGTGAAGCATCAGGATTAACCTGGTGATGAAATTATACTAACAAAGCTCACCGTTTTAGTAGAAGCTGACGAAAGTTTCCACTTGCTGGGCTGAGTACGAGGTTATGAGACAGGAAGTTACAGAGCCTTGCCCCCGTGTACGAGAAATTGGGGATAACAGTAGACTGCAAAAATAAACAAAATGGAACAGAACATTTTTTTTAAATGACACTAAAACAAAATACAGTAAACTACAGTACAGAGACGTCGCTATAAGATGAATAAGAACGTAGATGACCAAACAGTGTGTGTGTGTGTTGATACACATACTTGTGTGTAGATGAGTTCCACCAGTTCTTGCAGTGTCTCCTCAGTAGTGACCCAGCTGTTCAGCATGTTTACCATGTGCTCAATGTCCGTCTCAAAGGACCCCGGCGAGGAATTTAGGTAGCTGAGAAACTCCTCAACCAATTCGGCCAATGTCGTCTCAGTATAATAGCCATCACTGCCATCCTCCGAAACTGATTCCTTTAAAACGGAGAATACTGGTAGTATAAGATAGGTGAAAAATATAGAAACTAGCTAGTAGCTACAGCCAGTACCTCCAGCTGAGAGCTACTCATTAGTTGTGGATGAGGTGATTGATTAGTTCGATCCTTATAAATGTAAAGTGCAGTTGCCAAGACACTAGGCAATCCATTATCATGATCCATTATTACAGGGTGTGCAGACTTTTTGTTCCAACCCAGCACCACCACACTAGATTGAATTTAATAAGGGGCTTGGTGATTACCCTAGTTGAACCAGGTGTGTTAGTAGTACTGGACTGGACCAAAAGCCTGCACCCTGGGTGGGTTTCCAGGACCACTGCTTTCGTACCTCATAGGGGGAGAAGCTAGCAGGGTAGAACTCCAGTGCATTGGCTGACAGAATGGAGGTATTCACCAGAGAGTCCACACTTTTCACTTTGGAGGCAGGAGTGCTGTGGTTGTGAATGGCTTGGTGGGGTTTGCTTGGTCTCCTGCTCTCTGAGGAAGCAAATTAAGATTGATTTTAAGAACATGTAACTAGCAATAGAGGTCTGGGTGGCACATTTGGTAATGTGCTTGCTCTGTAACAGGGACACTCGGTGGCAGGGACCTAGCTTGTCATGTGACGTGATTTTGGCCGCCGCCCTTGCGCTTAATTTAGCAGATAAGTCACTGACTTTTAAATTTAGTAACAGGTTCAACTAGTTAGTTAGCTATTTAGGTAATTCGTCAGAGGGCTTCATGTGTTCTTAAACAACGATAGTTTGGGCACTCTAGCTCACGAGCTAGAATGTTAGCCTAGTACCATTAGTTGTTCGGGCAGCAGGCAGCCTAGTGGTTAGAGGCAGGCAGCCTAGTGGTTAGAGGCAGGCAGCCTAGTGGTTAGAGGCAGGCAGCCCAGTGGTTAGAGGCAGGCAGCCTAGTGGTTAGAGGCAGGCAGCCCAGTGGTTAGAGGCAGGCAGCCCAGTGGTTAGAGGCAGGCAGCCCAGTGGTTAGAGGCAGGCAGCCCAGTGGTTAGAGGCAGGCAGCCAAGTGGTTAGAGGTAGTTAGCCAAGTGGTTAGAGCGTTGGGCCAGTAACCGAAATGTTGCTAGATTGAATCCCCGAGCTGATAAGGTAAAAAGATCTGTCGTTCTGCGCCTGAACAAGGCAGTTAACCCGCTGTTCCTAGGCCGTCAATGTAAATAAGAATTTGTTCTTAACTGACTTGCCTAGTTAAATAAAGGTTAAATAAAATACATGTTGTGTAACTTCATACACTCGCTAGTTACCTAGCAACTTGTTAACACACATCGCTAGCTAAAGCAAATGGGTAAATGCATAGTTGATCTGACAGAAAATCTTACCTCCGTCGATAGCTTCACTATTGTTTGGGTTGTTCTCAGTCAAAGGTGGAGACGTCCGAGGTTGCCGAAGAGGCTCACGCTGGTTGAAAACAGAAGTGGCGTCCCCGTCTCCTACATCTGCGAGGCCGGGGCTTCTTGGCTTTATACGGGCTCTACCTGCGCCTGGAGCTCGGTCAAAATTCTCAGTCATCTCTGTTGCTTTTTTTGTGTTATGACCTTTTCGGTGAGGCGCAAAATAAAAACCGAGGCGGTTTGGCAATTCCAATAACTTGTTACAAAAATATTTAGTTTGGCCTCACTCACCCTACCTCACTTTCATATTTACTAGCAAGCTAGCTACTTTCTGTTCTCGAACGGATATTACAACATATTTCTGTAAGGGCCACTTCCTTCAACAACAAATCCGATATGGGCTGAGATGATCTATAAACGTGTGAACGTGTTTGCGACCTCTAAGGGAGGGGATCGGTAAAGCACCAACAGAGCGGAGCCTATACCCCATTGAGCGGTCTGAGTAGCGTGGGAAAAGTCCCAGGAAGCCTACTTTGATCTGAAGCAAGAAAGTATTGTTATCTAGCTAATACACATACTGTATCATGACGCAGTTTCTTCAGCAATGAAAGTGAGTGGGGTGATCAAGTAATAAACACATACCTCCCATTCTACAATAAAAATCCTGTGGATCAAACCAACCTTCACATGTGCCGCTCTCCCCCTGCTCTCTCAGTAGCTGCCCACTACAGCCATGTGTGTTACACCAGAACTCAGAAGAAGCATTCATTAATTGTTTAGCCTCCAGTCATTTTCCACTTGTTTCCCAAAGCTGGATCACATTATGTCAAAGATCATACCCGTTGCAGAAATGTGGAGACCCACTTTGATAAAAGATTATGGCCCCTATTTTCTGTTATTGCAAAATGGGTGTCTTGGAGGGAGTTCAAACATTCACAAGTCAAGTCCTGGGAATGCTTACAAGATGAAAGATGACAATACCTTTAGGAATCCATGAAGGATTAATAGACTAGCTAGAGTTGGTATAGCCAACAGCAGCACAGTGTGTGTTCAGTGCAATTAGTTTAATGGAAAAGCCGCACACACTCGTAGCTCCGATAGGGGTTACTTTTGGACCCGGCAGAAATACACTTGTTAGTATTCTTGCAAATGGAGGGGCAGGGAAGCAAACCCAGAGGGGCAGGGAAGCAAACCCAGAGGGGCAAGGAAGCAAACCCAGAGGGGCAGGGAAGCAAACCCAGAGGGGCAGAGAAGCAAACCCAGAGGGGCAGGGAAGCAAACTCTGAGGGGCAGGGAAGCAAACCCAGAGGGGCAGGGAAGCAAACCCAGAAGGGCAGGGAAGCAAACTCTGAGGGGCAGGGAAGCAAACCCAGAGGGGCAGGGAAGCAAACACCCTACGCATTGCACCAATAACCCGATAGTAGGGAATTGTAATATGACTCATATAGCGAGGGTTGCTACAGTACCCTATGTTGGATTCCATTGCAACATTCAAAAGCGTTGACAATTCGTTGTGAGTCCATAAACCATAATTACAGGGACAATATGAGCAGTTCTAGCTCGAAGCAAATATCATCATGATCCCTGGCCTCCTGCAGTAGCTCCAAGCATCTTCACAGTAGCTCCAGACCACGAATCACAGTCTCTAGTTAAATGGGATAAATCTGGGAATTTTGGGAACGTTCTGCTTTCATGTTAGTTTTGCACGCACTTTGTGCTCTTTTCCCAATTGCACGCCCTTACATAGATACAATTATATGTTCATAGACAGGATGAGAGAGACACGGGACTTTTGGGGTGTTAACATTCTCCCCTTAGTCTTTTGATCTGGAATCTGACAGCTGTCATTGATTAGACTATTTGATGACGATTAAAGGAGGAAGTGGGTGGGGAGAGACAGTTCATAAATAATAATAATATGTTTTATTGTCAAATATACCAAATAGGTGCAGTGAAATGTGGTGTTTTACAGGGTCAGCCATAATAGTACGGCGCCCATAGAGCAAATTAAGGTTAAGTGCCTTGCTCAAGGGCACATCGGCAGATTTTTCACCTTGTCTGCTCTGGTATTCAAACACACACACACACACACACACACACACACACACACACACACACACACACACACACACACACACACACACACACACACACACACACACACACACACACACACACACACAGCCTCCAACCCCACATACCCTGCACCAGATGTTGTTAAATAGTACTTGATGTTGGATATTACAATGCAGAAATGTGAGATCTACAGGCTATTAACTTTTCTTCATGTTACTTACTGTATGAAACAAGTGTTTATTGCTTGTTCAGTATCCATGTGACCCAAGGCCTCCTGCCATTCGGGAATGTTGCATCTCCACACTAATGGGTAATCGTTAAGGAAATAATGTAAGTCCATACCAGTGTAGCTCTCCCTTCCATGTTCATGTGGTTTCCAGTTTGTTTGAGAACTCTAATCATTAGTGCAACAGTTGCCACATGGAATATCTGGTGGGCCTGTAATGGTTGCCTTTTGTCATTACCTACCTCAGTCAGCCTGAGAAGAATAGTTACTCAGCGTGACCTGAAAACCACACTGTGTCTCTGTGCTGTGGGGTTTCATCCTTTTATCATAACCTGTCACCTTAGAATATATCTACTTTGAACGTAGTTGAGAAGACGAGCATTCTGATTGTTCTTTCAGAATTATTGTATTAACAGGATCTCATTTATTTGGTCACATTCTCCATCATGTGTATTTCTCAGATTTGTCAAGCAGTTTAAGTTGCTAACTTTATTGATGAACATGAGAACATCTGGCTACAGAGGAGGAAATAGCTAATTTATTTTATTTACTTCACAGACATAAGGTGTAAAGAATGCATTGAAATGTTCACCTTCTTTCCACCTCCAGTTAAATATTTCACAAAATAAATAATTTACTTTAACAACATCAAAACTCAGTGGTTAAGATTCATACATTAGTTTTTTCTTTCACTGTATTCACTTTTGATATTGTTCCAAGATCTCATGACCACTGGGATCTTTCTTAATGTTATATATTTTTCCTGTATTTACCGATCTGTTAGGCCTTCTTCTTCATTTAAGAATGTTCAGATCATTGAAATGAGATTGAGGAACATGAACAACAGTTCAATAATTTTTTTGTATACACAAAACCAGTGCTTCCTCACTTCATCCACTTGGTGTGTGAAACAGCGTCCTACTTTGTTCCCACGTCGTCACGCCCTCCTTCAGTCCACATCTTTCCAATGATTTGGCACAAAATAGGATTCAAATGTCACCCTGTGCCATAGAAAGCACTGTCCATCCCCAAACCAATAAACCATCTCCACGAAAGTCAAAAGCATTGAGTATATGCACAGTTAATTACCTTCCTATATGTCTTTGAGAAATGGTATAGTTCAGATGCTCTCTGTCCAGATTAGAGTACATTTTTTAAAATCTTTATTTGAAAGATTGTTCAGTGCTGAATAGCTCTCCCACAGGGTACGTTGAGTCCAGTGAAACGCTCTTCTTCATCACACCATGATGGGGAGGAAGTGGGTGGCCATATTCCTCCTCCGTGTTTTCTTCCTCTCAGTGGCCTCCCCTGGACACTCAGGCCCACAAACATCTGTCTCTTCTTGTTCCTCCACTCGGCTGAGGCATAGGTGTTATAGCCGTTCTCCTCAATACGCTCCTTCAGTGTGCAGTCAATGCCAAACTCTCTCTGGAAGAAAAAAGGACATTACTGGGATACATTCTCATATGTGTATTTGGATACTGACTCAATACATTTTATACTGAATCAACAATTTTTATTTGTGAAGTGCATACACGAGCAAAGGATGTGAGAATACTACAGTTGAAGTCAGAAGTTTACATACACTTAGGTTGGAGTCATTAAAACTCGTTTTTCAACCACTCCACAAATTTCTTCTTAACAAACTATAGTTTTGGCAAGTCGGTTAGGACATCTACTTTGTGCATGACACAAGTAATTTTTCAAACAATTGTTTACAGACAGATTATTTCACTTATAATTCACTGTATCACAATTCCAGTGGGTCAGAAGTTTACATACACTAAGTTGACTGTACCTTTAAACAGCTTGGAAAATTCCAGAAAATGATGTCATGGCTTTAGAAGCTTCTGATAGGCTAATTGACATAATTTGAGTCAATTGGAAGTGTACCTCTGGATGTATTTCAAGGCCTACCTTCAAACTCAGTGCCTCTTTGCTTGACATCATGGGAAAATCAAAAGAAATCAGCCAAGACCTCAGAAAAGAATTGTAGACCTCCACAAGTCTGGTTCATCCTTGGGAGCAATTTCCAAATGCCTGAAGGTACCACGTTCATCTGTACAAACAATAGTACGCAAGTATAAACACCATGGGACCACACAGCCGTCATACCGCTCAGGAAGGAGACGCATTCTGTCTCCTAGAGATGAACGTACTTTGGTGCGAAAAGTGCAAATCAATCCCAGAACAACAGCAAAGGACCTTGAAGATGCTGGAGGAAACAGGTACAAAAGTGTCTATATCCACAGTAAAATGAGTCCTATATCGCAAGAACCTGAAAGGCCGCTCAGCAAGGAAGAAGCCACTGCTCCAAAACCGCCATAGAAAATCCAGACTATGGTTTGCAACTGCACATGGGGACAAAGATTGTACTTTTTGGAGAAATGTCCTCTGGTCTGATGAAACACAAATATAACTATTTGACCATGATGACCATTGTTATATTTGGAGGAAAAAGGGGGAAGCTTGCAACCTGAAGAACACCATCCCAACCGTGAAGCACGGGGGTGGCAGCATCATGTTGTGGGGGTGCTTTGCTGCAGAAGGGACTGGTGCACTTCACAAAATAGATGGCATCATGGGGAAGCAAAATTATGTGGATATATTGAAGCAACATCTTTTTTATTTTACCTTTATTTTACTACTCAAGTCAGTTAAGAACAAATTCTTATTTTCAATTACTGCCTATGAACAGTGGGACGACAGATTTGTACCTTGTCAGCTCAGGGATTTGAACTTGCAACCTTTCAGTTACTAGTTTAACACGCTAACCACTAGGCTACCCTGTCGCCCTGTCAGGATGTTAAAGCTTGGTCGCAATTGGGTCTTCCAAATGAACAATGACCCTAAGCATACTTCCAAAGTTGTGGCAAAATGGCCTAAGGACAACAAAGTCAAGGTATTGGAGTGGCCATCACAAAGCCCTGACCTCAATCCCATAGAGAATTTGTGGGCAGAACTGAAAAAGCGTGTGCGAGCAAGGAGGACAACAAACCTGACTCAGTTTCACCAGCTCTGTCAGGAGGAATGGGCCAAAATTCACCCAACTTATTGTGGGAAGCTTGTGGAAGGCTACCTGAAACGTTTGACCCAAGTTAGCAATTTAAAAGCTGAAATAAAAAAATTCTCTCTACTATTATTCTGACATTTCACATTCTTAAAATGAAGTGATGATCCTAACTGACCTAAGACAGGGAATTTTTTTACTAGGATTAAATGTCAGGATTTGTGAAAAACTGAGTTTAAATGTATTTGTCTAAGGTGTATGTAAACTTCCGACTTCAACTGTATATTTATAGTTAATGTACTGTTCATACAAGAGTCAAAATAGATATAAAATATATCAATGTTTAACTATTTCCAGGTATTTATTCAACCTTTCTACAGTGCATTCAGACCTCTTGTTTTTTTCCACATTTTCATCAAGGATCTCTCTGTGCTTTGCTCCGTTCATATTTTCCTCAATCCTGACTTGTCTCCCAGTCACTGCCGCTGAAAAACAAGCCCACGGCATGATGCTGCAACCTCCATGCTTTACCTTAGGGATGGTGCCAGGTTTCCTCCAGATGTGACGCTTGGCATTCAGGCCAAAGAGTTCAATCTTGGCTTCATCAGACCAGAGAATCTTGTGCCTTTTGGCAAATTCCAAGCGGGCTGTCATGTGTCTTTTACTGAGGAGTGGCTTCCGTCTGGCCACTCTACCATAAAGGCCTGATTGATGGAGTGCTGCAGAGATGGTTGTCCTTCTGAAAGGTTCCTCCATCTCCACAGAGGAATTCTGGAGCTCTGTCAGAGTGACCATCGGTTTCTTGGCCACCTCCCTGACCAGGGTCCTTCTCCCCCGATTGCTGAGTTTGGCCGGACGGTCAGTCTTGGTGGTTCCAGCGTCTTCCATTTAAGAATGATAGAGGCCACTATGTTCTTGGGGACCCTCAATGCTGCAGAAATGTTTTGGTACCCTTCCCCAGATATGTGCCTCTACACAATCCTGTCTCTGAGCTCTACGGACAATTCCTTTGACCCCATGGCTTTGTTTTTTCTCTGACATGCACGGTCAACTGAGGGACCTTATATAGACAAGTATGTGCCTTTCCAAACCATGTCTAATCAATAGATTTTACCACAGGTGGACTCAAACCAAGTTGTAAAAACATCTCAAGGATGATCAATGGAAATAGGATGCACCTGAGCTCAATTTCGAGTCTCATAGCAAATGAAAATCTGAAGTCTGAAGACCTTTTATTTTTAATACATTTGCAACAATTTCTAAAAACCTTTTTTTGCTTTGTCATTATGGGCTATTGTGTGTAGATTGATGAGGGGGAAAATAATAAGGCTGTAACGTAACAACATGTGGAAAAGGTCAAGGGGTCTGAATACTTTCCGAATGCACTGTACACAGTATTTATTTATCTGAAATTTGCAGGATTAAATCTCTGGACAAGCATCATCTCATTCAAGTGTCCAAATGGAAAAACTAAATAAACAAACAATATTTAGTAACAAGAATACTATGGCAACTACTGTCTAATAACAACCCATTTCAACTTAGTCAAGATGTGCCATGTACTAGTACCATGTACCAGAGGGGTACATTCAAAATAAATAGTTAGTTATGCAAATCGGTTACAGTGATAGATGTGATGTATTCTAATGTCTGTGTCACTTAGCACTATAGTCATTACTTGGTGACCTCCAATTTCCTCTTTGAATCATAAGCACTTGGTTTGGATGGTGAGCTCTTTGAACTTTGATTATCTTTGATAATTTCCACTGCACTATTAGTTAAAAGTGAACCCAGCTCCAAAGATAAGAACTATTGTGATAAAGTTGAAGGAATCTAAGTGTATGTCTTTGAGGCTGGTTAAATGACCTCTGACCCGGATACTGACCGCTCCGTACAGCTCACCCTTCCTGCTGATAGCCAGGTAATAGTTACTGCCCAGGCCTTTGATAGCCACCACCCCCACATCCACCGACGTGATCTCCAGAATACCTGAGAACACACACAAAATAACATGTAGAATCATTTAGAAACAAGTGATAAACTTTTTATAAATCATTTATAATCATCATGACCACTTATAGGGGAGGATTTAGGGGAAATCTGTAACCGTTCAGGCAGGGAATTTTAAGGCAGACCACAGACATAATGTTGGCCTAGATCAGAACACAGAGTACATAGAAGCTACGGAATGTGTTCTGGATCTGCTGTAGTCATATAGATAACAGCTTGTCGAACTATCAGGAGTGTCTGCCTGTCCATCCTTACATGAAATATTACTTTGTATTTGTGTTGTTTATTAGGTTTAACCAAATGGGAAAAGTTAGTTAAATGTGTTGAAAAGATGTTGCCACTTAAAATATAGGTTTGTTAATAATCAAATATTGGCATTGAATCATGTATTTGGTTTAATCAAATACATATATATTTTTTTCAATTGAGAAAACCTAACCGATTTACTTGTAACCAGCTGAAGTAAAAAATAATGATGTTGATCCGTAGAGTAATTTTGTTTACAGTGTAGAGCCTTTCTCAAGACAAAACAGAGTCTAGATGTGCTTTAGAAAGCCTCTAGCTGAAATCCTGTGGGTTCATAACCAACTGTCATGCTGTCAGTCATATTTCTGTTCCTCTAATACTCTAGTTCATAACCAACTGTGATGCTGTCAGTTATATTTCTGTTCCTCTAATACTCTAGTTCATAGCCAACTGTCATGCTGTCAGTCATATTTCTGTTCCTCTAATACTCTAGTTCATAGCCAACTGTCATGCTGTCAGTCATATTTCTGTTCCTCTAATACTCTAGTTCATAACCAACTGTCATGCTGTCAGTCATATTTCTGTTCCTCTAATACTCTAGTTCATAACCAACTGTCATGCTGTCAGTCATATTTCTGTTCCTCTAATACTCTAGTTCATAACCAACTGTCATGCTGTCAGTCATATTTCTGTTCCTCTAATACTCTAGTTCATAACCAACTGTCATGCTGTCAGTCATATTTCTGTTCCTCTAATACTCTAGTTCATAGCCAACTGTCATGCTGTCAGTCATATTTCTGTTCCTCTAATACTCTAGTTCATAGCCAACTGTCATGCTGTCAGTCATATTTCTGTTCCTCAAATACTTTAGTTCATAGTCAGAGAAAAGCCTGAAGAATCTCTTAAACTGTAGGGTAGAGTTTTCATCCATCCATCCATCCATCCATCCATCCTTCATATCACCCACATAAGTGTGCTTCAGCAATGTAGGGCCACAGTCTACACAGTAGAACAGACTTCAGCCTAACAACTAATTTGGCATGAGGATTATAATAAGTGCAGGTTGGATTTATTTGTGAATATCCACCAATTCCCAGTGCAAATATACACGCACGCACACACACATTTATCTAATCTGACGCTGGTGTGTGTTAACGGCCCCTCTCTGGTTCCTATGGTACGTTTGATTTCATGATGCCTTCCTTCACTTCCTCTCCACACTTCCTGTGTGGTGTTGTTATCCTATCCTGATACACACACACACACACACACACACACACACACACACACACACACACACACACACACACACACACACACACACACACACACACACACACACACACACACACACACACACACACACACACACACACACTGCAGGGAGTTGTCGTGACGATAGCCTTTGATCAGACTGCCACAGCAGTTCCCTCCTTCGTCCCTGATGAGTATGTGAAGCCGCCTGTGTCACTGTCAAGCTCCCTTGCTTGTGGTCGGACCATCTAAAGGTGCTGTGTGAACTTGAAGGGGCAGGTGTCCTGGAAAAGTGCCCTTCGAAATACACTGTGACCTACATCCCTGTCTCCACATCAGTAAGGTAGCCTCTGCATTAGTTTCCAGTTCAAACAGGTTCACACCGGCGGGTAAGGTGGTGGTGGGGACCATGACACAACAGCCATTGAAGATCTGAGAGTTGCTTCTGTAAGGGATTAGGTGTCAGGTATCGAGTGAGGATGTAAGACTATCTAAGGCTGTCTCTGGGCCCTCTGTAAACATGCAAGGATGAAAGGAGAGAGAACAGAGGAGGACAGATGAGCCATGACAGAGAGACAGGGAGGGTTAGAAAGACCTTAATGACCACTGATCAAACACACCGGAGGCTGGGGTGAGATGGCTTATATGGGCGGCAGGTAGCCTAGTGGTTAGAGTGTTGGGTTTGTAACCGAAAGGTTGCAAGATCGATACCCTGAGCTGACAAGGTAAAAATGTGTTGTTCTTCCTCTGAACAAGGCAGTTACCCACTGTTCCCTGGTAGGCTGCTGTCATTGTAAATAAGAATTTGTCCTTAACTGACTTGCCTAGTTAAATAAAGGTAAAAAAATGTAAATATGAACTGTGTGTCTGGGACACACACACATAGGTGTGCATATGCTTGTGAGCAAGCAATTCCTCCTTTGTGTGCATGCTCACAGTCTCTACAGTATTTCTCTATAGAGAAAAGTGTCCTGTATCCACTCAGTCTTTGATGATTAATGTTCAGCACTACTGTCTACTTGCTCACTCAGGAATGACATCTACAATGCATCAAGGGTGGAAAGAAATGAACTGAAGCTGTTATGACAAATGTGTTTTTCGTTCAACATATTACAACACTCAACACCAAATGTATGTGACACTGTGTGTTATGTAGTGGTGATTCTGATACACCACACATTAAAACATGGCTGTGGGTCAACCATCAATAATGTCGCTCTTGCTGCTGGTGATTCTCTGATCCACCTCTACGCAGACGGCCCTTCTTTGGACACTGTGTTAACTAACCTCCAGACGAGCTTCAATGCCATACAACTCTCCTTCCATGGCCTCCAACTGCTCTTAAATGCAAGTAAAACTAAATGCATGCTCTTCAACCGATTGCTGCCCACACCTGCCCGCCCGTCCAGCATCACTACTCTGGACGGTTCTGACTTAGAATATGTGGACAACTACAAATACCTAGGTGTCTGGTTAGACTGTAAACTTTCCTTTCAGACTCACGTTAAGCATCTCCAATCCAAAATTAAACCTAGAATCGGCTTCCTATTTCGCAACAAAGCATCCTTCACTCATGCTGCCAAGCATACCCTCTCGTAAAACTGACTATCCTACCGATCCTTGACTTCGGGCGATGTCATTTACAAAATAGCCTCCAACACTCTACTCAGCAAATTGGATGCAGTCTATCACAGTGCCATCCGTTTTGTCACCAAAGCCCACCACTGCGACCTGTATGCTCTCGTTGGCTGGCCCTCGCTTCATATTCGTCGCCAAACCCACTGGCTCCAGGTCATCTATAAGTCTTTGCTAGTTGAAGCCCCGCCTTATCTCAGCTCGCTGGTCACCATAGCAGCACCCACCCGTAACACGCACTGCAGCAGGTATATCTCACTGGTCACCCTCAAAGCCAATTCCTCCTTTGGCCGCCTTTCCTTCCAGTTCTCTGCTGCTAATGACTGGAACAAACTACAAAAATCACTGAAGCTGGAGACTCATATCTCTCTCACTAACTTTAAGCACCAGCTGTCAGAGCAGCTCACAGATCACTTTACCTGTACATATCCCATCTGTAAACAGCCCATCCAACTACCTCATCCCCCATACTGTTATTTATTTTATTTATTTTGCTCCTTTGCACCTCAGTATCTCTACTTGCACACTCATCTCTGCACATCTATCACTCCAGTGTTTAATTGCTATATTGTAATTATTTCGCCACTCTTGCCTATTTATTGCCTTATCTCCCTTATCCTACCTCATTTGCACATACTGTATATAGTCCTTTTCTATTGTATTATTGACTGCATGTATGTTTATTCCATGTGTTGTTGTTTGTGTCGCACTGCTTTGCTTTATGTTGACCAGGTCGCAGTTGTAAATGAGAACTTGTTCTCAACTAGCCTACCTGGTTAAATAAAGGTGAAATAAAAAATTATAAAAAATTAATTAAAAAAACACACATTTCCAACTGTTTATTTAGTGTAAAATGAGTTGGACACTTTCTCCTAATGTGTGGCTCATTGATACGCTCTGTTTTGTAGTTACTGCAGTAAATGGTGTGTTAGGGTGGAGTGGGTGCAGACAATGCCAATATGAATTAATGTCACGACTTACGCCGAAGTCGGTGCCTCTTCTTGTTCGGGCAGTTTTCGGCAGTTGGCGTCACCGGTCTTCTAGCCATCACCGATCCATTTTTCATGTTCCATTTGTTTTGTCTTTGTTTTACACACCTGGTTTCAATTCCCAAATTACATGTTCATTATTTAACCCTCTGTTTTTCCCATGATTTTTGTGCGGGATTTGGAACACATTTGGTGGCCTGCTATATTGCCCTCCTGTGCTCTTGACAGGCTGAGCTCACACTCCCACCATCCCAGCTTGGGGTAATTAGACCAATCCGTCCGACGCCACACATCTGTTAGAGCCCCAGAACTGTTCGAAGTCCACCATTACTGTTCTCAGTAACTGTGTATAATGAAATATTTTTGGCTTTTCAAATGTGATGAGATGCAACAATATAGCAAACCAGGTTATCGATAAGCACTTTTTTTTCTAGTTGCTTTTTTAAGCTGATGCTGTCTAGATGTGTAGCTTTATTTAAATGCGCTTATTTTCGCAAAGCGCCATTTTGGCAGGGAGTCCATTCCAGCCCTCTCTCTATGTAAGCTCCCAGCAGAATCCCAGCATGATGGAGCGACATGTGGGAAAGTTTTTCATAGGCATCCCCATAAATCTGTGGGAGGTTGGATACATGCTCTTAAACAGCCCCCAAAACCACCACCTCTACATCTGTTGAGATCTTCGCCAGCAAGGTTGGTAGTTCAAGCCCAATACCAGTTGTTCCCCCTCAATCGCTACTAGGTTTCAAAGCTCGAGTCTCAGCCTTGGACACAAACAAACTGAACCTAAACCATATCTCCAAAAAGGAGGAGTAATAAGAATGACTAGTGAAAGATTGAAGCCGTTTTGAATCAAAACTGCTAACTTGGTCTCCAGATATGCTTCTGTAATGCACAAACTGCATGATTTTACATTATCTATGGAAATATTGCCACATACTTGCTGATAGCAAGAACAAACAAGCATATGTTCTTCAGGAAATGTCCTTTTTTAGTTTTATTCATACAGTATAACCATTATTATGATGTTATTATTTTCTATCAACCCAGAGTTTTTCCTGGGCATTGCTACAGAATCAATGCCATAAACCTGATGTTGTGTCATTTTCAGGGGCTACAAAGGACATCATCCCAAGGCCCTGGGCCAGAGCAGAGATTGGAGCTGCTCTCCTGTAGTATCTCTTTCCCTGTGAACCTGATAGTGGGCCATATAATCCACACTGTCCCCAGTCCCCCCCAGGAAATGACTTTGTGGCAGCACCATTGATACTGAACACTAGCAGCTTTGATGTGACCACAATGATGTTCAACCATGTCATTCATGAATTAGTACCCCACCCCAACCTCCCCTACTACTACAGTCAAACCCAACCCAAAGATAAACTTGGTCACCTTATGCAAAGGCTTAGTATTATATATGGCAGTATATTACTAATATGTGCTAGTATAACTGTGGTATTGTAGCCTGTAGTATAAAGAATTGTGAGGAGTAATGATGAGAGGCAATAGAAAGGTTCAATAAGTTAACACCTACTAGCTTCAAGTTGAACCCTCCAATCATCTTAGTACAACAGCCGGTCCAGCAATGTCTTCACTATGTCACAAATACCCAAAAGAGGCATATTGAAATTCATAGCATTTTTTTGCTCACTGTCAAATAAAGACAGTCTAAAATCTATTAAGACAGGTATATAAAAGTGTATGGACTATAAAGACATTTATGTAAAAGTGTATCGTCTGTAAAGACATGTATATACAAGTGCAGGGTCTGTAAAGACATTTATGTAAAAGTGTAGGGTCTGTAAAGACATTTATATAAAAGTGTATGGTCAATAAAGACATTTATATAAAAGTGTGGGGTCTATAAAATACATGTATATAAAAGTGTAGGGTCTATAAAATACATTTACATAAAAGTATGGGGTCTGTAAAATACATTTATATAAAGGTGTAGGATCTATAAAGACATTTCTGTCATCTTCTTGTCAAAAGAAACACCAATAGCGCCTTTCCTTATGCTTTCCCATAAGCCTCTTTGATTGAATTTGTGGTTTAGAACTCCTAGGAGAAAAGTTAAAGACTTCCATATACACGGGAGGGGTTGTAGTTTAAGTGAGCACATGTGTCTCTGGTGGTTGCTTGGTTTGCTACATCTGAACACTCACACACTTGAGCATGTGAGTGCCCGCACACAGATAGGCTCACACACTTAACTAACTGGAATAAGTGAGTTGATAGAAAGGGGATGCATAGTAGATATAATACATTTATCCAAGTTAGTTATCATTATAACAGTACACTGAGCACACTAAATACCAAGAGTTACAGCCAAGACAGCAACAAAGTATTCCAATAAGTTACTCAGACATATACTGTAAGAATAGGGCATGAGTACTAAACATATCCATTCATGTTACTGTACCTCTGTAAATGAATCACATTCACATTATACTGTATTAATAATAAACCACACGGCATCAGCATTATGTACAATATGGGTGGACTGGTTGTGTGTGAGAGCATGGTAGTGATTGACATGTCCTCTCCTACCCCCAGTCCTGCTCCTGTCTGTTTACCCTGGGCTGTGAATACGGACAGATAAAAGGTTGGTAATCTACCCCTCCTGTTTTAATAATCCTAGAGCTACCATCATTGTGTGGAATGTTGCAATAGGACAGATATCACAAGGATGTCTGGTAGATACAGAAAGAAGCTTCTTGTCAGGAATGTGTCGCCTAGCTCTAAGAATGAACAGGTCTGCTGTCCATGTACTGCTGGGAGACAGATCTTGCCACAATTTAGATTCAACATTCCGTATTGATGATCAATGCTAAAAAAAGTTGTGCTGGAAACCTGTCTTTCCAAACATACAGTAAAGTTATTCAACACAAGTCAATCATTTGAAATTGTTTCCCTTTTTCTGTAATTTGTATGATATTCTGTAGTGAAGAGTGAGGAAAGCCCTGACAACACAATGTTTTTTTTCAGTACACTATGGTTGAACCTCTGTTTCCCCTCTTTTACTCTCCTTCTAATGGAAAAACACACTCTTGTGGTTACTTACTGAGGGGGTCATCTTTGCTCTTGGTCCCATTAACTCTGCCATTCGTGTCGATACGCAGGAAGAACTTCTGGAAGGAGAAGAGCTTCCTCCGCCGCACATCTCCCTGCAGGTGGTTGTAGCTGCGTACGTGCCTCCCCAGCGGAACCCCAATTCTTTGCAAGGGACCTCCAGTCTCCCCAGTCTCTCCAACCCTGGATGCAGCCAGGGAACTGTTCACTGGTGCCCTAAGAGGGCTGCTGGGGCTGGGGGGCTGGAGACTGGGGAACTGGAGTCTGGGGCTGGTTGGCTGGAGCCTGCCTCTGTAGAGAGGTTGATGGCAGACAACCATAGGGAGGGAAAGGGCGAGCAGCAGTGCTAGCAGCAGAGACAGGGACAGGCTGGAAAAGAAGGACCCAGACCTAAACCTGGACCCAGAGCCAGACCTAAACCTGGACCCAGAGACAGACCTAAACCAAGACTCAGAGGTGGCAGTGACAGCCGTACTCCCTCCAGCAGCCCATGTGCTCATGGTAGAATGATGTGGGGAGGACTGGAAGCAGCCTCACAGCCTGGGACATGCTGCTGGGGACAACAGGAGGCTGGGAGGTCAGGGAGGGGAGCCCTCCTGGGAAATGGGGCTCTCTGGTACCTAGTCTACCAGGTCTATATGCAAAAAGAGATTTCCTCCTCAATGATACCTATTTGGGTCTCCTTGCCTTTCTTTTGGTAGCTAGAGCAATTATTGTACTGAAAGTCAATGTACTCCAATGTTCTCTTTCACTTTTGTTCCTATACTGATGTCCTGGAAGATAAATTAAGACAAATACAAATCGATAAATAAAACAGCCTATTGTCCCACTCGTCTTATTGTTGCCAGTGCAATTACCGTCAGTGTATTCCAATGACAAATCAGGCAGGTGTCCTATGTTCCACTTTTGAAACTGTTCTTCTGTCCTTAGCTGTTCCTGGTGCTGAATTTAATTCCAAACCAGAAATCCTTAGATGGCTACTCCCACAATGAAAGGTACACTGGCATAGGGACATTCTACTATGACACTTTCTCCAGGTTCATCCCTCTGTCCCCTAAGGCCCAAACATTCAACAGCTCACTGCTGCCAGATACCCTCCACAGGTTTCCAGATTTCACTAAAAAGAGAGAGATGGTCAAATAAAATGTAGTGCAAAATCCTGGTTGGCCAGTGGGTGCCTGTGAGAAATGTCCTCCTCTCTGCCTCTCTCTATGAATGAGCGTGGAGTGGACTCCTCTCCCTCTCAATTACAGTGGCTCCACCTTCACTGAGGTAACAGGCTGAGGAGGGGTTTGTGTGTGTGTGAATATGAGACTATGTCAGTTGATCTACCCCCTCTCTTTAACTCCCACCCTCTCCCTCTCTCCCTACCACCCACCTCTCTCCTTCTCTCCCTCTCTCCCTACCACCCACCTCTCTCCTTCTCTCCCTCTCTCCCCACCACCCACCTCTCTCCTTCTCTACCTCTCTCCCCACCACCCACTTCTCTCCCTCTCTCCCTACCACCCACCTCTCTCCTTCTCTCCCTCTCTCCCCACCACCCACCTCTCTCCTTCTCTACCTCTCTCCCCACCACCCACTTCTCTCCCTCTCTCCCTACCACCCACCTCTCTCCTTCTCTCCCTCTCTCCCTACCACCCACCTCTCTCCTTCTCTACCTCTCTCCCCACCACCCACTTCTCTCCCTCTCTCCCTACCACCCACCTCTCTCCTTCTCTCCCTCTCTCCCTACCACCCACCTCTCTCCTTCTCTCCCTCTCTCCCCACCACCCACCTCTCTCTTACTCTCTCTCCCCATCCAGCTCCCCCTCCACCTCTCTCTCCACCTCTCTCTCTCCCCCTTCTACAATCTCTCTCCCCCTCCACCTCTCTCTCCCCTTCTACATTCTCTCTCCACCCTCCACCTCTCTCTCTCTCCTCTCTCTCTCTCTCTCCCCCTCCAGCTCTCTCTCTCTCCCCCTCCACCTCTCTCTCTATTCCCCCCACCCCCACCCTCCACTCTCTATCCCCTCCACCTCCACTCTCTATCCCTCCACCTCTCCCCCAACTCCACCACTCTCTCTCTCTCTCTCTCTCTCTCTCTCTCTCTCTCTCTCTCTCTCTCTCTCTCTCTCTCTCTCTCTCTCGTGCATTCCCAAACTGATCCCTCCCACTACACTTACCCTGCTCTCATTTCCCATCAACCCTCTCACATATGGGAGTGAGCTGGGAGTCGGGTGTGTGTGTGTGTGAGTGTAGGTGTGCATGCGTGAGAATATGGGGCAGTGGTGGAGGTGTGAATGGAGACCAGGGTAGGATAGGATTTATCTGGGTTGACAGTACAGCGGCGGAGTTGTGAATGGAGAGGATGTAGTGGGAGTGTTATTTTATAGCTGTGTGTGTGTGTGTGTGTGTGTGTGTGTGTGTGTGTGTGTGTGTGTGATTTGAAATGCAACAACTTGGTACTGGTACCATCAAGATATGAGAAATCAGACCTGGTGCCATTTCCCATCAAACCACTGCTAGTTCCATTCAAATGGCAGCTCTAAGAGGATCTCAGCCAGGCCTTTCTCATCTCGCCACCTTCCTCTGAGACTCAAGTGCCACATGGCCAATTAGAAGCTCGTATACACATTTTCAGTAATTAAATTCAGTTGGAGAATTAAAAAACTTTATCAATATAACTTAATTCAACTACATTTCTAATCTGGGATTTGGTGGTTTCTAACATGCTGGCTAGACCGGGCGCGCGCTTGTGTTCGTGTGCACCATCGCACGCATGTTGATTTTGTCCATCCACACCAGACGCGATCAGGACACACAGGTTGAAATATCAAAACAAACTCTGAACCAACTGTATTAATTTTGGGACAGGTCAAAAAGTATTAAACAATCATGGTAATTTAGCTAGCTAGCATGCTGCTAGCTAATTTGTCCTGGGATATAAACATTGGGTTGTTATTTTATCTGAAATGCACAAGGTCCTCTACTCCGACAATTAATCCACAGATAAAAGGGTAAACCGAGTTAGTTTCTAGTAACACAGTTTGGATGCAATGATTGAATAACATGTATGTGTACATTTATTTTGAAAGGTACACACAGCAAGATGACATCATCATACACAGGGGAGCAACTTCCTACTTACAGAATAAAAATAAAATAAAAATCTGCAAAGATTGCCAGTATTAGATCTTAACAATGAGGGCGTCATCAAGGAGGAATTTGTTAGCCATGCTGAGTGTATCTGGGCCATTCCACGAAAAGAGTGCCTTTTGCTTCCCTTTGATATTTTAAGTAGAAATTGTTCACCAATATTGCATTTGAAAAGCCTGTTATATTAAATGAAGTGCACTTTAAAGTTTAGACCACATGGAGAATTCAATAAATCAGATTTTCTTTATATGAAGAAATTCAGCATTTTTACATGTCCCTCCATCAACCCTGTGTCACCTCTAGGAAGATTTTAACCCGCTTAATTTTACATTTTCTCAAAGTTTCACCATCATTGTAAAGCCCTAGCTATTTTGTTGCTTTGACAAAGACAATTCTGAAGATAATTATTTATTTCATGGGATTAGTGATTCATTTACAGCTGTTCCTCATTTTAAGGTCCTTTTAAAATATTTAAAAGCAGGTGGGCTGGTTCTACTCTTTTTTGAAATTTGAATTGCCACTCCCTGTTGCACACAAGCTTCCATTCTCCCTGTCACAAGGGGATTTATGGCTGATTTAAGATGAAATCATCAACCCTGTTACGGTCAACCCTGTTACGGTCAACCCTGTTACTTTAATTGGCACTTAATAGGCACTTACTATGGTCATTTTTTTATTTAACCTCTTGAGATGGGAAAACGTGTTTTTTATGAAGTTGGAACATGTTCTCTTTATGACAAAATGTTAAAATTAGGTGAAATCCAACGAAGTTACACTTCTCAAAAGGCATCGAATTAGTGGAATGACTCAACTGTAAATGATGGTTCAGAAACCACCCTTTTCGTATTCCCTCTAACCCCTTGATGCCTTGTCTTGCCTTCTTCTTCTTTCCTAAGGCCCTTCCCAGTTTCTTAGAAGTCTGCTTTAATGTCTGTCAACGACCTGCGGCCAGAGCATTGGTCTGCTCCTAATAAGTCTGGTCTTAATCTGTCTGCTTTTATCAGGTACCCCACTGACAAAGTCATCTTATCAGTAGGCTACTTCCTTTGTTCTGTCCCTTCCCACCATGGTAGCCTTAATCAGCACTGAAGGAAACAGAACTGGATGAGCAGGAACAAGTTGAATTGATTATTGACCCAATCATAATGGACATCCATAGGGTTCCCATGGAACTTATACACTGAGTGTACAAAACATTAGGAATTGTCACGACTTCCGCCGAAGTCGGTTCCTCTCCTTGTTCGGGCGATGTTCAGCGGTCGACGTCACCGGTCGTCTAGCCATCGCCGATCCACTTTTCATTTTCCATTTGTTTTGTCTTGTTTTCCATCACACCTGGTTTTCATTTGCCCTCATTACTGTTGTTTATTTAACCCTCTGTTTCCCCCCATGTCTGTGTGGGGAATTGTTTGTTCGGCATGCCGGTTTTACGCTGGGTTTGTACGTTTTCACCCGTGCTTTGTGCAGCTGGTATTTGTAAGTTTATTTTGTACTTTGTGCTGCCTTACTTGGTTTTGGGCATTTGTTTTTGTGATGCGGTTGCGTTCGGTTTGGACATTTTGCCTCAGTAAAGTACTTGGTACACTCATCTCTGCTCTCCTGCGCCTGACTACCTACACCAGCTACACCCACCGCATGACAGGAATACCTTCCTAATATGAACTGCACCCCCTTTCGCCCTCAAAACAGACTCAATTTGTGAAGGCATGGACTCTACAAGGTTCCGAAAGCATTCCACAGGGATGCTGGCCCATGTTCAAAAATCAAATCAAATCAAATCAAATTTTATTTGTCACATACACATGGTTAGCAGATGTTAATGCGGAGTGTAGCGAAATGCTTGTGCTTCTAGTTCCGACCATGCAGTAGTATCTAACAAGTAATCTAACAAATTCACAACAACTACCTTATACACACAAGAGTAAAGGAATGAATACGAGTATGTACATATAAATATATGGATGAGCGATGGCTGACCGGCATAGGCAAGATGCAGTAGATGGTATGGAGTACAGTATATACACATATATATGAGATGAGTAATGTAGGATATGTAAACATTATATAAATGGCATTGTTTAAAGTGGCTAGTGATACATTATTTCATCCAATTATAATTATTAAAGTGGCTAGAGATTTGGGTCGATGACCGAACGGCATAGGCAAGATACAGTAGATGGTTTAGAGTACAGTGTATACATTTGATATGAGTATGTAGGATACGTAAACATTATATACAAAATTGTTTAAAGTGGCTAGTGATACATTTGTTACATCCAATTCCTATGTATAAAGTGGCTAGAGATTTAAGTCAGTATGTTGGCAGCAGCCACTCAATGTTAGTGATGGCTGTTTAACAGTCTGATGGCCTTGAGGTAGAAGCTGTTTTTCAGTCTCTCGGTCCCAGCTTTGATGCACCTGTACTGACCTCGCCTTCTGGATGATAGCGGGTGAACAGGCAGTGGCTCGGTGGTTGTTGTCCTTGATGATCTTTTGGCCTTTCTGTGACATCGGGTGGTGTAGGTGTCCTGGAGGGCAGGTAGTTTAACTCGGTGATGCGTTGTGCAGTCCTCACTACCCTCTGGAGAGCCTTACGGTTGTGGGCGGAGCAGTTGCCGTACCAGGCGGTGATACAGCCCGACAGGATGCTCTCGATTGTGCATCTGTAAAAGTTTGTGAGTGATTTTGGTGACAAGCCAAATTTCTTCAGCCTCCTGAGGTTGAAGAGGCGCTGTTGCGCCTTCTTTACCACGCTGTCTGTGTGGGTGGACCAATTCAGTTTGTCCTGATGTGTACGCCGAGGAACTTAAAACTTTCCACCTTCTCCACTACTGTCCCCTCGATGTGGATAGGGGGGTGCTCCCTCTCCTGTTTCCTGAAGTCCACGATCATCTCCTTTGTTTTGTTGACATTGAGTGAGAGGTTATTTTCCTGACACCACACTCCGAGGGCCCTCACCTCCTCTCTGTAGGCCGTCTCAGATTGTTGGTAATCAAGCCTACCACTGTAGTGTCGTCAGCAAACTTGATGATTGAGTTGGATGCGTGCTTGGCCACGCAGTCATGGGTAAACAGGGAGTACAGGAGAGGGCTGAGAACGCACCCTTGTGGGGCCCCAGTGTTGAGGATCAGCGGGTGGAGATGTTGTTTTCTACCCTCACCACCTGGGACCGGCCCGTCAGGAAGTCCAGGACCCAGTTGCACAGAGGCTGGGTGAGACCCAGGGTCTCGAGCTTAATGACGAGCTTGGAGGGAACTATGGTGTTAAATGCTGAGCTGTAGTCGATGAACAGCATTCTTACATAAGTATTCCTCTTGTCCAGATGGGTTAGGGCAGTATGCAGTGTGATTATGACGTCTGTGGACCTATTGGGACGGTAAGCAAATCTGGAGTGGGTCCAGGGTGTCTGGCAGGATGGAGGTGATATGATCCTTGACTAATCTCTCAAAGCACTTCATGATGACGGAAGTGAGTGCTACGGGGCGATAGTCATTTAGCTCAGCCACCTTAGCTTTCTTGGGAACAGGAACAATGGTGGCCCTCTTGAAGCATGTGGGAACAGCAGACTGGGATAGGGACTGATTGAATATGTCCGTAAACACACCAGCCAGCTGGTCTGCATGCTCTGAGGACACGGCCAGGGATGCCATCTGGGCCGGCAGCCTTGCGGTTAACACATTTAAATGTTTTTTCTCACATTGGCTGCGGTGAAGGTGACACACCGCAGGTTTTGTAGCGGGCCGTGTCGGTGGCACTGTATTGTCCTCAAAGCGAGCAAAGAAGTTGTTTAGTTTGTCTGGGAGCAGGGCGTCATGGTCGCGCGACGGGCTGGTTTTCTTTTTGTAGTCCGTGATTGACTGTAGACCCTGCCACATTCCTCTTGTGTCTGAGCCATTGAATTGTGACTCTACTTTGTCTCTATATTGACGCTTAGCTTGTTTGATTGCCTTGCGGGAGGGAGTAGCTGCACTGTTTGTATTCAGTCATGTTTCCGGTAGCCTTTACCTGGTTAAAAGCAGTGGTTCGCGCTTTCAGTTTTGCGAATGCTGCCATCAATCCATGGTTTCTGGTTGGGGAAGGTTTTGATATTTGCTATGGGTACAACATCACCAATGCATTTGCTAATAAACTCGCTCACCGAATCAGCGTATACATCAATGTTGTTGTCAGATGCTATCCGAACATATCCCAGTCCACGTGCTCAAGCAATCTTGCAGCATGGAATCAGATTGGTCGGACCAGCGTTGAACAGACCTGAGAAGCAGGCGTTTTCCTGTTTTAGTTTCTGTTTGTAGGCTGGGAGCAACAAAATGGAGTCATGGTCAGACTTGCGAAAGGAGGGCGGAGAAATAGCCTTGTATGCATCACGGAAGTTGGAATAACAGTGGTCCAGGATTTTACCAGCCCGGTGGCACATTCGATATGCTGGTAAAATTTCGGGAGCCTTGTTCTTAAATTAGCCTTATTAAAATCCCCAGCCACAATAAATGCAGCCTCAGGATATGTGGTTTCCAGTTTACATAGAGTCCGATGAATTTCTTTCAGTGCCGTCGATGTATCAGCTTGAGGGGATGTACACGGCTGTGATTATAATCGAGGAGAATTCTCTTGGTAGATAATGCGGTCTGCATTTGATTGTAAGGAATTCTATGTCAGGTGAACAAAGGACTTGAGTTCCTGTATGTTGTTATGATCACACCACGCCTCGTTAATCATAAGACACACACCCCGCCCTTCTTCTTACCAGAGAGTTGTTTGTTTCTGTCGGCGCGATGCGTGGAGAAACCAGGTGGCTGTACCGACTCTGATAACGTGTCCTGAGTGAGCCATGTTTCCGTGAAGCAAAGAACGCTTGCAGTCTCGAATGTCTCTCTGAAAGGCAACCCTCGATCGGATTTTCGTCACTTTGTTGTCAAGAGACTGTACATTGGCGATTAAAATACTCGGGAGAGGTGCACGATGCGCCCGTCGACGTAGCTTGACCAAAAGACCGGCGCGTTTCCCTCTTCTCCGGCGCCGCCGTTGTTTTGAAGTAGCCACGTGCTATCCAGTCTGTTGTTGTGTTTGGGTTAACGAAAGGAGAATCCTCTTTGGGAAAGTCATTATTCCTGGTCGTAATGTTGGTAAGTTGACGCGTTGCTCTTATATCCAATAGTTCCTCCCGGTTGTATGTAATAAAACTTAATATTTTCCGGGGTAACAATGTAAGAAGTAATACATAAAAAAACAAAATACTGCATGGTTTCCTGAGAACGTGAAGCGAGGCTGCCATCTCTGTCGGCGCCGGAAGTACAAATGTTGAATGCTTACCACAGTTGTGTCAAGTTGGCTGGATGTCATTTGGGTGGTGGAACATTCTTGATACACACAGGAAACTGTTGAGTGTGAAAAACCCAGCAGCGTTGCAGTTCTTGACACACAAACCGGTGCACACAAACCCCTTCAAAGGCACAAACCCTTTCAAAGGCACTTAAATCTTTTGTCTTGCCCATTCACCCTCTGAATGGCACACGTAAACAATCCATGTCTCAACTGATTCAAGGCTTAAAAATCATTCTTTAACCTGTCTCCTCTCCTTAATCTACACTGATTGAAGTGGATTTATCAAGTGACATCAATAAGGGATCATAGATTTTACCTGGATTTACCTGGTCAGTCTGTCATGGAAAGAGCAGGTGTTTCTAATGTTTAGTAAACTCAGTTTATTACTGGAAGTTTCTTTTAAACCCAACCCATTTGAGGCCTTTCCTTACCCTGTATGTTCTTAATGATAGTTACTGTGTATTTTTTCACTTTTTGATGATCACTATCAATTACTAACTGCAGCCTGTGTTCCTCTCATGGAAAATGTGAGAGCCAATATCACATTATCTCGCTGACAGACTGAATGCCCATCTATAGTTACCCTATTAGACACAGCAGGAATGTCTTTGAAAACCTTTATCCAGCTAGCATAAATCCATATCTCCTTATATAACTCTCTCTCTGAGGGGCAAATCTATTTTTCTGGGTAAAAGTTTACTCTAACCACTTTCTATTGAGTTGTTTTGCTTTCCCTTCAAACAGAGGATAATGTTCTTTGCAGGTGCCGCCTAGAAAGATGGATTTGTTTTAGAGTTGAGACGTGGTAAAGATTTGCAGGATTTCTTTAGAAGCCGAAGAGAAAATTATTTGTAAATGCAACCATGCCTGTGTTTTTTTCTCCTAAACGTAATATAAGTGAGCTTTGGAGGTACTAGAGGGTGGCCTGGGTCTCATCTTCCTCTGCCCTCCCTGGGTTTAGTGTTTACCATATCTTTATTGATCTATCTTAGAGCTTTGTCATCAAAGTTCAAAAAGCAAAGACAATACCACAGGCCAATGTTTTTCTGATCTCTAGCTGCAAGCTGCAAATCAAATCAAATGTTATTCGTCACATGCTTTGTAAACAACTGGTGTAGACTAACAGTGAAATGCTTACTTACGGGCCCTTCCCATCAATGCAGGAGCTGGCTTTGTACCGTGCAAAAATAAAAACATCATTACATGTCAGTAATTTGACAAGTGGGATTTATATTCTCTCGACCTCTATTTCTCTATGAGAAAATAGGGTTTCTTTAAGAATCAATATAAATCATATATCAGATTATATGTAGTATTTCAAATATGCCTGTAATTCAGCTTGTGTTCATTAGGTTACAATGTAGCAAAATGAATAGAAATGGAAAACTAAATGTTGTGACTACTAAATATTACCCTGGTAAGTGCAAATCAAGTGTTCAACAAAACAAAACTACTATTTCAACTTGAATATGTAGCAACATTTGAGTAGCATACTCTATGGAATGCTCACTCTTTTAAAGCAATGAGTGATACTGACATTTCATTAATTGTTACACTACTTAGGCGAAGCTAAAGGCAAATCTTATTCTCTGGGAAAGTTGCATTCTAGTATATTCCATCAGTGAGAGCCTACTATAGATATGATATCTGGGCCCCAAGCCTGCTGTACTCTGTGTGTGCTGCCTGGGTCAGAGGAGGCTGTGGTCGAGACTATAATAAAGGAACAGGCCTGGTACAGTACAGTACAGACAGGGATGCCTGTGTTACTGCCTGAGGACACACAGTCTGATGGGGCCCAGATAGGAGGGACTGGGCCCCGCCTCGGCCGACCAACGCATCCATTACTATTCTCACTTCACCTTGATAGGTGATGAAACGGCCCCTGAAATTGGTTACTAATTGTTTTCCATTCATTTGTTAACAGAAAGCAAGCATTGTATATTCATTACATTCATCATGTTGTTGAACTAGTCACATTTAATAGTAAGCAGAAACACCTTCCTTGGCAACTGTTGTTCTAGTCTTATAGGTGACCTGAGGCCCTTTTAGCCAGCCATCAAATGTCAATATTTGATGAGTGTCCCAGGCCGGTGTGTGGCGGTGGGGTGTCTGGTAACCCAGATGAGGTTGCTGTTTCCTGTTTTACGCTGAGCGATAGATGTTTGCCATGTTATCCAGGATGGACGGTCACATCATCAGCCTGGCTGCGGCCCGCGGGTTGGTTACAGCAGGCTAGAGGAGTTTATTTACAGGTCATAGACTGGATTCACTCAACTGTATCGAGCAGTGGTTGTCATTACTTTGATAACAAGAGGTAAGGACGCAGTAACATTAACACAGACCCCAAACATTAATTTCATCATCAGAACTAAAATGCACAGACCAAGATAGGATAATATTATTGGCTTCTAATACGGTATGATGTCAAGTGAAAATGTACTAAAGATTATTTTAAAAAATCTACAAACTAAAGACCCAGATTAAGCCTAGTCCTGATTTGAGCCTAGTCCTGTGTGGCTCAGTTGGTAAAGCATGGTGCTTGCTCTGCCAGGGTTATGGGTTTGATTCCTGGGCCAACCATACGTGAAATGTATGCATGTGTGACAGGAAGTTACTTTGGATCAAAGCATCTGCTAAATGGCACATTTAAATGAGCAGGTCAGGATGAGTCTTGAGGAAGGGGGATACCTAGTCAGTTACTGAATGCATTCAACTGAAATGTGTCTTCTGCATTTAACTCAACCCCTCTGAATCAGAGAGGTACGAGGAGCTGCCTAATGAAGAACTATTCAGTGTGGAGTGCAGTCACTAGGAAAGAAGGAAACTGAGATTCTTTCCATTGTGCAGTTACTACAGACTCTATGACATCACAGCAGTAAGAGAGATGGGGTTTGGTAATAGGCTTACAGTTGGATGGAGACAGCTCCGTTATAAACACACACGCAAACACACACTGACTGTATCTATGACACTGTGCTCAATATTTGGCCGGTGTACCGTTACTGCTGACTAGCTCCTGGCATAGTCTCAGGTTATCTGGGACAGAGGAGTTCAACATGATTCCTGAAACAAAACCTGGAACCTGGTGCTATGGAAACCATGTGTTTAATATATTTGATACCATTCCACTAATTCTGCTCCAGCCATTACCACGAGCCCATCATCCCCAATTAAGGTGACACCAACCTCCTGTGATACTATATACAGCACCCTTCAAACAAAACTCACAACTCTTAAAGCTTTGCTATTTGAAGAGTATTACCACCAATAACTGCGTTTTGTCATTGTTCCCCTCTAACCATGGACTGATTTAGACCTGGAACACCAGGTGGGTGCAATTAATTATCAGTTAAAACAGAAAACCAGCAGGCTCTGGACCTTGTAGGGTAAGAGTTGAATAGCCCTGATCCTAACAAGTGCACTTATTCAGATGAATGCTAACTCCAGTCCAAATTCCATAACATGAATTACTCCCGTTTAGCATGTGCAAGCAATCATGGCAGTAAATTGTACTAGAAAATGTGCAATGCCGTGAAAGAGCATCCTTGAGGAGCATAATGTTATAGAATGTATCCTGTTTACCTTGCCAACTATAAAACCAGTTGTGGTTGATGAGAGAAGCTGGTATCCCCTGATGTCATGAGCCTGGGGCCAGTGTTAAAGCTTTTCTGTTTGAAGAGTACTACCATCAATAACATCCTCCTCTTCATTTCCTCCTAGATCGACCACATGGCTCGTATCTCACCGATACTGTCAGGACAACATAGACAACCAGGGGCACCACGGGACAGGCAGGACTCTGACTACAAAACATCAACCTATCAAAACACACACACACAAATAAATTTTTTGGACACCACAATCACAAGAAGGCTGCATCCTCCGAACTAACACCTGATGATGGGGTACAGCAGTGAAAAGGAATGATACAATCTTGTTGGACATTCAAAGCAAAAAGCAGTCACACCAAATGCTTCTTTCATCATTGCATTTATTTCTGAAGGTTTGTAGAAAGATAATAGCACCTGTACAATATCATATAAACACATCTGCAATCTTAACTGAGGCCTGAGAGGGATGACCTGCAACAACTCATTCTCATTGGCCAGCCTAAAAAAGGGGAGGGGCACCACAGGATAGATATGCAGCACTAGAGTAGGATGACGTCACCCAGAGACACTAATCTAGGGTCAGTTTTATGTTTTCCCCTTATGGTTACAGTTAGGATTTGGGGAGCGTAAGCTGGTCCCAGATCTGTGTTTCAGGTAAATCACTTTTCGGAGCCACAGTATGCCCGAGAGCTCTTAGAACGAGAGAAATAACACAGAAAAAACCCACAATGACACAATTAAAAAAAAACACTAGACAAAAACATTCATCTTTATTGTATAGTCTACTATTTACCCAGCATTTTCTTATAAGCAGAGATGAGAAGTATTTAAAATACTTCTGAGTATTGTTTATTTTGTATTACACTGGACTAAACTACACTCCAATGTGTTTTTTAACAAGATCCTTTTGAGAGCTGTAATTTGTATTTTCTAAATATATATTTTTTTATAGCGGTTCACCATTTTGTGGCCCCCTATCACTCTGAATTGGTATCAGAAGTCTGATGGCACTATGCGGTGATAAGAGCATCTGCTAAATTAGCTAAATATAAATGTGTATGTAAAAATGGACAATTGCAAAGCAAGCTGAGTGTTATCTGAATAAGCTCCCCCCCAAAACAAGGTTTGTCTAGAAAGGAAACAGTGTTTGTCAAAATTGACTTTCGTAGAAGGTTTAGAAGAATTTACGCAGCAGGTTAGGAGAATTAACGTAGCAGGTTAGGAGAATTAACGTAGCAGGTTAGGAGAATTAGGTTAAGCAGTATCCCATCTAGATGTGACCCTGAAACAAGGCCAATAATAACACCCAGTGTGCTTTGCAGTTCATTTTGGTATGTTCATTTTCACATATACATTTACACTTTGGTTATTTAACAGACACTCTTATCCAGAGTGACATACAGTCAGTGCAAATGAACAACAACATATCACAGTTATAGCAAGTAAAACGTTTCTGTAACCGTTACTGAGAATGTTGTTGCTGTTCGGGCCATCTAAGTGCTTCTGTATTATAAAATACAAAATACATGTATTTTAATTCAATACATTTCAAAATACAAGTATTTTGTGGTTTATTTTGATACATTGTTCTTTATTGTATTTTGTAATTTTTGCCAATCCCTGCTCAGAAGTGACATGGAAAATGTTGATGACATAATAGTTACCTTATCATTACTAATTAGTTTGTTTTGGGGATTCATTAAGTATCAGAAAATACCCATTGTCACCTCCTAATGTCTTTGTAAATACCAGGCAAATACCAGCTGAAACGGGGGATGTAAACAGTCTTACTGGATGGCACCATCATTTCTGTGGTGGAGGAACGTTGAATAGAAAACAACATGGCAGCCGATTACACAGGTAGACATTCTGAGTGACATTCATCAGTATTGGAAAGCAGATGGGATATTTGAGAGAAGTTGACATAACTAACTCTTTAGAGGCAGCTGGAGGCCTGATACCCTGGAAGAGCTGGGAAGGTGCAAGGCTGGCTAAGACAAACTGCACACAGCAGCAGTACACAGTACCATAGCTCCATGAATTTCTGAAAATGAAGATAACGACAGTTTGTGGGGGTTATTATGATGATGATGGTGAAAAGGCTGCTGTCGGCTGATTGCACTAGAGATGAAATCCACCAATAGGATCACAGTGTGGAAGCCCTGTATGTGTGCATTTTGTATGAGAGGGGTCCATGAGGTGGGAGTATTGCGGGTCAGAGTTTACCCTCTACAGGTGACACAGCACTGTTTCTGGATGGACCTGAGGGAGCAGCGGCCCAGCAGCTTCAACTTGTCACAGAACCGAGACGACATGCTGTTCTTCCTACACAGCAGACCTATACAACCAACACCAAGGACAGAACAGAACACGGATTTAGGTCAACCGCAATAAATACAAAAATCCAGAGCAACTACAGTTTAGTACCTTGCTTAAGGGCACATCGACACATTTTTCACCTAGCTGGCTCAGGGATTTAAACCAGCAACCATTCAGTTACCGGCTTAGCGTTCTTAACGGCTAGGCTACCTGTTGTACTGTATGTCAATCAACAGCATATACAGCTCTGGAAAAAATTAAGAGACCACTGCAAAATGATCAGTTTCTCTGGTTTTACTACTTATAGGTATGTGTTTGGGTAAAATTAACATTTTTGCTTTATTCTATAAACTACTGACAACATTTCTCCCAAATTCCAAATAAAATATTTTAATTTAGAGGTTTTATTTGCAGAAAATGACAACTGGTCAAAATAACAAAAAATATAGTGTTGTCAGACCTCGAATAATGCAAAGAAAATAAGGAAACATTTAACAGCACAATACTAATGTTTTAACTTAGGAAGAGTTCAGAAATCAATAATTGGTGGAATAACCCTGATTTTCAATCACAGCTTTCATGCGTCTTGGCATGCTCTCCACCAGTCTTTCACATTGATGTTGGGTGATTTTATTCCACTTCTGGAGCAAAGAATTCAAGCAGCTCGGCTTTGTTTGATGGCTTGTGACCATCCATCTTCATCTTGCTCACATTCCAGAGGTTTTCAATGGGGTTCAGGTCTGGAGATTGGGCTGGCCATGACAAGGTCTTGATCTGGTGGTCCTCCATCCACACCTGTGTGGCATGGAGCATTGTCCTGCTGGAAGAACCAATCCTCAGAGTTGGGGAACATTGTCAGAGCATAATGAAGCAAGTCTTCTTCCAGGACAACCTTGTACGTGGCTTGATTCATGCGTCCTTCACAAAGACAAATCTGCCCGATTCCAGCCTTGCTTAAGTACCCCCAGATCATCCCCGATCCTCCACCAAATTTCACAGTGGGTACGAGACCTGGAGAGGCCTACAAGCCACAGTGTTTCGCACCAACTGTGACATTTGGTGGAGGATTAAGACCCTGTCATGGCCAGCCCAATCTCCAGACCTGAACCCCATTGAAAACCTCTGGAATGTGAGCAAGAGGAAGATGGATGGTCACAAGCCATCAAACAAAGCCAAGCTGCTTGAATTTTTGCGCCAGGAGTGGCATAAAGTCACCCAAAATCAATGTGAAAGACTGGTGGAGAGCATGCCAAGATGCATTAAAGTGAATATCAACTTATTTTCTTTGCATCATTCGAGGTCTGACAACACTGCATCTTTTTTGTTATTTTGACCAATTGTCATTTTCTGCAAATAAATGTTCTAAATTACAATATTTTTATTTGGAATTTGCGAAAAATGTTGTCAGTAGTTTATAGAATAAAACAAAAATGTTAATTTTACCCAAACACATACCTACAAATAGTAAAACCAGAGAAACTGATAATTTTGCAGGGATCTCTTACATACACCTTAGCCAAATACATTCAAAATTGAGTTTTTCACAATTCCTGACATTTAATCTTAGTAAAAATTCCCTGTCTTAGGTCAGTTAGGATCACCACTTTATTTTAAGAATGTGAAATGTCAGAATAATAGTAGAGAGAATGATTTATTTCAGCTTTTATTTCTTTCATCACATTCCCAGTGGATCAGAAGTTTACATACACTCAATTACTATTTGATAGCATTGCCTTTAAATTGTTTAATTTGGGTAAAACTTTTCAGGTAGCCTTCCACAAGCTTCCCACAATAAGTTGGGTGAATTTTGGCCCATTCTTCCTGACAGAGCTGGTGTAACTGAGTCAGGTTTGTAGGCCTCCATGCTCGCACACACTTTTTCAGTTCTGCCCACAAATTTTCTATAAGATTGAGGTCAGGGCTTTGTGATGGCCACTCCAATACCTTGACTTTGTTGTCCTTAAGCCATTTTGCCACAACTTTGGAAGTATGTTTGGGGTCATTGTCCATTTGGAAGACCCATTTGCGACCAAGCTTTAACTTCCTGACTGATGTCTTGAGATATTGCTTCAATATATCCACATAATTTTTCTCCCTCATGATGCCATCGATTTTGTGAAGTGCACCAGTCCCTCCTGCAGCAAAGCACCCCCACAACATGATGCTGCCATCCCTGTGCTCCACGGTTGGGATGGTGTTCTTCGGCTTGCAAGCATGCCCCTTTTTCCTCCAAACATAACAATGGTCATTATGGCCAAACAGTTCTATTTTTGTTTCATCAGACCAGAGGACATTTCTCCAAAAAGTATGATTTTTGTCCCCATGTGCAGTTGCAAAGTGTAGTCTGGCTTTTTTTATGCCAGTTTTGGAGCAGTGGCTTCTTCCTTGCTGAGTGGCCTTTCAGGTTATGTCGATATAGGACTCGTTTTACTGTGGATATAGATACTTTTTTACCTGTTTCCTCCAGCATCTTCACAAGGTCCTTTGCTGTTGTTCTGGGATTGATTTGCACTTTTCGCACCAAAGTACATTCATCTCTAGGAGACAGAACCCATCTTCTTCCTGAGCAGTATGACGGCTGCGTGGTCCAATGGTGTTTATACTTGCGTACTATTGTTTGTACAGATGAACGTGGTACCTTCAGGCGTTTGGATATTGCTCCCAATGATGAACCAGACTTGTGGAGGTCTACAATTGTTTTTACTGAGGTCTTGGCTGATTTCTTTTGATTTTCCCATGATGTCAAGCAAAGAGGCACGTAGTTTGAAGGTAGGCCTTGAAATACATCCACAGGTACACCTCCAATTGACTCAAATGATGTCAATTAGCCTATCAGAAGCTTCTAAAGGCATGACATCATTTTCTGGAATTTTCCAAGCTGTTTAAAGGCACAGTCAACTTAATGTATGTAAACTTCTGACCCACTGGAATTGTGATACAGTGAATTACAAGTGAAATAATCTGTCTGTAAACAATTGTTGGAAAAATTACTTGTGTCATGCACAAAGTAGATGTCCTAACCGACTTGCCAAAACTATAGTTTGTTAAGAAGAAATTTGTGGAGTGGTTGAAAAACTAGTTTTAATGACTCCAACCTAAGTGTACGTAAACTTCCGACTTCAACTGTATATACAAGTGTAGGGTCTCTAAAGACAGACTAAAACAAAAACAGCTTCAGTATTGCAGGAACTATTCCTTCATCTTAATATGAAATATCCTGCTAAAGAGCCATCAGGAAGAATTACCTGTGTTTGTCTTACCTGTGTTAGTCTTACACTCCTGCAAGTTGCATTTCCTGAGTGTGTCAGGCATGTTTATCTGGTCACAGAGACTGTTCTCCACAGAGCTAGAGTCCTCAACGACACACGGCACCACGCGATGCTGCATCCCCCCGCCACAACTCACAGAGCACTGACACACACAGAAGACAACAGACATTACTCACACACACTAGTCCCTACTGATACACCGTACCATGCAATGCACACTCTGAACATGTAACAGGCTCAAACACTAATTAAGTATGATCCCCTGTGCCATTACCTTCTCCCAGTCCTGTGGGTCCCAGTAGCTGCAGGGCTGCAGGTTGCAGGTCTCTGTGTCGTTTGGCCTCTGGGTGGCGTTACAGCGCTGCGGCTCAGGGCAGTACACCAGCCGCTCCCTCAATCCACCACCACAGCTACGAGAGCACTGGGGATGAAAGAGTTTATACTCACAATCATATTGTAATTCATTTGGACCAAGCCAGTCAACATGTGATAACGTGTGTGTGTACCTGTCCCCAGGGGGAAGTTCTCCAGGGCTGGCAGGGTTGGGGATGACAGGACAGGGTGCTGGGGGGTCTGGAGGAAAGGGCTTGGCAGTGGAACGGTCTCAGTGGACGTCCCTTCTGCCCATCCACACACTGCACCTCACGCTGCCTCCTTCCCACCACCTCACATCCCTCTGGACACTACGGAGAGAGAGAGAGGGCGGGGGGAGAATGAGAGAGAGGGTGAGAGAGAGAATAAGAGAGAGAGGGTGAGCAAGAGAGAGAGAGAGAGAGAGAGAATGAGTGAGAGAAAGAGAGGGAGAGAGAATGAGAGAATGAGAGAGAATGAGATAATGAGAGAAAGACAGAGAGAGATATAGAGAAAGAGTAGAGGGAATGAGAGAGATAGAATAAGAGAGAGATAATGAGTGAGAGAGAGAGAGAGAGAGAGAGAGAGAGAGAGAGAGAGAGAGAGAGAGAGAGAGAGAGAGAGAGAGAGAGAGAGAGAGAGAGTGAAAGAGATAAAGAGATAAAGAGACAGGGAGAGAGAATGTGAGAATGAGGGAATTAGAGAATGAGAGAGAGTAAATGAGAGAATGAGAGAATTTGAGAATGACAGAGAGAAAATTTGAGAATGAGAGAGAGAGAGAGAGAGAGACAGATGGTACCCAAAAACTCAGGATGCACTCCACATCTTGTCCCAGCCCGACTTTGGCACACCAGGCCACATTATTATTCACACCGGCACCAACAACCTACAAGAGGAGCAGGACAGCATAGGCAGCCTGGTCAACAGAGTAGCAGAGAGGGCCTCTGAGTGGTTCCCCACATAACCATCTCCACTCTGCTGCCCCACAAAGACTTTCATCCTCGTACCATTCAGAAAGTCAATGCTGACATCACCAGAGGGCGATCTTCTTCAGAGGGTGATCTTCTTCCGGCGCCGACAGAGATGGCCGCCTCGCTTCACGTTCTATTCCCTTGTTTTTTTATGGATTACTTCTGTCACGTCCTGGCCATAGATAGCCCTTTTGGCTGCTCTATGGTGGTTTTGGTCAGGACGTGAGCAGGGGTGTTTTTTGTTCTATTTTCTAGGTTTGGTTTGTTGATGGTTCCCAATTAGAGGCAGCTGAGTGTCGTTACCTCTAATTGGGGACCATATATATGTTTGTTCTTTTCCCCACTTGCGGTGTGGGTCATCTTCCGGCGCCGACAGAGATGGCAGCCTCGCTTTACGTTCTCAGGAAACCATGCAGTATTTTGTTTTTTTATGTTTTACTTCTTACATTGTTACCCCGGAAAATATTAAGTTTTATTACATACAACCGGGAGGAACTATTGGATATAAGAGCAACGCGTCAACTTACCAACATTACGACCAGGAATACGACTTTCCCAAAGAGGATTCTCCTTTCGTTAACCCAAACACAACAATAGACTGGATAGCACGTGGCTACTCAAAGCAACGGCGCCGAGAAGAGGGAAACGCGCCGGTCTTTTGGTCAAGCTCGTCGACGGGCGCATCGTGCACCTCTCCCGAGTATTTTAATCGCCAATGTACAGTCTCTTGACAACAAAGTAGACGAAATCAGATCAAGGGTTGCCTTTCAGAGAGACATCCGAGACTGCAACGTTCTTTGCTTCACGGAAACATGGCTCACTCAGGACACGTTATCTGAGTCGGTACAGCCACCTGGTTTCTCCACGCATCGCGCCGACAGAAACAAACATCTCTCTGGTAAGAAGAAGGGCGGGGTGTGTGTCTTATGATTAACGGACGTGGTGTGATCATAACAACATACAGGAACTCAAGTCCTTTTGTTCACCTGACATAGAATTCCTTACAATCAAATGCAGACCGCATTATCTACCAAGAGAATTCTCCTCGATTATAATCACAGCCGTGTACATCCCCCCTCAAGCTGATACATCGACGGCACTGAAAGAAATTCATCGGACTCTATGTAAACTGGAAACCACATATCCTGAGGCTGCATTTATTGTGGCTGGGGATTTTAATAAGGCTAATTTAAGAACAAGGCTCCCGAAATTTTACCAGCATATCGAATGTGCCACCGGGCTGGTAAAACCCTGGACCACTGTTATTCCAACTTCCGTGATGCATACAAGGCTATTCTCCGCCCTCCTTTCGGCAAGTCTGACCATGACTCCATTTTGTTGCTCCCAGCCTACAAACAGAAACTAAAACAGGAAACGCCCGTTCTCAGGTCTGTTCAACGCTGGTCCGAACAATCTGATTCCATGCTTCAAGATTGCTTCGAGCACGTGGACTGGGATATGTTCCGGATAGCATCTGACAACAACATTGATGTATACGCTGATTCGGTGAGCGAGTTTATTAGCAAATGCATTGGTGATGTTGTACCCATAGCAAATATCAAAACCTTCCCAACCAGAAACCGTGGATTGATGGCAGCATTCGCCAAAACTGAAAGCGCGAACCACTGCTTTTAACCAGGTAAAGGCTACCGGAAACATGACTGAATACAAACAGTGCAGCTACTCCCTCCGCAAGGCAATCAAACAAGCTAAGCGTCAATATAGAGACAAAGTAGAGTCACAATTCAATGGCTCAGACACAAGAGGAATGTGGCAGGGTCTACAGTCAATCACGGACTACAAAAAGAAAACCAGCCCCGTCGCGGACCATGACGTCCTGCTCCCAGACAAACTAAACAACTTCTTTGCTCGCTTTGAGGACAATACAGTGCCACCGACACGGCCCGCTACCAAAACCTGCGGGCTCACCTTCACCGCAGCCAACATGAGTAAAACATTTTGTTAACCCTCGCAAGGCTGCAGGCCAGGATGGTATCCCTGGCCGTGTCCTCAGAGCATGCGCAGACCAGCTGGCTGGTGTGTTTCTGGACATATTCAATCAGTCCCTATCCCAGTCTGCTGTTCCCACATGCTTCAAGAGGGCCACCATTGTTCCTGTTCCCAAGAAAGCTAAGGTAACTGAGCTAAATGACTATCGCCCCGTAGCACTCACTTCCGTCATCATGAAGTGCTTTGAGAGACTAGTCAAGGATCATATCACCTCCATCCTGCCAGACACCCTGGACGCACTCCAATTTGCTTACCGTCCCAATAGGTCCACAGACGACGCAATCGCAATCACACTGCATACTGCCCTAACCCATCTGGACAAGAGGAATACCTATGTAAGAATGCTGTTCATCAACTACAGCTCAGCATTTAACACCATAGTACCCTCCAAGCTTGTCATTAAGCTCGAAACCCTAGGTCTCGACCCAGCCCTGTGCAACTGGGTCCTGGACTTCCTGACGGGCTGGCCCCAGGTGGTGAGGGTAGGAAACAACATCTCCTCCCCCGCTGATCCTCAACACTGGGGCCCCACAAGGGTGCGTTCTCAGCCCTCTCCTGTACTCCCTGTTCACCCATGACTGCGTGGCCAAGCACGCCTCCAACTCAATCATCAAGTTTGCTGATGACACTACAGTGGTAGGCTTGATTACCAACAATGACGAGACGGCCTACAGGGAGGAGGTGAGGGCCCTCGGAGTGTGGTGTCAGGAAAATAACCTCTCACTCAACGTCAACAAAACTAAGAAAATTATCGTGGACTTCAGGAAACAGCAGAGGGAGCACCCCCCTATCCACATCGACGGGACAGTAGTGGAGAAGGTGCAAAGTTTTAAGTTCCTCGGCGTACACATCACGGACAAACTGAAATGGTCCACCCACACAGACAGCTTGGTGAAGAAGAAGCAACAGCGCCTCTTCAACCTCCAGAGGCTGAGGAAATTCGGCTTGTCACCAAAATCACTCACAAACTTCTACAGATGCACAATCGAGAGCATCCTGTCGGGCTGTGTCACCGCCTGGTACGGCAACTGCTCCGCCCACAACCGTAAGGCTCTCCAGAGGGTAGTGAGGACTGCACAACGCATCACCGGGGGTAAACTACCTGCCCTCCAGGACACCTACACCACCCGATGTCACAGGAAGGCCAAAAAGATCATCAAGGACAACAACAACCTGAGCCACTGCCTGTTCACCCATCTACTGCATCTTGCCTATGCCGGTCAGCCATCGCTCATCCATATATTTATATGTACATACTCGTATTCATTCCTTTACACTGTGTGTATGAGGTAGTTGTTGTGAATTTGTTAGATTACTTGTTAGATACTACTGCATGGTCGGAATTAGAAGCACAAGCATTTCGCTACACTCGCATTAACATCTGCTAACCATGTGTATGTGACAAATAAAATTTTATATTTCTATATTTCTGACTGTTATCCTGTTTATCACTCTGAACAACTCAGTAGTTAGTAGTTACTATATTTCTGACTGTTATCCTGTTTATCTCACTCTGAACAACTTAGCAGTTGGTAGGTACTGTATTTCTGACTGTGCTATTCTTTCTTTTTGCTACATGAAATCACTATCAGTTAGCATGTGGAACATTCAGGGCCTAAACTCATCAACTTTTGGACTGAAGAGTTTAGCACTGGAGTAAAAAACAATCTTAAGATGTTGATGTTGTCACTCTGCAGGAGACATGGTGTAAGGCAGTCATTGTCACTCATTGTCCCACAGGCTACAGAGAGGTCATTGTGCCGTCACAGAAACACAGCTCTGTCAAAAGAGGCAGAGACTCTGGAGGATTGATCATTTGATACAAATACAAACTGCAAAATATAATTGATCCCCTAAAAGTTGGTAAATATCACATCTGTTTAAAACTGAAAAAATAACTTGTACTGACAGAAAAATACGTGTTCCTTTGAGCAATATACAGTTGAAGTCGGAAGTTTACATACACCTTAGCGAAATACGTTTAAACTCAGTTTTTCACAATTCCTGACACTTAATCCTAGTAAAACTTCCCTGTCTTAGGTCAGTTAGGATCACCACTTTATTTTAAGAATGGGAAATGTCAGAATAATAGTAGAGAGAATGATTTATTTCAGATGTTCTTTTTGATGATCTTTTCATCACATTCCCAGTGGGTCAGAAGTTTACATACACTCAATTTGTATTTGGTAGCATTGCCTTTAAATTGTTTAACTTGGGTCAAAAGTTTTGGGTAGCCTTCCACAAAATTCCCACAATAACTTGGGTGAATTCTGGCCCATTCCTCAAATCAAATTGTATTTGTCACATACACATGGTTAGCAGATGTTAATGGGAGTGTAGCAAAATGCTTGTGCTTCTAGTTCCGACCATGCAGTAGTATCTAACAAGTAATCTAACAAATTCACAACAACTATCTTATACACACAAGAGTAAAGGAATGAATACGAGTATGTACATATAAATATTTGGATGAGGGATGGCTGATCGGCGTAGGCAAGATGCAGTAGATGGTATGGAGTACAGTATATACACATGAGATGAGTAATGTAGGATATGTAAACATTATATAAATGCATCGTTTAAAGTGGCTAGTGATACATTTATTTCATCCAATTATAATTATTAAAGTGGCTAGAGATTTTAGTCGATGGCCGAACGGCATAGGCAAGATTCAGTAGACGGTTTAGAGTACAGTGTATACATTTGATATGAGTAATGAGGTAGAAGCTGTTTTTCAGTCTCTCGGTCCCAGCTTTGATGCACCTGTACTGACCTCGCCTTCTGGATGATAACGGGGTGAACAGGCAGTGGCTCGGGTGGTTGTTGTCCTTGATGATCTTTTTGGCCTTCCTGTGACATCGGGTGGTGTAGGTGTCCTGAAGGGCAGGTAGTTTACCCCCGGTGATGCGTTGTGCAGTCCTCACTACCCTCTGGAGAGCCTTACGGTTGTGGGCAGAGCAGTTGCCGTACCAGGCGGTGATACAGCCCGACAGGATGCTCTCGATTGTGCATCTGTAGAAGTTTGTGAGTGATTTTGGTGACAAGCCGAATTTCTTCAGCCTCCCGAGGTTGAAGAGGCGCTGTTGCGCCTTCTTCACCACACTGTCTGTGTGGGTGATCCAATTCAGTTTGTCCGTGATGTGTACGCCGAGGAACTTAAAACTTTCCACCTTCTCCACTACTGTCCCGTCGATGTGGATAGGGGGGTGCTCTCTCTCCTGAAGTCCACGATCATCTCCTTTGCTTTGTTGACATTGAGTGAGAGGTTATTTTCCTGACGCCACACTCCGAGGGCCCTCACCTCCTGACAGAGCTGGTGTAACTGAGTCAGGTTTGTAGGCCTGCTTGCTCGCACACGCTTTTTCAGTTCTTCCACAAACATTTCTATGGGATTGAGGTCAGGGCTTTGTGATGGCCACTCCAATACCTTGACTTTGTTGTCCGTAAAGCCATTTTGCCACAACTTTGGAAGTATGCTTGGGGTCATTGTCCATTTGGAAGACCTATTTGCGACCAAGCTTTAACTTTATTTTGTGACGTGCACCAGTCCCTCCTGCAGCAAAGCACCCACACAACTTGATGCTACCACCCCCGTACTTCACTGATGGGATGGTGTTCTTCGGCTTGCAAGCATGCCCCTTTTTCCTCCAAACATAACGATGGTCATTATGGCCAAACAGTTCTATTTTTGTTTCATCAGACCAGAGGACATTTCTCCAAAAAGTACGATTTTTGTCCCCATGTGCAGTTGCAAACTGATTGTGGAGCAGTGGCTTCTTCCTTGCTGAGTGTCGATATAGGACTCGTTTTACTGTGGATATAGATACTTTTGTACCTGTTTCCTCCAGCATCAAGGTCCTTTGCTGTTCTGGGATTGATTTGCACTTTTCGCACCAAAGTAGGTTAATCTCTAGGAGACAGAACGCGTCTCCTTCCTGAGCGCTATGACAACTGCGTGGTCCAATGGTGTTTATACTTGCGTACTATTGTTTGTACAGATGAACATGGTACCTTCAGGTGTTTGGAAATTGCTCCCAAGGATGAACCAGACTTGTGGAGGTCTACAATTTTTTTACTGAGGTCTTTGCTGATTTCTTTTGATATTCCCCTGAAGCAAAGAGGCACGTAGTTTGAATGTAGGCTTTGAAATACATTTACAGGTCCACCTCCAATTGACTCAAATTATGTCAATTAGCCTATCAGAAGCTTCTAAAGCCATGACATCATTTTCTGGAATTTTCCAAGCTGTTTAAAGGCACAGTCAACTTAGCGTATGTAAACCCACTGGAATTGTGATACAGTGAATTAAAAGTGAAATAATCTGTCTGTAAACAATTGTTGGAAAAATGACTTGTGTCATGCACACAGTAGATGTCCTAACCGACTTGCCAAAACTATAGTTTGTTAACAAGAAATTTGTGGAGCGGTTGAAACACTTAGGTTGGAGTCATTAAAACTAGTTTATGTAAACTTCTGACTTCAAGTGTATATACTCCCTCAGAAACCCCATATTACTCAGAGGAGATCTTCCTCACCCTTGAGGAAGAGACGTGCCATTTCCAGGCCCAGGGAAATGTGCTCATCTGTGGGGACACAAATGCGCGCACAGGAACACTACCTGATCTAACGACAAACACGAGGGGACAGCTATATCACAGGCCATACTGTTTCTAACTGCCTTAGTCTCCCCCATAGAAACAACAGTGACAGCACCATCAATAAAAACGGAAGAGATCTGATGCAGCTCTGTAGAAGCCTGGGTCTGTACTTTGTCAATGGTAGGTTACGGGGGGACTCTTTGGGGAGATTCACCTCTTGGCCATAGCACAGTAGACTATATGATTACAGACATTGACCTTTTCTCTCTCAGCTCATTCACCGTCAAGCCACTAACACCTGTCACATCATAGCCAAATTACCTTGTTCCTCAAAAGAAAAGACATGGAAACAACCACACATTCACAGCCCAGTAAGCTACCATACTTTGTCAATGGTAGGTTACGGGGGGACTCTTTGGGGAGATTCACCTCTTGGCCATAGCACAGTAGACTATATGATTACAGACATTGACCTTTTCTCTCTCAGCTCATTCACCGTCAAGCCACTAACACCTGTCACATCATAGCCAAATTACCTTGTTCCTCAAAAGAAAAGACATGGAAACAACCACACATTCACAGCCCAGTAAGCTATACAACATCAGAAATTAATTCAGATGGGCCCGAAACAGCACAGAATACTAGAAAGCAACCAGTAACCAAATAATCACCCCCCAAAATGATAATTTTCTGGACAATACATCCACTCACAGTAAAGAAGGCATAAGTCTAGCAGTAAAAAACATCAACAATATATTCAGGCAAACAGCAAAAGAAGCACAACTGAAATTGATAAAAAAACAAACCAAAAAAGACCACAGATGACAACTGGTTTGATGCAGATTGTAAAATTATAAGGAAAAAACTTAGAACACTATCAAACCAAAAGCACAGAGACCCAAATAATGGTAAATTACGCCCCTATTACTGTGAGACTTTAAAACTCTATAAATGTACACTCAGAAGCAAAAAAGCACAGTACAACAGCAAGCAGCTGACACTAATTGAGGAGTCCATAAACACAAACAACTTCTGGCAAAATTGGAAAAAGCCCCAAAAAATTGAAACCAGAGGAATTAGCCATACATAATGGTAACATTTTAAAACACTCTACAACACCGTTCAAATTGATGCAAACAGAACAATGCCAAATTCATGAGAAGTTGAATGGATTAGAAAAAGCTATAAAGGACAATCAAAATCCACTGGACTACCCAATTACTGACAAGGAGCTCTATAAGAAACTTCAAGCCCTCAAATAAATAAAAAAAAATCAAATCAAATTTTATTTGTCACGTACACATGGTTAGCAGATGTTAATGCGAGTGTAGCGAAATGCTTGTACTTCTAATTCCGACCATGCAGTAGTATCTAACAAGTAATCTAACAAATTCACAACAACTACCTTATACACACAAGAGGTAAAGGAATGAATACGAGTATGTACAAATATATGGATGATCGATGGCTGACCGGCATAGGCAAGATGCAGTAGATGGTATGGAGTACAGGATATACATATGAGATGAGTAATGTAGGATATGTAAACATTATATAAATGGCATCGTTTAAAGTGGCTAGTGATACATTTATTTCATCCAATTATAATTATTAAAGTGGCTAGAGATTTTAGTCGATGGCCGAACGGCATAGGCAAGATTCAGTAGACGGTTTAGAGTACAGTGTATACATTTGATATGAGTAATGTCGGATATGTAAACATTATATACAAAATTGTTTCAAGTGGCTAGTGATACATTTCTACATCCAATTCTTATGTTTAAAGTGGCTAGAGATTTAAGTCAGTATGTTGGCAGTAGCCACTCAATGTTAGTGATGGCTGTTTAACAGTCTGATGTCCTTGAGGTAGAAGATGTTTTTCAGTCTCTCGGTCCCAGCTTTGATGCACCTGTACTGACCTCGCCTTCTGGATGATAGCGGGGTGAACAGGCAGTGGCTCGGGTGGTTGTCCTTGATGATCTTTTTGGCCTTCATGTGACATCGGGTGGTGTAGGTGTCCTGAAGGGCAGGTAGTTTACCCCCGGTGATGCGTTGTGCAGTCCTCACTACCCTCTGGAGAGCCTTACGGTTGTGGGCGGAGCAGTTGCCGTACCAGGCGGTGATACAGCCCGACAGGATGCTCTCGATTGTGCATCTGTAGAAGTTGTTGCGCCTTATTCACCAAGCTGTCTGTGTGGGTGGACCATTTCAGTTTGTCCGTGATGTGTACGCCGAGGAACTTAAAACTTTCCACCTTCCTGTTTCCAGAAGTCCACGATCATCTCCTTAGTTTTGTTGACATTGAGTGAGAGGTTATTTTCCTGACACCACACTCCGAGGGCCCTCACCTCCTCCCTGTAGGCCGTCTCGTCGTTGTTGGTAATCAAGCCTACCACTGTAGTGTCGTCAGCAAACTTGATGATTGAGTTGGAGGCGTGCTTGGCCACGCAGTCATGGGTAAACAGGGAGTACAGGAGAGGGCTGAGAACGCACCCTTTTGGGGCCCTAGTGTTGAGGATCAGCGGGGTGGTGTTGCTTCCTACCCTCACCACCTGGGGCCGGCTCGTCAGGAAGTCCAGGACCCAGTTGCACAGGGCTGGGTCGAGACCTAGGGTCTCGAGCTTAATGACGAGCTTGGAGGGAACTATGGTGTTAAATGCTGAGCTGTAGTCGATGAACAGCATTCTTACATAGGTATTCCTCTTGTCCAGATGGGTTAGGGCAGTATGCAGTGTGATTGCGATTGCGTCGTCTGTGGACCTATTGGATGGAGGTGATTTGATCCTTGACTAGTCTCTCAAAGCACTTCATGATGACGGAAGTGAGTGCTACGGGGCGATAGTCATTTAGCTCAGTTACCTTAGCTTTCTTGGGAACAGGAACAATGGTGGCCCTCTTGAAGCATGTGGGAACAGCAGACTGGGATAGGGACTGATTGAATATGTCCGTAAACACTGGTCTGCGCATGCTCTGAGGACACGGCCAGGGATGCCATCTTGGCCAGCAGCCTTGCGAGGGTTAACACAAAAAGCATGCAGACCTGATGGCATCCTAAATGAGATGCTCAAATTCACTAGTGCAAAATTTCTATTGGCTATATTAAAACTGTTTAACTTCTTAGGGAGCAGCTCCCGAGGTGACGGTTTTGGAGAGCCTGGTGTGCCCAAAGTAAAATGCGTCCCACTCAGGCCCAGAAAATAGGATATGCACATAATTAGTACTATTGGATAGGAAACACTCTGAAGTTTCTAAGAGTGTTAAAATATTGTCTGTGAGTATAACAGAACGGAAATGGCAGGCGAAAACTCAAGGAATTTCTGTCCTGGAAAAAGTGATTTTGACACATTGCCTCATTTTGAACCCCTCCCTTATGAAAATAAGGGAGTAAGATTTCAGTACCTATTGCTTCCACTGGATGTCAACAGTCTCTAGACAGTGTTTTGATTCTGTTTACTTGCTCTAGATGGTAATAGAAGAAGAATTAGGAAGTGGTCACAGAGAAGTAAACAGAAGAGAATGCGCGTTCACCCGGCTTCTTGTGCGCTGTGTTTTTCTTTTCCTATCGCCCAGTTTATATTCCGGTTGAAATATTATACTAAATATACATAAAAGTGTTCCTAAGGATACATTATCAATGATGTTTGATTGTTCTTGGACAAGTTTATAGGTATAGTTTGAACGAGTTCTCTTCACGGTTCAAGGGGCGAGTGGACGCTGTATTTTCTCATCATAACGCACCAACCAAACTGAGATTTATGGATATAATACATGACTTTTTCTAACAAAAGAACCATGGATTGTCTTCGTTGGACACTTGGGAAGCCCTCAGCAGAAGTTCTTCAAAAGGTAATTGATTTGTTTTCGCTGTGAAATGTGTTTTGTGTGAACCACGATGGTTTATGAAGTAAACCCCAAAAATACAAAAATAATGATTTTTCCAGAGAAGATCCAGATCTCAGGGAATTAGACCAAAGTTCTCAATTGGTACAAAATATATAGAGTACTGCACCCACTACAATTACTTAGGTTTAAAAAAGTCCTGGGGCTAAGTTCACAAACCTGTTCTTCTAACACACTGAAGCCTCAGTCCCCTCATCCAGCAGGTCCTGGGGCTGAGTTCACAAACCTGGTCCACTAACACACTGAAGCCTCAGTCCCCTCATCTAGCTGGTCCTGGGGCTGAGTTCACAAACCTGGTCCACTAACACACTGAAGCCTCAGGACCAGAACATCCAATCAATCAGAACAAACCAAATTACAACACTGTCAAAACAAAACATAAGCACAAGCACAGTAAAGTAAAATACAGTGCTATCTGCCCTAAATCGACAGTACACTGTGGCTAACTATTTGACCATGGTTACTGATAAAACTCTTGTGGGTTGGCAGATGTGTGTTGACAGCGCACTACATTGCTGCCTGCCATAAGATGTGGAACAGTGTCTGACAGACCAACCAACCTGTACTATTCTTATTGTGATTGGTCAATGTTAAATAAAGGTTAAATAAATCAATTAAAAATAAATGTATGGTTATTTTGACCCTTGATTATTGTTGTTACTGTTGTTCCATTGACAATGTTGATTATTATTATTTTAATTATGTTAATATTGTAAATCTCCAAAGTAAGCTTTGGCAATATGTACATTGTAATGTCATGCCAATAAAGCGAATTGAATTGAGAGAGAGAGAGGTATAGTCAGCTCACCATAATAAGTGACGTGTTGCTGTCTTGTGTAGTTTACCCAGGATTACTGACCTTGCTCCAGTTGCCACTCAGCCAGGTGGCACAGGGGCGCAGGTGGCAGGTACGAGCTGGTTCCGGTCTCTCCAGGTTGGCACAGTCCGATTCCTTCTGGGAGCTACACAGCACTGGCCTCCACACTGCCCCCAGGCCACATGACGTAGAACACTAACACAGACAACAGGTGAGAAGAGAGAGGAAGACGGAACATCAGTAAGAGGGTCAAGGGAGATTTGGTTGATTTAATTCTGATATAAACCCTTGTTCATCAAAGGAAAGTATGCTGTAAGTAAGTATAGACGTGTGTCTTCTCCATGACTATTCACCTCTATAAGGGGGTTCATTCTTACATCTGGGATTCTAATAAGCAAAAGGCATTGTACATTTATAGGGTCATCATCACTAAGCTCATCAACAGAGGGTTCCAGTCTCCTGTACTCACCTCGCTCCAGTTGCCCACCACCCAGAACACATCCATGCTGATTGGCTCCTGGGCGTTCAGGTAGCCATAGTCACTGGTGAAGGTCACTATGGGACTTTCTGGTTTCTGCTTCTGACCTTTGCCTTTTGAACGAGGGGAGGCGCCTTTAAAACGTGAGGCAGGCTTCTTTGCCAGTGGGCCTGGCTTTTTAGAACGGGGGGCAGAGCTGCCATTCTTTGGGATCTCACTGGGCTTCTTCAGCTTAATGATCCTCGCAGTGGGGTGGGTTGCCTCTGATGATGGGCTAGTGGAGTAGGGGGCATCTCTAGTGTGAAAAGTGCCTTCTGTTGTGGGGTACAGTGCTTGTTTACTGTGGTAAGGGGCTTTGGGTGTACTCCTCACCCCCGCTGTGTGTGCCAGGGGTGTAGGGGTGGTGTGGGGCACCCTGGTTGTCCGTTGGGTGGAAGGGTTGATGAAAGGGGTGGTTTTGGGGCGAGTGAGGGGATGGTAGCGGGTGGTCACGGCCCAGCGTCCAGTGCTGGTTTGTGGGGTTGAGGGGGAGGTAGTGTGAAGTACTCTGGTTGCGTGTGGGGTTGTAAGTGACGTTGTTTGGACACTTGTGTGTGGTGTAGTTGTAGGGTGTAACCTGGTGGTGGTCACGGTGGCTGGTGATTGGTTGGGAGTCCTGAGAGAGGTTGCCGTGGTAAAAATGTCAAAATCTATAAGCCCCTCCTTCCCTGTTGTCATGACGTCCTCCACTACATAGTCATACCCCGGGGTGTACCTCACCCCAGAGTCTGGAAACACAAAACCAGATGTACTCCCCTCCTCCTTTATCTCGTCTTCCTCTTTTTCTCTCATGTCCCTTTCTCTGTTCTCCTCTTCAGTAGGACTGGTCGTAATAAAAAAAACTTTCTTATCCTCTACACTCCCATTCTTCCCCACTTTCAGGTTCAACTCATAGTCATCTACGTTGATGATGTCAGAAGCTGTGGAGGATGGTGGGAGGGGCCTGGTGGTACAGGTGGTGATGGGGGTTGTAATTCTCTCAGTCACAGTGATGGTTCTGGGTGTAGTGGTGGGGCTGGTGCTTTTGGGACCCCAGGCGTGTGTAACCGGCTGCCTGGTGGGGTGTCTCTTGGGCGGGTAGACACGGCGGTATTTAGGGGGTGGTCCCGGACGTCGTCGGAGGCCTGCACTTGGGCAGCTCAGCAGGGCACATAGAGACTTGGAGCGAGGCATGGTTTCTATGTCACACTTTCGTTTGGGTGCGGTCAGGCAGGTGACCATCCGGGAGCGCACGCTACCACCACATGTCACTGGGCACTGAGATGAAGAAAGATTAAATAGGTAATTAACAGAACAAGGAGAGAGAGAGAGACAGAGCAAGAGAGAGATTTACAAAACAGGCAGGATAGGGAAGCTAGAGAGTGGAATGGATAGAGGCATGGACAGAAACACAGGAAGAGACAGGGTGGGAGAGAGGGGAGAGAAAGGTGGAGAATAGAACTGTACCGCGCTCCAGCTGCCCACGACCCAGTCGGGTCCACAGGGCAGGTCTCTGTTGCAGGGCACCACAGGTTTGGGTTTGAGCAGCTGTTTACAGTCCCCAGGGTGGAGGACCCTCTCCTCCCCTGCCACCGTGCGAACACACAGCACTGTGCGCTTCCTCACCCCTCCTGAACCACAGGTGGCAGAGCACAGCTGCCAGCCCCCCACCCACCATCTACCCAGGGGGGAGAGGGGACAGAGTGTGAGATAGGAGTCCTGAACAAATATGTATTCTGTACGTATTATTTTCCGAAGCAAATCAGACTAAAATCAAGCGTGCTAACAGTTAGAACAGAAAGTAATAACACCAGGTACAGCGGTGATAACGTAGTACTACAGTAGAAATAAGACCGGCGTTACAGAGTGCTTGTCTTAGTAATGGGGACACTATGGAACCTGACGGGGCAGTCCATGTTCTTGCACTTGCGGTGTCTGTCCTCCGGGCGGCTCTCTGGGTCACACAGAAACTCATCGACCACACCCACCTCCAGCTCAAAACACCTGACAGGCTGCTGCTGCTCACCTGGACGGCACAGAACACAGGGAATGTTTCCGTCTGAATAATCACACTGTAGGCTAGAACTCTCAATACTGCTTAACTCTCTGAATTGAAATGCAATCATCATCCATATCATCAGAATCCAAAAACCACAAGTTAACACAATCCACAACTCTTCATATCTGACAAATTAACACAATGCACAACTCTTAATATCTGACAAGTTAACACAATCCACAACTCTTCATATCTGACAAATTAACACAATGCACAACTCTTAATATCTGACAAGTTAACACAATCCACAACTCTTCATATCTGAAAAATTAACACAATCCACAACTCTTAATATCTGACAAGTTAACACAATCCACAACTCTTCATATCTGACAAATTAACACAATCCACAACTCTTAACATCTGACAAGTTAACACAATCCACAACTCTTCATATCTGACAAGTTAACACAATCCACAACTCTTAATATCTGACAAATTAACACAATCCACAACTCTTCATATCTGACAAATTAACACAATCCACAAATCTTAATATCTGACAAATTAACACAATCCACAACTCTTCATATCTGACAAGTTAACACAATCCACAATTCTTAATATCTGACAAGTTAACACAATCCACAACTCTTAATATCTGACAACTTAACACACGGACTACAAATATTCTACACATGGAGTATGGCCGTCATACCAAAGCTGAATATGAATTTAAGAGCTAAAGGGGAAAGCATATCATTAGTTGTTTAAAAGACAACCACTCACCTAGCCCACATGTGGTGCTGCAGTCTGTCCAGGCCCCATGCCGCCACCTGTACTCCGACTTGATTACCTCGTTTCCTGTCTGGCGGCTCCTCTTAATGGTGTACTCGTACTTTATACCTGGGTTCTTCTCCTGGTACAGCAACTGAACAACAGGAAACACACTCAGCTGTTAGGGTGTGTGTATCACCTGATCTGGCTGGTCAATATCTAGCTGGGTGGTTTCATGTGTTGGGTGTGTATAGTGTGTATGGTGTGTACCTGGATCATGACTGGTTGTTTGGTGGGTATAGTGTGTATGGTGTATATACCTGGATCATGACTGGTTGTTTGGTGTGTATAGTGTGTATGGTGTATATACCTGGATCATGACTGGTTGTTTGGTGGGTATAGTGTGTATGGTGTGTACCTGGATCATGACTGGTTGTTTGGTGGGTATATTGTGTATGGTGTATATACCTGGATCATGACTGGTTGTTTGGTGGGTATAGTGTGTATGGTGTGTACCTGGATCATGACTGGTTGTTTGGTGGGTATAGTGTGTATGGTGTATATACCTGGATCATGACTGGTTGTTTGGTGGGTATAGTGTGTATGGTGTATATACCTGGATCATGACTGGTTGTTTGGTGGGTATAGTGTGTATGGTGTATATACCTGGATCATGACTGGTTGTTTGGTGGGTATAGTGTGTATGGTGTATATACCTGGATCATGACTGGTTGTTTGGTGGGTATAGTGTGTATGGTGTATATACCTGGATCATGACTGGTTGTTTGGTGGGTATAGTGTGTATGGTGTATATACCTGGATCATGACTGGTTGTTTGGTGGGTATAGTGTGTATGGTGTATATACCTGGATCATGACTGGTTGTTTGGTGGGTATAGTGTGTATGGTGTATATACCTGGATCATGACTGGTTGTTTGGTGGGTATAGTGTGTATGGTGTGTACCTGGATCATGACTGGTTGTTTGGTGGGTATAGTGTGTATGGTGTGTACCTGGATCATGACTGGTTGTTTGGTGGGTCCAGAGGAGGTAAGGTTCTCCAGGTTCCCACTGCGTTCATAGTAGAAGGTGGCTCCGCCTGCCTTGTACTCCCCGTTCCATTGGATGATGTACTGGCCATTCAGGAAGTACTCCTCTGACATCTGACCCCGCAGAGCCAGGAAGTTCCCCGCCTCCTCTACTTCCTGGACCACAATGTCACGAGCCCCCTCTGGGATCACTCCCACGTCCACGTAGCCTGGGACAGGAGGATGGAGGAAAAGGGGAATCAGCTGTGTTAGTGCTGGGCTGGAACAAAAGCCTGCAAACCCATGGGTCCTTGGGACCGAAAAACAGAAAGGATTCATACTCCTTGACTTATTCCACATTTTGTTGTGTTACAGCCTGGATTCAAAATGGATTAAATTGATTATTTGTCACACTCATCTACACACAATACCCCATAATGACAAAGTGAAAACATGCTTTATAAATGTTTGCATATTTATTGAAAATTAAATACAGAAATATCTCATTTCCATACAGTAAGTATTTACAATAGATGTTAAAATCACCTTTGGTAGCAATTACAGCTGGAAGTATTTCTGGACAAAAAGTCTCTAAGAGCTTTGCACACCTGGATTGCACACTTTTTGCAAATATATATATTTTTTACATTCTTCAAGATCTGTCAAGTTGGTTGTTGATCATTTGCAGATAGCCATTTGCAAGTCTTGCCATAGATTATCTAGTTGATTTAAGTTAAAACTGTAAATAGGCCACTCAAGAACATTCAATATCGTCTTGGTAAGCAACCTGTGTTTTAGGTTATTGTCTTGCTGAAAAATAAATTTGTCTCCCAGTGTCTTTTGGAAAGCAGACTGAACCCGGTTTTACTCTAGGATTTTGCCTACGCTTAGCTCTATTCTGACCCTGCTAAAAGCCGCACTGCTTACTTAACCCGGAAGCCAGCCGCACCAATGTGTCGGTGGAAACAGTGTACAGCTGGCGACGGAAGTCAGCTTGCAGGCACCTGGACCGCCACAAGGAGTCGCTAGAGCACAACAGGACAAGGAAATCCCGGCCGGCCAAACCCTCCCCTAACCCGGACGATGCTGGGCCAATTGTGCACCGCCTCATGGGTCTCCCGGTCACAGCCGGCTGTGATACAGCCTGGGATCAAACCCAGGTCTGTAGTGGCGCCTCAAGCACTGCGATGCAGTGCCTTAGATTGCTGCGCCACCCAGGAGGCCCAACTTTACCATGCTTAAAGGGATGTTCAATGTCCGTTTTTTTTTACCCATCTACCAATAGGTGCCATTCTTTGCGAGGCATTGGAAAACCTTCCTAGTCTTTGTGGTTGAATCTGTGTTTGAAATTCACGGCTCGACTGACGGAACTTACAGATAATTGGATGTGTGGGGTACAGAGATGAGGTCAAAAATCATGTGAAACACCATTATTGCACACAGAGTGAGTCCATGCAACTTATTATGTGACTTGTTAAGCACATTTTTACTCCTAAACTTGTTTAGGCTTGCCATAACAAATGGTATGAAAACTTATTGACTTAAGACATTTTAGATTTTCATTGTTAATTAAATAATTAGCAAAATCTTGAAAAACATAATTCCACTTAGAAATTATTGGGTATTGTGTGAAGGCCAGTGACATTTAATCCGTTTACAATTCAGGCTGTAACACACCGAAATGTGGAAAAAGTCAAGGGTTGTGAAGACTTTCTGAAGGCATGTAATCATAAACCTACACCTGAAATGCAAGCAGAGTCATGATGAAGACACTGTTAAACAATCAAAACATAATTTGTGGTTGCAGGCCGCAACGTGGGAGAGGCCAGAGCTTACAGAGAGGCCACCATGGCAGCCAGACTTTCTGTGATGTTTAATAGAGGGTGTGTGTCTGTTAGGTGGCGGGGGTGGGCTAACCCCATCTCTGTGTGGGGGGGCACTGCTCTGGCTGTGCCTCAGTTTTTTAATAGTGTGTGGATGGGTGGGGGAGGTGTTGTTGTGTGTCTGTTTGTGAGGGTAAGAGAAGGGGCAGCATTGCTTTGGATCTCAGCTCTGCCCTTTGAAGTTTCATATAGCTGAGCCGGTGGGTGTCTGGAAATGGGCACACACACACAAACAAACACACACACAAAACACACACACACACACACACACACACACACACACACACTGTCTGGGGGTAGAGTCTAGAACTGTCTTGGGTTAGAGTCGAGAACTGTCTGGGGGTAGAGTCTAGAACTGTCTTGGGTTAGAGTCTAGAACTGTCTGGGGTTAGAGTCTAGAACTGTCTGGGGGTAGAGTCTAGAACTGTCTTGGGTTAGAGTCTAGAACTGTCTGGGGGTATAGTCTAGGGACTAGAACTGTCTGGGGTTAGTCTAGGGACTAGAACTGCCTGGGGGCAGGGTCTAGGGGCTAGAATGGTCTGGGGTAGGGTCTAGGGTCTAGAATGGTCTGGGGGTAGGGTCTAGGAGCTATAACTGTCGGGGGTAGGGTCTAGGAGATATAACTGTCTGGGGGTAGGGTCTAGGAGATATAACTGTCTGGGGGTAGGGTCTAGGGGCTATAACTGTCTGGGTGTAGGGTCTAGGGGCTATAACTGTCTGGGGTAGGGTCTAGGGGCTATAACTGTCTGGGGGTAGGGTCTAGGAGATATAACTGTCTGGGGGTAGGGTCTAGGAGATATAACTGTCTGGGGGTAGGGTCTAGGGGCTATAACTGTCTGGGGGTAGGGTCTAGGAGCTATAACTGTCGGGGGTAGGGTCTAGGAGATATAACTGTCTGGGGGTAGGGTCTAGGAGATATAACTGTCTGGGGGTAGGGTCTAGGGGCTATAACTGTCTGGGGGTAGGGTCTAGGGGCTATAACTGTCTGGGGTAGGGTCTAGGGGCTATAACTGTCGTGGGGTAGGGTCTAGGAGCTATAACTGTCTGGGGGTAGGGTCTAGGGGCTATAACTGTCTGGGGTAGGGTCTAGGAGATATAACTGTCTGGGGGTAGGGTCTAGGAGATATAACTGTCTGGGGGTAGGGTCTAGGGGCTATAACTGTCTGGGGGTAGGGTCTGGGGGCTATAACTGTCTGGAGTAGGGTCTAGGGCTATAACTGTCTGGGGGTAGGGTCTAGGGGCTATAACTGTCTGGGGGTAGGGTCTAGGGGCTATAACTGTCTGGGGGTAGGGTCTGGGGGCTATAACTGTCTGGAGTAGGGTCTAGGGGCTATAACTGTCTGGGGGTAGGGTCTGGGGGCTATAACTGTCTGGAGTAGGGTCTAGGGGCTATAACTGTCTGGGGGTAGGGTCTAGGGGCTATAATTGTCTGGGGGTAGGGTTTGGGGGCTATAACTGTCTGGAGTAGGGTCTAGGGGCTATAACTGTCTGGGGGTAGGGTCTAGGAGCTATAACTGTCTGGGGGTAGGGTCTAGGGGCTATAACTGTCTGGGGTAGGGTCTAGGGGCTATAACTGTCGTGGGGTAGGGTCTAGGAGCTATAACTGTCTGGGGGTAGGGTCTAGGAGCTATAACTGTCTGGGGGTAGGGTCTAGGGGCTATAACTGTCTGGGGTAGGGTCTAGGAGCTATAACTGTCTGGGGGTAGGGTCTAGGGGCTATAACTGTCTGGAGTAGGGTCTAGGAGCTATAACTGTCTGGGGGTAGGGTCTAGGAGCTATAACTGTCTGGGGGTAGGGTCTAGGAGCTATAACTGTCTGGGGGTAGGGTCTAGGAGCTATAACTGTCTGGGGGTAGGGTCTAGGGGCTATAACTGTCTGGGACAGGGTCTAGGGGCTATAACTGTCTGGGACAGGGTCTAGGGGCTATAACTGTCATGGGGTAGGGTCTAGGGGCTATAACTGTCGTGGGGTAGGGTCTAGGGGCTATAACTGTCGTGGGTTAGGGTCTAGGGGCTATAACTGTCGTGGGGTAGGGTCTAGGGGTCAATTGGGGTTTGGGCCCACCAAAGTGATGAGTGGAGTTATATCCCAGGTTTGAATGCAACATCAATGTGATATGCGAGGAAGAGCTGCTTGGATATTTCTAATAAACTACAATACTTTCCTGTTCTGCACTTTGACAACTGCTGATGTAAAAAGGTCTCTCTCTCTCTGGCTGTGAGGTCGCTGAGTTCACTAGTGAGTCATTCTTGCAAAAACACAGTTGTACTGGAGTCTGACAGTCAGATATACCAAAGACAGCAAGACAAGTAGCTGTATACACACACACACACACACACACACACACACACACACACACACACACACACACACACACACACACACACACACACACACACACACACACACACACACACACACACACACACTAACACAAATATGCAGTCTGCAGCCAAAGACAGCAGGACAAATAGCTGTATACTCCCATACAGAGCGATGCCATAACAACCACATGGGAACAACACAATTACATAATCCTTTAGCCAGTGAGAGAAGACATTGTGGGAGATGTTTTGGGGGTTCTGGGAGGAGATGAGACTACAGGAAGATATTTATGGAGGGGAGAGGAGACTCACCGAAGCCATCCCCGCCATCAAAGGTCATCTGGACAGTCTCACAGGATGAACCATCGCCCAGACACACTCCACACTGATCCTCTAAAGCGTTAGAGTCTATACCATAGTCACAGCCCACCTCCTACAGACACAACACACAGGTCAAGATTAGATTACACACACACACACACACACACACACATACACGCACACACACACACACACACACACACACACACACACACACACACACACACACACACACACACACACACACACACACACACACACACACACACACACACACACACACACACACACAAATAGAGTCACAGGGCACCTCCAGAACCAACATAAGGTAAATATACAAGATAATCCGATCAGAGATACACAGAGAGACACAGAGACACACAGAGACACACAGAGATACACACAGATACACAGAGACACACAGAGATACACAGAGACACACAGAGACACACAGAGATACACAGAGACACACAAAGACACACAAAGATACACAGAGACACACAGAGATACACAGAGACACACAGAGATACACAGAGATACACAAAGATACACAGAGACACACAGAGACACACAGAGATACACAGAGACACACAGAGATACACAAAGATACACAGAGACACACAGAGATACACAGAGATACACAGAGATACACAAAGATACACAGAGACACACAGAGACACACAGAGATACACAGAGACACACAGAGATACACAAAGATACACAGAGACACACAGAGATACACAGAGATACACAGAGACAAACAGAGATACACAGAGACACACAGAGATACACAGAGACACACAGAGATACACAGAGACACACAGAGACACACAGAGATACACAAAGATACACAGAGACACACAGAGACACACAGAGATACACAGAGATACACAGAGATACAGAAAGATACACAGAGATACAGAAAGATACACAGAGATACAGAAAGATACACAGAGATACAGAAAGATACACAGAGATACAGAAAGATACACAGAGATAGACAGAGAAAACAAACAGATTCCCTCTCTCTATCTTAACTCCAACAGGCAGAGCTTATATCTTAGATTCATCTTAGGCCACATGCTCTCTCCTCACAGAGACATGACTAACACTGACTTTCTCCCTCACTACCTCCCTCCCCTCTCTCTCTCTCTCTCTCTCTCTCTCTCTCTCTCTCTCTCTCTCTCTCTCTCTCTCTCTCTCTACCTTGCACACTCCATTGACACAGATGCTCCTGGAGTTGTTGTTCATGAAGCAGGGAGTTCCGTCTGTCACAGCATCCAGCATCTTCTCAGAGAAGTGCTCACGTACTGGACGACAGTGCAGCTCGCACGGACTCGCTGGGAACCCAGGGAAGAGATGGAACCAGAGACGGAGGGGGGATTAGAGTGGGAGAGGATCAATAATTGAGGGGACACCAGTACAAGTATTGAAAGGTGTAATTTCCTATAGAGTTTTGGAAAAGTATTAGAAATGTATGTATGTGCTGCCCCCTGCTGCAAGAGATATATAACCACATCTCCTGGAATGATGAGGCGTGTGCATGTATGTGGAACCTTCATTGGGGAGGATGGGCTCATAGTAATTGCTGGAACAGAATCAATGGAATGGCATCGATCCATGTGTTTGAAACCATTCCATTCACTCCATTCCAGCCATTATCATGAGCCGTTCTCCCCTCAGCAGCCTCCTGTGCCGTCTCGGTGTGTTTACTGTGGTATGTGTGTGTATGCGTGCATTTGTGTGTGTGTGATTTTGGCTCTTACATGGACTGGCCACAGGGACCCATTCATACAATTCGTTCTGGTAGGGTACCGTGTCAAATTCACTACACAGCATCTCTCTGAAGGTAGGTTTGGCCTTTTGACATGGTTTGGTGTTACAGATACGGTAACGCCTCCTCTCGCCAGTACAGTACCTCCCACCAAACTCTGGTCTGAAGGAAACAAAGGACCATACATTTTACTCAAAGATGGAACAAGGGGAGGTGAAAGAAGGCGAGGAGAGGGTGAAACAGATGTGGGGTCAGTTCTTACTTGGGGTGGTTACACTCCCTGTCAGCAGACTGCACCCCAGCTCCACAGGTCCTGGAACAGTGAGACCAGCTACTCCACTGTCCCCAGTTCCCATTCACTGTCTCTGGTAGCTTCCCTACGATCACACACTCCCCCGAGATACACCACTGACAGAGAGAACACACACACACACGGACACACACATGAGGGAGAACATACTACACACCATCGCAAAGTTGCCAGTGAAACAAACCTACCTTCTCAGGGCCACAGCGAGTACCATCTATGGGGGAGTCAAGTTTAGAGCGACAGGACCCATTCACTGAACACCACAGTATCTGGCACACATTCTAGGAGGAAACAAACCCAGGCTAAGTAAGTGTCCATCCAGATTCGTGTGTTGTTGTTGTGGTGTGTGTGTATGTATGTGTGTGTGCGCGTACGCGCGTGTGCAAGTGGCAGGTAGCCTAGCGGTTACAGCGTTTGGCCAGTAAGTGAAAGGTTGCTGGTTTGAATACCCAAGGTGAAATATCTGCAGATGTGCCCTTGAGCAAGGCACTTAACCATAATTTGATCCAGGGGTGCTGTACTCATATGGCTGACCCTGTAAAACAACACATCTCTGCACATATGGGGTGGCAGGTAGCCTAGTGGTTAGAGCGTTGGACTTCAAATCCCTGAGCTGACAAGGTAAAAATCTGTTGTTCTGCCCCTGAACAAGGCAGTTAACCCACTGTTCCCCGGGCACTGTGGATGTTGAATAAGGCAGCCCTTCACACCTCTCTGATGTATGTGTATGTGACAACATATTTTATTTCTATGCTTTACTCACGTCGATCTCGTGACAGTAGGTGGCATTGGGGCCATACTGTAGTTGGCATTGGTGCCGTGTGGTGTAGCGAATCCCCAGACGAGCCAGTGGGGTGGTCAGATCCTTCTTTGAGGGACGGTCGTCCAAACAGAAGCCCCAACCACGACTAGGGGGGAGAGATAATCACCTCATTCATATTAGCATCAAACAACGACACAGAAGAGAGAGAGAGAGAGTGAGAGAGAAAGAGAACGAGACAGAATGAGCGACAGGGAGAGAAAGAGAGAGAGAGTAAGGAAGAGAGAAAGAGAGAGAGAGAGAGAGAGAGAGAGAGAGAGAGAGAGAGAGAGAGAGAGAGAGAGAGAGAGAGAGAGAGAGAGAGAGAGAGAGAGAGAGAGAGAGAGAGAGAGAGAGAGAGAGAGAGAGAGAGAGAGAGAGAGAGAGAGAGAGAGAGAGAGAGAGAGAGAGAGAGAGAGAGAGAGAGAGAGAGAGAGAGAGAGAGAGAGAGAGAGAGAGAGAGAGAGAGAGATAGAAAGACAGAAACAGAGACAGGGAGAGACAGAGAGAGAGAGAGAGAGAGAGAGAGAGAGAGAGAGAGAGAGAGAGAGAGAGAGAGAGAGAGAGAGAGAGAGAGAGAGAGAGAGAGAGAGAGAGAGAGAGAGAGAGAGAGAGAGAGAGAGAGAGAGATAGAAAGACAGAAACAGAGACAGGGAGAGACAGAGAGAGAGAGAGAGAGAGAGAGAGAGAGAGAGAGAGAGAGAGAGAGAGAGACAGAAACAGAGAGAGAGAGAGAGAGAGAGAGAGAGAGAGAGAGAGAGAGAGAGAGAGAGAGAGAGAGAGAGAGAGAGAGAGAGAGACAGTGAGAGAAACAAAGAGAGACTCACTCTAGGAAGCGTGTGATGTAGTCTTTGGAACAGGAGGACCAGGTAAGGGGGGAGGTGTCGTACATTAGCTGTCTGGACATGATGAAGGGGTGTCTGCCCTCCAGCTCACAGTCGTTCCCCTGGCCATCATGGTGGATCCCAAAGCTGAGGAGAACAAAGATGAGACGGTCCTTTTGGAGTTCATCTATTAAGTAGAAATTGGTAACACACACAGCTACAAACCTGTGTCCCAGCTCGTGTGCGATGGTGAAGGCTACAGGTAGTCCTGAGTCTTCATTGATGTTGCAGCTGCGGTGAGGCTGGCACATCCCTGACAGGTGGGACAGACCAAGGGTCTCACATGGCTGATTCAGCCCTGCACAAATGTCCTTCCTGGTGGTAAAACACACACACACGCACACACACATGCACACACACACACACACACACACACAAGGACCTCAGCATCATCATATACACAATCCACAGTGGTTAAGTGTAGGGATGTGAGTGTTCAGGAGTGTGTATGGCTGCATTCTTGCCTGGTGACCAGCACAGCCACGTCATGATGAGCAGGATGTGTGTCACTCTGTGGGTTGAGGTTCTTCTGCCAGGCACAGAAACTGGCCAGACTGGTGTCTGCATGGTGGACAATCTTCAGCCCGTTCTGCAGTAGACACCAGGAACATTACCATCGCAGAGGCACAGATAAAGGCAACGAAACACATGGTCTGGAGGCTTGGATGTTACCGTTGTTTTGATATTGTGCACGACTCTTACATGAGTTCTGACAACGCTAGAAGTAAGGAGAGTAAGGGTCTGTATAACTAATCCAGGAGACGTGTTTCTAAGTTAATATTCATACAGGCCTCATTTCTATTTCTGCTGCTCACATACTCTTTAGTGGGTCTAACCTTTTCAAGTTGGGAGGAACACCAGTGCTACCAATGAAAAAGTGAATTAAGAGCCCTGATCATAGTGTCTGTGTCAATGTGAAGTGTTGCTTACCTCCTCTCCCTGCAGGAGGATCAGACGGACCAGGATGATGTGGATGGCATTCCCTATACTGGCATCATGGAAGATCCCTGCCACCTGGCACGCACGCACGCACGCACGCACGCACGCACACACACACACACACACACACACACACACACACACACACACACACACACACACACACACACACACACACACACACACACACACACACACACACACACACACACACACACACACACACACACACACAGGCTATCACTGGAGCACCACACTGCTGTCATGATGTGTCACTGTTACTGTGTCTGTCTGGTGTGGACAGAGGGCTCAGGTAAAGGCTGATCCTCCCTACTCACCATGTTCATGATGGTGAAGACGTAAGACTCTACGTTGTCACTGCCATGGTATTCAATCAGTTTAGAGTCTGCCACCACCATGGTCTCTACCCACCTTCACACAGGAGTGAGAAACACAATGAAGAATGAGAGGTACATTTCAGTGGTAGGCGATGATTTCGGAAAATAAAGAGAATTACAAATATTTAAAGAATTCCAGGAAAAATCCAGACTCTGGTCCAGTCTTTCCTATGGAATAAAACTTGCCAATTGAATTGTGAACTATTTTATTCTACCCGCCTATTTATACCAGCCACCTATAGTAGGAGAAACACTGCTGTGTACCTCTCTCTGCTGACGGAGCGTTGGGAGCGATGCTGAGCCGTCTCCTCCTCTTTCTCCCTGTCCTCCTCCTGCTGCTCCCTCGCCCAGTCCTCCCTCTCTCTTTCCACCACTAGGGAATCACGTGCCGCATCTGCAGGACAGAGATACGCTCAACACCAGAGACTAGAGGAAAAATAGGACCTGGACCATTCCTCATGCTCAAACAAAAAAATACATTTACAAAATGCAAACCAATCTAACAAAACAAAATATATGAAATTATATTAAACAAAATCTATTGAATTGTGTTCTATTCTATTCTACTAACCTTTGACCCCACAGGGGCTCGGTGTGTCCAGGGCCTCAGAGCTGCGTTTGTGTCTTTGCGATGCCGTTGTAATGCTGGGATAGACCACATGGGGCTCTGCTCCCTCCCCCTCCACAGCACCATCAGTTGACCCCTGGACTGGTTCAATGAAGTGGGGTCCCTCAGGCAAGGTAAACAGACCTTTCTGTGGGGGAAACACACACACTGTACTGTATGTGTACACACGTGTGTCTGTGTGTGTGCTGCATTCGTGTGTGTGTGTGTGTGTGTGTGTCAAGCCCTATCTGTGGGATATAGACATAGAATCAATCCATCCATCTCGCAGTATGCCACATATTGTAACTTGGTATGACTAAAAGGGAAAATGTGAGTTACAATGGAACATAACTCTGATGTATAATTTCTGAGCCGTCAAAATGTCAGTAGGTTAGCTAGTGTTGTGTGAGGTACCTTACTAAAAGCCTGCAGTTAAAGGTCCAATGCAGCCATTTTTATCTCAATATCAAATCATTTCTGGGTAACAATTAAGAACCTTACTGTGATTGAAATGGTCAAAAAGAAACAAAAATAGCTTCCTAACAAAGACCAATTTCTCAAGCAAGAAGTTTGCAAGAACTATCTGGGAGTGGTCGGAGTGGGGAGGGGAAAATGGAAAACTAGCTGTTATTGGCTGAGAGGTTTGGAACTCTCTTTTTTATTTGTCTATTAACTAATTTATGTCACCAGGCAGGCCAGAACTCCATCCTTCCAAAACAGGATGACATTTCAGGCGGTCTTTTCAAACAGCTCTTACACTAAAAGGCCATTATCATAATTTTCACAATATTATTCCAACCCCAGTGTGGAAATATACATAAAACACAGAAAAATCACGTTTTTTACTGCACTGGTCCTTTAAGGTCGGGGCAGAGTAATTTCCTTGAGGAAGGCATGTTTCAGTGCCCTGGGACGCATTCCCTCATGCAGTGGTTCATTTATGGGACAGTGTTTGTCTCTGAAGTATGCCCTACATGTTCCTACCGGCGCAGACACTTCCCTCTGTCACACATATCCACCCACCCACCCACCCACACACACACACACACACAGACACACACACTCTCTCTCTCTCTCTCTCTCTCTCTCTCTCTCTCTCTCTCTGCAGGGCTATTAGTCTGGGTGATTATTCAGTTATCTACGGTGAGAGTGAAACGTGTGAGTGCATTGTTTCCGCCGTTGCTAAATTATTTTTTCTTTTGGAGGGGATTGGGGGTAAAGCAATTTACATTTAACCTGAAATGACTAAAACCATATATAGAGTATGTAGAAAAGATAATGGAGCTGTATATTTTAAAATAAGATCATCTTTGAGAACTAATAATCACCAAAATAAAAAGTAGAATCTAAAATCCCAGAAAACGTCATGGCATGGGGCCCCCCATTGATTTTGTTATAATGTTGGAGACAGTCAGATAGCATAAGTACAAGGCATACACCATGGCAACATTTGTAGAATTTAAGGGGCCAAGAGGAGGCCCTTAAAAACCCCTACTGTTGAAAAGAATCCTAGGGGAAACACTGGTATGTCAAGTGTATGTACGACCTAACAAGCCCAAACTTCACCGGGGTGTGCCTCTCTCTCCATCTCTAAACCAACATGCAAAAGAGAAGACGAGGGAGAGGGAGGAGGGGGTATGTTCTCCAAGAATGAGTAGAATAAGCTGAATGTTCTTCCCAGGAGTTCTGCTCTTCACTGTTCCTGATTCGTTTTGCTCCTTTTCTGTTCTAGATCAATTAGTAGCAAATCGAACTAGTGACCATTGGAGGGCAACCCTTGCCATTCTCTCATCCACTGAAGTTAGTGCTGTGCTGTTCTGCTCTAGGGAATCCTGCAGTCTACTGCATATCTCTATCTAGAAAATCTGTTGTTCTCTCCAGCCAAGTTGATGAAGTAGTCTCAGGAGAGTAGGGTTGGGTTTCTAGTTGCTGTGTGCTACGTGTAAAACACTTAAAGGAAAACTCCACCCAAAAACTATATTTTTGGTATTTGTTTCATTAGTCCATTGCTGTCATAGTCCCAAAATGTTTTGCATGTCAGCAATCAAGTTTTCAAGATATGCAACTTTCAAAATATAGAAATCATTCCCGTATGATGCATATGCTGGGTCAATTAAGGTGCCACTAGCCGCCTGTGCCCCATATCTGCCTGGGTTATGGATTGGAGGCTGTTTCCTCTACATGTTTTCCTCAGTCAGTTATGATTTCAGTCCCAAAAGACAAAACCAGGTGGATAATTGCAGATCAGATCATCCAAGTAAGGAATATAAGAGAGAGGCCCATTCAAACATTCAGCCTGACTCAGTCGTGATCTGCATATAGAATACAGATACAGAGTCCCTGTAGGGATCAATGCATGTTCCTACCTGTAATCCTTGAACTACCGTCCACAAGCTGACAAGGTGTCCTATTACACCAATAACATTCAACAACATAAAACAAAAAAGCTTTGTTCCTCATTCAAAGTGCATTCAATGTACACTGCTCAAAAAAATAAAGGGAACACTAAAATAACACATCATAGATCTGAATGAATGAAATAATCTTATTAAATACTTTTTTCTTTACATAGTTGAATGTGCTGACAACAAAATCACACAAAAATTATCAATGGAAATCAAATTTATCAACCCATGGAGGTCTGGATTTGGAGTCACACTCAAAATTAAAGTGGAAAACCACACTACAGGCTGATCCAACTTTGATGTAATGTCCTTAAAACAAGTCAAAATGAGGCTCAGTAGTGTGTGTGGCCTCCACGTGCCTGAATGACCTCCCTACAACGCCTAGGCATGCTCCTGATGAGGTGGCGGATGGTCTCCTGAGGATCTCCTCCCAGACCTGGACTAAAGCATCCGCCAACTCCTGGACAGTCTGTGGTGCAACGTGGCGTTGGTGGATGGAGCGAGACATGATGTCCCAGATGTGCTCAATTGGATTCAGGTCTGGGAACGGGCGGGCCAGTCCTTAGCATCAATGCCTTCCTCTTGCAGGAACTGCTGACACACTCCAGCCACATGAGGTCTAGCATTGTCTTGCATTAGGAGGAACCCAGGGCCAACCGCACCAGCATATGGTCTCACAAGGGGTCTGAGGATCTCATCTCGGTACCTAACGGCAGTCAGGCTACCTCTGGCGAGCACATGGAGGGCTGTGCGGCCCCCCAAAGAAATGCCACCCCACACCATGACTGGCCCACCGCCAAACCGGTCATGCTGGAGGATGTTGCAGGCAGCAGAACGTTCTCCACGGCGTCTCCAGACTCTGTCACGTCTGTCACGTGCTCAGTGTGAACCTGCTTTCATCTGTGAAGAGCACAGGGCGCCAGTGGCGAATTTGCCAATCTTGGTGTTCTCTGGCAAATGCCAAACGTCCTGCACCCACCTGTGGACGTTGGGCCCTCATATCACCCTCATGGAGTCTGTTTCTGACCGTTTGAGCAGACACATGCACATTTGTGGCCTCCTGGAGGTCATTTTGCAGGGCTCTGGCAGTGCTCCTCCTTGCACAAAGGCGGAGGTAGTGGTCCTGCTGCTGGGTTGTTGCCCTCCTACGGCCTCCTCCACGTCTCCTGATGTACTGGCCTGTCTCCTGGTAGCGCCTCCATGCTCTGGACACTACGCTGACAGACACAGCAAACCTTCTTGCCACAGCTCGCATTGATGTGCCATCCTGGATGAGCTGCACTACCTGAGCCACTTGTGTGGGTTGTAGACTCCGTCTCATGCTACCACTAGAGTGAAAGCACCGCCAGCATTCAAAAGTGACCAAAACATCAGTCAGGAAGCATAGGAACTGAGAAGTGGTCTGTGGTCACCACCTTCTGAACCACTCCTTTATTGGGGGTGTCTTGCTAATTGCCTATCATTTCCACCTGTTGTCTATTCCATTTGCACAACAGCATGTGAAATTTATTGTCAATCAGTGTTGCTTCCTAAGTGGACAGTTTGATTTCACAGAAGTGTGATTGACTTGGAGTTACATTGTGTTGTTTAAGTGTTCCCTTTATTTTTTTGAGCAGTGTACTTTCAGAGAACCTCAGGAAACAAAAATGGATATTGAGAACAAACAAACAAAGAGCTCTACTCAGAACGTCCAAAACCAATTAGGACAGAACGGGATCAGATTTTTACAAAGGCCTTTGTGGTGCATTCTAAATCCCCTAAATTCTGCCAACAGACCCAGCCTCACTATTTCCCCCTCCTCCTTCTCACCTGTGGGTATCTGAGAGGAAGTGTGTTTGAGTTTGAGGTGCCAGCCAGAGCGAGGGTAGGCTTTAATAAGACAGGTCTCTGTGTGTGTGTGTGTGTGTGTGTGTGTGTGTGTGTGTGTGTGTGTGTGTGTGTGTGTGTGTGTGTGTGTGTGTGTGTGTGTGTGTGTGTGTGTGCGTGTGTGTGTGTGTGTGTGTGTTAAATACAGAAGCCATGTGGAACTGCTTTAGCTGTGTTTACTGCTTCTGCTGGACTTTGGATTGCAGGCCAAGAGGGCTGGGGGTAAGTTGCCTCCTGCCTGTTGTAACACAGAGTGAGTCTGTGGCCTTCCACTCCTTACTGGGACACATGGGGAGGGGAGGTGGGGACTGCTCACCATAATGATTCCAACCACTAACACAAACACCAAAAAAATACATTTTTAGAGTACTTGAATAACATCTGCTCTCTTTTGCACACATGCAGAAGAGAAGAAGTTGGACTACATGCAGAGTCATTTTCAAGTTCTTGTCAAATGATTATGTGAGTGGGATCTTTACATGGCTTCAGAGGCATCATTATTTTCCATCAGGACAGCGTGAGGAGATATGCATTTCACAAAAGATAATGTACTGAATAATGGCACTGAATGTGCAAATACTCATTCCTTGAGGTGCCTCGGGGCAACCAACTCCTCCATTGAAAAAGCACTGGGTTTGGTCTGACTGCAGTGCTTGAATACAGAAACAAAGAAGAAATGGGAGCACTGTACCATCCAACAATTCCAACGTCCTGTGACATTATTATGGAAGACAACTTGAGCATTTTATATGAGAACACCATCCTTTCAAATACTTGCTCACCAAATCCAGCTCACCAGAGATAGTGCTGTACATTATCATGATTGGTAGTATTGTCTTTACCCTTTCTGTTTGGATGAGCCCATTTCACCTTATCTGGTCTTTATTTACTCTCCCAGAAGGAGTGTGCTGGAATCAGAGGTTGCAGGGTGTTCACTTGGTAACAGTAACCACGCTGTGGCTTATTGCATTCCAGAGGCATGCCCGTGTGCTGTCGCCTGGGCTTACTCCCACTCTATGCCAAGCTACAGATGTAGCATCTTCATTTGAGCCCGTTTGCAGTAGCAGGAAAATAATCCTAAAGCAACAGGAAATGTGAATGAATATGTGGATTATAAATCGTGGATATTTTTGTAGGGGTTGATACATTTTTCGTAATGGAAAATCAAGCTGGAAATTTCAAAGTGGAAATTACAAACTCCAGCAGCCTTTTTAAACCTCAAATGTACTACAAGTTAAAAATGTACTGCAACAGGGTGATCAAATGAAGATCCTACATCTGTACACATCAACCCTCAAAACCAGGACAACCAATGAGGGAGAGAAAAACCAGGCCTTGTCCTACTGTCGGTCAAGGCAGGTTTATGTAGCTATTTCCTAGCAGTTGTGTTATGCAAACATAGCGTAGGGTGATGTGTTTTTACCATGATGGAAGTGTTCACTATGACAACCATTAAGTAAAAAATGTATACTCTTTAATGTCTATATCTCACACAGAGACCGATTTTCTTGATAAAACTTTGTTTAATTGTTTTCTTCCCTGAAAACAGTAGAGAAAAAATGTACATTGGAGCAAACGCGAGTTCAATTCTTGGAAAGAGTGCCACTACTGCCTCTGTGTCTCTGGAGTCAGTGACATGGCCTCTCATGCAGCTTGGATCTGGCAATGTTTCCCTCCCACAGCTGGCTGCCTGTGGTCTGGTCATTTACGTTCCCTCCCTCCTTACTGAGGAACACTACACTCTTAGAAAAAAAGCTGCTATTTAGAACCTAAAAGGGTTCTTCGGCTGTCCCTTTAATGCAGCAATTCTCAACTGGTGGGTCGCGACCCAAAAGGTTTTCTGAGGGTGTCAGAAAAATTATAATAATTATGTAGAAATACTCAAGTCTGAACTTAAACGACTTAAACCCGGTAGAACATGTGTAGAAATTATAACGAACATACATTTGTAAATCATTTAATCTCAGAACAATTTTACTTCAATCACGGTATTTTCAATATAGAGCTATTAGCAGCACTATTTTGGTAGATGTTTTGGTCTCAAACCAGTGAAATTATTAACATTCTTCATCAAGAATAGGGACAAAAATGTATTATTGACAATGAAAGAGGTTGGAATGTTATTCCCTTGTCATAGAACGGCTACATTTACTATCGATATAGCATTAAAAATAGTTTTCCAGATTTTATTTTGCTGATACCTTTTCGCGATGCAAATATTGGGTCGCAGCAGAGACAACCTGGTTCAATCTGGAAGCAAAAAGGGTTCTCCTAAGGGGACAGCCGCAGAACCCTTTTGGAACCCTTTCTTCTAGGAGTGTATAGTAGATTGGTCCTATGGTCATACACTGACCTCCTCCCTTACTGGCAGGATTAGTGCAATGGTGGGTTGGGACCCCGCAGTTGTGGCTGAAGACTGGGTGTAGAAAATGACAAAAGTTGCACACACTATATTACTGGTCCAGTCACGTAAAAAAAAAGTAATAAAATGAGATTTATGATCCGTTAGTCTGGACACTGTTAATGTTGTGGCTGTGCATCTTCAGCTCATACTCTACTGCTTTGGGTAAAGCTTTACTGTACTTATGTAGGATCTTAATTTGAGGAGGAGAACTTTCGGAAATGTAAAACTTTTAGTGTGTTTGGGTTTCAAAAGGCTTTCTGAAGATTGTAATATCCACTTTTACATTTTTGACTTCATTTTCCTTTATGAATGTATCAACCACTACAAAAATGTCCATTAATTATAATCCAGATAGTAATTCAAATTTCCTCTTATTGAAGGATTCATTTAAAATCCTAGATAGATCCTCTGCTGTCCACATTTTCCTTTGTCTCTCCCTCTCTGCTGTCCATCAATTTCCCTTTCTCTCTCTGTGCTGTCCAGCTGTTTTCCTTTGTCTCTCTCTGCAGTCCAGCTGTTTTCCTTTGTCTCTCTTTGCTGTCCATCTGTTTTCCTTTGTCTCTCGCTAATGTCCGCTAATGTTCTGCTAATCCAGCTGTTTTCCCTTTTCTCTCTCTGCTGTCCAACTGTTCTTTTTACAAATCTCTCTGCTGACCAGCTGTTTTTCTTTGTCTCTCTGATGTCCAGCTATTTTTCTTTGTCTCTCTCTGCTTCACAGGTGTTTTCTTTTGTCTCTCTGTGCTGTTCAACTATTTGCCGTTGTCTCTACCTGTGCTATCCAGTTAATTTCCTGTTTCTATCTCTGCTGTCCAATAGTTTTCCTTTGTCTCTCTCTACTGTCCAGCTGTTTTCTTATAGCTCTCTCTGCTTTACAGCTGTTTTTCTGTCTCTTTCTACTGTCCAGCTGTTTTCCTTTGACTCTCTCTCTAGTTCTCTTTTGTCTCTCTCTGTTCTCTTTTGGCTCTCTCTGCTTTACAGCTGTTTTCCTTTGACTCTCTCTACTGTCCAGCTATTCTCCTTTTACTCTCTCTCTACTCTCCATGTGTTCTCTTTTGACTCTCTGCTTTACAGCTGTTTTACTTTGTCTGTCTCTGCTGTCCTGCTGTTTTCTTTTGTCTCTATCTCTGCCGTCCGACTGTTTTCCTTTGTCTCTCTCTGCTGTCCATCTGTTTTTCTTTGTCTCTCTCTCTGCTGTCCAGACGTTTCATTTGTCGCTCTCTCTGTTGTCCAGACGTTTTCATTTGTCTCTCTCTGCTGTCCAGCTGTCTTCGTTCATCCCTCTCTCTGCAGTTCAGCTGTTTCCATTTGTCTCTCTCTCTCCTGTCCAGCTGTTCTCATTTGTCTCTCTTACTGCTATCCAGCAGTTTTCCTTTGTATCTCTCTCTAATATCCAGACGTTTTCCTTTGTCAATCTCTCTGCTGTCCAACTGTTTTCATTTGTCTCTCTCTACTGTCCATCTGTTTTCCTTTGTCTCTCTGTGCTGTCCAGCTGTTTTCATTTTACTCTCTCTCTACTCTCCGTCTGTTCTCTTTTGGCTCTCTCTTCTTTACAGCTGTTTTCCTTTGTCTCTCTCTCTGTGCTGTCCAGCTGTTTTCATTTTTCTTTCTCTGCTGCCCAGCTGTTTTCCTTTTTCAATCTCTCTGCTGTCCAGCTGTTTTTTTTGTCTCTAATTCTGCAGATCAGCTGTTTTCCTTTGTCTCTCTGCTGTCCAGCTGTTTTCCTTTGTCTCTCTGCTGTCCAGCTGTTTTCCTTTGTCTCTCTCTTAGCTGTCCAGCAATTTTCCTTTGTGTATCTCTGTGCTATCCTGATGTTTTACTTTGTCTGTCTCTGTTGTCCTGCTGTTTTCTTTTGTCTCTCTCTCTCTGCTGTCCAGCTGTTTTCCTTTGTCTTTCTCTGCTGTCCAGCTGTTTTCCTTTGTCTCTCTCTCTGCTGTCCAGACGTTTTCGTTTGTCTCTCTCCGCAATCCAGCTGTTCTCATTCATCCCTCTCTCTGCTGTCCAGCTGTTTTCCTTTGTCTCTCTCTGCTGTCAAGCTGGTTCCCTTGTCAATCTCAATACTGTCTAGCTGTTTTATCTATTGTTTCTCTCTCTCCTGTCCAGCTGTTCTCATTTGTCTCTCTCTGCTATCCAGCTATTTTCCTTCGTCTCTCTCCCTGCTGTCCAGACGTTTTCCTTTGTCTCTCTCATTTTCACAGGTATTTTCTTTTGTCTCTCAGTGTTGTTAAACTATTTGACTTCGTCTCTCTATGTGCTATCCAGTTAATTTCCTTTTTCTATCTCTGCTATCCAGCTATTTTTCTTTGTTTCTCTCTCTACTCTCCATCTGTTTTCTTTTGGCTCTCTCTGCTTTACAGCTGTTTTCCTTTGTCTCTCTCTGTGCTGTCCAGCTGTTTTCATTTATCTCCCTCTTTGCCGTCCATTTGTTTCCCTTTGTCTCTCTCTCTACTATCCATCCGTTTTCCTTTGTCTCTCTCTACACTCCGTCTGTTCTCTTTTGGCTCTCTGCTTTACAGCTGTTTTCCTTTGTCTCTCTCTGCTGTCCAGCTATTTTCCTTTGTCTCTCTCTGTGCTGTCCAGCTGTTTTCATTTTTATTTCTCTGCTGTCCAGCTGTTATCCTTGTTCAATCTCTCTGCTGTCCAGCTGTTTTTCTTCCTCTCTTTCTGCAGTTCAGCTGTTTTCCTTTATCTCTCTCTGCTGTCCTGCTGATTTCCTTTGTCTCTCTTCTGTCCAGCTGTTCTCCTTTGTCTCTTTCTCTGCTGTCCAGCTGTTTTCCTTTGCTTCTCTATCTGCTTTATAGCTGTTTTTCTTTGTCTCTCTCTCTCTGTTGTCTAGCTGTTTTCCTTTGTCTCTCTCTGTTGTCCAGCTAATTTCCTTTGTCTCTCTCTGCTGTCCAGCTGTTTTCCTTTGTCTCTCTCTCAGCTGTCCAGCAATTTTCCTTTGTGTATCTCTGTGTTATCCTGCTGTTTTACTTTGTCTGTCTCTGCTGTCCTGCTGTTTTCCTTTGTCTGTCTCTCTGCTGTCCAGACGTTTTTGTTTGTCTCTCTCTGCAATCCAGCTGTTTTCATTCATCCCTCTCTCTGCTGTCCAGCTGTTTCCTTAAACTCTCTCTACTCTCCGTCTGTTCTCTTTTGGCTCTCTGCTGTCCAGACATTTTCCTTTGTCTCTCTCATTTTCACAGGTATTTTATTTTGTCTCTCTGTGCTGTTAAACTATTTGACTTTGTCTCTCTCTGTGCTATCCAGTTAATTTCCTTTGTCTCTCTCTGCTGTCCAATTGTTTTCCTTTGTCTCTCTCTACTCTCCATCTGTTCTCTTTTAGCTCTCTCTGCTTTACAGCTGTTCTCCTTTGTCTCTCTCTGCTGTCCAGGTGTTTTCCTTTGTCTCTCTCTCTGCTGTCCAGCTGTTTTCATGTAATTCTCTCTCTGGTGTCCAGCTGCTTTCCTTTGACTCTTTCTGCTATCCATCTGTTTTCCTTTGTCTCTCTTTCTGCTGTTCAGTTGTTTTCATTTATTTCTCACTCTGTTGTCAAGCTGTTTTCATTTGTCTCTCTCTGCTGTCCAGCTTTATTCCTTTGTCTCTCTAAGCTATCCATCTGTTTTCCTTTGTCTCTCTTTCTGCTGTCCAGTTGTTATCCTTTATCTTGCTCTCTCTGATGTCCAGCTGTTTTGCTTTGTCTCTCTCTTCTGTCAAGTTGTTATCCTTTATCTCGCCCTCTCTACTGTCCAGCTGTTTTCCTTTGGCTCTCTCTGTTGACCAGCTATTTTCCTTTGTCTCTCTCTGATGTCCAGCTGTTTTCTTTTGTCTCTCTCTGTTGTCTAGCTGTTTTCCTTTGTAAATCTCTCTGCCGTCCAACTGTTTTCCTTTGTCTCTCTTTCTGCTGTCCAGCTGTTTTCCTTTGACTCTCTCTCTTCTCTTCTCTCCATCTTTTCTCTTTTGTCTCTCTCTGTTGTCCAGCTGTTTTCCTTTGTCTCTCTCTACTATCCAGCTGTTTACCTTTGTCTCTCTCTGTTGTCCAGCTGTTTTCCTTTGTCTCTCTCTGTCCAGCTGTTTTCCTTTGTCTCTCTCTGTTGACCAGCTATTTTCCTTTGTCTCTCTCTCTTTTCTCCATCTGTTTTCTTTTGGCTGTTTTCATTTGTCTCTCTCTCTGATGCCCAGCTGTTTTCTTCATCTATATCTTCTGTCCAGTTGTTATCCTTTATCTCGCTCCTCTGATGTCCAGCTGTTTTCATTTGTCTCTCTGTGTTTCACAGGTGTTTTCTTTTGTCTCTGTGCTGTTCAACTATTTGACTCTCTGTGTTTCTGTCGCTTTCTCTGTTGTCCAGCTGTTTTCATTTGTCCCTCTCTCTGCTTTCCAGCTATTTTCCTTTTTCTCTCTCTCTCCTGTCCAGCTGTTCTCATTTGTCTCTCTTTCTGATATCCAGCAATTTCCTTTTGTCTCTCTCTGCTTCACAGGTGTTTTCTTTTGTCTCTGTACTGTTCAACTATTTGAAACTATATCACAGCTCATTTCCTTTTTCTATCCCTGCTTTCCAGCTGTTTTCATTTATCTCTCTCTCTGCTGTCCAGCTGTTTTCCTTTTACTCTCTCTCTACTCTCCATCTGTTTTCTTTTGGCTCTATCTGCTTTACAGCTGTTTTATTTTGTCTCTCTCTACTGTCCAGCTATTTTCCTTTGACTCTCTCTCCACTCTCCATCTGTTCTCTTTTGTCTCTCTCTGCTGTCCAGCTGTTTTCCTTTGTCTCTCTCTGCTGTCCAGCTTTATTTCTTTGTCTCTCTCTGCTGTCCAGCTGTTTTCCTTTATCTCTCTCTGTACTATCCAGCTGTTTCCTTTGTCTCTCTCTCTGCTGTCCAGCTGTTTTACTTTGTCCCACTCTCTGCTGTCCAGCTATTTTCCTTTGTCTCTCTCTCTTCTGTCCAGCTGTTTTTCTTTGTCTCTCTTTGTGCAGTTCAGCTGTTTTCATTTGTCTCTCTCTTCTGTCCAGCTGTTATCCTTTATCTCGCTCTCTCTACTGTCCAGCTGTTTCCTTTGTCTCTCTCTGCTGTCCAGCTGTTTTACTTTGTCCCACTCTCTGCTGTCCAGCTATTTTCCTTTGTCTCTCTCTATGCTGTCCAAACGTTTTCCTTTGTCTCTCTCTCTCTCTCTGCTGTCCAGCTGTTTTCCTTTGTCTCTCTCTGTACTATCCAGCTGTTTCCTTTGTCTCTCTCTCTGTTGTCTAGCTGTTTTCCTTTGTCAATCTCTCTGCTGTCCAACTGTTCTCCTTTGTCTCCCTTTCTGCTGTCCAGCTGTTTTCAGTTATTTCTCTCTCTGTTGTCCAGCTGTTTTTCTTTGTCTCTCTCTGCTGTGCACCTTTATTCCATTGTCTCACTCTGCTGTCCAGCTGTTTTACTTTGTCTCACTCTTTGCTTTCCAGCTATTTTCCTTTGTCTCTCTCTATGCTGTCCAGATGTTTTCCTCTGTCTCTCTCTCTCTCTCTCTCTCTCTGCTGTTTTCCTTTGTCTCTCTCTGCTTTAAAGGTGTTTTCTTTTGTCTCTCTGTGCTGTTCAACTATTTTACTATTTTACTTTGTCCAGCTGTTTTCCTTTGTCTCTCTCTGTACTATCCAGCTGTTTCCTTTGTCTCTCTCTCTGTTGTCTAGCTGTTTTCCTTTGTCAATCTCTCTGCTGTCCAACTGTTCTCCTTTGTCTCTCTCTATGCTGTCCAGCTGTTTTTCTTTTTCTCTCTCTACTGTCCAGCTGTTCTCCTTTGACTCTCTCTCCACCTGTTTTCTTTTGACTCTCTCTGCTTTACAGCAGTTTTCCTTTGTCTCTCTGTGTGCTGTCCAGCTGTTTTACTTGGTCTCTCTCTCTGCTGTCCAGCTGTTTTCCTTTGACTCTCTGTGCTGTCCAGCTGTTTTCCTTTGTCTCTCTCTCTATCTCTCTCTGCTTTATAGCTGTTTTCCTTTGTCTCTCTCTCTGCTGTCCAGCTGTTTACAGGTATTTCTCTCTCTGTTGTCCAGCTGTTTTCCTTTGTCTTTCTCTTTCTGCTGTCCAGCTGTTTTCATTTATTTCTCTCCCTGTTGTCCAGCTGTTTTTCTTTGTTTCTCTCCCTGTTGTCCATCTTTATTCCTTTGTCTCTCTTTGCTGTCCAGCTGTTTTCCTTTGTCTCTCTCTGCTGTCCAGCTGCTTTCCTTTCTCTCTCTCTTTTTGCTGTACAGCTGTTCTCTATTGTCTCTTTCTCTGCTTTCCAGCTGTTCTAATTTGTCTCTCTTTCTGCTATCCAGCTATTTTCCTTTCTCTGCTGTCCAGACGTTTTCCTTTGTCTCTCTCTCTCCTGTCCAGCTGTTCTCATTTGTCTCTCTTTCTGCTATTCAGCTATTTTCCTTTGTCTCTCTCTGTGCTGTCCAGCTGTTTTGTTTTGTTTCTCACTCTGCTTTACAGCTGTTTTCCTTTGTCTCTCTCTCTACTGTCCAGATATTTTCCTTTGTTTCTCTCTGCTGTCCAGCTGTTGTCCTTTGTCCCTCTCTCTGCTTTGCAACAGTTTTCTGGTCAGCAGACAGAGAGCAAAGCTCACAACTATCATTGTGATGAAAATCGAAGTATTCATTTCCTTTATAGATAAAAGTAGGTTTCTTATAAGAAACATACAAGAATTCTAAAAATACAGACGTCTCGTGTGTGTGTGTGTGTGACTCGAGTCTTATTTCAGTCTCTTTCTAAACAGTAGCCATAGAAGCCACATTCTCAAAAGTACTGACTGTGGTCAAACAAGGAGAAACATAACACTGTAGAGAGAGGGAGAGAGAGACAGACAGACAGACAGACAGACAGACAGAGAAAGAAATAGAGAGAGAGAGAGGGAGAGAGAGAAAGAGCGAGAGCTGAGAGAGGGAGACAGAGAGTGGTTGAAGTAGGGTGAGCGGGGAGAGAGAGGAAGAGGGAAAGATCATGCAAGGGAGACAGAGAGTCTTCTAGGATAGCCTGAGAGGAGGTAGCATGCAGCCGCAGTCATTTGGGGGCCATGGAGGTAAAGTATTTCTGCAAACAGTCTCAGGAAATCTTTGAAGGCTGGACCAACAGACAGGGTACTGTCAGTCTAAAGGGGGGTTTGCTCAGCAGCTGTGACCAGCCATACCACATACCAATTCCTCTTATGCTTCTCTTCTGTATATTGTACATTTCAAAGAAAGTCCTCCTGACTTTGGGGAGGGTGTGGCCTCTAGGTGAATTGGAAATAGGGCAAGACATTACACAAACTAAATGTCCTATCTCAGCTAAATCAGTGGAGCTAAATAAATATTGCCTTCCTATTTTAGTTATCCTTACCTGCTTCTCAATGTGGTGCATTTGCCTTATAGTAAAGCCTTATTGTGAAGCCTTATTGTGAAGCCATATATTGATTACTGACTCAAATAACTCCAAAACGCATAAAGATGGAGAAGGATTGCGGTGTCTTTTAACTACCTCACTTTGTGTTAAAATCAGAGTACAAAATGAGCGATGACAAGGATTTCTGTCACATGCATGAGTTAAATTCCAAATAAGGTCAGCATCCTGATTTCTTACCAAGCCTTCACAGGTGCTGATGGCGGCTGTCCCGCGCGCATTAGTAGAATCCGTCACCGTGCCGATCAGGTGGCACGCATTCTCACCTGTGGTACGGTGCTCAGTCCGGTTCACACTCCCATTTCGTCTCTCCAGAATATAATCGTTCGACACCAAATAGTTGTTGACTGTTAAATTGAAAACCAAATCACGACCCTTGTAGTTCACCTTATAATAAACGCGTCCCTCCAAAGGCCCCAAGTCTCGTTTATGCCGCCCGTGCTTAAAGCGGTGTGCCAGAGAGTGGGAGAGAAACTGTCCATCTCTGAAAACTTTGACTGGATGGACCACGGACACATCTGACTGGGACTGGAGAAAGCGACCTGAGGATAAAATGGAAAATGTTCAACAGTGGAATGAATTATCAATAGCCTACATGATAATTTCAAGATAATTCAATGAATAAAGATCCTTTATAAAAAACTGCCACGAGAAAATTCGTGCTCTAAGCTTACAATGGCTATAAAGTACGTTGTGTGCTGTTGCATTGATTTATGCATGCAAGTGAAATTGCAACAATAAAATCGCAACATTGTTTGCAGTTATTACAGCCTAATTGTAACAACTGAGACATACTGACCTGATTCTGCATGGGGAGAGAGGAGGCTGCCAGGCAGCGAGAACTCGACATGGCTTGCTGCCAAAAACAAAACAGAATGTAGCAGAGAAAGAACCCGGCTCACCCGCGGACATCGCATATTTCATCTAACCAAAATCAAGATATTTAAAAAGATTCACAGGCATTGAAGTCCCAATTGTGCTTTATAGGCGGTCTAGCGACCTCTTCGCTCCATCAACGGCCAGCGTCATGGATGATGATGAAAACTTTAGGCTGGTTACAGAACATAGTAAAAGTAGGAGAAAGGGAGAAAGCTGCAACTTTGCGTGTGAGGGGAGGAGTAATAGGCTAGTAGTGTCTCGTTTCTTGCCAGGGGCGAGAGCGGAGCGGTGTGCAGCTGCAACGCAGTGGGAGATAACTCAAACGCTCGCTCACTCACCCCCTGTGCTTTTAGAGCAAACCAATGCTCTAAACCGTTTATTCAATATTCCAATTCAATGTCTACGTAGGCCTAGAATTAGTAGGAAAACCCTGTAAAATAGCTTCCTTTTTCAGTATGCCTTGCGGTCAAGTCTCTGCAGGGTTTGAATTTTTTTAAAGCTTTATTCAACTAGGCAAGTAAGTTAATTAAGAAAACCTTCTTATTTTCAATGACGGCCTAGGAACAGTGGGTTAACTGCCTTGTTCAGGGGAAGAACGACAGATTTTTACCTTATCAGCTCGGGGATTCAATCTTGCAACCTCCTGGTTACTAGCCAAACGCTCTAACCACTAGGCTACCTGCCAATAACTTGAGGGCTACTCCTACTACTATTCAAGAGCCAAAGTGGTGTTTCATATGCACATTGAGTAGTGTGAGTAATGAACGTGTCCCCTCAAGACCAAAGATGGACTAGAAATTGAAGATTTTACTTAATTTGCCTGGAAATTACTGTTTGTCTTGACTTTTTGGTGATTTAGATACATTGTGAATGAATTAAAACTATTTACCTATCCATCTATTGAAGTTATTTTTTTTATGAATGAAAACCGCATGTCTCTCAGTCATAACCTGACCCACACACAAAGTGTTAACCTTTATTTAACTAGGCAAGTGAGTTTACAATGACGGCCTAGAGCAGCCAAACCCGGACAACAATTGTTGCCCTATCGGACTCCCAATCATGACCAGTTGTGATACCTAGACCCAGGCTCAGACCTAGGCCTATAGTCATACCTAGACCCAGACCTAGACCCTGACGCAGACCCAGCATACTCATCTGTCTGGGGGGCCACATACAGAGATGAGAGTGAGGAGCCTTGCTTCATGTTAAATAACTGAGGTCTGGAGGACCTACACACAATAACAATTCTCAGTAAACCAGTGGGGTTTTGGGGGACAGTGGGGGACAGAGTGAATGATGGGGTGTGGGAGAGAGGGGTGGGGGGGGTAGAGAGGTAGAGGGAGGTATGGACTGAATGAGTGATTGAATAAATTAGGAATGATTGATTTGATATTTGAGAGAGAGAGAGAGAGAGAGAGAGAGAGAGAGAGAGAGAGAGAGAGAGAGAGAGAGAGAGAGAGAGAGAGGGGAAGAGAAGGAGTGATAAAGGGATTCATTAGATAAAAGATGAATGGAGGTTCGAGGAAAACCGTTCTCAGGAAGTTCCACATAGATTTTTCTAGAGAACGTGGATAATGTTGTAGCCCTCTGGACACACACACACCTCTCAGTAAACCAGTGGGGTTTTCCAGCCAGCGCATAACAGTATAGTAAACCAATTTTATTGAGACGTTTTTTGTCATAACAGCAACCCCTAGCTATTTCAGTAGTAACTAGTGCAGTGGCACCACACCCACAGCCACATACTCAAATCTGGGCAAAAGAGATGGCATTATCTGATATTACCGGTTATAAACTAAGATGGGGCAGGGGACCCAGTTTGTGAATTTGTTGGTTTGATATGTTGCTTAAACTTCAAACGAAATAGCCTATGACAAATTACTTGTCTAAACCCAATATTCTCATGTGTTTAGCTACTCAATGAAAACCATTCATTTTTTGTATGTCCAATACAAGATAGATGGCAGCCATTCTGTTGAAACGTGATCCTCTGCCAAGGAACCAGGTTCTGTTTTTTCCCAGAGACATATATCTAAATATCCCAAAAGGCTTTTCAACTCAGAATCATGCTCACAGTATTTTTTTTAATCAGTCCTTATCCCAGAGCAATAAATCTAACATTCGGAAAGTACTCAGACCTCTTGACTTTTACCTATCTTTCTGATTTGGTCCTGCCGTACATACCTACACGTACGCTACGGTCACAAGACGCAGGCCTCCTTACTGTCCCTAGAATTTCTAAGCAAACAGCTGGAGGCAGGGCTTTTTCCTATAGAGCTCCATTTTTATGGAATAGTCTGCCTATCCATGTGAGAGATGCAGACTCGGTCTCAACCTTTAAGTCTTTATTGAAGACTCATCTCTTCAGTAGGTCCTATGACTGAGTGTAGTCTGGCCCAGGAGTGTGAAGGTGAACGGAAAGGCACTGGAGCAACGAACCACCCTTGCTGTCTTTGCCTGGCCGGTTCCCTCCACTGGGATTCTCTGCCTCTAACCCTATTACAGGGGCTGAGTCACTGGCTTCTGGTGCCGTGGCGGAGATCTTGTGGGCTATACTCGGCCTTGTCTCAGGATGGTAAGTTGGTGGTTGAAGATATCCCTCTAGTGGTGTGGGGCTGTGCTTCAGCAGAGTGGGTGGGGTTATATCCTGCCTGTTTGGCCCTGTCCGGGGTATCGTCGGACGGGGCCACAGTGTCTCCCGACCCCTCCTGTCTCAGCCCCCAGTATTTATGCTGCAGTAGTTTATGTGTCGGGGGGCTAGGGTCCGTCTGCTATATCTGGAGTATTTCTTCTCTTATCTGGTGTCCTGTGCGAATTTAAGTATGCTCTCTCTAATTCTCTCTCTCTCTCTCTCTCTCTCTCTCTCTCTCTCTCTCTCTCTCTCTCTCTCTCTCTCTCTCTCTCTCTCTCGGAGGACCTGAGCATTAGGACCATTCCTCAAGGCCTACCTGGCCTGATGACTCCTTGATGTCACGAGTCCACCTGGCCGTGCTGCTTCTCCAGTTTCAACTGTTCTGCCTGTTTTATGAACATTTTAAAATCTTGTCCATGTTCTGTTATAATCTGCACCCGGCACAGCCAGAAGAGGACTGGCCACCCCTCACAGCCTGGTTCCTCTCTAGGTTTCTTCCTAGGTTTTGGCCTTCTAGGGAGTTTTTCCTAGCCACCGTGCTTTTACACCTGCATTGCTTGCTGTTTGGGGTTTTAGGCTGGGTTTCTGTACAGCACTCTGTGACATCAGCTGATGTAAGGGGGGCTTTATAAATAAATTTGATTGATTGATTGATTGACTTTTTCAACATTTTGTTACGTTACAGCCTTATTCTAAAATTGATTAAATACATTTTTTCCCTCATCAATCTACACACAATTCCCCATTATGACAAAGAAAACACAGGTTTTATAATTTTGCAAATTTATAAAAAATATAAAATGGAAATATCACCGTTACATAAGTATTCAGACCATTTACTCAGTACTTTGTTGAAGCACCTTTGGCAGCGATTACAGCCTCGAGTCTTCTTGGGTATGACTCTACAAGCTTGACACTCTTGTATTTGGGGAGTTTCTCCCATTCTTCTCTGCAGAACCTCTCAAGCTCTGTCAGCTTGGATGGGGAGCGTCGCTGCACAGCTATTTTCAGGTCTCTCCAGAGATGTTTAATCGGGTTCAAGTCCAGGCCACTCAAGGACATTCAGAGATTTGTCTTGAAACCACTCCTGTGTTGTCTTGGCAGTGTGTTTAGGGTCGTCGGGACTTTTGCCCCAGTCTGAGGTCCTGAGCGCTCCGGAGCAGGTTTTCATCAAGGATCTCTCTGTACTTTGCTCCGTTCATCTTTCCCTCGATCCTGACTAGTCTCCCAGTCCTTGCCGCTGAAAAGCATCCCCACAGCATGATGCTGCCACCACCATGCTTCACCGTAGGGATGGTGCCAGATTTTTGTCAAGACGTGACGCTTGGCATTCAGGCCAAAGAGTTCAATCTTGGTTTCATCAGACCAGAAAATCTTGCTTCTCATGGTCTGAGTCCTTTTGGTACCTTTTGGCAAACTCTAAGCGGGCTGTCATGTGTCTTTAACCAAGGAGTGGCTCCCGTTTGGCCACTCTACCATAAAGGCCTGATTGGTGGGGTGCTGCAGAGATGGTTGTCTTTCTGGATGGTTTTCCCATCACCACAGAGGAACTCTGGAGCTCTGTCAGAGTGACCATTGGGTTCTTGGTTACCTCCCTGACCAATGCCCTTCTCCCCCGATTTCTCAGTTTGGCCAGGTGGCCAACACTAGGAAGAGTCTTGGTGGTTCCAAACTTTGGACAATTCCATCGACCTCATGGCTTGTGTTTTGCTCTGACATGTACTGTCAACTGTGGGACCTTATATAGACAGGTGTGGGCATTTCTAAATCATGTCCAATCAATTGAATTTACCACAGGTGGACTCCAATCAAGTTGTAGAAACATCTCAAGGATGATCAATGGAAACAGGATGCACCTGAGCTCAATTTGGAGTCTCATATCAAAGGGTCCAAATACTTATGTAAATGTGATATCAGTTTTTTTTTCTTTAACAAATTTGGAAATTAAAAAAAAAAAAAAAGTTTTTGCTTTGTCATTATGGGGTACTGTGTGTAGATTGATGAGGGGAAAAAAGCTATTTAATCAATTTTAGAATAAGGCTGTAATGTGAAAAAAATTGTAAAAAGTCAATGGGTCTGAATACTTTCCCAATGCACTGTATATTGCTCTGGCTTTTCCCAAAAGGCTGTCCAAGTCAGAATCAACAGTATTTTTTTAATCAGTCCCAGAGATTACCCAAACTGACCTAAACAAATTTGAATGTGTGTGTGTGCACATGTCTGTGTGTGTGTATGTCTGTGTGTGTGTATGTGTGTTTGTTTGCATGTGTGTGTTTGTTTATGTGTGTGTGTATATGTGTGTGTGTGTGTGTGTGTATGTCTCTACTATGATCCTGGACCACCAGCTATGTGTTTAGATCTTGGTTTAATATCAGACTCACAATAGGGACTTACTCACCTGAGTCTGCAGGTTAAGGTAAATTCACACACTACCGAGACGGAAGGTATGGAGCGTAGTGCAGTGTTGGCAATGTCGTTTTATAGGTTATTCATCTTTTTGCATTGATAGGTGTATGTACACCTGTCAGCCATTCTTTCTCTGTCCATGGGATGGCGCTGTTCTACCTGACATGGTGAACTTTGGTCCAGACTCTTTTAGTACAGCGGTGGCTTGCCCTCTCAACCTCTCACAGATAGTAACTGTGTAAAGCTAGCCACAATAAGGACTAGCCACAATAGTGGAATTTGCTGTTTGCCTTCAAAATAAAGGTTCAAATTGAAACATCAAAACGGATACAAATAGTGGAATATTGAAATCTTTGGACTAGATAATGGTAAACAAGGTTGGAATATTGTTACATAACTTAAAATGAATACAATAATTAATTAATTTGACAATAAACATTCAAAAAACACTGTGAACTGTAGTATCTGTGCTCTACATCTGTTTATATAAGTTACTATGCTGTTACTAAGCAGTAATGTATTACGGCAGTGTTACGCTACTACACCTAATAAGAAATGCACATGCGCAATATTGTGCCGAGGGCTGTAGAGCACGAGAGGTTTTTGACTAAACTAGACTAACCGTTCTCCCGTCTCCTGCCTGGTCATTACTCCACAACACAAATATTACATGGACGTATTCGACTGCATAATTGCCCTTGAGGGTATACATACAGTGCATTCCATTCCATTCGGAAAGCATTCAGACCCCTTCACTTTCCACATTTTGTTACATTACAGCCTTATTCTAAAATGGATTAAATACAATTGTTCCTCACCAATCTACACACAATACCCCAGAATGACAAAGCAAAAACATTTATCATGATTGTGATGTCGCCAGATTGACTTTCAATGCATTATAACTTTAGCGATTGAGGGGACCACCGTATTTCAGCTAGCTAACATTAGCATTGCTAGTTATTTTTGACAAACTTCACTAGTAGCAGTAATGGCAACATTGCCATCTCTCTAAAGTAAATTTGACGACATTGTTTCTTACCAATTATTTACCAACTTTAGCAATGTCACCGTATTTCCATGCCACTATAAGTTAGTGTAATTTAGACTAAACAGTTACATTAGTCTCCGAGGTGCAACACATGTCTAGGGCACAGATAAAGGATGCAGCTATTGGATGCAGCTATACTGGTAATAGCTAACCCATGTCTGACTACAACAGTGTACGAACCAGCAGCAACAAACCCAAACCAACCCAGGGCGATAGCAAAACATGTCACAGTTGAATACATAGTGTAACGGCATCACCAGCTTAAATCAAATCGTGAGCCAGTCAGTCTACATCTGTAAAGCACAGAATTAGCTTCCAAACAAGTAGCTGATGTATTTTCTCAAGGTGTTTATAGTTCAGGGATGATGACAATCGTTGAAACTGTTTTTCTGTTAGACAAAGTGCATAGTTGGGTGCCTGACTGATCCCCTAGTCATGAACGGTGGGTATCATAGCAATGTGATTGAAATAATTTCCTTCACTGTTCACTTGCTATTTCCACAGCTTGTCAGGCAAGACCTCAATAAAAGTGTGTCATGCAGCACAAGAAGCCTTGTGACACCTCCTCCGTTGTTGCCAGTCTCCCTCGACTCTTATGAAAAGGACACACCATCACGAGGCATCTGATAGTAACCCCAGTTACTGCCCTGATAACACAGACGTTGAAAAGTTGAATTTAAAAATACCTGTCTTGATAAACTAGTAAGCTAATTTCCTAGCCAAGCAGGTACAACTAGTAGAGTTATTTTGTTTGTTTAGTGCATTATCAAAAATCTTTGTCCTTTCTTTAGAACAATTATCAATTTTCCACTTGGCTGTCTATTATATCACCCCGCCCTCCCGGTCAAAACCACCTCATAAGATTGCCTACTGTATTTGTTCGAAAAATGTCCAGTTTGCAGCTGAATTTGCAGATGGTCTGGAGAAGGGGATGGGGTCGAGTGGGCAGGTTGTCGGGCGGCCAAACCTCACGAATTGCAGGATTTAATCTGGAGAGAGAGGGGAGAAAGAGGTCAAAGAGGTTAAGGCGTAGAGTAGTTCTGTGTGTGTGGGACTAGTGGACTCAATAGTCAGTGAATGAGGATCGGATGTCATCAACCTTTTAAAAATGATTGACAAAGTCATCCGTGGAGAGGGAGGAGATGGGGGATTAAGGAAGGAGGAGAAGGTAGAAAAGAGTTTCCTAGGGTAAGAGGCAGAAGCTTGACATTTATAGTGATAGAAAGTGGCTTTAGTAGTTGATACAAAAAAAGAGAAGGTAGAGAGGAGGGAGTGGAAGGATGATAGGTCCTCCGGAAGTTTAGTTTTCAGACATTTTCGCTCATCTGCCCGCAGCCCTGTTCTGTAAGCTCGCAATGAGTCACTCAGCCATGGAGCAGGAGGGGAGGGCCGAGTTGGCCGGGAAGAAAGGTGACAGTCATAGGTGCGAGTCATAGGATGCGGAAAGGGAGGAGTGTAGTGTTGAAGAGGCACAATCAGGCGACAGGAGGTAGAAGGATTTAGCAGAAGGGAAGATGACAGCACTGAAGAGGAGAGAGTAGTGGGAGAAAGAGAGAGCGAAGAATACGATGGCGCATGACCATCTGGGTATGGGCTGAGTGGGTAGGGTTGGAGGAAAAGGAGACAAAGTAGTGATCAGAGACCTGGAGGAGGGTTGCAGTGAGAATAGTAGGCGGACAGCCTCTAGTGAAGATGAGGCCAAGGGTATTGCACGCCTTGTGAGTGGGAGGGGACTGGGAAAGGGAGAGGTCAAAAAAGGAAAGGAGGGGACAGAGAGAGTTGGAATGAAATCAATCGAAGGCAGAAGTCGGGAGGTTGAAGTCGCCAAGTACAAATAGCTGTGAGCCATCATCAGGAATTTAGCTTATCAAGATGTCAAGCTCAATGATAAACTCTAAGGGCACCTGTTGGGCGATATATGACAACAATTTTAAGCTTGAGTGGGCAAATGAGAGTGTCAGCATGGAATTAAAATGAGGAGATAGACAGTTGAGAGGGAAAAAATAGAAAATGCCTATTAAGACAAATGAGTATCCCTGTGCCACCACCGTGATGATCAGATGCTCTCGGACTATGAGAGAAAACGTAGTCAGATGAAGAGAGAGCAGCTGGACGGCACACAATTGACCCAGCGCCATACACGGTAAGGGAGGGTTTGGCCGTTGGGGCTTTCCTTGGCTCATCCTGCTCTAGTGACTCCTTGTGACAGGGCTGGGCGCCTGCAAGCTGACTCAGGTTGAACAGTGTTTCCTTTGACATCCTTTCCAGCTGACATCCGGGTGATAAGAAGTAGGTGGCCAGGCAGGTCATGTTTCAGAGGACGGACAGGCGGGTCATGTTTCAGAGGACGGCCAGGCGGGTCATGTTTCAGAGGACGGCCAGGCGGGTCAAGTTTCAGAGGACACATGACTCGACCTTCATCTCTCCTGAGCTCATTGATGAGTTGCAGAGATGAGCCAAGGGACCAAATTCAGGGAGACAAAGGGGAATAAAAAAATAAGCTTGTGGCTAAACCACCCTCAACACGCCTGTTTAGGTTCAGGCCTCATTAGTAAGAGAGAGCTGCTGGAGTAGCAGTGTTCTCTGGGCTGATCCATGTCTCCGTCAGGGCCAAAATGTCAAGGGACTGAATGGCAGCATAGGCTGAGATGAACTCTGCGTTCTTGACTGCAGATCAGCAGTTTTAAAAGCTGCCAGAGACCAGGAATTCCACATGGATTGTGCACACAGGGTACTCTAAATTACAAGGGTTGCAGCCAAGGGGTGGGGAGAATCTGTAAATGCTACAGGGAGAGGAGCAAACTGGGATAGAAAACACACACATAGCTGCAAAAGCAAAAAAAATAGCAAAATTAGATAATCGGAAAATAACTAGGTAAGATACTCAATTGAGAGAGTTATGTGGAGCCAGCCAACTCAGCAGAACAGTCTTTGTTTCGGCATCTGTATTAGTTTTGCGACGAGACCACCACTGACACGGCTGACACTGAGAAAACAGGGGAGACTGAGGTATAATACTAATTGCAAATTCCCTTGCAAAGGTGAAGAGCACACCTTCCGGTACTAATTGCTAATTGCTACTCCCCCTCCCAATAATAACCTAGCCTGGTGCAACCGGCCTGATCACTATGTTCACCATTCTATTTCACTTCCAATACAGCCACTGATTACCGAAACAACAACAATCACAAATTATCCTGCCCCTTAATCATTTGAACTTTCATTTGAAAGTTAGTAACAGTCAGCAGTTCACAAACCAAGTAGGCTATTGGGAAGACAGGCAGCACTTAAAGTAGGTGGCCCTAGCTAGCAAAAAGACAGTACTAGACAACAACAGATGAAGACACAAATTATACTCATCACTTCTGGAGATATCAGGAGTCCGGTCAACGACCTTCACCTGTCTGCGGCAACAGCTTTCACAGGCTCATCATTTGTACAAATACATAAAGTTGCTAGTTCATTACTTTGATAACCCAATTGTGAAACATTATTTATGTAAACGGACATTAGTTGTTGCTTATTTCTACTTCTTAGATGCATATAATGTCCAGGGATCAACATACTCTGGTGTAACCAGCCTGATCGCTGTGTTCACCATTCTATCTCACTTCACATTAAATTATATCTGAAGTGAAATAGAAAGGTGAATGCAGAGATCAGTTTGGTTTCACCAGGCTAATCATAACCACCATTGATAATGTAATCAGTGCTCTGTGTGTGTGTGTGTGTGTGTGTGTGTGTTTGTGTCTGTGTCTGTGGGTGACCGACCATTATCTTTAATGTGGAGCCAGGAGCTTATCTAGCGTACTATGCCCATCATTGTGGCTCTGGCAAAGACCTCACCTCCAGCCTCACTTCTTGTCTGCTCATCAACAGTCGTCGATGGGGAGAATTAGGTAGTATTAGTCTGACCTGTTCAAACTTCAACATAGTATCTGTTTGTGTGTCAGATATCACCTATTCTAACGGCCATTGGTAATAGAACAGTGACTATGTATGTATGTGATGGAGTCCAGACTAACAGGGGCTTGATGCTGATGTCTCTGAATGGAGAGAGACCTTGCACTCAGCAAAATAATTATACAAGACACATCTATTACTGTTTATTGTCTTTTGATATTATTGAATATCAATGAGTGGGCAATATGAGACACCATACAGGAAGGTATGATGACTGATTTGTTTGGCAAGGTATCCCCAGCACCACCAGACACAATGTTGATAGGTACATATCTGTATCGGCTGTGAATGACAATAAAAGATGAAAGATAATATTTGCACATTGTTATATTAGCAGAACACTGCTTCTACTGTATTATGTGAAGGATGGTTAGTTCGACATGGAACTGTTACACTTGAAAGTTATCAAAACACTTTGTTAAGAATGTCTACCTAAGTTCAGCACATTCTTCTTATACTACTCTGTAGGTTACTCAGTACGAGAAGAGTGCCATCCTCCTGCATCGCACATCTGCCTGTAGTTATTGAACTCTGCCTGCTAGACCCATGAGGCAAACTCTGTCATGTCCAGGATGTAGTGTCATGCACTTCACCCCTCCTGCCACCTGACAGCACATGTCTATAACCTGTAAGACATGACATAGATGGAAGGGACTTCACTTCATCACCCGCTGGAGACTTCGAGACAGAAGTAGAGATGCCATTCTAGTTCTGGTTAGACAGCAGAAGTTGTACTCTACACATGACGGATTTTGATTTGTTAGGTAAAGTGTAGGCATACATATTTAGAAGCACATCAATACGATAATTACACCAGAACATTTTTGTCTTTGTTACACGAACACATCCAGAGATTTTTAGTTGATGTACAGTGCATTCGGAAAGTATTCAGACCCCTTGACATTTTCCACATTTTGTTACGTTACATCCTTATTCTAAAATGGATAAAATACATTTGTTTCCTCATCAATCTATACACAATACACCATAATGACAAAGCATAAACAGGTTTTTAGAAATTTTTGCAAATTTATTAAAAAAAGTACAACCCTCCACAATCCCCATCCACAATTCCGAAACCTACTTGAAGGTAACAGCACTCACTGTTGCCCCTAGTGGCCGGTTTCCATCTCATCTCCTAATGTCCTCAGACATGGATGGAGGTCGAATACTGAGTTGTATCATGGGTGACCTGCCTGTATAGGACAGCTGAGCTGACTTAAGACCGTGGGCATTCAACTCGCTGTAGTTGATATTGTTTTCACGATAACATGTATTTACATCGCGTGATGAAACGTTGAAACTAAGCTACAAACTACTTTCGTAGCAAGGCGTTGTAGAACGAGTGTCTTATGAAACACATTCCAGCCACTGGCTCTTGCTATCTTGTCATAGCTGATTTGACAGAAATATCAGCTACATTGGATAGCCAGCTTCAACTATCACCAAGCTAGGCTAGCTAGCTGCTGTCAGCTTGACTAAACACAAGATCAGCGCAGGCTTTAGCCAACACATACAGTGAGGGAAAAAAGTATTTGATCCCCTGCTGATTTTGTACGTTTTCCACTGACAAAGAAATGATCAGTCTATAATTTTAATGGTAGGTTTATTTGAACAGTGAGAGACAGAATAACAACAACAAAAATCCAGAAAAACGCATGTGATAAATGTTATAAATTGTTTTGCATTTTAATGAGGGAAATAAGTATTTGACCCCCTCTCAATCAGAAAGATTTCTGGCTCCCAGGTGTCTTTTATACAGGTAACGACCTGAGATTAGGAGCACACTCTTAAAGGGAGTGCTCCTAATCTCAGCATGTTACCTGTATAAAAGACACCTGTCCACAGAAGCAATCAATCAATCAGATTCCAAACTCTCCACCATGGCCAAGACCAAAGAGCTCTCCAAGGATGTCAGGGACAAGATTGTAGACCTACACAAGGCTGGAATGGGCTACAAGACCATCGCCAAGCAGCTTGGTGAGAAGGTGACAACAGTTGGTGCGATTATTCGCAAATGGATGAAACACAAAATAACTGTCAATCTCCCTCGGCCTGGGGCTCCACGCAAGATCTCACCTCGCGGAGTTGCAATGATCATGAGAACGGTGAGGAATCAGCCCAGAACTACACGGGAGGATCTTGTCAATGATCTCAAGGCAGCTGGGACCATAGTCACCAAGAAACCAATTGGTAACACACTACGCCGTGAAGGACTGAAATCCTGCAGCGCCCGCAACGTCCCCCTGCTCAAGAAAGCACATATACATGCCCGTCTGAAGTTTGCCAATGAACATCTGAATGATTCAGAGGGTGAAAGTGTTGTGGGCAGATGAGACCAAATTGGAGCTCTTTGGCATCAACTCAACTCGCCGTGTTTGGAGGATGAGGAATGCTGCCTATGACCCCAAGAACATCATCCCCAACGTCAAACATGGAGGTGGAAACATTATGCTTTGGGGGTGTTTTTCTGCTAAGGGGACAGGACAACTTCACCGCATCAAAGGGACAATGGATGGGGCCATGTACCGTCAAATCTTGGGTGAGAACCTCCTTCCCTCAGCCAGGGCATTGAAAATGGGTCGTGGATGGGTATTCCAGCATGAAAATGACCCAAAACACACGGCCAAGGCAACAAAGGAGTGGCTCAAGAAGAAGCACATTAAGGTCTTGGAGTGGCCTAGCCAGTCTCCAGACCTTAATCCCATAGAAAAGCTGCGGAGGGAGCTGAAGGTTTGAGTTGCCAAACGTCAGCCTCGAAACCTTAATGACTTGGAGAAGATCTGCAAAGAGGAGTGGGACAAAATCCCGCCTGAGATGTGTGCCAACCTGGTGGCCAACTACAAGAAACGTCTGACCTCTGTGATTGCCAACAAGGGTTTTGCCACCAAGTACTAAGTCATGTTTTGCAGAGGGGTCAAATACTTATTTCCCTCATTAAAATGCAAATCAATTTATAACATTTTTCACATGTGTTTTTCTGGATTTTTTTGTTGTTATTCTGTCTCTCACTGTTCAAATAAACATGCCATTCAAATTATAGACTGATCATTTCTTTGTCAGTGGGCAAAAATACAAAATCAGCAGGGGATCAAATACTTTTTTCCCTCACTGTAGAAATGAATTAGCTAACCATCTTGAGATGGCGAGTCAGTCAGGAGAGAAGTCCTCAATTTCAAAACTTTGTTCTCACCATAACAAAGCTAGCTTAGCTTACGTCGCTGTACTCGCTACTGCACTTTGTTGTGATTGAATGGCAAAGACACACCCAAGAAACACCCACATCAAATCACACCCCCAAGACAACTTTTGTTTGCCTTCTGTCATGGCCGCTAGCAATTATTTAATTTTTATTTTACCTTTATTTAAGCAGGGAGTCCCCATTGAGCCCAGGGTCTCTTTCACATGGGGTCCTGCAAATACAATTTCATAAGACAAACTAAAAAAATGACACAATATGAAATAAGTAAAATAAAATACAGCACAATACAAATATTCAAGAAAACAATTACATTCCTCAATAAGAAGCTCCCCAATCAATATTTGACATTACCCGAGTGGCACCAGAACATACAATTGTAATGTATTTTGTTGTTGGTTCCACCAATGAGATGCTTTAAAGCTAAGCAGATTTAGCCAGTTCGGCAGAGACCCAATGAACTTTGAGAGTTAGCCAACCTTGTGAACGGATTTGGTATCTCATGTTTTTGTATTTTAACATCAAATCTTCTTAATGAGCATTGATGAAAATCAGGAAGTGCAGTTCACCTTTTAACACCTGTTAGTTCAATTAGTGGGAGGAGCCTACAATGAACAACTAGACAACCTGTGCTGACAATAACCACGTTTCCATCCACAGTTTTTATGCGAGTACAGTCAAACAGTATAATAAATAATCACGACACTTGTGATAGTCACGACATCCGCCGACGTCGGTTCCTCACGGCGTCTGGCGGTCGACGTCACCGGTCTTCTAGCCATCGCCGATCCACTTTTCATTTTCCATTTTATTTGTCTTGTTTTCCATCACACCTGGTTTTAATTTGCCCTCATTACTGTTGTTTATTTAACCCTCTGTTTCCCCCATGTCTATGTGGGGAATTGTTTGTTGGCATGCTGGTTACGCCGGATTTGTATTGTTTTCACTCGTGCTTTATGGCAGCCGGTATTTTGTATGTGTATTTTGTACTTTGTGCTGCCTTACTTGGTTTTGGGCATTTGTTTTGTAATGTGGGTGCGTTCTGTTTGTACATTGCCTTAGTAAAGTACTTAGTCCACTCATCTCTGCTCTCCTGTGCCTGACTACCTACACCAGCTACACCAGCTACACCCACCGCATGACAGATAGAAACAGGACATATCGGTACAATTTTATAAATGCCGACAGATCATTTATTTGTTCAAAATGGTGGGATATTCTTTGTGTCTGTAAAATGTATTATGCGAGAAATGGCAGTGGAAATGCTTTTATGCACAAAAATGTACATAATAACCATCATATGGAAGTAAACTTGAAGTCATGTGATGATATGGTGTGTGGTCCTCCCACTACAACTTGGGAAGCCATGCAGTTAGGCTACAGCTGACATAAGTTATGATGAATTTCACATGGTGGTGAAAGTGCAAGGTGATGAGCTTGACGCTCCTTTCCGATATACAGTATATCGAGAGTTTTATTCTGGTGACATGATGATCGATGATTCGCTGCCGTTTGAACAAATAAAAATTATATTTTGACCATAATAATGTCATCGTGTGGGCTGTACCCACATCGTATTTGTGAGCTGTTAGCTAGAGCAGAGGAGCAATAACGGAGTGGGCACATTAGCTACAGTGCATTCAGAAGGTATTCAGACCCCCCTTGTGTTACGTTACAGCCTTATTCTAAAATTGATTAAATAACAACTTTTCCTCATTAATCTACACACAATAGTGTGTAGATTATTATGTGACCATGTGTATGTGACCAATAAAATTGATTTGACAATGCCCCATAATGACAAAGTGAAAACAAGTTTAGACATTTTAGCAAATGTATTAAAAATAAAAATAAGTATTTGAGACCCTTTGCTATGAGACTCAACATTGAGCTCAGATGCATCCTGTTTCCATTGATCATCCTTGAGATGTTTCTACAACTTGATTGGAGTTCACCTGTGGTAAATTCAATTGATTGGACATGAAAGGCACACACCTGTCTAAATAAGGTCCCACAGTTGACAGTACATGTCAGAGCAAAAACCAAGCCATGGAGGTTGAAGGAATTGTCCGTAGAGCTCTGAGACAGGATTGTGTCGAGGCACAGATCTGGGGAAGGGTACCAAAAGTTGTCTGCACCATTGAAGGCCCCAATAACACAGTGGCCTCCATCATTCTTAAATGGAAGAAGTTTGGAACCACCAAGACTCTTCCTAGAGCTGGCCTAGGAACTCCCAAAATACAGGTTTAATTTTTATTTAACTAGGCAAGTCAGTTAAGAACAAATTCTTTACAAAGATGGCCTACCCCAGCCAAACCCGGACGATGCTGGGCCAATTGTGCGCCGCCCTACGGGACTCCCAATCACGGCCGGATGTGATACAGCCTGGATACCCAAGAAGACTCGAGGTTGTAATTGCTGCCAAAGGTGCTTCAACAAAGTACTGAGTAAAGGGTCTGAATACTTATGTAAATGTGATATTTAAGTTTTTACATTTTAATAAATTAGCAAAAAATTTCTAAACCTGTTTTTGCTTTGTCATTATGGTGTATTGTGTGTAGATTGATGAGGCGGGGAAAAACTATTTAAGTAATTTTAGAATAAGGCTGTAATCTAACAAAATGTGGAAAAAGTCGAGGGGTCTGAATACTTTCCGAAGGCACTGTATTTGCCTGTATTTACCCCCCCCCTCAGCCACATTAGCAATGCATTTTGGGGATAATAAAGAACTACAAATGCCATGATGATCTGGATGAGCCTGCCGAATCGAGGTAAATGTAAGAATCTCTATCTAATTAACTATCTAATATTAGTTGCATTTAGTCATTAAGAAATTGGCAACATTTCTTTAAATTTACAATTTTGAGAATGGTCTTGTGCAAGTTTTAAATTGACACAATACCTGTTAGCAAATGTGTCAGCTTGAGATGCCGTTCAGGAGATTGCAGGGATTTGTAGTCTTGCATGATATCTACTTAGATGCTAATTAGTATATTTGTATCTGAGAGTAAATAGACCCTCTGAATCAGAAAGTCACCTTGTCCAAGATTTAAATGGTTATCAAAACGTCACGCCAGTTGCTCAAGTGTTTCTACAATTCCCTATGGGAAAAATGAATGATAGAAAAACTATTGGAATTTCCCTGTTTGACCGCTAGGTTTATGGGTATTTTGACACCTCCACTGTTGGGCTCTAAATCCTGTTATTATGGGGGATACTCAAGTACTCTGTTTTGGGTTTATGCATATAAACATCATATCCTGTTTATAATAACTCAAGCTTGTTTCCCAGTTATGTGAAATCAGGGGAAAGGGGGATACTTAGTCAGTTGTACAACTGAATGCATTCAACTGAAATGTGTCTTCCGCATCTAACCCCACCCCTCTGAATCAGAAAGGTGCAGGGGCTGCCATAATCGACATCCACGTCTTCAGCGCCAGGAACAGTGGGTTAACTGCCTTGTTCAGGGGAAGAATGACAGATTTTTACCTTGTCATCTCAGGGATTCGATCCAGCAACTTTTCGGTTACTGGCCCAACGCTCTAACCACTTGGCTACCTGCCGATAAGATGCCTGGGTTATGCTGATCTAAGACAAGATAATGTGGCATGTAAACATCTTATCCCATTTACTGTTGTTTTTCATGGTCTGCGAGTTGCACATATCATGGGTGTTGTGCAGTCTACGGTGTTGTGTGATGAGGTTTTCATCTGATTGTCAAACAAATCACTTTTTTTTAAAGTAGGCTACTTGCGCAGTTCAATCCACCATAATAATTTCAAAATTTACTTTGCTGATACTCCTTACTGGACCGTATAGCATACTGGCTACTTTCACCTCTAACTTAGACCCGTTTCTGCTTATAATTTCCGACATTTGGGAGGCCATAATATGGGTGCTTGACTGCTGTTAGGTCAGATCAACCCTACTCCTTGGCCAGAGCGTCCAGTGAGCAAAACGCTCTGAATTTACAAAAGAACACTCTTAAAATTCTCTGAGTTTAAGAACACCTGAGCACACTGAGCACACTCTGGCACTCCAGATTGAATTCACGAACATACCCGTAGTATAAACCAGCCTTTAGTCTTAATCTTTGGTTGTTTAGTACATGGCTTCACATGTGAATCCTTAAAGAGCTGGGTTGGGCTAAAGCTTAAGAGGGTGTGAAGGATGCTGAATGGGAATAGACAAAGAAGAGCTCTCCAGTAGGTGCACCAAAAACATTCAAGGGCCATTTTCTCAAAAGTGAGGTTACTTGTTTATCAACTTTCAAATCAGAATTACTTTCCCATTGTTCCTCAACTGTAGTGTATGATATACTGTTTTATAGCTCTGAGTCTCTACTTTTATACAACATAGAGTGTTTTGCAAAAGTATTCACCCCCCCTTGGCGTTTTTCTTATTTTGTTGCATTACAACCTGTAATTTAAATGGATTTTTATTTATATTTCATGTAATGAACATACACAAAATATTCCAAAAATAAAACATGGAAAAGTGGTGCGTGCATTGGAATTCACCCCCTTTGCTATGAAGCCCCTAAATAAGATCTGGTGCAACCAATTACCTTCAGAAGTCACATAATTAGTTAAATTAAATCTAAGTGCCACATGATCTGTCACATGATCTCAGTATATATACACCTGTTCTGAAAGGCCCCAGAGTCTGCAACATCACTAAGCAAGGGGCACCACCAAGCAAGTGACACTATGAAGGAGCGCTCCAAACAGGTCAGGGACAAAGTTGTGGAGAAGTACAGACCAGGGTTGGGATATAAAAAAATATATAAAACTTTGAACATCCCATGGAGCACCATTAAATCCATTATAACATTTTTTTAAGAATATGGCACCACAACAAACCTGCCAAGAGAAGGTCGCCCACCAAAACTTACGGACCAGGCAAGGAGGGCATTAATCAGAGGCAACAAAGAGACCAAAGATAACCCTGAAGGAGCTGCAAAGCTCCACAGCGGAGATTGGAGTATTTGTCCATGGGACCACTTTAAGCCATACACCCCACAGAGCTGGGCTTTACGGAAGAGTGGCCAAAAAAAGCCATTGCTTAAAAAAAGAAATAAGCAAACACGTTTGGTGTTCGCCAAAAGGCATGTGGGAGACTCCCCAAACATATGGAAGAAGGTACTCTGGTCAGATGAGACTATAATTTAGCTTTTTGGCCATCAAGAAAGCACTATGTCTGGCGCAAACCCAACACCTCTCATTACCGCGAGAACACCATCCCCACAGGGAAGCATGGTGGTGGCAGCATCATGCTGTGGGGATGTTTTTCATCAGCAGGGAAACTGGTCAGAATTGAAGGAATGATGGATGGCGCTTGGAAATTCTTGAGGGAAACCTGTTTCAGTCTTCCAGAGATTTGAGACTGGGACGGAGGTTCACCTTCCAGCAGGACAATGACCCTAAGCATACTGCTAAAGCAACACTCAAGTTATTTAAGGCAAACCATTTTAATGTCTTGGAATGGCCTAGTCAAAGCTCAGGCCTCAATCCAATTGAGAATCTGTGGTATGACTAAAAGATTGTTGTACACCAGCGGAACCCATCCAACTTGAAGGTGCTGGAGCAGTTTTTCCTTGAAGAATGGGCAAAAATCCCAGTGGCTAGATGTGGCAAGCTTATAGAGACATACCCCAAGAGAGAGGGTTGCAAAAGGTGGGTCTTTAAAGTTTTGACTTTGGGCGGGTGAGTAGTTATGCACGCTCAAGTTTTTGTCTTACTACTTGTTTGTTTCACAATAAAAAATATTTTGTATCTTCAAAGTGGTAGGCATGTTGTGTAAATCAAATGATACAGACCCCCAAAAATCAATTTTAATTCCAGGTTGTAAGGCAACAAAATAAGAAAAATGCCAAAGGGGGGTGAATACTTTCGCAAGCCAATGTACATAACATCGATCCGGTCGGTCACATATAAATTGGGACATTTGGTTGGTAATTTGTTTATCAAGTATAGTTAGATACATGCAGCTTCTCTTCTGTCATAATTTGTTGCCCTACAAGACTAAATAAAGTAGTGCTCACCAGAACAATGTCTAACATCGATATAATGAATGCATTGGTAATCTAGTTAACACCAGTAAAGTTGTCTGTTTTGTTTAGGGACTGGGAGAAAATGCAATAACTCCAAAACAGTGGAAAGATCGGTCCTGTGCAAAATGTCCAATGTCATCAGTTTACGGAAATGAAAAGCTGAGAAAACGATTAAACACATTTCTGATAAGACTTCAGTTTTTCTTGGGTGCATATTTTATGTGGTTAAAAATACTGTCTGCTTGCATAACAGTGTCAAAGGTATTCACATTACATGTGGCTTCACAATTTCTCAAGAGATGCTGGAAGAAAGACATTTCTGCACTCCTGTTCTGGAGGAAAAATTTACATTTGTATAATTTTACTGCAAGAAATGCATAACTCTGCAGGAGTTAATATTATATTACTCTACATGTGAGAGGTTATATGCCTACAGTCAGTGTCCATATTTCAGTTACTATTCCATATAACCCATATGAACCAATTAGGAATATTCTGTTTATTCGTGGATACAGGGATACTCATGAACGGGATATCAAAAGTGCATGGACACAGTTTATCCCGAATAAGACCTTAAGCAGGATATGAGCTACTATCCGGAATACTTTGGACATGTAAACGTGGTCAATGAAGGTAACAGCCTCTTCCTATATGTACAGTACATAGCTATCTCAATTACCTAGCACCCCTGCACATCTACTCGGTACTGGTACTCCCTGTATATAGCCATGTTATTTTCTACTTACTATATATAGCCATGTTATTTTTACTCTTTATTTTTATTCATTATTAATTTATAATTTGTATTTAATTTTGTATTTCTCAATCACCCAATCTTTAAGAAAAATCTAATGAATATCAATATGCAGATGGTTTATGCCTACTAGTTGACAATCATCTTACTCTACATAGACAAAATATGTGTTTATGAGTCATGAGTCCCCCTACCATCTCTGCCTAGGATGTGCACAATACTAAAATGTCAAAAATTAGATTTGATTAATGGAGCATTTAATATCCAATGCTTATTTTTATGACTTATTCAAAACCTGTCCACAAATGGCTGCAAAAATACATAGCCTCATATAATACATTACCAAAGACAAAAGTAGGCATCAGATTTCAAATATGTGATAACTGGAAAAATTGGGAAGTGGAATAATAAAATAAGTGTGGGGAATAACAGTAGTGTTCTTGCTGACAAGCACAGTAATTACCCTGTATTTTAGCCCATTGTTAAGAATGAGAATTGTTCCACTGATCAGACTAAATAAAGTAAATACATAATCAAATCTGTCCCTACACCCTAACCAAATAATTGTTATATTTATTGCCCCCCCTCTAGAATACAACGTACACTTTCGGGTTCACAATGTCTTAGACAAAGATTATTTTCATAGTTACAAATCAGGTCACCATACAAAACTTCCCTGCTAAAACATCCAGGTCTCTGTCTGCTGCCTTTTCGTTGCCAGAGATCCCTTACATAACTAAACCAATCATATGCTTCAATGTGCCGCGGTTCACAGTGCCATGGCAGGACAGGACAATGATAAAGGCTCCTCTCCTGATGTTAAATTGCAGGCGCAGATGCCCCTATTTCAAAGCGATAAGGAGCACAATTAAACAGTTAACGCGCTGATTATATAATGGGCTAATTAGAAAAAATGTAAGCAGTAGGCTACTTTTCAATGCGTGAAATAAGAGGTGTGCCGTGAGAGCGTGAGAAGAGGGTCAAAAGGTTGTGTCTCACGGTCAATGTGTGAGAGTTCGCAACTCTGGGCTAATCTTTTGATTACATGTAGTAAATAATAAATGACAGCAACAACAGATAACATTATCTGAATAGATAAGGTTAGCAAGCTAGCTTGCTAGATAATGATAGCAGCATGCTAGCTAGCTACACTGACAACTATTAGTGCCCAATTTGTTGATTAAATCAACGTTGAAATAAACTGGGAAATTGCCACACCCCATTCGTGCCGCGTCAAAACAACTCGGAAGTCGTATTTTTTCAGTTTTTTTCAGTTTCCAGTTGTTTTGAACGCGGCATTAAAATAAGTAACCTTCGTCATTCTGAGGAGGTGGAACCTAAAAGTGCATGTCCTCCTGTTGAAATAGTGACGGCAACTTGACGCTAATAAAACTGAGGCTAATATCTGTGTAAACTCTTTGGAATTGTAAATTGTGGTTGTCACTTAGTAGGCTACCAATTTCATGGGTGCACACTCCATAGGTAAGGCTGTACAGTCCAATATGAATGTTCAATACGCACAATAAATGAGCTATTGTGGCTCATTTCACAGTGGTTTCAGTCCTGCAATAAGATTTGTATGAGGTGTGACGCTCATATTGGTGCAAACTACGTAGTTGTGTTCTGTGGGTGTCACTAGGTAGACTGATAGCTACTCCATAGGTAAGGCTTTACAGTCCTATATGAATGTTCAATACGCACAATAGCAAAAGTTGCCAGTCACATTCTGTTAAAGGTCCCCAAAGCACATACATCCCTGGGTCGCTCCTCTTTTCAGTTCACTGCAGCTAGCGACTGGAACGAGCTGCAACAAACACTCCAACGGGACAGTTTTATCTCAATCTCTTCATCCAAAGACTCAATCATGGACACTTACTGACAGTTGTGGCTGCTTTGTGTAATGTATTGTTGTCTCTACCTTCTTGTCATTTGCGCTGTTGTCTGTGCCCAATGATGTCTGTACCGTGTTTTGTGCTGCTACCATGTTGTTATTATGTTGTGTTGCAACCATGCTGTATTGTCATGTGCTGCTGCCTTGCTATGTTGTTGTTTTAGGTCTCTCTTTATGTAGTGTTGTGTTGTCTCTCTTGTGATGTGTTTTGTCCTATATTTATATTTTTAATCGCAGCCCCTGTTGCAGTAGGGGGCCTTTTTGGTATGCCGTCATTGAAAATAATAATTTGTTCTTAAGTGACTTGCCTAGTTAAATAAAGGTGAACAAAAATGAAAAAAAAAAAAGATGGGCTCATTGTATTGGCTGGAATGGAGTCTATGGAGCGGAGTCAAATGTGATTTCCATATGTTTGATGTGTTTAATTCCACTCCAGCCATTACAATGAGCCCGTCTTCCTATAGCTCCTCCCACCAGCCTCCACTGCTCTATAGGTAAGGCTGTACAATGCATATGCCCCCAATACAAGTATGCAGTCTAATACATCCACAGTGAGATCTGAACAATTTGTTTCCTGTTTATTGTCAAATAAATACATTACTGTATTTACTATTAAGTTATGTAACAACATGTCAACCTTGTTTAGCATTATCTAATCCAAATATGGAATTATCCCCCTATTTGTTGCAGTTTGGATCAGTTTCAATTATGGACTTTTATTTTGAAGGCGAACTGCAAATTCCACTATTGTGGCTAATCCCTATTGTGGTTAGCTTCACACATTGCCGTATGAGTTCTACAATAGGGAAGGGCATGGTATCATGGACTGGAGTTTGACAGGTAAGATCTACCACACCGGGCTGAATATCGACAACCAAACTTTGTAATTGTCCGGCCAGGTCTGGACAATTTGCCGACAGTTTTTTGTCAAGCGATTTGGTTTAGTTGTGTCCAATAGCCTACTCTGTTTATAATTGGCTATTGATGTTGAAATGAATTGAGCGTCTCCGGTTGAGGTTTTTTCGTAACGAGGGTAAATGTTGCGCAATCTCAAGTTGGTAAAGTTTATTTTAAATGCAGTTCACGATCGTCAGCCTAGATAGATTTGTATTAGCCTATAATCAAATGCTGGCGTTCTTTCTGTCGCGTTTGAACTTGTGATTGTCATTTCAGGCATGCGCCTTGGATTTGTTGATAGTAGTCCTACTTAGCCCAATATTAGTAGGCCTACGTTAGCCCATTATTATACTGAACCAAAATATAAACGCAACATGTAACAATGAACTATTTTACTGTTACAGTTCATATAAGGAAATCAGTCAATATAAATAAATTAAGCCCTAATCTATGGATTTCACATGACTGGGCAGGGGCGCAGCCATGGGTGGGCCTGGGAGAGCATAGGCCCACCCACTGGGGAACCAGGTCCAGCCAATTAGAATTTGTTTTTCCCCACAAAAGGGCTTTATTACAGACAGAGATACTCCTGTTTCATCAGTTGTCTGGGTGGCTGGTCTCAGGTGATCCCACAGGTGAAGAAGGTGGAGGTCCTGGGCTAGCGTGGTTACACATGGTCTGCGGTTGTGAGGCCGGTTGGATGTACTGCCAAATTCTTTTAAATTAGGTTGGCGGTAGTTTATGGTAGAGAAATTAACATTTAATTCACTGGCAACAGCTCTGGGGGACATTCCTGCAGTCAGCATGCCAATTGCATGGTCCCTCAACTTGAGACATCTGTGGCATTGTTGTGTGACAAAACTGCACATTTTAGAGTGGCCTTTTATTGACCCCAACACAAGGTGCACCTGTGTAATGATCATGCTGTTTAATCTGCTTCTTGATATGCCACATCTGTCAGGTGGATGGATTATCTTGGCAAAGGATAAATGCTCACTAACAGGGATTGTAAACAAATTTGTGCACAACATTTGAGAGAAGCTTTTTGTGCATATGGAACATTCTTGTAATCTTTGATTTCACTTCATGAAACATGGGACCAACACTTTACATGTTGCATTTATATTTTTTTCAGAATAGTAGACCTACTTCAGCTCCCTTTGCGTTTTTGATCTAATAGATTACACATTCTATGTTATTCATATATATTTGTTTCATTATGCTTGATGTAGTCACACACTTACCTGATGTGTAGCCATGTTCTGCGTTTGTCCTAAAAAATCTGAGTGGTATCATTTCCCACCCTCTAGCCTATAGTTAAATGGATAGTTAACCCAAATAACAAAATTATCAAAATGTTTCCCTTACCATGTAAGCAGTCTATGGAAATTGTATGACAGAGATCCATGCTTTGGTTTTGTTTACCTGGCCACTGTCTCCAAAAGCAACATTTTCTTTAAGGCATTTGTGGAACAAATCTAATGCAAGTCAATATCACCGATATTAGCATTTTTCACGTCATATGCAAAGCATCGTAGCATTGATCAAAGCATGGATTTAATTTGCTGTCTCACCTTGTCCATAGACTGCTTACACGGCAAGGAAACCAATATGTAATTTGGGTAAACTATATCTTTAACTGTAGCAATTGAGGTAGTACTGTCAGATATTGAACCAGCAACACCCTGAGCTTCTGTGCCATAATAGTCCAGACTTCATGACAGACTTGTCTATAGTACACTTACATACAGAGGGGCTATTCTGACACCCTTCAATGTTGGTTCAATGTTGTGTGTGTGTTTATGTCCCTATCTCCCATAGGCTACACATAAGCTTGCTATGCTATTACTGCTATTAATCTCCTCTTGTTGTTTCTGCAGGGTGACATACTGTAGTGAGGTCTATAGCGATGGAGGATTTCTGGGTAGTGGTCCTGGCAGGGCTGAAGGTGTGGGTCTACCTCATTGTGGCTCTTCTCATGGTGCCCGCCATGTTTGGCTTCTCCCTGGGCATCTCTGAGACATACATGAAGATCCTGGTCAAAACCCTTGAGGTAAACTGCCTCTGTTCAGAAGTAGCCAACCAACAAACTTCCACAGACTCGGGGGGCCGGGGTACAATAGTGGGAAAGAGGAAGCGTAATACTTACAAGCTCTGTAAAAGCTGGTAAACTGCATCACTCAGACAACATGAGGGGCACTGCTTCATGTGTCTATAGTTGTCTTAAATGTTGTCTATTCATCATGTCCTAAATATAAGACTTGTGTCCTTAATGTATGTATTTACAGTTGAAGTCGGAAGTTTACACACACCTTAGCCAAATACATTTAAATTCAGTTTTTCACAATTCCTGACATTTAATCCTAGTAAAATGTCCTTTCTTAGGTCAGTTAGGATAACAACTTTATTTTATGAATGTGAAATGTCAGAATAATAGTAGAGAGTGATTTATTTCAGCTTTTATTTCTTTCATCACATTCCCAGTGGGTCAGAAGATTACATACACTCAATTAGTATTTGGTAGTATTGCCTTTAAATTGTATAACTTGGGTCAACCAAGTTCCCACAATAAGTTGGGTGAATTTTGGCCCATTCCTCCTGACAGAGTTGGTGTAACTGAGTCAGGTTTGTAGGCCTCCTTGCTCACACACGCTTTTTCAGTTCTGCTCTCAAATGTCTATAGGATTGAGGTCAGGGCTTTGTGATGGCCACTCCAATACCTTGACTTTTTTGTCCTTACGCTGTTTTGCCACATCTTTGGAAGTATGCTTGGGGTCATTGTCCATTTGGAAGACCCATTTGCAACCAAGCTTTAACTTCCTGACTGATGTCTTGAGATGTTGCTTCAATATATCCACATACATTTCCTTCCTCATAATGCCATCTATTTTGTGAAGTGCACCAGTCCCTCCTGCAGCAAAGCACCCCCACAACATGATGCTGCCACCCCCCGTACTTCACTGATGGGATGGTGTTCTTCGGCTTGCAAGCCTCCCCCTTTTTCCTCCAAACATAACGAGGATCATTATGGCCAAACAGTTCTATTTTTGTTTCATCAGACCAGAGGACATTTCTCCAAAAAGTACGATCTTTGTCCCCATGTGCAGTTGCAAACCGTAGTCTGGCTTTTTTTTATGGCGGTTTTGGAGCAGTGGCTTCTTCCTTGCTGAGCGGCCTTTCAGGTTATGTCGATATCGGACTCGTTTGACTGTGGATATAGATACTTTTGTACCTGTTTCCTCCAGCATCTTCGAGGTCCTTTGCTGTTGTTCTGGGATTGATTTGCACTTTTTTGCACCAAAGTATGTTCACCTCTAGGAGACAGAACGCGTCTCCTTCCTGAGCGGTATGACGGCTGCGTGGTCCCATGGTGTTTATACTTGCGTACTATTGTTTGTACAGATAAACATGGTACCTTGAGGCGTTTGGAAATTGCTCCCAAGGATGAACCAGACTTGTGGAGGTCTACAATGTTTTTTCTGAGGTCTTGGCTGATTTCTTTTGATTTTCCCATGATGTCAAGCAAAGAGGCACTGAGTTTGAAGGTAGGCCTTGAAATACATCCACAGATACACCTCCAATTGACTCAAATTATGTCAATTAGCCTATCAGAAGCTTCTAACGCCATGACATCATTTTGAGTCAACTTGGTGTATGTAAACTTCTGACCCACTGGAATTGTGATAGTGAAACAATCTGTCTGTAAACAATTGTTGGAAAAATGACTTGTGTCATGCACAAAGTAGATGTCCAAACTGACCTGCCAAAACTATAGTTTGTTAACAAGAAATTTGTGGACTGGTTGAAAAACGAGTTTTAATTACTCTAGCCTAAGTGTATGTAAACTTCCGACTTCAACTGTATACAGCAACATTAGTGAGGGAGAAAAAAAAAATCGATGGTTTCATATCGCAATATTATTTTGAGCTGGTGGGCCTGCACCAAAACTCCAGTTATTTCCCTTCATATTGTGTTCTCCATCTTCTTCTTAAATATGGAGCCAATTTGTTTTCAGCCCTTTTATTTCCATGACTGATCAAAACTGGTTTTCTCATGGCTCTCTCTCGTCCCTCTGCAGCAGACATATGGTGAGCAATATGTTTGGAATATCGAATCGCAAATAAATTTATAGAACTGACATGATTTTTGACAGGAAAGCACATATGTCCTCTACACTGCACTTCCATCTGAACATCCTGTAATATTGTGGCCTCCTGGGAAAAAAATAATAATAAGCCCCTGGACAGTGTTTGAAAGATTATCTGGGGTGAGAGTTCAGGGGTGAATATGTGTATGTCCTTTCTCTCCTGTCCTGCTCTGGGTCATGGGGTGAGATGTCAAAGGCTAAATGTGTTTCTCATCTCTCCTGTTCTCCAGTGGGCCACGTTGAGGATCCAGACAGTCAACAATGAGCAGCATATAATTGAATCATCCTCATCCAACGGTGAGTCAAATAATAGTTTATTTGTCACGTGCGTCGAATACAACAGTGAAATGCTTACTTACAGGCTCTAACCAACAGTGCAAAAAAAAATAAAAAGGTATTAGGTGAACAATAGGTAGGTAAAGAAATAAAAACAGCAGTATATACAGTAGCGAGGCTATATACAGTAGCGAGGCTGTAAAAGTAGCGAGGCTGTAAAAGTAGCGAGGCTACATACAGACACCGGTTTTCAGGTTGATTGAGGTAGTATATGTACATGTAGTTATGGTTAAAGTGACTAGCAGAGCAGAGCTCATTGGATTCATTTTCTTGATCGATTGATAGGATGGATGAATGGATAGAGATTTATTTATTCATTGGTCTCTGATTGTGGAGATTCCCTATCATTTCCTTACAGTTGCATGGTTGATATTTTAGGCTTACAAGTCTGGCCAATGTGTGGGAAAAAGAAACCTCAATGTTTTCAGTCACTCCCTTTACCCTTGAGAAACTCCTAAAGAAACATATTATACAGTATGTTCTGTCTCTCCTCTCTCTCAACAACACTGGTTCCCACAGCCACTGTTGTTTATCTGCTGTGTTCAGAAGCTAATTTATATGTAAAGTGCCTTAGAACAAATCCTGTATGTTAGTGTACCGTAGTAGTTAAACAGGTTTTTCTCTGTTGAGTGCATTGAAAATATCATGTCAGGACTGATTTCAGTCAGCTGCCAATAGTTGAAATAGGTTGCTTTTATAATATAGATATTTTCAATGTGCTCAAGGCATGTTAGATGGGATGGGGTAACCTACATGAAATTATAAACTGGGTGGTTCAAGACATGTTAGATGGGATGGGATAGGGTAACCTATATGAAATTATAAACTGGGTGGTTCAAGGCACATGGGATGGGATGGGGTAACCTATATGAAATTATAAACTGGATGGTTCAAGGCACGTTAGATGGGATTGGGTAACCTATATGACATAATAAACTGGGTGGTTCAAGACATGTTAGATGGGATGGGATAGGGTAACCTATATGAAATTATAAACTGGGTGGTTCAAGGCACGTTAGATGGGATGGGGTAACCTATATGACATTATAAACTGGGTGGTTCAAGGCACGTTAGATGGGATGGGATGGGGTAACCTATATGAAATTATAAACTGGGTGGTTCAAGACATGTTAGATGGGATGGGGTAACCTATATGAAATTATAAACTGGGTGGTTGAAGGCACGTTAGATGGGATGGGATGGGGTAACCTATATGAAATTATAAACTGGGTGGTTGAAGGCACGTTAGATGGGATGGGATGGGGTAACCTATATGAAATTATAAACTGGATGGTTCAAGGCACGTTAGATGGGATAGGGTAACCTATATGAAATTATAAACTGGGTGGTTCAAGGCATGTTAGATGGGATGGGGTAACCTATATGAAATTATAAACTGGGTGGTTCAAGGCACGTTAGATGGGATGGGGTAACCTATATGAAATTATAAACTGGGTGGTTCAAGGCACATTAGATGGGATGGGATGGGATGGGGTAACCTATATGAAATTATAAACTGGGTGGTTCGTTCAAGGCATGTTAGATGGGATGGGGTAACCTATATGAAATTATAAACTGGGTGGTTCAAGACATGTTAGATGGGATGGGATGGGGTAACCTATATGAAATTATAAACTGGGTGGTTCAAGGCACGTTAGATGGGATGGGGTAACCTATATGAAATTATAAACTGGGTGGTTCAAGGCATGTTAGATGGGATGGGGTAACCTATATGAAATTATAAACTGGGTGGTTCAAGGCACGTTAGATGGGATGGGGTAACCTATATGAAATTATAAACTGGGTGGTTTAAGGCACGTTAGATGGGATGGGGTAACCTATATGAAATTATAAACTGGGTGGTTCAAGGCACGTTAGATGGGATTGGGTAACCTATATGAAATTATAAACTGGGTGGTTCAAGGCATGTTAGATGGGATGGGGTAACCTATATGAAATTATAAACTGGGTGGTTGAAGGCACGTTAGATGGGATGGGATGGGGTAACCTATATGAAATTATAAACTGGAAGGTTCAAGGCACGTTAGATGGGATGGGGTAACCTATATGAAATTATAAACTGGATGGTTCAAGGCACGTTAGATGGGATAGGGTAACCTATATGAAATTATAAACTGGGTGGTTCAAGGCACATGGGATGGGATGGGGTAACCTATATGAAATTATAAATTGGGTGGTTCAAGGCACAATAGATGGGATGGGATGGGGTAACCTATATGAAATAATAAACTGGGTGGTTCAAGGCACGTTAGATGGGATGGGATGGGGTAACCTATATGAAATTATAAACTGGGTGGTTCAAGGCACGTTAGATGGGATGGGATGGGGTAACCTATATGAAATTATAAACTGGGTGGTTCAAGGCACGTTAGATGGGATGGGGTAACCTATATGAAATTATAAACTGGGTGGTTCAAGGCACGTTAGATGGGATGGGGTAACCTATATGAAATTATAAACTGGGTGGTTCAAGGCACATTAGATGGGATGGGGTAACCTATATGAAATTATAAACTGGGTGGTTCAAGGCATGTTAGATGGGATGGGGTAACCTATATGAAATTATAAACTGGGTGGTTCAAGGCACGTTAGATGGGATGGGGTAACCTATATGAAATTATAAACTGGGTGGTTCAAGGCACATTAGATGGGATGGGATGGGGTAACCTATATGAAATTATAAACTGGGTGGTTCGTTCAAGGCATGTTAGATGGGATGGAATGGGGTAACCTATATGAAATGATAAACTGGGTGTTTCAAGACATGTTAGATGGGATGGAATGGGGTAACCTATATGAAATTATAAATTGGGTGGTTCAAGGCACGTTAGATGGGATGGGGTAACCTATATGACATTATAAACTGGGTGGTTCTAGGCATGTTAGATGGGATGGGGTAACCTATATGAAATTATAAACTTGGTGGTTTAAGGCACGTTAGATTGGATGGGGTAACCTATATGAAATTATAAACTGGGTGGTTCAAGGCATGTTAGCTGGGATGGGATGGGGTAACCTATATGAAATTATAAACTGGGTGTTTCAAGACATGTTAGATGGGATGGAATGGGGTAACCTATATGAAATTATAAACTGGGTGGTTCAAGGCACGTTAGATGGGATGGGGTAACCTATATGAAATTATAAACTGGGTGGTTCAAGGCATGTTAGATGGGATGGGATGGGGTAACCTATATGAAATTATAAACTGGGTGGTTCAAGGCATGTTAGATGATGGGATGGGGTAACCTATATGAAATTATAAACTGGGTGTTTCAAGACATGTTAGATGGGATGGAATGGGGTAACCTATATGAAATTATAAATTGGGTGGTTCAAGGCACGTTAGATGGGATGGGGTAACCTATATGAAATTATAAACTGGGTGGTTCAAGGCACGTTAGATGGGATGGGGTAACCTATATGAAATGATAAACTGGGTGGTTCAAGACACGTTAGATAGGATGGAATGGGGTAACCTATATGAAATTATAAATTGGGTGGTTCAAGGCACTTTAGATGGGATGGAATGGGGTAACCTATATGAAATTATAAATTGGGTGGTTCAAGGCACGTTAGATGGGATGGGATGGGGTAACCTATATGAAATTATAAACTGGGTGGTTCAAGGCACATGTTAGATGGGATGGGATGGGGTAACCTATATGAAATTATAAACTGGGTGGTTCAAGGCACGTTAGATGGGATGGGGTAACCTATATGAAATTATAAACTGGGTGGTTCAAGGCACGTTAGATGGGATGGGGTAACCTATATGAAATTATAAACTGGGTGGTCATGTTAGATTGGGATGAAATTATAAACTGGGTGGTTCAAGGCACGTTAGATGGGATGGGATGGGGTAACCTATATGAAATTATAAACTGGGTGGTTCAAGGCACGTTAGATGGGATTGGGTAACCTATATGCAATTATAAACTGGGTGGTTCAAGACATGTTAGATGGGATGGGGTAACCTATATGAAATTATAAACTGGGTGGTTCAAGACATGTTAGATGGGATGGGGTAACCTATATGAAATTATAAACTGGGTGGTTCAATCCCTGAATGATGATTGGCTGACAGTATGACAATACATACATTTTTACTGCTCTAATTACGTTGGTAACCAGTTTATAACAGCAATAAGGCACATCTGGGGTTTGTGGTATATGGCCAATATATCACGGCTAAGGGCTGTATCCAGGCACTCCGCGTTGTGCCACGCATAAGAACAGCCCTTAAACGTGGTATATTGGCCATATACCACACCCCCTCGTACCTTATTGCTTAATTATACCACTGAGAACCTAGAGACAGTGTAAACCTGATTGTATAGTGCTTGGCAGTGGCTTGCAGTGGAGGAGGCTTAGAGCAGTCTGTTAAGTAGCAGACTGTGATCGTGAGCTTTACAATGTGCTGTACTGAATGTGGCCCTGTGCTGTCTGCCTATCTATCCACTGATGCAATCACTTCACAATCAGCAGTCTTATAGGTTTGTCAGGGGGCAATTCAATCAAACTGACAGCGCTGTGTTCACTAGCTAGCACAGCACATCAAGATGCTCTTTTAATTTGGTATATATAAACTCACAGGATGGTTTCTGTATTGTACTCCCCTCACTGTAGATGCTGGTTGTAGTTTTCAAAGAAAGCAAATGGGTCACAGCATAAACATTGCTTTAGCGGGATTGATTGAATTCAGCACAAAGTCAGTCACACTGTCTCCCTCTCCTGAACTTTGCCTCGTGCGTTATCAGATTGAGTCTCCTCAGCTGATTTCACTGCCTTCAGACCTCTAGGAGGAAGGGATACACTTTGTGGTGTGGTAATCTGATCCTAGACCTGTGATTACCTCGAGATGACAGACACACAAAGAGCCATTTACTATGTTTGATGGCCTGTCATTTCTTATGGATTCTGTAGGAAAATGGTATTGGTGATTTTAACCTGTTTAGGATCAGGGTTGTGGTTAGTATTCTTCCACTCAGCTATCAGCCCAAGATATCTTTATTTCTCAATATGGAGCAGCAGTGTGAGTTAGTTGGTGACACTCTCTTAAATGTGTTGCAGTTCTGTGACTCACTTCCTTCCTCCACAGCTCCTAACATGTCCATGGTGGTTTGACATATTTGTCATTCAAAATGAATGAAAACTTATTGGACTTTGAAGCTCTTTGTTTGCGACTCTGTGATTGATGGTAAAATATAAAACTAATTCATCTTTATCAACTACAGATAGCGGTACGATGTGATCATATCTGAAAATGATATAGGGCTGACTAGGTGATATCTGTGTGTGTGGATTTCCAGGCCTCATCCAGAGGGATGATGGTTCTATGGAGGAGGAGCTGGGGGAGTTGAGGCGCAGTCGCCCCAAACCACCAGTGGGAGGGGACTTCACACTCAGCGACTGTTTCTACTTCTACAGACGAGGCATAGAGGACATCGTAGAGGATGAGGTGAGATCACAACTAAAATCAGATTGATGCCTAATTCCAAATGTACTCCTAATGCTAGGTATTCCATGATGGCCCCTGGTAAACTCTGTCTGTTACCCAGTATTTGTAAGATACTGGTTGAAATGAGACAAACAGAGGCCCAATCTATAATTGTCAAATGTAGATTGTTTATTCATGGGAGAGCTCTGAGCTCCAAAAGGTGTACACAGTCTTTTATATGGTACAATGTTGAAATACAAAGATACAAAATTCCCACCACTTCCCCCACCCTTTCCAAGAAAAGTGTCTTCCCACAGTACCCATTCATTCCTTATCACAATCTTTGCACATAAGTCAAACTTGGGAGTTCTTCTCAAGGACGGGCCTCTCGCATGTGTCTGGTAGAATCAAATAGTTCTTTGTTCTCCCAGACACCCCCTAAATGAAGTCATACTTCTGCACACCAAGTTAATATCTAGACACACACACACATTAATTGGACTGCCATTTGTCTTGTAACCCTATCTCTATTGCATACATTTTCAGAATGGAATGTTCTTAGTATTAAGTACAAACATTTAGTCATCAAAACATAAAATCTATAACAGTAGATCTGAGCTATACAGTAATACCTAACCCTCTGGTAGGCTAAGATGAGTTTCCCATTCATTGCCTTTACTGTACACATCCAGTCCTTTCAAATCAACGAAGGGGCATCAGTTGGTGTTTAGGGCCAGGGGTGGATTCAGGATTGGGAGAAACAGTACAACATCTATTCAAAGTCCAGACTTTCTTTCTGTACAGGTAGTGCTACATTATTTATAATGTTGTTTGTCTGATTTCAAGGTGACCCAGCGGTTTTCATCAGAGGAGCTGGTGTCGTGGAACCTGCTAACTCGGACCAACAATGACTTCCAGTACATCAGCCTCAAACTGACTATGGTCTGGGGGCTGGGCGTGTTCATACGCTACTGCATCCTGGCTCCACTCAGGTAACACCTGGGAGTGTGAAATCATTAATCATCACTGTTCCCCTATAGTAAGGCCTCAGTTCTCCTACAGTTCACATCCCTGAACCAAACATACATGCCATGCACCAGTAATATTAAATGCAGTGCTTACCACAAATAATCCAGCTAGTGGCTGAATAGACAGCATGCACAACCCACAGATATCAATAAAGTGTGGAGCACAGGAGGGTGCTGAGGGGAAAACGGCTCATAATAATGTCCGGAACAGCGCGAATGGCATCAAACACCTGGAAGCCATGTGTTTGGTGTATTCGTTACCATTCCACTGATTCCGCTCCAGTCATTACTACGAGCCTGTCCTCTCCAATTAAGGTGCCACCAACCTCCTGTGGTGTGGAGTGTTGGCTCATGACCAGCATAATGTGTTGTAGTGTCATGTATGTTCCTGAGTGAGAATGTTTTCTTTCAGGATCACGCTGGCATCTATAGGCCTGACCTGGCTGGTGATAGGAACCACTGCTGTAGGATTCCTCCCTAACTGGAGGTACACTTACACGGCTTTGAATCTACAGGTTCACACAGGACATTCCTCTCGTCATTGTATTTTAGTCATCTTCAAGGTAGCATCTTGTGTGTCTGTCCGTCTGTGTGTTCTGTAGGCTGAAGTACTGGCTGAGCGATTGGGTCCATGTGATGTGCTACAGGATCTGTGCCCGAGGCCTCTCCTGCACCATCCACTACTATAACAAGTCAGTTAACTGACCTCCCCTCTCACACATCTCTACACAGCAGGCTATCACACACCAAGTGACCCTACTGTCCCCAAGTGACCCTACTGTTGGTCCTCATGATGTGTGCAGAGATATATATATTTTTTTGCTTTAACGTGTGTGTGTGTGTGGCCTCTATCTTGTTTTACAGAGAAAACAGACCCAGAAAAGGAGGAATCTGTGTGGCTAATCACACTTCCCCGATTGATATCGTAATTCTCTGCAACGATGGGTGTTACGCCATGGTACGTGAAATAAAGCTGACATTAAGCCTCGCTTGAAATGGCTGAACTGTGGGAAAGTTGATTGACACTCAATTGATTGCTTTCTTTCTGTGTAGCCTATTTTTATTTTGTACACCATTTTATACATGTTATACAATTTACTACTTTATACTTCTTTAATCCTAATCAGATTGATTGTCTGTGAAAGGAATTATGAGGACTTTAGATGGGATTTGATCTGATGTGTTTTAGGTGGGCCAGTCACATGGTGGTCTAATGGGAGTGTTGCAGAGGGCCATGGCCAGGTCCTGTCCTCACATCTGGTTTGAGAGAGCTGATATGAAAGATCGCCACCTGGTGGCCAAGAGGTGAGCTTACCTGTTCACTGTTATTCCTACCTCTACCTACAATGTTCAGACAAGCAATGACATGCCCATTGAAAATGGCTACAGACAAATAATCAGTCATATCTCATATTTCCTCATCCAGATAATATACTCCTGCCAGACAGCTTACTTACAGTATGTTCTCTGCTTTATAAGTGCTTGTCAGAAAAACAAAACTAGCACATTCATGCACAAATGTATTTGTCACAGGTCATTGCCATTGACAATTAGGGATCTAATTTAACACTGACATTTTCTGATATGGACATACATTATAGTTCCAGTTGGATCTATGTTCATACTCCTCCCAGATATAAAGTTAGGTTTTCTAACTGTTATTAATGTTTACAGGTTGACGGATCACGTGAATGACAACACAAAGCTTCCTATATTGATCTTTCCAGAAGGTGGGTTCCATTTGATTTTGATAGTCAGTCCATCTGTAGATGCTCTACAATCTACTAACCCTAGCTCTAACCTTTACCCTCAACTTAACCCTTGCCCTTATTCTACCCCTAACCTTAGCAAGCAGTTGCTTATCAACAGATGGTCATACTAACAACAAACTATCTGTAGAGCATCTACAGATGGAAAATCCGGACTATCCAAATAAAGTGTGACCGGTAAGTGCTACATTGGCCCAAATGGATTAGCATGAAGTTGCCCTTAAGACGCTGATCTAAGCCAGTGCCTTGGTTAGGTAGGGTAAAGCTGATCCTACACCTACAAATATACATATGCTGTATACCAGTTATTCCCAAACTGAAATCCTTTTCTTCACATTTTCAAACAGTACATTTATATTTTCCAATGGGGCTATACATTTGGGTGAGGTTTTTTCTCACCTGAGTAGCCTCGTTTCACTGCCAAAAATAAAATGAAACCATCTAGTGTTCAGCGAAATAACAACACAATGTCAAATACAGGTAGCCTAGTCAAATTATGAACATCCAATCACATTAACCGTTACTCTTGCGGGAAACCTTCACTCTTGCACAGACATTTAGAAACAAAACATGATCATTTGAAAAATAAGCCACGGGAGTTTTTTGAGTGAGAATAACTAGTGACTACTTTCGAGTAGTAATAGATGTATAAAAAAAACAGATACCATTAATAAGAAGGGCCTAGAAGCGTCTTATATGTGGCTAGGACAGGCAAACCCCATACTATTGTGGAGGACTTAATTCTTCCTGCTGCCGTGGATATGACTGGGACAATAGGCCCAAAAAACTATACAGACAATGCCTTCATCAAACAACACTGTTTCATGACGCATCGGTGACATGGCAGGAGATGTTTTGAAACAATTACTGCTTCGCATACAAGCCAGTGAATTATATGCGTTACAGCTGGACGAGTCAACAGACGTGGCGGGCCTGGCACAGCTCCTGGTATATGTCCATTACGTTTATGGGGGGTCAGTTAAGGAAGACATCCTCTTCTGGAAACCAGGATATTTTTTTAATTACTGGACAGCTCTGTGACATCAAATGGACTTTGGTGGTCAAGATGTGTTGGTATCTGTACTGATGGTGCAAAAGCCATGACAGAGAGACATAGTGGAGTGGTAACACGCAGCAAGCAGTTGCTCCCGACGCCACTTGGGTACACTGCAGCATCCACCGAGAGGCTCTTGCTGCCAAGACAGCTTGAAAGACGTTTTGGACACTGCAGGGAAAATTGTTAACTTAGTTAAAGCAAGGCCCCTGACCTCGTGTATTTTCTGCATTATGCAATGATATGGGCAACGACCATGTAACGCTTTTACAACATACAGAAGTGTGCTGGTTATCAAGTGGCAAAGTATTGACCATTTTTTTTAAATTGAGAGTCGAGCTTAAAGTTTTCTTTACTGACCATAATTTTCACTTGTCTGACCGCTTGCATGATGACGAGTTTCTCACACGACTGGCCTATCTGGGTGACGTTTTTTCTCGCCTGAATGATCTGAATCTGGATTACAGGGACTCTCTGCAACTATATTCAATGTGCGGTACAAAATTGAGGCTATAATTAAGAAGTTGGTGCTCTTTTCTGTCTGCATTAACAAGGACAACACAGGTCTTTCAATCATTGTATGATTTCTTTTTGTGTGCAAATGAATATAAAGCTTACGGACAATGTCAAATGTGATAAAGCGAAGCACCTGAGTGAGCTGGGTGCGCAATTACGCAGGTACTTTCCCAGAAACAGTCGACACAAACCACTGGATTTGTTATCCCTTTCATGCCCTGCCTCTAGTCCACTTACCGATATCTGAAAAAGAGAGCCTGAGAAAAATTTAATTTAATCAGAAGCTACTGCCAGATTTCTGGATAGGGCTGTGCTCAGTTTCTTGCCTTGGCAAATCGCGCTATTAAGACACGTACCTATGTGAGAGAGGATTCTCGGCCCTCACTAGCATGACAACTGCTGGAGGTTGAATGTTTGAAGGAGTACGGGACTATAAAAAGTTTGGGAACCACTGCTGTATACAGTATATGCAAGTCATGTATGTACAGTGAGGGAAAAAGTATTTGATCCCCTGCTGATTTTGTACGTTTTCCCACTGCCAAAGAAACTGCACATGGGGACAAAGATTGTACTTTTTGGAGAAATGTCCTCTGGTCTGATGAAACAAAAATAGAACTGTTTGGCCATAATGACCATTGTTATGTTTGGAGGTAAAAGGGGGAGGCTTACAAGTTGAAGAACAAGATCCCAACCGTGAAGCATGGGGGTGGCAGCATCATGTTGTGGGGGTGCTTTGCTGCAGGAGGGACTGGTGCACTTCACAAAATAGATGGCATCATGAGGAATGAAAATGATGTGAATATATTGAAGCAAGACATCAGTCAGGAAGTTAAAGCTTGGTCACAAATGGGTCTTCCAAATGGACAATGACCCCAAGCATACTTCCAAAGATGTGGCAAAATGGCTTCAGGACAACAAAGTCAAGGTATTGGAGTGGCCATCACAAAGCCCTGACCTCAATGCTATAAAACTGAAAAAGCCTGTGCGAGCAAGGAGGCCTACAAACCTGACTCAGTTACACCAGCTATGACAGGAATAATGGGACAAAATTCACCCAACGTATTGTGGGATGCTTGTGGAAGGCTACCAGAAACGTTTGACCCAAGTTAAACAATTTAAAGGCAATACACTCAATTAGTATTTGGTAGCGTATACATTTCTGACCCACTGGGAATGTGATGAAAGAAATAAAAGCTGAAATAAATCACTCTACTATTATTCTGACATTTCACATTCTTAAAATAAAGTTGTGATCCTAACTGACCTAAGAAAGGGAATTTTTACTAGGATTAAATGTCAGAAATTGTGAAAAACTGAGTTTAAATGTATTTGGCTAAGGTGTATGTAAACTTCCGACTTCAAGTAAGTGTGTGTGTGTGTGTGTGTGTGTGTGTGTGTGTGTGTGTGTGTGTATGTATGTGTATATATATATATATCACACACACACAGGGCCTTGCAGTTTTCACCCTTTTCTGTCATTTTCGAGAGCATTGTTGTTATCATATAATCTTTATACTGTATATCTGTGGTGCTTGTGGCTTATCTCCAGTCCCTATTTCTGGTGTCCTCAGGGACCTGTATCAACAACACATCTGTCATGATGTTCAAAAAGGGAAGTTTTGAAATTGGAGGAACAATATACCCAGTAGCCATAAAGGTAAGGCATCAATATCACTGCTTCTGTTCAGTTGTTGACTTTTCCCCTGAATCATGCAAAGATGGCATTGTGAAAGTTGCAAGAAAAAGTCAGCACAGCTTTGAAGAGGTGTTCTGTCAACTGTGGGACCATCTCCCTCCCTCAGTATGACCCGCAGTTTGGGGATGCATTCTGGAACAGTGCCAAGTACAACATGGTGAGCTACCTGCTGAGGATGATGACCAGCTGGGCTATAGTCTGCAACGTCTGGTACCTGCCAGCCATGCACCAACAGGTGTGTATACAACACACACACACAACCTGCCAGCCATGCACCAAGTGCCGCTGATCTATTTCCTCTTTCCACAGGAAGGGGAGGATGCTGTCCAGTTTGCCAACAGAGTCAAGTCTGCCATTGCACATCGGGGGGGACTAGTGGACTTGTCCTGGTAAGAATATCCTTCCGTCCTTCTATAAGGATTTTCTGATAATTCACTTGCACTAGAGCCTAGGAATAAACATTAGACAGCCTAACTGCCTCACAGTGGACTGTCTTTGACCTAGGCAGTGAAGGCATTGGGGACCTCTTTGCTGAGGAATGGGATTGTTTCTCTTGAGTGTTTTGTCATCTTGTAAATATGTATTATGTTTTCTATTTGTAAATTGTGTATATGCTCCCGAGTGGCACAGCGGTCTAAGGCACTGAATCCAGGCTGTATCACAATCAGCCGTGATTGGGAGTCAAATAGGGCGGCGCACAATTGGCACAGCGTCGTCCAGGGTTGGCCGGTGTAGGCCTTCAATGTAAATAAGAATTTGTTCTTAACTTCTTACGGAGTGGTGGGGCGCTAGCAAGGCGCCAAATTCAAAATCCAAAAGTTGAATTATTAAACATCCATCAATATACAAGTGTTTCATAGTCATCAAAAGCTCTGCTTCTTGGCAATATCACAGCGTTGTCAGATTTCAAAAAGGCTTTAAGGCAAAAGCACCACATTTGATTGTTTGAGGGTAGCACCTAACATATTTTTCCCATTACCATAAATTCATAAGCCTCCACGGTTCACAGAAAACACATTTCACAGCGAAAACAAATCAATTACCTTTTGAAGAACTTCTGCTGAGGGCTTCCCAAGTGTCCAACGAAGACAATCCATGGTTCTTTTGTTAGAAAAGTAATGCATTATATCCATAAATCTCCGTTTGGTTGGCGTGTTATAATCAGAAAATATAGCGTCGACTCCTCCATTGAAACGTGAAGAGAACTCGTTCAACTTATACCTATAAACTTGTCCAAGAACAATCAAACATAATTTTAAATGTATCCTTAGGAACACTTTTATGTATAAATAGTATAATATTTCAACCGGAATATAAACTGGGCGATAAGAAAGGAAAAAAATAAAGAACGCGCCAGCCGGGAGCGCACATTTACTTCTATTGACATCTGTGTGGACACTTCCTTATTCGTCTTCTTCTCTGTTCTAAAAGCATCTAAAAAGAATCAGAACACTTTCTCGAGACTGTTGAAATCCAGAGGAAGCAATAGGTACTGCATTCATATGCCCTTATATGGGCATTTTCATAAGGGGAGGGGTTCTAAATGAGGCAATGTGTCAAAACCACTTTTTCCAGGACAGAAATTCCTTGGGTTTTCGCCTGCCATATCCGTTCTGTTATACTCAGACAAAATGTTAACACTTTTAGAAAATTCAGTGTTTCCTATCCTATTTTCTGGGCCTGAATGGGAGGCATTTTACTTTGGGCACGCCAGGCTCTCCAAAACGGTCAACTCGTGCGCTGCTCCCAAAGAAGTTAACTGACTTGCCTATTTAAATAAAATAAATATGCAGAGCTCCCCTGTAAAAGAGACCTTGGTCTCAATGGGTCCTTGCTAAAATAAAGGGTAAACAAAAAAAAGGCACACAGAATTGCTGTAGATTTGCTTTTGTTTCTTAGAAACCATACATTCTTAGAGAACATGGGTCCCATGTGGCTCAGTCGGTAGAGCATGGCGCTTGCAACGCCAAAGTTGTGGGCTCGATTCCCACGGGGAACCAATTTGGAAAAAGTATGAAATGTATAAGAGCGTATGCTAAATGACAAATGTAAATGTTTCTAATGTGTGTTTGTTCCTGTGTAGGGATGGGGGCCTGAAGAGAGCCAAGGTGAAGGATATGTTTAAAGAGGAGCAGCAGAAGATGTACAGCAGCATGGTGGTTGGGAGTGAGGAGGACAACAGCAGTCACAGCGACTGACACCCTCCACTACCACATGGACAGGAGCTGGCCTTCCCTGCCTGACGACGGACTGACTAATACCGATTACCACGGACTTTCACTAGACTTTATGATAACTGATAAGCCAATGGCATTACAATGGAAGGACTGTGTCGACACTAGTGCAATGGAACTGTAAAGGAGATGAGGTGCCAGGTCCGATTGGAATAGCTCTTTGTGCTGCTATAAAAATGGTTCTGCTAGAAAATGACTATGAAATCCGGTGTTTGGCATTCGAATAAATGAATAACCTTGCAAATAGTCCATTTGTGACTGTATAACTTCTTGTTGTTTAATCCCAAAGTTCTGAATGTCAGAGTTTTGTTATGCATATAACGTTTTTCCGTTTTTTTTTTTTCTGTACGTTGAGACCAGTAGATCAATCATTGCTGCTAATCGTTTGGAAATAAACAGTCTACAGCTGTTCCCTCTTTTAGTGGTGTGTTTATTACAAGCTTAGCTACTAGAACAAGGTAGTCAGAATCAGTAAAACACTGTCAATTGATGATTTTAAATTTTTTAAAAACAGTACTGTGACTAGTGCATGGTATACCGGTACCACAATTTGATATCACGGCAGTGGCAATTTTAGCGTGTAAATCTTGGTGGGGCAAAAACATATGAAAAGTGGAATGCATTCCAGCAAAGCCACTACACAACAGCTTCATTCAGCCTCATTTACTGCCTTTTAAAAAACATGGCTGACTTGCTTAAACAAATGTGATTTCTAATGACAATTGAGATGTACAAACTATGGCATAAGGGGACGACAAGCGGATAAGAGGCAATCCGTAATTTCGATTAAGACAATGAGCGAGCTAGGACAGACGCAACGTTAGTCAATATAACTATTTGTTTAGCACTTTTGAAACACAGCAACAGAATTCAGAACATGGGTCGTTCTTACAGTGCACTCCAGTTACACCAAGTTAGATCCGTAGGATAAGTAAAGGGGGCAGACAATGAAAACTCTTACAATATTCAATGATTACATTTCTCTAAAACAGGTTATAGGCTACAGTAGAACAGTCAAAAGTAGGCAAAGTTAAGAGGGGTAAATAGACAAAATGATTAGGATGAGGCACATGGGCTACTAACATCTTACTACACAACATACATAGTATTACTTTCTTAGCTACAGTATACATATCTCCCTGGCATATTACATCATTTATGAAGCAGCATACAAAACATTTTTGGACTCACGTTGTTGTGCTCGGCTCACTTGAACAGGAAGGTGGCGTGGCGGTCCTCCGAGTTAAGTTGTTTTGAACGCGGCACAAATCATGCTTCATTGACAGCATGGCCAATGTTGAATGTTTATCATTTTAAACTAGGAAAACATACCCTTAATCCCAGATTTGGTACCACACAGCCACTGTCACTGATTCCTTCCAAACCACTCATTGAATTTGCGATTTCCAACTTGTTGTGTTGGATGGCCGATGAGCACCGATACGTTTATCTATAATTTATTTAAATTTCTCTTCCTATGACAAGGATTAAAAATGATTTGCCAGTAGATTGTTGACTTGATTCATAATGACTGCTAAGATTGTGAAAGTATGACGTTGACATGATTAGTCCAATGAAAGCTACTGTACATATAACGTGATTTGATGTCATTTAATCTGTGGCCAATGACCTTGAGCCTTCTTGGATGGGCACTTCTAATGTAACTCTATGGCAGCACCCAAGGGGCTAGAATTTTCGAAGTCTACCATTAGACTTGGCAGTGACGTAGTGTCCCCATGAGTGACAGAACACTGAGCCAATGATGGTGCAACGCTCCATATTTTCTGTTGGCTTGCCCCACCACCACAGAAAGCACTAAGCTAGGCTGAAACACCTGCATTTTGGAGCTGCCTTACTCAAGAAAACCAAAAAGAGACGTTTGTATGCGGCCTTGTTAACTCAATGATATATATTATTTTTACATTATTTTCAAAATGATATGTGACACGTATTAATGCCAAAATAACATGCAAAACAGGCAAGCTCCCCCAAAAGGTATTTTTAATATATATATATTTATTTATTTTTGCAAATAATGTGGGCCTCAAAACCCCACCTGCCCTGAATGACTGGTCGCACAGTATCGTGGTACCAAAACATACATTTATACCAACATTTTTGAATACCCTAGTACCTTCATATGATACTATCAACTTGTTCATCCCTACCGTTCTAAAGAACCTGGTAGAGCCTGTTATAAAATGTTTATAAAGTCTGTTTTTATAAATGTAACCCTCTCACCAGGCTCGAATTTGACTCTCACGATATTAGCTTACATAGAGTATCTCAACAGCATGGGATGCTATGTGAGAAGGACATCTCCAATAAGAATTCCTATTGTAAACTTTCTAGGGTTATGACAATATGGTATTAACTTCAGATGAAATGATTATAGGTTTCTGTTATTGTTTCAGGATAATCTATCCCACGCATTAAATTAGATTAAAACACTAAATGACTCCACCAAGACAACATAAGTAAAGTTCAAATGAGTATTATTACATTTTTCATATCACAACATCAAAAGAAATAAAAATAATAAACCCCAAATGAGTCGTGCACAACCCATGTCCAAATTATTTCAAGCTTAATTGACCCGTTGGCGCGCGTTGGAGCTCAACAAAAATAATGTCGACACACATCAAGTCCAGAAGCACCTGACGTTGTGGTTCCTCACGAATGTAGATATTTCTCCAGCGAAGTATGACAGTTCCGTGCAGGTTTTCCTCACATGGTCCACAGCAACCGACACCCCATGGGAACATGAACTCTCCAAGCCCTCCCAAGAAATTCTCTCCTGGTGTCTCACGATGCTAGGCTAACCTCAAGGCTGTCGACCTCCACAATCAGACGGTAGCTTCAGTCTTCACTGAGTCCCTTCTCAACAAAAAAATACAACAACTCTCCTATAAAATAAAATCGGTATTTCCCTTCATATATTAATAGGTATGTATCTTGTTCTATACATTTTTTCGTCTTCTTTTATCATTCCTCTTCACCAACAGTCACAATCTCAGCATCCATCCTTTCACAAAGTCTCTCTTTTCCCTCTCTTTTTCTTTTTATATCCCAGGCCTCCCGTTAACCAGGTCAACTCTCCCATTGGCCACAACTTAACAAGCGACCTTATTGGTCAAAACATTAATTTAAAAGTAAACCAACTTATTCACTTATACTTTAAATAAATATTTCTTCAAAATAAATGCATTAACAATTTTACAATTAAGAATCAATTTCAATCACCTGTTAAAATCTAATACCAATTAATTATAACAAATAACTCAATACTTGGTTCTAACAAGGGTATTACATAAATTAAATTGAATTTAAGCAACAGCCACTAGTCTATTCCAACGTCAGTATAAACAAAATATATGATTTCGCGGAGATGCAGACCCAGACCCCGATGAGTCTTCTGTTAGAGTTTTCCATGTGTTACAATGGAGCAGCTCGTAAAGCGAGCAATGATGACACATTGTATAATTCCAACGCCTGTTATAACCAAGACCACAGACCACTCTGAGTAGACTTTGCAAGTTCACTGTCATGCAGCCTCTGAGTGCCAGAGAGGTAAAATTGCGCACTGCTTCGCGAAAGGCATGCTTGCAGCTTTACAGCAAATAAAGCGCATCGTCTCTGGCCTAAACGGTTAAAACAATATGACCCATGTTACCGGATGTGCCTTTTTTTCTTTCTATCGCGATTCGCGCGCATTTTATATAATTTCCCAAACCATGTCGCGGGCCGTTTTAAACTAAACCCGGGTCGCTAATTATTGGTTTGATAACAAACAACGATATGCTTCAAAATGTATGATTTATATAGGCGTAATGTCAGCCAAAACAATGTCAAAAGTCTTATTTTTGGTGCCTAACGTTTTAAAAGTTGTGAATGAGGGAAGGTTTCATGCAGTGTTTTCCCTTTACTGCCACAAGGACATGCAGATTATTATGCATGTATATCACAGGAGGTTGCTGGCACCTTAATTGGGGAGTACAGGTTCATGGTAATGTCTGGAGCTGAATCAGTGGGATCGTATCAAACATGGTTTCTATGTGTTTGCTGCCATTCCATATGCGCCGTTCCAGCCATTATTATGAGCCATCCTCCCTTCAGCAGCCTCCACTGATGTACAGGTTATTCCTTCCTCCCATTCCTCCAACCAAATCACAGGTAGGCCTTTACAAATATGAGCAATCAGCCATTCTATGCAATATTATATTATACACTGAACAGTTTGAAGTTAAATTAAATGTGTTGTATTGAGCTTGACCAGAGAGATTCTACCATTGTCTGAGGAAAATAGAGCTTGACCAGAGAGATTCTACCATTGTCTGAGGAAAATAGAGCTTGACCAGAGATATTCTACCATTGTCTGAGGAAAATAGAGCTTGACCAGAGAGATTCTACCATTATCTGAGGAAAATAGAGCTTGACCAGAGATATTCTACCATTGTCTGAGGAAAATAGAGCTTGACCAGTTGAAAAATGTATGAGCCTTTTTAGTGCTTTTAAGACATCCCCATCTCCTCCTGTATAGTTCTCTTGAAACAGAGGGTTCTGTTGGATGCACAGGGAGAGGCAGCACTCAAATAGCTTTTATTGACCAGCAGTAACATGCCTCAGATGAAAACAGGAAAGTTGTTTTGTACAAGTAATGTTTTTGCTTGACACATCAACAAAACCATGCTTTCAATGGAAAACATCCGTAGATGCTGTTAGAATTAAATAGCCTAAAATGGTGTGAGGCATGGTTTTATTAAACAGTTGTATTATTGTTAAATGTTAATTGACCATTTTAGCCGAGAGAACTTGATGCATTGCAAAAATTGCCATGTATCCACACACATGAACATTAACCCCAAAATAAGTTTTGCTTCATCAGGATGCAACATTTGTTTTAAACAAGATATCGTTTTAATTCAACAGAGAGTAAAGATCATTTCACCCACCTTCTCAGATAGGAATCACAGTTCTTGACAGGTTTGGCGTCTTTCTTCACGCCATCTGGTGCCCATGCTATGGATGTATCTATCCCCACATCTACTCTGCCTGCAGCTCCAGAAGATATAGGCATCTCTGCTTCTTTTACAACAACTACATCTCACACTGCAAAAACTAAAACATCGTACAAAGAAGATTATAGCTGGTATCCTCAGCCTTGTGTACAAATGTGTCCGTCCAGCTCTGCATCTTTTTTGACCAGGAGAATGTGGTGGCTGTCTGGCAGTGGAGTTTACAAAAGGGTTTGTTGTTGTATCCACGACAACCACGGCCTAAATGACTGGAACCAGAGTCACATATAAATATATTGCTCTGACTGGAACTACACAACCTCAGTGTGGCCCTTTCTCCTGAATGTGCCAAAAAAAAGTCATATTTGGGGTATTAATCTACATCTAAATCTTGCACTGTTGGAGGGGGATATGGATGCGGGGGATTAAATATGTTGAATTGAGTATGTTTTGCTTTATTTTGTAGTGCTCAAGTGTAGTTTGTGAGTTTTGTTTCTGGTTCGGTGTCAGACAGCTGCCAGAAACAAGAGTTTGTACGTCTATAAAGATGACAACCCTTTCATTGAACTGCAACATCTAAATGTGACCTGGACTTCCTGACGGGCCGCCCCCCAGGTGGTAAGGGTAGACAACAACACGTCTGCCACGCTGATCCTCAACACTGGGGCCCCTCAGGGGTGTGTACTTAGTCCCCTCCTGTACTCCCTGTTCACCCACGACTGCGTGGCCAAACACGACTCCAACACCATCATTAAGTTTGCTGATGACACAACAATGGTAGACCTGATCACCGACAACGATGAGACAGCCTATAGGGAGGAGGTCAGAGACCTGGCAGTGTGGTGCCAGGACAACAACCTCTCCCTCAATGTGAGCAAGACAAAGGAGCTGATTGTGGACTACAGGAAAAGAAAGGCCGAACAGGCCCCCCATTCACATCGATGGGCCTGTAGTGGAGCGGGTTGAGAGTTTCAAGTTCCTTTGTGCCCACATCACCAACAAACTATCATGGCCCAAACACACCAAGACAGTCGTGAAGAAGGCACGACAAAACCTTTTCCCCCTCAGGAGACTGAAAAGATTTGCCATGGGTCCCCAGATCCTCAAAAAGTTCTACAGCTGCACCATCGAGAGCATCCTGACCGGTTGCATCACCGCCTGGTATGACAACTGCTCGGCATCTGACCGTAAGGTGCTACAGAGGGTAGTGCGTATAGCCCAGTACATCACTGGGGCCAAGCTTCCTGCCATCCAGGACCTCTATACCAGGCGGTGTCACAGAAAAGCCCATAAAATTGTCAGAGACTCCAGTCACCCAAGTCATAGACTCCTTAACATTTTCTACCCCCAAGCCATAAGACTGCAGAACAATTAATCAAATGGCCACCGGACTTTTTACATTGACACCCCCCTCCCCCATTTGTTCTGTACACTGCTGCTACTCGCTGTTTATTATCTGTGCATAGTTACTACACCCCCACCTACATGTACAAATTACCTCAACTAACCTGTACCCCCGCATACTGACTCGGTACCGGTATCCCCTGTATATAGCCTCGTTATTGTTATTTTGTTGTGTTACTTTTTATTATTTTTTACTTTAGTTTTTTTGGTAAATATTTTCTTAACTCTTTTTGAACTGCACTGTCAGATAAGGGCTTGTAAGTAAGCATTTCACGGTAAGGTCAACACTTGTTGTATTTGGCGCATGTGACAAATAAAGTTTGATTTGATTTGAAACAAGCCTAAACATTTCACAGACAGGTGTTGATTTTTTAAATTCTCTTTAGTGTATTGGCAAAATATGAGCACAGAGGAGATTCCAGTTCTGCCCTATCAGGTGTCAGAACGTCTTTAGGACTCCTCCTTCTCGTCTCCGTGTGTAATGATGTAACACAGTGACTTGTAGTCGATGTTGCCGGCCACGTCAATTGGAGCCACAGAGAAGGCCTGATCCACCTGAGGATTTCATCAGGAGAGGACAGTGGGGTTAGGCAACTCATTGGGAACGGATTAAAATAAATGTGCACAGATATTGATTCTACTGTCCATGTAAGACTGCACTACTGATCTCTCTAGTAATTTGTCAACTGTGTGATTTTTTAAATGTATTCTTCTTGTTAAGGAGGTAAGAAGGAGTTAGACACTACCAACCTCATCTGCTGTGAATTTATCAGCCTGGTTCATCAGTAATCTTCTAAACCTAAAATAAATAAATAATTAAAGACAGAACAAATTGAATAAACTAACATTATACTCTACGTCATTGTACAGTTTGGAAACCTAGGAAGAGATTAAAATGATACTGACTCATCCTTGTTGACGAAGCCTGTGCCGTTTGGGTCAAAGAGCTTGAAGGCAGCGAGGATGGTGTCCTCAGGGTCTGTGCCTGTAGGGGGAGAGTTACAGTATATTCCACAGTTCAGCTAACACGGACAAGCCAGCCACACACACACACACACACACACACACACACACACACACACACACACACACACACACACACACACACACACACACACACACACACACACACACACACACACACACACACACACACACACACACACACACACACACACACACACACACACCATCCAGCCTAATAACCAACACTGCAACCCACATTAAATTACATAACATCATAACATTGATATCACAACATTCATACAAAGGAAACACTGATGAATGACTGTCCCTATGGCAAGATTAAAAGAGTGTCAGCCTTCTAATTGTGAAGTAGATTGTGTGAGAAACGGAGGGATGTGGTCTCACCGTTGAGTTTCTCCCCAAACAAAGAGAGGAAAACGGTGAAGTTGATGGGACCCTTCCCCTCGTTCAACATCTCATCCAGCTCCTCATCCTTTACATTCAGCTTTCCTGGGACACAAAAAAACAAATGAATATACCAACATATCCACATGAACGCATGCACGCACACACACAGACACACACACATTTGTAAAGAGACTGAATACCTAGCTGTCCATAGGTTTCCCTCAGATCCTGTTTTTTGATGACACCATCTCTGTCTTGGTCAATACACCCGAAAGCCTGGAGACAGACACAGTACAGCTATAAGTTAGTAACAGTGGTGTAAAGTAACTAGTACAAATACTTTGAAGTACTACTTAAGTACTTTACTATTTATATTTTTGAGAACTTTTACTTTTACTCCTATACATTATCCCTGACATCCAAAAGTACTTGTTACATTTCGATAGCAATATAATCCAATTCACACACCTATCAATATAACAAGTTATGTAGCACTATATTGGATCACTCCAATATGGTATCCTTCCATACAGCAGCATACATTCCGAGTAAGGAATGCAGATTATTATGGTGTACCGGGTAGTGCTGAGGCTGACCCTCTTAAATAGCTGCCGCCGCACTACTTCCACCTCTTCCTTTTTTCAGCTCATTCCAGAGAGGATTCGCTTGGTAAGAGCTCTATGTTAGAGTGTATAGGGGCAGAAGTATACCCACAGCTATTCAATAGCTTGGAGCAGTTAGCTAGCTAGCCTCTCCTTCTGGGTCCTCTACTGCCCACCATGGTTCAGCCTCCTGTTGTCCCTCTTGTCGGGGACTCCATGGCAGCTGCCCCTGAGGCCCACCTGCTCTTTCAGACACTGTGGCATCCGGACCCGCACCGCCTCCAGCTTTGGGCTCGGCCTCTGAAAGGCATTAGTGGACCAGTCTAGGCCTTCAGGATAATGTGAGGATAATGTGATGAACACATTGCGGAGCACCATGGCTTCTTCCAACAATGCCTCATATCAAATGTGGTGGGGCATATTCTGTACCTGGTGTGAGAGTCATCTGTGCAAACGGGTTTACAGTTTTCACAGTCACTGCTCGATGTGGGCCGAGCGGCATCCACATTGAGAGTGTATTTAGACACTATCTTTGGATGCCAAGAGGGACCCCCGGGTGGCTACCCATTGCTCTCCAAATCTATTAAGGGAGTTCTACGTCTGTGTCCAGCAATGCCCCTCCCGCGGCAGCAGGTGAGATGGATGTTTTCCCCTTTGCTCGATCAGTTCCTTGGACACTTACATTACACAGACACAAGCAATACGACAGTCCGATCGGTTATTAGTTTGCTATGGTGAGAGAGTTCTGGGCCAGAGCCTATCGATACAAAGATTCGCACATTGGATTGTGGACCATTACTACAGCATATCGTCAGGCCAGCCGGCCTCTGCCATCTGCTGTGTTGGGGTGTTTTACTAGAGGAGTAGCTACACCGTGGGCCCTGCTCCGAGGAGTTACCCTCAACTATCGAGTCAATGTTGCCGCCACCTATGAGTTCGCGACAGCAGTGCTGGGTGTTGCCTCCGCTTCCCTAAGTGGGGACGGAGGGACACAGCAGCTATGACTGCCCTGACCTCAGTCCTATTGGAATTTTCCCTCTGTCTGGCCCTTACGTAGTTCCCCGATTTAATATGGTATTGTGATGCCATATTGGAGTGATCCAATTTAGTGCTACATAACAAAGGTTATGTAACCATGGTTATGTGAGCTACTGGATCACACCAATCCTCTTTGCCGGTGATCTACGCCGCCTCAAAAAAGGACACGAGGTGGAAGAAGGGCGGTGGCAGCTATTTAAGGGGCACTACCCAGTACATTGGATTCATTTGAAATCCTTACTCTGAATGTATCCAGCCGTGCGAAAGGATACCGTATTGGAGTGATCCAATAGCTCACATAACCATACGTAACCTTCGTTGTCATCCCTAGCACCTCTTAACTGGCGGACTCAAAAAACACAAATACTACATTTGTAAATTATGTTTGAGTTTTGAAGTGTGTCCCTGGCTGTCCGTAAATAAAATTAAAAATTAAAAAATCTTGCCTTCTCCTTTGCTTAATATGAGGAATTTTGTGTGTAGCAGTCACTGCTCGATGTGGGCCGAGCGGCATCCACATTGAGAGTGTATTTAGCCACTATCTTTGGATTTAGCCACTATCTTTGGATGCCAAGAGGGACCCCCGGGTGGCTACCCATTGGACCCCCGGGGTCCTTCCACCTTGTACTTTTACTCAAGTATGACAATTAAATACTTTTTGCACCACTGTACTTAAGTCCATTTAAAACCAGATACTTTTAGACTTTTACTCAAGTAGAAATTGCTGGGTGACTTTCAATTTTACTTGAGTCATTTTCTATTGCGGTATCTTTGCTTTTACTCAAGTATGACAATTGAGTACTTTTTTCACCAGTGGTTAGTAATATTGCTTTTTTTTGTTTGGTTTTACCTTCATCATTAAATAAATAATTATCCGAATGTATTCATCACTTATATTTAGAGCAGTTTCCTCTGATGTCTAATGTCTATGAACAGCAATCCAAACTACCAATATGGCACTTTTATGAACTAGACAGTGAAAGTGTAACTATACCTCCTTGAACTCCTGTATCTGGGACTGTTCAAACATGGAGAAGACATTGGAGCAGCTCTTCTGGGCTCCCCTCTGTCTCTTATTAGCAGCCTTCTTACTGGCCTGAGACACCAGGAAAAGTAGACAGACGGTTACACATGATCTTTACTGTCACTCAGTCTGACCAGAGTGAGAGGAGAGAGGGAGTCTAACAAAACCAGTTACATCAAAATTTAATAATTGAACCATGTATTCTACATGAAAAAATATTGAGTGATAAAGTCAAACATGTCACGTACATTTTACACTCTTCGTCTTACACTAAAACATTCTAGTTTTACTTGACCAAAGTCATCCAAAGTCGGTATGATTTAAATTTAAATCAGCACAATTTACTTTCTAAGGACTTATGTTTGTAATCAAAATAGTAGGATACTATAAAAGGGCTTTCAACACTGTAAAAGCAGTTACAATAGAAACCTAACACCAGATTTACTCTCTACATAGTCAAAAACGGTTCTAATATTGTATCACATCAATTATCTAAATTCCAGATCAATATTACAGAGAGATATTGCTCATAAGAAAAGTTAGATGGCAAACGATGAATAATATGGAGAATGTCATTTTTCTACTAACCATGTCTGTGTGTGGTGCGGTGTCTCTCTTGGTCCAGGACTATGTGTGATTAGTGGGGAGGGTTTATATGTATGGCCCATGTTATCTTCTGCCCTCCTATAATAGGCCTGCAGTGGGTACCATAGTCCCTTACATGGCCATCTCTAACCTCTCTCTCTCTGTGGGAACACGATAAGGACCCAAGGACCAGGATTCCACTGGGGTGGAATAAGGAGATAGGGAGAGATATAGAGCAGGGGGAGGAGGGGTGATACGATGAGAGAAGAGAAGGGAGAGAGAGAGAAGGGGGAGGTGGATGTGCAGAGATACGGGGAGAGAGCGGGATGGCGGGATATGGCAAGCGAGGAGATGAGATTTAGAGGATTGTGGGTATTATGTGATGCAATGTGAGTATAGTCAGTAAAATCTCTACTGATGAAAAGTTGAGATGATACCCATTGTTATGGCTGTTGTTTATACTCTAATTTCAGTTGTGTTGGGTGTTTGCCAGATTTTGTGTTACTCACCTACACTTAGGCTTTGCTGAACAGAAACTTTACAGTTCTTTATGACACCAAAATATGTGGTTATGTACAGCAAAATACTAAATGTTTTATGATGATAGACACCCAAAAAATTAAAAACATTTTTTTTTAATGTTATAGCAACTTTATTTACAACAAACAAAGCACATTCTCATTCTTAGATAAACAGATTAGAAATTAAGACCTAAACTCATCATACATACAGTGAGGGAAAAAAGTATTTGATCCCCTGCTGGTTTTATACGTTTGCCCACTGACAAATAAATGAGCAGTCTATAATTTTAATGGTAGGTTTATTTGAACAGTGAGAGACAAAATAACAACAACAAAAATCCATAAAAACGTATGTGAAAAATGTTATAAAATGATTTGCATTTTAATGAGGGAAATAAGTATTTGACCCCCTCTCAATCAGAAAGATTTCTGGCTCCCAGGTTGTCTTTTATACAGGTAACGACCTGAGATTAGGAGCACACTCTTAAAGGGAGTGCTCCTAATCTCATCTTGTTACCTGTATAAAATACACCTGTCCACAGAAGCAATCAATCAATCAGATTCCAAACTCTCCACCATGGCCAAGACCAAAGAGCTCTCCAAGGATGTCAGGGACAAGATTGTAGACCTACACAAGGCTGGAATGGGCTACAAGACCATCGCCAAGCAGCTTGGTGAGAAGGTGACAACAGTTGGTGTGATTATTCGCAAATGGAAGAAACACAAAAGAACTGTCAATCTCCCTCGGCCTGAGGCTCCATGCAATATCTCACCCATGGAGTTGCAATGATCATGAGAACGGTGAGGAATCAGCCCAGAACTACACGGGAGGATCTTGTCAATGATCTCAAGGCTGCTGGGACCATAGTCACCAAGAAAACAATTGGTAACACACTACGCCGTGAAGGACTGAAATCCTGCAGCGCCCGCAAAGTCCCCCTGCTCAAGAAAGCACATATACATGCCCGTCTGAAGTTTGCCAATGAACATCTGAATGATTCAGAGGACAACTGGGTGAAAGTGTTGTGGTCAGATGAGACCAAAATGGAGCTCTTTGGCATCAACTCAACTCGCCGTGTTTGGAGGAGGAGGAATGCTGCCTATGACCCCAAGAACACCATCCCCACCATCAAACATGGAGGTGGAAACATTATGCTTTGGGGGTGGTTTTCTGCTAAGGGGACAGGACAACTTCACCGCATCAAAGGGACGATGGACGGGGCCATGTACAGTCAAATCTTGGGTGAGAACCTCCTTCCCTCAGCCAGGGCATTGAAAATGGGTCGTGGATGGGTATTCCAGCATGACAATGACCCAAAACACACGGCCAAGGCAACAAAGGAGTGGCTCAAGAAGAAGCACATTAAGGTCCTGGAGTGGCCTAGCCAGTCTCCAGACATTAATCCCATAGAAAATCATCAGAAAAATAGAGGGAGCTGAAGGTTTGAGTTGCCAAACGTCAGCCTCGAAACCTTAATGACTTGGAAAAGAGGAGTGGGACAAAATCCCTCCTGAGATGTGTGCAAACCTCGTGGCCAACTACAAGAAACGTCTGACCTCTGTGATTGCCAACAAGGGTTTTGCCACCAAGTACTAAGTCATGTTTTGCAGAGGGGTCAAATACTTATTTCCCTCATTAAAATGCAAATCCATTTATAACATTTTTCACATGCGTTTTTCTGGATTTTTTTGTTGTTATTCTGTCTCTCACTGTTCAAATAAACCTACCAATAAAATTATAGACTGATCATTTCTTTGTCAGTGGGAAAACGTACAAAATCAGCAGGGGATAAAATACTTTTTCCCCTCACTGTACCTTTTATAAAGAAGCATTTAATTTCCCACTAACAGTAAGTGAAAGACTAAACTGCAATACATTTGAAACGTATAATCCTTTACTTTTGAGTTACTGTATCTAAGGTAACATCTCTGGATTGTACGGACATCAGCAAACTAAAAACATACAGGTGTTATAAATCAATGTCAATGCTTTTCACATGAGCATTACATTACAGTACTAATCAGGCTTCAAACACCTGCAGTCAGTGGTAGCTTGAGAACATGTTATAACAAGGGTTCAGTACTTGCTGTGACACACCACCTGTGCATTGTGGGTACTCCAGGAAATTTACAGAGACTCAGAGACTCTGTATAGTACTGTACACTAGGAAAAATACTGATTTAACCTGCCCCTTTGTTTTCCATATTGTGTGTGCTGTGTGGTAGGGTTATATGTCAGTACAATGAGTTCTCCACACACATACTCCCTCTCTCACCAGTGAGGAGGGACGCTTTACTCTGCGAGAGCCTCGAGAAAAGGGCAGAGTTGGGTGATCTTAGATGGGGGGATTCTTAATTGGACAACAGTCTGTCCTCGACTCCACTGTCCTTCTCTCCTCCGTGACCTGGAAATCGATAAGTGGTCAAGGAGAGTGTCAATTAGTTTTGTAGGCTAACAGAGGAGTGTTCTCCTCACTTCGATAGCTTCCTCTCGCGAAGGATACTGAAGTGCATCCTCAGTGGCAGAGTTCTGAAATCTGCTCCCTTTGAATCAGCTGTTGTTCACTTGGAGGAGAAAAGCATGCACATATTTCAAAACAATACTTGTAGTTTTATCTATAAAATGTCTAGCACAACAAGCTACATTTGTTTTTACTACTTTACACCCCTGTAAACGCCATTTGTATGATGACGCGCTAGTGAAGAAGGAGAGACTCATTTCATACAAATGCTTTTGTTTCCATGTTTCCTCCCCTCCTCTCCTCGATTACCATTGACCTTTTTCAAAAGGAGGCGAGGCGAGGATGAAGGAGAGGATGCGAGTTGAGCAAAACCAATTGAGATTCTCCCCAAGAGTAATTTACTGTAGGGGGTCAGTTCAGCCTGGTTCACCTGCACCACCCCCTATAGGTGGGAGGCTGTTACGACCCTCTCACTGTGTCAGCATGCACGCTGCCATCTTACAGGCTACTGCAGAGATAAGTGCCACCCCGGCCACTCCCTTCCTCTGATTGGATGAAGGTGATGTCACAGTGAGGCGTCAGCTCACGTACAACTTTGTGGAACCTGTCTTGGAAACTGTGGAGGGAGATCAACATCAGGGTTAGAATAAAATCCATGACATTTTCACTAGATATGGCTAGCATCATTTGTATGTTACAGACTTAGTGACCCTCTCTGTCTCTCTCTCTGCATCTCCCTTCCCCTCCTCACCAGGGGTGGAGTTTGTAGACGGAGCCGTCAACACCCACGGTGATCTTCAGCATCTCCTGGCTGCGGCGTTCTCTCATGCGATTGATTACGGCGGCTAACCCCGCTCCACACATGTGTGCTGCCCGCGTGGACACGCTCTCACACGCCAGACGCACTATGTCACAGTCCATCTCCGAGGGCAACACGCCCAGCGTGGACAGGATGTTGTAGATCTGCTTCCTGTCACCAGAGTCACTGAGGAACACACAGGGAGAGAATACACACTTAACACTTACTAAGGAACCAAGACTTACTGAGAGAAGCTTTACTGTCTCACACAGAAGACAGTCACTGACACAAACTGTGTTGCTGTAATTCTAATAGTGTTGACAGATGTTATTGTCATTTCACGGTTGTGTCGTGACCCCTCACCTCTCTATCTGGGAGACGTAGCGCGTCTCAAAGCTGCCGCGAGTCTTCAGCAGGTCAGAGGCTTCCCCGTTAAACAGCAGCTCTTCATTCACCAGCTTCAACAATACCAGCCTCACCAGCTCTCCCATGTACTTCCCACTGATCAACTTCTCATAGCTACAGACAGATAGAGAGGAGGGGGGGAAAGGAAGGGAAAGAGCGGGGGGGGGAGAAAGGTGGACAGAGGGACGAGAAGAGACAGTAGAGGTAAGCAGCAGGGCAGAGGAGGTGGATGGAGACAGAGAGTCGTGCGTCACACAACACGTGAACCTATATATCCCTGTCACATCATTTCCCAGCTAGGCTGAAGAATGAGAAAGATTGCAAAGCAGGAGAGCGATCTCTCCATCTCTCTGTCGTTGTGAGCGGAGAGAGAGATAAAGTGCTAGGGTGAGTGAGGCTCAGCTCATTGGTTGCCTGTGTGAAGAGACTGTCAGAGCAAACGGTAAACAGCCATTAGCCTGGTTGAGCACTGGACAGGAGCTCATTAATCTGACCCTGACATATATGGGCCTGCCACTGGCCACAGCCAGGAAAAGAAAACAACCGGGTTACCTAGTGACCACACAGGCTGCAGGTTAGTCAGGTGAGCGTCATAGACAGGTGAGGGAGGAGAGAGAGAGAGAGAGAGAGAGAGAGAGAGAGAGAGAGAGAGAGAGAGAGAGAGAGAGAGAGAGAGAGAGAGAGAGAGAGAGAGAGAGGCACGTTTCCACCAGTGCTTATTCTCAGGCTGCATGTGCAGTGTGCAGCTCTCAGAAACTCATTGGACTTACTTACTTTGAGTTTCTAAGAATGTGCATGTCTGGATACACGTGCAGTATTAGCTGGAACCACTGGTAAAAAATAGTGAAAGCAGGTGCTTCCACACAGATGTGTTTCCTTAGTTAATTAAGCAATTAAAACATGTATAAAAATGCCCAGTTACCCATTATTTTGGCTACCATGGCTAGAAGAAGAGATCTCAGTGACATTGAACAGAGGGGTCTTAAAGGACCATAGGTGCTTTAAAGGGTGTGTGTGTGTGTCTGTGTGTGTGTACACGTGCGTGTGTCTCAGTCACCAGATCTCAACCCTATTAAACACTTATGTGAGATTCTGGAGTGGCGCCTGAGACAGCGTTTTCCACCACCATCAACAAAACACCAAAAGATGGAATTTCTCATGGAAGAATGGTGTCGCATCCCTCCAATAGAGTTCCAGACACTTATGCCAATCTATGCCAAGGTGCATTGAAGCTGTTCTGGTGGCTTGTGGTGGACCAATGCCCTATGAAAACACTTTATACCTTTTTTGCACTATTGGTTAGAGCCTGTAATTAAGCATTTCACTGTAAGGTCTACACCTGTTGTATTCGGCGCATGTGACAAATAAACTTTGATTTGATTTGATTTATGTTGGTGTTTCCTTTATTTTGGTAGTTACCTCTAGGTACTACTTTCAATAATCAATTTATTTAGCCACTTTTATGCCCATGAAAGGTTTTATCACCAGTGGAGATTGGATCCCCCTAAACTTAGAAGGGCCTGGTGGATTCTTTGTGGGACAGACAGCTCTCTGACTAAACCCCAGCACTCACAGTTGTTGTCCAGTGTTGAGTGATGTCCCATCCACCACCCTGTCGTACTCCAGTCTGAACTCCTCCAGCTCTCCGTTGGCACCGAAGGCCCCCCACTCTGTGTTCACACACATCCTCCCCTCTTCTCCCTCCACCAGCTCCACTGTCCGCATCTCCTCCATGTAGCACGCGTTACACCCAGTACCTAGGGACAGGACAATGCTCATATTACACTGGATTTGTGTGTTGTATTACAAACAAACACCAACATAGTTGACTTTAAAGAAGGGTAGAGAAGGTGGTAGGTAACAGGAGATTAGTGGATGAGCAATCAATGTGTGTGTGTGTGTGTGTGTGTCCTTACCCACAATCATTCCCACTTCGCAGCTGCGGTCCTCATAGTAGCAAGATATCATGGTAGCAACTGTATCATTCACCATGGCAACTATGTCCATCTCAAAGTCCTGAAGAGTAAAGGGACATTTCAGTACGGCTCTATTTACATTCATCTACTGCGCATGTTTAACAAATGTCTCATAACATGTCTATCATCTATAATTCTGTGTATCGTAAACATATAATCCTTATCCTGTAGTAAAAACCCTACCCCTCTCCTCTTGATGGCATCTCTCAGTAGTCCCACCACGTTGTTACCCTCGGCTCCAGACGCCTTGAACCCTTTGGTCCAGTTCAGTAGGATGCCCTGGGAGGAAAACACAGGGTTAGAGTTAGGGGTAGGGTTGGTAGCAGGGCTCAGAGGAGGCTGGTTGCCGGAGCTATAGGATGACAGGCTTATTGTAATGTCTGGAATTGAATAAATGGAACGGAGTCAACCTTGTGGTTTCCATATGTTTGATACCATTCCATTAATTGCATTCCAGCCATTACAATGAGCCCGTCCTCTTATAGTTCCTCCCACCAGCCTCCTCTGACAGACAATCAGATAGTCACTGAGGTCAACCCTCTAATCTGAAGTCTCTAAACCTCTGTGGATCTTGTACTTAGTCCACGTCATACCTTGTCTATGTCCTCATGTCGTACGGGGAAGGAGAAGGTGAAACCCAGAGGAAGCTTCCTGTGTTTGATGTGGTGTCTGTCCAGGAAGTCTGATATACACTCTGCAATGTAGTCAAAGAGCTGAGAAGAGAGAGGGAGGAGGGAAAAGGAGAAAGAGGGGAAGACGGAGAAATGGAAAGACAGCATTTATGGGACACTAATTACACTGGTCAGCACAGTGCACAGTGCACTTCTGAGTGAACTACTGCTAAGTACACTACTGCTGCACGCTCACCATCTCAGCCGTGCCTGTCATTGCATCTTCAGGGATGGAGTACATCTGGTGTTTGGTCTCCACCTTCCACCCCCTCTCCTCATCCTCCCCCACTTTCACCAACATCACACGGAAGTTAGTCCCCCCCAGGTCCAGGGCCAGGAAATCACCCACCTCTGACACAGCGCAACATAGAGAAGGGTGTCATATAGGATCAAACACACTCACACAACCAGGGATTTTTGGAATACAATCTTATCTTATTGTGGCATATGGTATTTCAAAAAGCCCTAGACACTGATGGTAAACTAAATCTAATAAGAAATGTAATGTTCTTTCATGTGCCATCTCTCAAGACATTACCATTCGGTACAAATAGACTAGCTATTATGAATTGACATTGTTATTTCACAAGAACGCATTGAATAAATGGGTTGTTGAACCAAATCGGTGCCTTTTGCGAAGTGTAACTGTTCAACTTCATAAAAAACATGTTTTACAATCTCAAGAGGTAAAAAAAACAATCAAGATTACTACAGTAAGTGCCTATAAAGAGCCAAATAAAGTAACAGTGTTTACTGTAACAGGGTTGACTGTAACAGGGTTAGTGATTTCCTCTTAAACCAGCTTATAAATATGCTTGTGACAGGGAGAATGGAAGCTTGATGTGTGCAACAGTGAGGGGCAATTGAATGCAAGCTTATTTGTTTATGGGAAATTGTTAAAACATTTCTAGCCTGTATGGGTAACAGGGTTGACATGTTACGCCCGACCCGCTCAGTTTTCCACCACAAGACACCAGAAAATTTTTACACTATGATTTTACTATTAGATGTTAAATGTTCTCTATAAATTTTTTTAAAGGAATAATTTCACCATATTAAAACAAGAGTTCAGTTCACATAACAAGGTTGACCTTAAAATGAGGGACAGACGTGAATTAATCAGTAATCACATGAAATAATTAATCATCTTCAGAAATGACTGTCAAAGCAACAAAATAACTAGAGTTTTACATTGATGATGAAAACTTTGAGAAATGTTGTGGGTAAGTGGGTTAAAACTTTCCTAGAAGTCACAGAGGGTGTGGCTTCTATTTCATATTGAAATTCAGATTAGTTGAATTCTCCTTGTAGCCTATAATAAAGGGCACTTCATTTAACCTTTACGGGATCGGTGTCCCTGTACTGGGATGGTTGCACTAATGTGTGCTAATGTGATTAACATGACAGTTGTAAGTAACATCAAACTTTCTAGGACATAGACATGTCTTATATGGGCAGAAAGCTTAAATTCTTGTTAATCTAACTGCACTGTACAATTTACAGTAGCGATTACAGTGAAACAATACCATTTGAGGAGAGTGCACAACAACAAAAACGTATCATGGCAACTGGTTTGATACATTCACCTCTGAAGGTAAATAATGCAATTACATTCCGTAATCTTGAGCTGATTTCCCAGAGATAAAATGTAGCGTTGTTTTGTTTGATAAAATACATTTTTATATTCAAATGTAGGAACTGGGTTATACAGTTTGAACCCCTGCTGTCTCTGGCTCCACACTCACCAAGCCTGGCCATCTAGATGTGTGAAAGTTAGTTTATAAGCGAATGATCCATCATGTAGGACATTCCTGGGAGTGTGTAAACTTACCATATCACCATATCATTTTTGTATGTTCTCTATAGTTATGTACTTGTAAATGTATCAATTGACCAATTCGGCACAATTGGGTTGACATGATACAAAATATTGTCCAGTATTACAATGTTTCACTGGATCACTCTGAAACTTTTCACGCACACTGCTGCCATCTAGTGGCCATAATCGAAGTTGCGCCTAAACTGCAATATTATATTATGGCCTTTCTCTTGCATTTCAAAGATGATACATTTTTTGTTTTATAGAAAAAACGTTTTTTTGTTTGTATTATCTTTTACCAGATCTAATGTGTTATATTCTCCTACATTAATTTCACATTTCCACAAACTTCGAAGTGTTTCCTTTCAAATGGTATCAAGAATATGCATATCCTTGCTTCAGGTCCTGAGCTACAGGCAGTTAGATTTGGGTATGTCATTTTAGGCGAAAATTGAAAAAAAGGGTCCGATCCTTTAATATGACAGGCTTTTAAAAATGCAATATTGGTGCACAATTTCTACTTATATATGAAAGAAACGCAAAAGGCACTTATTTCGTTGAGCGACCCAAATGAGGTAAATGCCTCTACCTGATCCCTCAGGAGTGGAGTACACGTAGGTGGGCAGCATTTTGACGCTGGATTCCTTGTGTGTCTCTACACGCAGTCCCCGGTCCATCTCCCTCATCATCCTCTTCATCACCTCCTTCAACTGCTCCTTCTTCAGCCTGAACTCTGACAGAATCTGCTCCACCTGGGGAGGGAGGAACAAACAGGGTCAGAGCAGGACTCATTCATAAAATACCTTTAGAATAGAATAGAATAACATTATTTCCCCTCAAGGGAACGTCAGGTGTGGCATTTCTCAAGCCCAAGGACACTTCACATACATACGTCACAAATAAAGTACAGCAGGGGTTCCCAAACTTTTATAATCAACGGTCAATGTTTTATTTTTAAGTTGAGTATATGACAGTCTATTACAAATCAGTCTGATAGTACTTTTGACAGTATTTCAATCTGTAGTAAGTATGGTTTGAAGTGACTGAAATGCATCAGAAAGGTATTGGGAAGTTCAGAAGATCATCAGGCTATAATGTTCTATAAACTTCTGTGTAGAAAATAACATTATCATTGATGATGTTCTTTTTTCCCCAGTCTGATTTAATGCCTGATCTTGTCCACTCTGTTCTAATGTGTCTTGCATGGCTTGTGGGCATTGTAGAGTTTAAACAGAACACATACGTGTTCCTTATCTTTCAGTGATGGGGTCATAATATTTTGTAACTTAAACCGTTCAAAAGAGTGAGCCACATTTGTAAGAAGAAAACAGAAACCGCTCTGTTATTACAACCGCATCTAGCGGCTAGCGGTTCTATGAACCAAGCACAATTTTTTACATTTGATTTCAGAGTTTCTCTCGAGAACCCATTTTAAATCAGGTGACCCCACATGGGTCGTGAACCCTCGTTTGGGAAACGATGGAGTACATAATTTATAGCACAATAAAGCAAATTGTGAAAAAAAGTGTTGTGAAGGAGAGTAAAGGATAATGAAGATGTATTTAATATTTCAATTCAGTCCTTTTTCAAAATTTTTATTCATCTAAAATGTGACCTGCTGAAACACAAACATTGAAAACAAATAAAATAATGTAATAAGTTGAAAGGCAAAGAAGTTGCTATTTGCAGTATGCCCTGTTTGACGGTTGCTCTGAAATACGTCACCACCAAGATACACAGAATTTCATCCAGCTATTTCACAAAGAGGACAAAGTAGTGAACTGAACTTCTGGCAAAGCTTCTCACCCATAATTTCTTCTCAAACAACACCGCGCAGTCTGTGTGTGAAGACGAGTTAATTCAGACAACATTCATGCAGAACAGTATGAGTAATAAAAGTAGAGTTGAAAGTCAAATTATAACATTATTAAGGCAATAATGTACAAATTATTTGAAAATCAAATCACGTAACTTTTAGTTACTAATTAGTTCTCACCTAAACTAATTAGTTCTCACCTAAAATGTGTGTCTTACCATGAGGGCTGTCTCAAGCACAGAGCTGAGGCTACAAGGCATCTTCCCCATCTGACCCGTGTAGGAGCTGACACACGGCATCTTTTCTAGCCTTACAATTGACTCTCCGTGAGTTTCTAGGTGTATGGTGAGTGTGTGTCTGCAGAGCCAGTGAACTGTAAATACAGTTGAATGAGGACCTCATCTGTTTTTATGCTCTGGTAAAAGGGGCTGGCCGGAGAAGATGGTGGCCTCTGTACACACACAAACGCCCACACCCTAATGTCTCATCCCATCTGGCCAAGGACATGTGGTCAGATTACATATCTATGACCTGATTTCAGGAGAGCTATAGACTGAGTGTACAAGACTGACCAGGTGAATCCAGGTGAAAGCTATGATCCCTTATTGATGTCACTTGTTAAATCCACTTCAATCAGTTTAGATGAAGTGAAGGAGACATGTTAAAGAATGATTTTTAAGCCTTGAAACAATTGAGACATGGATTCAGAGGGTGAATGGGCAAGACAAAAGATTTAAGTGCCTTTGAACAGGGTATGATAGTAGATGTCAGGCGCACCAGTTTGAGTGTGTCAAGAACTGCAACGCTGCTGGGATTTTCACGCTCAACAGTTTCCCGTGTGTATCAAGAATGGCCCGTGTGTATCAAAAATCTTGGCAACTTGACACAATTGTGGGAAACATTGGAGTCAACATTGGCCAGCATCCCTGTGGAATGCTTTTGACACCTTGTAGAGTCCAGGGCCCGACGAATTGAGGCTGTTTGGAGGGCAAAAGGGCTGCAACTCAAGGAAGGTGTTCTTAATGTTTTGTACACTCAGTGTATATTATGCCTTTCTATTATCATCACAGGTCAATTTGAACAGCAAAGTACTGCTGGGACTAAATTTGTCACATGTGTAATGACCAACAAGATCTCACTGTTTTACCAATTTGACTTCAGATTCTGTCTGGTAATGACAAACCCCAAAAACAGGCAAACTAAATAAACGCCTCAGACATAGGTAAATGTTGATCTAAACTAAAAACCACTGAAAATACATATAGCTAACTATTTTTGTTGCTTTTCAACATACTTTTTTATTACATTAAGGTCATTTCCAATCTGAATCTATGCGATGACTTGACTTTTATTTAGTAGAACAGATAACGTAATTTGACCTAGAAATAGTTGAAAAGCAGATTATTGTCTTTGCTTTGAAAACGTGGCAAAGATGTGACCTATGTCAGTGGGTTTAAGAGCAGCCTATGTCATTGGGTTCAACATGCACATGATTTGGGCCTGTACACGTGTACCTAGGCAGATCAGATACTGGTAGATGCAGGTTCATTTTGCGTTACTCAAAGTCTATCATTATATAACTAAATAATATACATCTAAATTTAGCACACTGCAAAGTTGAATGGCCCATAAAATCAATAATGGAGCGTTGTAGGCAAAGGGCTCCTGTGCTTATCACTCAAAGGTTATCAAAAACCGCTCCAAAAATAGCAGTGTGACCCTTTCCTCGGTGCCCTGACCTCCTGGTTTCAGAGTAAATGCAACAATAATCCAGACATACAAGTTGACACACACTGTGTCCACTAATTTGGCCAAACCTTGAACTGCAAATTAAGAATGTCTGCACTGTACAATTTAGTATAAACTTGTGTAATAATTAATAAATCATTAAAGTTTGATTGAACATACACACACATACTCACGCACACACACACACAGGCATATGCATGCTGCTGTTTGAGGAATCCAGCCATGTTTGATTTGTGTCAGGTCCTTTTATGGATGGAACTTGAACGTGTGCCAAGTGCTTCTTCATAGCTAATTATGCAGTCTAATTTAACCCAGTTAGAGCTCTCCAGCTAGGCTGTTTGCTGAGATGGCCTGATGGGCGAGGCTTCCATCCACCTGCCTCACTCATCAGATAAGACCACTGACTTTTAAAAAAAGAATGCGTTCTATATTCAGAATATGTTGAAAGTAATCACTTAGAAGAAAAACAAATATAGAACTAATTTGTATAATGACACATTTAGAATGCTGAAGACAAGTAAAATATCCAGAACAGGTATCCAAATACCTGCTCATTCATTTTTTCATATCCCCATTATCTGTTAACACTGTTTCGTGCTTTCATGGACTTTTGCAGTGATTTATTCTTAAACTTCTGGAAACTCAGTTTGCTAGATAAGTGAGGTTTTTCATTGCCCTGGGAGGAGGTTAGATTTCTGAGACTTTCTAAGTAGGACAATTTAAAGGGGCACTTTAGGGAATTTTTCATTAATGATTAGATTATCACAATGACAATTTGTAACATTAGAAGCACATGGTAATAGTTTTCTGTTTTTACCTTGTCCATCGTATGAGGGTCCATATCATACATGTCCTGCCGTTCATGGGTGCTGTCTGCTGTGGAATAGTAAAGTGTTGTCCAGGTGGGTGACAGGAGCAGGTTAAAAAGTAGGGGTTCGTTTTGAAGGTGCTACATGAAGAACGCAGATAACTTAAAGATAAATAACAAACTCAGAAATGATTGGCCTTCATCTGTAAACACAAATTTATTTAACATGTGTTGAACAAATGTCCAGTCATTTATGTCCAACCAATTCCTCCCTGCTCAACATTTTGTCTGCTGGCTAGTTATTTTGTAAAATAATAATTAAAAACAATAGCTATTTCAGTTAAAAGTGTTCACTTAAAGGCCTGTAAAGTATTTTTCTTCATTCGTGTGCTTTTGCAGTTAATGATGCATCCACTGCGGCCGTCAATATAAGTGTACTGGCCAAAAGCAAACTATTCAACATCAGGTTAAATCAAGTCCTTCTCACCTTGGTCCTCAGATTGTAATTTTCCACCAAATATGAATCTCAATGTGCATCCAAAAAATACATGTTTTATTGCTTTTCCATTTGAGAAAACAATTGCGTACGGTTAGGGTATACAGCTCCAAAACAACTAGTCTCATTGACTAGGCAGGGCTATTTTTTTCTGAATGTCTATGGCAACCAAAACTATCCTATTCAAGGGGGAAAAAACTCCCCTCATCCTGCCACAACCACCCCGTCAACAGATGCTTCCAAGAACTCTCTTTCACATTCTCCATGCTCAACGTTTTTAATCCGTTGCCCTGGAAATCAATTTATCTGGACACTTCTGGTATGGAAAACACTTAGCACTGAGGAAAGTGGCCAAGTGGGAATTGTTAAATGGAGCAAAATTACTTAGGGAAACAAAGAATGGGGGTGCTGAGAAATGACAGTAGCCTAGGCGAGGCTTAGGTCATCATTGCCTGTCCTGTTGTTGACATTTTAGCAGTGTTGGGAAAGCTACTCTGAAAACATAGTTTAGCAAACTACTATCCCCTGGGCACACCACATCATTTCAACATGGACAACTGGATAATATTTGATTGAGACTGTCACGACTTCCGCCGAAGGCGGTGCCTCTCCTTGTTCGGGCGGCGTTCGACGGTCGACGTCACCGGTCTTCTAGCCATCACCGATCCACTTTTCATTTTCCATTTGTCTTGTCTTGTTTCCCCACACACCTGGTTGTCATTCCCTTATTACTTGTCGTTTATTTAACCCTCTGGTTCCCCCATGTCTGTGTGTGTAATTGTTTATTCGGTGGTACGGTTCCGGCTGGTTTGCGGCGTATTTCGTATTGTTGTACTTGGTGCTGCCGCACTTGTTTTCTGTGGGCATTTGTTTTGTGACGCTATTGCGTTCATTGGTTTACTGTGCCTCAGTAAAGTGCTTTTGTCCACTCATCTCTGCTCTCCTGCGGCTGACTCTCACGCACCAGCTACACACACCGTCTTGACAGAGACATTGACCAAATGAGATTACAACATACACTGAGTGCACAAAACATTAGGAACAGCCTTAATTCGCATGGATTCTACAAGGTGTCGAAAGCGTTCCATGGGGATGCTGGCCCATGTTGACTTCAATGCTTCCCACAGTTGTGTCAAGTTGGCTCTAGATGCCCTTTGGGTGGTGGACCATTTTTGTTACACATGGAAAACTGTTGAGCGTGAAAAACCCAGCAGTGCTGCAGTTCTTGACACACTCAAACCGGTGCATCTGGCACCTACTACCATACCCTGTTCAAAGGCACTTAAATCTTTTGTCTTGCCAATTCACCCTCTGAATTGCACACATACACAATCCATGTCCCAATTGTCTTGGCTTAAAAATAATTATTTAACCTGCTCCTCCTCTTCATCCTCACTGATTTAAGTGGATTTAACAAGTGGGATCATAGCTTTCACCTGAATTCCCCTGGTCAGTCTATGTCATGGAATTCAGAATGTGTTGTCAATATGCTGTCAACCATCTAAAAGCACAACCAAATTCCAATGAAAAACAAGGCCAGATTTTTGGGTTAGTTGTCACCTAAAAGTGCTATCATTGCACTTTCAACCATTTAAAAGCACAACAAAGTTCAAATAGGAATACGAAGTCAGATCCATTTGTTTATTTATACAACAACTTAATGTGTTATCACTGTGCTTCATCTAATAGCACCACCAAATGTCCTGGATTGCAGTTCAGACTACATAAAAAGTACATTAATGCTGTTTGAGATTCTATGCAGATTATTATAGCAATTGTGAAGATCTCCACAGATTTGCATGCTATCTTGAACATACACGCATTCTATGATTACATAAGAATACAAATATAGTTACGGTAACCTCAATGTGGCCATGGATGGTCAAATAAATTATGTTATGTTAGTTGGTAAGAAAGCCTTAACTTTAGGCTATAAAGCAAAAGTAATATTGAATTGTGTTTGGTTGTCAACACATCCAAATATCAACATTTGAAGGATATGTCTCTTCTGCTTGGATAGTTACATCTGTGACACTGATTTAGTTGCTTTAATTTCAAATTGTCTACAAATAAAAATGTATATGTTGGAATCACGTCTCCATCTCAACTGAAAATAAAAATGTAAGAATAGGACTAAATAAAATCATGTTTTATTCCTATTCTTTAAATAACATTTTTGGTTGAGACGTGAATCCAACATATCAATTATTAACTTGTAGATTAATTTGGAAGTTAACCAAAGCTTGAAACCCTAGGCCTATATGTATTGTCTATTTTTAGTTGAATCCTGGGTTGAATTGAAACAATAGCTGTTGATGACTTTCGCAAATGCTATATAGGCTTAAATGGCATTATTGATGATATTGATAAAGTATGGTGCTTACATTTCATTGGCTCTTTGACCTACCCTTTGAAATGACTTTGACATCAACAGTGAATCTATTTAGATTTTATGTGGCGATTTCCAAACAGGCATTCTCACAATAGCACATTGGTAATTGTCACGACTTCCACCGAAGGTGGCTCCTCTGCTTGTTCGGCGGCATTCGGCGGTCGTCGTCACCGGCCTACTAGCTGCTACCGATCCCTTTTCCTTCCGTTGTCTATTTGTATTGGTTGCACCTGTGCCTTGTTTGGTTTTGTGGGTTAGGGCTATTTAAGCAGGTTAGGCCCGCCTCCTTTTGTGCGGGCTTGTTATCTGTTTGGTTGGTAGACGTTCGTTTGTTTTACGTTCACTAGCTGTGTTCAGTATCCTGTTTTGAGCCGTCTTTTGTTTTAGTGCGCCTGTTTGTGTTTTTTGTATTTTTATTTTTCGCATTGCATTAAAGACGGTTATTAATCGATCCTCTGCTCTCTGCGCCTGACTTCGCACCCAACACTCCTACCTTGTGACAGTAATAGTCAGTGACAAACATCAAAGCTAAGCAGGGCTTAGTTAAAACCTTGGATTGGAGACCAAAGCGATAGCTGTAGATAGATCAATTATCCAGTAGGAGGTGCTACCCACCATTTTTTTCTGGTAGTGGATATAACATTAAAGATCTGACGTTGTTTCAAAGGCAGAAATTGAAATTCTATGTTGAAAATTTGTAACCATGATGACATAATCCTGTGGTTGAAATTTCTTTCTCAAAACAACTTTTAGCAAATCTAACGTATTTTACATATAGATTCCACGTCACAATATGTTGACAAATTACATTGAAACCAGGGGTCATGCACAAATTATTTTGAAAGGGGCATAAAGTAGATGAGGATCGAGGGGGTGGTACGAATTCATAGAATTGTACATTTTTAAAACACTGAGCCATAATCATTATGCCTAATTCTATGTACAAATCTGTATATTTTTCTACATAGGTTATCTAAGCATACTGTATATTTATAGAGAAAGACCGAATAGGCTACAAAGCTTGACCAAATTAATTTACAAACATAAAAGCCTGGGTTTTCTGCACGTTAACACTAGAAGCTTATTACCTCAAATGTATCAATTGAAAGTGTGGGTTCACAGCTCCAATCCAGATGTGTTGGTCATTACTGAGACATGGTTAAGAAAGAGTGTTTTGAACACTGATGTTAACCTTTCTGGTTATAACCTTTTTCGGCATGCAGATCTTCCTAAAGTCCTAAAGCATCGGGACTCCCTCAATCTTTCTCAGATTATTACCAATCCCACAAGGTTTGACTCCAAACATCCAGGAAAGGCTACTCTCCTTGATGTTATCCTCACAAATAATCCTGATGGGTATCAGTCTGGTGTTTTCTTTACAGCCTGCGTTCGTAATGGCTGCTCAGTTAAACGACCTGTCCTGAGTTGTCATAGACGCCTACTAAAAAACTTTAATGAACAAGCCTTCCTTCAAGACCTAGCCTCTGTAAATTGGTATAGAATCAGCTTGATCCCCTCCGTCAAAGATGCTTTTACCTTCTTTTTTGATATTTTCAGCAGTATTGTTATTAACAAGAAAATTACAATTAAAATGAGAATTAAAATAGGTTCAGCTCCTGGTTCGATCGTGATCTGGCAGAGTTACTCCACCTCAAGAATTCCATTTGGCGAAAGGCTCGGCACACGCATACTCAGGCTAACTGGCTCTCGTTCAGGCAAATGAGAAATCAGTGCACTCAGGCTATCCGGAAGGCCAAAGTTAGTTACTTTAAGGAGCAGTTCTCTCTCTGTGGGTCTAACCCAAGAAGTTCTGGAAAAGGGTGAAAGGCCTGGAGAATAAACCTATCCTCCTCACAGCTGCCCATGTCCCTTAATTTTGATGATGTGGTTGTGACTGACAAGGAGCACATGGCTAAGCTCTTTAATCACCACTTCATTAAGTCATGATTCCTATTTGACTCAGCAGTGCCGCCTTGCCCATCCAAACTTTCCTCATCTCCCACCCCTTCTAATGCGACTAGCCCAGATGCCCCTCCCTCTTTTCCCCCTGCCCCGCTACAAAGTTTCTCCCTGCAGGCAGTCACTGAGTCTGAGGTGCTAAAGGAGCTTCTTAAACTTGACCCCCAAAAAACATCTGGGTCAGATAGTTTAGATCCTTTCTTCTTTAAGTTTGCAGCCCCTATCATCGCCAAGGCTATCTCTGACCTTTTTAACCTTTCTCTCCTCTCTGGGGAGGTTCCCATTGCTTGGAAGGCAGCCACGGTGCGTCCTTTATTTAATTGGCCTAACTATTATAGGCCAATTTCTATTTTTCCCTTTTTATCAAAAGTGTTGGAAAAACTTGTCAATAACCAACTGACTGGCTTTCTTGATGTCTATAGTATTCTCTCTGATATGCAGTCTGGAATCCGCTGAGATGTATTTTGTAAAACTTAAATAGGAAAGTAAAAAAAAAGAACAAATTTCTATTTACAATGACAGCCTAGGAACAGTGGGTTAACTGCCTTGTTCAGGGGCAGAACAACAGATTTTTACCTTGTCAGCTCAGAGATTCGATCTAGCAATATTTTAGTTACTGGCCCAACACTCTAACCACTAGGCTACCTGCCGTTATGGATGTGTCGCCGCAAACTTAAAGGTCATAAATTATGTCACCATTGCCCTTGATCCTAAGCAATGTGCTGCTATTTTTATTGACATGGCCAAAGCTTTTGATACGGTAGACCATTCCATTCTTGTGGGCCGGCTAAGGAGTATTGGTGTCTCTGAGGGGTCTTTGGTCTGGTTTGCTAACTACCTCTCTCAAAGAGTGCAGTGTATAAAGTCAGAAAACCTGCTGTCTCAGCCACTGCCTGTCACCAAGGGAGTACCCCAAGGCTCAACCCTAGGCCCCACGCTCTTCTCAATTTACATCAACAACATAGCTCAGGCAGTAGGAAGCTCTCTCATCTATTTATATGCAGATGATACAGTCTTATACTCAGCTGGCCCCTCCCCGGATTTTGTGAGACGCTCTACAACAAATATTTCTTAGTGTCCAACAAGCTTTCTATGCCCTTAACCTTGTTCTGGACACATCCAAAGCAAAGGTCATGTGATTCGGTAAGAAGAATGCCCCTCTCCCCACCGGTGTGATTGCTACCTCTGAGGGTTTAGAGCTTGAGGTAGTCACCTCATACAAGTACTTGGGAGTATGGTTAGGTGGTACACTGTCCTTCTCTCAGCACATATCCAAGCTGCAGGCTAACCAATGCTCCTTACAGGACCCATCACTGCACTCTATACTCCTCTATAACCTGGTCATTTCTGTATACCCGTCGCAAGAACCACTGGTTGATGCTTAGTTTTTAAAACAATCTTAGGCCTCACTCCCCCCTACTGCAGCCCTCATTCGCCACACACAACACGTTTTTGTCATGTTGTGTTGTCATGTGTTGCTGTCATGCTGTGTTGTTATCTTAGGTATCTCTTTATGTAGTGTTGTGGTGTCTCTCTTGTCGTGATGTCTGTTTTGTCCTACATATTAATTCAACGTCTGTTTTTTTTACCCATCTACCAATAAGTGTACATTTTTGCGAGACATTGGAAAACCTTCCTGGTCTTTGCTGTTTAATCTGTGTTTCAAATTCACTGCTCGACTGAGGGACCTTACAGAGAATTGTATGTGTAGGGAAGAGAGATGGTGTAGTCATTCAAAAATCATGTTAAACACTTAAACAGTCCATGGAACTTATTATGTGACTAGTTAAGCACATTTTTACTCCTGATTTAGGCTTGCCATAACAAAGGGGTTGAACATTGACTCAAGACATTTCAGATTTTCATTGTAATTCATTTTAAAAAAATGGCTAAAACTCTAACTCCACTTTGACATTATGGAGTATTGTGTGTAGGCCAGTGACAAATAAATTTAATTTTAATCCATTTTAAATTCAGGCTGTAACACAACAAAATGTGGAAAAAGTCAAGGGGTATCAATACTTTCTGATGGCACTGTATAACCCAAAGTATACTAGGATGTACTCTTATTCTCTTGGGATATTCATTTGGGACTTCTTCATCTGCAAACAGGGTTTCACAGGTCTCTGTATCTGATATGTTGAAACCCTACATCCCAACCGAAGCACTCCATTCCGTCACCTACGGTCTCTTGGCCCCCCACCCCTACTGGAGGGCAACTCCTGCTCAGCCCAGTCACAGTCTCTATGGGGGTGCCACAGGGTTTAATTCTTGGCCCGACTCTCTTCTCTGTATACATCAATGATGTCGCTCTTGCTGCTGGTGATTCTCTGATCGACCTCTATGCAGACAACACCATTCTGTATAGTTCTGGCCCTTCTTTGGACGCTGTGTTAACTAACCTCCAAACGAGCTTCAATGCCATACAACACTCCTTCTGTGGCCTCCAACTGCTCTTAAACGCTAGTAAAACCAAATGCATGCTTTTCAACCGTTCCCTGCCTGCACCCGCCTGCCCGACTAGCATCACTACCCTGGACGGCTCTGACCTAAAATATGTGGACAACTACAAATACCTAGGTGTCTGGCTAGACTGTAAACTCTCCTTCCAGACTCACATTAAACATCTCCAATCCAAAATCAAATCTAGAATCGGCTTTCTATTTCGTAACAAAGCCTCCTTCACTCATGCTGCCAAACTTGCACTAGTAAAACTGACTATCCTACCGATCCTCGACTTCGGCGTTGTCATCTACAAAACAGCTTCCAATACTCTACTCAGCAAACAGGATGCAGTCTAACACAGTGCCATCCGCTTTGTCACCAAAGCCCCTAATACCACCCACCACTGCGACCTGTATGCTCTAGTCGGCTGGCCCTCGCTACATACTCGTCGCCAGACCCACTGGCTCCAGGTCATCTATAAGTCCCTGCTAGGTAAAGCCCCGCCTCTCAGCTCGCAGGTAACCATAGCAGCACCCACCCGTAGCACGCGCTCCAGCAGGTATATCTCACTGGTCACCCCCAAAGCCAATTCCTCCTTTGGCCGCCTTTCCTTCCAGTTCTCTGCTGCCAATGACTGGAACGAACTACAAAAATCACTGAAACTGGAGACACTTATCTCCCTCACTAGCTTTAAGCACCAGCTGTCAGAGCAGCTCACAGATCACTGCACCTGTACATAGCCCATCTGTTAATAGCCCAACCAACTACCTCTTCCCCTACCGTATTCATTTATTTATCTTGCTCCTTTGCACCCCAGTATTTTTACTTTGCACATTGATCTACTGCACCTTTACCATTCCAGTGTTAAATTGCTATACTGTAATTACTTCGCCACCATGGCCTATTTATTGCCTTACGTTCCTTATCTTACCTCATTTGCACACATTGTATATAGATTTTCTACTGTATTATTGACTGTATGTTTGTTTACTCCAATGTATATCTCTGTGTTGTTGTATGTGTCGAACTGCTGTGCTTTATCTTGGCCAGGTCGCAGTTGTAAATGAGAACTTGTTCTCAACTTGCCTACCTGGTTAAATAAAGGTAAAATAAAAAAAATAAAAAGCTCTTCTCAGTCCTGGCACCCCAATGGTGGTATAAGCTTCCCCCTAGCCCTTGATCATGACTCTCAGTTCCATTACGTTACACAGAAGAGTAATTCAATAAAGATGTCTTTTGTATGGGGGAGTTTTGTTAAGAGCCCCGATGCTCGGTCTGAACATTAACACGCGTTGCTTGTGGTACGGCTTTGGAAGCATAAGCACCTTATCTTTTAAATCGGCGAGAAATTATTTTCAAAAAACACAAGGTTGATATGCACCTCTATAGGGTTATGGTTCCCACATGGCCCTATTTCCATGTTACAGCGCTTGTTTACTGAAAACATACTAAAGACTGAGTGTACTGTATTAATTAGCTATCTGCGTCTCCGAACACCTGTGTGTAAAAGGAAGATGGATGCCACAAACATGTTGTCACTGAAAAAATACTGTCGGCTGCAACTACGTTAAAACTGGTTAAGGATTAGCCCCTCTAAAATGACACACCTAAATCTAACTGCCTGTAGCTCAGGCCCTCAAGCAAGGATATGCATATTCTTGGTACCATTTGAAAGGAAACATTTTGAAGGTTATGGAAATGTGAAAGGAATGTAGTAGAATATAACACAAAAGATCTGGTAAAAGATAATACAAAGAAAAAATCAACTGCTCTTTTGTATTTTTTTGTACCATCTTTACCATTGAAATGCAAGAGAAAGGCCATAATGTATTCTTCCAGTCCAGGTGCAATTTAGATTTTGGCCACTAGATGGCATAAGTATATGTGTAAAGTTTTAGACTGATCCAATGAACCATTGCACTTATGTTCAAAGGCTTGTATCAAGACTGCCTAAATGTGGCTAATTTGTTTTTTAATAACTTTTCATGTTATTAATAAACATGTGCACTCTCCTCAAACAATAGCATGGTATTCTTTCACTATAATAGCTACTGTAAATTGGACAGTGCAGTTAGATTAACAAGAATTTAAGGTTTCTGCCAATATCAGATATGTATGTCCTTGGAAATGTTCTTGTTACTTACAGCCTCATGCTAATCGCATTAGCCTACGTTAGCTCAACTGTCCCGTGGAAGGGACACCAATCATCCCCCCAAAAAAAGACAAAAAAGGCACTTCTCTTTTCCCCACTTGCACTTACTTTGCTGATAAATACTTTTGTAAGGGAAAGTGTACTTGATAAGATTGTGATGTGTTGTCCCACCTAGCTATCTTAAGATGAATGGACTACTTTTAAGTCGCTCTGGATAAGAGTCTCTGCTAAATTTCTAAAATGTAGGACAGAAAACATCACAAAGAAACAGGCTTGATTATACTCAAATGAGACAGGACTGAATATGGTCTTGCCATATCTCTCTGTTCTCATAGTTTTCCTTGCTGACTGGAACGGGAAAATCTTTTCACATAGGTACCTGCCCTATCCAGAGAACGTTAGCCTAACCTACTCTCTCCCTTCTCTGACAGCTGGAGCTGCTAATCTTTTCACCCTCTTCCATGGTTGTCAATTAGCTAGCTACAAATGCATTTGGAGTTTGTGTTTTTAGTTTACAATGATATATACATGAAGATAGCTAGCTAATATGAAGCTAGCTAGCTGGTGAAATTTAATTCACTAAAAGGTGCGACACCTAGAATTTCTCAGAATTCCTCCCACGTGTGGAAGCTAGGTGAATTGCAACAGCAGTAGGCTGCATTAAAAACCTATCTCCCCCCTCCCCGACATCCAATTTCTCCGTAATATGGCCAATACTCCCGCTAGAGCCTTTTACTTTCATTTTTGTCCACCAGCTTCAAACAGCTGTAAAAACAATGTTTTATGTTTTTGAAAACATATTTCACAGCGACTTATATGTTACAATAATTCCCTACACTATTCAGTGCTTGTTTTCCCACATAAACTGAAATAGAGCGAACAGTGTAGAATTTTATCAACCAGGAAATGACAGAGCGATTTCTACATTGGCCGCCTGACCCGATTTCCACTAGATAAATAAAATACAATTATATTTGTCACATGCACCTGTCGTGGAAATTATTACATCATGCTCTGATCCAAACAAATAGCCTACTAACCAACACTTCAGACAAAACTTTTTCAATACCTGGTTTGCATACCCATTGTTGCCTTAGTTAGCATTTACTGGTAGATATCATACGTTGAAACGTCTTTCCTCCCTACCGGCTAAGGATGTCATTCTTCTGTGAGCTGCTCCATGCCAAAATCACCTGAGAGCTGCACACTCTTGCTGTCTGCAGATGATATTCAGATGAAACTAGGCTGTGTGCGATATTTCACGTGCTTTGCGATTGTGTAGGCTACTTTGTGCATGATTTCTCTATTGTACTACATAATTGATAAATCGTACACCACAACTACACTACTTTGATACGCATCAGTAAGGATTGAGAAGTGAGTATAAGCAATGACTGTGAATACCCTCCCCTATGACACTGGCCTTTTGGGTTTTACAAAAATTGCACTCTCTTACATGCACTGGGATTACGGTTTCTGTCCTTTCAGACTCACAAACCTGACACACTGAAGGCCTAGAGATTCGCCACTAAGCAGTTTATGCGTGGACTGAATGGATGCTGATAATTATAAATGTTTTACTTTGCTGGTCTCTGGAAGAAATTAAGAGTCCTCATTGTCAGAGACCAAGTCAAGACCGAGTACAAATGTATCCGACACCGACCAAGACACTAAATATGTGGTCTCTAGTACTACAACACTGATAGCTAGCGATCTAACATTACGGTAAAAACTAATTTGAGTTAGACTGCACACTCTAATGTTAATGTTGACTAATGTTAGCTAGCTAGCTAATAAAATATTGCTTTCATTTGCTTATCATTTTCAAAATATATTTATTTACTTGAATAGGTTTTCCCACTGCCTCCGTTTTCTGGGTCCTTAGAAAAATGAAATAACGGGCAATCTTCTTGATGTTTTCGTTGGTAGCAAAATGCAGAGCCATGTGGATGATTGGAGGACATGGCAACAAAGTTCCATCACACTGACTCTGGTCTTCCAACATGGGACCTGGTGTGGTTGCTAAGTGATTTGTGACGCAACTACAACCCCTCTATACAGATTGTGATGAGGAGCTGTACTGTCTCTGATAAGGCGGTGTGTGGCGAAGGACGAAAGATGGCGGAAGTGGATCCTGAGTTAGAATCAAGCAGCGCGTCGAGCAAAGTTGGTGAAGACGAATGTTCTGAATGGACAAGTAGTATCGAAAACTGGAGTGGATGATACGTGTATGAATGATAATGAATCGCTTCTTCTTGGGATGCTTTTGTTGAGTGCGGATGCTGTTGAAGTCAGAAGTTTACATACATTTTAGCCAGATACATTTAATCTCAGTTTTTCACAATTCCTGACATTTAATCCTAGTAAAAATTCCCTGTTTTAGGTCAGTTAAGATCACAACTTTATTTTAAGAATGTGAAATGTCAGAATAATAGTAGAGAGAATTATTTATTTCAGCTTATATTTCTTTCATCACATTCTCAGTGGGTCAGAAGTTTACATACACTCAATTAGTATTTGGTAGCATTGCCTTTAAATTGTTTAACTTGGGTCAAATGTTTTGGGTAGCCTAACACAAGCTTCCCACAATAAGTTGGGGGAATTTTGGCCCATTCCTCCTGACAGAGCTGGTGTAACCGAGTCAGGTTTGTAGGCCTCCTTGCTCACACACGCTTTTTCAGTTCTGCCCACAAATGTTCTATAGTATTGAGATCAGGGCTTTGTGATGGCCACTCCAATACCTTGACTTTGATATCCTTAAGCCATTTTGCCACAACTTTGGAAGTTTGCTTGGGGTCATTGTCCATTTGGAAGACCCATTTGCGACCAAGCTTTAACTTCCTGACTGATGTCTTGAGATGTTGCTTCAATATATCAACGTAATTTTCTTTCCTCATGATGCCATCTATTTTGTGAAGTGCACCAGTCCCTCCTGCAGCAAAGCACCCCCACAACATGATGCTGCCACACCAAGCCTCTACCTTTTCCCTCCAAACATAACGATGGTCATTATGGTCAAACAGCTCTATTTTTGTTTCATCAGACCAGAGGACATATCTCCAAAAAGTACGATCTTTGTCCCCATCTGCAGTTGCAAACAGTAATCTGGCTTTTTTTATGGTGGTTTTGGAGCAGTGGCTTCTTCCTTGCTGAGCGGCCTTTCAGGTTATGTCGATATAGGACTCGTTTTACTGTGGATATAGATACTTTTGAATCTGTTTCCTATAGCACCTTCACAAGGTCCTTTGCTGTTGTTCTGGGATTGATTTGCACTTTTCGCACCAAAGTTGATTTTCCCATGATGTCAAGCAAAGAGGCACTGAGTTTGAAGATAGGACTTGAAATACATCCACAGGTACACCTCCAATTGACTCAAATTATGTCAATTAGCCTATCAGAAGCTTCTAAAGCCATGACATCATTTTCTGGAATTTTCCAAGCTGTTTAAAGGCACAGTCAACTTAGTGTACGTAAACTTCTGACCCACTGGAATTGTGATACAGGGAAATACAATTGAAATAATCTGTCTGTAAACAATTGTTGGAAAAATGTATTGTGTCATGCACAAAGTAGATGTCCTAACCGACTTGCCAAAACTATAGTTTGTTAACAAGAAATGTGTGGAGTGGTTGAAAAACAAGTTTTAATGACTCCAACCTAAGTGTATGTGAACTTCTGACTTCAACTCTATGTGGGAGACCGGTTTGAGATGTTGAAAATGGTGAAGTATGCAATGGGACAAGTGAAGTCTGTCAGTGAACACTAGTGGTCTTATTCTGATTAATTGCATTTATGAAGAACAGAGGAAGATTGCAGTGAGCCTCAATTGAATCCAAACAACAGAAGTGTTGTGTTTTGAACTTCGGAGTAGAGCAAACGTCAAAGGAGTCATCTGATGTTCAGGACAGAATATATCAAATCAAATCAATTTAAAAAATAATAATTTATAAAGCCCTTCTTACATCAGCTGATGTCACAGAGTATACAGAATATACTGATGAACGGTGTGTAGAAGGACGTTGGTGTTGCAATAGTGGTGGGGATCATGATCCCGAGTTCCTGGAGTGCCCTGTAAGGGTGAAAGAGATTGAGGTGGCAAAATTTAGAGCGGTCAATTGAATCTCCTATTCAGAAGGCGATTAAAATAATTGAGAAAACAAGTGATGCTTGTGAAGATATGGTAGTGGATGCACCACAGCCTGTAGTAAATGTTTGCTGCCAGTCAAGAGATACTTTGTGTATTAAAAAGGTAGATAATGTGGCGTTCTTTGCCACAGTTATAAACTGTACGGCACAAGTCTCAAAGAAGTCTAAGAAACTGGACGTTATTGTGGCTGCAGCAGAAAGGTTTTTGGGACTTAAGGATTTTACATCTAAAGACCTGCAAGGGGTACTGGCGCTGGAGTACCCGTCCTACCAGGTTCCCCTTGAGCCTGTGTAGGGATCAGATCTGTTTAATTTTCAACAGAAAAGTTGTTTGATTTAAAAATGTATTTATTTTTGGTAGTTTGTTTTGTTTTTTGGGGAATCCTGATTCCATCCCGCACAGTAGGTGGAGGGATGCACATTAAATTGTGCGATCGCCAATATACCATAGAAGAAGAAGATGAGGCGGTGGAGCAATCACTTCATTGATGTTCTTCTCATGGTACCACTTTACCGCGCTTAAATATCTGATTTGCGCATGCGCTAAAAAAGGGCAGATTTTTCTAACAGGAAGAAGATGGATCAGCAGTGCAGGAGACCGATTGTTTGACCACAAGTGAGAGTTGTTTGATATCGTTGAAACTAGTTTTGCTGTAGAAATGTGGTAAGAGGTTAATGGGAAATGATGGCGAATAGTGCGGACGAAATGGAGGAAACTGAGAAAATCTGGAGAAGCAACAGCTGTGCAGGAATGCGAACAATATGGGTGTCAGTTCTGATGGTATGGAGCGGGAGGATGAGGGTCAACGGCCGGAATGGTCGGTTGTGGAAAGACAGGAAGAAGAGAGATCATGATACAGGAAGCAGTGGAGTGTCTAGTAAAGAAAGCATAAAAAGGGCCAAGCCAGGAAGTAAGAGTAGTGATGTGTTGGAGTGGAAAGTGGTGATGGTGTTTGTTGAGACCACAGGGCCTCATTTACACCCTGTACGACTAACTAATGCTGTAGAGAAAGAAGTAGGTGAAGGGAAAGTAGCTGGGTGAAGTGAAGTTAGCAGTCTTCCATAGGAATTATTTAAATTCTACAGTATTTCAATTACATTTTTCAAGGACAAAGTTACATATATTTAAATATTTTTTGTTGTTGTACATTAGTACAGCTGTGGCCAAAAGTTTTGAGAATGACACAAATATACATTTTCACAAAGTCTGCTACCTCAGTTTGTATGATGGAAATTTGCGTATACAGAATGTCATGAAGAGTGATCAGATGAATTGCAATTAATTGCAAAGTCCCTCTTTGCCATGCATTTCCACTGCATTTCAGCCCTGCCACAAAAGGACCAGCTGACATCATGTCAGTGATTCTCTCGTTAACACAGGTGTGAGTGTTGACGAGGACAAGGCTTGAGATCACTCTGTCATGCTGATTGAGTTTGAATAACAGACTTGAAGCTTCAAAAGGGGGGGTGGTGCTTGGAATCATTGTTCTTCCTCTCTCAACCATGGTTACCTGCAAGGAAACACGTGCCGTCATCATTGCTTTGCACAAAAAGGGCTTCACAGGCAAGGATATTGCTGCCAGTAAGATTTCACCTAAATCAACCATTTATCAGATCCTCAAGAATTTCAAGGAGAGCGGTTCAATTGTTGTGAAGAAGGCTTCAGGGCGCCCAAGAAAGTCCAGCAAGCGCCAGGACCGTCTCCTAAAGTTGATTCAGCTGAGGGATCGGGGCACCACCAGTACAGAGCTTGCTCAGGAATGGCAGCAGGCAGGTGTGAGTGCATCTGCACGCACAGTGAGGCGAAAACTTTTGGAGGATGGCCTGGTGTCAAGAAGGGCAGCAAAGAATCCACTTCTCTCCAGGAAAAACATCAGGGACAGACTGATATTCTGCAAAAGGTACAGGGATTGGACTGCTGACTGGGGTAAAGTCATTTTCTCTGATGAATCCCCTTTCCGATTGTATGGGGCATCCGGAAAAAAGCTTGTCCGGAGAAGACAAGGTGAGCGCTACCATCAGTCTTGTATCATGCCAACAGTAAAGCATCCTGAGACCATTCATGTGTGAGGTTGCTTCTCAGCCAAGGGAATGAGCTCACTCACAATTTTGCCTAAGAACACAGCCATGAATAAAGAATGGTACCAACACATCCTCCGAGAGCAACTTCTCCAAACCATCCAGGAACAGTTTGGTGACGAACAATGCATTTTCCAGCATGATGGAGCACCTTGCCATAAGGCAAACGTGATAACTAAGTGGCTCGGGGAACAAAACATCGATATTTTGGGTCCATGGCCAGGAAACTCCCCAGACCTTAGTCCCATTGAGAACTTGTTGTCAATCCTCAAGAGGCGGGTGGACAAACAAAAACCCACAAATTCTGACAAACTCCAAGCATTGATTATGACTACTTTAAAATGACGGAAGTATGGTGGAAGCCCTCAATGGCACTGCCAATGCTAAAATGGCAATTTGGCCGCTAGAGGCTTCTATCATTCTCTATGGTTATGATTCGCAATAAGCGCCAATTTATGCTTGATCAGAAAGTTTGGTCGGAAACTCCGTATGGAGGGTGTGACACAATTGCAGAGCATCCGGAGGCATACTGAGGCCAAATTGAGTTACGTACCGCATTGCTGTGAGCCTCCCAAATTTTTTAACAATGCGAAGGGCACTGAGGCGGCAGATAGCTTAGTGGTTAGAGCGTTGGGCCAGTAACCGAAAGGTTGCTAGATTGAATCCCTGAGCTGATAAGGTGAAAATCATTTATTCTGCCCCTGAGCAAGGAAGAAGAGAGATCATGATACAGAAAGACAGGAAGAAGAGAGATCATGATACAGAAATACACAGGAAGAAGAGAGATCAGGATACAGAAAGACAGGAAGAAGAGAGATCAGGATACAGAAAGACAGGAAGAAGAGAGATCATGATACAGAAATACACAGGAAGAAGAGAGATCAGGATACAGAAAGACTGGAAGAAGATAGATCAGGATACAGAAAGACAGGAAGAAGAGAGATTATGATACAGAAAGACATAGGAAGAAGAGAGATCAGGATACAGAAAGACTGGAAGAATAGAGATCAGGATACAGAAAGACAGGAAGAAGAGAGATCATGATACAGAAAGACACAGGAAGAAGAGAGATCAGGATACAGAAAGACAGGAAGAAGAGAGATCATGATACAGAAAGACACAGGAAGAAGAGAGATCAGGATACAAAAAGACAGGAAGAAGAGAGATCATGATACAGAAATACACAGGAAGAAGAGAGATCAGGATACAGAAAGACACAGGAAGAAGAGAGATCAGGATACAGAAAGACAGGAAGAAGAGAGATCATGATACAGAAATACACAGGAAGAAGAGAGATCAGGATACAGAAATACACAGGAAGAAGAGCGATCAGGATACAGAAAGACAGGAAGAATTAGATCAGGATACAGAAAGACAGGAAGAATTACATCAGGATACAGAAAGACAGGAAGAAGAGAGATCATGATACAGAAATACACAGGAAGAAGAGAGATCAGGATACAGAAAGACAGGAAGAAGAGAGATCAGGATACAGAAAGACAGGAAGAAGAGAGATCATGATACAGAAATACACAGGAAGAAGAGAGATCAGGATACAGAAATACACAGGAAGAAGAGAGATCAGGATACAGGAAGAAGAGCGATCAGGATACAGAAAGACAGGAAGAATTAGATCAGGATACAGAAAGACAGGAAGAAGAGCGAACAAGATACAAAAAGACAGGAAGAAGAGAGAATAGGGATACAGAAAGACACAGGAAGAAGAGAGATCATGATACAGAAAGACAGGAAGAAGAGAGATCATGATACAGAAAGACAGGAAGAAGAGAGATCATGATACAGTTAGACACAGGAAGAAGATAGATCAGGATACAGAGACACAGGAAGAAGAGAGATCATGATACAGAAAGACATAGGAAGAAGATAGATCATGATACAGATAGACATAGGAAGAAGATAGATCAGGATACAGAAAGACATAGGAAGAAGATAGATCAGGATACAGAAAGACAGGAAGAAGAGAGATCATGATACAGTTAGACACAGGAAGAAGATAGATCAGGATACAGAAAGACAGGAAGAAGAGATATCATGATACAGGAAGACAGGAAGAAGAGAGATCATGATACAGAAAGACATAGGAAGAAGATAGATCAGGATACAGAAAGACAGGAAGAAGAGAGGTCAGGATACAGAAAGACAGGAAGAAGAGCGATCAGGATACAGAAAGACAGGAATAAGAGAGATTATGATACAGAAAAACAGGAAGAAGAGAGATCATGATACAGAAAGACACAGGAAGAAGAGAGATCAGGATACAGAAAGACTGGAAGAATTAGATCAGGATACAGAAAGACAGGAAGAAGAGTGAACAGGATACAGAAAGACAGGAAGAAGAGAGATCAGGATACAGAAAGACAGGAAGAAGATCGATCAGGATACAGAAAGACAGGAAGAATTAGATCAGGATACAGAAAGACAGGAAGAAGAGAGATCATGATACAGAAATACACAGGAAGAAGAGAGATCAGGATACAGAAAGACAGGAAGAAGAGAGATCAGGATACAGAAAGACAGGAAGAAGAGAGATCATGATACAGAAATACACAGGAAGAAGAGAGATCAGGATACAGAAATACACAGGAAGAAGAGAGATCAGGATACAGAAAGACAGGAAGACGAGCGATCAGGATACAGAAAGACAGGAAGAATTAGATCAGGATACAGAAAGACAGGAAGAAGAGCGAACAAGATACAGAAAGACAGGAAGAAGAGAGATTGGGATACAGAAAGACACAGGAAGAAGAGAGATCATGATACAGAAAGACAGGAAGAAGAGAGATCATGATACAGAAAGACAGGAAGAAGAGAGATCATGATACAGTTAGACACAGGAAGAAGATAGATCAGGATACAGAGAGACAGGAAGAAGAGAGATCATGATACAGAAAGACATAGGAAGAAGATAGATCATGATACAGAAAGACATAGGAAGAAGATAGATCAGGATACAGAAAGACATAGGAAGAAGATAGATCAGGATACAGAAAGACAGGAAGAAGAGAGATCATGATACAGTTAGACACAGGAAGAAGATAGATCAGGATACAGAAAGACAGGAAGAAGAGATATCATGATACAGGAAGACAGGAAGAAGAGAGATCATGATACAGAAAGACATAGGAAGAAGAGAGGTCAGGATACAGAAAGACAGAAAGAAGAGAGATTATGATACAGAAAGACAGGAAGAAGAGAGATCATGATACAGAAAGACACAGGAAGAAGAGAGATCAGGATACAGAAAGACTGGAAGAATTAGATCAGGATACAGAAAGACAGGAAGAAGAGTGAACAGGATACAGAAAGACAGGAAGAAGAGAGATTGGGATACAGAAAGACACAGGAAGAAGAGAGATCATGATACAGAAAGACAGGAAGAAGAGAGATCATGATACAGAAAGACAGGAAGAAGAGAGATCATGATACAGAAAGACAGGAAGAAGAGAGGTCAGGATACAGAAAGACACAGGAAGAAGAGAGATCATGATACAGAAAGACACAGGAAGAAGATAGATCAGGATACAGAAAAACAGGAAGAAGAGAGATCATGATACAGAAAGACACAGGAAGAGAGATATCATGATACAGGAAGAAGAGAGATCATGATACAGAAAGACAGGAAGAAGAGAGATCATGAAACAGAAAGACAGGAAGAAGAGAGATCATGATACAGAAAGCAGCAGTGGAGTGTCTAGTAAAGAAAGCATAAAGAGGGCCAAGCCAGGAAGCAAGAGTAGTGATGTGTTGGAGTGGAAAGTGGTGATAGTGTTTGATGAGACCACAGGGCCTCATTTACACCCTGTACGACTAACTAATGCTGTAGAGAAAGAGTTAGGTGAAGAGAAATTAGCTGGGTCCATTGGAAATGTTAGATTGTTAATATTGTGTGGTAGCCAGGCTCAGCAAGAGAATATTTTGAAAACGGAAAAGCTTAATTGGATGAAGATTATAAGCCATGTCCCTGATGCTTATGCTAGGTTGAGGGAAGTCATCACTGGAGTCCCAATATCTATGTCCACAGATGATATTACAGAAAATGCGAAGGGAGGCAGAGTGATTGAGGCCAGAAGGTTGATCAGTAGGAAAGATGGTAAAGAAGTGAAAGCTTATCAGTGATGCTGAGGTTTGAGAAGGTTTTGCTGGGAAAAGTACAGATAGGATTCCTTAGTTTCAATGTTAGAGAATTTGTCCCATATGCACTGCAGTGTTTTAAATGCCAAAGAATGGGACATGCAGCTGCTCAAAGTAAAGGAAAGAAAAGATGTGTGGAGAGGCACATGATTGCGGTGAATGTTGAAGCAATGTGAAGTTTAAGTGCACTAATTGTGAGGAGAACACATGCTGTATCATATGCAGAGGCTGTAAAACAGGTTGGTAGAACTACAGTGTGGACTGATGGAGGTTACACGGATGTACCTGTAGTAAGTGGACATACTGTCAGACTGATGGAGTTTACACGGATGCACCTGTTGTAAGTGGACCTACTGTCAGACTGATGGAGTTTACATGGATGTACCTGTAGTAAGTGGACATACTGTCAGACTGATGGAGTTTACACGGATGCACCTGTAGTAAGTGGACATACTGTCAGACTGATGGAGGTTACACGGATGCACCTGTTGTAAGTGGACATACTGTCAGACTGATGGAGTTTACACGGATGTACCTGTTGTAAGTGGACATACTGTCAGACTGATGGAGTTTACACGGATGTACCTGTAGTAAGTGGACCTACTGTCAGACTGATGGAGTTTACACGGATGTACCTGTTGTAAGTGGACATACTGTCAGACTGATGGAGGTTACATGGATGTACCTGTAGTAAGTGGACCTACTGTCAGACTGATGGAGTTTACATGGATGTACCTGTAGTAAGTGGACATACTGTCAGACTGATGGAGTTTACACGGATGCACCTGTTGTAAGTGGACATACTGTCAGACTGATGGAGTTTACATGGATGTACCTGTAGTAAGTGGACCTACTGTCAGACTGATGGAGGTTACACGGATGCACCTGTAGTAAGTGGACCTACTGTCAGACTGATGGAGTTTACATGGATGTACCTGTAGTAAGTGGACATACTGTCAGACTGATGGAGGTTACACGGATGCACCTGTTGTAAGTGGACATACTGTCAGACTGATGGAGTTTACACGGATGTACCTGTAGTAAGTGGACCTACTGTCAGACTGATGGAGGTTACACGGATGCACCTGTTGTAAGTGGACATACTGTCAGACTGATGGAGTTTACACGGATGTACCTGTAGTAAGTGGACCTACTGTCAGACTGATGGAGTTTACACGGATGTACCTGTTGTAAGTGGACATACTGTCAGACTGATGGAGGTTACATGGATGTACCTGTAGTAAGTGGACCTACTGTCAGACTGATGGAGTTTACACGGATGCACCTGTTGTAAGTGGACATACTGTCAGACTGATGGAGTTTACATGGATGTACCTGTAGTAAGTGGACCTACTGTCAGACTGATGGAGTTTACACGGATGTACCTGTTGTAAGTGGACATACTGTCAGACTGATGGAGTTTACACGGATGTACCTGTAGTAAGTGGACATACTGTCAGACTGATGGAGGTTACATGGATGTACCTGTAGTAAGTGGACCTACTGTCAGACTGATGGAGGTTACATGGATGTACCTGTAGTAAGTGGACCTACTGTCAGACTGATGGAGGTTACATGGATGTACCTGTAGTAAGTGGACCTACTGTCAGACTGATGGAGGTTACATGGATGTACCTGTAGTAAGTGGACATACTGTCAGACTGATGGAGGTTACATGGATGTACCTGTAGTAAGTGGACCTACTGTCAGACTGATGGAGTTTACATGGATGTACCTGTAGTAAGTGGACCTACTGTCAGACTGATGGAGTTTACATGGATGTACCTGTAGTAAGTGGACCTACTGTCAGACTGATGAAGCTTCCAGGGCTGCTCCTGTAGTAAGTGGACCTACTGTTGGGGCTGGTGCTTCTGCTGGTCCTGGCATGGTTTCGAGGCCTGTTCAGAAATATTATGCTCATTAATGTGCAGCGTCAAAGGACACTTAAATAATGAATAAAGTTGACTTCATAGCTTTTATTGGTAAGGTTATCAATATAACTCTGGTTGTGGAAAGCAGAAATGCCAGGTGGAAGGTTATTGTGGAGACTGCAAAGGAGGGTAACATGTTACTGCTGAAATGGTTGTTGACATGCTGAACAATCCTAAGGGTGGAGTGTTTCAACATGATATAGATCTAGTTCTATGGTATTGGGGAGAGTGTCGTAGAAGTTAGGGATTTATTTGGTTTTTAATTTATTTTCATGGTAGGACAGAATTGGGCAGGTCATTCCAGCATAGTAGGTGGCGGCATGCACTTTAACGATTGTTTGCGGACCGCCATGATATCATAGAAGAAGAAGATGAGGCGGCGTTGCATTCCGGAACAATTATCCTGTGGGACATTGCTTATATCGTGACGTGGTTGGAGTGGCTAGAAATAAACTAAATTAGTGAACGATCTGTAGTTATGGACTAATTCAGTTGGTATTTTATTCTCAACATTTTTCAAACAGTGCAGTCATATCTGTAAGTACGACAAATTAACTTTAGCTAACTCCGTCGTCGAAAGAACATCAGTTGTTGTTGTAACGTTAGCCAGCTCTCTATGAAGTGGGATCGCATTTAGATTCATTCATCCACTGTAAAATTGCTCCTCATCTCGCCAGGAAACTAAAATAAATAATTTAGCTATCTAGCTAGCAATCGGTGTAAGCTAGCTCACTAACCAGCTATATTGATGAAGATACAGTATATGACGAAGCGGTGCATGTCGACTTATTTCAAAGATATGTTTAACTAACCCTTGTTCCGTCTGTGATTCTATCGTGGTAATGTTAACTAGTTTAGCAGTCGTTTAGATTGTAGAATATGTTACAGAGCATGTCCTTTGTGGGTATATGCTTGGTTTGGTTTGGCTCATGTGATTTGAATTGTTTCCTTTTCTTGACAGGCTGGCATTGTGGTTGTTGTTGATTTGAGGCTTCTGTGCGGGGACACGCCTATCATCCCTAACCCTGTGACTGTCCCTGCATCATCATGAAGCTGTACAGCCTCAGCGTCCTCCACAAAGGAGCGACTAAATCCAACCTTCTTAAATCTGCCTATGACCTATCCTCCTTTAGCTTCTTCCAACGCTCCAGGTGGGTGTCCTCTTGGCACCTGGGTGTATTTTAATAGTCTAAAGGGGATTCCTTCCCTCAATCTCCACTGATCTGAAGACAAGATATATGAAAGCAATGTGCGATGGACTCCGACTGGGCACATTCTGTCACCTGTCCAGTTCTTGTACATCAGTGCAGATGAAGGAGAAGATGACTTCCCTGTCATTAATAATATCCTATCTTAAACCTGTCATGGGTTAACAGACTTCATTAGAATTGACAGGGACACCAACACTGTTTTCACCATTGTCTGTGTGTTTGGTTTTGGCAGTGTCCAAGAGTTCATGACCTTCACCAGCGCGTTGATTGTGGAGCGTTCTGCACACGGCAGCCGAGCTTCAGTCAAAGAACAAGGTGAACTCCTGACACACTGGGCCATAACATTTTTTTTATTTAACTAGGCAAGTCAGTTAAGAACAAATTCTTATGTACAATGACGGCCTACCAAGAGGCAAAAGGCCTCCTGCGGGGATGGGGGCTGGGATTGAAAAAAAATAATAATAATATAGGACAAAACACACATCACTACAAGAGAGACAACACTACATAAAGAGAGACCTAAGATGACAACATAGCAAGGCAGCAACACATGACAACACAGCATGGTAGCAACACAACATAACAACAACATGGTAGCAACAATACATGGCAGCAGCACAAAACATGGTACAAACATCTTTGGGCACAGAAAACCGCACAAAGGGCAAGAAGGTAGAGACAACAATACATCACACAAAGCAGCCACAGCTGTCGGTAAGAGTGTCCATGATTGAGTCTTTGGATGAAGAGATTGAGATACAACTGACCAGTTAGAAGTTTCTTCTGCTTGTTGCTGAAGCGATTGTCCTGTTCTGCACTTGTGCTGTGGAAGAACCCCGCGTCCATGTTATAAGTTAAGAAAGATCTAAACGCGGGTGATGGTGGAGTCTGGAGAAAGACGTGCTCACAGTGCTGTCTTCAACCTGCTAACTGGAGGTTATTCCTATAATTCCTACCCTCTCCCTCCAGAGTACCTGTGCCACGTGTATGTGAGGAATGACAGTCTGAGTGCAGTGGTGATCGCAGACAGCGAGTACCCTCAAAGGGTCGCCTTCACACTACTAGACAAGGTGGGTAGAGATGATGTGCAGAGAGATCCATTATTCCCTTAGCAATAAATGGAGAATATTACTCTCTGGTCTGGGTCTTGTTCGTCTCAAGTTTTCTTCCAGTTTTGCTCCTCACCAGGCCCTTTCGGTTTCTGTTTCAGCATTTAATGTAGGGATCCTCCAAAGTAAGAAGAAATGGTGTATGATTATAGATGTATTCTCATAATTTGCAACCCACCTCTCACATGACCAGGACCCACTTTGGGTCTCGACCCATAGTTTAAGAAATCCTTGATTGATGTTTGATCACGCAGGTGCTAGAGGAGTTCTCCAAACAGGTGGACAGCATAGACTGGGCATCTGGAAACCCCGATACCATCAACTACAAAGCTCTGGACATCCACCTGGCCAAGTACCAGGTACACATGGCATCCTGTCTCTAAAATGACACACAACAAACATTACACATACAATTAAATAACCTTTAAGAACACTTGAATATCCATGATTGTGATAGTTTAACGGAGTCTGTGTTTTCTCCTCAGAACCCCAGAGAGGCAGATGCTATGACCAAAGTGCAGGCTGAACTGGACGAGACGAAGATCATTCTGGTAAGTCTCTTCAGTCGACACTCCCTGACATAACCACATCTCCAAGAACCTCTCACATAATGGGCCTACTTGAGATAAGCTCATATAATTGCCTTTAGTGTAAATCAACTGCTTATGTCAGTTGGAGATTTGTGTGAAAATCTGGCTCTACTCTGGATTCTCAACCTTACTTTATTTTCTATGGACTCTAACATGATTTTCCCCATATAGGAAGCTGAAACTTCTGCAGGTCTAACACTGCTAGTGCCTGTGGTTGGTGTGATGCTGTATATGAAGTGTGGTGTGATTCTCTGCAGCACAACACCATGGAGTCTCTGTTGGACAGAGGGGAGAAGCTGGATGATCTGGTGCAGAAGTCTGAACACCTGGGGAACCAGTCTAAAGCCTTTTATAAGACTGTAAGTACTGTTGTGACTGTGGACTGAGCTCTCCTGTTCAAACTGTCATTGCATGTTAGATGAAACCTGGGCTACTTTTAGTGCAAATTTCATTTGCAAGGCTTTATAAAAACAGATAGGCTGCTGATCTGACTTTTCTTCTTGACAGTTTAGAAGCTTCTGCACGTGAAGGATTCTCTACTTTGCTTTCTACTGCTCTATTCCTGTTAATAGTTCTATCAAAGTTGAATCAATGTCTGGAAGATCCCATAATTATAGTATCCTACGTAACAGAACCAAATATAATGGCATAGTATAATGTTACTGTAACACCACCTCGTTTCTTGAGATTTTAGGATGATTGTGAGAATTGTTGCATTTCTCTCAACAGCGCATGCCACTAGGCAAAGTATGTGCTTTGATTGAAACTAAACACAGGTATGCTACAGTTGAACACCATTTGCTCTAATATTCGCTCACTGTACATAATTCAAAACAACAATGTGGGCTACTTTGAAACAACACTGTGGAACCCCAGATCTAAATGCATTTCTTTATGAAACTGATTGAGATCAAATAGTTGGCGGGCAGATGCTGCATGGGTGTTTCACCTGTAAAACGTTTGACAGTCAGAAATGTGAACGGAGGGTGACCACAAATTTGTGTATAAAGAAACGCACGCGCAGAATGTGATTCGGATCTTCAGCTCTGTTGAAAAGGGATCCGGGACGGGGCGGTTACTTACGGATCCGCAGCCTCTGCCTTTTTAAAACTCTTTATTATGACTCATTTTCATCACGGAGGTAGCCTCCTCAGTTGTCAATTGATATAGTAATTGCTAATCAGTCATTTCTGTGTTTTTCTATCCCACAGGCACGGAAGCAGAACTCATGCTGCGAGGTCATGTAATGACTGTGAACCGTCCTCTTGGACACATCTCTTGGCCTTTCTGCTCATCCCACAACTCCCATCATGCCCCAGCCTCCAGGAGATAGAATGGCCTCCGCTCAGTCACTGGGAGGGCACAGATGCAGTGGGTGGGGGGGTTGGCAGGGGGAAATTATTATATTTATTTGCTTCATTGTAACCTCTCAAAAGCCATTTTGAGGTGGTTCATAGCCAGCCAGTACGTGGTCAATAATCAATAACGTGTTGTTTGTATCTTTGGTGGTTTGTTCTTTGAAAAAAAGTCTTAAAGCGTTTCCTGAATTTCAGACTGTATCAGAATCTTACGTTTTGAAGGAGGAGAGATTAAGTTCTCATGCTTGGCTTTAAAGCAACCCTGACAATCTCGCTCTGTGTTCTATGTAGTAACTCACAGCTAAGGTTAACAAGAGACTTCTGGAGCCCAGGATCTACTGGTGTTCTCGTAAAGGTTTTGTAGTGTCGTCGTATTTTCTCTGCCCACTAGATGTTGCTGTTTTCTCACATTCGTAGTTCAGGTATATTCAGTTACATATTTAGAGGGCCTCTGTATCGTGGAGGAATTATATTCTATGTAATGTGATTTGGGTGAGCAGTGGTGGTTTGTGTAACTGGGTCTGAGACATCAGAACTCCATGATCAAATTGCTCATTTCCACAGGATGGTTTAGGGTAGTGATTTAATTGTATTAAATAATATTTTCTTTTTGTGGAGGCATGTGAACTTATAAACATTTCCAGGTTTTTGATTGGTATTGTTGCTCGTATGGATGGGCTTGTTCAACTAAATTGGGTAGCCTGTACATAGAAAGCAGTGTGTAGTGATGTCTATAGACTCGTCTTGAGATACTAAGCCTTATTGAATTATGGGTTACTTTGAAGACCTGCTGTGTATGTGGTATGAAAGGCAGGTCTTGCAGTGTCCTTCTGGAGTTGCGCTGTAATCCCTCCAAAGCTATTTTCAATTTTGTGTTTCACAAAGTAGGCTAAACAAACCAGTGTTTCTCGTCTGGACCAATTATGTCTACAAACACTGGATTGTTGACGCTATGTATTGGCTATTGAGAGGCTTTGAAGCCACTGGTTGGCCATATTGGTACTCCCCAGTAGGAGCAGTCCTACATAGGAATTAATAAAATTCTACAGTATTTTAATTACATTTTTCAAGGACAAAGTTACATATATTTAAAAAAAAAAAAAAAACTTTTTTATGTTTAGCTCACATAATAGAATTTCAAAGTATGCATTTAAGGTGTCTGTAACAGAATAAATGTGTCAAAAACAAATGTAGACATTAATACATGACTTTCTATAGATTCCACAATATTGTTTACAATGCTGGGGGAGTGCCAAGATGGAGACACGGTGGCTTCAACACAGCGCCCCCGATCAGTCTTCTAGTGTTTATCTAAATCATTGGTCTGTCTGGATGCAGTCTTAAGACATGGCTCTCACAATGAATCAGCCATCACCCACCCACCAATGGGTTCTGATCATAGAGATAGATATAGGACTCCTCTTTATAGCTGTGCCATTATAGCATCTGTCACAGCATGGGCAGCGCCATTGAGGCTGCAACCCGTAGGAATCCCCACCCAGTTGACTACTTTAAAATGACGGAAGTATGGTGGAAGCCCTCAATGGCACTGCCAATGCTAAAATGGCATTTTGGCCGCTAGAGGCTTCTATCATTCTCTATGGTTATGATCCGCCATAAGAGCCCATTTATGCTTGATCAGAAAGTTTGGTCGGAAACTCCGTATGGAGGGTGTGACACAATTGCAGAGCAGCCGGAGGCACACTGAGGCCAATTTGAGTTCTGTACCGCATTGCTGTGGGCCTCCCAAATTTTTGAATAATGCGAAGGGCACTGAGGCGGCAGGTAGCCTAGTGGTTAGAGCGTTGGGCCAGTAACCGAAAGGTTGCTAGATTGAATCCCAGAGCTGGCAAGGTAAAAATCTGTCATTCTTCCCCTGAGCAATGCAGTTGTAAATAAGAATGTGTTCTTAACTGACTTGCCTGGTTAAATAAAAATAGCTCTGCATTGACAGTTGTTGATGGTAGGTAGTGGTGGGAGGTCCTGTAAAAAACACAAACTCACTTCCTTCACAACAGCTCTGCGAAGCACAAGAAGTATGAATTGCCTGATTTCTGCAGAGGCCGTATCACTGTAAATGCTGCATGGCCATTGCAGATGATGGATTGACCACACAGCGACTTTTAAGCTCTGACCTGTCATGGACGTGCTTGCTCAGCTGTTACATTGTTGCAACTTGATTGAAGAGGGACTATTTGTAAAGAACAGTATAGAACAGACAATATTCCCCTTTCAGCATAACACTGAATCAGTTGTGTTCGACACAACATTTCTATCAAAGCATTCTGTTTCATTTAACTGGTTCAGCTTTGTGTGAAAAACACATCACAGGCCAACATCCCAGCACTCCTTATAATCAGTACTCATTTGGCTTTGGATGGTTTTTCATTGTGTTCCCAGACCTCAGAGGACAAGTTGTTGTACAATGTGAGATGGAGAGAGGCCTTTGATATTTTAGATGTAGTATATATTGATGCTTTATTTTGTGTCTTATGATCTGATTGTGGGTGTGTTTGTGAATGTCTGTGTGCAAATACAGAATTAGTCTGTGACCTGAACTGCACTTACTGCTTTATGGCACAACTTCTGTGCAATAGTAGGGTGACTACACTCTCCATAATGTTGGGTCTTAACCTGCTTCTCAGTTGAGTGGGGCAAACAGTTACCTTGACACCAGTGTTTCTAATGAAGGACACTGTTGAGTCTTGTACACTGATCAACTCCCCAAATGAAGTAAGCCAAGTTGTGCTGAAAACTTAAATACTGTTACAAATGCTGTTAAGGTTAAGCTGTAGCTATTTAGTGATTTGTTTCTCCACTTTAAATATCATGTCTTAATTAATTGGGAGAGAGATGTTCTGTAATTTATTTAGTAAAATAGCACATCATGGAATTGGATGCAAACATTGAAGATGTTGTATTAACAAATATTTTGGACATTTATTTTGCTAAAACACTGTTTACAGAAGTTGTAATATTGCCTAGATAAAATACAAAAGGCCCTGAACAGATGTGTCCTGTAAATGTATTGTTTTAAAACGTAGTGTTATAACCAACCTGTGGGAATTATTTTGTAATAAACCAATCAAGCAAACCAGATAGGCAAGAAATAACAACTAATAGTAATGGTAATCATGATAGTATATTTAAAACCAAATACTTTTAGACTTTTACTCAAGTAGTATTTTACTGGGTGACTTTCACTTTTACTCAAGTATGAAAACTGGGTACTTTTTCCACCAGTGTGGATAGGGTAAGCCTATTAATACAACAACTAGAGAAACAGCATCAACCTGATTAAATGATTTGTATATGTCACAATAGGTATTTTTAATCAGACGAATCAAGGCTGTCGGTCCCATGAACCCAACTCTCTCCGCCGTCCCTCTGAAGACCGCAGTCAGCTGATGAAGTGTTTTGAGAAAGTTCGCTGTGCGATCAGAGCGACGAAGCGACAGAGGGTTTCCTGGTGAGCTCGCAGCAAGCCAGCGGCAAACCAGAGGAGCGTCATCACTCCCTTTCATTTCACAACAACCGCGTGCAAAAATGTGGACGGAGGTGAAAAACCAGACCAAAATTGTATTTAGCGATGGAAACACCTCGGAGGTAAGAGTTAGACAAACTCATCCTAGACGAGTAAACAAATAAAAACAGGTAGGTCATCCAGTATATTTACATTCGATTTTTAAAGAGACATTTGTAGCCTGCATGTTTTTGTGGACGTGCTTGCTCAGCTGTTACATTGTTGCAACTTGATTGACGAGGGAATAGTTTTAAAGAATAAAAGTAATTTACTGAACCTATTTTTTTCCTACGACGAGTATCCCTGCATATATTACAGTGTTTTATTGGTCTGCAAACTGCCTATGCGATTATTCGTATTTCTTTATGGGAGACTTTCATGCACGCTGTGAAAAATCCCACAGATGTTTTGGAAACTGTCGCTGGCTCAGTTCTTATCTTGGACAAAAGTCATGGCGCGCCGTAGGCCTAGTTTAATTTTTTCCATTCTGCAAGACTTCCTCCGATGTGTTTGCTGAAACCTGATGTTATGTGTTTACTGTGTCTTTTAAAAAGTGGCCAAGGGAAGTTTTTGTAATTTTTCTCCAGGGAAGGGTGAATGCATGCTGACTTAAATCACACATTTGTTTAGTGTTGCCTGAGTTCAAGTAGACCTCTGAGTTGGATCAGGAAATAAGTCTGACGACATGCACAGACAAGCAGATGCTACTGAACGCCTCTGGTGGGATTTTTCCCCCAGGGACTTTTGTCTCCCCTCTCCAGCACAGGAGGCTGCTGAGGGTAGAAGGGCTCATAATAATGGCCGGAACAGTGCACATGGAATGGCATCAAACATCTGGAAACCACGTGTTTGGTGTATTTGATACCATTCCACTGATTCCGCTCCAGTCATTGCCTGGAGCCCGATCTCCTCAATTAAGGTGCCACCAACCTCCTGTGCTCACCAGTACTGGGTTTTCGTTGGGATTATGTGTGTCCTGTATGTTTTCAGTCTGTGTCTCTTGTCTTTTAGAGAGCTGTTCCAATGCACACATGGGTCCTCGCTACATATGAACAGCGCAATGGTGAGTGTGTATCAGTCAGGTTTGGGGTCAATTTCATTAAACCACATTTTACGTTATGATCGCGTGAATGTTTATAGTGATCTGTCAAACACCCAGGTAATGGCTGAAATGGGCTCAATGGCAAACATTGTCTTTCCGTTTCATCTATAAAAACGCTAAAACTTTGTCTGGGATTTAACACATCACCTCGACTTGGATTATATTGATGTGTCTGATCTCACAAATAATGTCAAGTATGTGTAACAGTATAGCTTCCGTCCCTCTCCTCACCCCGAACCAGGGACCCTCTGCACACATAGACAACTGACACCCACGAAGCATCGTTTCCCATCGCTCCACAAAACCGCGGCCCTTGCAGAGCAAGGGGAGCAACTACTTCAAGGTCTCAGAGCGAGTGACGTCACCGATTGAAACGCTGTTAGCGCGCACCCCGCTAGCTAACTAGCCATTTCACACCGGTTACATATGTATAGATGGGTATAATCTAGAGCCAAGCGATTTTTAAATCTGAGGTATCCTGCTATTGAAACACTTGTTGAATTATGCAAGAGAACGGGACAACAGTCATTTGAGGCAGTCAAGACGGCACAGGTCAGTGCAGGTAGGCATAGAAGACAGAGCACCTTTTTGGTGGTTACAGCCTTGTTCCACCCATTCATGTTAATTTATTCATATATGTAAACTCATTTAGCCATATGCAAATTAGTCACAATTTTAATAACTGAATTCCCATCAAAATCCCTGAATTCATTATTTGTCCGTGCCAGTAAAATGTTTCATGTGCTATAATTCAGTCAATATCTAAGGGATTTTAACAATTCTAAACGTTTGGAGTATCTTCATCCCTTGCCCAACTGTTGCATTTATTAGAAACAAACAAACCTTTTAACAATTTTGATGACTGTTGCTACACACAGCATAACCATATGGTTTTAAATCTCATTCAAGCGTTGTTATTTTTTTTAAAGATTCAACGGCCATCCCTCGTCCCTCATACACAGAAGACCCCCAGGCCAGAGGCAGTGGCATCATCCCAGGTGTGCCTCATCACGTGTTTGCATTGACAAAGGCTAGTCTGTTACCTTGGTGCATTGATGTGTCAGGCAGATTAAACAAGCGGTAGCTCAGTTCACCTCTCCCTTCATCTCCTCTTCTTTGGACAGTCAGTAAGTCTATCTGGATCCCTCTAGACATAGGCGATCCAGATAAATGCTGACCAAATGTAAACCTCTGACCAGTCAAATAATGACCAGGCTGAGGTGTCCTCATTGTGTCACCATGGCTCCTGGCTTTTTAAGTGTGTTTTTAGTCTAAATTGGGGAAAGTTTAGCATTCCTCTGTCTCTCTTTGCCTTTTTTGTTGTTGAGAAAAACAGTGTTTGGAGCGGGTCATGACATCATTCTCTTGCTATCCTCTTATCTGATTTTAGGGTTTCAGTTGGAACATGCACAATGTTTCCCTAGTGGAAAATAAAAACCCTTAATCAAACAAATGTCAGGTGGCCAGACCCAGGCGGGCCAGAGGTTTAGAAGACAGCGTGACATTCCGCTAGCCACGGTAATGGTCAGTAATAGTTAATGGTCAGCCAAGGGGCAGTGCAGTTGGCATTGCACTGCTAAGTGTCGTCTCTGTACTGCTGCAAACAGTTACACGTCCTGTAGATGAGTTTCTGCTGCTCTGTTAAGACGCCTTTTCCATTTGAAGTTTCAGGACGTGACAGGGTAGCATATTGTATGTGATGGAGTTTCACTGATTTTTTTCCCCTTTTTGACACTCAAAGCCATCTGTGACAGTGTGTATACTTCCTAAATGTGTGAACATAGATTTCTCTCCGTAAATCTGTCTGTGTGTAGGAGCCATTGCAGCAGCAGTGTTCATTGGTTTCGTACTAGGTCTCTATGCAGTTCTGTGGAAGTGTATGGTCTCACCACCCCAAAGGTAAGGAACAAGAAACCAATCCAAACAGCCTTCTCATGTGACATTGGTTTGAAAAGGAATACTTGTCCAGGCTTGATAGGATAACAGTGGCATCCCGATCTTATCTCCAGTGGGTCAGGTTTTGGATCTAGTCAGACATTGCCACCATAATAATCTTTATTTCTCAAATTGTAACCAGTTTATAAGTTAACTCTAATTACTGTCTGATGTAATCATCTCTGTTTAAACACATAATTGTTTATTTACTTATTTGGACACCATAGTTTAACATTAAAGTGGATAATTTTACCCAAAATGACATTGTATAATATATTTTTTTCAATCTCAAAGGATTCAGAAATGATTAACATTTTATATTAATCAAAGCCTGGATGGCTTTAAACTTTTTACATTTTAATGAAAGTAAAACAGAAGTCATGATTTTTAGACCTAGTAGTTCTACTGGCGCCTCCCAATTGGACCTGGGTCCTTTGACACCCTATGTCAAGCCTATGGTAACTAACCTCGGTGTTAAGATGGATTGTGATTTTCAATTAGAGAAGCAGATTAATTCTGTTGTAAAAGCTAGTTTCTTTCAACTCAGGCTGCTTACCAAACTAAAGCCATTTTTATATTTTGTTGATTTTGAGAGGGTAATACACGCTTTTATCACAACTCGCCTGGATTATTGTAATGCTTTATATGTAGGTATTAACCAGGCCTCCCTCTCCAGATTACAAATGGTTCAAAATGCTGCCGCTCGACTCCTTACTGGAACTCGCAAACGAGATCATATTCCGCCTGTTCTTGCCTCCCTTCATTGGCTACCGGTTTGTTTTAGAATACATTTTAAGATTCTGTTTGTTTTTAAATCCCTTTATGGTCAAGCCCCAGCTTATATCTCTGAACTACTGAAGCCGCACGATCCTCTGAGGTCACTAAGGTCTGCTGACCAGCTACTTTTTTTTTGTCCCTAGAACGCGGTTGATAAATAGGGGAGATCGAGCATTTTCAGTCATGGCCCCAAGGCTGTGGAATGATTTGCCTCTGCATGTCAGATTGGCCCCCAGTCTTCACATTTTTAAATCACGACTTAAAACTCACTTTTATTCATTGGCTTTTAAACCTGCTTGAGAATTGTATTGTGCATTCTATTTTCTAGTTTGTCCCATAAATGTTTTTTTGTTACTCGTGATTTATAAATCTGTCCGAAATATGTCCAGCACTTTGGTCAACCTTGGTTGTTTTAAATGTGCTTTACAAATAAAGTTGTATTGTATATTGTATTATATTAACCTATAGAGCATTATGAGTTAGTCACTGAGTAACAGCTGAACACTCAACCTAGGAAGAAGAGGAGGGTGAGGGTTCGAGACAAGAGGAGCCAAGTATGCTGACTGCCCATCAGGATCTCATCTAGGCCATCTGGCCAGAGGATCCAGTGGTTCCAACTCATGCATCAAACCCCGTCCAGTCAAATGGACCCGAAAAGATCCACTCTTACTGACTTGAGTCTCTCATCAGGATTTTCCTGGACATCAGAGAGGAAATAGAGATTCAGGAACATTTGCATAGAGCTAAGGGATGGCATATTATGGATCTAGCATATCATGGTCCGAGGATGGACCGGAATCTAAGGATCCGGTCAAATGGATCTAAAAGGATCTTCTAAATTGCCCTAAGAGGATCCACTCAAATGGCTGAAGGATCCAACTGAAGTGCATCAGAGCTCATGAACAAACAATCTAAATCAGGGGTTCTTAAGCTGGGGTCTGCGGACCCATCAAATTTGTAATTTTTTTGTATGTAAAAAAAAAAAAAAAAGAATATTACTAACAGTTTAAACACATTTTTGCCAAGGGATCTGTTGAATTAGTTTAGCGTGTAATACAATAAAATGTCATTAATATACAATTAATGTTCTTAAACCCTGGACAACGTGGGGCTCACAGGGATATTGGCATCTACAATACTCCACCAATTATACATTTTTCAACTCAATAACCCAAAGTGTGTGTGTATATATATTTTAAACTGCAGTTTTCTTTCTGCCTCATGGGAAAATGTGTAGAATTGCATAATATTAGTGTTAAAACTGCAACAACACAAACTCTTTGCCCCATGACAAAATATGTAGAAATGTTAAGAGGCGGGCCTTTTAAAATGTTCCTTCCCAGGACCGAGCCTTGGTTTGTCTGGCCATGCACTGCCGAAGTCATAGTAAAACACCTTTGTATGCTATTTTTCTAACTCAAGTTTTTCTGATTTGAAGGGGTCCCTTATATATTTGCTATCACAAAAGGGGTCCCCGGACCCCAATAGTTTGGAAAGCCTGATCTAAATGATTATTGGATCCACTATATGCCACAGTGCTATGCCTCCGTGAGATGCTGACTTTAACCGAAGAGTAGCTACACTGTTATGTTAAGTGTATACTGTTGTGTCTGCGGGTCACTGACAGTTGACTGTGAAATCTGTACTACTGAGGGAGGAGGCAGCACAGGTCACTGTTCTTCCTATCGGTCAGCAAGCCTACTGGCCTGCCAAACATATGGGTGTGTGTTTTTTTTTTCTCAGTTTGGGTGAAAATATGTGTGTGTGTGTGTGTGTGGCTTTTTATTAGGGTTGATTACATGTGTTTGAAAGCAAAGGAAAGTGTCTATGAATGGGAAATTTGCTAACACTTTTTATATTTGGTTGTGCATGTGATATGACGGCTTTAGGTGAATGATTGAGCTGGAGTTTTAGTGTATTTGAAACTCTTTGATTTGAGTGAATGGTCTTTTGATATCCAGGTTGTCATGTTACATTTCCTCAGGACGTGACTTACTGTTCCTTTCATTAAACTGTGATTTGTGTTCTTGCACTTATACTGAGTTTTCCCTTTGCTTTACTTTTATAAGAGTTAAATCTGAATTTACACCCGAGTTCAAACTTAGTGTTGGGATGAATGTACATTCACTGATTACCAAACAATGCAAGTGATGCAACAGAATACTAGGAAAGGAGAGTTTTAAAAATAGCTCCTTTTGAGCTGACTCAATCAAATATAAATTATTGTATTAGTGGGAGGTCCTGAAGTCATACAAAATTAGATGAGTCTAAGGAATTCAAGTCTTGTGTAAATAATAAACTTGTACAATTTTCAAACTGTCCTGTTTGTGGCCCTTGACCACAAAAAGGTCTATTTGGTCTCTGCAGTGTTTAACACAGTGTGGGTGCACAGGGTGAGAGGTTCCTGCAGGGCAGTGGGGGGATTCATCGTGGTCTGGCGGGGATCTTAAAGCGGTGTGTGGTGTTCTTGTTGCTCCCTCCTGTCCTTCCAGACTCTGCTCCGCTGCATCCAGTGTGGAGAAAATACAATTCTGGAACAGACTGATAAAGAACAGGAAGAGCTCGATCCTGGCCAGACACTCCCTTAGAAACACATACATACCTAGGGATGACACACACACCCTCTTTATGTGAGGTTAAGATTACCTGCAGATTAGACCATGAATGCATCCCGCCTACTAAAGTGTCCGTCAGCATCCAGGAAGTGTTGTGGGTTGAAGATGTCTGGTGTCTCCAATTCAGTCTGATCAAACAGTACTGAGTTCAGGTTAAGCATCAACGTTGTGCTCTAGAAGCAACAACTATATGAACACTAACACACAAAACTGCCCTACACGCAACACTGAGAACACACACACATTTGGTATGAGGTACCGTCCAGCATAGTGTCTCTGTAGGCCATCCAGGGTGCGTTGAGAGATACAATGGTGCTCATCCTCTGGATTGCTGGATGACAGCTTCCGTGTATGGTAGGTCTGGTAGACATGTTAGACCGTGTTGGGCTGGCAGGACGGGCCTATCTAAACCTGGACCTTGTGTCTGTGTGTCACAACAGAGGGCTTGACACCAATCAACAGGTCCAATAATTGTTAATATTAACTCAAATCTTTCATGAGGGAGGCACATACTAGTTTTAAAATGCTTATCAATGGTGTCGCAGGCTCACCCTGTATGTGATCATGTAGAGAAGGGCTCAGAGCAGGGTGGTGGAGGTGGTCTCAGAGAACACAGCACCAGGTTGGCCAGGTCAAACCCTGTGCTGTCAGGGGAGTGGTTCATCAATCCCAAATGAACATTTTCAAAACTCATCATTGGGGGTAAATGACATCAGAGTAACAGAAAGAGCCACTTACATTCTCTGTCTCTATGAGGAAGGTGTCTATGAAGCCTTGTGGTGCCTGGGGTCCAGGTCCCGCCTGTCCCCCCCCACCTCCCTGATGAAGGCTTCCATGGCCTGGTAGTGGCTGAAGACGGCATTGTGAGGTCCTCGGAGGTCCTTCATCACGCCAGGGATTGCCTCATACAGCTACAGGGATTAAACATGGGCTTGTACTACAGGTGTCATACTGCTGGTGTCCGCCTGCTGGTGTCCCCTTGCTGGTGTCTTACCTGGGTCTATAGGTATCAGCATGGCCTCAGACTAGGTAGCTCAACAGGGTCTGGAAGCTGGGGTCGCTATAGTCAAAGCGGCTCCCAAACATCAGCTGATATTAAACAGTGTTTAAGCAGATTCACTTTAATAACGTTTACATATCTTACATTACTCGATATATACTGTATTTTATACCATCTATTACAACAGGTGTAGTAGACCTTACAGTGAAATGCTTACTTACAAGCCCTTAACAAAACAATGCAGTTAAGAATTTAGTAAAAAAAATAACAAAATGTCGAAAAATAACTAATAATTAAGGAGCAACAATAAAATAACAGTAGCGAGGCTATATACAGGGGGTACCAGTACAGAGTCAATGTGTGGGGGCACCGGTTAGTCGAGGTAATTGAGGTAATATGTACATGTAGGTAGAGGTGAAGTGACTATGCATGGATAACAAACAGAAAAATTGGCGGTGGGGTGGGGACAATGCAAATAGTCCGGGTAGCCATTTGATGAACTGTTCAGGAGACTTATGGCTTGGGGGCGGCCCGTCAGGAAGTCTAGGATCCAGTTGCAGAAGGAGGTGTTTAGTCCCAGGGTCCTTAGCTTAGTGATGAGCTTTGAGGGCACTATGGTGTTGAACGTTGAGCTGTAGTCAATGAATAGCATTCTCAAGTACGGTTGAAGTCAGAAGTTTATCTTAGCCAAATAGATTTAAACTCAGTTTATAACAATTTCTGACATAATAATGGTCATTATGGCCAAACAGTTCTATTTTTGTTTCATCAGACTAGAGGACATTTCTCAAAAAAGTCCGATCTTTGTCCCCATGTGCAGTTGTAAACTGTAGTCTAGCTTTTTTATGGCGGTTTTGGAGCAGTGGCTTCTTCCTTGCTGAGTGGCCTTTCAGGTTATGTCGATATAGGACTCGTTTTACTGTGGATATAGATCATTTTGTACCCGTTTCCTCCAGCATCTTCACAAGGTCCTTTGCTGTTGTTCTGAGATTGATTTGCACTTTTCGCACCAAAGTACATTCATCTCTAGGAGACAGAATGCGTCTCCTTCCTGAGCGGTATGACGGCTGCGTGGTCCAATGGTGTTTATACTTGCGTACTATTGTTTGTACAGATGAACGTGGTACCTTCAGGCATTTCGAAACTGCTACCAAGGATGAACCAGACTTGTGGAGGTCTACAATTTGTTTTCTGAGGTATTCTGATTTTCCCATGATGTCAAGCAAAGAGGCACTGAGTTTGAAGGTAGGCCTTGAAATACATCCCCAGGTACACCTCCAATTGACTCAAATTATGTCAATTAGCCTATCAGAAGCTTCTAAAGCCATGACATAATTTTCTGGAATTTTCCAAGCTGTTTAAAGCCACAGTCAACTTAGTGTATGTAAACTTCTGACCCACTGGAATTGTGATACAGTGAATTATAAGTGAAATAAATTGTCTGAAGACAATTGTTGGAAAAATTACTTGTGTCATGCACAAAGTAGATGTCCTAACAGACTTGCCAAAACTATAGTTTGTTAACAAGAAATGTGTGGAGTGGTTGAAAAACAAGTTTTAATGACTCCAACCTAAGTGTATGTAAACTTCCGACTTCAACTGTAGATGTGAGTGTGGTGTGCAATAGAGATTGCATAATCTGTGGAACTGTTGGGGCGGTTTACAAATTGGAGTGGGTCTAGGGTTTCTGGGATAATGGTGTTGATGTGAGCCATGACCAGCCTTTCAAAGCACTTCATGGCTACATACGTGAGTAGGGTTGCACATTTTGGGGAATATTCAGAGGTGGAAACTTTCCGTGGGAATATATGGGAATTAACGGAAATATATGCAAATTAATATTAATACCATTAAATGTAGATATATGTAGATATATATTTACCATATGGAGATAGAAATATAAACATTTTACCTTATCGTAAGTAGACATAATTGCAAATATTTAAATCCAATTTAGTTCCCGAATTGAACTTTAATTAAATGAGTTGACTCTTCACATGGGATGATTTCACATAACAACAAAAGAAAGGGAATATTGATTGATCCCCAATGATCCATCGCATCTCCCAAAAACGTTTTCAACATACATCTGTAAAATGATAGTCTAGAAACTAAAGCTTTGGTTGTCTTCCTCTCAGGCTTCCATGTCTTCTCCCTGGATCTCCTCAATGTCCACCTCTTGAAAATTAGACCCTGAGGCCATCTTGACTGTCACTTTCCAACCTTGTTGAAGATGGCTTGTTGTCAGGCTCAAAAAGCCTAAAAGCTGCTCGGATGGCCACCAATTTTTCAACCCTTGTATTGGTCAGCCTGTTGCGTGCTTTGGTGTGTGTGTTCCCAAACAAGGACTAGTTGCGCTCTGAGGTGGCTGATGTTGGTGGGATTTGGAGGATGGAGGCAACAGGGGAAAGATCCACAAAGTCCCTTCCACCAGGTGGCTGATAAGATATGTTGGCACAACTGCCATATTGCATCTCCATCCCAAAGCCCTTGCTTGGAAGTGTACTTAACCAGACTGCCAAGAACCTTGCCCTCATCCAGGTCAAGGTGGCGAGACACGGTAGTGATGACACCATAGGCCTTGTTGATCTCTGCACCAGACAGGATGCTCTTGCCAGCATACTTGGGGTCCAACATGTACACTGCAGCGTGTATGGGCTTCAGGCAGAAGTCTTCACGCTTTTTGATGCATTTCAGAACTGCAGGTTCCTCTGCTTGGAGCAACAGTGAAGTGGGCAGGGCAGTACGGATTTCTTCTCTTACATCTGCAAGCAGTCTGAACATCAGACAGGATGGCATTGTCTCCCTCAATCCGTGCAATGGCTACTGCTATAGGTTTCAGGGGTTTCAGACTGCTTACCACGGTCTCCCAAAATACACAATCCATGAGGATCCTCTTGAAGGGGCTGTCCATATCATCAGACTGTGATATGGCCATTTTTTGGAGATATGGCCATTTGTGATATGGCCATTTTCCCCCCCAGGAGACTGTCAAACATGATGACAACACCACCCCAACGGCTGTTGTGGCTTCAATGTGGTGCTCTTCTTCTTCTCACTTTGCATGGTGAGGTAGATTGCTGCAATAACTTGATTATCCTTCACATACCTAACCATTTCCATGGCTCTCTTGTAGAGTGTATCCATTGTTTTCAGTGCCATGATGTCCTTGAGGAGCAGATTCAATGCATGAGCAGCACAGCCAATGGGTGTGATGTGAGGGTAGGACTCCTCCACTTTAGACCAAGCAGCCTTCATGTTCGCAGCACTGTCTGTCACCAGTTCAAATATCTTCTGTGGTCCAAGGTCATTGATGACTGCCTTCAGCTCATCTGCAATGTAGAGATCGATGTGTCTGTTGTCCCTTGTGTCTGTGCTCTTGTAGAATACTGGTTGAGGGGTGGAGATGATGTAGTTAATAATTCCTTTCCCACAAACATTCAACCACCCATCAGAGATGATTGCAATACAGTCTGCTTTCTCTATGATTTGCTTGATCTTCACTTGAACTCTGCATCCAGCAAATTAGATGGGTGGTTGAATTGTTGTCATTAATCGGTTGGATGGGTGTATGCTGGGCGAAGAACATTGAATCAGTTGCATACACAGCTCGAGCAAGACATTCATCAGCATTTCTCTGACTACGTTCCTCCATTGAGTCAAAAAGACTTCTGATTCCAGGAAGACCATGAGCTATTGCTATTGATAATGTGTCTGATTCATTATTTTCACCTCGAATAGAAGTAGAGGGACTTTTGTCAGAGGTTGCTTGTTGTGAGCGCTGAGGGAACTTTATGCACTTGGCCAGATGATTCTGCATTCTTCACATATGATTTGGCACAGTATTTGCAAATGTGCACAGCTTTTCCTTCTACATTAGCTGCAGTGAAATGTCTCCACACATTAGATTAGATCTTACTCACGTCGGCCACGGAGAATGAGAGCACGCAGTCCGCGTCGTCGGCTCAATGTTGTTTCCTCGAAAGCGGGCGAAAAGGTGTTTAGCTCGTCTGGGAGTGAGACTTCGGTGTCCACGACATGGCTGGCTTTCCCTTTATAATTTGTACACATCCATGTTGCCAGTCATCTTGCAATGGTTAAATGCGATGGTTCACATTTTCTATTTTGCGCGAATGCTGCCATCTATCCACAGTTTTTGTTTTGGATAAGTTCTAAATCACCACAGTGGGCACAACATCCTATATGCACTTCCTGATGAGTGGTGACAGTCAGTGACCAAGTTTACGTGCACACCAATATCCTGTTATCATTTGGTATGCTCAAGTATTCTGTTTTTGTGTTGCCATATATAGACATATCTTGTTTACAATAATTCGATAAAGCTTTTATCCGGTTTTCTCATAACCGGGATAAGATGCCTGAGATATGCTGATCTTAGACAGGATACTGTGGCATGTTAAACATCTTATCCTGTTTACCGTTGTTTCTCGCAGTCTGCGCAAGCTCAGTTTCGCATATCATGGGTGCTATACCTTCGCAGTTTGATCCACCATAATAATTCCATAAAAGTTTATTTTGCTGATACGCCATACTGGACTGTATAGCCTACTGGCTTAGGCTACTTTCACTACTAATTTAGAAACATTTCTGATTGTAATTTCCAACATTTGGTAGGCCATATTATTATTTCTGACATTTAGTAGGCCATTTGTTTGTCAACTATAGTTAAATACATACCAGTGGAGGCTGCTGAGGGGACGGCTCATAATAATGGCTGGAACGGCGCAAATGGAATGGCATCAAGCCATGTGTTTGATACCATTCCAGCCATTACCTTCCAGCCATTACCACAGCTTCTCTTCGGTCATAAAAATAGGTAATTTTGGTAATCAGTGGCTGTATTGGAGGGGGAGAAGTTTCACATTTCAATGTGCTTCCTTCTATAGCTAGAGGACTCCTGATATCTCCAGGAGTGATAAATATAATTTTTGTATTTTTGCTAGCTAGGGCCATCTACTTTAAGTGCTGCCTGTCTTCCCAGTAGCCTACTTGGTGTGTGAACTGCTGACTGCTCATAACTTGCAGATGATTGTTGACACATCAACCAGGATCAAAAGGCAGGGCAATATGTGACTTGTTTTGTTAATCAGTGGCTGTATTGGAAGGCAGCAGTTTCTCCTCTCCTAGGCAATCAGCAATTAGCAATCAGGGAGGTGTGCTATTCACCTCTGCTAGGCAATTAGTGTTAGTACTTCAGTCTCCCCCTGGTTTCACAGCAGCAGCTGTAAGCGGCGGCCTCATCGCTAAACTAATACCATCGCTGAAACAAAGACTGTTCTGCCGAGTTATTCAAGGAAAGAGAGGAAGGTTCAACTTTCTCACTTGTGTATCTTACCTAGTTGTTTACCAATTATCAAATGTTGCTCTTTTGTACCTTTGGCAAGTATGTGTGTGTTTTCTATCCCAGTTTTCTCCTCTCCCTGTAGCCTTTACAGATGCTCCCCACCCCTTGGCTGCAACCCTTCTAATTAAGTGTACCCTACGTGCACAATCCATGTGCAATTCCTGGTCTGTGGCAGAGTTTGGAATTGCCGATCTGCGGTCAAGAGTTAATTTCAGCCAATTCTTCCATTCAGTCCCTTGACTTGATGGCCCTGACGGATAGATCACTGCTACTCCAGCTGCTCTCTTCATCTGATTACGTTTTCTCCAAGAGCATCTGGTTGTCGCAGTGGTGGCACAAGGCTACCATTTTCTCATAACAACTGGAGATGATCACCTGTCCATCAGCTAATTTGAATTCCATGCTGTCACTTGTCCACTCAAGCTTAACATTGTTGTCATTAATCGCCCATCAGGTGCCCTTAGAGATTGTCAATGAGCTTGACACCTTGATAAGCTAATTTCCTTACGATGGCTCACCGCTCTTTCTACTTGGTGACTTCAACCTCCCGACGTTTGCCTGTAATTCGTTTCTTTCCAACTTTCTCTTTTCCCTCCTTGCCTCTTGACCTCACCTTTTCCCAATCCCCTCCAACACACCAGGCATACAATACGCTTGACCTCCTCTTTACTAGAGGCTGTTCACCTACTAATCTCACTGCAACCCCCCCTCCAGGTCTCTGATCACTACTTTGTTTCCTTTCCTGTCTCCCTTTCCTCCAACCCTAGCCACTCAGCCCGACACAAATGGTCATGCGTCGTTGCAGTCTTCGCTCTCTGTCTCCCACTACTCTCTCCTCTTCAATGCTATCATCTTTCCCTTCTGCTAAATCCTTCTCCCTCCTGTCGCCTGATTGTCTCTTCAACCCTACACTCTTCCCTTTCCTGCATCCTATGACTCGCACTGTCCCCTTTCCTCCCAGCTGGCTCGGCCCTCCCCTCCTGCTCCGTGGCTGTGGCTCACTGCAAGCTTACAGAACAGGGTTGCTAGCAGCTGATAAGAAAATTGAGGAAAACTTCCGGAGGACCGATTATCCTTTCACCCCCTCCTCTCTACCTTCTCTTCCTCTGTATTCACTGCTAAAGCCACTTTCTATCACTCTACATTTCAAGTTTCTGCTTCTAACCCTAGGAAACCATTTTCCTCCTCCCTCCTTAATCCTCCACCACCTCCCTCCTCCCTCTCTTTGGACGACTTTTTCAACCACTTTGAAAAGAAGGTTGACGACATCCGCTCCTCATTCACTCAGCCTATTGAGTCCACTTGTCCCACTCACACAGAACTACCTTACACCTTGACCTCTTTCTCGACCCCATCCTCTCCCTTCTTCAGACCATCTCTGGAGACCTTCTCTCATTCCTCACTTCCCTCATCAACTCATCCCTGACCACTGGCTGTGTACCCTCTGACTTCAAAATGGCCAGAGACACTCCCCTCCTCAAGAAACCAACACTCAACTCATCTGACGTCAAACTATAGATCTGTATCCCTTTATTTTCTTTCCAAAACACTTGACTGCTCTTCTGTGTTAAGGAGGCTCTCCGCATTGCCAAAGCGGACTCTCTCTTCTCTGTTCTCATCCTCCTAGAACTCATCGACACCGTGAACCATCACATCCTCCTCTCCACCCTCTCAGGGCTGGGTGTTTCAGACTCTGCACACTCTTGGATTGCATCCTACCTGGCAGGCCACTCCTACCGTTGAGAGGATCTGTGTCTGCATCACGTACTCTAACTACTAGTGTCCCCCAGGGCTCGGTTCTAGGCCATTTCCTCTCTATACACCAAGTCACTGTCATATCCTCACATGGTCTCCTCTCATTGCTATGCGGATGACACTACTACTTTTGTCCTTCACCCCTTCTGACACACAGGTGGCGACCCACATCTCTGCCTGCCTGGCAGATATCTCCGCTTGGATGTCGGCCCACAACCTCGACAAGATGGAGCTGCTCTTCCTCCCGGGGAAGGCCTGCTTGTTCCAAGACCTCCATCACAGTTGACAGCTCCACGGTGTCCCACTCCCAGAGAGCAAAGAACCTTGGAGTGACCCTGGACAACACCCTGTCGTTCTTTTCAAACATCAAAGCAGTGACTCGCTCCTGCAGGTTCATGCTCTACAAGATCCGTAGAGTACGACCCTACGTGGCTCCGGTCCTAATCCAGGCACTTGTCTCCTGTCTGGACTACTGCAACTCTGTTGGCTGGGCTCCCCGTCAGTTGAAGCTCGCGTCCACGGTGCTTGCCTATGGAGCAGCAAGAGGAACGTCCCCTCCCTACCTTCAGGCTATGCTCACACACTGAGGAAAAGTGTATTTACTATGTCTGTGATATGTTGTCCCACCTAGCTATCTTAAGATGAATGCACTAACTGTAAGTCACTCTAGCTAAGAGCATCTGCTAAATGACTAATGTGAAATGTTACTTGTTGCCCCAGAACAGTAAATAAAGTAGTGCTCACCAGAATGTCTTACATTAATAGAATGATATGAAGATATAATTAATGCATTAGTAATCTCGTTAACATCTGTAAAGTTGTCTGTTTCATTTAGAGACCAGGGAGAAAGCGCAATGACTCAAACAGTGGCAATATTGTTCCTGTGCAAAATGTCAATGTCATCAGTTTGACTAGTTGAGGAAATTAAAAAGCTGTGGAAACAATGAAACACTTTTCTGATAAGACTTCAGTTTGTCTTGGGTATTTTATGTGGTTAAAAATACTGTTTGCTTGCATAAGTGTCAAACACCACACACACATTCACATTTTATCAAGAGATGCTTGAAGAAAGAAATCATATTTCTCCACTCCTGTTCCTGAGAATAAATCACCATTTGTATAATTTTACTTCAAGAAATGCATAACTCTGCAGGAGTTAATATTATATTACTCTACATGTGAGAGGTTATATGCCTACAGTCAGTGTCCAAATTTCAGTTACTATTCCATATAACCCATATGAACCAATTAGGTTCAGGGATACTCATGAACGGGATATCAAAGGTGCATGTAAACAGCTTCTCCCAAATAAAAGACTTGAAGAGGGATACAAGCTACTATCCGGAATACTGTGTGTATGTAAATGTAAATGTGGTCGCTGTATCCACAGTTTCTAAACCCAGAAGTGCAACATCGCAAGACCGGGAATGTTTGCGAAACAGACCAGGCCATGGTTTGGGGTTTGAGAAGTCGAGAGAAGTGAAAAATTATTTAGTTGTTAATTTTCATGAAACCTAAAGGCACAACTTAGATTCTAGCCAATGTCTTAAGTAGTTGAACTTGTTATTACTCAAAACTCATAAAAGTGACAAACTGACACGTTTTCATTTTAGTCAAAAACAACTTTATATCGAAGGAGTGCCTTTGATTTAACAGTTAGCGCAAGATGACCATTAGATCTGATGTGTTCCTATGCATGAGTTTAGCTAGCCAACACCGCCATGGCGTTGCCGACACGTGTGATCTGGGATTTGTATTTTACTTCAGTTTATTTTAGTAAATGCTTTAACACTTATTTTTCTTAACTGCATTGTTGGTTAAGGGCTTGTAAGTAAGCATTTCACTGTAATGTCTACACCTGTTGTATTCGGCACATGTGACAAATAAAATTTGATTTTGATATTTGTACATGTTTAATAATAATTTCATGATATTTCTTTACAATATGGTACAATACATAGAAATGACATTGAAACAAAATTCCAGAAAATAATTTAAGACAACAACCAGTGTTTTCAGTTCCTATATGTAGGTAGCCTTTGACTGTCTGTCAGGAACAATGAAGGTAGCCTTTGACTGTCTGTCAGGAACAATGAATGGGTCTTTCCACAAAATGGTTTCCTTTGCGTCCCTTTGATAGCCTATTTTATGTAGAAATTGTCAACCAAGATTGAATTTTAAAAGCCTGTTATATTAAATGAAGTGCCCTTTAATATATACAACATGGATAATTCAAGACATCTTTTAATATGAATAAAGACTTCATAAATTGCACAAATTCAGCATTTTGACATTTCCCTCCATCAAGTGTCACATCTAGGAAGATTTTAACCCACTTAAGCAAACATTTTCTCCAAGTTTCACCATCGTTGTAAAGCCCTAGTTATTTTGTTTCTTTGACCAAGTCATTTCTGAAGATTATTATTTATTTTAACCTTGTTACGTGAACTGAATTGTCATTTTAATTACCTTTTTTTTTTAAAAGAAACTGAACATCTAATAGTCAAATCATAGTGTAAAAACAGGTGAGCTGGTTCTACTGTTTTCGTACATTTTCTGGTGTTTTGTGAGGGAATACTGAGCGGGTTGAGCGTAACACGTCAACTCTGTTACCCATGGATAGAAGACAGGCTATGGTATGGAAACTGCACCATCTGCAACCGTAGGGCTGTGCAGAGGGTGGTGCGGTCAGCCCAACGCTTCACCGGGAGCACACTGCCTGCCCTTCAGGACATCAAAAGTCAATGTCACCATTATTAGTCAGTTGTACAACCGAATGCCTTCAACCGAAATGTGTCTTCCGCATTTAACCCAACCCCTCTGAATCAGAGAGGTGCGGGGGGCTGCCTTAATTGACATCCACGTCTTCTGCGCCCAGGGAACAGTGGGTTAACTGCCTTGTTCAGGGGCAGAACAACAGATGTTTTTCCTTGTCAGCTCAGGGATTCGAACTTGCAACACTCCGGTTACAAGTCCAAAGCTCTAACCACTAGGCTACCTGCCGCCCCCAAAAAAGTCAAAGTCACCATTATTAGTCAGTTGTACAACCGAATGCCTTCAACCGAAATGTGTCTTCCGCATTTAACCCAACCCCTCTGAATCAGAGAGGTGCGGGGGCTGCCTTAATCGACACCCACGGCGCCCGGGGAACAGTGGGTTAACTGCCTTGTTCAGGGGCAGAACGACAGCTCGGGGATTCGAACTTGCAACCCTCCGGTTACAAGTCCAACACTCTAACCACTAGGCTACCTGCCGCCCCCGCCGACATCTACAGCACCCGGTGTCACAGGAAGGCCAAGAAAATCCTCAAGGACCTCAGCCACCCGAGCCACGGCCTGTTCACCCCGCTTTTAACCAGAAGGTGAGGTCAGTACAGGTGCATCAAAGCTGGGACCGAGACTGAAAAACAGCTTCTATATTAAGGCCATCAGACTGTTAATTAACCATCACCAGCCGTCTTCCACCCAGTACCCTGCCCTGAACTTAGTCACTGTCACTAGCCGGCTACCACCTGGTTGTTCATCCCTGCACCTTAGAGGCTGCTACCCTATGTACATAGACATGGAACACTGGTCACTTTAATAATGTTTACATACTGTTTTACCAATTTCATATGTATATAATGTATTCTGGTCAAGTCCATCCTATTCAACTAATGCTATACATATACTATTCTATCCACTTATTCTTCAGATATACTACATATTCTATCCACATACTGCCCATAATGTCTATACATCACACACACATGATATCTATATATAAATAATACACAGTACCAATCAAAACTTTGGACACGCCTACTCATTCAAGGGGTTTTATTAATTTTGTACTATTTTCTACATTGTAGAATAATAGTGAAGACATCAAAACTATGAAATAACACATATGGAATCATGTAGTAACCAAAAAAGTGTAAAACAATTTTAGATTCTTCAAAGTAGCCACCCTTTGCCTTGATGACAGCTTTGCACACTCTTAATTCCATTCTTTTACTTTCAGATGTGTGTATTGTCAGATATTACTGCACTGTTGGAGCTAGGAACACAAGTATTTTGCTACACCCACAATAACCTCTGCTAAACATGTGTATGCGACCAATAATCTTCCATTCCCCCAGTCACAAGGGGATTTATGGCTGACTTCATCAACCCTGTTGAAGAAATCAACCCTGTTAGAGTCAACCCTGTTACTTTAATTGACACTTAGACACTTACTATAGTCATTTTTTTCATCAAACCTCGAGATGGGAAAACTTGTTTTTTTATGAAGTTGAACATGTGCTCTTTATGACAGAATGTTAACACCTCTCAAAAGGCACCGAATTGGTGGAACGACAACCGAATACCATCACCTAAACAGTATCAATATGAAACACTCATTAGGTGCAAAGTAGTTCAATTAAATAAACATTATCATTCAACAAACACGTCATACAAGAACTAGCCGCTACACACTAGCCCAGCACAGTGATTAAAAGTCTAGTTTAGTTTCATGTCAAGTCAAAGAGCAGTTACCTAGCCAAAGCCATCTAATGTACTATAGCCATGTTTTGAGAAAACGTTTCGGTGTTCCCTGCAACTGCGACGATGCGCTCTCCATAAAGCCAGCCAGCCCATTGAGCCCGTTGAACTCTTTACCCTCTCTTCTCCATATTCTGTGTGACAGTTTGTCTTAGTTGGCAGGAGGAAGTGACAGGATGATTTCTCTATTGCAAATGAAGTGTGGTTCCTATTGAGAAATGTCTAACAAATAACAAATATGCTAACATATTAGTCATTTTATACTATTAGAATTGTTGTATGTGTCAGTTAAATGATCATTATTAACTGAGGTGACTCAAGCTACAGCACAGGAGGTTGGTGGCGCCTTAATAGGGGAGGATGGGCTCGTGGTAATGGCTGGAGAGGATTAGGTAGTTTGATGCCATTCCATTTACTCCGTTCCAGACAGTATTATGAGCCGTCCTCCCCTCAGCAGCCTCCACTGAGCTACAGCAACAAAGTAATAATAATGGCTGGAATAAATGTGGCTTGTTTTTGCTGTTCTCCAAATAGCATTAGAGTTTTTAAATTGAGTAGAAATGCATTAAACGAGCTTCAATTTTATAAAAATGTGGCCATACTCAAGGTTTATCTGAGATGATGCCCCTGAGTGTGTTTCTCAACTCCCCATAGCTTATCTGGTGCTAGATATTGCAGTTGTGTCTGTTGCGGTGTTCAGTACCACCTTTCTTGAATAAGGGGACATTGCCACTAGAGCAATAAATAAAGATCACCACATATGACTCAACTTATAGAATCATACAGTGCATTCGTAAAGTATTCAGACCCCTTCCCTTTTTTCACATTTTGGTACATTACAGCTTTATTCTAAAATTGATTAAATTCCTTTTTTCACCCATCAATCTACAAACAATGCCCCATAATGACAAAGCGAAAACAGGTTTTTAGAAATGTTAATTAAAAATAATAAACAGAAATACCTTCTTTACATACGTTTTCAGACCCTTTGCTAGACTCGAAATTGAGCTCAGGTACATCCTGTTTCCATTGATCATCCTTGAGATGTTTCTACAACTTGATTGGAGTCCACCTATGGTACATTCAAGTGATTGGACATGATTTGGAAAGGCACACACTTGTCTATATAACGTGTTGACAGTGCATGTCAGAGAAAGAACCAAGCCATGAGGTCGAAGGAATTGTCCGTAGAGCTCCGAGACAAGATTGGGCCCCTACGGTGGTGGTGCCAGGAGCTCCCAAGTTCCCCAGTGGCGCAGCGGTCTAAGGCACTGCATCTCATTGTTAGAGGTGTCACTACCGACCCTGGTTCGATTTCAGGCTGTATCACAACCGGCTGTGATTGGGGGGGTGCACAATTGTCCCAGCGTCGTCTGGGTTAGGGTTTGGCCGGGGTAGGCCGTCAAGCGTTTGTTCTTAACTGACCTGCCTAGTTAAATAATGGTTAAATAATAAAACAAATACAAAAAATGTTGGTGGTAGCAAATTGCTGTGGGGATGTTTTTCAGCAGCAGGGACTGGGAGACTAGTCAGGTTTGAGGGAAAGATGAATGGAGCAAAGTACAGAGATCCTTTATGAAAACCTGCTCCAGACCGGCAAGGACCTCAGACAGGGGCTAAGGTTCACAAAAGTCAAGGGGTCTGAATACTTTCCGAATGCACTGTATGTATGTATGTATGTGTGTGTGTGTGTGTGTGTGAGAGAGAGAAAGAGTGAGGGCACCTCCCTGGCACATGTCCTTCAGAGAACAAATGTAAAGGCCACTCCTTTCTTCCTCATTCTAAACAGCATTATATAACTCCCATCACCACAGAAACATGATGGCACACACACACCATTACTCATGCACTTAGCTATCATATGTATGAAACAGTGATGGAATACATAAGTCTCCAAACAAAATGTGTATGTTTGTTTATTTCCCATGATAGTAGCAGCCTACAGACCAAACTATATGTAAATCATGTACAAAATAAAACATCATAATTTCCAGAATTGTATTATGGTTAGGGCAGGCTATTCTATGGTCAAAGAAAGAAAGAAAGACACCAACTGATACTGTAGACTTTGCTGACTTAAATTATGAGTTTCAGTGTTCAACAGAGGGACTGAAACTCAAACTGGGCCCTATTCAATCAAATCCAATAAAGTTTATCTGGGTAACAAATCCACAATAATCTTGCACTATGAAATGTTTGTTCCAGTTGCATCTATAAAGCAATGACCAAATGTAGCACAAATAAAATCATATTCTATTTCAAACTTTTTTCTATTCAAACTGTAATCTGACTTATCCCAATTCAAACATGCAATCTTGCAGCACAAGCAGCTGTCATGCCTATCGTGGTTATCCAATCATGATCAAATCACACAATGTGTGAACTCAAACCGACTGATATAAGCCAGACGTCCTGGACCCGTGGTATTTGCAGAGAGATAGAGCAGAGGAACTTCCTATCTGTATAGTGTAAAGGTATCATTACTGTAGATAGCTAAATGCCCAGTCACCCTTCACCTGTATGGGAGTACAGTACAGTGGAGATAGGCAGCGTGTTATACCACCTTGGCCACAGATAGAGGCTCCATAAACCCTGATGTGGCACTGAGCCGAACCAGGGGTCCAGGTAATGCAGAGAGAGAGAGAGAGAGAGAGAGAGAGAGAGAGAGAGAGACCAGTGGTATCTGGAACTGAGATCTGAAGGACATGCTGGTATGGCATAGCCATGACCCTACACTAAGTGACTAGATAGCAGCTCTAGTCAAATCAAATTGTATTGGTCACGTACATGTGTTTAGCAGGGTGTAGTGAAATGCTTGTGCTTCTAGTTCCGACAGTGCAGCAATATCTAACAATTTCACAACATATACCCAATGCACACAAATTAAATATTTATATATTCTTAATTCCATTCCTTTAGATTTGTGTGTATATGTTGTGAAATTGTTAGATATTACTTGTTACTTTTAGACTTTTACTCAAGTTGTATATTACTGGGTGACTTTTACTTCAGTCCTTTTCTATGAAGGCATCTTTACTTTTACTTCAGTCCTTTTCTATGAAGGCATCTTTACTTCAGTCCTTTTCTATGAAGGCATCTTTACTTTTACTTCAGTCCTTTTCTATGAAGGCATCTTTACTTTTACTCAAGTATGACAATTTAGTACTTACTCCACCACTCAATGTGGCTGGGGGTTATAGCATTTCTTTCACAGGACCCATCAATTTAGACAAGCGTTATCTAATATTTATAAAATATTTTTTTATCTGGACACTTTCTGTTTACCTGGATTTTTTCCCTTATTGTAGGCTACTACCACTTTCAGTCGTAATCTTTACTACACTACTCACTGTTTAGTACATGACCTCACATGTGAATCCTTAAAGAGATGGGTGGGGCTGGTTTAAGAGGGTGTGAACAATGCTGAATGGGTGTAGACAAAGGAGAACTATCCAGTAGGTACCAAAACATTCTAAGGCCCTTTTCTCAAAAGTAAGTATACAAGTTTCTTTAACTTTCAAAGCAGAATTGTTTTCTAATTGTTCCTCAAAAATGCAATGTATGATATAAAAAAAATATAAATATAAAAATAAATAAAAATATCTAATTTTCCTACATAAGACAGAATCCAGGTAGTGAGTCACATTTGGACAAGCAATGTCAGAGCAGCATAGACTAAGATACAGTAGAAAAGTATAGAATGCAGTATATACATATGAGATGAGTAATGTAAGATATGTAAACATTATTAGAGTGACATTATTAGAGTGACATTATTAAAGTGACCAGTGTTCCATTTATTAAAGTGGCCAATTAATTCAACTATGTTATTGATGGCTATTTAACAGTCTGATGGCCTTGAGATAGAAGCTGTTTTTCAGTCTCTCGGTCCCAGCTTTGATGCACCTGTACTGACCTCGCCTTCTGGATGATAGCGGGGTGAACAGGCAGTGACTCCGATGGTTGTTGTCCTTGATGATCTTTTTGGCCTTCCTGTGACATCGGGTGCTGTAGGTGTCCTGGAGGGAAGGTAGTTTGCCCCCAGTGATGCGTTGTGCAGACCCCTCCACCCTCTGGAGAGCCCTGCGGTTGTGGGCGGTGCAGCTTCTTTACCCGGCGGTGATACAGCCTGATAGGATGCTCTCAATTGTGCATCTGTAAAAGTTTGTGAGGGTTTAGGTGACAAGCCAAATTTCTTCAGTGCCTTCTTCACCACGCTGTCTGTGTGGGTGGACCATTTCAGTTTGTCAGTGATGTGTACGGCGAGGAACTTAAAACGTTCCATCTTCTCCACTGCTGTCCAGTCGATGAGGATAGGGGGGTGCTCCCTCTGCTGTTTCCTGAAGTCCACGATCATCTCCTTTGTTTTGTTGACGTTGAGTGAGAGGTTATTTTTCTGGCACCACACTCCCAGAGCCCTCACCTCCTCCCTGTAGGATGTCTCGTCATTGTTGGTAATCAAGCCTACTACTGTTGTGTCGTCTGCAAACTTGATGATTGAGTTGGAGGCGTGCTTGGCCACGCAGTCATGGGTGAACAGGGAGTACATGGGTGAACAGGGAGTACTCCTAGTGGTTAGAGCGTTGGGCGTTCTGCCTTTGAACAAGGCAGTTAACCCACTGCAAGGCAGTTAACCCACAAACCATGCAACTGCATTTCTGTTCACCAGTAGGCCATCATTGTAAATAAGAATTTGTTCTTAACTGACTTTCCTAGTTAAATAAAGGTTACATTTTTAAAAAAGTACAGTAGGGGGCTGAGCACGCACCCTTGTGGGTCCCCAGTGTTGAGGATCAGCGAAGTGGGGGTGTTGTTTCCCACCTTCCCTACCTGGGGTCGGCCCGTCAGAAAGTCCAGGCCCCAATTGCACAGGGCGGGGTTCAGCCCAGGGCCTTGAACTTAATGATTAGCTTGGAGAGTACTATGGTGTTGAATGCTGAGCTGTAGTCATTCTTACATAGGTATTCCTCTCGTCTAAATGGGATAGGGCAGTATGCAGTGTGATGCGATGGCATTGTCTGTGGACCTATTGTAAGGAAATTGAAGTGAGTCTAGGGTGACAGGTAAGGTGGAGGTGATATGATCCTTGACTAGTCTCTTAAAGCACTTAGTCATGTAATGAATACTGTATTTTAAGGTCAGGGCAGGCATGATGGTAGAGATATCTCTGCTATGCACATAGTATCTCTGTGGTGCACCGTGCACACATCCTCACATTCAAACATACACACATCCAAACATTATGATTATGAAAATAACCTTTTTCTAAACAGTTCTGTTAGGCTCACTCTAATCCTGTCGTGTAGAGCTAACGAGTCAAAAACCAAACCAAATCGGTCATGTTACTACAATGAGTGCCCTTCGAATTATTATTTTTTCATTCAACTCAAACATCAGAGTGGTGTGCATAGACATAATAAACAAGCAGTATCAGTGACACTGGTAGAATCACCAATAAAACATACAGCAATGTGTGGTGGTTTCATTGATCAGGAAGTTATACCCTGATAATGACAGCTTGTCTGTCGAAACGTTGGTTATTAGGTTATTAAATTATTGCATCTGAGCTTCTAGAGTGTGCGGCTCTCCTTTTCTTTTTTCAAGTGTTCTACTCCGCTAGAAAGCAAACATACCCTCGTAAAACTGACTATCCTACCGATACTTGACTTCGGCGATGTCATTTACAAAATAGCCTCCAACCCTCTACTCAGCAAATTGGATGTAGTCTATCACAGTGCCCCCCGTTTTGTCACCAAAGGCCCATATACTTTAAAAAAAAAAAAATATTTAACCAGGAAGGGCTCATTGAGATTTGAAATCTCTTTTTCAAGAGCATCCTGGCCAAGATAGGCAGCACCAAGTCATTACAAAATTACAGACAAACAACGTTAAAAACTACAAGTAATCTAGTAAAAACCAAAGAATTCACAAGAGTATAACAAAATCATAAAACAGCAATTTTAAAACATTGACAGGTCAGGGAATCAGTCTCAAGATCCTTCATCAGTGATTTAAAAATACCAATCGGGACAAGTTCAAAAGTATTTTGTAAGGTGTTCCAAGACGATGGCGCAGAGTACATGAAAGCCCTTTTACCAAATTTAGTTCAAACATTTGGAACAGTTAGTAGGATAGAGTCCAGCGAACGAAGAGAGTACCCACCACATTTCTGAACAAATAAAAAGGTAGTAAACCCAAAATGGCTTTGTAAATAAAAGTATACCAGTGACTGAGCCTACGAGTGACTAGAGAAGGCCAGCCAACCCTGGTATACAAAGTGCAATGGTGCGTAAGTGTTTTACAGTTTAAAATAAGTCTCAAAGCGCCATGGTAAAGGGTGTCAATTGATCTCAAACACTGAGCGGAAGCATTCATATATAAAATATCCCCATAGTCTAGTAAAGGCATAAATGTAGCTGATACTAGCCTCCTTCTGGCTTCAAAAGAAAAACAGGCCTTATTCCTAAAATAAAATCCCAATTTCAGCTTACATTTTTTTGTAAGTTGTTGAATATGCAATTTAAAAGAGAGGCTGTCATCAATTAAAATTCCAAGATATTTAAATGAGGTTACAGTCTCAATCTCATTGCCCTGACAGGTAACAAAAGGTGAAAGGTTCAGAGGTCTATTTCTTGCTTTAGAAAACACAATTAGTTTAGTTGTGTCAGTATTGAGGATAAGCTTCAATTGACACAAGGTATGTTGAACAGTATAAAAAGCAGTTTGCAAGTTCTGGAAATCTTTTGTAAGAGACGAGGCACAACAGTAAATAACAGTATCATCAGCATAAAAATGAAGTTGCGCATTTTGCACATTTTTGTCTAAATTATTTATATAAAATAGTGAATAAGAGAGGACCAAGTACAGAGCCTTGGGGCACACCATTACAGACGGACAATTTAACAGACATGAGCCCATCAAATTGAGTGCACTGAGTTCTATCAGACAGATAGTTCTCAAACCATGCAACTGCATGCTCCGAAAGACCTACGCTCGACAATCTCTGCCTTAGTATAGCATGATCAACTGTATCAAAAGCCTTAGAGATCAATAAAAAGTGAGACAGTGCAGTTTTTTGTCAAGAGCTTCAGTGATATCATTTAAAAGCTTCATAGCTGCTGTAATTGTGCTATGCTTCTTCCTGAAGCCCGATTGGTGCACTCTTTTAGCTGTTCACTCACAAGGGTTTCAAGTATTTTCACCAAGGTTGACAGCTTTGAGATTGGCCTATAATTATTAAAAAAATAGTTGGATCTCCCCCTTTTGAAAGTGGTAGGACAAATGCTGATTTCCAGATCTTTGGAATTTCATTACATTCCAGAGTTAGATTGAACAGGTTTACAAGTGGTTCAGCTATGAAATCAGCTGCCAGATTTAAAAAGCAGGGATCCAAAAGATCAGGACCTGCAGGCTTTCTCTGATCTAAGGATTTCAGGGCTTTATGTACCTCCTGCACTGAGAATGGCAAAAAGCTAAAGGTTTGACCAGCTCTCACTGGTTCAACCACACAGGGTTGTACAGAGAGAGGACACTGAATCAAACAGCCTACCAGATGATACAAAGTGCTCATTGAAACAATTCAGCATTTCAGTTTTGTCATATACAGCAACAAAGTCCTTCAATACACATGACGGTAATTTATTAACATCACTGTTTCTAGACATGGACTTAATAGCCTTCCAAAACTTTCTAGGGTCATTTAGGTTATCAGTAGTAACAGACATAAAATATTCAGACTTGGCCTTCCTGAGAAGAAAAAAACACTTGTTTCGTAACTGCCTAAAAATAAGCCAATCAGCATCAGAACATGATTTCCTTGCTTTAGCCCAGGCTAGATTACGTTTGTGAATAATACACGACAGCTCAGAAGAAAACCCTGGATTATCCTGCCTTTTAACCCTGAACCTGCAGAATGGGGCATGTTTGTTTACTATTTGGGAAAAACCATCATGAAAGAATTTCCAGGCAGTTTCCACATCAGGGATAAACTCAATCTTTCTCCAGTAAAAATAAAACAAATCATGATGGAAAGCCTGCTCATTAAAACACTTCAAATTTCTCTTATGAATAAAACGTGGGTTTGTCTTAGGAACCTTAATATTTCTAACAGAAACAACAGCACAATGGTCACTTAAATCATTACAAAAAACACCAACCACAGAATATTTATGTGGAACATTAGTCAATATCAAATCAATCAGGGTAGATTTATCAGGGCATTTGAGATTTGGGCGAGTGGGTGAGTTAATCAACTGGGTGAGATTCATAGAATTACAAAACATTTTTAAATCATCAGACACCGGCTTTAACCAACACCAGTTGAGATCACCAATCAAGATCATTTCACTGTAAAGAGGTTTAGACATAAGGTGCGTCAGAGAAGAAAATGCATCACCGAGAGCAGAGGGGGTTCTATAACAACCAATCACAGTTATAGAGAGACCCTTTAAAACCTCAAAATTCAAAGCAAGAAATTGCAACTGTTCACAAATAGTTTCAGACTTTGCCACATTTACAGGGAGTTTAGTCTTTACATATATAGCCACACCCCCACCTTTCTTAACTCGATCAGTGCGATAAACATTGTAACCATTTATACAAACATCCTTATCAAAAACAGACTTGCTTAGCCAGATTTCAGAAAACACAATTACATCAGCATCAGTTGATTTAGCCCAAATCCTAACCCCATCAATTTTTGACAACAGACTGCGTACATTTAAATGAAAAATACCAAAACCAGATCTAGATGGGTTGGAGACATTGCATATCAGGGCCAGGATTAGGTTGCACGTTACCTGATATCAACAAAAGAAGAATAACTAGGCACCTGTTTAATATCCTTGCACGGTTTCTCTTTTTTAAGATACCTACTGCAAGCGAATTCAACAAGAGAGTTTTCAGATAATACAAAACAGTCATTTAAAACCATCAGACTTTGGTAATGACACAAATTCGAACTGTTCACATCATGCTACAAATGCATCGGCACTTGGACGAGTGGACCGAGTGAAAAAGCGCGAGTTCCTGCAGACAAAATGTCTAATGGACGGGAGAGCACATTGTCAGATGTACTCACCCAGCGACAATGTTCGTTTTCTCCAGAGTTCAGCAAAGTCAGTGCACAAAGCAACACCACGAAAATTGTCATTTTCTCCGAGAGACGCAAGAAATAGAGGCCAATGAAAGGTAAGGGGAGAGAGGGACAATGTGTATGTATGAGTCTGTATGTGAGTGTTTTGCGCATATAAATAGATTGGGTGTTGGGGTCGATTGAGAGAACGGGTTAGGGATTGTTGAGCTGCCACTGACAGTCAGGCGAGGAGCAAAAAGGAGCAGCTTGAACGAGACACTCCGCGGACGAAGAAGGAACTCAGGCCAGCCAGAGATAGGGTTACTTTGGTAAACTTCAAGTAATGAAGTACAAATGTTGAGAGAAAAAAATGTTTCCGCGTTGAAGGAGACCCGCGATCTTTACACCAGCAAAAACAAAATAGTTTGCACTACACAAGGGGATTACTCAACCATAAATTTATAGGTTATTATTTTTCTAATCCCATACGTTACTGTATACAGTAATAAATAAAGTATTATTCATGATCATGATGCCAATATAACCAAAAATGTAACTTCCTGATAAATAATTTTAAAAAGTATTTATTTAATTTCCCCTTTATTTAACCAGGTAGGCCAGTTATGCTGTTGTTGGCTGGCCCTTGCTTCATATTCGTCGCCAAACCCACTGGCTCCAGGTCATCTATAAGTCTTTGCTAGGTAAAGCCCTGCCTTATCTCAGCTCACTGGTCACCATAGCAGCACCCACCCGTAGCATGCACTCCAGCAGGTATATCTCACTGGTCATCCCCAAAGCCAACTCTTCCTTTGGCCGCCTTTCCTTCCAGTTCTCTGCAGGAACGAATTGAAAAAAAATCACTGAAGCTGGAGTCTTATATCTCCCTCACTAACTTTAAGCATCAGCTGTCAGTACAGCTTACCGATCATTGCACCTGTACACAGCCCATCTGTAAATAGCCCACCCAACTACCTCATCCCCATATTGTTATTTATTTTTTGCTCCTTTGCACCCCAGTATCTCTACTTGCACATTCATCTTCTGGTCATCTATCACTCCAGTGTTTAATTGCTAAATTGTAATTATTTTGCCACTATGGCCTATTTATTGCCTTACCTCCCTAATCTTACTACATTTGCACACACTGTATATAGACTTTTTTATTGTATTATTGACTACGTTTGTTTATCCCATGTCTAACTCTGTGTTGTTTGTGTCGCAATGCTTTGCTTTATCTTGGCCAGGTCACAGTTGTAAATGAGAACTTGTTCTCAACTGGCCTACCTGGTTAAATAAAGGGGAAATTAAATAAATACTTTAAATATTTATCAGGAAGTTACATTTTTGGTTATATTGGCATCATGAATAATACTATTTATTACTGTATACAGTAACATATGGGATTAGCAAATTAGAAAAATAACCATTATTGAGAAGAAAAAAAAACAGACAATGAGGGCATAACAAACACACACAGGTGTGATTGTGACACCTTGTCATATGCTGAATCGTTTTTTATTGACATGATGTGGATAACTGTGTGTGACTGCCCTCAATGTCACACACACACACCTACCTACTGCTTATTCGATTCACTCAATGGGTTTGCTTCTTCTCTGGTCAAAACGTGTTGTGTGTGGGTGTGCCATATTCTGATAGACGGCAGGTAGACGGTGGGCGGCAGGTAGCCTAGTGGTTAGAGCGTTGGACTTGTAACCGGAGGGCTGCAAGTTCAAATCCCCGAGCTGACAAGGTAAAAATCTGTCGTTCTGCCCCTGAACAAGGCAGTTAACCCACTGTTCCCGGGCGCCCGAAGGCGTGGATGTCGATTAAAAAGGCAGCCCCCCGCACCTCTCTGATTCAGAGGGGTTGGGTTAAATGCGGAAGACACATTTCGGTTGAAGGCATTTGGTTGTACAACTGACTAATAATGGTGACTTTGACTAGATAGATGCATAGCCGCAGGAAGTAGGTTGGGGGTGCTGAGAGTTTTCTGGGGCTGCTAATACAGGACTAGCAAAGGCCCAGCTCTCTTTTGTGGAGATATTTTTTTTACATTTTCAGGGGGTGCTGCACCCTCAGCACCACTACTTCCTGCTGCTATGGATAGGTGCACACATTCCCTCTATTAACTTAACATAATAACTCCTCCTTACCATAGCAATGGCCCACTGCCAGTGGCATACATTCAGGAAGGAAGTGAGCTGAAAAGTTTAGAGCAGGGCACTCCAACCCTGTTCCTAGAGAGCTAACCCTCCTGTAGGTTTTCACTCCAACCCCAGTAGTAACTAACCTGGCTCAGCTTATCAACCTGCTAATTATTAGAATCTACCTACAGGCCGGTAGCTCTCTAGGAACAGGGTTGGAGAGCCCTGGTTTAGAGGACGTATGAGAAGACATTCAAGAACTCAACTCAGTTTTGACCTTACAAACATGTCTGACTGTTTTGTCTGTTACGTATGACGTTGTGCAACGTCGACGTACGCGCCGGGTAACAGTCAAATTTCGCGGGAGATATCTGTGCTATGCTCTTTGGAAAGCACAAACTCCTCTCCACAAATAAACGCGCATTTTAACAAAATCGCATTTTTGTCACGAATAAAAGGCCAATAAAGGTAATGTAAATACTTTATTTAACGCATTGACGTTTCTGTTTTCGCAGGACACAGTTTTTGTTGGCAACAACAAGACGTTAGCAGTTAGCTTAGGTAGCTAACTAAGTGAAGCTAAAGTATTAGCGAGCTAACGTTAATAACCACACTCACATTTGCAGATCACGTTACAATCATAACAATTCAATTATTCATGAGCCGAGTCGACGTTTAGCTAGTAGTTGTGTAGATGTGGCATATAGACTGTGTTTTAAGCCCTGTTCAAACTACCTAAACTAGCAAGGATACCGTGCTCATTACATCTGCAATGCATGATCCCATATCGTGTGTTTAACTTAACTGTCTCCCCAGGCAGCCATGTTCTCTGCGGTAAGCGCCCCTCGGGAGGGTTCCTGTTCTCTTCTGTTGTGTCGTCCTGGCTCCGAGGACCAGGAGCCCTCTGTGTTTGACAGGGTCAAGCCGGCCTACTCACCCTGCTCTGAGAGTTTCAAGCTGGGGGAGCGCAGCTTCAACCGCCAGTATGCGCACATTTACGCCACACGACTCATGCAGATGAGCCCCCTGCTCACGGAGAGGGCCCAGCAGAAATGGGGTAAGTGCGTTGTTGACACCTAGCTCTCCAATTTTCTGCAACAGTTCATACACCAATACCTTTCTGAGAGGCAACTCTGTCCTGACTCCCTCCCTGTCAGGTGCAGATGTACGGATCAGGAAGCTGTGTGATCTGCAGATGGGTGAGCAGTGTTGCATTGTGGGAACCCTGTTCAAACACATGGAACTGCAGCCATCCATTCTGAAGGAAATCAGTGAGGAAGTAAGAAGTTGCTAACATAAAATCAGACTTTAATTGTCATGAAACAAACAGGATTGTAACTGGTGCTGGTGGTAACTCTACAACTACATCTCTCTCTTAGCACAATCTGCTGCCCCAGCCTCCGCGCACAAAGTACATCAGCGAATCAGATGAGTTGATACTGGAGGACGAGCTGCAGAGAATCAAACTAGAGGGCAATATTGACGTGGACAAGTTTGTCACAGGTTTCTGTCTCCTCTGTTCCTTCTACCTATTGTATCAGGATAGACAAGTTTGTCTCAGTTCTCATGATCATGTAGTAATTATGACCGCCTCCTTTGTTTTATTATTTATGTTTCTCGCTCTCCTTTCTCACTCTTAGGTAGTGTTATTGCTATTTACGGTGCAGAGAAGAATGATGGGAAATTCACAGTGGATGATTTCTGTACTGCTGACCTCCCCCCGCAGACCCCCAGAGCCACAATCAGCTCAGACAGGTACACACACACACACACCATACCTAACCTTGTGAAATATAAAACTTTAGTAGTGTACCAGTATCACAACACTACAAAGTAAGGAAGCAAAGGAAACAAAACGGGAAGCGGACCTAAATTCTAGAGGAAAACAGTCGTAATGTTGGATAAAACAGCCTTGTGTTGTCACATTTGTTTATTTTACAAGCTATAGCACACTATTTAACAGAGTAGGTTTTAAAGGACCATAGCGTGGAGTCTGATTTGTTTTCTTTTTTGCCAAGTAAAATGTGGTATTGTGACACTAAACTAATATATTATGTTGTCTGTTGTGTTTAGGTTTGTGCTGCTGTTGTCAGGTTTGGGTCTGGGCGGTAGTCATGCAGACAGTATGCTGGCTTTACAGCTGCTTGTTGACATGGTAACGGGTCACCTAGGTGACCAGGGGGAGCAGAGTGGTGCGTCAACAATCTCCAGGGTCCTACTGGCCGGGAACCTTTTGAGCCAAAGCACACAGGACAAGGATGCATCCACCAAGGTGAGGGGATTTATTTAGCTGTGACACCTATTCATTTCAGTTGAGGAGAAAGTGAGCTATTACTGTAGCTTCCACTGTAGCTTACAATCAAATCCTTATAGTAGAATTGTCTTGACTTAGAGGCTACGGGTTCATTTTGAACTGTCCAGTGTGTGTGTATGATGTTTTAATAACTGTATTGTCTTTCCAGGCTAAATACTTGACTAAGAAAACCCAGGCAGGCACTGTGGATGCCATGCGTCTGCTGGATGAGATGCTGATGCAGTTGGTGGTGAGTTCCAGAGGTTCCTACCACCTACACCAGGGATGTCACAGCCTGGGCAATCTTTATCTAGTTTGCCATAGAATGTGCCATTCATTCAACATTGTTATCTGAAGTGTGTCCTCCTCTCTTCTAGTCGTCAGTTCCAGTGGATGTGATGCCGGGCCAGTATGATCCTACTAACTATACCCTGCCCCAGCAGCCCCTACACCACTGTATGTTCCCCCTCTCCTCCACCTACCCCACCCTGCAGCTGGCCTCCAACCCACACCAGGCCACACTGGACGGGGTGAGGTGAGTCTCAACAACCCTGGGGCTTCTGGACCTAGGGCTTAGAAACATTTTGTTTGTTTTGACCAACTTCACGAAGGCCTTCTCTGTGCAAGAGTAATGGGGTCACTGTTTTCAAATGGGATTTTGTTATTGCCATAACCTTTTGCATTAAGCTAGCTAATGTATTTCCTGATTCCCTTTGTACTACATAAATGTGCTAGCTAGGTTTAAGTTGGGTTGTGTATGTCATGTGAAGTTGTCTGTAAGGAGCCAATGCAAAGGTCATCCCTGTGGTGTTGCCGTAGGATCCTGGGGACGTCGGGGCAGAATGTGAAAGACATCCAGAAGTACAGCAGCATGGACAGTCACTTGGAGATACTGGAGAACACACTGAGGCTTAGACACCTCGCCCCTACTGCACCTGACACACTGGGTAAGAACACACACCTCACCCCTACTGCACCTGACACACTGGGTAAGAACACACACCTCACCCCTACTGCACCTGACACACTGGGTAAGAACACACACCTCACCCCTACTGCACCTGACACACTGGGTAAGAACACACACCTCACCCCTACTGCACCTGACACACTGGGTAAGAACACACACCTCACCCCTACTGCACCTGACACACTGGGTAAGAACACACACCTCACCCCTACTGCACCTGACACACTGGGTAAGAACACACACCTCACCCCTACTGCACCTGACACACTGGGTAAGAACACACACCTCACCCCTACTGCACCTGACACACTGGGTAAGAACACACACCTCACCCTACTGCACCTGACACACTGGGTAAGAACACACACCTCACCCCTACTGCACCTGACACACTGGGTAAGAACACACACCTCACCCCTACTGTACCTGGCACACTGGGTAAGAACACACACCTCACCCCTACTGCACCTGGCACACTGGGTAAGAACACACACCTCACCCCTACTGCACCTGACACACTGGGTGGAACACACACCTCACCCCTACTGCACCTGACACACTGGGTAAGAACACACACCTCACCCCTACTGTACCTGACACACTGGGTAAGAACACACACCTCACCCCTACTGCACCTGACACACTGGGTAAGAACACACACCTCACCCCTACTGCACCTGACACACTGGGTAAGAACACACACCTCACCCCTACTGCACCTGACACACTGGGTAAGAACACACACCTCACCCCTACTGTACCTGACACACTGGGTGGAACACACACCTCACCCCTACTGCACCTGACACACTGGGTAAGAACACACACCTCACCCCTACTGCACCTGACACACTGGGTAAGAACACACACCTCACCCCTACTGCACCTGACACACTGGGTAAGAACACACACCTCACCCCTACTGCACCTGACACACTGGGTGGAACACACACCTCACCCCTACTGTACCTGACACACTGGGTAAGAACACACACCTCACCCCTACTGCACCTGACACACTGGGTGGAACACACACCTCACCCCTACTGCACCTGACACACTGGGTAAGAACACACACCTCACCCCTACTGCACCTGACACACTGGGTAAGAACACACACCTCACCCCTACTGCACCTGACACACTGGGTAAGAACACACACCTCACCCCTACTGCACCTGACACACTGGGTAAGAACACACACCTCACCCCTACTGTACCTGACACACTGGGTAAGAACACACACCTCACCCCTACTGCACCTGACACACTGGGTAAGAACACACACCTCACCCCTACTGCACCTGACACACTGGGTAAGAACACACACCTCACCCCTACTGCACCTGACACACTGGGTAAGAACACACACCTCACCCCTACTGCACCTGACACACTGGGTGGAGAACACACACCTCACCCCTACTGTACCTGGCACACTGGGTAAGAACACACACCTCACCCCTACTGCACCTGGCACACTGGGTGGAACACACACCTCACCCTACTGCACCTGACACACTGGGTAAGAACACACACCTCACCCCTACTGCACCTGACACACTGGGTAAGAACACACACCTCACCCCTACTGTACCTGACACACTGGGTGGAACACACACCTCACCCCTACTGCACCTGACACACTGGGTAAGAACACACACCTCACCCCTACTGCACCTGACACACTGGGTGGAACACACACCTCACCCCTACTGCACCTGACACACTGGGTGAGAACACACACCTCACCCCTACTGTACCTGACACACTGGGTGGAACACACACCTCACCCCTACTGCACCTGACACACTGGGTGGAACACACACCTCACCCCTACTGCACCTGACACACTGGGTGGAACACACACCTCACCCCTACTGCACCTGACACACTGGGTGGAACACACACCTCACCCCTACTGCACCTGACACACTGGGTAAGAAACACACCTCACCCCTACTGTACCTGACACACTGGGTAAGAACACACACCTCACCCCTACTGCACCTGACACACTGGGTGGAACACACACCTCACCCCTACTGCACCTGACACACTGGGTGGAGACACACACCTCACCCCTACTGCACCTGACACACTGGGTGGAACACACACCTCACCCCTACTGCACCTGACACACTGGGTAAGAACACACACCTCACCCCTACTGCACCTGACACACTGGGTGGAACACACACCTCACCCCTACTGTACCTGGCACACTGGGTAAGAACACACACCTCACCCCTACTGCACCTGGCACACTGGGTAGGAACACACACCTCACCCCTACTGCACCTGACACACTGGGTAAGAACACACCTCACCCCTACTGCACCTGACACACTGGGTAAGAACACACACCTCACCCCTACTGCACCTGACACACTGGGTAAGAACACACACCTCACCCCTACTGCACCTGACACACTGGGTAAGAACACACACCTCACCCCTACTGCACCTGACACACTGGGTGGAACACACACCTCACCCCTACTGCACCTGACACACTGGGTAAGAACACACACCTCACCCCTACTGCACCTGACACACTGGGTAAGAACACACCTCACCCCTACTGCACCTGACACACTGGGTAAGAATGCTGGTTGAATGCTGGTTGAATCAGCTGCGCTTTCCTCCTGTGCAACATGCTCCGTCTGTGCTCACTGAATATGTTTTTCAATGTTGAAAAATAGTTCTCGCAAGTTGCCATGGATGCTCCAAATGTTAATCCCAGCTTCAATGCCATCATCACAGTAGGCATTGCTGTTAGAGGCCCGGTGTATCTATCCAAAATGCTCTGCGTAGGCCATTTTTCTTCTCCAAATCGGGCGATTTCAGTCTGTAGAAACTGGCAGTAAACTCAGTTTCCACAAAGTCTCCTGAGATTAAGTCCAGCTGTGGTTTCACCTTTTCCACGTCCATAAAGGTTTCATTCTCTGGGTGGAAGGCACACAGGGCCTCAACAAGTTGGCTGTTTCGTTTGTAAAATTTTGTTGACCTTTCTACCAGTACAGCATCCGGATTGCTGAAAAACCAGTATTTTTTGCACTCTCTCTCATTATCTTCTTGCTGTTTTGACCACGTATTCTTTCAGATTACTTGTCACTACTCTTTGCCAGTTGCTTGGAGCGGGGGTGTCCGTGTGCTTGTATTTCCTTGCAGGAATATTTCAGCCACTCTCTGCCTTTGAACCACACGCTTCAAAATGCCAGTTTTCTCCCACAGTACAGGCGTGTGGCCTTGGCCTTGGCCTCCCAGACAAACCTGCGCTGGCTCCTCCATCACCGAGGTCGTCAGGCACTAACGGAGGCGTCGGTGCTTGTAATATCCTGGCGGTGCTGCTGCTGCTAGGTTCTGTCTTGGTGGCTGCAGGCCTTCCTCGGGTTGGTTACCTCTTATGTCACCAGGCTGCAAGACGGTTGTGCAGGTGACTGCTGCTGTGCTCGACGGCCTTGGCCTCTGTGATTAGCGTCGGCTCAGCGGCCTTGGCCTCGGTGGTTAGCGTCGGCTCAGCGGCCTTGGCCTCGGTGGTTAGCGTCGGCTCAGAGGCCTTGGCCTCGGTGGTTAGCGTCGGCTCAGCGGCCTTGGCCTCTGGCAGGCTTCTCCCCCTCCCGCTGCTTTAATACGATCCTGCCATTGTGCCCTGGCAAAGCATGATGGATATTATAGAGGCTATCAGCTACCTACCTAACTTAACATTAGCTAAATTCCATCCAGCTGCTTGGTGGAGAAAAAAAAGGTTTATTCGTAGTACGTAACTTTGAAAGTAAACCCAAACGGTCAAATTGACCCCGCCCTTCTACTGTTTTTTTCAACTGGTAAAATGTGTTTGACGTACGTATGATGGGTGCAAGGGAGTTGCATGAATGAAGCATACACAACAAATCAGTTGGGCATGACGGAGGGGGCAGATTGTGGGACAGAATAGGGATACAAAACTGAGGGGGCACAATATTCCACCTAAGGGGGCATTGCCCCCTTGTGACCTGACCCACTGGGTAAGAACACACGCACACACACCTCATACCTGACAGACTGGGTAAGAACACACACACCTCATACCTGACCGACTGGGTAAGAACACACACCTCATACCTGACACACCTCATACCTGACACACTGGGTAAGAACACACAAACACTTTCTCCCTCACTCTCGCCAGTTATACAGACTAAGGTACATGGCTTATCTTGTGTTGTTCCCTCAGGGTGTTATCCGTTCTACCTGAAGGACCCTTTCATCCTGGAGGAATGTCCTCATGTCTACTTCAGTGGCAACGCCCCCTCCTACCAGGCCAAACGCATCACAGGTGAGTCCCCACCGTTACTAGAAACCTGGCATGACTGTTTGTTCACATTGGAGCATTGCACTGTGCTGGTCCAGTATTACACACTGATAGTTGACAGTTTCCGGTCCTTTCTACACTGAACAAAAATATAAATGCAACATGCAACAATTTCAAAGATTTTACTGAGTTACAGTTCATATAAGGAAATCAGTTAATTGAAATAAATGAATTAGGCCCTGATCTATTGATTTCATATAACTGGGAATACAGATGCATCTGTTGGTCATAGATACCTTTAAAAAAAAAAGTCGGGGCGTGGATCAGAACCAGTCAGTATCTGGTGTGACCACCACTTGCCTCATGCAGCGCGACACATCTCCTTCACATAGAGTTGATCAGGCTGTTGATGGTGGCCTGTGGAACGTTGTCCCACATTAGGGCTGTGGCGGTCATCAAATTTTGTCAGCCGGTACTTGTCATGCAAGAGACTGCCTGTCTCACAGTAATTTACTGTAAATTAAAATAAGCACATTCAGCATCTCCAGGCTTCCACACATACACACCAGCTTATGCGTGCCTTAAAAAAGTTGAATAAACTAGTTGAATGTACACCATCACAATAAATCCTTTATTTATTTTGGTCAGGTCTAAAGAAACATATCTTTTTTTTTTTTTACACTTTGGCATCGGCCAAACCCAGATTAGTCCATCAGACTTCCAGACGGTGAAGCGTGATTTATCACTCAAACGTATTTCGACTACTCCAGAGTCTAATGGCGGCGAGCTTTACCCCACTCCAGCCGACGCTTGGCATTGCGCATTCATGATCTTAGGCTTGTGTGCGGCTGCTCGGCCATGGAAACCCATTCCATGAAGCTGCAGACGAACAGTTCTTGTGCTGATGTTGCTTCGAGGCAGTTTGGATCTCGGTAGTGAGTGTTGCAACCAAGGACAGACTATTTTTACGCGCTTCCGCACTCAGCAGTCCTGCTCTGTGAGCTTGTGTGGCCTAGCACTCCGTGACTGAACTGTTGTTGCTCCTAGACGTTTCCACTTAACAATAACAGCACTTACAGTTGACCGGGGCAGAAACTTTACAAACAAAAGTCACTGAGCTCTTCAGTAAAGCCATTCTACTGCCAATGTTTGTCTATGGAGATTGCATGGCAGTGTGCTCAATTTTATACACCTGTCAGCAACGGATGTGGCTGAAATAGCCGAATCCACTAATTTAAGAGGGTGTCCACATACTTTTTGTGTATTTCAGGTAAATAGAATAGGAGTTGGCCTACTGTAGGTCTATGTTATCTGGCTATGCATCATACTGTAGGCGTGTTCATTTATCTGACAATCTATGTCCCGTGCCATTTTATGATTTTATAGTAAGAAGAAAATAATTCGAATTTAGGATATTTTTTCCATTTCAGAGCGAGTGTGCACATGAAGTCAATATGTTGAGTGTAAAAGTGATCATTTGAAACCGGTCCTATATGCTAGATTTAGAGTTATTTGGCAACTTTAGTTGTGAATGAAACAAACCTTAGAAATCAACATATCCGGACTGCATGGTGCCACTATAGGCTATTGATGATTTTGAAAAAGTAGCAAAAAAAGCTTGTGCTCTGTTCTTCCCTCAGGTTGCACAGCTGTTCTCTCATCAAGTGATCATATTTTCACCCATCAGACTATTCTCCAATTTAATCTTGTCTTTACCAATATTTAATATTAGTTTTAGATTTAGAATGGCACATTATCAAAATGGCGGGGGGGAATAAGACATCTGTATGCACTAGAATAGCGAATGGAGGCCGCGTGCTTTCCCGCCGATCCGTATTGTAGGCTACTTCGGTTTTATAGCGGAGCATGTGCTTAATATGAGCAGCTGAAAAATTTATATAAGAACACTTATTTCTCTCCATGCATCAACCACTGTTTGAGGAGCTCTCACTGCCTGACTGGTGATGTTCCGCCCAAACTCTGTATGCCATGGGCTCTCCAACCTTGTTCCTGCAGCTACCCAGTGCTTAATATGGGAAACCAAGTGAAAGCTGTTCGGGAACATCGATGGTAACATGTTTTCACAAACAAAACATATTTCACTAAACTGTTGACAGGCCGTCTGCGCGCTGGAGAATGGATGAAAGGAGAGCAAGGAGGAGATGGAAAGGCGTGAGATTCTGTATAGCTAAAGGTAATATTACCAAATTAATTATGAAAATATAAAAAAAGTATTTATTACTAGACTATTCAAATACAAATGAACTATAATTGTAGGCTAACTCTAAGCCGCCCTTCACAATCAATGAACCAACCGCATCGCCTAGGGCTATACGTTTTTTCCCAGACTCATGGATAGACATTTTGGTTTAGCATAAGGTAACCAGTCCATCCAGTATGCATAATAATAATACAGTCCACACTCAAAGGCAATTACTCTAATTCTGTTTGATTTTAGAGTATTGGCTAGACCAATTATGTACCATAGACATCTTTTAATCAGTTTAGTTTTTCTGCCATGGTGATATGGGGTAGACTATGTATTGTATGGCACAATCATCATTTTAATTCAGGTTTTTAAGCTATGCATAAAGCCTAAGCATAAGCTCTAATGAAGCCCCCTAATACAGCCAGGTCATCTGATTTTCTGGCTGCCTCGGACAGATTTGCATATTTAGAGTTGTAACCGAAGATGTGGATGTCAATTTTAAGGCACCTCTGATTCAGAGGGGTTGGGTTAAATGCGGAAGACACATTTTACTAAATGGAAAACATCGACTAGGTATCCCCTTCCCTTAATATGCTTGAAGGTGTTTTGAATGAATCATCACCTTAGAAAGCGCTGTCCATTTCGTTGAGTTTAGGCTTTGAAACAACATCCACAGCAACCATGTTTTGCACGGTTTCAACCCGCTGTTGAACTTTTCTTCAAATTGATCATCATAGTGAGGTGTTTTGATGATGTATGATAGGCCTACGGCCTAAGTGTTGGATGTGATTTTGATTGCATTTGCTTTGATGTCAGTGGTTCGAGGGACAACACAGTCCTGAGTACCAGGTCATTAAGACCTGATGGTAGTTAGCATGTTGGGTACTACCAAAGCATGTCCAGAGTACATAAAAGGAGATTACCGTGACTCAACGGTCACATGGAATTTTACTGTGGTCATGACTGCTGTTGTGGCGGTAATACAGTGACTGCAACAGCCCTAGTCCCACTCCTCTTCAATGGCTGTGTGAAGTTGCTGGATATTGGCGGGAACTGAAACATGCTGTCGTACACGTCGATCCAGAGCATCCCAAACAAGCTCAGTGGGTTACTTGTCTGGCGAGTATGCAGGACATGGAAGAAACTGGGAAATATTCACCTTCCAGGAATTGTGTACAGATCCTTGGGGCCGTGCATTATTATGCTGAAACATGAGATGATGGCAGCGGATGAATGGCACGACAATGGCCCTCAGGATCTTGTCATGGTATCTGTGCATTCAAATTGCCATCGATAAAATGCGATTATGTTTGTTGTCCGTAGCTCATGCCTGCCCATACCATAACCTCACTGCCACCATGGGGCACTCTGTTCTAGAGGTCGACCGATTATGATTTTAACGCAGATACTGATTATTGGAGGACCAAAAAAAGCCGATGCCGATTAATCAGCCAATTCTTTTAAAAATTATATATAGTTGAAGTCGGAAGTTTACATACACTTAGGTTGGAGTCATTAAAACTTGTTTTTCAACTGCTCCACAAATTTCTTGTTAACAAACTATAGTTTTGCCAAGTCTGTTAGGACATCTACTTTGTGCATGACACAAGTAATTTTTCCAACAATTGTTTACAGACAATTTATTTCACTTACAGTGAATTATATCACAATTCCAGTGGGTCAGAAGTTTACATACACTAAGTTGACTGTGCCTTTAAACAGCTTGGAAAATTCCAGAAATTATGTCATGGCTTTAGAAGCTTCTGATAGGCTAATTGACATCATTTGAGTCAATTGGAGGTGTACCTGTGGATGTATTTCAAGGCCTACCTTCAAACTCGGTGCCTCTTTGCTTGACATCATGGGAAAATCAAAAGAAATCAGCCAAGACCTCAGAAACCAGACTGTAGACCTCCACAAGTCTGGTTCATCCTTGGGAGCAAAGTGCAAATCAATCCCAGAACAACAGCAAAGGACCTTGTGAAGATGCTGGAGGGAATCGGTGCAAAAGTATCTATATCCACAGTAAAACGAGTCCCATATCGACATAACCTGAAAGGCCGCTCAGCAAGGAAGAAGCCACTGCTCCAAAACCGCCATTAAAAAAGCCAGACTACAGTTTGCAACTGCACATGGGGACAAAGATCATACTTTTTGGAGATATATCCTCAGGTCTGATGAAACAAATATATAACTGTTTGGCCATAATGACCATCGTTATGTTTGGAGGAAAAAGGGGAGGCTTGCAAGTCAAGAACACCATCCCAACTTGAACGCAGGTGGCAGCATCATGTTGTGGGGGTGCTTTGCTCCAGGAGGGACTGGTGCACTTCACAAAATAGATGGCATCATGAGGCAGGAAAATTATGTGGATATATTGAAGCAACTTCTCAAGACATCAGTCAGGAAGTTGAAGCTTGGTCACAAATGGGTCTTCCAAATGGACAACCCCAAGCATACTTCCAAAGTTGTGGCAAAATGGCTTAAGGACATCAAAGTCAAGGTATTGGAGTGGCCATCACAAAGCCCTGACCTCCATCCTATAGAACATTTGTGGGCAGAACTGAAAAAGCGTGTGCGAGCAAGGAGGCCTACAAACCTGACTCAGTTACACCAGCTCTGTCAGGAGGAATGGGCCAAAATTCACCCAACATATTGTGGAAGGCTACCTGAAACGTTTGACCCAAGTTAAACAATTTAAAGGCAATCCACTCAATTAGTATTTGGTAGCGTGTGAACTTCTGACCCACTGGGAATGTGATGAAAGAAATAAAAGCAGAAATAAATCATTTTCTTTACTATTATTCTGACATTTCACATTCTTAAAATAAAGTGGTGATCCTAACTGACCTAGGACAGGGACTTTTTACTAGGATTAAATGTCAGGAATTGTGAACCTGAGTTTAAATGTATTTGGCTAAGGTGTTTATGTAAACTTCTGATTTCAGGTGTGTGTGTGTGTGTGTGTGTGTGTGTATAAAAACAAATTGTAGTTGTAATAATTATTACAACAATACTCAATGAACACTTATTTTAACTTAATACATAAATAAAATCTATTTAGTCTCAAATAAATAATGAAACATGCTCAATTTGGTTTAGATAATGCAAAAACACAGTGTTGGAGTAAGTAAAAGTGCAATATGTGCCACGTTTTTTTAAAAGCTAACGTTTTAAGTTCCCTGCTCAGAACATGAGAACATTTGAAAGCTTGTGGTTCAATGTACCCAGTTATTCAATATTCCCAATTAAGAAGTTGTAGTTTTATAAAACAATCTTTTAAGTCTCAAATAATGAAACATGCTCAATTTGGTTTAAATAATGCAAAAACAGTGTTGGAGAAGAAAGTCAAAGTGCAATATGTGCCATTTAAAAAAGCTAACATTTAAGTTCCTTGCTCAGAACATATGAAAGCTGGTGGTTCAATATTCCCAGTTAAGACGTTTTAGGTTGTAGTTGTTATAGGAATTATGACATGTCGACTTTCTCTCTCTACCATTTGTATTTCATATACCTCTGACTATTGGATGTTCTAATAGGCACTTTAGTATTGCCAGCCTAATCTCAGGAGTTGATAGGCTTGAAGTCATAAACAGCGCTGTGATTCAAGCATTGCTAAGAGCTGGTGGAAAACGCAGTAAAGTTTGAGTGAATGCTTATGAGCCTGCTGCTGCCTACCACTGCTCAGTCAGACTGCTCTATCAAATCATAGACTTCATTATAATATAATAAACACAAATACGAGCCGTTGGCCATTTAATATGGTCACATTCGGAAACTATAATTTCAAAAACAAAACGTTTGTTCTTTCAGTGAAATACGGAAGTTTAATGCTAGCTAGCAACTTACCTTGGCTCCGTGCTGCACTCGCGTAACAGGTGGTCAGCCTGCCACACAGTTTCCAAAAATGCAGATTACCGATTTTGTTATGAAAACTTGAAATCGGCCCTAATTAATCGGCCATGCCGATTTTTAATTGGTTGACCTCTACTCTGTTCACAAAGTTGACGTCAGCAAACTGTGAATTCATCCTTGAAGAGCACACATCTCCAGCGTGCCAGTGGTCATCGAAGGAAAGCATTTGCCCACTTAAGTGGGTTACAACGCTGAACTGCAGTCAGGTCAAGACCCTGCTGAGGACGACGAGCACGCAAATGAGCTTCCCTGAGACCGTTTCTGACAGTTTGTGCAAAAATTCTTCAGTTGTTCAAACCCACAGTTTCATTAGCTGTCCGGGTGGCTGATCTCAGACAATCCCGCAGGTGAAGAAGCCGAATGTGGAGGTCCTGGGCTGGTGTGGTTACATGTGTTCTGCGGTTGTGAGTCCGGTTGGACGTACTGCCAAATTCTCTAAAACGTTGGAGGTGGCTTGTGGTAGAGAAAAACATTCAATTAGCAACACCTCTGGGACATTCCTGCAGTCAGTATGCCAATTGCGTGCTCCCTCAACTTGAGACATCTGTGACATTGTGTTGTATGACAAAACTGCACATTTTATAGTGGCATTTTATTGTCCCCAGCACAAGGTGCACCTGTGTAATGATCATGCTGTTTAATCAGCTTCTTGATATGCCACACCTGTCAGAAGGATGGATTATCTTGGTAAAGGAGAAATGCTCACTAACAGGGATGTACATTTTCTGGGATCTTTTTATCTCATCTCATGAAACATGGGACCAATACTTTACATGTTCCGTTTAATATTTTTGTTCAGTGTACATTGAATGGGATCTTTTGCGATCTATATGTTTTAGCAACTGGTGTACTGTAGTTGCATGGGTGACATGGGGTGTAGTCTAATGACCAGTTACATGCCCCACCCTCCCCAGGTGCTGAAGGTCAGGAAGTCCTCCTGGTGGCTATCCCAGAGTTCAGCAGCACTCAGACAGCCTGCCTGGTCAACCTCCGGACTCTGGAGTGTGAGCCAATCCGCTTCTCTTCCTTCTCCGCTGATGATGACGAGGAGAGTGAGATGAACATCAGCCACTGAAGGAGCAACACACACTCACACTCTCTTACACACACATACACTCAGTCCTCAGCCCCTTCCCCTGGTCCTCAAATGGAATCAGGTTGTACACTATCAAAATGTTTGTAAAGTGTCTGCTGAAGTCTCTCATTAGTTTCTCTTGATCAGCAAAGATATATCACATTTCACATCTATATATATATATATAGAGAGAGATAGTAAATATAGAGATAGTAAATATGGAGGTTCAATGATGCTGTGCAGTCATCCCAGTACTCTTTGAGTAGAAGGAAAGGTGTTGCTAATGAAAGGTGTGTGTGTGTGTGTGTGTGTGTGTGTGTGTGTGGTGTGAAAATAATTGTGATGGAACGGACTGTCTAATGAAGCGCTTTGTTTGTGTGCCGGTGCCAGACTCCTGTATTTGTCAACACACATACTTTCCATTTTAGTACAGTAGATGATGTCATGAAGAAAAACAAAACACAACTGCTGTACGTAAATGAGCCTTTATTCATTGAAAAAATTACTTTCCTCAGCTAAGTTATGAGGAACATTTCAGAAGATCTCGAGTTCTCGCTCAACCTTCAGCAAACATTTTGTAAAGTTAACATTTAATGTCTGTCGGTATTATGGTTTTGCTGTCATGGGTGAAAATAATGTAAATAAATCCACACTTTTATAAGAAAAATGTACTTTGCTTCTTTGTTTTTACTCTTCAGGGGTGGAGGTGGTAAAAATAAGTTTAATTTACAACCAGCACTACATGATCTCAAGCCCATTCTCTAGGAAGGCATTGAATTGGTGTAAAAGGACTTTCACAGATCTCACTACTGACATTTTCATGTGAACGAGCAGTTATACAGAACACTGACATTCGCTTGTGTGCCTGACTATTCAACATTGTTCCTTTTGAGTTTCTGTAAATATACCTAAATGCTTTTTGAGGCCCATTTGTAGATCTGAAAGAATGGATGGGTTCAGTAATATAGGAGGGGGAGTCAATCTATCCTACCAGAGTTATTGGAGTTGAAGCCATATTGCTTAAACATATCCAGTCCATTCAGATTTTCAAGATGTCACTTAATTGTCCAGGAACTGAGTTAACAGTCTGGGCTTGACTGACAAATTGGTCCTGTTCAACTTCTTCCTTCCCTACCTTAATTATTTTAAGGAAGTGGGGAGTAAGGCTGTATTGGAACAAGGCCTTGGTGGTACCCTTAGTAATCGTCGATCTCGTAGTTGTAATCCAAGATGGAGTCTGTGAAACCTTCTGGTGCCGATGTTTGCCCTTCTCCTATGAGCCACGAGTCGTACCAGGCAGTGGTGAGCTCCGCCTCTGTTGTCGTGGGAACCGGCGTGGTTGTCGGGGGCAAAGTCGTTGTCGATCTCATCAGTTTCTGTTGTCGTAGACGATGGAGGCGGCCGAGCCTCCGCTTTTGCTGGCGCATGCGACTCGTCTCCGGTTCATTGACGGCAGCGCCATTGTTATGCACCACACGGCTGTTACCATTGGAGGCTGTGTTCCGTCGTGTTCCACCGTTGCCGTGGCTGAGCAAGCGGATGGGCTTGTTACCGTGCAGGGCCATGATCTGTTGATGAATAGATAGCATTTACATAGCGCTTCATTGGCTCTCAAAGGGCTAATAGGTAACATAATTGTAGGTGTAGCAGTACCCACCTGTTTGATGCGGTCCCAGTTGGACTTGGCCAGGTTAAAGCTGCAGGTAGTTGCCCCTGGCTCGTAGCCCACCACACACAGCTTGGTCAGGGGGGTGAAGCCTTCTGCCCTCACCGTCACACGGTACTCACCTGGGTTCAACAAGCGCCAGTAGTCCCCTGTTACAGCTGTGGAGAGGGGAGAGGGGTTAGACCGCACACTCAGTGAGGATAGCAGGCTCCTGGAGTACTTTTGGTTTGTTCAGGGGTGAAGGGACAGCAGGCTGTTACCAATAGTGCTCACCTGAAGTTTCATGAATCTGCCAATATGGCGGTGCATGGCAACACTGATTTGTTAAGCAGTAATGCAGGAGGCAGTATGGGGTATGGCCAGACACTGTACCCACCTGTAGTGACATCATGGTTGACCCCCTCTACAGACACTGTACCCACCTGTAGTGACATCATGGTTGACCCCCTCTACAGACACTGTACCCACCTGTACTGACATCATGGTTGACCCCCCCAACAGACTCTGTACCCACCTTTACTGACATCATGGTTGACCCCCTCTACAGACACTGTACCCACCTGTAGTGACATCATGGTTGACCCCCTCTACAGACACGGTGGCATTAGTGATGGGGTTCCCCTCTTTGTCTTTCACCACGCCCCTGATCCCACGATGTACCTGGGTGAAGTGAAAACCAGGGGTCAAAAGGTCACGGTCACTGTACAGCCACTCCATGACTAGGTGTGTTTGGTAAATTGTGTGTGTGTGCGCGTGCATGCGTGTGTGCGATTACCTGCTCCATGAAGGTGAGCATGGCCTCTCTGTTCTTCTCCCACTCAATGACCAGCTCACTCTGATGGGGGAACTTATCACAGCCCAGGAACACTGACAGCTCCAGACAGTTAGTGTGCAGGTAGCTGAAATCATTCATACCTGAGGACGGAGGGAGAGATGGGAAGGAGAAAGGGACGAGGGAGAGACAAAGGAATGACAGTCTGTAATGCAAATGATTGGCCACCAGAGAGTGGCATTATCCTTAAAAGTGGGTACTTTACTCTGATGACTGAATAATGTTTCAAGACACGGTTTAACCTTGTTGAACAACTGTATGTAATGTTGACTATCCTAACAAATTCCTTCTCGAACAGCAGACAACAATGTAATGAAAAGGGATGTTGTCGGTTTCACTGTGTACTCACTTCCTGTGATGGGCTTCCACTTGGCGCGGTTGATGATTCCGACGCCGCCAGTGATGTCATCGCCGTGACACGAGCCGTGGGAAGTGTATGTCATCGACAGGTGAGTGGAGGCGTAGGAGATAGCCAACCACCTGATGGCCACACACACACACACACACACACACACACACACACACACACACACACACACACACACACACACACACACACACACACACACACACACACACACACACACACACACACACACTCAGATATGTGGGATAATCTGATTGTTGACCTGTGGTTACCTTCAAGCTACACACCTGAAAAAGGAGGCGTCTGCCGTGGTCCTGGGTTCATCCTCAGGCTCTGCTTCCTGATGTCCCCCTCTGTCATCCTCCTCTTCCTCTTCCCTGTGGCCATAGCCATGCCCCCTCCACTCCTCCTCCAGCTCCTGGTATCCCCTGTTCTGCCGGTCCTCTTCCGGCTGCTGGTATCCCCTGTTCCACCGGTCCTCTTCTGGTTCCTGGTATCCCCTGTTCCGCCGGTCCTCTTCTGGTTCCTGGTATCCCCTGTTCCACCGGTCCTCTTCTGGTTCCTGGTATCCCCTGTTCCACCGGTCCTCTTCTGGTTCCTGGTATCCCCTGTTCCGCCGGTCCTCTTCTGGTTCCTGGTATCCCCTGTTCCACCGGTCCTCTTCTGGTTCCTGGTATCCCCTGTTTCTATCATCATCCTCTGGCTCCTCACGGTCGTAGCCCCTATCCCAATCTGTACCTCTGTCATACTCGTCCTCGTACCTAAAAGAATGATTTAGATTTAGTTGATAGTTTATTTGGTTTCATGTCATTATTGCTCTGCCAAAAAGAGAGAGAGTGCAGGAAGAGCGAGAGAGAGAAAGGGAGAGAGAGAGAGAGTGGAGAGAAGAAGAAAAAGAGAGAGAGGGTAAGCGCCTCGTACTGTCTCTTCTTGCGGCTATGTGCCCTGTCTCTCTCGCTGGTGCTGGTGCTGGCGGCCTTGGTTAGGCGGTGATTGTCGTAGGGGTAGGCCACTACCCTCTCCCCTCCCTGGAAGTTGGCCCCCAGTACAAATGGGTGGCTCTCCATCCACGAGATGATGGCTTGAGTCTCCACAGCTATCTGCAGGACAATTTTATTTATTTATTTATTTCATCTTTATTTAACCAGGTAGGCCAGTTGAGAACAAGTTCTCATTTACAACTGCGACCTGGACAAGATAAAGCAAAGCAGTGCAACACAAACAACAACACAGAGTTACACATGGAATTAACAAACATACAGTCAATAATACAGTAGAAAAAGTATATATACAGTGTGTGCAAATGAGGTAGGATAACGGAGGTAAGGCCATAGTGGCGAAATAATTACAATATAGCAATTAAACACTGGAGTGATAGATGTGCAGAAGATGAGTGTACAAGTAGAGATACTGGGGTGCAAAGGAGCAAAAAATAAATCAAATAGATAACAATATGGGGATGAGGTAGTTGGATGGGCTATGTACAGGTGCAGTGATCTTTGACAAGAAGAACAAACAGCAGCTGTCATGTTGAGGCGATAGACAGAGAAAGAGGACTTGCTCGTACTGTCTCTGCTCTTCACACCATCTACATTTATTTTCTTGTTTTTTCTCCCTCCTCTCCTGTCTTCATCCCCTCTCTTCCACCCCTTCCTCTTCCCCATCCCCTCCCTCCTTCCCTCCCACCCTCCCCCAATCCCCTCCCTCCCTTCACACACCTTGTCGTCCCCCACTGTGTCAGCAGGGATCTTGACATGGTGATTGGGGGTCAGTTTGGGCACCATACCCTTGTCCTCTGCCTCCCACAGAACACTGTTCAGGTCAGGGGAAGTTGTGGAAGATGTCATGGCCGTCCTCCGTCCAGTGGCCTGTGCTCCAACCACTCAGCTCTGAACCCTGTGGTGGCAATGGGACACAATGTTATGGAGAGAGCCCGACAGAACGTCCTTACAGAACGCCTAGTCTTGTCTTGTTTAAAATATTGTCTCTTAAGAAAAATAAAGTTGGGTGCCAGATTCGTCCTGCATGCAACAATACTTGGCTAAATCAGAAACTGTCTGGCACCTAACTTTATTTTTCTTTAAAGAAAAAGAAACGTGCACCCTGGAAGAGTAAAGGAGGTGCAGGTGGTAATACCATGCATAATGCCCAGTACTAACCGCTATGAGGGCCTTCTCCTGTCCGTCAGGATTCAGAGAGGGCACCAGGTGGGTACGTATTCCCTCCACCAGGCGGCGCACTCTGGGGTTGCCGTCTCTGTACTCCTTACAAAGGTACTGCATCAGAAGAAGAACCATCTCCCGCCCTGTCGCCTCGTTCCCATGGAGACCAGCCGTGTATCGGAACTCTGGCTCACCTAAGGGGGAAAAACACAGATCGTCATAGTCTTTCCACGCTAAAGAGGACACAAGTACAGAGCTTTCCGAGAAAGACACAGTATTTGTTTCCTCCCACCTATCTCATGTTCTGTGGGGTTGCCTGATATCACCATGGCCACGATGTCTAGTCCATTGGAGCTGCGGCCCAGGCTGTACATACTGGTGATGTTGGGACACTCCTCAGACACAGACTTCATCAGCTACAGTAGAAACACAGTGGAAAGCAGAGGTCACCAACCCCGGTTCTGGAGACCTACAGTCTGTGCAGGACTTTGTTACAGCCAAACACATCTGATTTTAACCAATCATCAGTGTAAAGAAAGTGATGAAGTCATTTGTAACATTAGACCTGAATCCAGTTCATGCAGGTGGTACTCATGACCATCTCACCGTGACCATATCTGAGTAGTTGTGATGTCTGAAGTCCAGGTACTGGACTGGAGTCACCTCATTCTGCAACCTTTGGTAGGCACTGGTGGGGTCTGAGGAGACAGAAACACACAGCATGAGTGTTTGTGTGTGTGTGAGTGTGTTGGTGTGTGTGTGTGTGACTCACCAGGCAGTGGGCATCCAAGCACCTCCAGCCTCATACAGCAACTGCCGTTCCAGCTCTGAGGAATGACTCTGATGTAACGAGCTAGTATGGGCTCAGCTAACTGATTCAGCACTGGGGTGTCCTTATCAGAGTTACCAAAGAACAACTGGAGAGAGAGAGAGGAGAAGAGAGAGAGATTGAGAGCGAGAGAGAAAGGAAGAGAGATAGAGAGAGATAGGAGAAGAGAGAGAGGAGATAAGAGGTAAAGAGATGGAGAGAGAGAGAAATATAGGACTCAATGGCCAGACACAATAAACATTTGCGACACATAAAGAGAGGATTAGAGTGAACCCTGCTTGGGAGCAAAGCTGACAAAAGCCTCATTTGAAACAGTGTAGCTGTGAGGCTAACAGACTCACCCAGTCAGAGTAACCGTCATTCATGGTTGTCCATTCTCTGCTGTCATTACTGAATTGCACATAGTACGATGTCACAAAGTCACTCCTGGAACATAAAGGTTAGTCACCATTTTATTTAAATCTTTGTAGATAAAACATGTGCTTACGTGTGTGTGTGTGTCTTACTCATTGCGTGAGTCTCGTCCTTGTGTTATGATCCCAGTAAACTCTGTTGCTCTGCGAGCGTCGATCTCAAACCAGTGAATGTTGTCCTCTTGGTTAGGACACCACGCCCCACCACGCATGTCCTCCTCTTCATCCTCTGAAGCCTGGAAACCATACAGTTTTAGAGATTAGGGGATGAGGTATTACCCTATGGGTTAGGGTTCATGTGTGAAAGGTTACCCTCAGGGTTAGGGTTCATGTGTGGGAGGTTACCCTCAGGGTTAGGGTTCATGTGTGAGAGGTTACCCTCAGGGTTAGGGTTCATGTGTGAAAGGTTACCCTCAGGGTTAGGGTTAATGTGTGAGGGGTTACCCTCAGGGTTAGGGTTCATGTGTGAGAGGTTACCCTCAGGGTTAGTGTTCATGTGTGAGAGGTTACCCTCAGGGTTAGGGTTTATGTGTGAGGGGTTACCCTCAGGGTTAGGGTTCATGTGTGAGAGGTTACCCTCAGGGTTAAGGTTCATGTGTGAAAGGTTACCCTCAGGGTTAGGGTTCATGTGTGAGGAGTTACCCTCAGGGTTAGGGTTCATGTGTGAGAGGTTACCCTCAGGGTTAGTGTTCATATGTGAGGGGTTACCCTCAGGGTTAGGGTTCATGTGTGAGAGATTACCCTCAGGGTTAGGGTTCATGTGTGAGAGGTTACCCTCAGGGTTAGGGTTCATGTGTGAAAGGTTACCCTCAGGGTTAGGGTTCATGTGTGAGGGTTTACCCTCAGGGTTAGGGTTCATGTGTGAGAGGTTACCCTCAGGGTTAGTGTTCATGTGTGAGGGGTTACCCTCAGGGTTAGGGTTCATGTGTGAGAGGTTACCCTTAGGGTTAGGGTTCATGTGTGAGGGTTACCCTCAGGGTTAGGGTTCATGTGTGAGAGGTTACCCTCAGGGTTAGGGTTCATGTGTGAGAGGTTACCCTCAGGGTTAGGGTTCATGTGTGAGGGTTTACCCTCAGGGTTAGGGTTCATGTGTGAGGGTTTACCCTCAGGGTTAGGGTTCATGTGTGAGGGTTTACCCTCAGGGTTAGGGTTCATGTGTGAAAGGTTACCCTCAGGGTTAGGGTTAATGTCTGAGGGGTTACCCTCAGGGTTAGGGTTCATGTGTGAGAGGTTACCCTCAGGGTTAGGGTTCATGTGTGAGGGTTTACCCTCAGGGTTAGGGTTCATGTGTGAAAGGTTACCCTTAGGGTTAGGGTTCATGTGTGAGGGGTTACCCTCAGGGTTAGGGTTCATGTGTGAGGGGTTACCCTCAGGGTTAGGGTTCATGTGTGAGGGGTTACCCTCAGGGTTAGGGTTCATGTGTGAGAGGTTACCCTCAGGGTTAGGGTTCATGTGTGAGAGGTTACCCTCAGGGTTAGGGTTTATGTGTGAGGGTTTACCCTCAGGGTTAGGGTTAATGTGTGAGGGGTTAGTGTGTATGGGCTAAGGATGAGGGTTACCTGCATGTTGAGCCGTGCCCTGCCCTGGCTGTAACGGTGGTGAGACATGGAGGAGGCCAGCAGCTGGTCTGATTCTATCCTGTGAGACTCCATACCCAGTGGAGGACACTCTGCCACCAGGCGAAAACATCTCAGTCACACACACTTCACAAACATTCATAACCATACTGGAAAACATCAGAAGGTATACTAATGGTTTCTGGAAACCGAATATCTCAAATAAATGTAAGTATTATACTAGTCAGATTACAAAGATTGTGAATATGAAGATGACATGGAGATTCTGAAGTTATTTTTGTAATTGGATGGTAGTAGTTTACTTACTTTTGGGCTCTTTGAATACAGGTGGTCTCTTCCTGGCTTTTTCCCTATCTTCCTCCTCCCTCCTCTGCTGAGCTCTCTCTGTTAAAGAGCACCCATAGTCAATCACTAACGTACCATTCCAGTAATCGATTGTGTGTGTGTGTGTTTCAGTTAGGTGAACAATTTGCACACGTGTCCTTGAGCAAGGCACATATCCCAAACTGCTCCTGTAAGTATCTCTGGATAAGAGCGTCTGCTAAATAACTCCAATGAAAACGTGCCTGTGCGTGTGTGGCCAAAGGCAGTAATGCCTCAGAGGACCCACATGCCTCTGGGTTCCTTTCTATCTCTCCAAATCCAGGAATGTACTGATTAAATTCACATTCATTTTATTGTATTCAGTAAATCTAAGACAGGCTGCAGCATACTCCATAAAGTGGCAGATAGACACAGAGAGACCGACAGACACAGACAGACAGACACACGCACACTGTACACACTGTACACCCCCGTTTTATGACTGTTTCAGTTGAGTGATTTTGATCACAGACACTTTGTTAACCTTTAACCTCAAGGACCCCTAAAGATGATCTGTCATCCCATTACTGGTCAATCCCACACCCTGGCTATCCCACACTGAAAACACAGTATATCTGTCATCCCTTTACTGGTTAATCCCACACCCTGGCTATCCCACACTGAAAACGCAGTATATCTGTCATCCCTTTACTGGTTAATCCCACACCCTGGCTATCCCACACTGAAAACGCAGTGTATCTGTCATCCCTTTACTGGTTAATTCCACACCCTGGCTATCCCACATAGACAAATGTTCCATATAATGAATATACAGTTCCTGTGGTTCTAACCTGGTCACAGTGCAGGAGGTACAGCAAGAGACCGGAACATGTGGCAACCGCTGTTGGTTAGATCTCCATCTCTGCCTTCCTTCTCTAACCGGGACTCTATGCTCCTCTGTTTCCATCCCCTATCTTGTTTTTTTCTCTCTTTTCATTCATCTTTCCTGTTAGTACTGTAACCTCTCTTCGCTGGCCCATCCCTCCCTCTTTCTCTGCTCCACTCCAGCTCATAAATAATTCAAACAGTACAGGTTACCACTCTACCCCAGGCCTTTCTTCCCTACCATCCTTCCTTCACAACACATTTCTACGGTTGAGATGTCCTGTTCTGGAGAGAATTCACTTTTGTCCCTCGTCTGCAAGTCTTAGCAAGTGAAGCCCAGAGACTAACATCTGTGTTTTCGTTCTTTTGGCTTTTATTGGAACCATGAACCACGTGGGACTGATAAACCTCCTGTACATGAATCATTCTATCTGTGGGTCATATGTTCCTCTGATTGTCTGGGAGCTTTGACAGTACAATGTTTGGCATTGCAGTGTTACTAAGTTTTACTTGTTGCAATGTGTGGTTGTTACCTCCCTTAATTGAATGCACTGATTGTTAGCCGCTCTGCATAAGAATTACCAAAAATATTTAGTCTTTCAGCTAAATTACCAAAATGTAAATGTAAATTATTACTTTATGATGGGAAGTATCCACAACCTAGGACAGACAGACGGACAGATAGATAGATCACAGTCATTCAGATCATAATGGAACCGACAGACAGATCATAATGGAACCGACAGACAGATCACAGATCATAATGGAAAATATGCTGGGAATCATACCTCTATCCTCTCTCTCCTTTTCTTTCCTTTGTCTCTCCCTCTCCTCCTCCTCCTCCTGTTTTTTCGCTGTAGTAAACAAAGGAGTGAAAAATTTCAATGGGTGAATACATTTTCCCCACCTCGCCATTACAGGCTAGAGTAAATACTGTGGCGTTTATTCAGATGTAAAACATTCAAAACGTTGCAGATAGAATACCAACAGCTGTCATGATTCCCTATGCTATCTGACAGATAATCCATCATAACAGGTGTGAACAAAGCATTCTTCAACTTTTTCCCCTCTTCCCTTTCTTCATGTTTGCCACATAACCATACACATAACAGTGTTTGAAGAAGGGTTTAATAAATTCCGTTACTTTGCTTATTTGTCAGTTTATAATATCAGCTGGCAAAGTCTCGCTAAACCCAACTTATGAAGAAGATAACAGACCATGTAATTGAAACAGTCTGACAATTATACACTTCTCTTGTTCATTCTTGTGGGGAATGAGAGAGTGTAGGCCCATTACTTTGACTCTGTGGTAGTGGTCCAATTCTTTATTGTGTCTATCTAATCTTCAATTCACTGCAGGGTCCCAATGAAATGAAAAACATATTTCTATTGGAGATTTGGCTAAGGGTTAATTTTACAGTTGATTGCATGTGCGTACATGTGTGTGTGTGTGTACATACTCTCTCCACCACTATATCCATAGTCATACTCCTCGTACCATGGGCTTTCATAGGTAGGTGGTGGTGTAACAAAGTCCTCTGTATCAGAGGGAGACAACACAACGTTAGAACAGTCTTAGTATACTGTATCAGAGGGAGACAACACAACTTTAGAACAGTCTTAGTATACTGTAGCCTGGGTAACACATTGTTTCTGTATGGATTCAACAATACTACCCCACTGGGCACAAACTGGTTGAATCAATGTTGTTTCCACGTCATTTCAACAAAAAAATTATATGTGATGACGTTGAATCAACGTGGAAAACTGATTGAATTTTCAAAAAGTCATCAACAATGTTTGTCTTTTTTTCACCCAGCTTTTAACCCACTATAAATCCAATGACATGGTTAAATGTTTTATTGATTTCACGTTGAATTAATGTTAGTTGACAACTCATTCAAATGTAAATAAAAAACTAGACGTTAAACGTTGAACTGACGCCTGTGCCCAGTGGGACATAACTGCCCTGGCAAAACCACAAGTTGGCAAGCAGAAACCTGTCTGGTAGTACTGTTGTCTTTTTACTAAACACGACAGAGACTCTCTTTGGTTTTATGTGTGCTTTCCAAAGCTCTCTGAAGCCACGGCTATTTAACTAAAGGCCTTGATAACACAGTAATACAGTAATCTTCCAATACAGTGATGGTCAAATTTTTGCAGCCACAACAGACGCTCTCTGTTTGGACCAACGTCAAGCTAGTGTAACACACTGCCTGTTATTTGCCTAGTTAAATGTTTAATTTACATTTGCAAGGAATATAACAGAGCAGCCATCTTGTGAAAGGCTTTGATTGTGTGGAACTAAACTCTTACCACTCACTCTCATTTAAAAGCAGAGCTATGATCTAGCTAGCCTGATGTGATTCCCTGGAGTTAGAGGCCGGTTCATCGTATCCCACACTAAAACAGGGGTTGTCTTTTATTCTTAGAAAGGAGTAACACCAGCATACACTGTGGCTCTCTAAGCAGTGACTGACTGACTGACTGACTGACTGCTTGACTGACTGACTGACTGACTGACTGAGATACATTTATGTATTGATTGATTCATTGATTGATTTCATTATGTAAGTTACCTGTGACAGCGTAGCTCAAGTCATATTTCTCTGTGGGGACGACATCTTTACCGTCAGGGAAAGGAAGATTCTCGGGCACCTCATCTGTTATTGGAGAACAGAGAGAGTGAGAAATTTAGAGATTGAGATAACAGAGAGAGTGAGATAGTTTGAGAATGAGATAATGAGAGAGTGCAATAGAGAGAGAGAGAGAGAGAGAGAGAGAGAGAGAGAGAGAGAGAGAGAGAGAGAGAGAGAGAGAGAGAGAGAATGACCGAATGAGAGAGTAAGAGATTGAGAGTGAGATATTGAGAGAGCAGAGAGAGTGAGAGAGTTAGAGAATGAGATAATGAGAGAGTGTGATAGAGAGAGAGAGAGAGAGAGTGAGTGAGAGAATGACCGAAATGAGGGAGTAAGAGATTGAGAGTGAGATATTGAGAGAATGAGAGAGAGTGATAGAATGAGAGAGTGAAAGAGTCAAAGAGTGAGACAAAGAGAAGAGAGAAAGAAAGGAGAGAGCAAGATTGAAGAGAGTGAGATAGAAGAGGAAGATGAGAGTGAGGAAGGAAGGAGACAGATGAAGAAGTACGAGTAGAGCGCAAGAAGAGAAATGAGAGGATGAGAACGGAGAGAGATGATGGAGTGATATGGTGAGAGAAATAGAGGATGAGGATGGAGAGAGATGATGGAGTGATATGGTGAGAGAAATAGAGGATGAGAACGGAGAGAGATGATGGAGTGATATGGTGAGAGAAATAGAGGATGAGAACAGAGAGAGATGATGGAGTGATATGGTGAGAGAAATAGAGGATGAGGATGGAGAGAGCTGATGGAGTGATATGGTGAGAGAAATAGAGGATGAGGATGGAGAGAGATGATGGAGTGATATGGTGAGAGAAATAGAGGATGAGAACAGAGAGAGATGATGGAGTGATATGGTGAGAGAAATAGAGGATGAGGATGGAGAGAGATGATGGAGTGATATGGTGAGAGAAATAGAGGATGAGGATGGAGAGAGCTGATGGAGTGATATGGTGAGAGAAATAGAGGATGAGGATGGAGAGAGATGATGGAGTGATATGGTGAGAGAAATAGAGGATGAGAACAGAGAGAGATGATGGAGTGATATGGTGAGAGAAATAGAGGATGAGAACAGAGAGAGATGATGGAGTGATATGGTGAGAGAAATAGAGGATGAGGATGGAGAGAGATGATGGAGTGATATGGTGAGAGAAATGGAGGGGTACTGGAGAGTAAGATACTGTAGGAGTGTAAATATGGAGCAATGGTAGAGTAAAAGAGTAGCGGAAATATGGACACAGTAACGTAATGAAAACCTGTTGTAGCTATCACACAAAGTACAGATGAGCTGAGCTCTGTCACTGACAGACCTTCACATGAGGTAAACTTTCCATCATATGATTAAAACTCTTTGGTTAAAGCAGCATTTCTCAAACTCGGTACTCTGGACTCCAAGGGGCGGAAGTGTTGGTTTTTGCCCTAATACTACACAGCTGATTCAAATGATCAAAGCTGGATTATTAGTTTATTATTTTAATCAGCTGTGTGATGCTGGTGCAATAACCAAAACGTGCGCACCTTGGGGTCCCGAGGACCAAGTTTGGGAAACCCTGGGTTAAAGACTCCAGGTGGTTTGATATAGAGAGGAGCTGGAGAAGAAATGTAGTAGTCCAAATTGTTCAGTATGTGCTGTTATTAACCTATAAACTTATAAACTAATAGCTAGTATGTAAAATACTTTACTAACTACTTGGAAATTACTATTAAAGTTATTTCAAAATTACATTTTACAGTTGTTGGTTCCTTTGTCCCATTCATCCATCCATTCAGTCAGTCAGTCATTCAGTCAGTCAGTCATTCAGTCAGTCATTTTAGGAAACTGAGGAGGGTGAAACATACATTTGGCTTCCCAGTAGTCTTCATCTCCCGTGTCCACCTCTCCATCCACCACAAGAGGGGGGGGTGCGACCGTCGGGTCCTCTCCCTTCCAATAGTCATCTTCTGGGTCGACCACTGGGCCTGCAGGCTCCTCCTCCTCTCCCTTCCAGTAGTCGTCCTCTGAGTCAGTCTCAGGGGTGGCTGGCTTATCATCATCAGGGTTCCAGTAGTCATCCTCTGAGTCAGTCTCAGGGGTGGCTGGCTTATCATCATCAGGGTTCCAGTAGTCATCCTCTGAGTCAGTCTCAGGGGTGGCTGGCTTATCATCATCAGGGTTCCAGGACTCATCCTCTGAGTCAGTCTCAGGGGTGGCTGGCTTATCATCATCAGGGTTCCAGGACTCATCCTCTGAGTCAGTCTCAGGGGTGGCTGGCTTATCATCATCAGGGTTCCAGTAGTCATCCTCTGAGTCAGTCTCAGGGGTGGCTGGCTTATCATCATCAGGGTTCCAGTAGTCATCCTCTATCAGAAGGAAACAGGACAGTAGATGTAACATTATTATTGTGTAGAAAATCCATATATACTTTTCAATGGTACAAATAAGATCAACATTTTGATTGGTATTAGAACACTGAGGCACCAGCTTCAGAGAAATGATGTGATAACATCTGCACTCACCGCTGTCTAAATAGGGGAAGTCTGGGTAGGGGTCAGGTTCTGTGGGATCTTCAGAGAGCACAGTCTTACAAACAACTTAGTACTCACACAATACAAATAATTGTATATCTAATTTACCAATTCGAGTCTGTCTTAAAGAACCAGTGAGGTCAAAAACGTGATTTTCTGTATTTTGTATTTACACACTATGAAGTTGGAATAATACTGTGAAACTGTGAAAATTACGATCTGCCCTTTTAGAGTGAGAGCTGTTTATAAAGATTGCCTGAAATTTTTGCCTGTTTAGGTGGGATGGAGTTTTGGCCTGCCTGGTGACATCACCAGGCTGCAAATTAGTTAATAAACCAGTAAGAGTTCCAAACCTCTCTGCCAATAACAGCTAATCGTCAGTTTTCCCCTCTCCACTCAGAACACTCCCAGGCAGTCCTAGAAAAATTATTTCTTGAGAAATTGCTCTTTACTAAGAAGCTGTTTTTCGTTTATTTTTGACCATTTTAATTGAAAAGAATCACAGTAAGGTACTTAATTGTTACCCAGAAATGATTTCATACTGAGATGAAAACGGCTGCATTGGACCTTTTAACTAGAGTGGCGTGTAATAAAATTACCTGGTTCTGTGTACACCTCTGTGGTAGTGGTCGGTGGTAGTGTGGTAGTGGTCGGTGGTGGAGTTGTTGGTGCTTTGCCGCGGCGGCCTCCCTTGTCCTTCAGCTTTTTGTCTGCTTTAGCCTCCTTGTTCTTCTTGTCCTTCTTGCCCTTTTTTTTCTTTCCTTTGCCCTCCTCTTCCTCTGGGGCTCTCCTGACCCGGGCTTGGAGATGGACAAAGAAGCAAAGGAAAGTGAATAAACTCGATCATGTTGACCCCTGAGGGCCCAATATGAGGCCTTACAGCTCCTACCACTCCTATTGCAGGCAGATATGTAAGTCGCTCTGGATGAGAGCGTCTGCTAAATGACTCAATTGTAAATGTAATGTAATGTAAATGTTGAAATTGATAGGACAATATGGCATTCAAACAACGGCTATAAATCAACACCAACTTTCTGCTATTGAAACAGAATGATGAGAGAGAGAGACAGAGACAGAAAGACAGAGATCCCGGTCCAGACATGTGCACAAGGAAGTGGGTCTGCCAGACAGCATCACTAGCAGGGGGCACAGCTGAGCTATCGTCTGGCAGACAGGCTGTGTATGTGTGTGTGGCGGAGGGGAGATGACCGTGTCCTGTGCAGAAGAGAGCCTCCTCTGTTCTCCTTTCTGGCCTTTCCTCTGAATGAACATATTTTCAGAATTTTGCATGCTATGAATAATATGTTATTTATCCTCTTGTGATGTTTATGGTGCTGCCTCAATTGCCACTGGAGGACATTGTATTGTATGGTCTTGTAATGTAACATATTGGGAAGCAAAAAGTTGTGTAAATACAGAAGTCAGTGGAGCCTCATTGGCATTTCACTCTCTCTTCATGGCTGTCTGAATATCAGTGCCAGTGACATAACTGTGGAACGGAGACAATATCTTCATGGAAGATATTCCTCTCCATTAGTAAACCCCGTCAAACTGTAATGACATGCTGTCAGGGCATTATCAACATTGTCCCGTCTGACTCTGAGTGTTTGGTAATTATCATATATTCTCAATTGTGGACAAATAGGTATAACAGTAGTAGCAACTATTTCATAGCGCACTACAAACTATGTAACAACTGTACAACATACACTGAACAAAAAATTTACGCAGCATGTTAAGTGTTGGTCCCATGTTACATGAGCTGAAAAAAAGAGGTTATTTCTCTAAAATGTTGTGCACAAATTTGTTTACATCCCTAGTAAGCAATTCTCCTTTGCCAAGATAATTCATCCACCTGACAGGTGTGGCATATTAAGAAGCTGATTAAACAGCATGATCATTACACAGGTGCAACTTGTACTGGGGACAATTTAAGCTCACTCTAAAATGTGCAGTTTTGTCACACAACACAATGTCACAAGTTTTGCAAGAGAGTGCAATTGGCATGCCGACTGCAGGAATGTCCACCAGAGCTGTTGCCAGAGACTTGAATATTAATTTCTCTACCATAAGCCGCCTCCAACATCGTTTTAGAGAATTTGGCAGTGTCCAACCACAGACCACGTCCTGGCCATTCTGCCGCCCTAGGCAAGCCAAAAAGAATTGCCTTCCCACGCAAAACTAGAACAGTCCCAGTAAACAAAATGAGATTGAAAAGACATCTAAAATATGTATTTTCCAGACATTGAAGTTAGGTTCAATTTACGTTCTGAATGAAAGGTGAAAATACGTATTTTCCGGACATTGAAAATATGTATTTGAAATCAGGATAATTTTTGGTTCTGAATAAAAGTTGAAAAGACCGGACCAAATCTGAACAAAACATAAACGTCTATGTTTGGGCCAAATCAATGCTGGTCTAGACTAGACAAAATCTGTGGTGTAAGTGTGGTGATAGCTTACAGTTTTCTTGACATTTTGTTTTAATTATTGTGAATGGGTTATGTTTTATCCTGGCTATATCTGCTACATGATTTATGTTAGATTATTTTGGGGACGGAACGGCACAGAGGCGCGCTGGGAATAAATATTTTACAGTGGGAGCTGCTTATCACAGGGCGGCATCAGCGCTCACCTAAAAACCCCATATGTCGCTGTTTAAGAGAAATTGACATTGTTTTTGGGCAGAATTATGTGAGGTTTTATGTGTTGTTTGAGGTGCATCTTGGTCAGTTTATCTCAGAAAATGCTACCGTTGTCAATCTGCCGCCATCGGCGGCGGCCGCCTAAATCTACCAAATGAGCGGGCTGGCCCTGTGTATTCCCAGTCATGAAATCCATAGATTTATTTCAATTGACTGATTTCCATATATGAACTGTAACTCAGCAAAATCTTCAAAATTAAGGCATGTTGCGTTTATATTTTTGTTCAGTGTGGTTACACAGTACCTACTAACTAATATAATTCCCATATAAATACATGGTTTTAGTGCAATCGAATTGGGAAATTGGACTGATTCAACCAGCAGATGTGTGTGCTGAAGTTTCCTCGATTTTAAGCTGTGAAACACGGAAACAAATGTACTTTTTGATTAAAACTTCATCATCATCACTGTCTCAGAGGGTGATTCCTTCCACTGTAGAGTGGGGTTCTGTGGTCACTGTTCACCCATGATTACAGCACAATCAGTGGAAAAGAAAAGTTGACTGTACAAATCTGTCTGCACGACGCTCAGCTCAGAGCCCAGCCAGGTCTGTTACTGCAGCAGCAGACTAAATCTTCCCCAGACTCAGTCCTAGTACCAGTCTCAGTCCCAGTCCTAGTACCAGTCTCAGTCCCAGTCCCAGTTCCAGTCCAAGTACCAGTCTCAGGCCCAGGTATACTTTGCTCTGCTCTGGTGTGTGCCAAGAGACATGGTCCAGATGGGTATGACAAGAGACAAAAGGAACACCTATGTGAGACTGCTGTTCATTGACTTTATTTTATTAGGATCTCTTTTAGTCCTCATTTGGACTGATCTTCCAAGAGTCCTTAAACATTAAAATACAATTCATAACACGATCACATTTTGAAATATAACACACTGTTACAAACAGACATAATACACTGACATATTGACCAGATAAATACTCTAAAAGTTTGAAAATATTGATTCTTCATCTACCATAGTCCAGCACAGCTTTCCTATGTATTATATTTAAATGTTTTTAAAGCATTGTTTGAATGTATATATTGAAAGGTTTCTGGTTTGCTCAGATACATTATTCAATTTCTTTATTGCTCTAAATCTAAATGTTATTTGACCTATTTCTCTTTTCTGTCTAGATAACACATAGATGGTGGACAATCTATTCCTAGTATTTACTGAATGTCAGTCTCTTTCCAACTGAATAACTTGGTAAATAGAGTTTGGCTGTTTTAAATGGTGTATATTATGAAATAAAATAAGCATGTTTTTTTTCAATTATCTTGTTGACCAACCAACAGCATTGAGCATGGCCACAACAGAAGAACAATATCTCCACCTTAAAACAATTATTGCTGCTTTGTTCTGTTCATTCTGCAGGCTCCTAATTTAACTTGCTGATGCATTTCCCCAGAACAGTAGATCACCTGACTCCCAATTAATGCTTGGGTTGTTTATTTAAGAATCTTTTTTCCCCAAAATAAATATTTAGCTATCCTTCTGATAATGCATGCAGTTTTATTTTTTAATTTTTACATAGATTTGTTATTTAAGACGACCATAATAAGCAGTTGTTTAGCTTCACTCCTAGTAGTTTGGTTTCTGCCACTTCCTAAATTTGTACTCCCCCATACTTAATTGTATCCCATGCTGTGTTGGCCTTTTCCTGGTGGAGCAGACCAACATAACTTTGGTTGTCTTGGTGTTTAACTTCTTAGGGAGCGGCAGGTGGGTGACGGTTTTGGAGAGTATGGCGTGCCCAAAGCAAAATGCCTGCCACTCAGGCTCAGAAAATAGGATATGCACATAATTAGTACTATTGGATAGGAAACACTTTGAAGTTTCTAAAAGTGTTAACATAATGTCTGTGAGTATAACAGAACTCATTTAGCAGGCAAAAACCAGAGAAAAAAACATCAGAAAATCAGTTTCTGGTGACCTTTGGCTCTTTTAGACACACTCCCTATTGAATCCATTTGTTACCAGGACTGAGACTGCAGTACCTATGGCTTCTACTAGATGTCAACAGTCTATATATAAAGCCTCAGAGAGATTGGAGTAAGCAGGAAGAATAGGTACAGGAAATTGCATTGGGACCTCAAATGTCAACGTTTTCTCGTGATCGAGTCTGGCTGGCGCGCCCCACTTTATTTTACTTATATAAGGTATAGGTGACCATCCGAGTGAAATATTATCACTAATATTCATAAACGGATAGCTAAGGATGCATTTTAACTGGTATTTGATTTGTTTAGAAAAAGTTTATAGGTATATTTGAACGCGTTCTTTTCACGTTTCAATGGGCGATTCAATGTTGGATTTTCTGAACATAACGCACCAACCAAACAGAGATTTATGGATATAATAAATGACTTTTTCTAACAAAAGAACCATGGATTGTCTTCGTTGGACACTTGGGAAGCCCTCAGCAGAAGTTTATTCAAAAGATAAGGGATTTGTTTTCGCTGTGAAATGTGTTTTGTGTGAACCGCGATGGTTTATGAATTTATGCTAATAGAAAAAATATTGGAGGTGCTACCCTCAAACAATCAAATGTTGTACTTTCGCCGTAAAGCCTTTTTGAAATCTGACGCTGTGATATTGCCAAGAAGCAGAGCTTTTGATGACTATGCAACACTTGTATATTTATGAATGTTTAATAATTCAACTTTTGGATTTTGAATTTGGCACCTTGCATTTAACCGGGTAGTGTCGGGAGTGGGGCCCCACCACTCCCTAAGTAGTTAAAACAAGTTTGTTCCGGCAAACCCACTCCCTAATATTTTCCAAATCTACTTGTAGAGCTTGCTGTACCTTTTTAACTGATTGGAAAAAGAGGACCGAGCACTCCCCCATTCTCATCGACGGGGCTGCAGTGGAGGAGATTGAGAGCTTCAAGTTCCTTGGTGTCCACATCACCAACAAACTAACATGGTCCAAGCACACCAAGACAGTCGTGAAGAGGGCACGACAAAACCTATTCCACCTTGGGAGACTGAAAAGATTTGACGTGGGTCCTCAGATCCTCAAAAGGTTCTACAGCTGCACCATCGAGAGCATCCTGACTGGTTGCACCACTGCCTGGCACGGCAATTATTCGGCCTCCGACCGCAAGGCACTACAGATGGTAGTGCGAACGGCCCAGTACATCACTGGGGCCAAGCTTCCTGCCATCCAGGACCTCTATACCAGGCGGTGTCAGAGGAAGGCCCTAAAAATTGTCAAAGACTCCAGCCACCCTAGTCATAGACTGTTCTTTCTGCTACCGCACGGCAAGCGGTACCGGAGCGCCAAGTCTAGGTCCAAGAAGCTCCTAAACAGCTTCTACCCCCAAGCCATAAGACTCCTGAACATCTAATCAAATGGGTACCCATACTATTTGCATTGCCCCCCTCCCTTTTACACCGCTGCTACTCTCTGTTGTTATCACCTATGCATAGTCACTTTAATAACTCTACCTACATGTACATATTACCTCAACTAACTGGTGCCCCCGCACATTGACCTTGTACCCCTTGTATATACTCTCACTATTGTTATTTTACTGCTGCTCTTTAATTACTTGTTACTTTTATTTCTTATTATTATCAGTATTTTTTTAAACTGCATTGTTGGTTAGGGGCTCGTGAGTAAGCATTTCACTGTAAGGTCTACACCTGTTGTATTCGGCGCATGTGACTAATGCAATTTGATTTGATTTGATTGTCTTACTGTATAAATTGTAGTATCATCTGAAAATGTAGTGGTTTGAGTTTCAGATAAGGCATAAGGAAGGTTGTTGGTATATATTAAGTAAAGAAGTGGACCAAGGCAGCTGCCCTGCGGTATTCCACAGTTTAAAGCATGAAGGGAAGAAAATGAACCATTGATATAGGTGGACTGTTTCCTGTCCGTTAGATATGACTGTACCCAATTCAATGCTACCTCCTTAAAACCACAATGCAATAATTTTGTCAAAAATATTTAATGATCCACTAAATCAAATGCTGCACTAAAATCAAAAATAGTACACCCACAAACCTGCCATTATCCATAGCATTGAGCACTGGTCAGTCATGTCAACCAATGCAGTGGTAGTGGAATGGTTTTTGCGATAAGCATGCTGATTGGCTGTAATTAGATCATTCTTTTCCATGTACTCCCATATTTGTCTACTCACAATACCCTCCAATATCTTACTGAGTGAAGAGAGTAGACTAATTTGTTGACTATTGGCAGGAGTAATGGGTTCTTCGCTGTCTTTCGGGATAGGACATATTTAGCATGCTTCCATACATTTGAAAACGTCCCCTTTTTCAGTGACCAATTAAATATGTATTTCAGTGGAGCTGCAATCTGGGGAGCAGCATAGCGAAGTAAAATGTTTTCCATAAGATCATAACCTGTAGATTTACCATCGGGTAATGACTTCAATAGGTTTAACAACTCCTCTACTGACACCAATTGTAGTCTAAAACAATAGCTTGTTTGGACAATAGCTTGTTTGGAAGAATGGGTGTTTCCATTATCACTCAGTAAACTAATTTTCTTTGTAAAAAAATGGGCAAAATGATTGGCAATATTAGCTGGTTTTGTTATTGTTCTACCGTCGACCTCCACACTAGATGGGCATGATGAAATAGATGTACCAAGTAAGCCCTTAACTTTATTCCATATCTTTTTAGAATCATAAATAAGAAAAAAAGTTAAATAACGTTTTTTTCTTACGATTTAATTTAACTGCATAATTACATAGTGTTCTATAATTCTGTTAATCAATTTCTAGTTTAGATTTGGCTGCTAAGACTTTTGCCATATTTCCCAGTTCATCATCAATCCATGGTGATGGACGAGCCCCAACTGTACTCTTTCTTACTGGGGCATGATGGTCCATTACCTCAGTGAGCAAATAAATACTTTTCTCACTGATTAAACACCTCCCTCTGCAATTGGATATTGGACTTTCTGATGGACCGGGGTGAAAGTAGGCAAAAACACAACTGCCACGCTGACCCTCAACACAGCGGCCCATCAGAGGTGCATGCTTAGCCCCCTCCTGTACTCCCTGTTCACCCACGACTGCATGGCCACACACGTCTCCAACACCATCATTAAGTTTGCTGACGACACGACGGTGGTAGACCTGATCACTGACAACGATGAGACAGCCTACAGGGAGGAGGTCAGACTTGCCAGTATGGTGCCAGGATAACAACCTCTCCCTCAACGTCAGCAAGACAAAGGAGCTTATCGTGGACTACAGGAAACGGAGGGCCGAGCACACCCCCATTCACATCAACAGGGCTGTAGTGGAGACGGTCGAGAGTTCCTCGGTGTCCACATCACTAAGAACTTATGGTCCAAACACACCAACACAGTCGTGAAGAGGGCACGGTAATGCCTCTTCCCACTCAAGAGTCTTAAAAGATTTGTCATGGGCCCTCAGATCCTCAAAAAGATATACAGCTGCACCATTGAGAGCATCTTGACTGGCTGCATCACACCTTGGTATGGCAACTTCTCGGCATCCGATTGCAAGGCGTTAAAAAGTGTAGTGCGTATGGCCTAGTACATCATTGGGGCCGAGCTCCCTGTCATCCAGGACCTCTATATCAGGCGGTGTCAGAGGAAGGCCCTACAAATAGTCAAAGTCTCCAGTCCCCCAAGTTCCGTCTGTTCTCTCTGTTACTGCACGGCAAGCGGTACCGGAGAACCAGGTCTGGAACCAAAAGGCTCCTGAAAAGCTTCTACACCAAAGCCATAAGACAGCTGAACAGTTCATCAAATGGATACTCGGACTTTCTGCATTTCGCCCCTACCTACCTACATTACATGTACAGTACCTGTCAAAATTTTTAACACACCTACTCATTCAAGGGTTTTTCTTAATTTTTACGATGTTCTACATTGTAGAATAACAGTGAAGACATCAAAACTATGAAATAACACATGGAATCACGTAGTAACCAAAAAAGTGTAAAACAAATATATTTAATATTTTTGATTCTTCAAAGTAGCCACCCTTTGCCTTGATGACAGCCTTGCACACTCTTGGCATTGAGTAGGTGTGTCCAAACTTTAGACTGGTGGTATACAGAAGAAAGCCCTATTTGGTAAAAGACCAAGTCCATATTATGGCAAGAACAGCTCAATTAAGCAAAGAGAAATGACAGTCCATCATTACTTTAAGACATGAAGATCAGTCAATCCAGAACATTTCAAGAACTTTGAGTGCAGTCGCAAAAACCATCATGCGCTATGATGAAACTGGCTCTCATGAGGACTGCCACAGGACAGGAAGACCCAGAGTTACCTCTGCTGCAGAGGATATGTTCATTAGAGTTACCAGCCTCAGAAATTGCAGCCCAAGTTCAAGTAACAGACACATCTTAAAGTCAACTGTTCAGAGGAGACTGCATGAATCAGGCCTTCATGGTAGAATTGCTGCAAAGAAACAACAACTAAAAGACACTAATAATAAGAAGAGACTTGCTTGGGCCAAGAAACATGAACAATGGACTTTAGACCGGTGGAAATCTGTCTTTTGGTCTGATGAGTCCAAATGTACGATTTTTGGTTTCAATCGCTGTGTCTTTGTGAGACTCAGATTAGGTGAAAAGATGATCTCCGCATGTGTGGTTCCCACCGTGAAGCATGGAGGAGGAGGTGTGATGGTGTGGGTGTGCTTTGCTGGTGACACTGTCTGTGATTTATTTAGAATTCAAGGCATACTTAACCAGTATGGCTACAACAGCATTCTGCAGCGATATGCCATCCCATCTGGTTTGTGCTTAGATGGACTATCATTTGTTTTCAACAGGACATTGACCCAACACACCTCCAGGCTCGAGGGCGCAAGGCTGACCTTCATTATGCATGCCTGTCACCATCATTACGGGCAGCTGCACAATATTGGACTCACCTGGACTCCATTACTTTGTTGATTACCCCCCTCTATATTTGTCTGCTCCTCAGTTTGTTCCCTGTGTCAGCATTGATGTCGTTATTTTTCCCCTGTCCAGACGCTGTTCCTGTTCTGTTTCATGTCTGTGTTTCATTAAATGTTCACTCCCTGTACCTGATTTTCGTCTCCAGTGTTGATCCTCACAGTAAGGGGCAGCAGGTAGCCTAGTGGTTAGAGCGTTGAGCGTTGAGGTTGCTAGATTGAATCCCAGAGCTGACAAGGTAAAAATCTGTCGTTCTACCCCTGAACAAGGCCATCATTATAAATGAGAATTTGTTCTTAACTGACTTGCCTAGTTAAATAAATTTTTTTTAAAGTACATTAAAAAAGTAAGGGCTATTTGACCAAGAAGGAGAGTGATGGAGTGCTGCATCCGATGACCTGGCCTCCACAATTACCCGACCTCAATCCAATTGAGATGGTTAGAGATGAGTTGGACCGCAGAGTGAAGGAAAAGCAGCCAACAAGTGCTAAGCATATGTGGGAACTCCTTCAAGACTGTTGGAAAAGCATTCCAGGTGAAGCTCGTTGACAGAATGCCAAGAGTGTGCAAAGCTGTCATCAAGGCAAAGGGTGGCTACTTTATAGAAACTAAAATATATTTTGATTTGTTTAACACTTTTTTGGTTACTACATGATTCCATATGTGTTATTTCATAGTTTTGATGTCTTCAGAAAATCGTAAAAATAAAGAAAAACCCTTGAATGTGTAGGTGTGTCCAAACGTTTGTCTTGTACTGTACATAGTAATTCAATCAATCACCTAACCAAACCTACATGTACATACAGTGCATTCGGAAAGTATTTAGTGTTATTGAGTGTAGATTTAATCAATTTTAGAATAAGACTGTAACATAACAAAATGTGGAAAAAGTCAAGGGGTCTGAATACTTTCCGAATGCACTGTATTACCTCAATCAATCACCCCAACTACCTCGTACCCGTACACTGACTCGGTACCGGTACTCCTTGAATATAGCCTGTATATAGCCTCGGTATTGTTATTTTATTGTGTTACTGTTTTCTTTTTATCTATTTGCTAATTTTCTTACTTTTTAACCACATTGTTGGAAAAAAGCTTGTAAGTAAGCATTTCACGGTAAAGTGTACACTTGTTGTATTCGGCGCATGTGCCAAATAAAATGTGATTTGATTTTGTGAGCTGGAGACAAACAGGTGAGAGTGGTGTGTGCAGTGTATGTGTGTGTGTACTGTTGGACAGGTCATAGTGACTGAACAGTGCCTGGGTAATTCAGGAAACAGCCGGCTTCTTTTGAAACCAACGCTCTCCATTCATCTTCCTCCTCCACCTGCCATGTTCTCTGTGCCTTATCCCCTGTCCTCTGTGCCCTGTCTGACGATGTAACATAATGTTCTCCAGTCCTGCTCCTGGAAGGAGGCATCTGTTCCAGCCCAACAACCAGATGATGTAGATTCTTTTTTCTATGAATGGTTTGATCATTAGTTGATAAGGTGTGTTATTGCTGGGCTGGAACAAAGTCCTGGGGTTCCAAAACAGTTTGCAGATTCTTCTTGAGACCCACCAAGTAGATAAAACCATCCATGTTTCTAGCCACAACTCAATTGGGACCTACCAGTGGGTCCCAACTCTCCACTTAGTAACATGTATTATAATAGGTAGGTTGGCTTTGTTCTTACCTGGTACGGCTTCTTCCTCTGTGGCTCTCTTTGCCTTGACAGTCTGTCTTTGTGTCTCTGTGAGCTCCTGTTCTTTAGCCGGCTCATCCTGGTACTCCTCTCCATGTAGGGCCTCCATTCCTCCATCCATCCCTCTCCCCTCCACAGCCTGGCCTATAGAGACTATGCCTCCTGCGCTCTCCCCTCCTCTGAGCAGTAGCACACAGCATAGGGCCAGCAGAACCAAACACACCACTGCAGTATGACCCCCCATCCTCCGTACTCTACAGTACCTACCTCAATGTTACACAAAACACTTCTAGCTCAGTATTCCGATCAAGTATTGCACCACAGTATTCTACTTCAGAATTAAAAAGTTGTTGCTAAAGTTACAGCTCAGAACGCTACTCAGAAATTCTACCTCAGTGTTCTAAATCAGTATTCTACAAAATAATTCTACCTCACCAAAACACCTCACTGTTATGTCTCAGTATTCTACTCCAGTGTTCCACGCCTCCAGAATATTCTGGAGCTCCACGCGTACTGCAAGCCAGAGCCAAACCCAGACTCAGTCAAAGCATGAGGCAGGGCTGAACACAGAGAGAAGGAGGGAGGGAGGAAGAGCAGCCCAAAAACAATGGCTGAGGGAGAGAGAGAATCACCTTCACCTGGCTGACGAGTTGGAACAGGTGCCAAGATCAAAAGGAGATCTCGGCACAGATTGAGCAGAGCAGCTCACTGGAGAAGCCAGGAGAGGGAAGGCAGGATCCAGGTTGGCTCTATAGATTTGAAAATAGAGCTTAGTCCTGTAGCAGAGTGCTTTTACCAGCTCTTCCCTCCGCAGACTGCCACAGACAGGCAGGAATGGAAAGGCTCCCAGGACACTGGATTCCAGAGGAGGAGAGGGGGAGGGGGAAAGAGTGGAAAGGGGGTGGGGGAGGACAGAATGTGTGTGTGCTAACAATACTGAACCCCACAACATCTGTGGACTCATGGAGTGGACTTAGTTCAAAGCAAATGAAAACAATAAAGAACAGAAGAACATGTTCCACCTCAAACTTTTTTTTGGGGGGGAGGATGTCCCGCTCTCCTTACTATCCAGATTTCAGGGGAACTGGAGCATTCTTTCCTTAGGATGTAGCTTAGCAAAGTCTCCCATTAGTTTGAAGGAAAACTCATTCCCAGCCAAAGAGAAACACACACACACACACACACACATGCCTGAACGCACACACGCGCACACACACACACACACACACACACACACACACACACACACACACACACACACACACACACACACACACACACACACACACACACACACACACACACACACACACACACACACACACACACACACACACACACACACACACACACACACACACACACACACACACACACACACACACACACACACAGAATAACTATTTGAACAGAAGTTTGCCCTTTTCGGGGCTTTGTGTTTTCTTTGCTCTGCCCTGTCTGGGGCCTCCCCCAGAGAAGAAGTCTCCAGTACCTCGGGTTAACTGAGACGAACGAATTGCAAAACAAACTGAATGTGCAAAAGATATTCAGCTACTGGAAGAAGCTTAAATGAAAATTTGTTTTTCAGCACTAAATTATGGTGCTGCAAACAGAAACAGACAGGCTAATAATTCAGAAGAAAAAAAACAGTAACAAAAATAAATCTGATTCTAAGCAGGATTGTTTAGATGGTGAGTAGCAGTAGTATCTCTTGAGATTTGGCCAAAAGGGATTATTTTTTATGTGTTTAGAGTTATAACCCACAAATCAAGTTATAAGCATCTGGTTCGAAATGACTCAAAGTGAATAAGAGGGATTTGTTTTTGTCCAAAGTACTCTGATTCAGTCTATCTTCCCGTACGCATCACAGATTGACCTTTTTTATAGAGAGACAGTAGTTTTTCCATGCCACACAGTTTATTACCAACAAGCTGTGATGTTGGGGGATAAGGGTAGGACAAACATTGCAAGTACATGAGGACCATGTCACGCGGTAGAGGAACAATTTATATTGCTCAGATGCCATATTGACCTTTATTCCAGACAAGCATGAGTTTAATGTGTGTGTGTGTGTGTGTGTGTGTGTGTGTGTGTGTGTGTGTGTGTGTGTGTGTGTGTGTGTGTGTGTGTGTGTGTGTGTGTGTGTGTGTGTGTGTGTGTGTGTGTGTGTGCGTGTGTCTGTGGATGGATATGACTGTGCTGTCACAGCTGATAGATGACTAGGTGATGAGTTGTGAATCCTATTACTGTAGCATGTCTGAATAAACCATCTCATCTCTGTCATTTTTATACACACACACACACACACCCTTACACACAAAAAACCTCCCTGCGTGATTAAATAATTAACTTAGCTATGGGATAATAATGATGACAGAACTACATGAGTTTGTATTTAGAATTTTGTGGTCGCACATTGAGATTCGTGGTTGCAAGTACGCTTTGCAAATGTGTAATTAAATTTTGCAAGCTGCCCACTCAAGCAAATGTGTGAAAGATTTAACAACGGTCGCAAACTTGTAACTTGACATATGAATACATTCATAAGATTTGCAAGTATAATTTATTTTTAGAATTATTACAAGTCCATTTATGAGTATGAATATTCTGCTGTGAACCAAAAATACACGTTGGGAGTACTGTCACTGTTGTCATGTTAACAAGAGATTAGTAAACTTGTAAAACATTTTGTAAAAAGATATTTGCAGGTGGAAATGTGATTTGCGCTCTGGGAGCAGGACCTTTTACTCCTGCCCAATCAGTCCCTCTGCCAAAACCACAACTGACGAACCATTGGCTTGATTGTTCCATCAATCAAATCTCAGGAATTAGCTCACCACATGAGAAAGAGAGGATGAGGTAAATGAAACAAAAATGATCTACTTGAAAGTAATCGTCTCTTTTATCTGTGTTCGTCGATTATTTTTGTTGTGAAAGGGCATGACAGTAGTTTGCTCATCATGTGGAACATAATGGTACATTTCAGACGAACTCTAGACCAGCCATTGCATTGACAGCCGCTATTGCGTTAGCTAGCTGGCCTCTGACATTCATTCAAGATTTACTATCAACAGGCTAGCTTTAGATGCGAGGGGAAAACTAATATATTTGCTAGTTAGTTAACCATCTGATTGATGAAGTTGATTGGAAATGCCATTAGATAGCTAAATTGAAACAGCTGGGGGAAATCTAGCTAGCTAATTCCCATCATCATCACTGCAGTGTAGCTAATGTTAGCTAGGTTTCTAGAAAATATGAAATATATATTTGAAGCTATATTTTAAAGACTTGTTACTTACTTTTTATCACTTGTCAAACTACTTCATTCCACTGCTTGTTTATTGATTAATTGGTGACTGAAAAAGTTGGCAATAAAAATGCCCATCCCAATTTCACTGCAAATAGATTAGCTAGCTAAAAGTAAACTCGTGACAACTCGTGGCATCATGCTTATGAATATGTAAAACTGTCTACAAAACTATGGTACATTAAAGGTAGATGGTGTTCTCAGCAACTTGACAAATAACTGAAATTTGAGCAGTGAGGTTAATTTCTTCCCCCTCTCTGCTCTTTTCCTCAGGATGAAGCACATCCCTAACACCCAGACTGATCTAAAGAACTAGGGAACCTCCCAGCCACCAGAAAAATCATCTTGTTCTTGGAGTTTATTCACAAATTTAGATAGAAATAGATCCACACGTTATTTTCTTTAATGCAGAACTGTCGCTAAACTAGTAACTTGGAAAGCTCATTCAATAATACAGACGTGGGTGATTTCTGTCCCAGGGGACTGAACTGTGTGCACATTTTTGTTCAATTTAGACCACAATTAGTTGAATTAGGTATTAGTGAAGTGTTAGGTGTTAGTGAAGTGCTGGAACAAAGCCCTGTACACTCCTGTGCAAACAACCTATGTCTGTCATGACTTCAATTGACTAAATACAGTTACCATTTTCTTTTGTTAATCTATACAGATTTGTCACATATGATTTCCAGGAGCCTGGTGGAGATGGATACAACCATAACCCAAGGCAATACATTTCCCTGCATCTAGGTTAAGGCCTGCTACCAGCAGGAACATGGAGCACTCCATGTCAGTAACTCATGCATATTTTTTATATATACAGCTGAAGTCGGAAGTTTACATACACTTAGGTTGGAGTCATTAAAATTCATTTTTCAACCTCTCCACAAATTTCTTGTTAACAAACTTTAGTTCTGGCAAGTCGGTTAGGACATCTACTGTGTGCATGACACAAGTAATTTTTCCAACAATTGTTTACAGACAGATTATTTCACTTATAATTCACTGTATCACAATTCCAGTGGGTCAGAAGTTTACATACACTAAGTTGACTGTGGCTTTAAACAGCTTGGAAAATTCCAGAAAATGATGTCATGGCTTTAGAAGATTCTGATAGGCTAATTGACATAATTTGAGTCAATTGGAGGTGTACCTGTGGATGTATTTCAAGGCCTACCTTGAAACTCAGTGCCTCTTTGCTTGACATCATGGGAAAATAAAAAAAAATCTGCCAAGACCTCAGAAAAAAAATTGTAGACCTCCTCAAGTCTGGTTCATCCTTGGTAGCAATTTCCAAACGCCTGAAGGTACCACGTTCATCTGTACAAACAATAGTATGCAAGTATAAACACCATGGGACCACGCAGCCGTCATACCGCTCAGGAAGGAGACGCCTTCTGTCTCCTAGAGATTAATGTACTTCGGTGCAAAAAGTGCAAATCAATCCCAGAACAACAGCAAAGGAAACTTGTGAAGATGCTGGAGGAAGCAGGTACAAAAGTATCTACAGTGAGGGAAAAAAGTACTTGATCCCCTGCTGATTTTGTACGTTTGCCCACTGACAAAGAAATGATCAGTCTATAATTTTAATGGTAGGTTTATTTGAACAGAGAGACAGAATAACAACAAAAAAATCCAGAAAAACGCATGTGAAAATGTTATGCACACATCTCAGGAGGAATTTTATCCCACTCCTCTTTGCAGATCTTCTCCAAGTCATTAAGGTTTCGAGGCTGACGTTTGGTAACTCGAACCTTCAGCTCCCTCCACAGATTTTCTATGGGATTAAGGTCTGGAGACTGGCTAGGCCACTCCAGGACCTTAATGTGCTTCTTCTTGAGCCACTCCTTTGTTGCCTTGGCTGTGTGTTTTGGGTCATTGTCATGCTGGAATACCCATCCACGACCCATTTTCAATGCCCTGGCTGAGGGGAAGGAGGTTCTCACCCAAGATTTGATGGTCCATCGTCCCTTTGATGCAGTGAAGTTGTCCTGTCCCCTTAGCAGAAAACCCCCCCCGAAGCACAATGTTTCCACCTCCATGTTTGATGGTGGGGATGGTGTTCTTGGGGTCATAGGCAGCATTCCTCCTCCTCCAAACACGGCGAGTTGAGTTGATGCCAAAGAGCTCCATTTTGGTCTCATCTGACCACAACACTTTCACCCAGTTGCCCTCTGAATCATTCAGATGTTCATTGGCAAACTTCAGACGGGCATGTATATGTGCTTTCTTGAGCAGGGGACCTTTATGGCGCTGCAGGATTTCAGTCCTTTACGGCGTAGTGTGTTACCAATTGTTTTCTTGGTGACTATGGTCCCAGCTGCCTTGAGATCATCGACAAGATCCTCCCGTGTAGTTCTGGGCTGATTCCTCACCGTTCTCATGATCATTGCAACTCCACGAGGTGAGCTCTTGAATGGAGCCCCAGGCCGAGGGAGATTGACAGTTCTTTTGTGTGTCTTCCATCTGCGAATAATCGCACCAACTGTTGTCACCTTCTCACCAAGCTGCTTGGCGATGGTCTTGTAGCCCATTCCAGCCTTGTGTAGGTCTACAATCTTGTCCCTGACATCCTTGGAGAGCTCTTTGGTCTTGGCCATGGTGGAGAGTTTGGAATCTGATTGATTGATTGCTTCTGTGGACAGGTGTCTTTTATACAGGTAACAAACTGAGATTAGGAGCACTCCCTTTAAGAGTGTGCTCCTAATCTCAGCTCGTTACCTGTATAAAAGACACCTGGGAACCATAAATCTTTCTGATTGAGAGGGGGTCAAATACTTATTTCCCTCATTAAAATGCAAATCAATTTATAAAATTTTTCACATGCGTTTTTCTGGATTCTTTTGTTGTTATTCTGTCTCTCACTGTTCAAATAAACCTACCATTAAAATGATAGACTGATCATTTCTTTGTCAGTGGGCAAACATACAAAATCAGCAGGAGATCAAATACTTTTTCCCTCACTGTATATCCACAGTAAAACGAGTCCTATATCGACATAACCTGAAAGGCCGCTCAGCAAGGAAGAAGCCACTGCTCCAAAACCACCATAAAAAAGCCAGACTACGGTTTGCAACTGCACATGGGGACAAAGATTGTACTTTTTGGAGAAATTTCCTCTGGTCTGATGAAACAAAAATAGAACTGTTTGGCCATAATGACTATCTTTATGTTTGGAGGAAAAAGGGGGAGGCTTGCAAGCCGAAGAACACCATCCCAACTGTGAAGCACGGGGGTGGCAGCATCATGTTGTGGGGGTGCTTTGCTGCAGGAGGGACTGGTGCACTTGAGGAGGAAAATGATGTGGATATATTGAAGCAACATCTCAAGACATCAGTCAGGAAGTTAAAGCTTGGTCGCAAATGGGTCTTCCAAATGGACAATGACCCCAACCATACTTCCAAAGTTGTGGCAAAATGTCTTAAGGACAACAAAGTCAAGGTATTGGAGTGGCCATCACAAAGCCCTGACCTCTATCCTATAGACAATTTGTGGGCAGAACTGAAAAAGCGTGTGAGAGCAAAGAGGCCTACAAAGCTGACTCAGTTACACCAGCTCTGTCAGGAGGAATGGGCCAAAATTCACCCAACTTACTGTGGGAAGCTAGTGGAAGGCTACCCAAAACGTTTGACCCAAGTTAAACAATTTAAAGGCAATGCTACCTAGTATATAGGTCCTGGATGGCAGGAAGCTTGGCCCCAGTGATGTACTGGGCCGTACGCACTACCCTCTGTAGCGCCTTACGGTCAGATGCCGAGCTATTGCCATACCAGGCGGTGATGCAACTGGTCAGGATGCTCTCGATGGTGCAGCTGTATAACCTTTTGAGGATCTGGGGACCCATGCCAAATCTTTTCAGTCTCCTGAGGGGGAAAAGGTGTTGTTGTGCCCTCTTCACGACTGTCTTGGTTTGTTTGGATCATGATAGTTCCTTGGTGATGTGGACACTCTCGAAACTCTCGACCCCGCTCCACTACAGCCCTGTCGATGTTAACAGGGGGCCTAAGTCCAAGATCCAGTTGCAGAGGGAGGTGTTTAGACACAGGGTCCTTAGCTTAGTGATGAGCTTCGTGGGCACTATGGTGTTGAACACTGAGATGGTATGGTATGGCAACTGCTCGGCATCCTTCCACAAGGCCCTACAGAGGGTAGTGCGTACAGCCCAGTACATCACTGGGACCAAACTTCCTGCCATCCAGGACCTCTGTACAACGTGGTGTCAGAGGAATGGTCAAAGACTCCAGACAACCTAGTCATAGACTGTTCTCTCTGCTACCGCATGGCAAGCGGTACCGGAGCGCCATGTCTAGGTCCAAAAGGCTCCTTAACAGCTTCTACCCCCAAGCCATAAGACTGCTGAACAGTTAATCAAATGGCTACCCAGACTATCAATGCAAGTCTCATTTCCAGGGTGAAAACATATTTATTCATGTTTAAAGGACATCACACAGGTGTGCCAACTAAAATATATATCCCAGACGAAACTGAAGAATAGGACAAATAGGCTGTGTTTAGATAGGTAGCCCATGCCTGATCTTTTTTTCACAAATTGGTCTTTTAACCAATCAGATCGTCTCTGAAAAAGAGCTGATGTGAAAATATCTGATGTAATTGGTCAAAAGACCAATTAGTGGAGAAAAGATCAGAATTGGGCTGCCTGTCTAAATGCAGCCAGGGACAAGTGAATATAAGTTAGTTATTGTGTTTGTAGCTGTTTCTATGAATTTTAGTGGTCTCATACAGTACATGTTAAATGGCTATGAGACAGAGATAAGGAGACTATTGCTCTAAGCAAAGGGAAGGTACCAGTCTTCAGGCAGATGGCTTGAAGCAGATGTGTGTCACAATCCAGGCCCTTGTCGCAGCATGCAGTGGCCAGATAGGGAGATGATGAATACATTATGTACGTTTCACCACCAAATCTGTGTTAGCATTTACTGCACGTTGCTGAACAATCCAACCATTTTGTTAGTGTCATTGATATAAATGGGCAATTCAAATAAAATATCCAGTTCATAAGCATTGTAATACCTCTAGGGTCCTTCGGTGGTCTGGCAGCATGCTGCTTTCTAGTGATATTTTGGCATTTATTAGGATCCCCATTAGCTGCTGCAAAAGCATCAGCTACTCTTCCTGGGGTCCACCAGAAACATGACATAATACATTATCAGGTTAGAAGGTAAGACCCAAATGCAGACTGTGTCAGAGTAACAATGTTTATTACAGCAACAGGGGCAGGCAAACGACAGGTTAAGGCAGACAGGGATCGATAATCCAGAGTAGTGGGGCAAAGATACAGGACAGCAGGCAGGCAGAGGTCGGTAATGCAGAGGTGGGGCAAAGGTGCAGGTAGGGTCAGGCAGAGTGGTCAGGCAGGCATGCTCAGAGACAGGACAGGCAAAGGTCACAACCAGGAGGGTGAGAAAAAGAGAGACTGGTGACAAGCAGGAGCTGAGACAAACCGCTGGTTGACTTGACAAACAACACGAACTGGCAACAGACGAACAAAGGTATAAGTACCCAGGGGATAATGGGGAAGATAGGCAACACCTGGAGGGGGGTGGAGACAAGCACAAAGACAGGTGAAACAGATCAGTGCGTGACATATTGTTACGTTCCCCAGTTTCTGTGTTGTTGTGGGTTTGTTTGTGTGTGTGTATTTCAGGAGATGGCTTCCTGGATTCCTGAAGCAGCTGATTGGTCGGCCCCATTGCTGATTGGAGCTCTGACCTCTCCCTCTCGTCAGGGGAAGCAGCTGTCTCTTCATTACCAACTCCTTCTCCAGCTTGATAAAAGCCAGTGTTCTTTCGTTAGGGAAGATCACTTTTTTTTATGTCCTGTGTTGGTTGTTGTGGCAGTCAGTGAAAGTTTTGTTGATATTATTTTGTAGCCGCTCCTTCAGAGCTATGTGTATGCCAATAGGACTTAGTGTTTTTGGTTAATTGAAATTGTTCACGTAAATTATTCTGTTTCATTTGTTCCTTGGGGGGAAGGGGAACGCACCGTGGGAGTGTTTAGGCAAGAGGCCTGCGGACATACATAACCCGTAGTATTTAATCTGTCTTTGCACACTAGATAAGACCTGGGCGGACCACCCCCTAAATTTTGGTTAGCGCGCCAGATGGTGCTTAATGTTAGGTAAGAAGTGGAAAGGCAGATAAGGTAGGAGAGGGGACACTAACTTTCTTTGCTTTGGTTCCGTCCAGACCCTTTTCCCCACATTACCGTGTTGAGGAATAATAAATTCCCTGTAAATAGTATTTTTCTCTGCCTCTGTTGTCCTTCCCCGCACCTGCGATCACATACTTTTTTCACTCCACGGGGGAGTTGAGATGTAGCGGGGTGTTGCGTTCTCCGAGAGGCGTACATAACACATGCATAGTACAGAACATTATTAGTCGAGGGCTGAAATCCATACATTTTAAATGTCACACACAGCCTACATATCAGTACATACAGTATCTAGGTCTAATAAATAGTGCAGTGCAAATTACAATACAATAGAAAATGGCTCTCTTACTCCCTCTCCACCTGAAATGTAATGTAATAACAAAAACATGAATAACATTAATCCAACTTTTTCATTCACCAATGAATCAATAAACAGGCAGTGGAGTTAAGTAGTTAAGTAGTAGTTAAGTGTTCAAAAGTCAGTAAAAAGTCTTTAAAACAGCTTCAAATATATATTTTTTTATTTTCTAAAAACCTAGCTAACATTAGCTACACTGCATTGCTGATGGTGGGAGTTAGCTAACTAGCTTTCCCCCAGCAGTTTCAATTTATCTATCTAGCTAGCTAATGGCATTTATAATCAACTCCATCAATCAGGTGGTTAACAAAGCAGCAAATATATTTGTTTTCCCCTCACATTTAAAGCTGCCTGATAAAGCTAGCCAGTTGATAGTAAAGCTAGGATGAACGTCAGAGGCCAGCTACTGTAGCTAATGCAATAGCGGTTGTCAATGCAATGGCTGGCAAACAAATGTAATGCTTTTTCACAAAAAATATTGATGAACACAGACAGAGATTATTACTTTCAAATTAGATCATTTTCGTTTAATTTACTTCATCTCTTTCTCATGTGGGGAGCTAATTCCTGAGATTTAATTGATGGAACAATCCAGCCAATGGTTAGGCGGTTGTGGTTTTGGCAGAGGGAACTGATTGGTCAGGAGTAAAAGGTGCAAATCACATTTTCACTAGCAAATATCTTTCCACAAATTTACAAATTTGTTTGCTAATTTTACGAACAGTGACAGAACTCTGAGTGTGCTCAGATTTAAAATCTGCAAGTGTATTTTTGATTCACAGCAGAAAATTCATACTCATAACTGGATTTGTAAATTCAGAAAATAAATTCTACTTGCAAATCTTATTGAATGTATTCAAATGTCAAATTACACATTGTGAATCATACTTTTAACCACAAATCTCAATGTGGGACCACGAAATTCAAAATACAAAACCCACGAAGTTCTGTCATTATAATCCCATACTTTGCACGCCACTGGAGAGAAGAGCAGAGAAATAGGCCAATATGTAAATACTGAAAACCTGGCAGACAATAGATAAACATGTAATGGAAAGTTAGATTTCAGAGAGGGCTCTGCTAACTGCGGTTGTCTCTATGCTCTTGATGGGGATTCAGTCTGTGTCCATGACGTTCCAGCCAAAGAATGCTGCAGATTACGGTTCAGACTACATTAAACTCAAACTGAGAAGCCAGCCTATTAGTAAAACTCCAGTGACTGGAGTTTTACTAATTTCACAAGAGAGCAGAAACAAAATGTCAAACCCCAGGAAAGGTGGGCCTAGTGAGTGTCTGTGGTTTTCCCATGCTCTCATGTCTTACCATCACTGAAGGATTTCACTGGGGGCCCAATGCAGAGATAACAAATAAAAATGTAAATACAACTATCTGGGATTGCTGAAAAAAAAAATGTAAACACAAAAACTAGCTGTTCTTATTCTACCAAGGTACACACAGCATTTTCTCTCAACATTCCTTCCAACTTTGCAAATGGGATCATTACTGTAACTGACTCAGTTTAGTTTCCATCTCTCTCTCCCCTCACTCCCTCCCATTCTCTCTCTTCCTGCTGTCTGTAAAAGCATCATGTCATGATTGTCTTGAATTTCTCTCCAAGTGGGAGTATGGATGGACTGCATGGCGTGATACTGATTAGACCAAAATGGACGTCAGCCAAAAACAACTTCCACCATTATTAAACTCATTATCATAATGTGCTTAACCTGTGAAAACAGTGAATTAAGTAAACTTCCCATCGTTTGTGATGAAATATACATTTGATAGTGGGCACTGGGCATTCAAATATCTATTTTGCACTAAGAATAATTTGTGATGACGACTGATTTGTGGGTTTTCAAGCTACTGAAAGATGCTTGACAGATGTGTGGACTTGCGAGTCCTCATGACTCATTGAAACGACACTCCCGCAAACAGGCACTCACTCACACACACACAACACACACCACAAATGAAATACACTTCTTTGTTCAACTTGCAAGTTTTTCTAAACCTAATCAGAGAATGGGACACAGATGGCCATTGTAGAGTAGCGATACCTTTGTTGGAAAAGCATATTCACCTATTCATCCTCATGTCACTACCATGTTGATCATTGCTGATTGCTGACTGACTCAGCATGTTGTCCGTCACAGGATAATATGAGTTGGAATGGCTTCCTTCATTTAGGCCTGCTTCTTGAACATGTCACTTCATCTGCACCTATGTAACACTTCTAATTCTAAAAGTATGTATATCTGTGGTTCTGTTGATGTCTATTACATGACGGCATGCCTTTGACTGCAAAAGTACCTCAGCAAACAGCCCTGAGCTCAGCGTCTACAGGGGCAGGAAACAATGACATCAGAGAGAGAGAGGGAAAGTGCGTGAGCGTGAGAGAGGAGAGGAGGTAGGGAGAGAAGGAAAAAGGGGTGAGTAAGAGAGAGAATGTGTCAGTGTGTGTAAGAGAGAGAGAGAGAGAGATATGCTGTGTTCCAGAAGGCTCTCTAGGTACACATGGAAACAGATCTTTAAACTACACCCAGCTCATGCCTTCATTCTCCCGCCCTTCCTTTAGACTTGTAACATTCTGAACCCCTCCTAAACCTTCTTAGATGTCTAACATACATAGCTACAGTCTGGCAGCTAGAAAGTACAGCACTTTTGCATGCTTTAAAATACTTTTATCATCTCAAATATACTGTAGGTGGAGTAGGCCATTTATTTAAAAAATGGGTATGGGTAGGCGAGAGGGGGAGGGAAAGAGGTGGAGAGACACTAAAAGACAGCGAGAGTAGACTACCCAGCCTTTATTGCCCCAGGACCTCTGAAAAGTAATGCATTCCAAACAAGCTATCACAGTATGTTTTAAAAAAATATACATTTCCTGTAGCCTAAGCCTGTCCTATTATAATAACAGTGGATGTCACCTGTGTAAAGTGATTTCCCACAAGCACAATGATGACTGTGTATAGTGCAGAGTTTTAGGGGTGTTGGGAACTAGCTTTTAAACTTGAAAATATGAAATATCCTTATTCATGGCACCGAAGGAGAGCGGAATGTATGATGTTTACATTCTACCAGGAAATGTTATTGTCAGACATCAGGGATCCTATGGAAGGAGAAGAGACACAGTCTGGTACGTGTCAACATGACAGCTGTGAGTTGGGGAGGAGTGAGCACTTTGGGGCAGAGGTCAGGTCAGATGAAGTGAGGAAGAACATTTCTAATCTTCTGGTTAGCAACAGGGCTGTATTGGGTGTTCAGATGTGTAAGGAGGGGCTCAGCATGGGAGAAAGGGTTAAATACCAGAGCTTGTGTGAATATGTTCCTTGTCTTATGCAACTGTATGACCCAATTGGTGAATAAACTTGGTTTAAGCTATACTAATCGTCTGTGAGTTTTAATAGGTTCATTTAGAACCTAACATATCCCATTGAAGTGGGAGTTGAACCAGTGAGCCTGTGGTTATAGCAAGTGCAAACGTCTGTGCCATAGAAGTCCAGCAGACCTCAAAGCAGATGCTGTGGTAGTGCAGACAGGAGGGAAGCCACAATGGCACTGTTCAGGTCTATACTTACAACAGCTATGTGGCCCTTATGACAGAACTGTTATGGAGATCTTCCCGTTGGCTGATCTAACAGGGATCCTTCTATGATTTTTACCTGTGAGAAGTTACCTGTAGCATTCATATCTTATGATCCAATGAGAATATATCAGCGCTTCATACCACATCATGCCCTGATGCAGTGGCTCCATAGCCCAGTCATCTGCTGCTGGCAGACCCAAGCCACGACCTCCAGCCTAATCACGCAGAGATGTAGAGCTGAGCTGTGCTCAAGCTCATTTTGCAGGTTCCTACAGTACCTTCACTCTGTCAGGGCAGGTTGGCCTCTCTGTGGCGCATGGTTGGGGAATCATATCACCATCACTAGCTGCAAATAGGCTGCGATAGACATCAGGCTTTAAAGAAAGTGTTCTCCTGTTCGGTCTAAAGGTAACAAACCTGTGAAATGTAGAAGAAATACTACTATAGAATTTGGCAACTATGGAGTTACCCATCTGGTTTTGGTTGGCCAATAACTGCTGGAACAACCCTCTGACCCGATCTTAAAAACTGCAGTGTTAGGGTGTATGCTATGCTGTATGCACAGTTTACAAGGGGTGTGGGAGAAGTTTAAAACATTATTACTGTGCAAAAGCACCACCAATTGCTTGTTAAGTGTAATTTGTCTACCCCTTTGAAAAGGTAAACTAATGTGCTCCGAGGCCTCAGGGTTAAACATGTTTTTACCTTTATTTAACTAGGCAAGTCAGTTAAGAACAAATTCTTATTTACAATGACAGCCTACCCCGGCCAAACCCGGACAATGCTGGCCAATTGTGTGCCGCCCTATGGGACTGAGATGCAGTGCCTTAGACCGCTGCGCCACTCGGGAGCCCACAGTTTTAATAGTGCCTGCTTCGGTCTACTCCACCCTAATAGCCCACTGCATGAGGTGAGGTCTCATTTCAGGACTACAGACAGACAGAACTGGTGGAGGCCCAATTCTTTCCCCAGAAATGAATTGATATTTGTTACAGTACTAGCGGAACGCATATCAAGCCAAATACAGTAACAAAAAAATACTGTCTCATTGCTTGAATATGAAGACAACACTATAAAAAATATTGATGAGAAACCATTGTGTCTGGCTCTACTGCAGATAGAAGCAACAGGTGCTGTCTGGTTGGATCTCAGATCGGTCTTTCCTCTTGTCCTCCACTCTGGCTTGGCTGGAAGACGCCAAAGCCTCTTTATTAGAAAAAAACACAAGTGAGCATGACGAATGGGTTGGCGCTCTCTGCATCCATCTTTATTTTCTTTGAAAACACATCCAGACAGATCTGTTTGTACCGAAAGAGCGAGACATGGTACACTTGAAAAAAATGACGAAAACAGCAGTCAACATTTACGTCATTTAGCAGACACTCTTATCCAGAGCAACTTACAGTCGTGAGTGTATACATTTTCATACTTTTTTCGAACCCACAACGCCATGCTCCACCAACTGAGCCACACTTGATGCAGTACCTGTGGCACAGATGTGAACGGGTCTGATGTCATAGTTCTTAAGGCGCTCCATAGCAGACACTCTCTCTAACCTGCCTGACTTCTCTCCTCTCTATTACCTCTCCTTCTCTGGCAGAGGAGAGGTTTGAGCTACGTTACAGCTCCGTCTGTCTGACTGGTCTACCCAAGTGCATGACTGAGTCACATATTCCAGAACAGAAGGAAAGACACCCTCACAACAGGCCAATAAACTAGAGCGGCAGTGACATAACTAGCAAACAAGCCAATACACTGGAGTTGTGCTTAGGGATGTAATAGTGGAGGACTGGCAACACTCAGGTCTTCATACACTGTGTGTCCATTTTTAGCCACAGAGAAGCTGGTTTGGAGCTGTGAACCAGAGAACCTGGCCTCCCTTCAGGGCCAGAGCGTGAAACACAAACACTCCAAAGACACTTTTGTTGATCTGGCTCAAATATGCAGAACTGGAGGAGATATCTACTTCTTTCAACACACTTTGTATAACCCACAGGCCATCACATGGAAGCCATCCCATGAAGGGACAATGGGGAGGGTAAAGTAGTATGACAACAATGATATGTGTAGTAATCAGGGTTGGGTTCAAGTCCATTTCACCTGTCAGTTCAGGAGATAATTTTAGCCTCTATAGTAAGTGTGAAGGCCAAAGAGACAGGACAGGTCAGCTATGCGTGATTCACTGATGTGGGGTTGAAATACACACGCAATGGTTAAGTGTCTCATCTTTCTACTATACAAAATGTGCAGGGTTCGGGTTAATTTAGGAACTACACTGTTCCAGTGTGAAGAATAAATTCCAATTTAACAGACTGGAATTGAACCTGGTATCCTGAACCCTTGTACAAGCCTTAATTTCACTGTCTACGGGCGCCCTCAAGTGGTAAAGCTATAAAACTACGAGAGAGTTTTATAGGGTTCCCCAACTGGCAGCCCGTGGGTGGTTTTATTTGGCCCCCAAAGTTTTCTGAGCAAAAATAAATACAAACGAAAAATCTTTTTTTTTTCTTCATTGTTGGACATGACTGTAAAAACACCAGGAAATCAGCTCCAAGTGATGTGGTCATATACAAATGTAAGCAAGGTTTGAAATGATTATGTTTTATTCAAATATTATATCCGTTTGGGATTCATGCGTTCAATTTGCAGTCTACAAATTATTTGTATTTATGTTCCTGACCCCCTGGCCATGCGCTCAAGAAGAAACTAATAAGAATAAAGAAATAAGCCTGGCTGAATCTAGTTGAATCTGCGTCTATGCGAGCACAGACTTTCGCTTCCCCTAGCCGAGTTCTGCGAGGAGCAAACTGAACCTGTATGCGGACAACCTTAACAATCAATTTTTTGTTGAAGCGTGAATAGGCCTAGAATCAGTAGAATCTCGACAAAACTGGGGAACAGTCTAGACCAGAGGTTCTTAAACCTTTTCAGCTCGAGACCCAAATGAGAAATGTACTGTCCTTGAATGACCCAAATTATGAAGAAATAGCGTGTGATTATAAATGTTTACTCATAACTCGCTATCCACCTATCACATGGTCAGGCCCACTTTGGGTCCCAAACCATAGCTTAAGAAACCCTGGTCTAGACAGTTGACTTAAGAAACCCTGGTCTAGACAGTTGACTTAAGAAACCCAGGTCTAGACAGTTGACTTAAGAAACCCTGGTCTAGACAGTTGACTTAAGAAACCCTGGTCTAGACAGTTGACTTAAGTGTTTCTAAAAATATTATTGAAAAAGGCAAACCAAGAATAATAAATCACAGCACAGAAAAAAAAACAAGCAAATAGCTATGTTTTAAATGGCATTTATTTAGTTTTCTCCATACAATACATTACTGTACAACAGCACATATTTCTGAAATAACTCATTATAAAATAGGGCTTCTACAATCAAGGTACAGTCATAGAATGCTTTCAGGGACAAATGACGACAACAGCAACAGTAGAACACCTTCATATAAAGCGCAAGAGATTAAGGAAGTGATTTGTTATTGACAAAACAGATTCAGTACCATGCATGCTGCCTATAGACCCGTTTACTATTGATTCTGAACTGAGATCTAACCGGTGAAAATAAAATAGGACCTAACGGGTGGAAATATATGCAGGGAATTCAAGCCAAAACCTTGATTTGGAGGAGCAGCACAATGTTCCTGTATGATCCTGACATAGTCAAAGGTGGAAACAATCACCAACACAGCGAAAGTGGATACCGTCGCAGCCACAAGAACATTTACTTATCATGAACATAGTCAACATGGAGTGGATCTGCAGTCAAGCTGATATAAAGCTATGTGGATCAAGCATGTGTCTTTATAATATAATACAATACAATACATAGGCCTACCAGCTTCAGCATTAGTTCACTAGTGTTTCAGGTGTGGAATATACGAGGGAGTATGTGTCTAAGAATGGAAAGAGAAAAGATAAGGCCTGCAGTTATATGAAGTGAGAAGCCATTGTCCTTGTCAACAGACATCCAAAGAAGAGAAAGAGAAGATTTGTATCAAGTCTTGAGGTAAGCAATGTTTTGCCTATCCTCTCTACCCAGCACAGCCAGAAGAGGACTGGCCACCCCTCAGAGCCTGGTTCCTCTCTACCCAGCATAGCCAGAAGAGGACTGGCCACCCCTCAGAGCCTGGTTCCTCTCTACCCAGCACAGCCAGAAGAGGACTGGCCACCCCTCAGAGCCTGGTTCCTCTCTACCCAGCACAGCCAGAAGAAGACTGGCCACCCCTCAGAGCCTGGTTCCTCTCTACCCAGCACAGCCAGAAGAGGACTGGCCACCCCTCAGAGCCTGGTTCCTCTCTACCCAGCACAGCCAGAAGAGGACTGGCCACCCCTCAGAGCCTGGTTCCTCTCTACCCAGCACAGCCAGAAGAAGACTGGCCACCCCTCAGAGCCTGGTTCCTCTCTACCCAGCACAGCCAGAAGAAGACTGGTTTCTTCCAAGGTTCCTGCCTTTCTAAGGAGTTTTTCCTATCCACCGTGCTTCCACATCTGCATTGCTTGCTGTTTGGGGTTTTAGGTTGGGTTTCTGCTGATGTAAAAATGGCTTTATTTATAAATAAATCGGATTGATTGATTTCAATAGAATACCCTACTGACAATCACACAGTAACAATCACCTTTTGTACTTCCTGATTCACACACTAAACTAGAACAAGCACTTCTGCTAAAATAAAATAAAACAACTTTGTGTATCTTCCCAATCTGAAATACAGGTTCAGTTAAATTACATTACTTTAGTAAATGTTTCAGATTAACGAGGGCTATGATGAGATTCTAGCTGCCGAGATCGAGGCCCTGTTCTTTCGAGGTCGGTTAAAAATACAACACAGACAAAGCCTACTAGTCACCTAGCAACACTCACACTGTACACACCTCCAGCATTCTAGAAGAGTGCACATTTTGCTGACTAACAAAAACACTTACGCTTGGCAAAATAACCAGCACGTATTCCTTTTTTGAAAATGGGGGGTATAGGCTGGGTTTCTGTACAGCACTCTGTGACATCAGCTGATGTAAGAAGGGCTTTATAAATACATTTGATTGATTTGATTGATATGTGGATAGTGATGTGCTTGTAAATAACCCAATAAGACAAGATAGGCTACATATAGTAGCTGATCATGTCCACGCCTATAGATGTTTATATCATGTTTCTAGATGTGTACACTTTAACCCATGACCCCTGATCCAACCTGATGATCTGCTCTTAAGAGAGAGGACCCTCCTGCTTGTTCTGCTTTCATCCCAGAAGACAAAGATCATATTTAAGAACCGGCTACTGAAGATCTACAAGTACCTCACAAAACATGAATCCACTGAGTAGCTCTACTAACTACATGTCTGTTGTAGAGGGGATGTTGTGAATGTACTGTAGTAACAGCACCGACACTAAAGACTGTAAATCAGACCACATGACCAAGAGAAACAAGCTTTACAAGGAACAACGAGGAGGCTACAGTACCGGTGCTACCTGAACGTGCTACTGATTGTGACTGCAGAGCTACGCTCCCCTGTCATACTGTACCATCACACACACACCATTATTATTAGGATCTCTGACAGAGTTGGGATTGCTTACTTTCCACCTTCATAGAGACACACCCTTCCCTGTTATCATCACTATCAGTTTATCATTTACAAAAAGAGGATCTCTGGACACTAACCTTTAGTTAGGCACGTGTGTAATTTGTGTGCACTATGCATTTAGTCAGATAACACACACACGAGTGACTTTTATCTGGCACTGGTCAATCAACTCCAGTTGGATGCTCTGTAACGGAATGTATGTAGAAAACCTCCCAGCCGACTTCTATCACTGGTAAGACTAAACCAGCTCACTGACACAATAGCTATTGGCTTGACTGACCAGTCTAAATACTCATCTCAAATGAAACCCTATTCACTACGATAAACCCTATTCACTACGATAAACCCTATTCACTACATGAAACCCTATTCACTACAGGGAAGATGGTCAATAGTAGAACACTATACAGGGAACAGGGTATTATTTGAACAGTCTTCCTGAGTTTCTTAGCAGAAGAAGTCCCACTCATTCTGCCACTATCATCACGTGCTATATCCATAATATAATATATCATTTTCATATACAGTCTTCCTGAGTTTCTTAGCAGAAGAAGTCCCTCTCATTCTGCCACTATCATCAAGTGCTACAGTGAGGGAAAAAAGTATTTGATCCCCTGCTGATTTTGTACGTTTGCCCACTGACAAAGAAATGATCAGTCTATAATTTTAATGGTAGGTTTATTTGAACAGTGAGAGACAGAATAACAACAAAAAAATCCAGAAAAACAGATGTGAAAAATGTTATATGCATTTTAAATCAGGGAAATACGAATTTGACCCCCTCTCAATCAGAAAGATTTCTGGCTCCCAGGTGTCTTTTATACAGGTAACGAGCTGAGATTAGGTGCACACTCTTAAAGGGAGTGCTCCTAATCTCAGCTTGTTACCTGTATAAAAGACACCTGTCCACAGAAGCAATCAATCAATCAGATTCCAAACTCTCCACCATGGCCAAGACCAAAGAGCTCTCCAAGGATGTCAGGGACAAGATTGTAGACCTACACAAGGCTGGAATGGGCTACAAGACCATCGCCAAGCAGCTTGGTGAGAAGGTGACAACAGTTGGTGCGATTATTCGCAAATGGAAGAAACACAAAAGAACTGTCAATCTCCCTCGGCCTGGGGCTCCATTCAAGAGCTCACCTCGTGGAGTTGCAATGATCATGACAACGGAATCAGCCCAGAACTACACGGGAGGATCTTGTCAATGATCTCAAGGCAGCTGGGACCATAGTCACCACGAAAACAATTGGTAACACACTACGCCGTAAAGGAATGAAATCCTGCAGCGCCCGCAAGGTCCCCCTGCTCAAGAAAGCACATATACATGCCCGTCTGAAGTTTGCCAATGAACATCTGAGTGATTCAGAGGATACCTGGGTGAAAGTGCTGTGGTCAGATGAGACCAAAATGGAACTCTTTGGCATCAACTCAACTCGCCGTGTTTGGAGGAGGAGGAATGCTGCCTATGACCCCAAGAACACCATCCCCACCGTCAAACATGGAGGTGGAAACATTATGCTTTGGGGGTGTTTTTCTGCTAAGGGGACAGGACAACTTCACTGCATCAAAGGGACGATGGACGGGGCCATGTACCATCAAATCTTGGGTGAGAACCTCCTTCCCTCAGCCAGGGCATTGAAAATGGGTCGTGGATGGGTATTCTAGCATGACAATGACCCAAAACACACGGCCAAGGCAACAAAGGAGTGGCTCAAGAAGAAGCACATTAAGGTCCTGGAGTGGCCTAGCCAGTCTCCAGACCTTAATCCCATAGAAAATCTGTGGAGGGAGCTGAAGGTTCGAGTTGCCAAACGTCAGCCTCGAAACCTTAATGACTTGAAGATCTGCAAAGAGGAGTGGGACAAAATCTCCCTCCTGAGATGTGTGCAAATCTGGTGGCCAACTACAAGAAACGTCTGACCTCTGTGATTGCCAACAAGGGTTTTGCCACCCACCAAGTACTAAGTCATGTTTTGCAAAGGGGTCAAATACTTATTTCCCTCATTAAAAGGCAAATCAATTTATAACATTTTTCACATGTGTTTTTCTGGATTTTTTTGTTGTTATTCTGTCTCTCACTGTTCAAATAAACCTACCATTAAAATTATAGACTGATAATTTCTTTGTCAGTGGGCAAACGTACAAAATCGGGGGATCAAATACTTCTTTCCCTCACTGTATATCCATAATATAATATCATTTTCATATACAGTATAATTTCATGTATTGTTATGGCATCTATCCCTTAGGAAAGGTCTAAAATAGTTTTTCAATTATTCAAAAATATATCCCCCAAACAACCAGGGGCTCTGGGCCTATTTACCCTGCACTGGGACTGAGACAGGAACCATCCGAGCCCAGACACACACACATCAGCGTATTTAACCTTTACTGGGACTGAGACAGGACCCATCCGAGCCCAGAAACACAGGCCTCACTGTTCCAACTCCCTATAGCCAACACACACCTTAATCTCCATACCTAGCACGCGCACAACACACAACACACACACACACACACGTCCTTGAAACGCTAAGCTTTCATTCTCTCTCTCTATTTAATGACATCTTCTATTCATCCATCAGTCCCATGCCACAACGACAAGTACTTCTGTTGGGAGAGGAGTCAGTGACTCCAAACAAACTGATCTGACAGCGGTTTTACAGCATCAATGGGAAAGGACCGCAGGGAGTGGGTCAAAGCTTGGTGGGGTCCCTACACACACACAACTGACACAAACACTCTTTCTCTTTCTAGCTCAGACTAGTCTAGCCGTAATCACATACAGACTCTCTCTGGGTGTGTCAGATGAGCCTGGCCTCTCCCTCCATGTTTAGTGGTAGCTCACACACTCCAGTGAAGTGCATCTCCTTTCCCCTGGTTCCCTCAGACCTGGACCCTCCCCCCCCCAGGCAGGGTGAGGGTCGCTGGGCCGTGGGGTCCGGGTACCTCCTCTCCCTCAAGAAGACGTCCAGTCGACGCAGCATCTGCTTGGGGTTCTTTTTGGCAAACAGCTCCACTTCTGGAGGGGAGCAGAGGCACAGTGGGGATGTGATTGTGTTCCAGAGGGATGTTAACAACTGGACTCGGTTAAGTCTGGAGTACAAACAAAGTGAGTTACCTTTCAGGACAAAGCCGGAATCAGAGATAGTCTTCTGCTGGCTCTTCCACAGCTGGTAGAGGTGCAGGAACGTGGCAACGTAGAACTCATTCAACACCCCCACTACCTGCTGACGACGGTTACACTCCCTGAAGCACCACACACACACGTGCACACACACAACCACACAAAGAAGAACACACAAATGCACACACACAAACAAATGTGAGGATTTCATGTAACTAAGTGACTAAGATCTTGTGAGTGACTGTCAAGCCAATGTGTCTGTCTGTCGTAGAGTAGTAGGGCAGGACACTTACTTGGAGAGGGCCTCTTCTCTGAGTGCATGCAGGGCGATACAGGTCATATTGATGGACATCACACAGAACGGAAAGTTCTAGAAAAAGATTGGGCAGAAAGAGTAGAGGTTTGTAAATAGACTATTCAAGTACGCAAGCACACATTTAATACCGTCCCCCACTTCTCCGAAATTGCCCTCACCTGAACAGTTTTTGGCTAGTGTGTGTATGTTTGTGTGTGTGTGTGTATGTGTATGTGTATGTATGTTTGTGTGCGTGTATGTGTACCTGTGTGGGGTGCTGGGACAGCTTGAAGATGTCTCTGGCTAAAGGGAGCGTCTCAGGGTCCATTACCAGGTACAAGGCATGCATCAGCCCCAGGAAACCTGTACCACGCAGGTCTGTGGCTGGGTCCGTACCTACACAGAAAACACACACAAATACACAGACACACACGTTATCATTTCAGTGTTTTGTTAATTTCTTTATAAAATGTAAATCTTATCCACTGTAATCAATAATTATTTAGTCTAAAACTTTGGGGTAGGAGGTGGGGTGCTAAACTGACGTATGGAACTGTTTTCAGATGGTCATACTAGATCATTTAGCTATTTGATTTGGAATTTTAGGACCCCTTTAGGTATACAAAATATTTATTTAAAAAGGATTTTATAAAATATTGATTTTGGCCTTTACTATTAAAGCCTGTAGAAACATTGAATAACATATTCATTAATGGCAAAAAGGACAGTGTATCATAAGAAATGTATCATAAGAAACAAGGTTTTGAAGTGTCTGCCCTAAATCTAGGAGATATAAAAAGATATATATTTAAGCTCTTTTTTGGGTAGGCACAAAAATCCCTTCATACATCCATTATATCCTTCATACATCCATTACATCCTTCATACATCCATTACATCCTTCATACATCCATTACATCCTTCATACATCCATTAGTTTTTTAAAACCGCTAGCGGTTACCTTCAGACAAGTCACCGGTGACACTTGTGGGGGTTGTAGAGAAAAACAGAGAACACCATCGTGTTCGTGAAAGTTTCCATTGGCTGGTCATAACAGTTCAGACGCTACAGACTTTACGTGAGAAGACCGATTTTCGGGATGTCTCACGGTCTGACAAACACCACTCTAGTTCTGCCACCTTTCACCACAGACGCGGAAGTGCGACACTGGCGGATGCGGTGGATTGAAACGCATCCAATACAAAACAGATCTCTTAAACTGAAAGAGTTTTGATGGAGATTTTTTTTACATTTAATTTGAATAATTTAAAATGCACCGGGGCGTCAATCGACTCTAGGGGGTTTTCATCTCTCTGTGAGAGTGGCATCTAGTAAGGCAGTGGTCACCCACTGGTCGACTGACAAGGCATTCCTATTTGATTACCAAACATTTCTGTTTCAGAAGAAAGTTTTTTGTTTCTGTCCATTTTGAACCTGTAAATCGAACCCACAAATGCTGATGCTCCAGATATTCAACTAGTCTATAGAAGGCCAGTTTTGTTGCTTCTTTAATCAGGACAACAGTTTTCAGCTGTGCTAACATAACTGCAAAATGGTTTTCTAATGATCAATTAGTCTTTTAAAATGATACACTTGGATTAGCTAACACAACGTGCCATTGGAACACAGGAGTGATGGTTGCTGATAATGGGCCTATGTAGATATTCCATAGAAAAAATCAATTTCCAGCTACAATAGTCATTAACAATGTCTACACTGTATTTCTGGTCAATTTGATGTTATTTTAATGGACCAAAAAAATGATAATTCTTTCAAAAATAAGGACATTACTAAGTGATTCCAAACTTTTGAACGGTAGTATATATATAGAGATATTTATTATGCTCACTCAGCTGTGCCTCACAAGTCATACAACAAATGATCTATTACCAGTGTGATCATACCAAAGATGTTGAAATATCCTTTCTAAATGGTCTGAGAAGAACATTAGCCAATATGTGGTGATAATGTATTGGCCAATAGCCTACTGCACTAACCTCATTGCTACAGAACTGTTTTTAATAGGTTCATGTTGCATAGGCTTACGTTTTTTGAGTCATGTTAAAAGAAAATCTGAGCGGTAGATCTCGGCTTGCATTTTGACTCAGAAAGTGATCTCGACTCAGAAAAGGTTGGTGACCTCTGTAATAAAGTATGATGCAGGAGACGTCTCTCACCCTGAAAGCCCAAGCTCTCCCAGTGTGTGCCGAACCGAGGACAGTCCAGCTTGCTGCCTGTCAGCCTCTTATAGATGGTCTGTAGAACACGCAGGTGTACAGCCTGACTGTTATCCAGAGAACCTACAGAGAGGAACACACAATCGATCTCTTATAGTCTGCAAATCTCATCTCGCCCTCTCTCTTAAACATACGCGCACTCTCTCTCTCTCTCACACTGTGCGATGGCAAAGACCAGGTCCCTCTCCTCCAGTAGTTCTCGGTGAAGTCGCGGCGGGCCGAACAGGAAGTGTGTGAAAGTGGCCAGACCTGTCCTGCGAATGGTGGGCTGGATCTTCTTCTACGGAGAGACATGGGGGACAAAATACAAACTGAAACTGAAAAATGTTCTCAATTGACGGTGAGAGTGAGAATCTACAATGTAGTCCTCAAACCCCCATACACAGACAGACAGACGGACCTTACCAGCAGCTCTCCAAGGTCTGTAGTCTGGAAGTGCTGCAGCGCCTCGTTAAAGGAGATGAGAGGAGTGGGACTGGACTCCTCACTGACCACTGGATACACACAGGTCAATAACAGACATCAACAGACTCATATACAACATAGAATGGAGGATTTATGATCATGGGGTTGGAACCAAAATTATTTTCCAATCATTTCGTTATGAATAGGAGTTCAGTCCCACACCTACTCATTCCAGGGTTTTTCTTTATTTTTACTATTTTCTACATTGTAGAATAATAGTGAAGACATCAAAACTATGAAATAACACATATGGAATCATGTAGTAACCAAAAAAGTGTAAAACAAATCAAAATATATTTTTGATTCTTCAAAGTAGCCACCCTTTGCCTTGATGACAGCTTTGCACACTCTTAGCATTCTCTCAACCAGCTTCACCTGAAATGCTTTTCCAACGTTCTTGGAGTTCCCACATATGCTGAGCACTTGTTGGCTGCTTTTCCCTCACGCTGCAGTCCAACTCATCTCAAACCATCTCAATTGGGTTGAGGTCGGGTGACTGTGGAGGCCAGGTCATCTGACGTAGCACTCCATCACTCTCATTCTTGGTCAAATAGCCCTTACACACCCTGGATGTGTGTTGGGTCATTGCCCTGTTGAAAAACAAATGATAGTCCCACTAAGCGCAAACCAGATGGGATGGCGTATCGCTGCAGAATGCTGTGGTAGCCATGCTGGTTAAGTGTGCCTTAAATTCTAAATAAATCACTGACAGTGTCACCAGCAAAGCACCCCCACACCTCCTCCTCCAAGTTCCACGGTGGGAACCACACATGCAGAGATCATCCGTTCACCTACTCTGCATCTCACAAAGACACAGTGGTTGGAACCAAAAATCTCACATTTGGACTGATCAGACCGAAGGACAGATTTCCACGGTCTAATGTCCATTGCTCATTTTTCTTGGCCCAAGCAAGTCTCTTCTTCTTCTTGGTGTCCTTTAGTAGTGCGTTCTTTGCAGCAATTCGACCATGAAGGCCTGATTCACGCAGTCTCCTCTGAACAGTTGACGTTGAGATGTGTCCGTTACTTGAACTTGGGCTGCAATTTCTGAGGCTGGTAACTCTAATGAACTTATCCTCTGCAGCAGAGGTAACTCTGGGTCTTCCTGTCCTGTGGCAGTCCTCATGAGAGCCAGTTTCATCAAAGCGCTTGATGTTTATTGCGACTGCACTTGAAGAAAATGTCAAAGTTCTTGAAATTTCCAGATAAAGACATGAAGGTCAGCCAAAGTAATGATGGACTGCCGTTTCTCTTTGCTTATTTGAGCTGTTCTTGCTTTAATATGGACTTAGCCCTATTTGGTAAAAAACTATCTTCTGTATACCACCCCTACCTTCACAACACAACTGATTGGCTCAAACGCATTAAGAAGGAGGAAAGAAATCACACAAATGTACTTTTAAGAAGACCTGTTAATTGAAATGCATTCCAGGTGACTACTTCATGAAGCTGGTTGAGAGAATGCCAAGCGTGTACAAAGTTCTCATCAAGGCAAAGGGTGGCTACTTTGAAGAATCTCAAACATAAAATATATTTTGATTTGATTTTGACTACATGATTCCATATGTGTTATTTCATAGTTTTGATGTCTTTACTATTATTCTACAATGTAGAAAATAGTACAAATAAAGAAAAACCCTGGAATGAGTAGATACATATTTTTTTTTACATTTAGCTCAACTTTAAATGACTTCAGACAGAGAAGCTTGCTATGGAGTGGGCAAGCTATTTACATCAATTGGACGGACGAGTGTAGAGCGCGAGATGCAATAGAAATGTTGCAGGTGGGGAGAGAGGGTGGAGCCAAGCTTCCTCCTCCACCCTCTCTCGCTCTCCCCACGTGCAAAATTTCAGTTGCATCTCGCGCCATACTCGTCTGTCCATTATGCATGGAAACAACTAACTTGAACGCAGCATAGCAAGCTGCTCTGTCTGCACTGATTGGTGAAATAATTTAATGATCTAAATGTAACAAAAAATATGTATATCACAGGTTGAAATAGGAACAGAAAAGAACAACAAACTTTTTTGGGGTTCGAACTGGTACAGAACTTTATTTCGCTGGTCAGAATAGTGGAGCAGAACGAAAGAAAAATATGGTTCTGTTCAGAACGAATGATTCGAAAATGATTTCGGTTCCAACCCGTTGACAAAAATACTTTACATTTAAAACATTAACAAAGACATTACAGATGTATGTATAAAAATAATATACAAATACAGACACAAATGAAAGGGGAAGAGAAATACAGGCACAGCTTTCAGGCAGCCAGGGAGTAGGGAGATGTTGCCCCTAACAACAACTCACCTGGTTGGATACTCTCTAGAGCCTCCCACTCCTCTCTAGCCTGCTCCACATCCGCACTCTCCCCTGAAAACACCCACATACACACAGGTGAGGAGAAACACACACACAGAACCTGCAACAACATACACAGGTGAGGAGTAATCGTTCAGTCATGTTGATATGGTGATCCCCCTCTAGCAAATAATCAGCTGGATGATGAGTTTGCTATTTGAATCGGCTGTGTAGTCCTGGGGGGGGGGCTAGAACCGAGCTTTGTGGGAAACCCTGTTCTAGATCATGACATAACCATATCATATCCTGCCCCTCCCCCTCATATCTCCAACCTCGCTCCTGAGGGGACATGCTAGGGAGGCCTGGTAGCTAGGATATATGGTTGCACCTTTGGGAAGAGGGGTCACTGTGTGTGTGTGTGTGTCTTACCTTCTGTCTTAGGTTGCTTTCCTCCTGCTGCCAGGGACTGTAGAAGGCCATTCTGCTTCAGAGCTGAAATCTAGACGAATAACAATAAAATATATGTAAACACAGAAACTCTCCTAGAAAGAGAACAGCGACAGTGGTGCTGTGATGGACGGTTTCTGTTACATTTTTTACATGATGACGGCCAGTATAGAGAAACTCACTGGCAGAGATTTGAGCAATGAACTACCGTTGGCGTGCTCTTTGACACTATGACCTGGCATCAGTCCATTCATGACCTGGGAACACAGAAACAGGTTACACAACACAACACAAAACAACACGTTACACAACACAAAACAACAGGTTACACAACACAAAACAACAGGTTACACAACACAAAACAACAGGTTACACAACACAAAACAACACAAAACAACAGGTTACACAACACAAAACAACAGGTTACACAACAGCTTACAATATGCAATAGTGGTGCAATAGTGATGGGGGGGTTCATAGTTACATATCACAATATTATTTTGGGATGATATTATATCGATATGCGACTCCAAGTATCAATTTGTTAAAAACAAACTGTAGGTAGCGTTAGCTAGCGCAAGTCGGCTGTACCGGCGCCAAAACGCTCGTATTTTTCATCATATAGCTTCTCCATCTTCTTTTTAAATAGTGAGTCAACATGTTTTCAGCACTTTTATTTCCCTGACTGATCAAAACTAGTTGTTTTCTCCTGCTCTCTCGTCTCTCTGCAGCAGACATGTTTGGAACATCAAATCGCAATACAATACGAGAATCTCAATACGTATCGGCACCTAAGTATTGTGATAATATCGTGAGGTCTCTGGTAATTCCCAGCCCTATAATGCAGCATAGAACAGCAGGACCAAAAAGCTACCAGTCCATAACGCTGACAACACAAGAGGTATATACAACAATTCCTTCTTAATAAACAATGTAAAAAAAAAAAACATATCTCTAAACGGGATCCTCTGGTCGGTTGTTGTACTCACAGGTTTGTGGTTGGAGTGGCCATTGGTTAGCTCCTCTGTCTCTTTACATTCATGATGGAACACACCATTCAGACCCTGAGGGGGGGGGGCAGCACAGAACAAGAGGCATCAGACACACACACAGCACCAGATAAAAGAGTGCAGGAACGTCTCTGTGGAATTAGATGCAGCAGAGGATCAGCCTTCTCACCTGGGCAGGATGGCACAGTGCCAGGGCAGACAGACAGGTAGACACTGCAGGGAGATTATTGCTAAGCAGAGAGCGAACTGTTAGGTTACTTGGTAGTGGACACCTTTTATTTCCCCATGTAAACACTCTAGAGGGGAAGCTGCTTCATTACTTCCTCCTTCACTCACTAAAACAAAGGGGATTAAAAACAGAAGGGAGAAGTCCCCTAAATACTACACATTTTAAGGATATGTCAATAGACAGACACAGAGATACCTGCAGTTAATTAGGTCCCCCAAAAGTGAACTCAGCCATGCTCACCTGAGAAATAGCTGAGAAATGGATGTGTATACAGTATTAGGAGGTTTTACTGTGAAGCAGATAGACCTGTTACTGCAGCAAGTTTCCATGTGCAATCTGATCGAATACCACCACACCACACCCAAATCGTCTACACCTGTGATGATATCACACAGCCAGTATCCAGGTAACGTGAACAGAGCAAACAGACTGCAACCAAGATCAAAATGTTGATTTGGAACTTGACTGATACTGTTCCATTTCATTGTATACAGCTGGTGAGATTGCCAATCACATAGTTTACACACAGTTTAAACTCCTTTAAAAGGTTAGGCTATGCAAGGTTAAACCACCTACCTCTGTGTGTGCTGTGACACCACTGTCCCCTTCCATGGCATGAGTGTGTGTGTCTGTGTGCGAGTGTGTAATCCCTGTTCTACCCTTTAAAGCCTTTTCCCCCAGAATGAGGCAGTCAGAAGAGCTATTGGGAAGACCCCCATGTCTGCTGTGTCCCTTTCCACAAATACTGATTGTCAAACGTCCCCTTCCTTCCTCTTGCTCTCTTGGTCCAGAGTAGTCAACAGGTAGATCTCATTGAATAAATTTTGTTTTGCATCCTGCCCCATTAGAGGGGCTGCAGAGCTGGGTATGGACACTGCTTATCTAGGGTGGCCTCTCTCTTTCCCAGCTGCTTCATTGCTTTGACACTCAATGTCTGTACCTCACATCCACAATATAACAATGTTCAAGCAAAGGTGGGGTGAGTCTTGGTGAAGTGCGCCTTCTCCTTGACAAGATCCAACCAATAGGGGGCACTCATGCCATGGTATGTCAAACTGGTTGTCATGGATATCTGCAATTTGGGGAAGAAAAAAATAAGGTGGGTAGCTCGCTACAGTAGTTCATAAATAGAATGCCAAAAGCGAAGTTATAATTGTTCATGAACACAAACTGATAAATTACGTTCTATTTTCTTTGGGAAAAGTATCCAAACTCATTGAATGATGATCTAGTTATAGTACATTGAATCGTTATTCAACTGTCAAACTAGCTAACATTGCCAAAGACCAACTCACATCCTACACAAAATAAGTTGTTAGTTTAAGAAAAACGTCAAGGTACAATCTGAAACTTGGTTAACGTTCCCAGTAACTAACATAGCTAAGCTAACTACCGGTATGCTGTAGGAAGCTACGTGGGCTGACCACTGAGCGGCTCTCTGCTAGTTAGTCTACAGTACATTAACTGTTAACAGATCCCAGCATTATTTTTAATGTCAGGTCAATCTTGTTATTTATCTACATACATCATGAATGCATGTTTTTTTTGGTTGCATATCATTTGTGCTAAGACAGACAACTGGCTATTAGCTAACTCAACATCAGTGGCACAGAACTGTCATCCAGCTAGCCTTTTTCCACAATCATGCAATCTGTTTCCACAAGCAAATCACTAACTACAGTAGCTACTGGCCTTCTGGAGACAAAAAAACGTGTTTTGATATTTTAGATTTCCCTCCGTTTCTTAAACATTCATCTAACAACAGCGATTATCTATATCATAGTTTAATACTATTGATTTTACCTCAGTTTCTCTCCCTCCAATCTCAGTTTCCCTTCCCCCTTTCCACAGTTAACTTCAAGTGCATTCTGGGAATTGTGGTTTCCTGCCCTGCCTGTGCTGGTTCCTTTTCGATTACGTCATGGCTAAAGCTAACCCAGGGATACGTTTCCCAGAATGGACCTTGATTGTACTGGACAATGCAAATAGGTGGTACAGTTAGCAATTTATGGTCATATAAAAACGTATATAACCATAATGCACCTGTCTTGTAAAGTGGCCAGAAATAATGTGTGTGTGATAATATATATGGGTGCTTATATTTGTCTTGTTTCACACATTTACAAGTGTATAATACACATCTGAAATGGAAATGTATTTGCATATCCCAATTCCCCCAGAGACACACACAGAGAGTGGGGTCATAGCCAGGGTCTTCCATTATCAATGGCAACCCTGGAGCAATTAAGGCTAAGTGCCTTCCTCAAGGACAAATATGCAGATTTGTTTCACCTTACTGGCCCAATGCTCTAACCGCTAGGCTACCTGCCGCCCATACCTGCCACGTGTTTGTGTGTGTGCGTACTGAGGCCCTTTTTGTGATTTAGCAGGAAGCTGTATGGTAGACCTACTGAAGGTCTACAGGTCAGAATGAAGTGACCTTAATTTCATATCGTCCATTCCTCAAACCCCTCAAAAACATCTGGCATTTAAAATGAATTAACCCTACAAATAGCACTGTTGGGCAAACTGGAAAGCCATAGTCAATCAATCAACAACATAATAATACATTTAGTAAAACAATTTAAATTACAATCTGTTGATGATTTGCGATTACAAAGGTTCAGAATCTATGTAAGACATCACAGCACAGTTAAACAATATATGGGTCAAGGAAATCAAGAGAGGGTGGTCTATGGAGATAGGTGGGATGGGATGAAAGCAATTGAGGAGTGGATTTAATCTGTAGTAGTTGTGAATGAAAATAAGATATATTCTGTGTACTGGACATGTCTGAGCACTATGTATCCAAATGTAAAAAAAAAATCCTATGAATCCAAATGTGTATATAAAATACAAATATGTTATGGAATATTGTGTATAAAAGTTTATGTAAAAATGTATTTGTAACAAAAATGTATTTTTAACAAATAAACTTTTATCCTCCGAAGAGGGTTGGTGGTGGATTGGCCAATAATAAAAAATTACAATAAAATGGAACATTTCACATTGTCACAGATCTAGGTTCCGTTCCCCTGCTCAGATGTTGCATGCAACAACCAATGATTGCGTGCCACGTCATCGACTGACAGATTGCTATGACAAATTATGTGGTTAGCTGATACGTAAAATACCTATCCAGGCATTGTAAGATCTGGTAGGTGTCAGCAACGCCTAGGCAGAGGAACACACCCCTAGAGTCAGGTTAATCCCACTCAATCATAACTTTAAGGGAAAATCACAAAACTGTCCAACACTTGGACCAGGTCTCATTGTATTAGTTGACTAATTTAGCACATTCACATGCTGTTCTGCTTTTAAATACATATTAAGGGGTAGAAATGCCTCAAATTGAATATATTTCAACATTTCGCCAACTTTTACGATAAGCTCTACATGCGGTTAGTTCACCAGTGTGTTTACAGTTATCCAAGGGCGAAGGGCAAACACTGGTAGGAAAGCAGCTATTTCTGGTGACTGACTGTCCCTGGCTGTGTGGTCAGCTCACAGGGCTCAGCGTGGACATGTACTCTAAGAAATAACATCTCTCTGACCAGATCCCGCCAGGCACGCCAGCTATGTAAACCTTTGACGTCATTGTGGTAGAACATGGGTGGGCTGGAGTGAGGTACACTAGGTAGTTAGACTGGTGCTCTCGTTCCCATCCAGCATCAGGGTTAGCCGGCCTGGCGGCCACAGAGAAACAGGCTAAGGCATGGGAACTACGTTACAATTGAGGACATAGATAAGGCTTTTTCAGAAGAGGGATTCGAACCATGGTTGTCATCTTTGTCATGGAGTGTACTTGATAGTCAGATTGTGTTTTTTTGTCTATTTTGTTTAGTTACTTCACTTATCATCACTTGGCTGTGTTGTGAGGTCATACATTCCCTTCCCTCTTTACTCATGAAATAGGTTTTGTCTCTTATTCTCTTCCCATGTATCATGTGAACAGCACCAGGGCTGTCCAACCCTGTTCCTGGAGAGCTACCCTCCTGTAGGTTTTCACTACAATCCCAGTTGTATTGTTAGGTGTTACTGCACTGCTGGAGATAGAAACTTAAGCATTTCGCTGCAACTGCGATAACATCTGCAAAATATGTGTCCACAACCAATAACATTTGACCTGATTTCCTTTGAACTAAGCGGGTGTGCTAGATTAGAGTTGGAGCGAAAACCTACAAACGACAGTACAGGAACAAAGTGGAGTTGCAATTCAACAGCTCAGACACGAGACGTATGTGGCAGGGACTCCAGACAATCACGGATTATAAAGGGAAAACCAGCCACGCCGCAGACACCGACGCCTTGCACAATGGAGCATCTTCTCCATTGTGCATATTGCATACAACTTTATGTAGGACTGAGACTGCAGTACCTATGGCTTCCACTAGATGTCAACAGTCTATATACAAAGTCTGGGAATTCTAGGAGTGACCAGAACAGATAGGAACAGGAAATTGTCAGGCGACCACTTTTCAAACAAGGTTTGACCCGAGCGAGATTGTGAACGCGCACCACTTTATTTTTCTTTCCTATCGTTCACGTTATCGTCCGGTTGAAATATTACAGCAAATATACCCAAAAGGATACCTAAGGATACATTAAAAATGATGTTTGATTTGTTTGTAGAAAGTGTATAGGTATAATTTGAACGTGTTCTCTTCACGGTTCAATGGGCGACTCAACTGTGGATTTTATGATCATAACGCGCCAACCAAATGGAGATTTATGGATATAACAAATGACTTTTTCTAACAAAAGAAGCATAGATTGTCTTCGTTGGGAAGCCCTCAGCAGAAGTTCATCAAAGGTAAGTGATTTTATATTAGCGATTTTATGCGTTTTGTGAAACCCCTGTTGGGTTATGGATTTATGCTAATACATAAATATTAGAGGTGCTACCCTCAAACAATCAAATGTTGTGCTTTCGCCGTGAAGCCTTTTTTAAATCTGACAACGCTGTGATATTGCCAAGAATCAGAGCTTTTGATGACTATGCAACACTTGTATATTGATGAATGTTTAATAATTCAACTTTTGGATTTTGAATTTGGCGCCTCACATTTCACCGGGTAGTGTATGGAGTGGACCACTCCGTAAGTAGTTAACCCTCGCACGGCTGCGAGGGTTAACTACTTACGGCATGCCCTGACGGCATCCCAAGCCGAGTCCTCAGAGCATGTGCAGACCAGCTGGCTGGAGTGTTTACAGACATATTCAATCTCTCCCAATCCCAGTCTGTTGTCCCCACTTGCTTCAAGATGCCCACCATTGTTCCTGTACCCAAGAAAGCGAAGGTAACTGAACTAAATGACTGTCGCCCCGTAGCACTCACTTCTGTCATCGTGAAGTGCTTTAAGAAACTAATTAAGGATCATATCACCTCCACCTTACCCGGCACCCTAGACCCACTGCAATTTGCATACCGCCCCAACAGATCCAAGGATGATGCAATCGCCATCGCACTGCCCTGTCTCATCTGGACAAAAGGAATACATATGTAAGAATGCTGTTCATCTAATACAGCTCAGACTTCAATACCATAGTGCCCTCCAAGCTCATCACAAAACGTGGGGCCCTGGGTCTGAACCCCGCCCTGGACTTCTTGAAGGGCCGACCCCAGGTGGTGAAGGTAGGCAACAACACCTCCGCCATGCTGATACTCAACACGGGGGCCCCACAAGGGTGCGTGCTCAGACCCTCCTGTACTTTCTGTTCACCCATGACTCTGTGGCCACGTACGTCTCCAACTCAATCATTACGTTTGCTGACGACACAACAGTGGTAGACCTGATTACCAACAATGACGAAAGCCTACAGGGAGGAAGTGAGGGACCTGGAGGAGTGGTGCCAGGAAAATGACCTCTCCCTCAATGTCAACTAAATGAAGGAGCTGATCAAAGACTTCAGTGCCCATCCACATTGACGGGGTCGCAGTGGAGAGGGTGAAAAGCTTCAAGTTCCTCGGTGTGCACATATCTGACAACCTGAAATGGTCCATTCACACAGACAATGTGGTGAAGAAGACCAGTATCGGGCAGTATCATCACCTGGTATGGCAATTGCACCATCCGCAACCTCAGGGCTCTCCAGAGGGTGATGCAGTCAGCCCAACGCATCGCCAGGGGCACACTGCCTGCCTTCCAGGACATCTACAGCACCCAGTGTCACAGAAAGGCCAAGAAGATTATCAACAACCTCAGTCAACTGAGTCACAGCCTGTTCACCCCGCTACCATCTAAAAGGCAGAGACAGTACAGGTGAATCAAACCCCAGGAACAAGAGACTGAAAAACAGCTTCTACTATCTCCAGGCCATCAGACTGTTAAATAGTCACCACTAGCTGACCTCCACCCAGTACCCTGCCCTGAACCTTAGTCACTGTTACTAGCCGGCTTCCACCCAGTACTCAACCCTGCACTGCAGAGACTGCTGCCCTATGTACATAGTCATTGAAAACTGGTCACTTTAATAATGTTTACATACTGTTTTACCCACTTCATATGTATGTTCACATACTTTTTCCAACCTACACTGTGAATGTTTAAATTCTATATCAGATGCCGAGCAGTTGCCATACCAGGCGGTGATGCAACCGGCCAGGATGCTCTTGATGGTGCAGCTTTGTGTTGGTACCAGCTAGCCTAGTGGTTAGAGCGTTGGACTTGTAACCGGAGGGTTGCAAGTTTGAATCACCGAGCTGACAAGGTAAAAATCAGTCGTTCTGCCCCTGAACAAGGCAGTTAACCCACTGTTCCCCGGGCGCCGAAAACGTGGATGTCGATTAAGGCAGCCCCCCGTACCTCTCTGATTCAGAGGGGTTGGGTTAAATGCGGAAGACACATTTCAGTTGAAGACATTCGGTTGTACAACTGACTAATAATGGTGACTTTGACTTTTGAGGATCTGGGGGCCCATGCCCTTTTCAGTCTCCTGAGGGGGAAAAGGTTTTGTCGTACCTTCTTCACGACTGCCTTGGTATGTTTGGACCATGATAGTTAGTTGGTGATGTGGACACCAAGGAACTTGAAACTCTCGACACCGCTCCACTACAGCCCTGTCGATGTTAATGAATGCTTGTTTGGCCCTTCTTTTCCTGTAGTCCACGATCAGCTCCTTTGTCTTGCTCACATTGAGGGAGAGGTTGTTGTCCTGGCACCACACTGTCAGTACTCTGACCTCCTCCCTATAGGCCGTCTCATCGTTGTCGGTGATCAGGCCTAATGATGGTGTTGGAGTTGTGTTTGGCCACGCAGTCATGGGTGAACAGGGAATACAGGAGGGGACTAAGTACACACCCTTGAGGGGCCCAGTGTTAAGGATCAGCGTGGCAGACATATTGTTGCCTACTCTTACCACCTGGGGGCTGCCCGTTAGGACGTCCAGGATCCAGTTGCAGAGGGAGGTGTTTAGTCCCAGAGTCCCAGAGCTTATTGATGAGCTTCGTGGGCACTATGGTGTTGAACGCTGAGCTGTAGTCGATGAACAGCATTCTCACATAGGTGTTCCTTTTGTCCAGGTGAGAAAGGGCAGTGTGGAGTGCAATTGAGACTGCGTCATCTGTGGATATGTTGGGGCGGTATGCGAATTGGAGTGGGTCTAGGGTGTCCGGGAGGATGCTGTGATGTGAGCTATGACCAGCCTTTCAAAGCACTTCATGGCTACCGACGTCAGTGCCACGAGGCGGTAATCATTTAGGAAGGTTACCTTCGCTTCCTTGGGCACAGAGACTATGGTGGTCTGCTTGAAACATGTAGGTATTACAGACTCTGTCAGGAAGAGGTTGAAATGTCAGTGAAGACACTTGACAGTTGGTCGGCGCATGCTTTGAGTACACGTCCTGGTAATCCGTCTGGCCCAGTGGCTTTGTGAATGTTGACCTGTTTAAAGGTTTTGTTCACATCGGCTACCGAGAGCATTATCACACAGTCATCCAGAACAGCTGGTGCTCTCGTGCATGCTTCAGTGTTGCTTGCGTTGAAGCGAGCATAAAAGGCATTTAGATCATCTGGTAGGCTCGCGTCACTGGGCAGCTTGCGTCTGGGTTTCCCTTTGTAGTCCGTAATAGTTTTCAAGCCCTGCCACATCCGATGAGCATCAGAGCCGGTGTAGTAGGATTCAATCTTAATCCTGTATTGATGCTTTGCTTGTTTGATGGTTCGTCTGAGGGCATAGCGGGATTTCTTATTAGCGTCCAGATTAGTCTCCCGCTCCTTGAAAGCGGCAGCTCTTAGCCTTTAGCTCGATGCGGATGTTGCCTATAATCCATGATTTCTGGTTGGGATATGTACGTACAGTCACTGTGGGGACGACGTCATCAATGCACTTATTGATGAAGCCGATGACTGATGTGGAGTATTCCTCAATGCCATTGGATGAATCCCGGAACATATTCCAGTCTGTGATAGCAAAACAGTCCTGTAGTGTAGCATCCACGTCATCTGACCACCTCTGTATTGAGCGAGTCACTGGTACTTCCTGCTTTAGTTTTTGCTTGTATGCAGGAATCAGGAGGATAGAATTGTGGTCAGATTCCGTATTGAGCAAGTCACTGGTACTTCCTGCTTTCGTATTTGCTTGTAAGCAAGAATCAGGAGGATAGAATTGTGGTCAGATTTGCCAAATGGAGGGCAGGGGAGAGCTTGGTATGCATCTCTGTGTGTGGAGTAAAGGTGGTCTACGATTTTTTCCCCCCTGTTTGCCTGCATTAAAGTCCCTGGCAACTAGGAGAGCCGCTTCTGGGTGCGAATTTTCTCCTTTGCTTATGGCCTTATAGAGTTGGTTCAGAGCGGCCTTAGTGCCTGCTTCGTTTTGTGGTGATAAATAGACGGCTACAAATAATACAGATGAGAACTCTCTTGGTAGATAGTGTGGTCGACAACTTATCATAAGGTACTCTACCTCAGGTGAGCAATACCTCAAGACTTCTTTAATATTAGACATCGTGCACTAGCTGTTATTGACAAAAAGACACACACCCCCACCCCTCGTCTTACCAGAGGTAGCGTCTCTGTTCTGCCGTTGCATGGAAAATCCCGCCAGCTCTATATTGTCCGTTTCTTCGTTCAGCCACGTCTCGGTGAAACATAAGATGTTACAGTTTTTAATGTCCCGTTGGTAGGATAATCTTAAGAAAAAGTCATCAATTTTATTTTCTAACGATTGCACGTTAGCAAGGAGAATTGGGAGGAAGGCATTGGGATTTTACTCGCTCGCCTCCGGCTTCTCAGAAGGATCCCCGATCTGCATCCCCTTTTCCGACGTCTTTTCTTCACACAAAAGGCGTGGATCTGGGACTGTTCCAGTGAAAGCAGGATATCCTTCTCGTCTGACTCGTTAACTTCTTAGGGAGCGGCTGCCGATGAGACGGTTTTGGAGAATCTGGCGTGCCCAAAGTAAAATGCCTGCCATTCAGGCCCAGAAAATAGGATATGCACATAATTAGTACTATCGGATAGGAAACACTATGAAGTTTCTAAAAGTGTTCAAATAATGTATGTGAGTATAACAGAAGTGATATAGCAGGTGAAAACCCGAGGACAATCCATACGGATTTGCTGTTTTTTTTGTAAATGACCTTTTTCTCCATTGTGCCTATTCATTTTTCTGTTATGTAGGACTGAGACTGCAGTACCTATGGTTTCCACAGGATGTCAACAGTCTTTAGACAAGGTTTCAAAACAATAGGGCTAAAGGGAACCCTATAGAAGAAGATTTACTGAAGGAAGTGGAAATGAGAATGAGAATGAGAAATACTTTTTCCGTTCACGAGAATGAGAGCGCGCCTCACTTTTATTTTCCTTATTAATCAGTCAGGCTACAATCCGGTTGAAATATTAAAGTAAATATACATAAAATGATACGTAAGGAAACATTAAAAATTATGTTTGATTTGTTTGGAGAAATATGATAGGAAAATTTGAACGCGTTCTCTTCACGGTTCTATGGGCGACTCAACGGTGGATTTTATGAACATAACGCGCCAACCAAACGGAGATGTATGGATATAATAAATGACTTTTTCTAACAAAAGAAGCATGGATTGTCTTCGTTGGACACTTGGGAAGCCCTCAGCAGAAGTTCATCAAAAGATAAGGGATTTTATATTAGCGATTTTATGCGTTTTGTGAGACCCGCGTTGGTTATGGATTCATGCTAATGCATAAAATATGAGAGGGGCTATCCTCAAACAATCAAATGTTGTGCTTTCGCCATAAAGCCTTTTGGAAATCTGACAACGCTGTGATATTGCCAAGAATCAGAGTTTTTGATGACTATGCAACACTTGTATATTGATGAATGTTTAATAATTCAACTTTGGGATTTTGAATTTGGCGCCTTACATTTCACCGGGTAGTGTCAGGAGTGGGGCGCCCCACTGCTCCCTAAGTAGTTAAATGAAAAAGTTTCTTCCAGTCCGTGGTGAGTAATAACTTTTCTGATGTCCAGAAGTTATTTTCGGTCATAAGAGACGGTAGCAGCAACATTATGTACACAATAAGTAAAAACAATTAATAATGATTGCACAATTGGTTGGGAGAATGTAAAACGTCAGCAATGTGCTTCATCGTAGGAAGTTGCTATTAAACACCAAGACCTGGCTGTTAGTCATCACATGTGATGTGAATGCGCGGATAGAGGGCTTGGTGTTTAATAGCAACTTCCTACGATGAAGCATAAGTTACAAGATGGTGGGGGTTGGGCCTGTTTGCCAGCTCACGGTCTGGGCGTATGTGTGACTTCCATGTTGAGGCCCTCTTTGTGGGGGTGGGGTGCATGGGGTGGGCAGGAGGGGGCAAACGACTGAAACCAAATGGACACTTGGAAAGAATTGCAATTTAATATGTTGTTGTATCATTTTATTTCCTAATAATTTAAGCTCTTCAGATTTCTTCAGAGAATACTGTACCAAAACTTTTACAGGTAGGTGATAGCGAGTGGGTGAGCTAAGCTAACGAGCCTGCTATCGAAACGCATACTAAAAGTGCCTTGTCTCAAATGTATTTATCATTGCTCTGACTTATTTTGGTTGCGAGAGGGTTGCACTGGCATCCTCAGAGTGACTTTTATCAAAAACTGAAACATTTAAAACAGAAAATTGGAGTTGGAGCTATATGCGCTCTGACGCACAGAACAATTGTACATTGGCAGGTCTGACCTTTGAGCAGCTCGCGTCAGTTTTCCTGATGAGAGTCGGTATGGAGAAATCAAATAATTTTCGAATCGATCATCAAACAATGTCATTGTTGTTCATTTTCTTCGGTTTTCTATTGGAGATTTTTAGATCTGATAGGAAAGCTGAGAGGTCAAATATACTGTTAAGATTTTCTACTGCCAAGTTTACACCTTCACTAGCACAGTGAAACATTTTGTCCAGGAAGTTGTCTAAAAGGGATTGAATTTGTTGTTGCCTAATTGTTTTTTGGTAGGTTTCCAAACTCCTTCCATCTACAGCATTTCTTAGTATTACTAGTTCCTTTGCCTGGGCGTATGTGTGACTTCCATGTTGAGGCCCTCTTTGTGGGGGTGGGGTGCATGGGGTGGGCAGGAGGGGCAAACGTCTGATCTGAGAGGTCCTAAATGGGGTGTGGGCATGGTTGACTTGGGGGGGGTGTTGATTAGTTGGGGTGAGGGTGTGTATGTGGCTGGTGGTGTTGTGGTCTGGATGTAGGTCCTCTTGGCATGGGTCCTCTATGTGTAGGTCCAGGGGGTCTCGCTGGTCTGGGCGAGGTGTCTATTGATCTGTTGCTCCTGTGTGAAGTGTTGGGGCTGTGTTTGAGAGCGGTGTTCTTTAGAGTCCGGGCGAAGGTGGGCACTGCTGCCTTGTATATGTGGACCTTGTCATAAAGGCTGTTCAAGTCCAGGTTAGAGTGGTGGGCCAGGTAAACATTTGGTTTTGAGGCACAGTCATGGGAAATACTTGTGTTTACCCGCTGTATGGTAGGAGGGTGGAAGTCTTTTCGTGGTAGCAGGGTGGAGATAACCACTTGTGCATTGGGGAAAGTAGAATAAGCTTTTTCAATCACTCCCTTCAGTGCTGTGGCCACCCTTTCCTGCTGTGTTCTCAGGTCGTTTGTGCCTGTGTGTATTATTATGTGGCTAGGTGAACCTAGTTGGTCCTCAGACAGAAGGTCTAGGGCGCGCTGGGTGTTTGGACAACAGAGTTTAGAGTTTTTCTTGTATATATTTCCCATTTGAGTCCATAAGGAGTACAATCTGTGCCTTGTGTATGTCCTCAGTCGGTGTGGGGGGGTTGTCAGGAGGGCTATCAGGGTGGCTGACAGGGGGGGTGCTCAGAGGGGGTGAGATCCTCTGGGGTTGGGGTTCTTCATTTGTCTGTTCTGCTGTGATGTCGACACTATGGTCAGGGTCTGGTGTGGACTGTTCTGCTGTGGTGTCGAGACTTTTGTCGGGAGCTGAGGTGGGCTGTTCTGCTGGCTTCTCTGCGGGGGTGGCCACCTCTCTAGTGGGTTGTTCTCTGTCACACGCCATCCCCCTCAACCTCTCCTCCAGCAGTCTGATCCTCTCCTCTAGTGCTCTGTTCTTCTCCTGCTCTTGCTTTTTATATTGTTGAAGTTGTCTCACCACAGCCCAGAGTGCAGATATGTCTCTCTCCACCTCCAACTCTCCAGGTCTGGTTAAGGGTTTTTTGCTGTGCTGGACTGTTCTCTGGGTCTGTGCTGACTGGAGTGTAATCACCTGCTGTTCCAGCTCCACCTGCCTTACCTCCAGCTGGGTAAATGTATCCTTCATTTCAATGAGGGCTAGTACTCTGTGCTGGGAGAATATGCTTCACCGTAGGGATGGTGCCAGGATTCCTCCAGACGTGACTCTTGGCATTCAGGCCAAAGAGTTCAATCTTGGTTTCATCAGACCAGAGAATCTTGTTTCTCATGGCCTGAGAGTCCTTGAGGTGCCTTTTGTCAAACTCCAAGCGACTGTCATGTGCCTTTTACTGAGGAGTGGCTTCCATCTGGCCGCTCTACCATCAAGGCCAGATTGGTGGAGTGCTGCAGAGATGGTTGTCCTTCTGGAAGGTTCTCCCACCTCCACAAAGGCACTCTGGAGCTCTGTCAGAGTGACCATCGGGTTCTTGGCACATCTCTGACCAAGGCCCTTCTCACCCGATTTCTCAGTTTGGCCCAGGTGGCCAGCTCTTGGAAGAGTCTTGGTGGTTCCAAACTTCTTCCATTTAAGAATGATGGAGGCCACTGTGTTATTCAATGCTGCAGAAATATTTTGGTACCCTTCCCCAGATCTGTGCCTCAACACAATCCTGTCTCAGAGCTCAACGGACAATTCCTTCGACCTCATGGCTTGGTTTTTGCTCTGACATGCACTGTCAACTGTGGAACCTCACACAAACAGGTGTGTGCCTTTCCAAATCATGTCCAATCAATTGAATTTACCACAGGTGGACAATCAAGTTGTAGAAACATCTCAAGGATGACCAATGGAAACAGGATGCACCTGAGCTACATTTTTTGTCTCATAGCAAAGGGTCTGAATACTTATGTAAATAAGGGATTTCAGTCTTTTTTATTTTTAATACATTTGCAAAAAAATAATCACCTGTTTTTGCTTGGTTGCATGAGGGAAATGTTGGATCTAATCAATGTTATAATAAGGCTGTAACGTAACAAAATGTGGAAAATGGGAAGGGGTCTGAATACTTTCCGAATGCACTGTATATATTCTGGACATCACTTGTTCTGAAATGTCTTAATTTGATTTTTTCTATATTTGTGTGCATTGTTTTGTATTGTTAGGTATTACTGCAATGTTGGAGCTAGAAACATAAGCATTTCACTGCACCTGCGATAACATCTGCAAAATATGTGTATGCGACCATTCAAATTTGATTTGACTTAAACTGACTCATCTTATCAACCAGCTATGTATTAGAATCAGGTGCACTAGATTAGGGTTGGACTGAAAACCTAGGACGTAGCTGTACAGGAACAGGGTTGGAGAGCTTTGGTATGGACCAAGGCCTTGGAGTGGCTTGAAGACTATTGTTCACATCTGCTTGTACTCTATTGTGAAGGATTTCATGCAAACGTCAGTTATTATGCCTCTGAACACGGTTCCAATATATTCATTTTACAAAACAGAAACCAGACCTCTTAACTATTCACAATCCTCAAATAATCTGTGTATGCAACAGCCAACATTTCTGCTATGAGCTTAATTGCCTGAGAAGTGTTTACAGTTTAGAGTTTAAACAGCTGCTAAGAATATCGCAATGTTAGCTATGACAATCATGCACTGCTCTGTAATTTCAATGTTAGATTTGGCTCATTACTTCGATGTTAACTGTTACTCTAGTTCAGAAAGTGTCCTTTACCGATAAAAAACTGATTTCTCCATCCAAATGAAATTATTTTGTGTCTGCCTTTCATAGATTTGCGAGTGCAGCATGCTGTGCTACGCTTTGAAGAGTGCAATTAAAAAGACTGCATCTGTAGGATAATCTTAGAAGACGCTGGGCGCGTTTGACATTGCAGCCGATAGTGCAGGCGACTGCCGACTGGCTGATCTACAAAGAACCTTGCAACATAAATAACTACTCATTATTATTTGTAGATCAGTCAGTCACTCACAATTTACCCATGATACATTTTTTCAGGTTTGATCCTCTCGAACACGGCCACTAACTTGTATTCAAGGAAAACCTGTCTCTCTGACGAACCCACTGCCCCTTTTTCTCCCCCGAAAGCCCCTTTCCCTCAGAGTGCAGTCACCATATCCTAGAAAGTTGCAGAACTTTGTGGAACAATTATAACTATACATCAGTGGTTCTCAATCCTGGTCCTGGGGACCCAAAGGGGTGCACATATTAGTTTTTTGCCCTAGCACTACACAGCTGATTCAATTAATCAACTCATCATCAATGCTTTAAGCTTTGAGGATTTTAATCAGGTGTGGACCAGGATTGAGAACCACTTCTGTACATCATGGGAAGATTTTACAAGGTTGACATTAACAGAGGGCAGACTTCCCCTTTGGCGTTAGTTGTGCTGTTGACTTGATCCCAGGGAATGTACTGCAGGCCCAGGCCCAGGCCCAGGCTCACAGTACTGCAGTGTTTTGATTGGTAAGTGCTTTTCCACATTTTGTTAAGTGAGACATGTTACAATTGTCAAGATGTCTTTAAATAATAGTACAAGAAAAATCTTTGTACATTTTAATGATGTTGGAATACTTTATTCACTTGGCAGTCATCCTAGCCCAGTGTAATGCAATGACATTGTTTTACAATAAATATAATATTTAAATAACACTTCACATTGAAGGTACAATAACAATGTCTGCTATGTCTGGATAAAAAGTTATTTGGATCACAGACTCAGTGGTAAAGGGGAAAGTGTGAATGTTTTGAGAAGAGGGTGTGTGCTGTGTAAAGGAGTCACATCTACTCTTAAGTGTCCTTCCCTAGTCTTTCCTTTTCATCTGGATTTGTGTGTGAACCGGTTAGGTGAGGATATAGACCAGTTCTTTGAGATTGGTATGAAGAGAAGGACATGGGGAGAGGGCCACTTTAGACTGTTAATGGAGCCAGGGTTCAGAAAACAAGGCGTCACTCAATTGTACTCCAATTCTGTCCTAAGGACTGGGCGGAGCTGTCCATTTGGTGGCCTGCCATTGGTGTGCACGCCAATTGAAAGGTCAGAGGGCATGGCAGATGGTGTTCCAGCAGGCTGGCACAATCTCCATGGAATCACTGTTGCTGGCCATCCTCTGCCTCAGGTGGTTGGCAAAATCCACTTGTGTCTGAGAGAGCACTTTGTTTATGATGGACTTTGGGATCCAACCCTGTGAGGGAAAGAGACAGGGTGAAACAGGGAGAGAGACAGGGTGAAACAGGGAGAGAGACACAATGAAAAACAGTATCTAAGGGCTAGATTCAATCAGATTTGCGCTACCAGACTCCCGCATAGCTGTTGTTATGACGGTGTCAGAGGTGGAATTCACATGCGGCTTCCGGCGTTATACCTATCGCGGACATTGCCATAGGCAGGTTTGAGGAGTAACTGATTACATGTAATTTGAGTTTCATTATTTCTATATAGCCTACACTTATTCATTTTCAGCTTCTAGCACAAGTGGAACGGGTGTGTCTTTGGGCCAATGACCACACGAGCATCCGCTCCTCCGATTTGACAACTCCAACGCAGTTACACCTCCGACATATCACCTAAATAAAAACAATGATCTGCTATTCAGGTACAGGTTATCACGGGCTAACACTAACTGAATCTAGGCCTCAGGGTTGTCAATACAACCATCATCAACCATAATCTTCAACCATCAAAGTTAGTCAGTGACCGTGATAAAAGGACAAACAGTATCTATGAGGTAATAAGTTCTAGAAAGGATTTGACCCCTTCTAGCAGAGGGTGAAAGTCAAACCATATAGTTACAGTTGTATCTGTCTAGCCCTAGTGATGAGATGCAGGGTAATGGCCTTCTTACCTTTAAATCTATGCTTAATATCCAGGTGAACTTGGCCTGGTTTGGATCATCGGCACTGGGCCCGCATCACTATACATGTTGGTCCGTTCTCCGCCCCTGACAAAGTCAACAATACTGTGTAGAATATCAGTGTTAGTGTATGTTGAAGTCCAACACAATATTACAAGTATTATTTTTCTATGATGTATTGTTAGTGATTTAAATCAAATCAAATCAAATTTTATTTGTCACATACACATGGTTAGCAGATGTTAATGCAAGTGTAGCGAAATGCTTGTGCTTCTAGTTCCGACCATGCAGTAGTATCTAACAAGTAATCTAACAAATTCACAACAACTACCTTATAAACACAAGAGTAAAGGAATGAATACGAGTATGTACATATAAATATATGGATGAGCGATGGCTGACCGGCATAGGCAAGATGCAGTAGATGGTATGGAGTACAGTATATACACATATATATATGAGATGAGTAATGTAGGATATGTAAACATTATATAAATGGCATTGTTTAAAGTGGCTAGTGATACATTATTTCATCCAATTATAATTATTAAAGTGGCTAGAGATTTGGGTCGATGGCGAGCGGCATAAACAAGATGGTTTAGAGTACAGTGTATACATTTGATATGAGTATGTCGGATACGTAAACATTATATACAAAATTGTTTAAAGTAGCTAGTGATACATTGTTACATCCAATTCCTATGTTTAAAGTGGCTAGAGATTTAAGTCAGTATGTTGGCAGCAGCCACTCAATGTTAGTGATGGCTGTTTAACAGTCTGATGGCCTTGAGGTAGAAGCTGTTTTTCAGTCTCTCGGTCCCAGCTTTGATGCACCTGTACTGACCTCGCCTTCTGGATGATAACGGGGTGAACAGGCAGTGGCTCGGGTGGTTGTTGTCCTTGATTATCTTTTTGGCCTTCCTGTGACATCGGGTGGTGTAGGTGTCCTGAAGGGCAGGTAGTTTACCCCCGGTGATGCGTTGTGCAGTCCTCCCTACCCTCTGGAGAGCCTTACGGTTGTGGGAGGAGCAGTTGCCGTACCAGGCGGTGATACAGCCCGACAGGATGCTCTCGATTGTGCATCTGTAGAAGTTTGTGAGTGATTTTGGTGACAAGCCGAATTTCTTCAGCCTCCTTTCTTCAGCCTCGCGCTGTTGCGCCTTCTTCACCACGCTGTCTGTGTGGGTGGACCAATTCAGTTTGTCCGTGATGTGTATGCCGAGGAACTTAAAACTTTCCACCTTCTCCACTACTGTCCCCTCAATGTGGATAGGGGGGTGCTCCCTCTCCTGTTTCCTGAAGTCCACGATCATCTCCTTTGTTTTGTTGACATTGAGTGAGAGGTTATTTTCCTGACACCACACTCCGAGGGCCCTCACCTCCTCCCTGTAGGCCGTCTCGTCGTTGTTGGTAATCAAGCCTACCACTGTAGTGTCGTCAGCAAACTTGATGATTGAGTTGGATGCGTGCTTGGCCACGCAGTCATGGGTAAACATGGAGTACGTTAGAGGGCTGAGAACGCACCCTTTTGGGGCCCCAGTGTTGAGGATCAGCGGGGTGGAGATGTTGTTTCCTACCCTCACCACCTGGGGCCGGCCCGTCAGGACCCAGTTGCACAGGGCTGGGTCGAGACCCAGGGTCTCGAGCTTAATGACGAGCTTGGAGGGAACTATGGTGTTAAATGCTGAGCTGTAGTCGATGAACAGCATTCTTACATAAGTATTCCTCTTGTCCAGATGGGTTTGGGCAGTATGCAGTGTGATTGCGATTGCGTCGTCTATGGACCTATTGGGACGGTAAGCAAATTGGAGTGGGTCCAGGGTGTCTGGCAGGATGGAGGTGATATGATCCTTGATTAATCTCTCAAAGCACTTCATGATGACGGAAGTGAGTGCTACGGGGCGATAGTCATTTAGCTCAGTTACCTTAGCTTTATAGCCATCCATCCATCTTTCTGTCCATCCCTTGAGTATATCAACAAGCCTACCTGACAATGCCCCCCTGTTCAGGCATGGTGGGTTGCTGAGTGGACATGCCAGCCAGGAAGCACGTGGACCCCCGCCGCTTGGCACAGCGAACACTAACGAAGTCCCGCGGCCCCACCACGTTACCAGGTGTGGGTCCAGACACATCATGGGTCACCATGGTCTCCTGACCTATCTTATGGAGAATCTAGGGACGGAGGAGAGGGGAGAAAAGGGAGGAAGAGAGTCAGAAACCTACACTATACAAAAATATATAAACACAACATGTAAAGTGTTGGTCCCATGTTTCGTGAGATGAAATAAAAGATCCCAGAAATGTTCCAAACGCACAAAAAGCTAATTTCTCTCAAAAGTTGTGCAAAAATGTGTTTACTTGCCTACTTAAATAAAGGTTAAATAAATAAAAATGTAAACATCCCTGTTAGTGACATCCCTGTTAAGATCTTGTTGCCATCTGATTGACGTTCAGATGTCATAAACCAGCATTGCAGCATTCCCCGTCCTATGCTGTACCTTGATTGTATTACTGTTGATGATATCTGGAAATGTGCATGTACACCCTGGCCCATCTACTGTTGCTAGCCCCAATTCTGACTTGTGCTCTGATATCTGCTTCACTGATTTCTGCTCTCGTAAAAAACTGGGTTTTCTGCACGTTAACACTAGAAGATTATTACATAAAATGTATCAATTGAAAGTGTGGGTTCACAGCTCCAATCCAGATGTGTTTGTCATTACTGAGACGTGGTTAAGGAAGAGTGTTTTGAATACTGATGTTAACCTTTCTGGTTATAACCTTTTTCGGCAAGACAGATCTTCCAAAGGTGGGGGAGTGGTAATATTTACCAAGGATCAGCTTCAGTGCTCGGCTGTCTCCACCAAGTCTGTCCCCAAACAATTTGATTTGCTGGTTTTAAGTATTAAACTTTCAAATAGCTCTTTGTTGACTGTTGCCGGCTACTATCGTCCTCCATCAGCACCGGCCTGTACCCTACATGCCCTACGCTCTCTCCTGGCCCCTTACACTAAGTCTGAATTTGTCCTGCTAGGTGACCTAAACAGGGACATGCTTAAACCACCTGACCAAGTCCTAAAACAATGGGACTCCCTAAATCTTTCTCAGATTATTACCAATCCCACAAAGTATGACTCCAAACACCCAGAAAAGGCTACTCTCCTCAATGTTATCCTCACAAATAATCCTGATAGGTATCTGTCTGGTGTTTTCTGTAATGACCTTAGTGATCACTGTTTTACAGCCTGTGTTTGTAATGGCTGCTCAGTTAAACGACATGTCCTGATTTGTCATAGACGCTTGCTAAAAAACTTGAATGAGCAAGCCTTCCTTCATGAACTGTCCTCTGTAAAATGGTCTATAATCAGCTTGATCCCTCTGTCGAAGACACTTGGTCCTTCTTTTTAAAATATTTTCAGTGGTATTGTTAACAAACATGCCCCCATAAAGAAAATGAGGATTAAAAACAGGTTCAGCCCCTGGTTCGACCGTGATCTTGCAGAGTTACTCCACCTCAAGAATTGCATTTGGCAAAAAGCTCGGCACACGCATACTCAGGCTGACTGGCTCTCGTTCAGGCAAATGAGAAATAAGTGCACTCAGGCTATCTGTAAGGCCAAAGTTAGTTACTTTAAGGAGCAGTTGTCTCTCTGTGGGTCTAACCCCAAGAAGTTCTGGAAAACGGTTAAAGACCTGGAGAATAAACCCTCCTCCTCACAGCTGCCCATGTCTCTTAAAGTTGATGATGTGGTTGTTACTGACAAGAAGCACATGGCTGAGCTCTTTAATCACCACTTCATTAAGTCAGGATTCCTATTTGACTCAGCCATACCTCCTTGCCATTCCAACACTTCCTCATCTCCCACCCCTTCTAATGCGACTATCCCCGATGCTTCTCCCTCTTTTTCCCTAGTCCCGCTACAAAGTTTCTCCCTGCAGGCAGTCACTAAGTCCGAGGTGCTAAAAAGGAACTCCTGAAAAAACATCTGGATCACATGGTTTAGACCTTTCTTCTTTAAGGTTTCTGCCCCTATCATCGCCAAGCCTATCTCTGACCTTTTTAACTTGTCTCTCCTTTCTCCGGAGGTTCCCATTACTTGGAAGGCAGCCACGGTTCGTCCATTATTTAAATGGGAGATCAAGTTAATCATAACTGTTATAGGCCTATTTATATTTTGCCCTGTTTATCAAAAGTGTTGGAAATCTTTTTCAATAATCATCTGACTGACTTTCTTGATGTCTATAGTATTCTCTCTGGTATGCAATCTAGTTTCCGTTCAGGTTATGGATGTGTCATTGCAACCTTAAAGGTCCTCAATGATGTCACCATTGCCTTTGATTATAAGCAATGTTGTGCTGATATTTTTATTGACTTTGCCAAAGCTTTTGATACGGGAGACCATTCCATTCTTGTGGGCCGGCTAAGGAGTATTGGTGTCTCTGAGGGGTCTTTGGCCTGGTTTGCTAACTACCTCTCTCAAAGAGTGCAGTGTATAAAGTCAGAAAACCTGCTGTCTCAACCACTGCCTGTCACCAAGGGAGTACCCCAAGGCTCAATCCTAGGCCCCACGCTCTTCTCAATTTACATCAACAACATAGCTCAGGCAGTAGGATGCTCTCTCATCCATTTATAAGCAGATGATACAGTCTTATACTCAGCTGGTCCCTGCCCGGATTTTGTGTTAAATGCTCTACAACAAAGCTTTCTTAATCCAACATCAAAGGTCATGTGGTTTGGTAAGAAGAATGCCCCTCTCCCCACAGGTGTGATTACTACCTCTGGGGTTTAGAGCTTGAGGTAGTCACCTCATACAAGTACTTGGGAGTATGGCTAGACAGTACACTGTCCTTATCTCAGCACATATCAAATCTGCAGGCTAAAGTTAAATCTAGACTTGGTTTCCTCTATAGTAATCACTCCTCTTTCACCCCAGCTGCCAAACTAACCCTGATTCAGATGACCATCCTACCCATGCTAGATTACGGAGACATAATTTATATATCAGCAGGTAAGGGTGCTCTTGAACGGCTAGATGTTCTTTACCATTCGGCCATCAGATTTGCCACCAATGCTCCTTAGAGGACACATCACTGCACTCTATACTCCTCTGTAAACTGGTCATCTCTGTATACCCGTCGCAAGACCCACTGGTTGATGCTTATTTATAAAACCCTCTTAGGCCTCACTCCCCCCTATCTGAGATATCTACTGCAGCCCTCATCCTCCACATTCAACACCTGTTCTGCCAGTCACATTCTGTTAAAGGTCCCCAAATCACACACATCCCTAGGACGCTCATCTTTTCAGTTCGCTGCAGCTAGCAACTGGATCGAGCTGTAACAAACACTCAAACTGGACAGTTTTATCTCAATCTCTTCATTCAAAGACTCAATCATGGACACTCTTACTGACAGTTGTGGCTGCTTGCGTGATGTATTGTGGTCTCTACCTTCTTGCCCTTTGTGCTGTTGTCTGTGCCCAATAATGTTTGTACCATGTTTTGTACTGCTACCATGTTGTGTTGCTACCATGTTGTTGTCATGTTGTGTTGCTACAATGCTGTGTTGTCATGTGTTGCTGCCTTGCTATGTTGTCGTCTTCGGTCTCTCTTGTCGTGATGTGTGTTTTGTCCTATATTTATATATATTTTTTTTTTATCCCCCGTAAGAGGCATTTTGCCTTTTGTTAGGCCATCACTGTAAATAAGAATTTGTACTTAACTGACTTGCCTAGTTAAATAAAGGTTAATGAAAAAATAAAGAAATTAATAAAAAGTGAGCATTTCACCTTTGCCAAGATAATCCATCCACCTGAAAGGTGTGGCATAAATAAACTGATTAAACAGCATGATCATTATACCGGTGCACCTTGTGCTGGGGACAATAAAAGGCCATTCTAAAATGTGCAGTTTTGTCACACAACACAATGCCACAAGTTTTGAGGGAGCGTGCAATTGGCATGCTGACTGCAGGAATGTCCACCAGAGCTGTTGCCAGATAATGTAATGTTAATTTCGCTACCATAAACATCGTTTTGGAGAATTTGGCGGTACGTCCAACCGGCCTCACAACCGCAGACCACGTCTATGGCATTGTGTGGGCGAGCGGTGTGCTGATGTCAACGTTGTGAACAGAGTGCCCCATGGTGGCAGTGGGGTTATGGTATGGGCAGGCATAAGCTATGGACAACAAACACGATTATATTTTATCGATGGCAATTTGAATGCACAGAGATACCGTGACGAGATCTTGAGGCCCATTGTCGTGCCATTCATCCATCGCCATCACCTCATGTTTCAGCATGATAATGCACAGCTCCATGTCGCAAGGATCTATACACAATTCCTGGAAGCTGAAAATGTCCCACAGACATGTCACCCATTGAGTATGTATGGGATGCTCTGGATCGACATGTAAGACAGCATATTCCAGTTCCCAACAATATCCATCAACTTTGCACAGCCATTGAAGAAGAGTTTGGATAACATTCCACAGGCCACAATCAACAGCCTGATCAATTCTATGCAAAGCAGATGTGTCACGCTGAATAAGGCAAGTGGTGGTCACACCAGATACTGACTGGTTTTCTGATCCACGACACTACTTTGTTTTTAAGTATCTGTGATCTACAGATGCATATTTGTATTCCCAGTCATGTGAAATCCATTGATTGGGACCTAATTTATTTATTTCAATTGACTGATTTCCTTATACTGTAACTCGTTGTGTTTCTATTTTTGTTCAGTATATTCATTTCTTCAATGGGAGAATGCACATTTGGACTCTTACAGTGCATTGAACAAAACAACCCAAAGTGTGAGATGACTTCTAGTAAAATGCAATCAATTTCTCTTTTTGTATTGTTGTTTCCATGCGTGCCTTGTTAATAAAAATTTTGGAAAATGTTGATTGTCTCACCTTGACCTCTTTGACATTGGGGTTCCAGTCTTCCATCTGCTCCATGTTGCCCACCAGCTCCCCATAACGGTTATCAGAGGGCTGGTCAAACAGCACCTCCAGCTTAAACACCTTCCCCACATCAGGTAACACCTTACTCAGCACCTTGTCTCCCTTTGCCTGGGATCATGGGACCATAGAATTACAACTCATAGAACTGACATTTGCAAGAATTTAAACAACCTTGATATTGAAGTTCAAAAGAGATATATACTGTAGGTCTGTAATTGCTACAATGAGAAGGTGAAGAAGGGAGTCAGTGTGCCAGCTGTCTTTGTGTACGCAATCTCTATGCTCACATGGCTGATCCAGTTGCAAGGGTCACGGCCTGCTAGCATGTTCAACTCATGGTGAATGGCCACCGTTGCATTCTTCCTCAAACCTGGGACAGGGAGAATAGGAGAAAGAGAAGACAGCTGTAGTACCAGCTAAATGTCTATTATTGTTATACCAAATCATTCCATACATTCTTTGTAAAACAACAACAGAAAATGCAGTTTTAGAACACACCAGGAACACAGGGCCACTGGGCGGTGTAACACTAGCAGTCATTTACGTACTCTTTCACTGACCTGTCATGTTCCTTATATGTCGGTAGGAGATGCCAGCACACAGTTTGAAAGTTGCAGGCAACATTTATCAATTTAGTGTCTAGTTTTGTTTCTTTAGTGAAATAGAGAATGCTAAAATATAATATCTATAAAACAGAGAAGACCTGTGTAGATTGTCGATTTTGTTCTAGGTGTTTTAAAGAGAGAAATAGAGAATACTAAAAACAGAGAGGACCAGCATGATTGGGTTGTCAAGGGGAGTTTAGATTCTGTCTGTGGGACTTGCCATATGTTTCTCTATATAACCTCAGAGCAAGGCCATGATGCGGTCACCTCGGAGATAAACACGCACATCTACCCACCATTCTAACAACACTGTGGTCAAGGATACCTCTCGGACACGCTGAGCATGTCTCCAGGCTCCAATAAACATTATGTCATATAACGTCTAGTTCTCAGGCCCCCTGCACTATACACACAAATGCACACACGCACACACACACGGGCCAGGAAACGTCAGGTTGTACACATACACATTATATTTTTGTAACGTGTTAAGGCTGGCAATTAAGGAGAATGAGAGTAATTAAAGATGTTACAGAACTGCTGTATTTGAAGCACCATTCCCTTCTGCCCAGTTTCCATGATGTTGCTACGACAATCAAGCTGTTTTTACCATCTCTGTAACTGTCGCTTCTGCGGAGTGATCGTCTTCTAAACTAAAACTACCTAAGAAGCATCAGGCTCTCGGTCTGATATGTGCTTTTGAACACCTGAGTGAGCTCCACTCATTACACTGGTGCCGCAGCCTGGGCTCATAGATTAGACATATCATAGTAAATGTAAATCCGGGACACTCAAATTAGAATTATACAGTATGTTACGTTTGGTATGGTTACATACGACAGATGCTTACTGCATGGGTGGGTGTATAACGTAAACATTTAGCAACGCAAAGGTTGCAAGTTCGAATCTCATCACGGACAACTTTAGCATTTTAGCTAATTAGTAACTTTTCAACTACTTAATACTTTTCATCTACTTTGCAACTACTTAGCATATTAGCTAACCCTTCCCCTAACCCTAACCCTTTTAGCTAACCCCTCCCCTAACTCTAACCCTAACCTTAAACCTTTAACTTCTTACGGAGTGGTGGGGCGCTAGCCACTCCCGACACTACCCGGTGAAATGCAAGGCGCCAAATTCAAAATCCAAAAGTTGAATTATTAAACATTCATCAATATACAAGTGCTTCATAGTCATCAAAAGCTCTGCTTCTTGGCAATATCACAGCGTTGTCAGATTTCAAAAAGGCTTTACGGCGAAAGCACCACATTTGATTGTTTGAGGGTAGCACCTAACATATTTTTGCCATTACCATAAATTCATAAGCCTCCACGGTTCACAGAAAACACATTTCACAGCGAAAAAAACAAATCAATTACCTTTTGAAGAACTTCTGCTGAGGGCTTCCCAAGTGTCCAACGAAGACAATCCATGGTTCTTTTGTTAGAAAAAGTAATGTATTATATCCATAAATCTCCGTTTGGTTGGCGCGTTATAATCAGAAAATACAGCGTCGACTCCTCCATTGAAACGTGAAGAGAACTCGTTCAACTTATAACTATAAACTTGTCCAAGAACAATCAAACATAATTTTAAATGTATCCTTAGGAACACTTTAAGGTATATGTTGTATAATATTTCAACCGGAATATAAACTGAGCGATAAGAAAGGAAAAAACCAAAGAACGCGCCAGCCGGGAGCACGCATTTACTTCTATTAACATCTGTGTGGACACTTCCTTATTCGTCTTCTTCTCTGCTCTAAAAGCATCTAAAAAGAATCAGAACACTTTCTCGAGACTGTTGACATCCAGAGGAAGCAATAGGTACTGCATTCATATGCCCTTATATGGGCATTTTCATAAGGGAGGGGTTCAAAATGAGGCAATGTGTCAAAACCACTTTTTCCAGGACAGAAACTCCTCTGGTTTTCGCCTGTCATATCCGTTCTGTTATACTCACAGACAAAATGTTAACACTTTTAGAAGATTCAGAGTCTTTCTAATCCAATGGTACTAAATATGTGCATATCCTATTTTCTGGGCCTGAATGGGAGGCATTTTACTTTGGGCACGCCAGGCTCTCCAAAACGGTCATCTCGTGCGCTGCTCCCAAAGAAGTTAACCTAACTCCTAAATGTAACCCTAACCCCAAACCTAGCAGACGTTAGGCAGTTAGCTAACATTAGCCACCTAGCTAGAATTCGTAACATCATACGTTTTGCAAATTTGTAACACAGTATGGTTTGCAGATTTGTAACATATTCTACATTTTACAAATTCATAACATATAATACGAATTGTAATTCATAACATATCATACAAAATTGGTGATGGACATCCAAAAATGTATACATACCATACGAAACATAACATATAAACAGAGACACTAATTAGAGTGTCAAGGCCTGAGGAACTTTTTCAGCCACATTCCTGAAGCCCAAGAAACAAATACTTAACGGCCTAGTATTATATTAGGAAATTAAAAAGGTTTATGAATGACTTTTTGTAGGACAGGCACATGTGCTCCCAGAGCTCGTTGGCCTCACTGCCTTGTGGGGGCTGCAGGTTGTCTGGTACGCCAGGATGTCCAAATATTTTCAGTAACATGGTACAAAATGTACCAGTCAAATGTCCTTGTTTGTGGGGTTGTGTCACCCTCTGGAAGGTGTCCAACCTCTTACTGTAGCTGTGACTGTGGGTTGCTAAACCACTGACTGTAATCACCAGGCAGTGGTAACAACATATTACTCAAGGGGTCTTCCACGCTTTCATAAGCTTGCTTTCTGAATCCAACCAAAACCCAAATGATCTTACGACAATATTGCTCCAATGACTAATGTGTCAAACCAGGCAGAGAAAGTCAACCCTGTTCAAGACTATTGCAACAGCATGTGTCAGTAGATCATAAGAGAACTAGCCATCTGAATTTAAACGTCAATGAAAAAGTCAAATATATATATTTTTTTGTATAATAGAATAAAACTTCATAAATCATGGAGGGAGAGTGGCAACATTCATTTAAAGCCTTAGGGCTTTATCATGGGTGAGTTGTGATCTAAAAATGGGAACACACAGAACCAGCATTATCTGGAAAGAACACAAAAAAGGCAAAGGCAACCCAGTATGATGCAGATACACTTTAATAAAGTGTATTAGCAGGTCACATACTGCATTATAGCAGGTCACATACTGCATTGCGTTTTCACCAAACAGGTATTCCTCAGCTTTAGGGGCCTTTTTCATACTGACGTTCTCTCACCGAGAATATCTGTCCCATTCCTGGCCTCTATAGCAGCTATGCACACACATCTACCTCTACTGTAAGGACCATGCTGTCCAATATTATCACTAGTTATATACCATGATCCTTCAATCCTTACTGCTTGATTAAACAACGATAGAACCAAAATATATGGTAGGGGTTCCTTCTATTATCCCCCCAATAGGAAATAGGTAGGGTGGAAACCTGTCTAGTCCTCTGAACTGTGGACTGTAGTAATCAGGGAAACAAAAGTCAAACATATCAGGCTTGTTTCAATGACCAAGAGTAAGGCTGCTCTGAGAATACAAGAACTTTAATTTGGTGTCATAGACATGCAATAGTACTATTGCTCAGAGGCGAATTTAGCATGTAAATGTTGATGGGGCAAACTCCCCCCAAAAATGTTTTATGCATGCCAGCGAAGCCACAACACTAAACAATACATTAATTTCACTATAATGGTGACAAATGGTGCCCACAAACTGTTAGGGCCTACATAAAGCTGTTAGGGCCTATATAAAGCTGTCCCAACAGCAGAGCTTTCTTTACAGCACAATGGAGTGGAATCCTTACCACCGCTACACCTGGCTATCACTGTTTCACTCTGGCAGTGAAACAATTCATTCAGACTGATTTACTGCCTTTTAAAAAAACATAGCTGATATGGCTGACTTGCTTAAACAAATGTGATTTCTACTGACAACTGAGATGTACAAACTCTGGCATAAGGGGACGAAGAGCTGATAAGAGGCAATCCGTAATTTTGATTGAGACATTCATGAGCGAGCAAAGATGGACATAGTCAATATAACTTTTTGTTCAGCACTTTTTAAATGTACAGCGACAGAATTCAGAACATTGGCCATTCTTACAGTATTCTTCCTTTATACCAAGTCAGAACCGTAGGATAAATAAATGGGGCAAATAAGTAGACAATAAAAGCTCTTATAATATTCGATGATGACATTTCTCTAAAACAGGCTAACTAAGAAACGTAGAAACTTCAGAGTGTTTTCTATCCAATGCTACCAATTATATGCTTCTGGGCCTCAGTAACAGGCAGTTTACTTTGGGCATGTCAGACAGGCGGAAATTCAGGATACTGTTACGTTTTTATTAAATTTTATTTTTACCATCTGGGTCCTGTTTCAGTAATAGTGAAATCAGACCATCTTAGTGAGCATTTTAAAGTCTACAATTTTTATAGGAGTGGTTAAAGCATGTTAATAAAGGACCTTTGAATGCATTGATTTGATATACTTCAACTGGTATGCCATCCAGCCATGGAGTTTTCCCGGATTTAAAGGCTTTCATTGCATCTAGAAGTTCCTCCTCTGTAATTTGGCCTTCGCATGAGTCTTTCTGTATAGTTGTTTATTTACACTATTAATAGAAACAAATCCTTACAATTAACTTCAGTTAGTGGTGAATGATTAAAGTACGTTGCTTTGTCTTTCAAAATATTGTTTGGTGAATCATGGATGACTCTTCCTTTTATTATGCCCCCTAATAGGAAATAGGTAGGGTGGAAACCTTTTTTATTTTTTTACCCACTTTTTCCTCCCCAATTTCGTGGTATCCAATTGGTAGTTACAGTATTGTCCCATCACTGCAACTCCCGTACGGACTCGGGGAGAGGCGAAGATCGAGAGCCGCGCGTCCTCCGAATCTTAACCTAACCAAGCCGCACTGCTTTTTGACACAATGCCCACTTAACCCGGAAGTCAGCTGCACCAATGTGTCAGAGGAAACACTGCCACAGGAGTCGCTAATGCGCGATGGGACAAGAACATCCATGCCGGCCAAACCCTCCCCTAACCCGGACGACGCTGGGCCAATTGTGCACCGCCCCATGGGCCTCCTGGTCACGGCTGGCTGTGACAGAGCCTGGACTCGAACCCAGGATCTATAGAGACAGTGCCTTAGACCACCGCGCCACTAGGAGAGTGGGGTCACGGCCAGGGACGAAAAGGCTAGCGACCTTTCGGTTACTGTCCCAACGCCCTAACCGCTAGGCTACCTGCCACCCTCCTGTGTGTGGGTGAATCAGAAAGGAACAGATCACGAGACAGAAAAACGTGCAAAAATGTTGTGTGCGTGTTGTCTTGGAGAACAGGCTAACAAGGAGGCATTTCTGATTCTTAATTTGTGAAATGCCTTAGACCACTGCGCCACTCGGGAGGCCTCGGTAGGGTGGAAACCGGTCCAGTTCTCCCAACTGTGGTCTGTAGTGATGAGGGAAACATTTTCCCCCATATTCCACCCAGTTCACTTTATTTTTTATAATATATTACACTTGATCTTCCTTGAATATGTTCCTCTGTGTATTTTTGTTATTCTGTGCCTCTACAGTTTTTGCCATCTACAGTATCTGTACTGTTAGTTTCTCCATCCATTTTTTAAGATTAACTCTTTTGACCTTGATTGTTTTTGTTTTAAAGATGAGTACAACCATCCAAAGGTGCAGGATTATGGGCAATTACTCACCCTGTATACATATTTCACCAAACAATGTCATACATATCAAATCAAATATTATTCCAGATTTTTTTTGAAAGCACATTATGTGCAGGATTCATTCATCGGCATAAGCACAATCCAATTTCATGAATTCAATACAAAGGTTGGTTTTCTCATTAGCGCACAGAAGAACACTAGAAACAAGGAAATGTGAATACAATGGAGGAACACAACTGATATGAATGTATAGTATAGGCCTAAATCCACACCAAAGCAAAGCTCTATAACGGAAGGTCACAATGCTGGAGTTGATGACTTAGTTTGAACCCAAAGTTACATAGAAATGGCCCCAACTACATTCTCTGCAATATTGTAAAACAATGCCATTACATTTAGACAGTCCTACTGCCTAAATATTTCCATACAGTGAGGGAAAAAAGTATTTGATCCCCTGCTGATTTTGTACGTTTGCCCACTGACAAAGAAATGATCAGTCTATAATTGTAATGGTAGGTTTATTTGAACAGTGAGAGACAGAATAACAACAACAAAAATCCAGAAAAACGCATGTGAAAAATTTAATAAATTGATTTGCATTTTAATGAGGGAAAACATGACTTAGTACTTTGTGATTGCCAACAAGGGTTTTGCCACCGAGGTCAGATGTTTCTTGTAGTTGGCCACCAGGTTAGCACACATCTCAGGAGGGATTTTGTCACACTCCTCTTTGCAGATCTTCTCCAAGTCATTAAGGTTTTGAGGCTGATTTGGCAACTCGAACCTTCAGCTCCCTCCACAGATTTTCTATGGGATTAAGGTCTGGAGACTTGCTAGGCCACTCCAGGACCTTAATGTGCTTCTTTTTGAGCCACTCCTTTGTTGCCTTGGCCGTGTGTTTTGGGAATACCCATCCACGACCCATTTTCAATGCCCTGGCTGAAAGAAGGAGGTTCTCACCCAAGATGTGACGATACATGGCCCCGTCCATCGTCCCTTTGATGCGGTGAAGTTGTCCTGTCCCCTTAGCAGAAAAACACCCCCAAAGCATAATGTTTCCACCTCCATGTTTGACGGTGGGGATGGTGTTCTTGGCGAGTTGAGTGGATGCCAAAGAGCTCCATTTTGGTCTCATCTGACCACAACACTTTCACCCAGTTGTCCTCTGAATCATTCAGATGTTCATTGGCAAACTTCTGACGGGCATGTATATGTGCTTTCTTGAGCAGGGGGACCTTGCGGGCGCTGCAGGATTTCAGTTATTCACGGCGTAGTGTGTTACCAATTGTTTTCTTGGTGATTATGGTCCCAGCTGCCTTGAGATCATTGACAAGATCCTCCCGTGTAGTTCTGGGCTGATTCCTCACCGTTTTCATGATCATTGCAACTCCACGAGGTGAGATCTTGCATGGAGCCCCAGGCCGAGGGAGATTGACAGTTCTTTTGTGTTTCTTCCATTTGCGAATAATCACACCAACTGTTGTCAACTTCTCACCAAGCTGCTTGGCGATGGTCTAGTAGCCCATTCCAGCCTTGTGTAGGTCTACAATCTTGTCCCTGACATCCTTGGAGAGCTCTTTGGTCTTGGCCATGGTGGAGAGTTTGGAATCTGATTGATTGAGTGCTTCTGTGGACATGTGTCTTTTATACAGGTAACAAACTGAGATTAGGAGCACTCCCTTTAAGAGTGTGCTCCTAATCTCAGCTCGTTACCTGTATAAAAGACACCTGGGAGCCAGAAATCTTTCTGATTGAGAGGGGGTCAAATACTTATTTCCCTCATTAAAATGCAAATCAATTTATAAAATTTTTCACATCTGTTTTTCTGGATTTTTTTGTTGTTATTCTGTCTCTCACTGTTCAAATAAACCTACCATTAAAATGATAGACTGATCCTTTCTTTGTCAGTGGGCAAACGTACAAAATCAGCAGGGGATCAAATACTTTTTCCCTCACCGTATATTGTATATGGTCTGACACTGATGGGATGATTTAGAATTTCATGCAGTAGTATTTACTGATTGAACACAATTGCACACATTTCTCTTCTGACGAAAACAACGTGTTAATATTCTGTGAACAAAACACTTAACAGTGAATTTTGTATTTTATGTTTTGCAAAAGGTGGTTTAAGATATGCAAGTCCGGTACTAAAGCAAATAAAAAATCTGTAAATGTACAGTATTTGAGCATTTGATCATTGCTGTTCGGCTATAGATACGTTTCAACACATATCCCAACATTCATTGTACGCGATTGAGAAAAACTGTAATGAATGTTCATGAAATCACATTTATAGTTGTTGATGAACAGAGAAAGAATTTGGTCTGCTTTTGAATTTATATAATCTGGGTCTATGAAACCGGACAATAAATGAATCATAGTATCAACTACCGTAATGAATCATAGTATCAACTAATTAATCATAGTACCAACTAATCTTGTGGAAATGTTGTAAGAAACTGATTAATCTTGTATCGATCCATCCATCCATATGAGAAAGCCCTGACTGTTGTATTTGCTACCCAGACAGACAGACAGACAGTAGAGAGGTGCTCACGCCGGCACGGAGCTGATTTATTAGGAACTGCAGGACACAGTTGGTTTGGCTGTAAATAGTGTACACTCAGCACTCTAATGTACAACAATAGCAGGAGATCATCCCACTTTCTTTTCAATCCTCCTTTCACTTCCTTCTTATCCTCCCTCTCCTCACTTTCCACCCTCCACCTTTAGCCAAATACAGTGTGTGTGTAATAATAACAATAACAATATTGAAGAGCTTATATTTGTCCTATTTCACACATATATTAATACGCATGTGTGAATTGGAAGTGTTGTTTTGCATATCCCAACTCACCCTGAGAAACCCTAACCGCTAGGCTACCTGCAGCTCCCCTGTGTGTGGGTGAATCAGAAAGAAACAGATCATGAGACTAAAAAACTTGCAAAACATTTCTGTGCGCGTCTGGGAGAACAGGCTAACAAGGAGGCACTTCTGATTCTTAATTTGTGAAATTATTTCGGAATAATGTGTTAGGACACTTGTTTAATATAATTAACTATTTATTGTCCAGTAAAATTAACATATATCAAATTCTAAAACCAAAGCTGTTCTTCCCTTTTGTTTGGGCATGTTGGAAGGATTGCCTTAGTGTGGTCCCTTCACCAAGGACACTACCAGAGCCAAGGCATCTCACTAGCTTAACATGGCGTCCTCTCTTGGTCTCCTTTCCTTCATCTGAACTGGACTGGTTAAAGCTTATTCTCTGTAGGCATAGGCCATATTTCTGCAAGGAATCCTAACCTTTCCTTTAGGATCAGTGCAGACGAAGGAAAGGAGATGAGAGAAATGCCCCCATTGAGACGATTGAGATGCACCCATGGTCATGATGGCAACACAAACATAAAACAGCACCAGCTCATTGGATATGACAAAGGTTATATCACAGTAATATTCCTTTAATGTCAGAGGTAAAACAACATATTTACTGTTAAAACATCTTAATTGGTGTATAAATGGATCATTACTGGTTTGAAAAGACATCTAATTCTGCTCAAGGTCAACAGGATGCCTGTGGTTGGGTATTAGAATGAGGGCTATGCAGGTGTGAGGATACTACACCTGTCTGGTCTCACACACTTGTCCATGGTGTGAAAACACACTTGTTTGATTGTTACTTAGGTGTAACATAGCTGCAGATTCAATTAGTGATTGAATAAAGGCCATCCTCCTTCCTCCTCCAAAACCAATATGGCAACAATGACAGGCACACAACTGAACTATGTCTTTGGCCTGAGGGTATGCAAGGCAATATGCACATTGTTTCTTGAGGTTGGTGATGTTGTTGGTTGCATGCATGTTTATAA